>OY829326.1:84604036-85930334 GCA_963691655.1 Toxonevra muliebris
TCGGGAGGCACACTTAGGCCTAAACGGCCCATTGTGATACCACATAGTTGGACCTACAGTTTAATGCCGATTCCGAATGGCGGTGGGGCAATTTTTTATCGGTTTGGTGGTTTTGCCATTACCAACCAATGTGTATACTTGTGCGCTTTCTTCTAATTCTCATACACTTCACTACCTAATCACCAGACGAAGACAGGAATCGAACCCAAACCTCCCGGATGAAAGTCTAGTGCACTACCCACTAGACTATCGAGGTCGTCCTGTATATGTATATTGTCTTCAATATTTTGAAAGGCCTTAAAAGACATTTTTGATTTTTCACAAGAGATGCAAAATACTTTTTAAAATGCAAAATATATTAGGTATATTCACGATCTGTTGCAAATGGTTTTGCATCGTTGCAAATGCAAATTTTTATTACATATAACATATCAACAACGATGTAAGATCATTTACACCCGATCATGAATACGAATTTTAAAATTTTTTTGGTCAATGGCAAATTATACTCAAAACGGTTCAAGTGTACCTAATATACCCCATAATTTAAAAAAGTCGAAAAGGTATACATTTGTACTTACTTTTCCATGACTGTATTGCACTTCTAAACAAGACAAACTCTGTTTAGGCGGCATTATCCCAAAACTAGACTTCGTATGGTTACTTTTTCCTGCGGCAGAATGTATCACGTGATACATTTTTTTGGAAGAATCTAAATCTCACTACCCATAAAAAGAGGTGAATTTTGATCGCCATACGTAAAGGGTTTTTCAATAGCTATGTCCGAACTTTGACACCTTATTGCTCTGACGTCTCTGATGGCAGCATTGTCATTCTTCGACGTTTGTGTTCTGTCATAGCCATCATTTTTTTTTTTTTTTTTTTTTTTTTTTAACGAACGAATCCCAGCGGACCCACTTACCCGCCCACCCGACCGAGGGGCACATCCGCAAAGCGAACGGATCGGTGACCGAAAACAGAAACAGTCCGGACTGCCTTGTGTAACGCAACTCGTGAATGGGTGAAGTAATATATCCCAATGGTTTTCATATAGCTACAGATTAGAATCATCAGCTGTTTAATCATTTAAGGAATTTAAAATTGCTTGTTTTATAGAAAATAAGGAATCAGTTATATCAAATAAGCCATGTTGGTTGTTGAAATCATTGCACATGCAACGTAATGGATCATTTTGGGCATAGTTAGATCGGCATGTACTCAATTTAATCAAGATAGGATACCTTGAACAACGATTTGGGATATTTAAGTCAATTTTATTTAGTAGAAATTCAGAATGAATGTCACCGTTCAGTAATTTAGTCATAAACATAACATTCAGCATAGTTCTTCTGCTGTCTAATGTCGGTAGGTCAATAAGTTTGAGACGATGTATGTAAGAAGGTAAATTATGTAATGGGTTCCAACGTAAATTTCTTAACGCAAACAAGAGAAACTTTTTTTGAACTGACTCAAGTCTGTCTTTATAGCAATTATATTGAGGACTCCAAACTGTTGAACCATACTCCAAAATAGGTCTTACCAGTGCCGTAAAAAGTGTTTTTGTTATATACGGATCACTAAATTCAATAGCCCATCTTTTAACGAATGCAAAAATTCCCTTTGCTTTATTAACACACATATTGATATGCAGATTAAAACGCAATTTAGGATCCATAACTATACCCAAATCAGTAAAAGTATTCACTACCTCCAGGGTATAATCATTTATAAAGTAATGTGAAGGAATTGGCTGACGTCTCGAAAAGACCATAGACTTACATTTCTTTAAATTTAAAAACATTAAGTTTATCTGACACCAATGTGATAATGCCGTGAGGTCAGATTGAAGCAAATTGTACGCCTCATCAGAATAGTGTGAAATAAACAGTTTTACATCATCAGCATACATCAAAATTTTTGAGTGACGGATAACAGATGGGAGGTCATTAATGTAAATAAGGAACAAAATGGGACCAAGATGACTACCTTGAGGTACACCAGATGGAACTCCAATAGCGAATGATGTTGAGCCCTTGAACACCACTCTCTGATTTCTATTTCTTAAGTAAGAATTAATCCAATTTAACAGCAATATTGGAAAACCAAGTAAATCAAGTTTTTTAATTAGTAAATCGTGATTAACCTTATCAAACGCCTTACTGAAGTCGGTATATATTACGTCGGTCTGTAAGTTATTAGAAAATCCACTAATAATGTGAGTAGTGAATTCCAAGAGATTTGTAACTGTAGACCTACCCTTAAGGAAGCCGTGCTGAAATGGGGAAATCAACGATCCAATAGAGTGCTTTAACTGATTTGTAATGATTAATTCAAATAACTTTGGTATCACACTAAGTTTAGCTATACCGCGGTAGTTTGAAATATCGGATCTTGAACCACCCTTATGCAAAGGAATTATAAATGATTCCTTCCACACACTGGGGAAAATACCTGAACGTATTGAAGCATTAAAAATTTCGGAAAGTGGTATAAACAAAAACTCCGCACACATTTTTAAAATGCAGCTTGGAATTTCATCTGGTCCACAGGTATAGGCCAATTTTACCATGGAAAGCGTCGAAATTGTTAAAATTTATCATAAAAATTCGTGTTCTGTACGCCAAACTTTTTGCGAGCTATAAAATATTTACGGTCAAAATGATCGTCCAAACGAGCAATTAATTAAACGAATTATTACGAAAAAGCGGTTCGGATGCCAATCGAGTAGTCCCTGTATGACGCTGAAACGTGCAGTCAAGGGAGAATATTACTGCTGTTGTGTCGCTGAAGACCCAAACCTCTCGATTCCTCGTCGAGTACAAGGAATTGGCCTTTCTGTGACCTCAACTTGGCGAATTTCGCGAGAAGACTTGAGCATGCATCCGAATAAAATTCGATTGACACAGGAACTGAAGCTCTTAGACCTCCAAGCTCGAAGTACGTTCGCTGATTGAGCTCTGGAGCAGTTGTAAACGGATCCAAATTTTAGCGAAAAAATCTTTTTCAATGTATGAAGCATATTTTTAGTTGAACGGCTTCGGGTAGAGAGTAATCCACAGTAGTATCAAGAGTCTCCATTGTATCTAGAGAAACTTACTGTTTAGTGTGGATTTGGTCAGATGGCGTCATTGGACCATACATTTTCCGAAACAACAATGACTGTCAATTGTTGTCGCCTCAATTGGATGGCATGGACCTGGACAACCTGTGGTTCCAACAAGGCAGCGCAACGTGTCACACAGCGGCCGTTACGTTGGAGTTATTGCAAGAAAAGTTCCCAGAACGCGTTATTTCCAAAAGAAATGATGTGGAATGGCCGCCAAGACCGTACGATTTAACGCCCTTAGCCTTTTTTCTCTGGGACTGGTTTATGCTAATCAGAGTTGGGTAGTAATGATTCCATTAGGAATTAAATTCCATCTTCATTCCAATTACAAGGAACTGTAATTGGTACTTTTTGTTTTCAATTCCTTTCCCATTGTAATCAAAAATTAAAATTTTAAAATTCCTAGGTAATGGAATTAAAAAACTTTTCGATTCTTTTATTTGTGTATGCAGATAATTCGTTAGATAATTCGTTACTCATGTCTTCTCTTTCTCTCATTTGATATTTACTCCCGCTTAAGCAATGATTTTTACAACGATAAATGCAATGCTTTATTCAATGAGTGAATTTTAAAGAACTTCCAACGCTAATATTTTGGAATTGGCTAAACTGATTTTAAATCTGATAATTTTTGGCTAACCTACTCGCCAAGCTTTTTAAATTGATATACGATAGTTTAGCACTTCTGGATCTTCTGGAATAAAAATGTAGTTACACTAATAAATGTATAGATTCCTTTCACTCATTTAAAAACTAACTTTAATCGACTTCAAGAAAATATTGCTTTTCTCCTCTCGATAGCAGCAGCGCGTAGGTATTTTATTTTGTGAACAATCAGAATCCAAAATCCAGGCTGAGACTGTCTGCAAAAACGATTTTAACTCTTTCATAACCAATGTTGCGTATATGCAACATCCACTTTTATGTGGCATAAATAAAATGTTTAACAGATATTACGTTACTTTTATTCGATTTTGTTAGGTATTCTTCACGTTTGATGATTGCCGAATTACTTGCTTGAGTAATTTTTTTTTTAATGTTTTGTCTTTGAAGTCCAGCAAAAAACCTAAGTGCAAAAATTTTTAATAAAATCTTTTGGACAATTTTTGAAAAATAATGCATTAAATTATTAATAACCGGAAATTTTTTTATCATATATGTTTATAAAAGACAAGAGAATGTGAAAATAAAAGAATTGGAGAAAAGGAGTTATCCAGTGGCTGTCTACAGCTTAATAGCTCTGTTTTTTTAAACCTTTAATAAAGGACAAACAAATCAATGTAGAAGCAAGAAATTTGGTGTCATGATTGTGGAATACCTAAGTAACCATAATTTCACAACAAAAGGTTTTTCTCAAGTACAAAATAAAAAAATCAGTACATTTTCGTACTGATTTCGAGATTTGAAAAAATCAGTATTTAAAAAAAAAATCAGGACATGTCCTGATCAAATCAGTACGTCTGACTACCCTAATAACTAAAGAATTGAAAACAAAAAGTACCAATTACAAATTCCCTGGAATTAGAATTGGGATTGTAGTGTAATTGAATTTACCCAGCTCTGACCATTTTTCAAATATAATAGTATTGATGTACTTTAATCCGCAATAAAAGTTTCAGTCATATATAACACACAACTCTTTTTATTTATTTACGACCCACTGGGCTTTGCCCTTACATGTTACGATTTTTAATTTCAGACATGCTTAATGAAAAACCCTTTATTTCAATTGAAATCCCATTTATGCTTTTTTTTTTTCACTATGCCACACAAAATCTCGAAAACTGTGTTTGGTGCTATTTTACTCGGTTGTTTAAATGAGTGAAGTCGAATCTGCGTCATTCGAATTGTGGCAAACAGAACAATAAAATAAGTATTGCACATACAAAAGCCTGAAAGGGAAATTCCTAATAACAGAGCTATTGAAATTGGAAAAAATGTTGGCCAAAAAACTTTAAAAAAATCTTAATTAATGGTCAACATTTCGGGGTTTTCCAGACCCTTTTGGAACCTGAAGATATTATCGGATTTCAAAAATTTGTTTTCACTTATTTTCATCTGGATGAATAGAAACTTAAATATGCTGTTACTTTTTCATTTGACGCCATTCTTGGCTATTTCTCGTATCCCAAAAATATATCTTTGTATGAATTTTGTATTAAAGGACTTACGTTAAATTGTCTTCATCTCTGAAATCATCGGCGAGAAAATTGAAATCTGATATGAATACCTCGAATGACTTATGATCATATTTTTCAATTATTCCAGCGTCTTTAAGCTCATTATATAAAGATTCAATGGTTCTGTCTGCCGTCATATCTTTAACTTTTTTCTTTTTTTTTCCTTTTTTATTCTTTGGTTTTTTCTGTTTCGTCGGTTTATACTTTTTCTTTAAGTCCAAACATAAAGCACGTCGTAATAACTCGTACTCGATTCTTTAGAAACAGAAATAACAAATTATTATTATAAAAATTAAATATATTTATGAGGCTTTTTTCTCATGTGTTTAAGATCATAAAATTGAGATACTATGCTATTTTTTTTTTTTTTCTAATTGTAAATATTTATTCTTAACAGCAATAGTTTCCTAACAAATCATAACGCGTCTTAATTGGGTCAACGGTATCTGCAGAAGTAGATGTGGACATTGGACTGCCACAGGATTCGGTCCTGGCACCGATACCATTTAATTTATACATAAATGATTTTGGTACGGTATTAAAATATGCAAAGAGTAAATGTTGCATTACATAAACCAAATGCAGGCTTACTTAAATTGCTTGTATGAATCGCTTTGTGTCAATAAACTAATACTCAACGTACAAAAAACTAAATTTATGATAATCGAAATCAGTAATGTGATGAAAACAGGCGCATGAACCTAAAAAAATAAGCACTCTGTAATTGAAAAAATTGACAAAATCAAATATGTTGGCATTATTAAATAGTGAATTAAATTTTAAATAGCATAACAATTACCTACATATAAAATAAAAAAACAAGGAAAATAGATTTCGTGTAGAGATCAATAGTAGAAACACATTTTTTATAATGCCCGTCGGTACTTTTTACAATAGAAAACTGCCTTGGTGCTTGTCGTCGCATCGTCAAATTTTTGTTTTTTGTTGTTCATTTTAAAAATGGAACTAAATATTGAAACATTAATTACTGAAATATTTCGCGTCCTTCGGTGTGGTACTAGGACACATAAACCACAACAAAATAGTAGTGGACAAACAATGGTAAAGTGTTGCTGCTGAAATAAAAATAGCAAGTAAATAACTTAATAAATAAGGCAGTTGTTGCGTTAATTAGATTGCTGGCTTTTGGTCGGATCCACTTTTCCAAAACTCTTTAAAAATTGTCCGCTTCTTGAAATAAAACAGAATATAATCAAATGTATTTATCGACATCCTTATAATTACAAATTATTAATTTTATAATTACAAAATTTTTCAGGCTATCAATGGATTTCCTCATATAGGATGCAAAATTAGCAACGTTAGTATTTGTAATTTTTTCTGACGTTTCTGATGTTTATCGATCAACCACTCGCAATATTAAAACTTTTTCACTCTGGCATGTTACAGCTTCGTTTATAGCACGAAAAAGCATCGCTTCATGCATTGCACTGCTTATAGCATTTACTCTTACATCAGTTTTATTCAATTTTCAACGGTTCGTATGAGAAACATCAAATAATATAATTGTTCAAAAATCTATTTTTTAATTACATTTATTTCAATTATGGACATGTGAGCTATTAAATAATAAAACATTTAATACTTTTATGTTTGATGTATTCACATTATGCTTAGATAACAGAAGTGGCATCGATTTTATCCATTTTTATTTCACTTTATTTTACTATTCCAAGCTTCAGTTATTATCGGCTTCTCCCTTAATTTGTTTTTCAAGTCCTTCTTCACCATACATATTTTAGAGCTTACCAATAGTTGTCAATAGGGTTCAGATCTCTGAAATTCCCTATCAATTTCTGCTATTTTCTATGCCAGTTTTTTTCAGATATTGCCTCACCATAAATAGAAAATTATACACCGAAAAAAAATATATATATATATATACAACATTTTCTGTGATTAATATAACTTTTATGGAGTTAATATTACTTTTGTGCAACCAACACTGAGAAGTGTTTTCGAAGTTTTTTTGAGTTGATTTAACTCTTTTTAAGGTTATAATAACTTTTTGTCAGTGTCAAAATGACTCTGAAGGCAATTTCAAATAAACTCTGCAATTTCAATCAATAGTTGTTCGATTAACTCTGTAAATGGTTAATATAACCATGGAAAATGTAAATCAAATAACTTTTTTCTGAGTATATATATCTCTTTTTCAAGAATTTTATTAAAATGCACTATTAACTCTAAACGGGGTTAACTGTACTCCGAAACAGTTTAATAAAATTCAACTTTTAACAAAATGTACTCCAACTCTGAACGAAGTCAACTGTACTCCGAAACAGAGTTCCATATGGTTCAACTTTTCTCTGAACGGAGTCAATTGTACTCTGTTTTTCCTAATGTATAGAGAGAAAAACCAGAATATTTTCATTGAGAGCTGTGTAGTTCATTGTGGTAGACATGTGTGATTTACATTAACTTTTAAGACATTGGAACTAGCGCCTGTAGTTGCTCCAAGCCTCAAAATACCAGTATGTTGAAGTGGATGAAGGATCAATTGGACTCATCGCCAAGCACATCGGCGTCATCCTTTACGTTGAGTTGCGAGGATAGGACAAGTAACTACAAAAATTATAAATTGGTTTGCTTATATTTTTATTTATAATAAATTCAATTCATTTCAGAAAATTTACATTTTCAAGATATAAAGCAATTCCTAGCGAGCTCTTCTGTGGGACTAGAGCATAGTCGCTATTATGAGGAACATAAGAGGCTCCTTATAAAGCGCCAAGATATTCTTGCCGACATTATTATTGTACAGGTTCTGAAAAAATGAATAAATTTAGCCTCCTCGGAAATAGGAGATTTAGGTACAAGCTTTATAGACATTGTTACATCAGGAGAAAATGTAGCAAAATTTTATAGCTTATATTATTTTGTAAAAAATAAATGGCTGTAACGTGTAAATATTTATTATATTTTTGTTTATTCTGCAATATCTATGAATATCGTATATTTATCTAATGAAAACTAATAAAAACATAAAAACCGAACTTTTTTTTTCAATTTTGGTTGAAGAATTTTAATTTGTTAATTGAACTCTTTTAAGGGTTAAGACAATATTCTAGACTGAGTTAAACTAACTCTTTTCAATGATGGCTGAAGAATTTCAAGTGGTTAATTGAACTCTTTTGAGGGTTGAATCAACATTTTACGGAGTTGGTATAACTTTTTAGTCATCACGTACTTAACAATATTTATTCTTAATACAACTGCGTTCCGGAGTTAATATGACTTCTCAAAGTATAACTCACTCTTCGGAGTTGAATATACTCCGTCGGGGTAAGGACTACTCTATTCTGGTTTAGCTTAGAATCACGGTTGCCACTTACTCATTTTATTTTGTACCAATATTTATAAAAAAATGTACCAAATGGGGGGAAAATGTACCAGTTTTTTCATATAGAATAAATAACTTTACTAAAAACTTTTTGTCAGTTTATTATATAACATTATATTAATAAGAGTATTGAATTCTAATTTATTCCTAAATTGTTTTTTTTTTATATTAGGCTAAAGTTAAAAAATTTTCTTTCAGCATTAGCTGAGCTATGAGCTCATTAACATGAATATAAATTTAGTCAATTCTTCAAACCACATTTCGTCTATTCCATTTTTAATACAACTTACTTTTTGCCAAAAAATTACTAAGTCTGAACAATTTTCTAATTTGTAAAGTATTTTGAAAATATGTTTACAATTCTTGATTACTATGAAAGCTAACTTTGCTCACAGAATGTACCAAATTTTAAAAACATGTACCAATGTACCAAGGGCAGAAAAATGGAAAAAAATTTACCAGTTTTGGTAGAATTGTACCAAAGTGGTAACCGTGCTTAGAATCATCAACGAAGAGAATTAATATTACCACAAAAATTGTGGTATTTATTCCGCAGTTGCTTTAGTGTAGAAATTAAATAATTCTGTTTTCAACTTTTGAAGTAAATTTCACTTGATTATCAAAATGAATGACGTGTTAACTTTTATCTAGCCACTACGATATTTATTTAATATGTTCATGTATGTATGTTCAAAATTATTGCATTTTCAAAATTTCTCATGTATAGGTGGTAGGCGTCCAATTGTCCGATCAAACAGTTTTTATAATACAGACTCGTGATAAAAAAAATAAAAAAAATTATTTAACAAATCAAAAAGAATAGACTAAAAAAAAAAGAAAAGAGAGAAAAAAAATTAGAGAAATAATCATAATAATAATCTAAAATGCCGTGGTAACAAGTTTCATGTTCTTATGGCGCTATTAAAAAAAGCCGACTGGTTTTTAAGTAATTAAAACTAGGCACAATAAGTTGTTTGATTCTGCTCGAAAGTGCAAACTTCAGTTTAATATAGAGATGGTTAGAAATTATATTATATATTAGTTTGTGTTAAAAAAATGCAGTTTCTGGCTTTAAAAAAGTCATTCAAGTCGCAGGCAAGTATGTCTTTTCTCCTGCTGGATATATATTCAAATCTTCTTAAACAAAAAACATATCTAGTGTCAAAGTTAAAAGCAATCTGTAACTTATGGGGAGATTGGGAATCAAGCACACAGTATACAAGTTCAGAATACATAAACTGGTGGACAACAAGTTGTTTTACAAGTAACTTTCTGGTCTCTAAGGGAGTAAAATTAGCAGACATACGTAAATTACGCAACACAAAATAAACTTTAGATACAACCTCATTAATATGGTGGACGCAAGTCAGCGGATGTGTATACCTAAATTTTGAATTTTATCTACGAACTGCAACTGCATTTGACCAACATAAAGAGGAGGTATGTCAAATAACATAATTTTGTTCCTATGTATGGGGAGCACAAACGATTTAATGGTATTAAGGCAGAAATAATTTTTATTAATCCATTCAAAGAAGGCGTTTAAATCTTCGTTAACTCTGTGACTCAAATCTTCAACAAGACCGATGTGACGGGAGATATATCATCAGTGTAAGTATGCATTGTAACATGACTACAAACAGAAAAAACATCATTAATAAACATAGAAAACAGAAGAGGACCAAGAACAGACCCCTGAGGAACATCTGACCGAATTGTTTTTTCATCAGAAAGATTGTTACCAACCTTACCCGCTGTACCCGTCGGTATAAATAACAAGCCGGTAACCTAGTGGCACACTCAGAAAACCCAAAGAAATCTTGAAGCTTGTCACACAATAATAAATGGTTCACAAAGTAAAGTCAATAAATTATCGTCGTAGAAAATCCTAATGTCATCCATAATCTTTACCATTGTAGTGGAACAACTGTGCCTTGGTCTAAATCCAGATATGCCGAAATTTGAGTCGGCATCAGATTTTCAAGAACTTTAGACAATACAGGTAGAATGCTTATGGGTCAAAAGTCTTGTGGTTCAACAGAATTAGATTTCTTGGCAAATGGAATCACAGTGTTACGCTTCCACTTTGTAGGAAAGCATGAAGTGGTAAAGCAATGATTGATTGATTACGTGTGTGATGGGAGTAATAATATATGGCAAAATCAATTTTAAGAATTTGAGTGATACTCCAGCACCTATTGCGTTGGACTTAATCTTCATAAAACTATTAATGACATCAATTTCAGTAACTGCGGAGAGATCGAAAGATGTATCAACACGATTTCCAGAGAAAGTTGTACTCGAGTTAGTAGAGCCTGATAGAGAAGATATAAAATAATCGTTAAGATGATTTGCATCAACACCCAGTGTGGCCAACTTTTATTTCTCAAAATCCGCTAAAATGAAGAATAAAGCGCGAATTTTCTTTAAAAAAGCGCAAAATTTTTTTCTCAATACATTTACACTTTTTCACTAATACACGCACACATTTGCTACTTCTAGCCAATGAAAATTACTTTGATTTTTCGAAGATAATACATATTCTCAACTTACAGCAGTTTACTTGAATGTTTATGTTGTAAAATGAAGTAAAAAATTACAATGTTTCGATTAAAATTTTGTTAGGATAATTCAGGAAATGGATTATTTAGTGGAGCATTTAGTGTCTTTTAAATTGAAAAAAATGTGCTGAAATCCCCGCTGACCGCTAAATCACTTTTTTCCGCGTTTTAATTTTCAAAAGGTACTAAATTTAGCGGGAAAAGCGCTGAGTTGGCCCCACTGTCAACACCACAAGAGGGTTTGTAATTTTTGTGAAAACCAAATTAGTTTAAATTATTCCAAAGTGATTTAGTGGAAAGAGATGTGCTCAGTCTAGACCTACAGGTCGTCGTGCCGTCAGTCACTCAAGGGAACCAACACGTACACCCGTGCGTGCCGTAATTGAGAGATCTGACGGCGGTGTGGGCTTCACCTCCACGTGGTAACGGCTGGTAACAGCTGCGTGTCGGATAGATGTCGTAACCAGATATCAGGATGCAACAGATATCTGACTGCACTCTGATATCAGGATGCAACAGATATTTGACATGCAACTAGCTAAGAAAGCCCATGCGGAGGGAGCAAACCCTTTTAAATAAAACCTCCACAATCCAGGGTGTCACGCGGACAGGGCCCAAGTTTGCAACCGTGGCCCGGCGAAGCGATCGCAAGAAACAGAATTAATAAAAAACAAAAAGAAAAAAATCCGGATAGCGTTGTAGCTAATCTAAGCAAATCCACGAAAGGTTCGGAGGCGCTTGGGGAGGCCCTGTCTCTAGCAAAGGAAGAAAATCTCCTGGCCTCAAGCCAGGAAACAATAACCACTACGGTATGGAGTGCCAGCCAAAGCACCCCTATCATAGAAACATCCAAACCATCAACATCCAAAGCGGCCTCGGTCATCAGCCATAGAGATCGCAGGCCGTCGGATAAAAAGAAATCCGAAGGTGCCCAAATCATGTCACGATACTTGAAGGCCGTATTCATTTCAAGCAAGATTGCGCAAAAGGAAGCGGCCGGTAAAGTACTTGAGCGGGACATCGAGGACAAAAAGAAGTACGAGAAGGTGGTAAAGAATACACAGAAATTCAAGCCACCAAACGCACTAACACTGAAACGGCAAAGAGGAACAGATTTCACGATGGGGCTAACCAGGCACCGAAGAGACATAAGGTGTCTCAAGGCTCCATCGAGAAACGAAGTAGTCAGGTGGCCTATATTTCGCGCTGATCGACGGAGTCACAAACAGTGGCAAGGGAGTCCTGGAGAAGTGGAAGGAGGTTGAGTCCAAACTGTCCGAGTACGTACTTAATGAGCACATACTTGGTTCAAAAAAGGGCGGAAATCAACCTCGCTTCGACTCTGCAGGAGTCCTCGCGGCTGTAGGGTGATCAAATGCGAGGACGAGTTTTCAAGGGGTGTCCTTGAAGAATGCGTCTCTAAGATTAGAGACGCATGGGATGGCTTAAGCCTTAAGCTGATCCCTGCGAAGGATATTAACAGGCCACCTCGTGCTCGCATTTGGCTGCCAGTGATGAAGATGGACAGCGCGAAGATATTGAAAGGTCTACAGGCCCAACAGACTACAATCTGTTTTACGCTAAAACTGAGGGTAAGCCAAGGTCCTGTATAGTTGCTAAAAAACACATTAAAGCCTTTCTGTGAACAAATTTCAGCACTTCAGATCTAACTGTCATCAGATTAGAGCACCCGGGAGCCAACATTTACATGGCTTCAGCTTATATGGCCCACGAACATCCAGCACTACGAGACGAGATCGTGCACTTAACATCAACACTCTCAGCCAAGGATACACTTCTACTGGGCTGCGATGCCAACTCAAGAAATGAGCTTTGGGGCAGCACGGAAACCAACGAAAGAGGTGAGTCCCTTTTCGATTTCATTCTTAACACTAAACTAAATATATGTAACAAGGGCAACACTCCTACCTTCGTTTTCCCCAGCACACGTGAATTCGAAGGTGGGGAAGAGGTGCTTGATCTAACACTCATCACAGACAATGATAACATTGGGGTGGAAAATTGGAGAGTATCCGATCAAAAGTCGTTTGCAGACCACAGATGGATACTCTTCAATGTAAATCACAAGACTGAGAACGCACCACCCCACCGAAACCCAAAAAGAATTAACTGGAACTCTTTTAGAAGAGTGGCTAAGTCAAAGCTTCGATCTAAGCATATAACAAATATAATTACCACAGAAAATTTGGATGAGAAGGTAGAGATCTTAGAAACCAGTTCCGGTATGGTGGAATGAAGACCTATGCAAGCTTAGGAAACTTACGAGGTCGATTTTCACTTGCCACCGGAATAAATTCTATCAACCCTACAAAGACTGCCTCACAGAATACAAGAAAGCCATAGGAGAAGCCAAAAATAAGACCTGGAGGGATTTCTGTAGCTCCATAGATACAATAAAAGATTCAGCCCGCATAGGGAAGCTGCTGTCCAAAGAACATTCTTGCCCATCCTATATTAAAAGGGAAGACGGTACCTGGACGCATCGGCGGCTGAATCTTTAGACACACTTGTAAGCACCCACTTCCCCGGTAGTATAGACTTCGTTGAGGAAGTCGCTCCGATAAACACACCGCCAACTTCTCTTGATTCAATAATCACTAGGGAGGGCAATCAGGAGTTTCATCCCATACAAATCTCCCGGCCCAGATGGCATAATTCCAATTATGCTATGGAAATTAAAAGACTTAGTAGTTCCCTGACTGGAGGTGCTCTTCAAAAAAAGCTTGCAATTAGGCCATGTCCCTAAAAGTTGGAGAAGAGTTAAGGTCATTTTCATTCCAAAGGTAGGCAGAAGGGGGCACGAAAGAGCAAAAGACTTCAGGCCCATCAGCTTATCGTCCTTTGTACTCAAATCACTAGAACGCGTGCTAGACATTCATCTTCGAAAGATAATTGAAGGCAAAGCGTTCTCAAAATCC
The DNA here is from genome assembly GCA_963691655.1 of Toxonevra muliebris. Lineage (NCBI taxonomy): Eukaryota > Metazoa > Arthropoda > Insecta > Diptera > Pallopteridae > Toxonevra > Toxonevra muliebris. Next base: position 84,618,187 of record OY829326.1, read on the forward strand.
CAGCACGCCTACCTCAAGGGCAAATCCACAGAAACTGCTCTACATGAGGTAGTTGGCACAATTGAAAAATCTCCAGAACACAAGCAATTCTCACGTTAAGACAGAGGCTATCCAATCCGCTCTGTCCAAGCTAGGTATAGAAGAGAGATTAAATAGCTGGATCATATCCAAAAGATCAGTAAGAAGGGAACACCCCAGGGGTGTTCTCTCACCACTACTATGGCTGTTCGTCATAGATGGCATACTGATTGAATTCAACAAAAGGTGGATCAAAGTGTTAGCGTATGCGGATGATGTGATGATCATAGTGTCAGGTTGAATGGTCATACACTAACTTTATCAAAGAACGCCAAATACCTAGGGGTCATTCTTGACACTAAGCTCAATTGGAAAGGTTAGAACTTAGAGGCAAGAAGGTCTACATAGCCTTATAGACTTGTAAACGAATGCTCGGAAAAAAGTGGGGTCTAAGCCCACAAGTGGCACTGTGGTCATACACATCAATAATAAGGCCAATGCATCAGTAGTATGGTGGCATGCCATGAGGAAGGGATATAACCAAATTAAACTAGGTAGAGTTCAAAGGTCAGCATGCATAGGCATTACAGGTGCTACACTTGCTTCCTAAGGAACTCTACACCAAAGCCTCCGTAGCCTCAAGTGCGGTCAGACTTATAGAAATAGGGTCCTGGACTGCCAAAAACTACGGACACAGCAGTATTCTATCACAAGTACCGTTTATACCAAACCAACATAACACTGACTACATGATACCCAAATTAAGCTTCAATAAGAGCTTTAACACCGTGTTTCCAACAAGAGCAGATTGGAGAAAGAAACGTGTGAGAGCTGGTCTCGAGATAGAACTCTACACCGATAGGTCAAAGATGGACTGCGGGGTCGGAGCGGGATTCTACTCAGAACACCTCAGTATTGCCGAATCTTTTTTTTTTTTAATTTTGTTGGTTTTACATGGAAGCCCAATATAGTTACAACAACAAGCGATTCCATTTTTCATTTATATAGTGTGAGTGGCTCGATTATAATGCAAAAAAAATCGCTTTTTGCATTATTCGGGCAAAAATGTATCCCGTTGATTCTTCTAATGTTCTGAGACCCCCTATAACTTTTAATAAGGAATATTTTCTCAAAAAACAATATAATAATTTTCTCAACGGATTTTGTTTTATCGGCCATTCGTCGAAAAAGGGGGTTTAAAACCCCATTTTCAAGACGAAGAGTAGAAGATAGAGGAGAAGTGTGTAAACAAAAATTGTTTATCTCTTTATACTTAACAACTTAGCTTCAAAGAAATTTTTTAATAGCCCCTGAAGACTCCATTTTTGCGACTTCATAACTATAAAACTGTTCGAAAATTTCGCGCATAAAATTTTTGTTGCACTGTGTAATCAATTACGATTTATAAACAGGTTAAACAGGCCTTATACGGAAAAAAATACGATATACCGACGATGTAAGGACCAAAATGTATGGAGTTTTTGCGAATTAAAGCGATTTTTTGCAACAGTTTGTTGCAAATTATTAAGATTTTCAAATTAACGGAGTTTGAATTATCGAGATTCTACTGTATAAAGATTCATCTACCTATAAATAAACTCAAAATTAAAAAAAATTCAAAAAATTGATTTTTTTTAAACTTAATAAACATTATAAACCTTTTTAAAAAACTTTTATTTAATTCAATTTACATTTAATGCTCTATAATAAAAAAGTTTTAAACAGAAAATACCACCCCTAAAAAATTGAAAAAAATTCATTTAAAGAATTTTTCTCATTGAAATTTTGTACAAAATTGATAGCTCACTCGTAGATCAAAACTTTTTAAGAACAAAATATTGCACTAGTTATTCTTAAAAAAAAATGTGTTTGGAACATTTACTCAAAGTTCAATATTTTAGAAGTTATCAACGATTAAAGCTATTTACCTTTTTAAAGCCTATTTTAAGCCTTTGATTCGAACCCGACTGGCTATTTTCTACTAGAGACCTCTATATTTTTTCTAAATCTAATTTTTCTCATAAAATCTTTCAGAAAATCCACTAGGAGCAGGTAAAAATCGACCTTTGCACAGATGGGCAATCTACTAATTAAAGGCATTACAAACAATCATTAGGCAATCAACATTAACCGAATGTGCAGAATATAAAAATGTAGAGGACCAACGTCGCATTTCACAAAGTGATTTTGGGCGTTCTTAATACCCATATATGATTGAGAAATGTATGGGTACAACAATCGTACAAAACACAAAACGTGAGGACAGGCTACTAAAAACAACAAAAAGTTACGTCGCCATTATGATTTGAGAATATGTGAAAAGATGGTAAAGGTTTAACTGTTTAACTACGACTGCCAAACTAACAATGGTGATATGAATACGTACCGCATATATTCATCAACAAGACCTCTCAGTTCTTTATGAATTATGGCAAGCTCATCCTCAGTTACCCACTCTTTAATCGCTTCATGATTTTTGTTTAAATATTCATCAATAGTCTGCCAGTCTATAGAATATTGCTTGATGGTTTTCTCAATGTTTTCTATAAAAATCCACGTAAATGATCAAATAAATTAGATGATAGAAAATGTTTAAAATACCAATATTTTTATTTGATGAAATTGCATAGGCTATATCATAAATGCCTGCATCTTTCATCTTCTTTCTACGTTTTGCTTCTTTCATCCTTTCTTTCCTTTTCTTTAGCTTTTCCTTCTGCCGTTGTAACTTAGCCTTTTCAGTCATCTTCTTTTTTTCTTCTTTCGACAGATTTTGCTCTTCCAATTTTAATTTTAGTTCTTCTGGATTCATTGTTTCATCAATCAATACTAGTACAGTTCCTGATTTTAATGCATCAGGATATGGGTGGAAATTGTTAAGTTTATCGTAACTGAAAACAAATGGGTATTAAACGATAAATATTTTACAAATTCTCTCTCTACAAACTAACAATTCCTTAAACCAAGCACGAATATGATCAGAAATATCTTCCATTATCCAAGGGGTTCTCTCTTGAAGCAATCTTGTTCGTTCATCCGTCATCAATTTTACAAAATCGTCATCCAGCTTTTGTTTATACATTTCATTTTTATAAGTCTCAATTACGGAATCTAGGTTTTGATTGGGTTTCACAAATCTCCTCTTGGTCCTCATTCCATACAAGGTTTGCTTAAAAATAATCCTTTTTTTTACAATTTTTTTAGATTTATGGGCTCTCCATGCAGTTTGGATTTTCAAAGCCGCTTCATTCCGAATTCTATCTAGTTCTTCTTCATCGATTTCTGTAAATATTAATTTCGTCAGAAATTTTATACCTTTATTTTTCCAAAATTAAATACCATCAACAGAATGGTGCTCCAAATCAGCACTTAACAAGTCCTGACAAGATTCATTAGGCTTAACAAAATTCGCATTAAATATTGTTCTCTTGACGGGAAGACTCATAGTTTGATCAGGTTTGTGAGTGAACGAGTAAGCGATTTTTTTGCGTAAAGTTATTTTAAGATTGTTTTTATCATACTTAATGGCTGACTTATAAACACGATTTCTTCTTGCCCGTTCGTGAGCTTGTATAAGTATGACAGCTTCTCTCAGCGTCGACTTGTTTCTTTGTGCTTCATCTTCTTTTTGTGTGTCGTCCATAAATATTTTATTTTCGTAAAATATATTCTGTATCTCAGGTGGACGTCGGTACAAGAACTGTGGCGATCGCCATATAACTAAATCGTACGGAGTTAATTTTCGGGCAATGAGAGCTTTATCTGTATATACGTATTCACTAAGCTCGAGATTTTTAAGATCATTCTTAAGTTCCAGTAGTCTTCGTGTAGCATTCTCAACTAAAACTCTGACAACTTTCCTTTTCTGCACTTGAAATGTATGATGATAAATATAGCCCAATTTATTAACAAGTTCCACGTACAAAATGTACAATTCCGAAAATATTCTGTACGATACTATCGGATCTGCAATGGGCTTCTTTTTCTTCAGTACATTTTGTCTTTTAATTAATTGTTGTATATCTTTCTTGGCTCCCACCCAAAATTTATAATTGAAGTCAAAGGACATCTTTAAAATTTATATATTCAGTTAAGAACAAAAATTTGTAATGAAAAATTTTTAATAGTACAAATATTAATTTTTGTTTTTGAAAATTCAAATAAATTGTTCAGTATTCAAATACAGTCTGACAATAAAATATTGCCATTGGGGTAAGCAGGTCCCCTTTCGGCGACGGATTATTCGATATTCTTGCCCAATTTAATCTATTTTGATGAAAAATTTAATACAGCCAACTTGCTCAAGAAAATTAAATTGTACCAAAAATGCAGACATTTGAATAGTGGAGTTTAAATAAAAAACAAATAAGAAATACCTATATAACTGAATATTGGAGATATCAATCCTGGTTTACCGGAATGTCCTCAAATCTGATTTGGGCGATTAAATGGTTGACTTAAATCAACTAGAAAGCTTATTAATATAAATTTTCTATGAATCTACAAAAATGCAGATTTTTTTCAAATTACTCACTTTGCATCAATCCAGAACAGTATTGCCAATAGATTTGGCGACTTTTCGAACCCTTAGGGGAAGTTTTAGGGAGAAACACTTTTAGGGGGAAATTTAGGGGGACAAGTTTTAATCCCTTATAATTTTTCTAACTTTATGGCAGCTATGTTGCACAACTTTTATATTTTTTACTTATTTTACATTTTTGTATTGTACTTAATTTTACAACTTTGCATTGTAACACTTTTTTTCTGGTGTCTTTTGCGAAAACTAGGTGTAAAAATTTCTTTTAGCTTGCCTGACCACTGCAATATATTTCAGGCAGAGGTCACGTTCTGGCTAAGGTATAACGTGATATTGGCAGCAGCTATATGAATCTTTCCCGATTGCCAAGCAGCCATGAAATCCCTTGGATCAGTATTCCTCTCTTCCAGAGTAGCCCTTTACTACAGAGCGACTCTCAACGAAATGTCCGACCAATTTTATATGTACTTAACCCTTCTGTTACATTAAGAAAAAATCACACTTGTGATATTAAGTTCACGGAATGACCTGGCCAATGTTTTGTATGCATATCGTATGAAAACTCATAATTTGAGATTTAGATTTTAACATTTATTAGTTGTACTGATTATAATTATTAATAAGTTTAATACTATTTACATACTTATATATAACTATATATAAACTATGTGGGCTCAAGGCAATAGCTTGTATAATCTGTAATCATCGTAAGGGGTTTTGGATACGCAAATTTTTTGCAAATAGTGCAGTACTCGTACGTTTTAAGGCAAATCCAGCTGACTAAACAGCGCAAGTTGATTAGCTTTTTTCTTCTTCAGAGCAGCGCCTGCCGAAGTGCTAGGCTCTTGTGTTTCTGCCCGAATATTTCACACAATACCTGCCGACAATTGAGTTCTTGGCTAACATTTTCTATGCCGAATCACTCTCTGAAGAAGGTCTAAGCCCAGATTTTCTATTGAACATGTTTGACGCGTTCCAGAGGGTTGATTTCTATCCATAAAAAGTCTATTCATCAATTTGTTTGTATAAAAATTATTTTCATGTGCGATGTGAAGCATAGATCGAATAACTCATATTTGTAGTAACTCCAGGACGTCCTTGAATTACGTTTTCTACCCTGGCCTTAGTATTAGTGGGTCCAGTCGGTTCCGTTGATCACTCAATATCTTTATCCTTCGATTAGTACATGGGAATGCTGCTGTCATTTGCCAATAGTGCTCAAGCAACACTTTCCTCGTCACCACTCTTTTGATAGTTGTCAGAAGTTTCATTGCCCGCAAACTTTTCCACTAAATACTTATCGCACCCAAACGTCACTTCACTCATTAATATACCTGTCTTCTTCGTCAAAGGATGTGGCCGCTGCGACAAAATACAGTCAGTACGCGAATCTCAAGCGAAAAAAGTCAAATAACAAATTTAAAATACTTACTGAAACTAGTTATTTTTGCATTTTATAAAAAGTAATAATTATCTTATCATTCACGCAAAAAAAAAACACAAAAAAAGGCGGGAACTACACATTTGACGTATAAAAGAGGTAATGGTCACTGAATGACCTTATGGTACACACACGTAAGTTTTGATATTGCCACTTACTTTATAAATCAAAAAGCTTCTTTTTATAATTTTTCGGAGGGTTTCCCCTCGATGCAGGAATTCACAAAGGGAAATCTCAAAATTATGTATATTTTAGGAAATATTGGCAAATTAAGCAAAAAAAGGTCACGAGTTGACCTTAATGTAACAGAAGGGTTAACCTATATCGTCCCAAGGGTCTTTTTTTAATTTTTGGATAAAACTTGGTATTTTAGGATAATTTGGGGTAAAAAGCATCTAAAGTCAAAAATTTTGTTTGACTTGTAGTTTTAGCTTTACATCGAATTTGAAATCGTGATCTGCTCTTGCCACGTTTTTGCTTTTTGTTCCCCATGCACTTGTTCTTGTGTCTGACATTTCTGAGTCTTTGAAGCAAAGCTGTGTTTTGTTGTTGTCTTGTTGTAATGTGGCTATCACCTTGTTAAATTAGCATTGTGAAAAAAATTGCCTTAAAACTTTATATGTATTACCAAAACAATTAAATGCCAAATAGTGCCCAGCGTTTGATAAATCGAACAGGTAGGTTTACTCTCACTTAACAGACTTCGTGTGCATAATTTAAAAAACTAAATTATTATCGTTGATAGTTTGCCATTATAGCAAAAAAATTGCACCATTAATTTTTTTTTTAAATTTATTACATTTTAGTATACATATATTTTTTAAAATATGGCTAAAAATGGGGGTTTTTTAAATCTTTGTATTTTAAAGGGGGAATGGGGTGAATCGCAAAACATAGAGGAATGTGGGGAATGTCGAACCACACTTTGATTTTGACTGATAACTCGTCCTAAAATCGTAATTTTTAAAAATTTCAGAAATGGAGGTTAAACTAGAAGCAAAATGCCATGTTTTTGGAGTTACAAAATTTAAAAATTCGAGTTTGCTGTAACGTTTTAAGAATTATACCAAAATATTCGATTATGTCATTTTGAAAAATCGTGGGGAATGTCGAACAACTTTGCAAATTGAGAAAATTCGAACAAATATTCATGTAAAACGTCTATTTATGACTTCGTTATGAAAAAACATAAGATTTGAATGAAAAATATAGAGAAAAAATCTATGGCCACTAAATATTCTTAGAGATAATCTGATCGATCAGGTTTTGCAACGTAACGCGACATATTGTCGTTAAATTGCTAAAAAAATTCAAAAAATAGTTTTAAAAACTACACCCAGAGAAATACTTACTTGGTTCGAAGAAAAAAGGCTATAAAAAAGGAAAATGGGAATGATTTGGCGCCATAAAAACGGTTTCCTCATTTAGATATATAAAATTTCTTTGAGTTGAAGAAATATTTTCCAAATATGAGAAATTGTATATAATTTAGGTAAAATTTTCCTCAGTTTGAGGAATAATTTTCCATAGATTAAAGTCAATTTACTTTTTGGAAAAGAAATCCTCAATTTATGGAATATTTAAATCGTGTTTTTTTACTTGTATTCATTTATTATTTTATTTTTAATAAGAATTAAGGTTTACATTCATACGTATTTTTACAAACACTACAGGCATCGTCGCCTTGAAATGATCAAAAGATCCTTATGGCCACCAAAAAATTATAAGTTGAACTTTATTGAAATTTATATCTTTTGAATATATTTAATTTTTTTCACAATATATATATATATATATATATATTTTTCAAAAATTATATCAATAGCCACAAACCACATCGCTTGAAATAGAGACGCCGACTTAAAAATTCAAAAGAAAAACAAAGCGTACGATTATCTGCTAAGGCCAAAAGAGTAAAGCTAGTTTTTTGTATATACAAAAATTTTGTATGGAGAACATTTTTGGTATTCGTCTCTTTCTTACATTTTCTTTTTTTATGCAAAAATAGTATGTAAGTTTAATTACCTTATTTTATTCTAAATAAGGTAATTTGTTCTTTTATGGTATTTTGATACTTTTGTTTTGCAGCCAAATGGTGCTTGAATTTTTATATGCTGGTGCGACTAAATTTTGGAAAAAACTGGTTCATGGAAACGTCCATTGGTCCATGCGCATTTATGTTAACAATAGACCAAGTAATTCATAAAAGCTTTTGAGTTAAAATTTTATGCAGAGACGCGTTGTAAGGACTAAGTTTTAGAAAAAATTTATATTTGAAGATGTCCATTTACCACACCCATATTTTCTTGTGTTTTATTTACTTTTTTATCTTACTTTTCTTTAATTTTAGTTTTAACAATTTCATTGAAACTTGGGATTGGATTTCAATTGGTGGGCAGCACCGCAATTAAATTTCCAAAAATGAAGAGAAAACTTACTTCAAATTGAACACCATAGTTGCATGAAGAGAGCACATTTTTCTTCATTTTGAGGAAAATTTACATAAACGAGAGAAATTTTCGTGGATTTAAATTGAGGAAACTTTTTCTTTGTTCCAGAGATGGGTATTTTTCTGGGTGTACCCATAACTAATTTTTTGTCGATAATTTGTTGTGATTTCGCATGAAAACCCGTTAAGGAGCATAAAAAATACATTTTCTACTTAACAAATTACAAAGACTAAGTGGTTCGATATTCCCCACAAAAAGTGGTTCGACATTCCCCAGAAGCTGTGTTCTACAAAATAGCCGCCCATGAGTCACAGAACCAGATTTCATGCAAAAAAACTTTTCTGACTGTAAATAATATTCACACACAATGATTTGAAAAAAATTTACCTGCTTGGTTTAACGCAAAAATGTTGAAAAAGCAATGTAATTTTTAAAACACAGAAACACTTTTGGAATCTCAAAAATCACTTGATTATCGCAGACAGCACAAAATACGTCTCATCGGTTCGACTGCTAATGAAAAAATAAGATGAAGCTGAAATAATACGATGGTAAAAGTTTCGTATAGATCGAATGTCAGATTATGCAGATAAAACAAATGGTTCGACATTCCCCGTGGTTCGAAATTCCCCTACAAATTTTTTTAGACAATATTTCAAATAATCATATTGCACAAACAATTACATTCCAGATGTTACTGTTACGGTAAAAAAAAATGTTAAAGTTGGGTAAAATTAGCTGTTCGATTAATCGAACGTTGGGACGATATGGGTTAATTTGGATGCCGGGACGCAGAGAACGAATCGCAGACGAGTTAGCCAGAAAAGCACACTGTTGGAAGGGAGTGCAGTTTTGTCTTTATGCTAAAAACTTTGCTTATGATATCAAATTCGTATCTGTTAACAAAAGCATATTTCTTAATAGACCCTGAAGACCCCCTTTTTCCGACTTTAGGTCCATATTGTGTTAGAATTAGATGTGATGGAGAAAAACTGAATACGCAGTCGTGGTCACGAACCCTAAATTATTATAAAACCGCACATAAAATTTTTGTTGCACTGTGTTATTTGCAGTTTTATTTTTAATCAACCTGAATTTTATATGATTATATTGTACTTACATAAGTATAAATGCGATTTTACTTTTATCGTTAGAAAAAAAAATTTAGAGGGAAGGGATGGATTTTAGGGGGAAATTGGGGGAAAGCGTGTTAGCCATCTTAAAAAGTATTTGTGTACAGAGCGCGTAACATACATTCATTTTAAGTAGAAAACTACTTTTACTTTAGTCAGCTTTAAGAGACTAATCAGTAAACGATTTGGAAAATTGGCTCAAAGAAAACAAAACTTTTTGGCTTCCAAAAATGAGCCGCTCAATTGAAGCGGACAACGAAAAAAAAGTATGGTTCTGAAATTCGTTGAAATTCAGCCTAATTGAACCTGTACAAAATATGAATATAGACACACTTTTTTTTTTTTGGTATGAGGTTTATTTGCCAAGTTAAGTTAAGAATTGACGTAATTGAAATATGAATTTTTCAAAAGTAATTTTTAGAATTAAGTAAATTTACCATAAAATATTGAACATGGTAATTATAATAGGAAATTTGCTGTTCTTTTTAATTAAGGAATCAGACCGGAAATTAAATTTTTTATGCACCAAACCGGAAGTAAAAGTTTAAAATCAGAATTTTAACAACTTTAACCATTTAAAAAAAATTGTATTTTTCAAAATTTAGCTTAAAGTATTCAAATAATGCTCTTAAAGTTTAAAAATGGGATCTGCATTAGTTTAGGAGCTACCACGCTCAGTGCGATACCTATGTAAACTAATGTAGATCCCATTTTGAAATTTTAAGGGTATTATTTAAATACTTTAAGCTGGACTACTTGTATGACTCGGATCCCTAAAACTTTTTTTTGGAAAAGTCACAAAATTTGAAAATTTGTCGCTAGCTCAATGAGAAATATATTAAAATTACAATTGAAATCAAAAAAGGTCTGACTGGACCCATGTGCCAAACGGAGGGTTACCGTTACATTTTTTTGAAGTGAGTTTCGAGGTAACTTCTAAATTTTCAAAAAAATTAGCGAAGTGGCAATGAAGATGAGTGATCAAATAAACGACTAAAATCAAAATACAAAAAAAATATTTCTCTTGCACCTCTACGAGCCAAAAAGTCCGGTCTTTAACGTCACACGAAAAAGCCTATAACGTTACTAGCGATTTTATTTTGAGAAACGAGAAAATATGATTCATTAAAAAAACCGCTAGAACGTGAAAAAACAAATTTTTATTATTTATCATCGTTTTATTTGTTTTTTACTGGTTTCCAATAACCAGAACACATTTCCTTATGTTTCAGTATAAATATTATTGTACACTGTTTTTTATGAAAGAAAAAAATTAATCACATTCTTCTTTGGGTATATCGAAAAAAACTATTTTTCCATTTTTGACCCGAATTTGATGTACTAACTAAAGCAATGTCTCGGACATTCTTAGCCGACTCAAAATCAGTTTCACAGTTAACAATTGATTTTCGAGTAAAATAGTTCCAGTATATCTTCAAACTGAATTCAGTCTCCATTTGAGAAATCAGTGCAGCGATGTATTTGTTTTTGAATTACGATAAAGGTCCATCGCTCTAGATTTTCAAAATCTTCAAAGATTTTGACAATGTGAGAAACATGTAGATGTATGGAATGATTGTTTCATTGGTGTGTACCAAGCTGTCAGAAACAAGTACTATCGATTTAAGCAATTCGCGAAAGTTAAAGCGGTAGTGAACAATACAAAACACATGCAAAGTTCTCGACAAAATCCACCTGCAATGTTCCTTCACACAGTTTTCTTGAAGCGCCGGCTGGTAAAATCAAAATAAGTCCAACCAAATATTACGTAGAATTGCTCCAAATTCTTTCAGAACTATATATTTTCAATAATTTCAATTATATATATGGCCAATTTTTTCGTCTTTAACGTTAGAGTCGCACGCATATTTTTGCAAAAATATATCGAAAATATCCCATGAAACCAAATACATGGACATGAAAATAGGTCTCAAGGCCAACATTTCATGTGAACAAACTTTTTTTAACTTTTGTCGTTTCGAAGATATAACCAGTTTTATGTGGTCTTTAACGTTACATTTTTTGGAAGTGAGTTTCGAGGTAGCTCTTCATTTTTAAAAAAATTAGCAAAACTAGCAATAAAAAAATCTAAACTAAGGCACTATATCAAATATGAGGGATTAAATAAACTACTGAAATAAAAATAAAACCAAAAAAATATTTCTTTTGCACTTCTAAGATCCAAAATGTCCGGTCTTTAACGTTACACGAAAAAGTCTATAACGTTACACAGCGGTTTTTTTTTTAGAAACATGAAAATATGATGCAATAAAAAACTAAAAATTGCTAGAAGGTGAAAAAAAACAAATATTAATTGAAAATATCATCGTTCTGTTTGTTTTTCACTGGTTTCCAAAAACCAGCCCTGCAATATCACATTGTAGTGCTCTTAATCCGCCATCACTCGCGCGGGGTGTATTTTGCATAACACTGTGGATCATTTCGGGTTTTTTTTCTATGGAATTGATAAAACTAAGTTTTTCTGAAAGCTTGGGTTGTATATAGAAAAGTAATTTCTCGGTTTTCCCAGGTTTGGCGATTTTTCCATTTTGAAGTTGCTGCTTTAGTTTATGGTCGCGTCGGAGTAGCATCATTTAATTTCAAATATTTTTACCATCAAAAGGTCCTTCTGGGGGTTTTCAGGTACGAGGAATCTTAATCTGTAGTTTATTTTTATCAATATAGGTCGCTAGAGTCCGCTTTGGTGCAAAAAATATGAAAAAGGACGTATTTTTAGGATTTTTTTGGCTAAGAAAGTCATAAAATCAGATTAAATGTACGTGATATTCATTTTTTTATTCTTTTCATTATAGACTACATCATTGACGTACAACCATTACCAGATCGACTGATGAAATTTAAAAGTCTTGTTTTCTAGACTTTTTTTTATAAATTCCATACAAAAATCAGAACAAATCAGTACATTTTTCAGATATATATAGATTTTTATTTTTGATTATAAACTCATTTAAGCAAGTCTGTTTCTTTCCTTTCTCTAAAAAGTGAACAATAAACTGAAAGTTCTTTCAGTGGAATCGAAAAAAATTTACATTTTTTCTACAATTGGAAACTTTACAAAACCCATATTTCTGTCTAGTTTTCATTAAAATAATTCAAAATAGATAAAAATTAAATAAAAAGATCAAAAATGTTATTAGAATTACCAAACTCAATACTAAAATAATGAAAAATACAAAAATAGCTAGGTTTGCGTACTGATTTCAGAATTTTAAAATCAGAATTTTAAAATCAAAAAAATCTAAGAAAATCAGTACATGTACTCACTAAATCAGTACGTCATGCTACTCTGTGCCCGGCTCAGTGGTTTCTGAGAACAGTAAATTATGTTTTTATGTCGAATAACAAAGTACAATTTTTGCAGCGAAATTGGTTTTTAACGTTACACAAGTTTGATGGCCAATACAGCATGGGAATTGATTAAGTTTCAAAAAACGCATTTGTATCTAGAACCAAAGTCAAAAATTCTCGAAAAAGTAGGTTATTTCCAATTTTTGTTTTGTTAGATTTTTCAGAAAAAAACTCTTTCATCGTTGCCTTTTGGTCTGCACACTATCTTCAATCCGTCGCAACCTTTCATGTTAAATATAGACTTATCAGTAAATAGCTCGGTCTTTCATTTGGCAGTAGCCCAGCTAAAATGCGCGGTTACAAGTTTGAGCCTTGACTTTCGACTCTTTCCAAAAATAAATGGCTTTTTCACGGTTTGGTATGTTGCTAAGCCACCCTCCACAGCTCGTCGTTGGATAAACCAGTGTGGAATGTTTAAACGCAATTTTTTTTTTATAATCCGAAAGATGGCCTGATCCTCACGGTTGGTTGTGCCCCACGGTCTGCCACCTCCATATTTAGTATATAAAAAATGGGAAGCGCGAAAAAGGCTTTTATCTCGGGAATTAACGCAATAGCTCATACAATTTTTTTACAATGCATATATAAATCCACTTAGAATATTTTCTCTTTTCGGCCCCTATACCTCCCTCTGCCTTTTAGCATGCCTAGGACCTTTTTCCATAAAATTGTATTTCTTTCCGAACTATTTTTGCCACTTCCTAGTTTTCTGGACACATCTACATCAGTGCTGTCGTTTTGAAAATTTTAAGGGGAGGAATTTTTCCTTTTTTTTTATTTTTTATTTTTTATTAACGAATCTTAAACAATAAACAGAGACGTTATATTATTGCAACTAGTAAATGTAAATATAATACTGACAAGCAATTTAAGTTTATTAAATTAGGTTTTAAAAAGAAAGCATTTTGTTTTTTAAATACATGCTATTCGCTTCCCATAAGGTCTGCCACCGTTTTGCGTTTTAGCCGTCTACGAAAAGCACTTATCCGAAGTCCTCTTGAGCGGAGGATTTCGCTTGACAAGGAAGGAATTTTTTAAAATGTATTAAAAGTTTTCAACTAAGTATTACTTAGATAATTGCTAACAGTTTCAATAATGTATAGAAAGTTTTTGTTACAAATTCAGTCATATAAAAGTTATGAAAAATAAACAAGTTTATAAAAAATCAAAATAGCCCTTTGGAAATAAACGGTGCAATATAAAGTATTAATACAACTCAAAAATGTGAGATAGGAGGATTTCTTCCGATTGGGGAGGACAGGAGGATTGAGATTTGAGCGGAGTACGAATACTCCAATCGGAGTGCCTTCGGCACAACAGTTTAAAATTTTGTGTATCTTCTGAACTCAACCAGTGTAACTACATTTTTATTCCAAAAGTGCTGCGCTATCATATTATATATCAATTTAAAGAGCTTGGCGAGTAGGTAAGCCAATTATCAGATTTAAAATCGGTTTAGCCAATTCCAAAATATTAGCGTCGGAAATTCTTTAAAATTCACTGAACAAAGCATTGCATTCATCGTTGTAAAAATGATTGCTTAAATGGGAGTAAATAACAAATGAGAGAGAGAGAGAAGACATGAGTAACGGCATTTCTCAGAATTATCTAACCAATTATCTGCTACACAAATAACAAAACAAACACCAACGAATAGTTTGGTTCTCTTTTGATATTTGTTTTTTCATAAAGAGATTTCTTGAGCAAAAAATGGTCTCAGTTACTGGGGCCTTACCGACTAGTATTAATATATCATATCATAGGATGTCAAAATCATTGTTTACTTTTGACTGTTTACGTTTGTTCTGCATTTTTACATTCTCTTCACGACGCCATTATGGCTGCAACAATAAAAATGTGTTGTTATTATTTTGTTGTACTACATTTTATTATATCTGACACAACAACAAAGATGAAATTGTTGTAATCTTGCTATCACCTTCTACATGATTTCACCATGTTTCAACCATTTTCATCATATATCATGAACGATTTAGTATATTTCTCTTTAAATGGTAATGGCAATCTGGCTATCGCTACGCTTAACGCTCCAATTTAGGGATCACAGTAAGTCTCCTCATATACTGTCGTATAATTATAATTTCGTATAATTTTGTGGAAAAATGAGAATATGAAAAACGAATGAGAGGATTCGACACCAAATAAGACACCTAGTGAATTGCCCAAATATATCTCTATTTTTTCACCAATATTAACTGGAAACAAAAATTCTGGTGTTTATTTTTTTTATTTCAATCTTGCGGGTTAGAGGGTTAAGTTAAGTTTTTTGCGCACTTTCTCTTGTCGCGACGGCATACTGCAAACTAATTAAGCTAGAAAAGCTGTTTTTTCAAAACTCAAAACATAAAGTTCAATAGTGAATCCCTTTATAACGGTAACTTACAAAAGTGTGTCACTTGCACAATTATGTGAAAAACTTTAGCAATTTCTGATGCACCATGTCTTAATTCCGTTGTAAATAAATATCAAAAATAGATTAAAGTTCCTCCTGCTTTATACCTTCCGTCCGAAAGGTAGACAAATTTAGTGCAGCCAATTTCTTCCAACATCTGATTTTAGAATGTTAAAACCCTTATTAAGCAAATTATAAAAGAATTATGTAGAAAGAGTAAAATCCACCATTTTGTTTTTTTGAAAATCTGATATCGAATTTGTAATCATCAACCTCAAGGAACTCCCTTCGATGAAGATAAATCTATTTTTAACGAAAGTCATGCTTCATTTTGAAGCCACCAATTTGCTTTCTCAAAACTTTGTTTCGGGTCCGCGATCAGCGATCTTAAAAGCCCCTCAAGTACAGAATATCATTTATTTTTATGTAGACCTTCATATTTTTACCAGCTTTTTTGGATTGAAACCATAACACTGATATCATATCCTTCCAGGAATCTTTTTGCGTAAGTACGTTTTGAGTCAATCCGTGAAGTATAACATACATATTTTCATAAAATTTACTTAATCTAATTCATATTAATAGGTATATGTAAAATTTTACCCTTTATATATTCCACCGAATAGCATCTCGCTTGAAATAATCTTGGCGATAACTAATTGTGTGTGTTTCATACTCCACCTACCATAAATATCGCCTTTGAAATCTATTTTATTGATAGCTTTTTTAGGTTTTATTTATTATTCCTAAAAAAAATAAAAAGTTTACCTTAATTTAATTTAATTTGATTTAAGTAACAACATTCACATCATATCCCGTTTGTCACCGAAATTGAGATTTATAATTTTCCAAATATTGTCACTAATGCCGATTGCACACCGAAAATTGAATTGTATTAATAGCCCATTCTCATGAAACCCAAATTGAGCAATTTCGGCTTCTTTTTCAATTTCCGCCGAAATTGAATTGAAAATGCACAATTTCGTTATAGAAATAAATGCGAAACGAAATTGAGTTGCCTACTCAATTTCGTTGAAATTGTGCTACAACACGAAGGCAACTCTGTTAATCGATAAGTATTGGAAGGGAAATGGAAGAAAAATACATCAATATCAGAAAAATAATTGTCAAATTTAAATATAAATAAAAAATACTATAAAAAATAAGTTATTTATTTTAAATGGAAAAAAAGAAAATACCAAAAAAGAACTGTGTGGTTAAAATCATCAGCTACTGTTTTCGCAATTCCACTTTACTCTCTATATAATTTACGCTTCTGTATTGTTCTCCATATTGTCCACATATTTTGTCAAACTTCTCTATTGTTCTCGCCATATTATCATAAATGTTAAGACCATTTATAAGAATTTATCTTTTTTTTATCTATTTTATAAACAATAAAATTAAGCTGCCAAATCAAACTGTGTAAGAAGAAAAACTTCTTGTGAATGACTTTAATTTCAAACAGAAATTGAGTGCCGAAATTGCTCAATTTGGGATCCATGTGAATAGGCTATAACTCTCATTTGTAATTTAAATTGTGTTTTTTTACTGTTTTTTGATGATCGATATTTAAGTATTGAATTTGTGTTGCAGCGGCTGTCAAGCAAACGTATGTTCGTAGAATAAAATAAATTATTCCCATTTAGTACAAAATTATCTAGCGGAAATGATTTCAAATGAAAAATTTGGACGAATGCTCATCAAATATTTGTTAATCTCCTCCTTAAGATAGTAAGATTTTTACAAATAAATTTTGTTTTATTAGAATTTTATATTTTAAACTTTCACATAACTAATATATATTTAAGGAATCCGGAAAGGTACCACAATAGCTTCTTTATGATCTATTTTGATGTCCAATAGAGCAATTTGGGTTTTACTCATTGCAGTTTTAATCTGAAATAAAAATTTTAAATAATATGTAATAAGGTTACAATTGAAAGTTATTTTAAAAAGTTGTATGAAAAGCTAATTTAAAAGGGAAACAAGCAGCAGAATTTATAGTAAAACACTCAACAATTTGCCATAGATATTGTCAGCGTTATTTCGCATGAGAAGACAAAAGAAGAAACTAATAATCTAATTTTACATAAATAACAATATTAAAAAGCTAAAAGATTTTTTGGGTTTTTATTACACAGAACAAATTAAAATTTTTTATTTCCGCCACCATGAATTAATGATTTTTTGAAAGAGGACATTGTCTAGACCAGTTCCGTCCAAGACATACAGTGCCGGTCATATCATTTGCAACCAAAATCACTTGCACTTTAAATGACTTCTTGAGGTCACTAAAATAATTTATATCAAAAATCTTTTTTTTATTCAAAATAAAGTATATTTATTGCCATTTATTAAAAAAAATAGAAGTACAAAATTATGTTGCAAATAAAAAAAAAAGAAAGAAGTTATATTAACCCTTAAACGCCCAATAGTCCGATTTCAATTAAAAACATACCCAGAGGTAGAATTTGTGATTCCGAACAACGTTTGTTCTACGTGTTTTCAAATATATTAGTTTAAGGTGCAGTTATTTTAATTTACTTGGTTGACTTCTGTAGTAACCTTTGGCGATTATCAGGAGAATAAATTAAAATACATTCGTAATAATTTTTAAAAACAGTTATTCGGTGTTATCCCATACCGTCTGATACCCATACCGTTTGTCCACACGGCAATATATTTATTACACAAAATTCGAAAATAAAAACACCTTTTTTCAGTTAGTTGTTTAAAATTTTGCAAAACATGCTTTTCGAGCTAAAAATAACTTTAACTGTACGACAGTTGTCATTTTTCCATTCTTATTTATACGTATCGATAAAGAAAACTTTAGACAGTAAATACAAAAACTGGACTTTTCAACAGTTGCGAAACGTTTTGTTGTTAGATGAGAGCAAAGTTTACATGTGCGGCTCTGACGGAAAACAAATTGTTGGAGGCCACACGGTAAAATAGTTGACCCTAGACATACACCGGGTACGGTAAAGCACTAAGGAGGTTGTATTATGGTCTGGGGCTGCTTTTCAGCTAATAGTATGGGTCCAACCCATCACATTCGGGGAATTATGAAAACGATTATAAAAACATTTTAAGAGACATTATACTTCCATACTCTAGCTTGGAAATGCTGCCTGATTGGATGTTCCAACAGGATCATTACTCAAAGCGAACTCCTAAATTGGTGAAAGCTTGCCTTGTCGCAAAAAAATGTACACCTTTTCATTTGTCCAGTACAGTCCCCCGACCAAATTGAAAGCCATTGGGTGCTCGTGAAGCGAAAGCTTGGCACGAATACGTTCAAGAAACTGGAGGATCTGTATGTTTAAATAGCTATGTTTAAAAGCTATGGTAGCGAGTTCGAATCGATCAGCCGAAACATATAATAGAGGCCATGCCACGCAGACATGCAACGGTGATCGCTAATAATGGATATGCAACAAAGTTTTGAAAACTTTTTAGATTTTTTTTTAATTTTCACATCAACTTTTTCTAGTTGCAAATTTGACCTCTTCAATTCAGACTTTAATTTAATATAACTTCTTCTTTTTTTATTTGCAACATAATTCTGTGATTTTGGTTGCAAATGATATGACCGGCACATTTTTTTATGGGTTATTCAAGGTCATGGTTGGGGTCCGATAGGAATTGATACGTAATTTTTTTATTTGAAGTCTTATACCATGTTCCCATTGAGCCGAAATTGCGTGGTTTCGATCATTTCCGTGGTTTCGGCTGAAACTGCGTTGTTATGATCAATTTCTGCATATAAAAACATGACAAACGAAACCACGGAAATGAGGTGGTTTCAACAAAACCGAGAAAAATCTAATGCAACCCTGAATGTGTTCACTGAAAAGAAATTTCTACTTAGACATTTATATTTTGCTTTGCTTACAACTTTGTTAATGTGGAAAAACGAAAATATAAAAAAAGTAATGTAGTGCGCGGGAAGAGGAGCTCATAACACAAATATGGACAGAAAAAATGGAGGAGCTGCGTAGGGCAAACAGAAAAAACGGCCATACATATGAGCAAATGGCGGAGGAGCTGAAGTGAAACACTTTCACTTCAAACTGCCGGCATTTTATAACAAGAAATAAACGAAACCATAATCGAAACCAGCTGAACCAATATGAACGATGGCAGTTTCGTTCGAAACCACTCGCCGAAACTACGCAATTCCGGCTCAGTTGGAACATGGTATTAACGTCTTAAGTTAAATTGTTCGTTATCAAAAGCTTAGTTTGTCTTTACTCAAACATACCACACCCTCTCTGTACACTTCTATAAGACACCTATCAGACCCCAATTGTGATCTTAAATCGCCCATAAAAAATTTGTGACCTGGCAGTCTTTACATGTCTTCTGATGAACTAATCTAGGCAGTGTCTTCTTTCAAAAAACCATATATTCATCGTAGCGGAAAAACTTTTATTCACTAAATTCAAAATCAAGCAACCAACTCGCAGGGACTAACCCAATGCACAACCTTGTAATAATTAAGAAAGGAAGAGGAAAAGGGAAAAGAATGAGAGCATTTTGAACAAGTGTATGAATGGCAAATGATACTGTCATCCGAAAACAAATATATAGCATTCCTAATCAATGACATCTCATTGATGAAGGCAAGGAAAAGGGTTGGAGAGAGGACTGAGTCCTGCGGCACTCCAGCGTTAATGGATCGACTTTCGGATGTAATATCGTCTATCATAGCACAATGGAACGGTCGCTTTTAAAACTCAATAATAAAAAACTGAGTATCCAACTCAGCACGGTCAGAAATCTAAAATACCAATTTTCTAAATGGCAGCACCTCTTGGCTGGCAATAACAAACGTAAAAGAGAAAAAATAAAAATAAATTAAATATGCGATTTACAACAATATCTAAACTCAAAATTGATGGTAGATCATAGAACGACCAGCGTTGGCTTCGACCTCCAGCAATTGTTCGCATATCAAATAAACGCTGTGTAAAAAAAAAAAAACAATCGTTTAAGGAATTCTACAAATGTTACACCGAAAACCAATAAGCACTAATATGTTTGACGACCTCGATAGTCTAGTGGGTAGTGCACTCGACTTTCATCCGGGAGGTTAGGGTTAGGGTCCTGTCTTCGTCTGGTGGCTAATTCTCATAACCTTCTTATATTCACTATTAATATGAAGTGTATGAGAATTATAAGATAGTGTACAAGTACACACATTGGTTGGCAATGGCAAAACCACCAAGCCGATAAAAAATTGCCACACCGCCATTCGGTATCGGCGTTAAACCTAATATTTTTAATATACGATGAACAAATTTCGCGGCGGAAAATTGTGGCCGCACAATCGTCAACTTATACACACAATAAAAAAAAACAACAAAGCTGACATGGCAACAGCAACATATAATAACATCAGGCATGCAGAATAGCAACAACGAGAAACACAACCAATCATGCCAGCAACAGCACACACAAGCATAACGGCATCATCACGCCACGTCGACAGCGAAGAAGATGAAAAAACAAGTAAATAAGGCAGCCTACCTACTGGGATCAAAATTATAAATTGCGTATACACAAATATCACGTCTCGATAACAGCCAATGGCAGTGAAGTAACAAAAATACAGCATCACGTATTCCAGTCGCGACCGCGGTAAACTGGAATGGAGAAGAAGAGGAAGAACGATCTATAAAAGAGGCTGTGTAACACAATTCGACCTCTTTTACTGGCAAGGCGACTATATCGGAGAATAAAGTTGCGATAAATGCTATACATATGAACGAACAGGCATAAGTAACCAAGTGTTTAGTAGTGTATTGATGGTCTAACCCCCACCATACAGTACTAAACACCATAATCAGACCGTGTAGTGTCACTTGGATGATATAGTCCCTACCATATGACCGTAGACGAACTGCCGGAAACTTAAAGCGAAGCAGTATCAACAGACATAAGTAACCAAGTGTTTGGCAGTGTACTGATGGCCAAACCCCCACCATGCAGTATTAAACACCATAATCAGACCGAGATCGAATTAATTAACAATTTAAATCCCACTAAGCAGTTCGTGCGTCAGCTATTACTTGCTACAATTAGACCAGCTGGTTGTGGGCGGCAATCGCCCAATTGTAGATGACTTCAACGCTCTCCGCGAGATGTGGAATTCGACCTTGAACAACGACCAGCGCTGCACGCACATTGTCGAACAAATTGACAGCCAAATTCAACAACAGTCAACAGCCCAGAATTACGGCCAGCTGCTCCAGCTCACCCGACATCAGCATTGCCGACACGTCCTTGCTTATAAGCGCGCACTGGGCCACAACGTCAAACTGTAACCAGATCATATCCCAACCACCATCGATAGCCCGGAGGACTTCATTGAGGCTGAAAAGAAACCGTTCGTGAACTACAATAATTGAGATGAATTCAAAGCCTTAACCGACTGCATTCTTGCGCAATCCTCCTTGCCTGTGAACGTGCGAATTGGGGAAAAACGATTCCGTGAAGCGATCACCAAGGCCGCTGCCCAGAACATCTCAGCAGGCAGAATTCCAAAAGTTCAATCAAATATTCAACAAGAGAGACCGCTATCCTAGCTGCAGAATGAGGCAGCCTACACGCATATAGTACTGGCGACCAGCGAATACAGGAAATTGACGCAGAAATTAAGAGGCTGATTGAACCACGAATATTTTGGCGGTACTAAACCTAGCTAAATCATTTGACACAGTAAGTCACTCAAACTTGCTGCAGGACCTTTATATTTCGGCGCTGCCCAACACAACCAAGAGATTGAGTTCCAGAATGAAAAATCAAAAAAAAAGGCGCGTGAAACAATGTTTTAAGCATGGCGGTGTTCTGTCTCCCGTGTTATTAAACTATTTCATGTCAAAGATGACGACACCCTCAGCCAACATTATACTTGTTTTCTATGCGGATGACTGCACTATCCTCTCTACAGAACACAACATCGCCGATCTTACCAACAACATGAACTACCTGAACGAAAATCTTGGGAATCATGCTCGAGTGCCTCCACACCTTCGCCACTAACGCCACAACCACGCGCAACAACGGGGCGGGTGTCCCGGTATGGACACTCGTCAGCAGCAACTCACAATGGCGCAGACTACAAGAGTGACAGAATCCAGCCCTGCGCACTCTCACTGGCTGCCACCTGATAACAGACGAGGAAACCAAGATGCTGAAGGTCAAAAACCATAATGAGCTGTTGGCGAAACAATTTTGGCTGAAGTGCCACAACGACGGACACCCAAACTATAGACTCCCCATACTTCAAACCCCCTCCCCCCCCCGCGGAATACCCAGGACGATTTGACTATATACGACGAGAACAATACCAGACTTACCAATAACTCGCTGGACCACAATGCATACAATGCCGCAATCAAGCAACTTCATGCTAAAGCGGTAAGTGATGAAACGTGTGCTTTCCAGCCAAACACAGTCCTTAACGGAAGACCCCCATCTATAGCCAATGTGGAAAAATCGCTGTCAATGAAAATTATGTGCACCCTAGAGACACTTAGGTCGAGATACAGTAAGCTTCACAATTCTAACAAATCAATAATCAACAAGACTGTTCAGGACGTATGCCACGTCCAAAGTGGTCCAAAGGACGAATAGACGTAACAGAGTGATCGATACATCAGCCCCGACTTAAATCTCATCGAAAATTGGGTGGCATATCTGAAGAAAAAAGTAGCTCAAAGGCAACCGAAAAACCGAACTGCAATAACGGAAGAATGGCATAACACTGTGTTCATGCTTAGCTCTAAATACACATTTAGGTATTCGAACTGGAAATTGGAGCTTGTTTACGAAATTTTTATTAAAAATTTAGAAATTTTACAGTTAACGCAAACTTTGCAAATTATAACGACATATTACATTAAAAATTGCCAACAATTATTCTACTTCAAACTTTAAATAAGCATTGAATACAATTAACCTAAGGAAGGCAACAGGGCCGACCAATCACCCCACTACATTTTAAAAGCACCGCAAACTGCATTTAATATAGCAAAGAATGTATTAAAATGATAGAAATTAATAAAATGAATTTTTTTAAGTTTTTTATTTAAATAAGTGATTTTATAATAAATAAGTTTAAGTTTTTCTGTTTAACAATTTTGCTATTTACATATAGCGTTTTCTTTTTTCGATAAAATGTTGCATTTTTTCTGCACCATGCGAGGGCTGTCAAATTTCGTGTTCTTTTCTAAAAAAGTGGCAGCCTTTTCAGAGAGTACTGTGTTCTTTTCTAAAAAATTTTGCTTTCTGAGCGGGGAAAAATGTTACACTTTTTACACTCAAATAAATCACGGGGTAAGAATGTTGCCCTGCAAATTAGTTGATTCTGACAGGGTAGCATTTTTATGTTCTTTTCTTGCACTAAAAATGCAACATTTTGACAGGGTTGAGGGCAACATTAAAAAATTGTTGCCATGGCACGAGGCAAAAAAAATTGCAACATTTTGTTAAAAAAAGAAAACGCTAATAGACAAATAAGTATTGCCTTCATAAGGTTAAATTTTCCTTCGGTGTACTTTGTATTGAAAACAGAGATAGCAGTAAAATATGTTCGAAACAGTGTCACATTCGCTTAAATGCTTAAATGAAGTAGCATTTAGGTTGAGAATTTTGTGTGGCTAAATGTATATTTAGAGTAGCAGTTAGAGCTAAATGTTCTAAATGCGCATTTAGGGCTAAGCATGAACACAGCATAAGATACCGAGCAATAATGATATGCGAAAGTTGGTTAGTTCAGGTGGTCATACTAAATATTAAATTAATTGTCCAATCAAGTTTTTATGTAATTAGGTTTGTATTAAAATATTTTATGTCATTTGTGAAAAGAGTTACTTGACACGCAAAAAACTGTGTAGTATTTGTTTTTGTTGTAATTTTTTATGATCCCTTTATAAATTCTGTAAATAACAAGAATTTGTAATAAAAACATATTTAAATAAATAAAAATAACCTTGTTTTGCCAAATATATTGAAAAATTTAATTATTGTTCAATGTATAAACTCATTCTAGACATACTATATTTACGTTTGTTGCAAACAAAAAAGAAAAAATAATGATAAAATTGTTTCAAAGATCTATTTTATTTTAAAATACAATGAAAACGGTCTATAATTTCACGCGTAGGCAATTTCTACTCTTGAAGGTTTGTTTTTTTTTACCGTGCCAAGCATTGAACCTGAGTACCCTGCATAAAAGTCCAGCACACTATGCCATGACGACCGAAACAAAAACCCATACATTTTGTACTAATCACCCGGGTGACTCGTCAGTCGAAGTGAGCTAAAAAACCGTCAGCTAAGCTAAAGTAGGTTGGGGTTAGATTTAAAATTTGGCAATTTTTGGCATTACTGGATGGACTTGTTTTCCGATGACCACCTATTATTGGTTTATAATTGTTGTTGGAATTGACAGCTTTACATACCTGCATTAAATCATCCATGCTTGTCACTTTTATTAAATGATATTCAAAATTGGGAACATCCTTTAGTAAACCTTAAAATTATAAAAGAAAAGTTAGTAGTACTATAAATTTCCGAAAAAATACACAAATTAAAGGACTACAATGGATATCTGAACCCAATGGGGGATGTTGGCCTTTTAAGCTTTTTATTGTTCCATAAGCAGTAGGTCGTTTCTGTAAGTTTTATTATAAATGCAGTGATTAAAAACTAAAACGGGATTTTTATTCATCAGAGTATGATTTTACGATGCTATAATCCGAATTACGTAAAAACTTTGCATATTCGTCAAAAGCCTGACCTTCTTTTAGTTCTTATTGTAGACATATGACAAACTAAAGCTATAAATGGAATTGCGGCGTATCGACGACTTTACGGGCGTAAAAACTCTGTCAAAATTAAAACGCCGCGTAATCCACTTGGCTGAACAGAATTGCGCCGTACGACAATAATCAGTTTACACTTTTTATATTTCAATAATTCTTTATCTGTGCTAAATGTATATTCAGATGCCAAATGCAATCCTGTGACGTCGGTGCTCGACAAAAAACAGAGATATCAAATTCGATGTAAAATCGTCGACTGTGGCAATTTTGCTTAATACTCTTAATCTAAGTGTTTTATTGTATGGATCTGAGTTTTGGGCTCTGAGCTATACGGATTGTTTAGAAAAAACGCATACAAGGTTCTTCAAGTCTTTTTACTTTTTAGACAAATCAACACTGTTCAAAAATAATTCAAGCTAACCAAATTAATTATTACTTTCTTCAACAAGCTATTATGCAAAATTTTGAACATATGTGAGAAAAGATATACAAAAAGATGTCTCAACGCTCTAATTAGATTAGTTGCGTCTGGTTTTCGCTAAGTAAAAGCTACCTCTGTCAGGCGAATAAATAACTAATTAAGTGATATGATGGAAGTGTGGACTAACACCTACTCGTGGTGACGGCTGGAAACAGTTGCATGTCAGATGACTGATACGCAAACTGTTATCTGGTAACAGAGCACATCAGATGTCTGATATGCAACTGGCTAAGATAGTTCAGGCGGAGGGAGCAAACCCTCTTAAATAAAAACTCCCCTAATCCAGGGTGTCACGCGACCCGTGCCTATTGGTTTGGCAGCCAGGGGATTAACACTCGTAGACTGGTGTGCACGGATCCTACGTCTGTTTTTACACAGGTACTTGTACTTATGTGAAATCAGCACTTGGGACCCGTGTGCGTCTGATACTAGTGTTAAGAATAGGCTGTCTGCGAACGGAGCCTCCTTGATACACGGCCGCCTCAAGGAGTAAGTGTGGCCTTACCATGGCAGACGGGCTATGTCATGGTGGACCAACCCCTTCCCGCTTCTATAGTTGACCGCCAAGCCCGCTCAGGCAGGCTAGTGGTCGTATTTTAAAATGAGCAAAAAAAATAATAAAGCAAAAAATTTAAACCAGCGGGGATTAACCGCAACGGAACTCGCAGATCGAATGGAGCATGAGCTACGTGATGAAGATCTGCGAGCTTCCACAAGCAGGGGTTCACCCAGGTCGAGAGGGCCAGCAAGGTGTCAGGCAACGACTGCACCTAAGCGAAGACGGAGCTTTGAGGGTAACCGTACGATGACCAGCAAAACCAAGGTAGGGGTACCAGCTGTCAGTGCATTAGCACCGATAGCTGAGTCCCATACAATGGCTTACGCTGGTGTGGTAGCCGCGGGAACTAGTGCAATAGCACCAGTGACCGTGTTAGCCGCGGGAACTGGAGCAATAGCACCAGCGCCCGTGGTAACCACACAAGCGACTGGCATCGTACCCAGTACAGCTCATACAGAGGTCTCAGCGGCCGGTGCAATAGCACCGGCTGGTGTGACTTCAGTAAGGGCTCGAGATGTCTTTCTAGCAAAGGTGGCTAGTGCATTCGCACCAGCGGCTAATGCTACGGAGACATCGACGGGGAAAAGTTACCCCAGGGAGCACAAACGCCGAGAGTTGAAGGTACCACCAATTGGGCAGCCAGGTGGTATGGACGACCCACTAAGGAAGGGCCTTAGTGGGGCAGGGTCCAGGTGGTATCTTAGATACCTGGAGCAGGGGCTGGAACCTGCTGTAGCAAGGAAGAAGGCAGAGGAGCATAAAGCCAAGCCGTCCGAAGGTACTTCCCAGGAACCTCGAGAAAGGAAAAGGGGAAGCTCGGTCATCACTCCACCGCAAAAACAGGAGGTGAAGAAACCGAGGACGGATACGGTGGTGGCAGGCTCATCTGCAGGAAGAGTGGTGTGCGGCAAGACGTACGCGGGGGTTGCGAAAGCAGTTAGGATGGCAGTGTTGCCAAGGGAATATCCCGAGGTAACATTGTCATCCGAGCAGCTTTCGGCCCTAGAAGACGCCATCCTGGAAGAGGTGGCAAAGGGATGGGCACACAAGCTGAAGTTTGAGGGTATCCATTTCAGGCCGGGTTATCTACTCATCGACTGCAAAGATGTGCAGTCAGCCGAATGGCTGAAAGGAGTAGCCCCGAAGCTAACGGCCTGGAATGGACCCCCTCTCATTTCATGTGTAGGTGATGATGTTCCCAAGTCGCACGTGGTGACTATTTTCTTCCCCAGGAGCCTGGGCCAGACGTCAGAACGGATACTGGCCCTACTCAATGCCCAAAACGAGGGCCTCCGAACAAACCTCTGGAAGGCATTGAAGGCTCGTGAGGAAGGAAATGGTCAGTTACTGACGATAAGTATGGATGAGCTATCGTTTGAAGCCATCCGTACTTCAGGGGGCGTCATCAACTACCGGTTTGGTGAGGTCACGGTGCACGGGGTGCACAAACGGGCCACGGAAGAGGACACCTCGAATCCCGAGCCAGAAGCAGTCAGCAATGACGAGCCGAAAGCAACGGAAAGAGTGCACTCAGCCGTGGTCGAGGTGGAGGTCGATACTCTACCAACATCAGCCGCGAGCGAAATGGAAGGCATAGTACTCCCATCTTCGACCGCGACTGAAGTTGAGGGAATCGACCTCTCCCTTCTCAATATGGACTGCCCCATAGATGAGGAGGAAGAAAGGATGTTGTTGAGTGGCAGTAGTAGGGGCAAAAGCCCCGCTAAGTAAGCTCTATGAGCAGTGGAACAGGCATCAAATGTGCCCAGGTTAACGTCCACCACGCAAGAGCCGCCTCGGCGGTGATTGCAAGGACATTTTCAAAATTTAACCTGGGCCTGATACTGATCCAAGAACCCTGGCACTACCAAGGTGCAATCAGAGGAATGGCCTGTAAAAACGGCAAGGTAATTTGGGATAACAGGCAGGATAATCCAAGGGCCTGTATTCTAATTAGAAACAACATTAATTATGTTTGTCTTACAGAATTCATGACGCGGGACTTAGTTCCAATTCAAGCCCACCTTAACATCGAGGGCAGCAAACGCGCCATAGTAGTGGCATCGGCATATTTTCCGGGTGAGGAGTCGTCACCACCGCCGCCAGAAGTGAGGCAACTGGTGGATTATTGCAACAGGCACAGACTGCCGCTTCTCCTCGGATGCGATGCGAACGCTCACAGTACCATATGGGGCAGCACAAACGACAACAGCAGAGGTGAGTACCTTTTAGAATTTATCTTATCCGCTAATCTAGAAATATTAAACGTAGGGAATGAACCTACGTTTGTTACTAGAGTTAGGAAAGAAGTATTAGACATAACAGAATGCAGTCCAAATATTGTAGGACTAGTCAAGAACTGGAGGGTATCCAAAGAGGACTCACTCTCTGATCATAAAATCATAGAGTTCCTCCTAGAGGGCACAAGTACCGAAATACCGTCCTTTAGAAATCCCAGGAAAACAAACTGGACAGAATACATAGAAGTACTTAAGTGTAATTTAGAAGGTATTAAATCGTGCAAGGTGATAAAAAATCATCATGAGCTCGAATATTCCGTAAATGAACTTAACGAAGCAATACTAGATGCTTTCGAGGGCAGCTGCCCTGAAAAAGCGGAAAGTCTAGGAAAGGACGCCATATGGTGGAATAGTACCCTAAGTGACATTAGAACCGAAGTACGTAGGCTCCATAATGGAGCAAAACGGAGCGGACAATGGCAAGCATATAGGGATAAACTAACAGAATACAATAAAGAAATTAGGAAGGCTAAAAGAACTAGCTTTAGGAACTTCTGCGACAATATCTCATCTCTACCTGCTGCATCAAGGATATATAAAACCTTTGCAAAAGCAGGGCAGGACATGAGAATGGCGCTGAAGAAATCAGATGGCAGCTTCACCTGTAATGAAAAGGAACGAGCAGAATTGCTACTAGCAACACACTTCCCTGGAAGTGTCGGGCTAGATAGCAGGAATTCAGAGGAGCAGCCTAGAAGAATAAACAGAGTAAACAGGAAGGTAGCAGCAGAAATATGCTCTGCGCCTAGATTGGAATGGGCGTTAAACACTTTTCAACCATTTAAATCACCTGGTCTTGACGGCATATTTCCTGCTCTATTACAGAAGGGCATAAAGGAAATATTGCCATTCCTTATTAATATAGGGAGAAGTAGCCTCGCTTTTGGGTACATACCAACAGCTTGGCGAAGGGCAAAGGTGGTATTTATACCAAAAGTGGGCAAAAAAGATACCACCAACCCTAAGTCCTTCAGACCCATAAGCTTAACATCGTTTATGTTGAAAACACTTGAAAAGGTGGTTGACAACTTTATACGATGTAAAATCTTAGACACAAATCCATTGCACCCCAATCAGCATGCATATAGAGCAGGCAGGTCTACCGAGACAGCTCTGCATGACTTAGTGGGGAAGATTCAAGGGGCACTAGATGTGAAAGAAGTAGCAGTATGTGCTTTCCTGGATGTAGAAGGAGCTTTCGACAACACCTCGCACGAGGCTGTCAATAACTCTCTAAGGCGAAGAGGAGTAGATAACACAACATCTAGATGGATGTCAGAAATGCTCTCCTCTAGAACAGCTGAGATGGAAACAGGGCTAGGTACCATATCAGTCAGCACAACCAGAGGATGTCCACAGGGAGGAGTATTATCACCTCTAATGTGGAGCCTGGTAGTAGATGAACTTTTAATGAAACTCTCAGAGGCAGGCATAGACTGTCAAGGGTATGCGGACGATATAGTCCTCGTAGCCAGAGGGAAATTTGAAGAAACTCTCTGTGACATTATACAAAGAGGGCTAGGTATTACTAGGAGATGGTGCAGGTCGGTAGGGCTAAATATTAACCCTGCAAAGACCACTATAGTTCCATTTACCAGGAAAAGATCGCTCCCGCGCTGGAAACCGATATCACTAGCTGGGGAGATTATTGAACAAAAGCAAGAGGTAAAGTATCTGGGCTTAGTATTAGATAGTAAACTCACATGGAAAGCGCATGTTGAAACAGTGACAAGTAAAGCCACTCGCGCTCTAATGGTATGCAGAAGGCTAGCAGGGAAAACTTGGGGATGTAAACCAAGTATACTGCGCTGGATGTACACAATGATGGTAAGGCCAATCATTACATATGGAGCAATAGCGTGGGCAAGGAGAACTCAACTAAAAACAGCAAAAGCTAAATTGGGGAAAGTTCAAAGGTTGGCATGTATCTGTATAACAGGAGCAATGAGAACATGTCCGACTGCTGCACTAGAGGTACTATTGGAGCTCACTCCATTACACCTCGTGATAGAGAATGCCTCCAAGGCAGCAATCGTAAGAGGAACAAGAAATAAAAGGTTGACGAGGAGATCTATAGGGCTTGGAGACCGAGATAACCCGGCGAAAGACAACTATCTCTTGGACTGTCCCCAGGACAGAATGGACAAACAGTATAGTTTTGAGAAACACTTCGTTGCAAAACTTAGTAGCAAGAACGAATGGGAGGGTGTAGAGTATAACTACACACTCAAAGAACACACGATTAAGTGGTATACAGATGGGTCACGTACCGAGGATGGAACTGGGGCAGGAGTATTTGGGCCAAGAATCAAACACTCTGAGCCGATGGGGAAGTATCCTAGCATCTTCCAAGCTGAAATTCATGCAATTAGCACATGTGTGCAACTCAACCTGGATAGACAGTACAAACGGCAAGATATCGCTATCATGTCGGACAGCCAAGCAGCCATTCGAGCATTATGCTCCTTTGAGATCACCTCTAAGTTGGTGTGGGACTGTTTGAGCAAGCTCAATCAACTGGGCAATGACAACAAAGTCGCTCTATGTTGGGTCCCTGGCCACGCAGGAATTGAGGGTAATGAGCAGGCAGACGAGCTTGCAAGAAAGGGGGCAGCAACCACTTTCGTGGGACCTGAACCCTTCTGTGGAATAGGAGATAGCGTAATCAGGGAATTACTCAGGCAAGAAGAGAGGAACAAGAGGCAAGAACTCTTTACCAATCTTACGGGACTGAGGCAATCCAAAGCGCTTTTAGGTAATTATAATAAGAGTAGATACGCATTCTGCATTGGTCTCAACAAAAACAGTTTGCGCATATTAGCTGGTATTCTGACTGGGCATTGCGGGCTCAGAGAACACCTTTGTAAGATAGGGGTTGAGCAAAGCTCAATTTGTAGGTTTTGTAATGAGGAAGACGAATCATCAGAACATATTTTAGCTCAATGTGGAGCACTGATCCACAAAAGAAGGAAATGTCTGGGTATGTACCAAGTGCCCAGTACAGAAATAGCATCCATAGATCCGGGCGCAATACTCAAATTCTTGAGGGAGACTGGACTGGATGAGGTACTCTAGGCAGATTAGACTAGAAAGAAAAGAGGGATGTACAATAGATCTTATAGGTCGCGGTACAACGACAGAAACCTCTATAATACAATACAATACAATACAACGCTAACTCGTATACGTCCTACGCGACTTAAGCACTATCACTAACGACCTTTTGAAAAACTTTTGACAGCGCCCTAATCATGTGCTCGACCTATGTTTTCAAGCTCCATATATGCGGAATCCCGAACTGGTTTTATTCATAAATATTTTGCTACAAACAAGTCACCTTTTTTGCCATATTCCATTGGACATCGTCATCAATTAAATAAATTGTATCTCTCTTTTTTGTTTATTTAAAAAAATTGAGATGAGTTATGCAAAAACTTAGTTCCCCACAATTTATATCATTATTTATTCATATCATAGAAGGTACCTGTTGAAACTTTTCCCGGGTACGGAATATTACTCCATTGTTGTTGCAACCGCTGGGAGTATAATTTTATTTTATCATTGTATTCCTGGTGTTCCAGATTATGAGAATCCATTGCACCTACGTCAATCATATTGCTGAAATTATAAAAAACAAAAACATGAAGCCAAAAGCTATACCGTCGAATAATTTTTAATTTTTTAGCTTTTAAATTTTGTGAATTTTGTTAACACTGCCTTGTTTCAAAAACAAATAATTTTTGGATTGCCAACAAATACAGATGCATATGGATGGCTTGGAATACAAGTGATATTGTGAATGACACTGAGCAAAGCCGAAACTTGAATTCAATAATGTGTTATTTAAGTTTTTATGGAAGATATCCAAGCGATTCAAGTTTGATTCATAGCAAAAATAACACCACAAAACTCATTCCTTACACTGCCGTATTCTGAACCAAACGAGAAAGCGCATTCTGGTCGTCCTTTTTAGGTAATGACTGGGAAAACTGGTTACTTAAATTATCCGAATTACTACGCCTTAAGGCGGGATAACTGTTATCCACAGGATCGGCCAAAAGATGAGTACGTTCACTAGGCTCATGATAAAACTAATAAAACAAAATAAAGCATTATTAATCAGGAAATAATATTCTGACGCTTTACAATAAGAACGTACCTGGTTGCCCAACTCGTCCCTACAATGCAAGCAACTGCAAAAATTTGTTAAACAGTTCCAGAGTGGGCGTAAATACTCCATTATTAAATAACTTTACAACTCAAATAATATAAAACTAATAACAATGAGGTTGCCACACTGTAATCTTTATTCCATTTCACAAATGATAAAATCTCGCGCCCTATTTACATCGCTCGAACGAACGAAAAATTAAGTCTGTTGCCATACTTTTTGGGTAGAGTTTGGTAAACTGAGAATAAACAACGGGAACGGGAACGGAAAAAAACCACTTTTCTTACACGAAACAAAACGTCAAATTCTAGCGACAGATAAATTTGAAAAACAAAGTTTCTGCAATATTTAATATCATACAAATTATTAAATCTTTCAAGAAAATAAACAAAAAATAAAGAAATTAAACATAATTTATTCGCCCGATTAGCGACTACTTCTGAAGAATCTTCATCGACATTTGCGATATTCAAAAATAGCAGAAGCTCCTACACCATCAGAAGTTGAACAGACACTTGCGTCATTAATCTCTGGAGAATGTCATTTTCAAATACCTTTTGAACATTTTTCATTTTAAATAACACTTATTTTTCCAAAAAAATTTTATTTATTTATAAATTTCAAATTTTCAGAATGTTTTCAGAAAAGCAAAACAGTTGATAAACACAAACAGATGATTGTCTGACACTTTTACCATTTTTACCCTAAGAAAAAGTGCGGGCTGTTTCGAATAAGAGGAATAAGACAATTACTCTCTCATCTCTGCTCTCATTTACAAGTTTTTTTAGTACGGGAACGCTTTTGAGTTGTTTTGGGTAAATTCGAATACGCGCGGTAAAGTACGAGAAAGAAGCTATTGATTACACTTAAAATACGTACACGCTTTACTGCTGCTTTGCTTTGACTTTTCCACTAGAAACGGGACACTTATTCGTAGCAGAGTGACCAGGTTGAACGATTTATTGCCGATACTAAATATACTCAACCTGATCTTTGTTAAATTTTGAAACATCTTTTTCATGACTCAATAATAAGGTTACGTCACCAGCATAGCTCTGTTCTCTCGATTTTCTCGATTTTTCGTCTAATTCTTATGTCAAATATATCAAGCAAAAAATATGAGAGAAAAATAAATCAGCTGTTTCGTTATGAATTTGATAGAAGAAAGGGATTTCCAACCATGCGTATAAAAACCAAATATACGGTCGATTTTGTCTTTACAGCGCTGCTATAACCCCAACAAACCCTGGGAAAAAATTCTCAAATGTTTGAAAAAATCTTAGTTCTCAATTTGATTTTCTACATTGCTTATCATTTGAAAGCAAACCTTCTCTCAAATTTTTCTCAAATGTTTGTTATCAACTTGAATACGAGCTGTGATAGACTTGGGAAATTAATTATACCTCTAACCTTTGATAATGATTTTCAACATTCTAGTCATTTGGAAATAAACATTGGGTGGAATTAATAAAAATAGTAATTACTTCAAAGCAACGTGGTCGTAGCAAAGTAAGTTCAAAAAGCAATTCCTTGAATTCGTATGAATAAGATCTTACTTTGCTATTGCAAGTTCGAACATTCGAAGTTATCACTTGCTTAGGAATTGACTTCAAACGTTATGTAAAAATTTATTTATATTGAGCGTGCATGTTTCAAAATTTTGTTCAAAATCAAATGGACTCAAGAGAAAAAAAAATATCTCGATGTTAAATTAATTTTTCTGTAGTTTTATGCACCTATTATGCATGTTTTTTTAATTTTGTTATGCGCTTCTGCTCAGTCAAAGGCTGACTGCAATAGCATTTACGTAAACCGTATCAGAATCAGCATGTAGTGGCGAGAAGATAAGTGAATTACATTTCGTGAAAATTTTGGGATCGTTTGGCAAAATCTAATGTAACAGGTATTAAAGTTATGAAGAAAAAATGTACAAAGTGCTGTCTATGGATAGTTGTCTAGCTATCTACACACCGGACCAAATTGTTAAAAAAGTTGCCAACTTTAAGCAGCGCGTGAGGAAGCAAGCCTATATGAAAACAAAGAGAAATATACCAATTCATTTGAAGGAGTTCAAAAAAATATTTGTGGACCTTTTTAAGACAGAAGACAGAAGATAATCCAACCAGCATCATACCACTAAATGCAAGTTAATTGTGCTTTTCTTTTCCTACAACACCTGGCCCATCCTTGGATGCATTGCTCAACTTACCACCCCTTGATATTTTTGCTAAAGGAGAGGCTGTCAAAGCCATCTGTAGACTTAAATGCAATGGGTATTGGTATGACACTTGCTGGGATGTCGGTGATATTATTGAAGATACTGATATGAACCTAAAAGTTCTATCAATGCCATCTGATACAATGCCAACAATTCCAGTTTTCACTACAAATTCTAGAGGCCCAAACTTGGTTTTTGCCGGGACCTGGGCCGGACTTTGATTGTAAGCGTATTTTCACTGACGGCTTTATTGATAATGATGGAGTGCACCTTCAATTCTCTCTTGGGTTGTATACTTCGGTTTTCCAAGCAGAAATTTTTGCAATCATCAAGGCAATGGATCATGTTATTGATAATGTTTGGAGAGAAAGGAGTATCTGTGTATTTAGTGACAGTCAGGCTGCGCTTAAATCCTTGCTTAATCCTCTAACCACATCTAAACTGGTTATGCATTGTAAATCCAGGCTTGATTGTGTTACAAAACACAATAGCTGTTGATATGGGTTCCTGGAAACTCAGGAATTTCAGGAAATGAATCGGCTGACCTTCTGGCCAGAAAAGGTTCGGAAACTCGTTTCTTGTGCCCAGAACCTATACTCTCTTTGTTGTCTACAACCATCAACCATTGACCCACAATCGTAAATGGGAAGAACTGAGGGGCTTTAGACAGACAAAGACCATGTTACCTGTTATCTCGAAGCGTTTAACAGACTTTCTGTTATCACTTAACAGAAAGAGCTGTAGGCAGCTGGTGGGATTATATACAGGTCACTTCTCTTAGGCCAAACATTTGCATATGATTGACCTAGGAGCTAGTGCCTTCTGTGCTTCCTGTGGTTTGGAAGAATAATGTGAAGAGACGGCGGACCACTTTCTTAGTGTCTGCCCGCTTTCTGCCAGATCAGAGTAAGCATATTTGGCACTGGAGTGTTGGGAGACGAACACCTGAGCTCTTTAACACCGCAGGATCTGCTAAGATTTATTAATAAATCTGGTAGATTTAAAGAATTGCAAAAAGAAACATAGGTTATAGTACAATGGACGTAAAACTTGTCTGAGTGCTATATTCTTGAATATTTCTTTTGCTGTTCCAAAAAAAAATAATTGCGCTTGCGATTTTGTTTGATTTGATTTTTATTTAAAGCACTATAAAATCTTTTGATGTATGAAGTAAATAGTCTGCTAAATAGCAGATTTTGAAATTCAGTAGCGAATGCTTCTTTTAATGCTTTTTGTTCATGCCAATCAAAGCAAATGCCATTTTCGAACATAGCAATGGCTTAAATTTATTTTTCGCATACGAATTCAAGCAAATTCTTAGGAATATCAGTTCTTACAGCAATTGTTTCATATTTTAGCAAAATAAACTTTTATTTACCCCACCCATTTTCTCAACTTGAGAAAATATTTGTTACATTCTGGCAACACATATTGGAGTTGTAAAAATGTTAATCTGGCAGCAATGTTCAATAATATAAAAGAAAAGTGAAACAAAAAGTGAAGGAAAAGTGACGCAGCGAAAATTTTTACTTTAAATGAATTTACAAAAGTAATTCAAAAGGATGTAACAATAAAAGGTTATATACTTGGGAACGTGAAGAACCCATTACAAGACGAAACTTGGCGGAAGTTTCTTCGTTTTCGTATAGTCTCATAGTATGTGATTCCAGTTGGGTGTCAAGTGAGGACTATTCAGAATCCGACGCAAAAGTGAAAAGTCTATTGGCAAGTGCAGCAAGGGAAAAACTAGCAGAGTGGGCCGTCAAATTCAACATTTCCACCAACTTAAATTTACGTTTGCATATTCATTTAAGCCACAAAATGACTGCTGTTTCTAACTTAAATTTATGAATTAAAATGTTTTCCAACTTTATTTACGTTTTTTCTTTGTTAAATTATAATTTAATATAACTATGTACGACTGATATATGTGAATTTGTGAACTATTTTTTTAATTAAACTTTCTTAATATACAAATTAATAAATAAATATTAGCTGCGTTTTATTCGCCACTTGCTTCCAGTTATGTATAACTAGCAGAGATAATTGTATGGGGAAACAACAACAAAGCGGCAGAGACAACACTTATAATTATAGTTATTATGTATACTTAAGTTGTTTAACTACATCAAATTCTATTGTGAACTGCTAATAGCGAAACAAGAAGCATGACAGCTTGGCAAAAACCAGAAAAGGAAAATACTTGAAATATCTGGCGGTGAAAAAAAGTTAAAATCATCGTTAAATGTTCTTATAAAGAGTAAAAACCAAAAACGATGCCAGCGATTGACCGCAGTGACTGAGATCCATTAAAATGTTTCAGCTCTAGCTGCTGAGCAGTTTCATTGCGAATAACATTATAACGAAGAAGAGACTTAACAACTTGGTCGTTTTATTCGCACAGCTATTATTGTGTCATCGCAATTCTGTATTTTAAAATTTGTTTGATATCAATGGCAACGCTATATCTGCCTATGAGAGCAATTGAATTCCGTTCCGTTCCTGTTTGAGGTAAAGTTGAGAATTTGACATTTTTCAATTTCAGAACTAAGGAAAATCCCATATTAAAAATTACCCTTTTAGTTTAAGAACGCTATCAACGGTTAGTTTAGGTGCATTTAACAATTAACGTATGAAATTTGAGGAAAGGATTAGTTTTCAAATGCACTTCAAGGTAAGGTTAAAAAAAAATGTTTGTTGGGAGATAATAAAATGTAATAATAAATAATATAATCTTAAAACCCACCGTCGATGCAGAGTTGATGAAAATCGCTCTCGTGGTCGGCGCTGACGCAAATTCACATCATGCGGTGTGGAATAGCACCGACACAAATGACAGAGGTGAGTCGCTCTTTGAATTTATAATGAGTAAAAACCTTAGAATATGCAATCAGGGAGACACACCAACCTTTCAGGTTGTCAATCGATCTGAAGTATTAGATATCACTATAGGCAATGCAAAAGCTGACGGCTATATAACTTTTTGGAGAGTATCTCCAGAAAATTCTTTCTCTGATCACAAATATATCACATTCGATATTGACTTGTGTGAAGGGGAACCTATACGCTAACGGAATCGTAGAAGAACAAACTGGGAAAGATTCAGAATATCCCTTATTGCTCAACTGCCCAACGATCCGCCAAGCAATATTGACTCTATACAACAATTAGACAGTGTGGTAGAGACACTTATATCCGCATGTGAAATAGCGAATAAAATATCCTGTTCATTTAGAACTTTTAGAGGTAAGCCGAAACCACCATGGTGGTCCAGCATTGCCGTTAGAAGGAAGGAATGTGGCAAACTTTACAATGCAGCTAAAAGGCTGAATGACTGGACTGCATATAAAGAATGCGTTCGCCAATTTAGGAGAGAAATCCAAACCGCAAAAAGGTCCTGTTGGGAAACTTTTTGCGG
Organism: Toxonevra muliebris; assembly: GCA_963691655.1. Classification (NCBI taxonomy): domain Eukaryota; kingdom Metazoa; phylum Arthropoda; class Insecta; order Diptera; family Pallopteridae; genus Toxonevra; species Toxonevra muliebris. The sequence goes on from OY829326.1 coordinate 84,656,534, forward strand.
CAAGAAAAAAAGTAACTCAGAATCAAGTCGGCTGAGGAAAATACTCTCCACTAGCCCAAAAATGTTATCGTTCATAACGAAAGCCGACGGTAGCTGGTCTACATCTAGTGCAGAGACAATTGAACTCCTGATCGACACACATTTTTCATGCTGTAGAACGACAGCAAATCTAACTTCCGCTGGGAACACCAGTGCTAAACGTTTACGATATAATTTCCTTAGATAGGATACGATGGGCAATACATAATTTCAAGCCTTTCAAGTCTCCTGAACCTGACGGTATAATACCTGCAGAAATGCAGAACGTAGATGACGTATTCACTGCCTGGTTAAGTCCCATTTTCGAGGCAAGCTTACGTTTCACATACATTCCAAAGCAATGGACTGAAGTGAGCGTTGTTTTCATACCGAAAGGGGGTAAACCATCTCACACAAAATCGAAGCTACTTGAAAGATTAATAGATGCATATATCAGAATGAATATCCAAAAGAAACTGATACTCTCCCAACATGCCTATATGAATGGCAGATCTGTTGAGAAAGCGTTACATGAATTAGTACAGCCGATTGAAAAAGGTATACACTTCAAAGAATTTACACTAGCAGCCTTCCTTGATATAGAAGGTGCATTCAATAACATCCTCCCATCAGCTATCACTTCAGCACTGATTAATTTCGGGGGGGATGACTCTATTGCGGCTGTTGTCGACACTCTATTAACGAATAGCATCATTAACACAAAGTTGGGTACCTCTTCCATCAAAAGGTTTGCGGTCAGAGGCACTCCTCAAGGTGGTGTCCTCTCTCCGCTCCTCTGGAACCTTGCCGTAAATTATTTCCTAACGAAACTTGAAAAAACAGGGTACAAAGTAATTACTCGTCGCTTCGGGGAAATTTCTTGGTACACTTGTAGACTTTTTGAAACGAGCTCTGAATATCTTGTCGTCCTGGTGCAAACACCGAGGACTATCGGCCAATGCATCCAAGACGGAATTAGTTCTATTCACTCGAAAGCACTCTATACCAAATTTTGATCCACCAACTCTAAATGGTAGTTCATTTATAGTGTCGGAACAAGCCAAATACCTTGGCCTCATCCTGGACAGGAAACTCAACTGGCGTGCCAACACGTCAGAAAGAGTACGTAAAGGCACAATAGCTCTCTATGCGTGCAGGTCAGCAATAGGCAAGAAATGGGGATTACAACCCAAGGTAATCATGTGGGTGTATACTAGTGTTACACGTCCTATTCTCTTCTACGGCGTAATAGTGTGGTGGACAGTCATCTCAAAGAGCACCCATCACAAAGAATTAGAAAAAGTGCAGTGACTAGCTTCAATGTTAATTACAGGAGCACGACACTCTCTAAGGCGCTGTACACCATCTGGCATCTCCTTCCAATAGATCTAGTCGGAAAGACCTCAGCGTCAATATCTACAGTGAGACTGAATGCGATCCGTTGGTGGTCCCTTACAAATTATGGTCATGGTAAGATACTTAGTAAAACTAAATTGCTTCCACTGTCTGTTGATCTCACCTTCTCCTCGTTATCCTCTGGTAACAGCTTTAGCATATATATTCGATCTCGTAGATCGTCTCTTAACGATACAGCCATGGCATACAACTTCCACCTTATATGGGTGCCTGAGCATAGCGATATTGAAGGAAACTGTAAGGCTGATGACCTTGCCAGACTTGGTACGACACTCAGCAATTCACTTAATGTGTGATGTACTTTTTTTTATTGATATCTTCACTTCCCCAATCAGAGTCATCAAATCCACAAATTACATTTTCATATTTCTTTCTTTCATATGTTAATTTTAAATTCAAAGTGCCCTTCAATTACCTTAACATTCTCTTCAGGCCTTGTCACAATTCCTTGCTTTCTTCATTGGAATATCTACTCAAGATATCAACGGCTGCACTTAAACCAAGTCAAGTGCACAACATTATATAAATGAAGCAACCTAACAAATTACGACGAGGATAGTTTGAATTTTATTTTCCTGATAATCTATTTTTGTGGGCAGTGGCGGACTGACAGGATTACATACTGCAATGTTAAACTTTTCTAAAACCTTCTTATATGCACTTCGACTAAAACATATTTTACTTTTATTTCTTTCAATTTGTATTCCCAAGAAAAATTTAATATCTTGCATATCTATCATTTTAAATTTCTTCATTAAAAAGGCTTTGAAATTATTCATTATATTTATAATAGCTGTTGCTATCACATCATCTACATAGAGAACCACATAAACATTTTTTAATATTTACATCTGTCTGCAGATGAAAACTTCAAAACTTGCTCAAACATCTCGAACCAACATTAAGCACATTGCTTCAGACCATACAATGCCTTTTTTAACTGGCAAACTTTATCAATAGCACCAATAACAACTTCTGGTATCTGCATGTAAATATTCTTTTTCAATATATTCTCTTTCCATTAAGGAAGGCTGTTTTGATATCCATTTGGTGAATTAATAAATTATATTAATTTGCAAAGGCACACATTATTCTAAAACTAGTCATTCTTTCCACTGGGGCAAATATTTCATTAAAATCTGTCAAGTATTCTTGACTAAAACCTTTGGTTACTAATCGAGCCTTATAACGTAAAGATTTTCCATACTCATTATGCAAATCGTGATTAAGTTTACGTATGACCAAGTCCCACACGGACCCCTACAATAATTTCCATTCCCAACCGTGGTATGACAGCTATTGCGTTTCCCTTAAAAAACTTATCCGTAGCGCCCTGAGAAAATGTAGAGCTTGTTTATTTTATGCGGATCAAAATATTTAAGTCTGAAAAACCTCTGAAAGATACGATTAAACTGAAAAAACAAGATTCTTCATGAATCTTCAACTTAGGCTTTCACAAATTAAAAATACGCAAGACTTTTTGTCTATAATAAAAAAATTAACAAAAAACCGCAAATGAACAATCCAATAGAGTCTTGCAGATGGCGTATCTACTTAACAAATTTGTTTGCTGAAAATAACCACACAGATATAACGCCCTTCTTTGACGCTAGGCATCCTTTCCTGGACCAAATTTTTCGCTACCAAAAATGGCGCTTGCTTACTAAAAATGGTGCCATTCACAATAGAATTTTACATTTTTTCAATTAACTTTGTATTTTGGAACTCTTAAATTCCATTGTTGAATGCATATGTAATTTTCTTGCTTGGTTGTTACTTTGAGAGATCGATCGATCCGTTTTTTTTAATTTCTGAGATGAAGTTAGTTTATGTAATGCAAAACTTAAAAATTCAACAGACTGATATACACATTAGTATACGTTTCAACTGGATCCTCAAAAATCTAATTTATTATGTCATTCGAGTTATAGAAGCTAATTAATATGGATCCAATTGAAAAAATTAATTTGGACTTAGTGATTTCTGCTTGAATGACGACGATATGCATTAGAACAGGAACCAGGGCGCTCTCTGTTTTATTCATTTACTTTCCACATTTTTGATTTTACAGTTGTTTTTTCTATAACACAAGAGATGTTTTCTAAATTGAAAGCTGATTTACTTTTGGTAAAGGTAATATAAATGTGTAAATCGGACATAGTTTGGTCGCTAAATTTGAAAGAAATATGCGGGTTATTTTAATATAATCTGGTCACTCTGCTTCACAATTGTGTAAGCCAGTGGAAGTTGCAAGGGGCTAAATGGGGCAAATTGTAATTCTCAACTTGAGTTCTAACCAAGACGTATTAAACAGGGTGTAGTCACTTCAGTGAACTAATTTTATTCTGTCAAAAACTGCTGTTCGATATCAAAATTGCAATAGTTTTTGCTTTGTGTTTTATTTCAAATGCAAACACAAATAGAATCCTTCAAAAATAAAATAAATAAATGATAATATATACATAAATGTGAAAATTATTGTATTAATAATTGTGATATTGTGAAGTTTAAACTGGTTAATTGGAAAATCGCAAAATATAACAAAATTGATGAACGCATTTCCATACCAACGCAGGGGTAGAGTAATTGACTAGTTTTTTTTATTGTGGAGCCCCCAACAGGCTTAGTCAACATAAATAAATCACACTTAAAGCTAAATTTGTATGAGTTTTTTGTTGCCGCGCAGCTTTGGCTGCGCCAAGGCGCTTTTCTTTATTCACTATAAAGACAGATAAGTCTGCATTTCTGCAACACTTGCCACAAATAATACAAATCATCACACAAAAATACAAAATGTTTTTATACAAATCTATTGCTATTGTATAAAAAGATTTTATTCCACAATATTATTTCATACAATTTTTGTTTATTTACCTTTTGTATTTGACATTTCATATTTTGACACTATAAAATTTGGCAGTTTAAAAAAAAAAAAATGAGCGAGGTCTCTCAAATGACTTCACCCTGTTAAATACGCCTTGGTTCTAACGTAATTCTCCAATTGGTCTCAAAGGAAATTTATAGTATTGCCATAAGCAATAATTATTTCTGTTTAATTAAAACGCAAAAAATAAAAGGGAATTTTAAATGACTTTTTTATTTCTTCGCTTTTCAACTTCAAAAGCAACTTAAAATTTTAACAATATCATATCACAAATTTTCCGCGATAAATTCCTCTTCTTATCTTCCATATCGTCATTTTCTTCTTCGCTCATGTCAATATCACTTGGGAGCACGGTTGCCACTTTGGTCCTTTTGGACCAAAAGTGGTCCTTTTATTTTCGTTTGGTCCGCTGGTCCTTTTTTTCTGAATTGGTCCTTTTTCAAAAATATTAAGTAATTAACTTTTATATGTAATGTATGAGTCACTCTGTGACGAAAAAATGTAATGTTAAAAAAATCAGTGTAAGAAAGTTGTAGTAATGAAAGGTTATATTAAACAAACTAGTGTCTTTATTCAATGCAGTAAAATTATTTGGAATTTTTCAGAACACACTTGATGAGAATTTTTTTAAAAATCACTTTTTTGACCCAAATTTTGTTTATTTGAATTAGGGAGAGCAGGTCCTTCCCGAAAAACGGATTTTTGGCATTAAAATGTATTTAATAAATAGTAAAATAACAAATAAAAGAAACTAAATGGATACATGACGCACTATTTTGGTTCTTTTTCGAGCGAATTTTTTACTTTTGAATTTTTTTTGAATACAAATAATACCTTGACCTTTTAATTTGGGCGACACAAGTGCAATTTATGCATGATGTATTCATTTTTAGTCATATCTTTTTTTTTTAGTTATTTGTACTATTTTTTGAAAAAATTTTAGCGTCAAGAACCCGAACCGGGAAAGGGCGGCACGCCCCAATTCATATTAACAAAATTTGAGTCAAAAAGTGATTTTTAATCCCAATCAGAAGTGTAATTTGAACATTTACCAATAATTTGAAAACAATAAAATAACTTTTTTTCAATACACCTGCCTAATTGAATCCGCCTTGCTGGCAATGGCTTCATCAGTAAGTCTGCCATCATGTTTTCGGTCGGACAGTAAGTGCAACTTTTTATCTACTTAGTCCTTTTGAAAACAAACTCGCGCGTTTTTGTGCTTTTATTGGCCAGAAACCTGAAAACTTCTCTCCTTCAATCGGTCTCAAGCAACTTTGTCTTCGTACAACTTTGATGCGCTCATTTGTTGATTAAATCCACTCAAAATTCGCCGAAGTCACACCAAGTCTTTGCATGCTTCTGATAAAGATGTAAACACAGACCCGGTCGATGTAAGAGCATCTAAGTTGCTGACGAAATCTACTTTGGTTTCGATACTACTGAGTAGTAAAGATTTAGCAACACCATTCTGTTGAGGAGTATATGGCACTGTTTTTTGGTTTTGAATACCGTTTTTTTTTTAATTCAAATTCAAAAATGACTTAACATTTGTATTCATCTATAAAAGAATATACTTTCTGCCTTGTTACTTTTTGATTTGTCGATATACTTGATTTATTTCCAGTCCCAAAAATGTTCTTTGTATCTGAATTGCTAACCATTTTTTTGTTGTTGTTTTTGATATTGTTTAATGTGATATATGTTTTTACTATATAACAATCTCTTAAAATATTATAAGTAGTTTTTACATTTTACACACTTTTTAATACATATATGCTATATGAACTTGTAAGCACTTCTTTTTAGTTTTTTCTGCTAATATATAATGTGATATACTTATGTTTGTACTATATAATAATCACTTAAAATATTATAAGTAATTTTTATATACCTTTCATTACATATGTGCTATATGAGCACTTTTTTTTTGTTTTTTTGTTTTAGTTTGATATGATATATGAATGTATTCTCTAGCAATCGCTAAAAAAATATTATAAAATTGTTATACATATTTTACAATGTGCTATATTTACTTGTTAAATAAACAAAATAATTAAAAAAAAATGTGGTCCATTTTTTTCCATTTTGGTCCTTTTTGCTTTTGTTTTTGGCCCCAAAAAAAATTTTGATGTGGCAACCGTGCTTGGGAGTAAACAACTTAGCTTAGCAGTTGAAGTGGAAGGCTCTAGCATCAAAGTTTCGGCAGCTTTAAGCGCTCCAATAATAAGTCCACTTCCTGCCTTATTTCACTTTTTAATTCTTTACTTTTATGCATTATTCTTAATTTAAAATTAAAGTTTTTCGCAAAAATTATTTTTACTTGATTTTCTTCCTTTTTTCACTTCACTTTTGTTGAAAAACATGTTATTCACAATCACTGCCAGATACATATTTTTTGCAAGTCCAAAAGTAGTATTGCCATAATAAAATTTGTAAATATTTTCTCAAATATATCTCAACTCATCCTTAATTTGAAAGCTAATGTTGAGAAAAATATTTGATATCGATTGAAGAATCATGTTGGATGTCAACTTGAGAATTATAAATTTCTCAAAGGTTAGAGAATTTTTTTTTGTGCTTGCTGGGTTTGGCAAAACAACAACAATAATGTATATGTGCACACACAACAAAACCAACACCGCTCGTCTTTTAATTTACACCCCACTTCTATTACCTTCATGCACACGACGTCGGCAGAGGGCAACTGAAGTGCACATCCCTAGTATAGCTAATGAGTTTTGGGTAAATCTTCAACAATATTCTTCAAAGCGAAGCGATACCGAAAAATTGGTTGCGTTCGAAACTTATATTACAACATAAAAAGGGAGGCAATGCTCTTCCCTATAATTTCATTCGATACTGTGGACCATAATTTTCTTTGGTATAAACTCAACCAAATAGGTGTAAGCTCCAAGCTCATTCGAATTATTCGCAATTTCTACTCGAATGCAAGTCTAACAAAAAACAAATTTTTCAAAAATAACAAGGTTCTGAAAGTGGATTGTGATAGAACTCGAGAAAAAAAATTATACGTGTCGGCGTTTTAAAAGTTTACATATAATTTTTTTTTACGCGAGCCTAAAGTTTGCCCATTTCTAACATTATGATCAGCAATTTATAATAGAATTTTCCGTAGAATATTTTCTTCGAACATATTAATCCTTTGCCGCCCACAATTATGGGTCTTTTTGCACTTGTTGAAAAAGGTACTTTTTTGACCCATTACGAGGGTTGATACAGGATTAATATGTTCAAGAAATATGTTGCCCATCAAATTTTATTATAGGTCACTGAACAATAAAAATCTGTTAACTTAGTTTTAGTAATTTGTGGAATTTATTTGACATTCAACAACAAATACCTTTTTTCTGACACCTGTGAGAAAAGTAATCACTTTCAAATCACAACAAATTCGCCATTTATTATTCATATTTAATTCTGTCCTAAATTAATCTCAACGGTTCATAGTTTTCTTTTATGCCGTTTCCATATGCTATCGGAATCAATACCTTGGTGTTATCAAAGCAAAGAAGCACGGTTTCTTTTGTATGAGTTAGTAATTAGACGCCTTTCATCAGCAGAATATTGTATACTCGATTTAGTCATTAAACCTTTAATATCTTTACAATAAACAAAAGAGTTGTCCTCATTAGCAGTAAACTATTTCATAAATGCCAATGGTAACTGGTAAAGTTTACCCTAGGCTCTTACAAATTAAGAGACTTTAAATTTGCTACCAAAATTGACGCTTCTGATTTAGATAATTCCAGTTTTCGGACAAGAGTATTCAGATGCTCTAGTGACATTAATTTTGGTCGACTAGTTGCTTTACAAAAAGATGGATATAGTGTTTCATCAATTTCTGAACACCCAATATTATTTATATTTATTTATTTATTAAGTCTATGGAATTTACATCCCTACAGACTAGGTATAACAATTCAACTAATAATAATACATTAAAGTGAAATGCAAATTGTATACAATAATACAGACTTAAAGCTAGAACAATTCTATGAGAAGCATTTTAAAACTTTTTTTGGAATTGAAAAATCTAAAAAATGTTCTTCAGCGATTCTATTATATAACGTTAAAGCCCTGGTCAGAGAATATACAGAGAATGGAAATTTTACCATTACACATGGTGCCAAGTGATTTAGTAGACCTACCACAGTAGTGCCCAGCGATTTAGTAGACCTCCCACAGTAGTGCCAAGCGGTTTAGTAGACCTACCTCAGTAGTACCAGTCGAACCAAAAAGTATTGCTGATGTTCATGGTTTTTTGTTACACTTTACTATTTTGCCGTACTATTTCCTTTGAGTTTACTCCTATTGCTATATGTTATATTTTTTGTGTTATGAAATGTTTCAAAAATTGTTATTTTGTTTTTTAGCACACAATCAAAATACTGAAATCGTACCAACTATGATTTTTTGCTAAAAACTATTTTTATATGTCTAAAAGCGTTATATTCGTAGTTCATTCGATGAACAAAACCTTTTTGTTTACTCATAATTTTTTCATAAAGACCAAACTGAATAGATGCCTGACTTCATGTATTATTATATTTATTTACTAATAAGTTCGCATAAGTAAGAACCAAAAGTTTTAATTGAATGAATTTTATTTAGTACAATTTTTGATAAAGCGTACTTTTTCCTCACTTTTTTTTTGCATACATTTTCGCTTTGTTAGCACAGCAATACATATCCATGAATATTATTCACCGCGCCAAAAATATTGGATTATCTTTTTATTTTGCGTGAATAATTTTATAATATTAATAGTGACTAAAACAGTTTTTTTCAAAACTTAAAATTTATAAAATAAAAAAAAATGCCTCATCAGAGAAAATATATGGTCTTTGTTTCTTCTTCAGCAATAGTCCAGTGTGGGTCTGCTATGACGGCGGTCAACGCTCTGCCTTCATTTACAAAATTTGTTGCACTTACTGAAAACAATTAACAATTTTTTGTTTAGAACAAGAGAACAGCTCCTTTTTCTTTGGTTACTTACTTTTTTACGTATTTCCGCTTTCACCAAGCTGAAATTTCTGTTCCAATCCAGAATTTTAACATCTCATCAATCGCATTTGCATATATCGTTTTACTGGCGCAGTCCATCCTTCTCATTTTTGCGCTCCTCTATGTTGATAATGAAAATGTCTGCCTGCAAAGATAAAGAAATATATTATTGTATAATTTATTATCGTTTAAATTAAAGAATATTGCAAAAATACTTACTTTTGCATTCAATTTAGAAAATGTGAAAATTTAATCAGCTGATTTATTTTTCACCACCAACAACAACTTATATATATGTCTGTCCGCTATAGCGACATAAAAAACGCAAATTTTTCAAAAAATTAGGAGGAAGAGGAAGACTTTCCATTCTCTGTATATTCTCTGCCCTGGTAATGGGTTCATTTGAGGCATAATTAACTTTGAGGAGATTTACGTTACAGATGCAAATTCTGTGCAGGTACTTTAAAAGTAATCAATTCTAATAAATACGAGCAGTGAATATTGCCACAAATAATGTCATATACAAACATTAATGAGAGAGTTGCTCTTCTAGTTACAAGCCATTTTAAGCTCAAAAGCAAGCATCGCGCATTATAAGATGGAAGTGGTTCTACAAAATTTAGGGGTCGAAAAGCGTATTTAATGAACATTTTTTGAATACGATCGAGACGGTTGGAATGTACAGCATAGAACGGGTTCCGAATAAATGCTGCATATTCTATCTTTGAGCGGACAAAAGAACTATATAACAACTTGTGTGTACACCCAGAAAAATACCTATCTATAGAACAAATAAAAAGTTTCCTCTATTTAAATCCACGAAAATTTCTCTCGTTTATGTAATTTTCCTCAAAATGAAGAAAAATGTGCTCTTTTCATGCAACCATGGTGTTCAATTTGAAGTAAGTTTTTTCTTCATTTTTGGAAATTTAATTGCGGTGCTGCCCACCAATTGAAATCAAATCCCAAGTTTCAATGAAATTGTTAAAACTAAAATTAAAGAAAAGTAAGATAAAAAAGTAAATAAAACACAAGAAAATATGGGTGTGGTAAATGGACATCTTCAAATATAATTTTTTTCTAAAACTTAGTCCTTACAACGCGTCTCTGCATAAAATTTTAACTCAAAAGCTTTTTTGAATTACTTGGTCTATTGTTAACATAAATGCGCATGGACCAATGGACGTTTCCATAAACCAGTTTTTCCAAAATTTAGTCGCACCAGCATATAAAAATTCCAGCACCATTTGGCTGCAAAACAAAAGTATCAAAATACCATAAAAGAACAAATTACCTTATTTAGAATAAAATAAGGTAATTAAACTTAAATACTATTTTTGCATAAAAATGAAAATGTAAGAAGGAGACGAATATACCAAAAATGTTCTCCATACAAAATTTTTGTATATATAAAAAACTAGCTTTACTCTTTTGGCCTTAGCAGATAATCGCGTACGCTTTGTTTTTCCTTTGAATTTTTAAGTCGGCGTCTCGAGGCGACGATGCCTGTAGTGTTTGTAAAAATACGTATGAATGTAAACCTTAATTCTTATTAAAAATAAAATAATAAATGAATACAAGTAAAAAAAAACCATTTCTATGCCTTTCAATTCTCAACAATTTCTCATATTTGAAAAATATTTCCTCAACTCAAAGAAATTTGATATATCTAAATGAGGAAACCGTTTCTATGGCGCCAAATCATTCCCATTTTTCCTCAATTTTATAGCCGTTTTTCTTCGAACCAAGTAAGTATTTCTCTGGGTGTATATGGGTCCTTGAACTCAGAACTATTTCGACGAACAAATGCCATAACGGAGTAAGCTTTTAGAATAATGTAATTAAGATGCTGCACAAATGAAAGCCAAGAGTCAAAAATAGCTCCAAGATCCAATATTTCCTTTAGAGAATTGAGACAGTTATTAGCAATATTAAATGAGGATGAGATTGGGTTACCCAGTCTAGAGAAAGTAGTATGTGAGAATTTGTTATAATTAAGATGTAAATGATTGGCTGTACACGAATTAACAAAATTATTACGTTCAGAATGTAAGATGTTAATGTCCGATGAATTTCTAATGGCAAGATATAATTTCAAGTCGTCAGCATATAAAAGATAATTTTTTCTAGAGAAACAGTCCCCCACGTCATTAATAAATAGTATGAATAGTAAGGGACCAAGTATACTTCCCTGGGGACACCAGATATTGAAATACTATGAAATACTTTGACCTTACTCCATCAATTAATACATAGCAGCATCTTTGATGAAGGTCCATTGTAGAAACGTAGAATGGAAACCCTCGTTTAACAGCTTAGAAATCAGAATACTATGCGAGAATTTGTCAAAGGCTTTCGAGAAGTCGGTGTATATAGTGTCAACTTGGCAGCCTGATTCGAATGAAGTGATACAATATTTTGTGAAAATATTTTTACTGCAAAAAATATTTTGTTTTTGACAATGCTTTCAAAAAGTTTGGATATAGTTGAAAGCTTAGAAATGGGTCTATAATTAAAAATATTGCACTTATTACCTTTCTTTAATATTGGCGAAACTAGTGCAACTTTCCATTTGTCAATAAAAGTACCAGTGCGGAGCAGTGGCGGTTCTAGGATTTGGGTTTGGTTCAAACTAAAATCGGATAGAAATTTAGGCGGAAATTTCTACCAAATTTCAAACAAAAATTCAAATACTTTTTTCAGATCGAAGTTCAAACCAAGAAAAGAACCAAATTCTGATAAAAAATTTAGATTAGCGATGTGCACTTCGACACATATGGGCAACAAACACATATGAGCTGATGCTATACTCATAAGGGCTTGACGAGGGGTAACGCTGTGCTAAGGGGAAGAGTAACTAGTATGAGAGAGCAAATATGATTTCTTTTGTGTATGTATATGTATATGAATTTATAGAGTGTGAACGTAAATTCATAAGAAAACTTCGTACTTAGCTATTCTTTAGTCATGCTTTTTGGTTTGATTTCATAAACCTAGTAATTGCTTTACCAGGTAAAGACAGAATTTTTCAATTACACTTATATTGTGGAACTTTTTAATTATATTATTGAATGCATATGTAAGTTTCCTGCTTGGTTGTTACTTTGAGAGATCGAAAAAAAGGGAAGCAGCAAACGCACTGCTGCGTGCTGATCAGGGATGCCAACTCTATATTTTAGATCCAATTAATAATAAACACAAAAAGTAAATAATATTTTTGCTTACGATTACAACTTTTATGCATATATGCATGTATGTAATGTATACAAATACTTTTAACAAAAATTAAAGAATAATAAAAATAAAAAATTAATAAAAGGTTTTACACAAAAAATATATACTTTTCATATCTACAAATTGACAAAAAATTAAAATTTTCAGTCGCCCACTAAAACGATCTCACTCCCCAATTCCCTACAAATAACTAAAATTGAAGTCGATTCCCAAAAATTCGAGGAATTCCTTATAAGTTGGCATTCCTACTGCCGATGCTCACACATCTTCGGCGTTCTGGCAGTAGCCAGGGCGCTCTCAGTTATATTCACTCACTCTCCACATTAGTGTGGCCAAGTTAACAATTTATAGTCAATCGAACTATTTTTGTTTTTTTAATTGTTTTTTTTTTATCTCACAAGATATGTTTTATAAATTGAAAGCTGATTTACGTTTGGTAAAGGTAATATAAATGTGTAAATCGGACATATTTTGGTTGCTAAATTTAAAAGAAGAATGCGGGTTATTTCAATATAATCTGGTCGCTCTGGTTCGCAATTGTGTTGGCCAGTGTGTGTGCTTTTGGCAAAACAACAACAATAATGTGTATGTACACACAACAAAACCACCACCGCTCGTCTTTAAATTTACACCCCGCTTCAATCACCTTCATACACACGACGTCGGCAGAGGGCAACTGAAGTGCACATCCCTAATCTAGATCAAAATGAAACCAAATTCTTTATTATGACTTTTCTGATGGATTTATATTGTTAAATGATCTATTTTGAGAAAGCAGTTTGAAGGAAATTTTAATTTCCTTTGAGAACAAATTTTGATGGAAAAATTTCATACATCTCTATTTTTTGGGTAATTTTTGGTCGAAACAAAAACCCGAAAAAAAATTAAATTAAGATAACAGTTGATTTGGATACTTTAAACGAATTTTTAAAATATATATTTATATCACTAATAATTAGCTGGTGGTGAGTTCACGATCTCACAACTCCATAACAAAACACTTCATTTTTATGAAAAATTAAATACGTTCTTTAAATCTGTTATACATTATTAAAATGTAAATATATCTTAATTTGACCAATACGTTTTAAATTTCACCGAGATCCCAACACCCTTTCGGGTACCGGGCAACAACCAATGAAAAAAAAAAAACAACCACGAATTGCGCGAAAATTCCCAAAAAATAGACCAAAATGAAATCAAATTCAGGTCAAAACTCAGACTAGAAACCCAAACCAATAGTTGGACAAAACTTTAGGCCAAAAGGACACCAAATACCGAACGAAAGTTACCCAAAACTCAGACCAAAAACTAGTAGGAATGTCTGATAAATATTTACATCAAAAAATTTTAAGTTAAATAAAAACTAGACCAAAATTCCCGAAGAATTCAGCCAAATTTTAAAACAAAATTCAGACCGATTTCGAACCAAAATTCAGACCAAAATAGAATCAAAATCACACCAATTCAGACGAAAATATTAACCACAACACAAACTAAGAGTTAGATTAAAACTGAGGCTAAAAAGACGCCAAATACAAATTCAAAGCAAACCAAAATTTAGACCAGAAATCAGATCAAACGCTGGAAAGCAAATCAAAATTTAGACCAAACATGGATTAAAACTCAAACCAAATTCAGATTAAAATTCAAATTAAAATAAAACAAAATTCTGACTTACAATCAAACCAGAATTTAGATCTAAAACGGGCAAAAACGGAAAAGTTAAACCAATATCAGATTAAAATTCAGTACAAAATTCAATCCAAATAATATTTTAAATCTTTAAGTTTTCGTTTGTTGAAAGTATATACTTTTAACTGATGATGGCTTTTTTTTTTGGAAAAATCTAAATATTTTTGATTTCTCAAAAATGACTGTTTACTATAAGATTGTCGGATTCTGGGGGGAGGGATTAGCCCCTATAGGCCCCCCTACTGATGCTGAGTGATTTGTTAAAAATAAGTTTCAATGGAGTAACAAGAGAGTCAGCACACTTTGTTTTATTAAGAATGGCGATACACCATCAATATCTAATTTAGAGGAATTTTTAAGATTTAAGATCCCTTTTATAACATCTTCATCTGTTAGTACTAACGCACCGAAATCACTAGATGATACAATATTTAACAAATTAGAATCATAAATTTCGACTTGCGGATCAAAATTAGCAATGAAATAATCAGAGAAAAGATTAACAGTATCATGGATAGAATATGATATTTTATCATCCAAGAACATGGAACAAGGGTTACTGAAACAGGTTTTTTGCTCTGCACAAAACTCCAGAACGTTTTTGGATCCAATTTAATTGATTTTTCAAATTGCATGATATGATATATTGATTGTATAAAAATTTATCTAAACAAGTGAATTCACGTAAATAATATTCATATTTTGATTTATATGTGGCATTATTAGTTGCTTTACATAATTTATAAAATTTATTTCGACAGTTCTTAAGTTTTTTTAGGCCAACAGTATATAAGTGCAAATTTTTAGTATAAAAAAGGGAAAATTTTTAGTATAAATCTGAAAAATATTTTTAAGAAATAGTTAAAAGCAGTGACAATGTCTTTTTTGTTTTGATAAAACATGGACTCCCATTGAATACTGTCTAAAAAGTAATTAATATCATTAAAATTATATAAATTAAAATTATAATTACGACTGATGGTATCTTGAGGAAATTCGGGATAAATATAAAATTCAATTTCTAAGACTAAAAAGACATGATGCATATAACAAGATGAAATTAGAAAACTACATTGATTTAGTTCAAACTTAACATTATCATTAATGAAAATTAGGTCAAGTAATTTATTTAGCTTATTTTGAGACGAATTGATTTGAATCTGCAGAAAATAAACTGTCAATAAAATGTATTTCATGTGCAGTAGCTTTAGATAAGTAGGACCACTTAACCATATTTAAATTCTAATCCCCAAGTATAACAAGATGGCAATTCTCACCCCTATCAGCCGAAATGTGGGTTATATTTTCAACATGAGCAGCATAAACGGCATCAGAGCTGTTAGGCAGGATATACGAAGCACATATTTTTAGCTTGTCTAATGGACTGAAAGTGAACTGAAGAAAAGTTTTGGAATTATTGACAATTATCGTTAAGTCGTTACAGTTAACGATATCGTCGATAATTATCGAGCAATTTTCTATCTTCTAAATTTTATATTATTTGCTGAATATTTACTCACTAAAAAATCACAAATCAACCTGAAAACTATTGAAATATTTTGTTAAAGCAAAGTTGGAAAAATTCGTTCCTCATTTTGTATGAGAATTAACAAAATTAACAAACGGACAATCAAAGCAAGCCTAATCATGCCATAACGACAAGAGTGTTTACCGTTCGCCGAACACTTTGTGTTGGGTGTGTAACATGTATGAAAAATATGAAATAAATTTTCATTTGTATCATACTGTATTCTGATAAACTACATAATTTTTTTTTTTTGTAAAGTGGGTTGACGTTGGCAAGACTGAATTATTGCTTCAAAAAACCAATAATTAGCTGATAATTCCACAATAAATCAGACAATGTTATTCGAGTCGTAAGTTGCTATCCATATTTTTTTTATTTGACAAGTTATAAATACGCTACTTTCACAGTTTCTGTTTGTTACTATCATCATTATTATTATTATCGTTGACATTGTTTACACTGCGAAAATGGATCAAAAAGCGTAAGTTTAATTTGACCGGCTCTACTGAAAATGTTGTCAACGTTGGAATCTTCCATCCATACTGTAATGCTGGTGGTGGAGGAGAACGTGTGTTATGGTGTGCAGTAAGAGCTCTTCAGGTATATATTATCTTAAATTACTTTACAAATGTAGGAGTGGCTCTAAACTCCTCGGAAAAACAACCTTTCTAAATCAGAAATTTTTTCAAATTATAGGCCTCAATATTTGGGATTGTGCTAGTTCAAAGTAGACAATTCCGGTTAATTTTTACAGTGAATCAGACTAGCCACAGAATTTTGAGACATTTCAAGCATAAAAAATTTGATGAGATATGTCGGTAGTTTACAGATATGAGTAAAGTATACTTTTGGAGAAAAATGTGAACTGCATTTTCACTTCGCTGTTCAGGTTGGACATAAGAGTGTACACCTCCATCATTCGTGAAAAGGATTTACACCCTTACAAGTTTAAATCCTGTTGACAGTTTTAATTTTTTGTAATTTTTATACAAATTTAAAAACCAAAAGTTCTTATTATTCGGATACCTAACGTTTTAGGCTGTAATTTCCAACTACATTTAATTTCATTATATCGGTAAAAAACAAAATGAACACAGCAGGGGGATTTGGACATGTGCGGTAGATTGAAGGCTCTCTCTTTTCATTTGAAGTGTCCAAGGTTGTAGTGTCAAAATAATGCAAAATGTAAAAAAACAAAAGTGTAGTGTCAAAATTCAAAATTTAAAATATTCTCAACGGAAGCTGTTTTTGACACTATAACTTTTATTCTCTGTGATGACTTCATCCTATTAAATTCGCATTGCGCTGATGTCACACGATCAATGTCTTGCTGCCAAATGAGCCGTTGCGTGCAAAAGTGGTGTAAGTCAATTTTTTTATTATTTGAATTTTCAACTTAAGGCAATAATTTTGACCTCATTTAGTTTCCTACAAAAGTGGTGTACGTCTAGGTTGAACCATATGCTTGGTTTTCACTATGTCATATTTGCCGTCAAAGAGAGAAAAAGAAAGAATTTTCCATATGAAATTTGCCAACATGCTGGCAAATTTGATTGAATTTGACATAGTGAAAACCAGGGGAGTTACTCTGTAGTTCGATTCGAAAGAAAATTTACTCGAATTAGAACGATTGATACTCTAGAAAACATTTTCGAATAATATTTGTTAGATGCTCAGATTTAATTTTGTGCCTTTTCGAATCGAATTTAGCATTCGAATAGAACTGCCTTTCGAATCGAACTACAAAGTAACCCCCCAATAGATTACTAACAAAGTTGAACGGATACTGACATTACCCATATTTGTGTTAATACATATAAAGGATTGTCATTTATTCTGTCAGTAATTTTTGACAAAACATTTTTCCCTCACTTGTCATCTTAACCCATGTGAGTCCGGTGTATATAAAAGTACAGCAGAAAAATGAATAAAGTTAATGTTTTAGCAACCTATATCTGTCACTATTGAAAGTATATTTGTGTAAAATTTTCAAAAAAGGTTACAAACCGACATTAACAATCCAAAAAGAATGTAGA
The DNA here is from genome assembly GCA_963691655.1 of Toxonevra muliebris. Lineage (NCBI taxonomy): Eukaryota > Metazoa > Arthropoda > Insecta > Diptera > Pallopteridae > Toxonevra > Toxonevra muliebris. The sequence goes on from OY829326.1 coordinate 84,674,373, forward strand.
AAGGAAACTTTTATATAAGTATATCAGAAAACCATAACATTTATTTTTTAATTATAAAAACATTAGAATAATGTAAAAGATGACATTTTAATATATTTATATCATTTTTACATGTTTTTTGATAAAAGAAAAACCTTAGACTATTTAAAAAAAACACCTATTTTCTAATAAGCAATTAAAAAAAATATATTAATATGAACTGTGTGAACATCACTTGGAAGGAATATTTCTTCTTATAGTGTTGCATTCATCAATTATAACAAGTTTTCCAGTATTCGCTGCTACATATGTAGTTCCCCTAGAACTAAAAAATACATATATTATTGATCAATTAGTTGCTAAATGTATTATTTTATGTAATTGTTCAAAATTTAAACTTTACAGAAAATAACATTGAATATTGAGTTAAAATATTAAACATCGACCTTTGAGTAAAAACACTAAAAATGACTTCGTGCCAGAGTTGTACAAAACCGTTAGAAATAAATAAAATATTACCTGCAGTGGATTTTGTAATGGTACCTACCATCTGAGCGGTGTCTCGTTGAGTGAATACGATAAAAGAGTAACAATACGATAACTCATATGTTCTCTTCATGTGCGAAAAATATCAACAATTTAGCAAAAAAATGATGGTCAACATTAATGAAATTAAAAGCTTTGTACTAAATAATAATGATTTAAAAATAGATTATACTAAAGATCATCCAGTTCATCAACTACAAATGCCAGCACCAAAACAAATAGAGGGGTGTTATAATGCCTTATACATTACCGCTATAATGGCTTTATTGCGCTTTTGGTTGGGAAATAACACCACATTTGCAATATGGCTTTATGTCACTCCGAAACGGAGTGAAATAAAATTGCAAAATGATGTGTAAATAATTTGTCTTTATTTTTCTACTACTACTATTATTGCCAAGAGGGCCAAGCCCGAACTTTTTGCATCCATTCATGTTGTGCGAGTTATATTTATACACGAATGGAAGGGGACCTACAGTTTTATGCGGAGTCCGAACGGCGAAGTGAAAAGCTTTTCATAGACATTTTCTTAGTCTTGGAGATTTGCCATTGCCAGCCAAGAGGTGGTGCCGTGTAGAAAAATTTGTATTTTCTATTTTTGAGTGTGCCGAGATATAAACCCGGACGCCTCTGCGTAGCAGTTCAACACACTAACCACTAGACTACGGCGACTTTATTTTTCACTTGTTTTTAAATTTGCATTGTTGAAGAAGAAAACGCCGTTACTTCCAAAAACAACAAACGAAATGAATAAAATTTTTGTTTTAGTTTTTTCTTTGAGTTTCGTTTCTCAACAAAGCAAATTGGTGTTTATTCTTAAACCCGTTGTTATTTACTTACATTTAAAGGTAAAGTTTTACAAAAATAAACAGGGACGTAACAGTTGTAAGCAATATTGAAAAAAATCACTAAATAATTATTAAATTTTAATTTTTTTTAAATTTGTTGCGAATAATTGTTTTAAATTGTTTTAAATGACCGATGTTTTGGTTTTTCAAAACCATTATAAAGAAGAAAGTAATTTTTTGGTTAATCATAACTGTTATAAAAAAGACAAAAAATTTGTTGGTTTTTCCTAACCATTATAAATAAGAAAAGTTTTTTTTTTGGTTATTCATAACCAATATTAACAGGAAAATATTTTTTTAGTTATTCATAACCAATATTAATAAGAATTTTTTTTGGATATTCATAGCCAATATACAATAAATAACACAGTGTGATAAAAAACAAAAAATTGCAGGCACTTTTTATGGAGTAGATCTCCACAAATTGTAGGTCTAGTAAAGCTAAGAAAAATGGTAAGGGTGAAATTTCCCATACACCCCCAAAATCTCGTTTTATGGTCAAAAAAACCGTTTCTGGGTAGGTTTATGTGAACAATCGCTCATAACTTTGCTAATTTTTATCCGATTTAGAACTTTTGTTTTTAGTTTGAAAGAAGAAAAATAGTCCTTTCCGACCTTGTATTGTTCATTCATGAAACGAAAACTGACGAGACTGCAGTTGAAAGTATTTGCCATTTTTAGATTTTTGAAGTGAAACTTCTTTAGCGAGGGTAAATCGAAAATTTTGCAACGGAAGTCGCATTGTTGTTGCACTCATACGAAACTAATAAAAAACAAATTTATGCTGTTGTTAGTGTTTAGCGAATAAAGTCATATGGGGATCGGATGCGTACAGTCATGCTGAGTCGATTTCTTGCAGTTTTATTTCTTGGGCTTTCTGAAATACTTGGTTCAAAGAAATCCAGGCTTTTCCATCAGAGATGTTGCTAAAAAAGTCCACATTTCATCCGGATACGTTCAAAAAGTACGCAGAGTAAAAGGACTTAAGACATATAAAGTTCCGCTAGCCCCGAAATGACAAAAAAAAAAAAAATGAAACAGCAAAAACTCACGCACGAAAGCTGTAAGACAAAATTGTCCATAATTTTGATTGCATGATTATGGACGACGAAATGTATGTCAAAGCAGACTTTAATCAGCTTCCTGGTCAACTATTTTACACTTCAAAAAAGAGAGGTTATGTTGCGCCTAAGTTTAAGCTAAAGAAAGTGGACAAGTTTGCGAAGAAATATTTGGTTTGGCAAGCAATTCACCAATGCGACATAAAGAGTGCAGTTTTTGTCACTACTGGTACCATCAACCAAAAAATGTACGTAGAAGAGTGCTTACAAAAACATCTACTGCCAATGGTACGTCTTTACAAGGCTCCTGTCCTCTTCTGGCCAGATTTAGCAACCTGCCATTGCGGCAAAACGGCAATGACATGGTATAAAGAAAAAGGGGTACAAATTGTTCCAAAAGATACCAATCGCCCAAATTGCCCAGAACTTCGGCCGATAGAAAAATATTGGGCTATAAAATTGCTAAAAACGAAGCAAGTGGTCAAAAATGAGGAACAACTGCAGAAAAAGTGGACTACTGTGTCATATTAAATGTCCCGAAGTGATATTTTTTTCAATCGTGCTTTGTCTGCTCAGTCGATTTCTTCTGAGCACGTAGAGCACGCTCTGAGCGCTCTCTGATCACAAAAAGAAACACAGTTACGTTTGCTCATAGTGAAATAAATAGAAGTGACGCCCTCTTTTCTGTTCACTGACGTCTGCCAAATTTGAAAATTATTCTCTTACTTCTCCCGAAACATTTGATATTTCAGAAGTAAATATAAAAAAATATTAACCCATTGGTACGAGCACAATATAAAAATAAAATAGAAAAATTTAAAAGCCAGAAAAATTTTTTGACATTGATAAACTAGATCTTCGATGGCGTTTGTAACAACCATGTGCATAATTTGAACCAAGAATTTAATCCAAAATTTAAAGTTTTTTTGTTATGTATGCCATTCAATTAAGAAATCTACCTCTCCGAAATTTAAATAAAATTCTTTTAAAATCAATAAAGCTATTTAGAATATAAAGAGGACATTTTTGAAGAAGATAATTGTAAAAGTATTGTATTTTGCTTATTTAAATATTTTATAGAACCACACACTACAAAATATTTTGAGAGCTTTTATTTCAGAAAAAAAAACAACAAACGAAAGGTTTCTTGTTTTTTGATACTTTTATTTCATTTATTTATTTGTGTACAGCTGACGAAAATGGGTTAAAAGAGTTTTCTCTCATAAACAAAATTATTTGTCAAAATTTATTGAGCGAATACATGTCATAATTGTCAAATCTCAGAAGACCTGAGAATATTTCAGATTACTTTTTGCTATCTGGCATACTGTATACTGTGCGTTTGCTCTGAGTGCTCAGAGCTAAAAAGAAAGGCAATTACGCTTTTTGACAACTCGTGCTCTGCTCAGAGTTAATAAAGAAAAACGCCTAATGACAAACATTTTGTCAATGACGTTTTGGCACATTCATTATTCCGCTCTCATTTTTAACATGGTGGCATGTTTTGACTTTTTCAAAAGAAAATTAGCCCATTTGTGCCACATTTGTATTGTTCAGTTCAAAATAAAATAAATTGTTTTGAAAATTGTTTCAAAAGATATAAAATAACAAATTCATTCAAAAATTCGTGAAAATCAAATAAAAATATATATGTATAAAAACATTAAAAATAAATACATTTGAGAAAAGTGTGAATAATGCCGAACTCCTGTTGTATCTGCAAGGCAATGTGTAAAAAAGAGGTGCCTTTTGTTTCAGGCTCCCTTTTGCGACGACATGAAAAAAATGGGGCAACTGCACTAAATATTGAGTTGAAAAAATCTTCGCGGGTGTGTGCGGAACACTTCACCAACAAAGATGTACACAACCCCATGGGCGGTAAGAAAAACGACTGGCACCGAATGCAATTCCTGTAAAAAGGATTGCTTTTGCAGAACCTGAGCCTGTAGAAAGTGTACATATACAGTAAGTTAGAACACACATGCATCAGCATTAGTTTGGGTAAAATCCAGCCAAGCGTACTAAATGCTGTTAAGAATTTTTATTATTCTGCATAGAGGTATAGTTTCAAAATATAATTTATTTTATTTTATTTATTTATTTATTACAAGAAAAATAAATAATTAAATTACTTAATTTATTATTATACAGTTTTACATAAAATATTACAATTAGTAACTAATTGATCAATAATATGTGCATTTTGTAGCAGCGAATACAGGACAACTTGTTATAATTGATAAATGCAACACTACAAGAAGAAATATTCCTTCCAAGTGATGTTCACACAGTTCATATTATATTTTTTTTAATTGTTTATTAGAATATAGGTGTTCCTTTTTAAGTTTTTTTTTATCAAAAAACATGTAAATATAATATATGTAAATAGGGGAACGTGGTCCTAAGTTGGCACTGCGGATTGAGCCGGCATCCCGCGTTTCTTAGAGATGGAGCGCGTAGCAGCTTAACCGTTTTGTCGTATGAGAGGCTGGTAGATATGAACGTAATTCACGCTGACAATTGTCACTTTAGTTTTAGCTTGACAACATGAGTGCGATATAAATTTTTCGTTCAAACGGAATTGCATTTTCTTACATTCTTCTGAAGCTGCTAAGGGTGTGTAAATATTTCAAAAGTTCAATTGATTGGGTGCATTAGTTTCTGTCTTCTGTGTGCTTTCGCCTGATATAGTCGATTTTTCATTCGGCTTTGTTTCGTGTGCTTAATAGCATGAAATGTGTAAAAACACGTATTGGTCCTGAGTGGCACCTTTATTTTTTTGTTGGTTTTGTTGTTATTTGTATGTTATCTTAATTTTTTATGTTTCAATTGCATGTTGATTGTCTTTCGTCGGTTTTTCGATTAAACTATGAGGTGTGTAATCGAGGTGTATTAAGCAGCTCACAAAATTTTTTTTTTTTTAATAATTACATAATTTTATTAATTATTTTGTTCTGCAAAATTGGCTACAACGAGCGATGAACGCCTTTGGTGGTTTCGTCAGTTTTAACAGTTTTTTAATATTTTTTTTTTTTTTTTGAGATTCTATTTGGAATGGAGAAATGTTTCTATTCTATAACTAATATTTGATAATATTCTACATATTTTTTCACTGCATATGGTTTAAATTTGTTCATTTTTTCCTAAAACTTACATAACCTTCTCTTTTTCTTGCATTTGAGCAAAAAAAAAGTATGTGCCAACTCAGGACCAGAGGGGTGCCGGCTTAGAACAACTATTTTGAGAAATATTAAAAATCGACTTTTCTTTGCGCTGCATCGCGACCACAAAAATCACTCTACTCTGTCCCGAACGATATAGAATTGTAGACAAAGGATCGTGGTACATGACCAAAGGTATTAAAGTGCCACTAAACCCTGTTTACCACCTCAAATGGGTTAAGATGACAAGAAAGTGAGGAAAACAATTTTTGTCAAAAATTACTGAGAGAATAAATGACAACCCTTTATATGTATTAGTACAAATATGGGTAATGTCAGTATCCGTTCAACTTTGTTATTAATCTATGTAATAATATACAGTGAAATAAATAGAAGTGACGCACAGTAGTCAAAAAGAGGGTATTTTTGGAAAAAATTCTATAACTTTTGATCCAGTGGAGATAATTCCAAATTTTTTTTTTAAATCTTATCAAGGCTATAAAAAATAAAAAATATTTTTTTTTAAATTTAATATATTATTAAGACTTAGAAAATGAAAAGTTTTGATGTTTTTTAAAGAACGGATGAATGCTTCAAAAAATTTTGAAAATTTAAACTAAAAAATATTTGAGTGGCCGTAAAAAATATACTAGTGATAAAATGTGTTCAATTTGAGGGGGTTGCATATCCCACTATATTGGTTTTAATAAAGTCTATAACTTACACACGAAACGTCGTATAAAGATGATATCTGAGGAAGAAGTTTACACAATGAACACCAATATGTGCTCCAAAAATAGGAGTGATCGGATCAAGGGGCGTGGCACCTTCTATACAATGATGGTTCGTATAAATGCTAAAGAAACTTTAAATAGTAAATTCAAATGTTTGCTCAGAAAGTGATCGGAGTTGTGGGCGTGGCATTTCTTGTATAGTTGCTTTACGTATTACGAAGCAAATACTAATAAATATGTACTTAGTTCATGGAATCAGTTTCAAAAAAGTTCACTATTTTAGTTCACAAAATCAGTAAGATTTTCAAATTTTTACCTGGTTAGCCCAGAATTTAATTTAATGTACGTGCATGCATAAAAAGATTTTTCGTTCAAAAAGCAACATAAGCATCGAAAGTCTAACGTACAACAAAAGTAAAAACCACAACAAATTTCAGTATCTCTCTCCAATTCTCACCTCTTCAAAACGGTACTATCCTTTCTTTTGTTTTGATTTTATGTTGTAATAATAATTTTAAATAACAAGTTGCATCAAAAAAATTGCTTCCATCAGCTTCTACCATAAGGGAAAACTCGTCCTAAAAGTATACTATAACTTCTTGTTGCCAATGAAAAATAATTTTTTTCACTATTTTAGTTCAGAAAAGTGACTGTAGTTATCGGGGTGGCTGGAAAGGGGTCAATGGAAAGAAGAAATTTCAGTCTTTATTATAAACCAGTTAGAACTCGGAAATCGACAAGAATCATAAGAGACAAGCTATTAAAATGAGCCTAAATTGTATTTTTAGTTGTTTTAATAAATTGTATTTATTCAATTAAATAGTGATACAATTACAAATATTTTTACTTCGGGTAAATATAGGAATAACAATCTTAGCAAATGTTTAAAAATCCCGATTGAAAAATGCAAAACGTCTTGTGGAAGATAATTTCATTTTAGGGTATTGTTAGTCAATTTTTGTAACGTCAAAGTCACGCATATTTAAACTGCTTTTAGAACAACAACAAAAACAACAAATTTAATAAAAAAAATTATGTTCTTAATCATTAAATATTAAACTAAAAAAACTACATCATTACATTTTTGAAAAAAATGACTCGATTTTTTCTCTTTTTTGTTCCCTGACATCTGCCAAATTTGAAAATTGCTCTCTTACTTCTCCCAAAGTATTTGATATTTCAAAAGTAAATATGAAACAATATTAACCCATTAGTGTAAGTATAATATATAAATAAAACAGAAAAATTGGAAGGCGTTTGCTACAATCATGTGTTGTATATTCGAAAAAAACTATTGTCCTCAGCATTAGCTGATGACAATCTGGGATATTTCTCACATGAGTGCGCACATCGAAAATATACCAAGGATTTATCCCAAAATTTAAAGTTTTCCTATATTACCAATCTCTTAAAACCACCAAAACTGTAGTTATATTTTGGTATTACTTCAAACTCCTTTGATTTGGGTTTTGTATGTAGAATATGTAAGGAAAAGCTATAAAGAAGATAATTGTAAAAGTGTTAGAATTTGCTTATTTAAGTACTTGATATAACCACACTCTATAAAACATTTTGAGAACTTGCCTTGCAGAAAAAAGTCTTGTATTTGTGTACAGCAGACAAAAATGGGTTAAGAGGGAGAAACTCATAAACAAAATCACAGTATACAGTATGCCAGATAGCAGAAAGTAATCTGAAATATTCTCAGGTCTGCTGAGATTTGACAATTATGACAAGTATTCGCTCAACAAATTTTGACAAATATTTTGTTTATGGGAGAAAACTCTTTTAACCCATTTTCGCCAGCTGTACACAAATAAATAAATGAAATAAATGTTTTTTTTTTTCTGAAATAAAAGCTCTCAAATTATTCTGTAGAGTGTGGTTCTATAAAGTATTTAAATAAACAAAATACAATACTTTTAAAATTATCTTCTTCAAAAATGTCTTCTTTATATTCTAAATAGTTTTACCGATTTCAAAAGAATTTTATTTAAATTTCGGAGAAGCAGATTTCTTACTTGAATGGCATACATAACAAAAAAAACTTTAAGTTTTGGGTTAAATCCTTCGAGCATATTATGCGAAGATCTCGTTTATCAATATCTAAAAATTTTTCTGGCTTTTCAAATTTTTCTATTTTATTTATATATTGTGCTGGTACCAATGGGTTAATACTTTTTTATATTTACTTCTGAAATTCGAATGTTTTGGGAGAAGTAAGAGAATAATTTTCAAATTTGGCAGACGTCAGTGAACAAAAAAGACGGCGTCACTTCTATTTATTTCACTTTATTAATTTCACTATAAACAAAATTATTTGTCAAAATTTATTGAGCGAATGTATGACATTAAATCAAATCTCAGAAGACCTCAGAACAGGGAGAAATAAGAAGGTGAGACAGTCGAATGACAGCCCTCTTTTGGCACACTTATTTTGACATAGAATATAGAAGCATAGTTGCATATTTGTGTTGGGAATGTTTTTGAACAAAAATATTCTTATAGTATCATTGTTAAAAACGTATTAAATTTAATGACAATCGAAAAAAAAATTCAAAAATTATTTAATTGTAAAATTTTTGAAATTTGTAAAATATTAATAAATTCTAAACTCACGTGTGTACAAAAATAAGAACAAAAACGGTATATTTCCGCAACATCGGCGCAAATTTAAAATTGTGTGAAAATAAAAATGCCAGGGCAATCGTGCGCGATTTGCAAAAAATGTTGCAACAATACGCGAGTCTTCAGTGCTCCAAAGGATGAGGACAGACGGATGCAGTGGAATGAGGCGTGTGGGCGAAAAAAGAACGGAGTTAAGATACAGATACAGACTTGGATATACCTGCAAGTTTCTTCTTTCTCTTACCCACGAAATCGTTTTTGTGAGTCAATAGGCTCTAATTCATATCTATAAGATTAATTTAAAAAAAAAGCATTTGTAGTAGATTGGCCAACTGGATTAAATAATAATAATCTGGCAACATTGTAATAGCAAATAGAATAATAAAAGTAGTTGTGAAATAGCAAACGACATATAAGGGCGTTTATTCTAAAGCTCAGATGTGGTGAATCTACGTAAATTAAAATTAAATGGCTGACCTTGTGCAAAGAACGCAAATTATGAGTGTCTTACAAAATTTGGCCATCGAATTTCCAGCTACGGCGACATTGAGCCAATTAAAAGTGCTGTTGGCTTCAGTTGTGGGTGCTCCACCAAACGAAAATGGCGGCTCTTTGCATACAAGCGAAGCAGTAGCAGAAAAAATGGCTAAAAAACAAAATGGCCATAGTGACGCTATTTCAGGTCAAAATGCTGGCAGCGAAATTTCGATGGAAAACATTCCGCTAATTGAGCTCAATAATATTCTGCAACATAGTGAAATTAATAAAGTGAAATAAATAGAAGTGACGCCCTCTTTTTTGTTCACTGACGTCTGCCAAATTTGAAAATTATTCTCTTTCTTCTCTCAAAACATTTGAATTTCAGAAGTAAATATAAAAAAGTATTAACCCATCGGTACTAGCACAATATCTAAATAAAATAGAAAAATTTGAAAAGCCAGTAAAATTTTTAGACATTGATAAACGAGATCTTCGAAAGCGTTTGTAACAACGATGTGCATAATGTGCACCAAGGATTTAACCCATAACTTAAAGTTTTTTTGTTATGTATGCCATTCAAGTAAGAAAGAAGACATTTTTGAAGAAGATCATTTTAAAAGTGTTGTATTATGTTTATTTAAATACTTTATAGAACCCCACTCCACAAAATATTTTGAGAGCTTTTATTTCAGAAAAAAAAAACATTTATTTTATTTATTTATTTGTGTACACCTGACGAAAATGGGTTAAAAGAGTTTTCTCTCATAAACAAAATTATTTGTCAAAATTTAATGAGCGAATACTTGTCATAATTGTCAAATCTCAGAAGACCTGAGAATATTTCAGATTACTTTCTGCTATCTGGCATACTGTATACTGTGTTCTGCAAAACCCTTCAGTTGAGAACCTTCCGTCAAATCCTTCTGTTGTGAACATTCCGTCAAATCCTTCAGCTGAAAACCTTCTAGAAAAAACAGCCAACCCTTCCGCCGAAAAAATACTTCCAAGGAACGCCGATGACAATAATAACGCTGACAAATTAGCTCAATTGGAAGAGCGTTTGCGTATACTCAAACTGCAAAAAGAAATTGAAGTTTTGGAAGGTAGAAAGGAACGGGCTAAATCAATTATTAATTTTTGTGATGTTAAAAGTGCCATGCCGAAATTTAGCGGCGACGACAATCTTGACATAGCAAAATGGGTGCGTGACTTTGAGCATATTACTAAAATGTTTGATTGTGACGAAGAGTGTAAATTATTATTTGCTCGACGCATGCTCACGGGCAGTGCACAATTGTTGATAAGAATGGTCAATGTATACACATGGGGTTGCTTAAAGGAAGTGCTTCTTAAGGAGTTCCGAAAGCACGTAAGCGTTAAGGACGTTTTCAAGAAATTAGAGGCACGTGTATGGCTGAAAAATGAAAGCATGATTCACTTCGTACTGTCCATGCAGGAAATAGCGCTTAGTGCATCTATTGATGAATGCGAGTTGGTGGAATTCATTATTGATGGCTTGAAAGACACCAGCGCCAACACTTTGATTTTCAGCGGCGTCACCACAGTTGATGAACTAAAGAAACTTTTACCCAAATATGAAAAATTTACAATGAAAACTACGATTAGCTTAACGGCGGGCTCTTTGGATAACATAAGATGCTATAATTGTTCACGCTTTGGACACTGGGCAAAGGACTGCCGTCAAGAAAAACTACTACGAGGATCGTGTTTCAAGTGTGGTCTTCAGGACCACCAGTATAAGAATTGCCCAATGAAGATGGTTGCGGGAACATTACAATTTGGTTCGTAGAGTCTTGCAGCGATTAGCTGAATACGGCCTTCAGGTTAAATTGAGTAAATGCAAATTCGCATATAGCGAAATAGAATATCTAGGCTATAAAGTTTCAGGCAATGGTGTACAACCTTCAGATAGTCATGTAAAGGCAGTAACAGATTATCCGATACCAAAGAATCAACGGGAACTACAATCATTTGTAGGGCTATGTTCATACTTCCGAAAGTTTGTGCAATCCTTTTCAATCATCGCCCGCCCACTTTATAATCTCCTTAAGAAAAATACTAAGTTTGACTTCAGTGAAAAGTGTTTTACCTCGTTTAAAAATTTGAAAAAGATATTAGTATCTAGTCCACTATTAGCCATTTACGATCACAAAAAAGAGACAGAACTGCACTGTGATGCGAGCGCACTAGGATTCGGAGCAATATTACTCCAAAAGCAAGAGGATAGTCAGTTCCATCCAGTGGCGTATTTTTCAAAAAGAACTTCAGAGGTAGAAAGTAGATATCATAGCTTCGAACTGGAAACTTTGGCAGTGATCAATGCACTTCGCCGATTCCGAGTATACCTTGAAGGTATAAAATTTAAAATTATCACTGACTGTAATTCTCTAGCTATGACACTTAATAAGAAACTTGTTAACAGTCGAATTGCTCGTTGGGCATTAGAACTAGAAAACTATAACTACTCGATATGCCATCGGGCAGGTAAAAATATGCCTCACGTGGATGCTTTGAGTAGAAATGAATTTAATTGCGAAGATACAATTGCGGTAATTGACAGCGAAGATTTAGATTTTCAATTACAAATTATGCAAGCTCGAGACGAAGATATAATGAATTTGAAAAATCGGTTAGAAAATGAAGAAATGGAAAGTTTTGCTATGGAAAATGGAAACTTTAAAAAGAATTGCATTAAGTGCATTATGTATTCGGCTCCAGAACGACCAAATGCTAGAAACCTACATAGTATACCGAAATATCCCAAGCCTTTTCATACGATACATTTAGATCATTTGGGACCACTTCCTTCTTTGCAATCAAAACGAAAGCACATTTTAGTCGTAATAGATTCATTTACCAAATATGTCAAGTTATATCCAGTGTTAACCACCAGTACTAAGGAAGTAACAGCTGCATTAAACAAATATTGTGAATATTATAGTCGCCCAAATAGGTGTATAAGCGATAGAGGAAGTTGTTTCACTTCAAAGGAATTTGAGGAATATTTAGCAGATCGGAACATAATGCATGTAAAAGTTGCGGTGCATTCCCCACAAGCGAACGGGCAAGTAGAACGAGTGAACCGAAGTTTAGTGGGCATGCTAGCAAAACTCAGTGATACGATATCCCATGCTGATTGGGTGAAACAATTAGGAAAAATTGAGTTCGCATTGAATAACTCATTAAATAGGTCTATTGAAATAACTCCAAGCCAAGCCCTTTTTGGAGTGAATCAACGAGGGGAAATAGTTGACAAACTCACAGAATATTTAGACGAGTGCATTTCAGACCCGGGGGGGAGGGATTTGGAAAAGGCGCGTAAATTCGCTGAGGGATGTACTGAAAAAGTACAAGAATACAACGTACGTCAAAACGAAAAGAGAAATGTCAAGGTGAACTAATTTGAGGAAGGAGATTTCGTTGTAATAAAAAACGTGGACACAACAGCTGGTGTCAATAAGAAACTTTTGCCAAAATTTAAAGGGCCTTATTTAATACATAAAAAACTTCCAAATGATCGCTATGTAGTAAAGGATATAGAAAATGGGCAAATTACACAAATCCCGTATGACGGTGTTATTGAAGCAAATAACATAAAATTATGGAAGAGGAAAACCGATGAGAGCGGCACTTAAGCATGTAAATAATTGTATATAATTTTAGTTTAAGATATATTAACGTATTTTATTCATGTAAATATTAGTTATAAGGCCTATTGTTAATTATACACCATGTGATCGGGGTCGATCACTTAGATTCAGGTTGGCCGAGCTGTAGTAGATTGGCAACTCTTGCCAACTGGATTAAATAATAATAATCTGGCAACATTGTAATAGCAAATAGAATAATAAATCAATCCGTATTAAAAGTTACAAGAAAAATAATCACTAAAATAGTACGGTAAAATACAGCTCTGCTCATTGACGGCACACTTATTTTTTGTTTATGTAATAGTTGTCTCACCTTCTTATTTCTCCATGACCTCAGAATACTTTCTGCTATCTGGCATACTGTATACTGTGTGATAATGGAGAATGAAATAATTATTGATGGACACAATTTCGTGAGATTCGACAGTATATCAAGGCATACACGCGGTGCAGCAATTTACATAAAAAAGAGTATCAATTTGAAGTTCTAAACAAATTTGAGTACAACATAGATATGGTTTGGAAATAATTATTTTATTTTACCGGGCCTTTATAGGTCACCTAGCTTGTCTGCGATATGGTTTTGTGAGAAGTTAGTTGAGCTAATAAACTATTTAAAGTAAAGAGAAGTTATCTATAGAATATTTGATGAAAATGGATACACAAACAATTAATGCACGTACTGACTAGAATAGCATCTAGTTCTAGTACCCTGATTGATTAAGTAATTTCTAATACTAAAAACGTAATAAACCAATGAGGATAATTATACGATGTTGTATGAACACATCGATTAGAGCAGGGGTGCTCAAAAGTTTCTTATGGAAGTGCAAACACCAATACATATTACTGGCTTAATTTGCTAAGGAGTCATTCCATATGAAATCGTCTAATCGGCAAAGCCAGGTCACCTCGGATCTTGCTCAAACTTTGTGAAAATCTTCTTTAGGGTTCCAAAGAAGGAAATCCGACGTTATAAAATTTTTTCATGCTCCAATTCGCTACAGTGCGCTTTATAAAATTGGAAAAGTGTAATTGTAATACTTTCCTTCTTTAGCTGTAAAATTGGTTTGATTAAAAATATCTTCACGTTTGAGATTCTAAAAAAAAAATGATTTAAATCTACTTATTTAATACCCACGATTAATAACATCAGGCTGAAAATATGTATATTTTTCTGACTTTTAGTGGTTTTTAGCTGACTCCAGTATACATACGGTTGAATATAAGCAGCTAATGTTTCTCAGCCATCAAGGGCACATCTTTCAAAAGAAAATAAAGTTTATGAATTTAGGCTATCAAATGGACGTGTTTGGGACGAAGTGCGAAACTGAAAATTAACCCAAACTTAAAAACCCTGTAAGCTCGTTTTGTTATTTTCATAGCTTGTGCGTGTATAGCCTGTTAAAGTAAGCAAAAATATCAGTAATTTTTCAAATTTTACAGGAAAAGGAAAAAACATTTTGTTATTTAGAGTGCTGTTTCGAGAATTTTTGATTAAACTAAAGAAAAAGATCGTAAGTTTTCAGTACAGGTCTCAAAAATTTTTGGCACAGACGACATTGGGCACGTTTTATCATAATCCATCAAAAACTGTCGCCAATGTGTATCAAGGAAAGGGCTGTTGTTTTACTCTTTGGGAAGGCAAAGAAGAAAGATGAGAAACGAAAATGACAAAATTGTTTGTCTGTATTTCGTATTTCTTTGAAGTACGTACAATATGTAAAATATGTGCAATCGTATACATTAAGAAATGGTGAGGACCTAAGATTAGTTGCATTTAAAAACACTATGTCACAAAATAGCCTTATCTATGACGGATTCAGACTGTTTAACTTACTGCCTAATAATGTGGAAATATAAAGTAATTTGTATGTGTATAAAATATTAGTAATTGAATTTGTTAAAACACATCATTAGTTGGATTATAAATATTTTGTAATAACGTCTTTTTTTTTTTATTAACCCTCACCGGTCCTAAATTTTTGTATCAGTTCCATTTGTATTCGCGCGTATACATGACAAAAAACTAATAAAAATTGTATTGGGAGTATGAATGTATAAACTCGTAATTGTGACTAACTTCATATCTATCATAAGCGCCATTTTTTTTGACATTGACATTTCGAAGAGCGGCAAAAATGCTATAAGGATTGATCTGTCAAATAATTTTCATAATTTTACAAAAGTGTTTTACTGTAGCTGAAAACGTCGAATTTCGTGCCAACAAAACAACATTTGCGGGAAGTTTTAATTTGCTTCTTCCATTTAAAGAAAAACGCAGCTGAAGCACATCGTTTACTCACCGAAGCTTATCCTCACTGTGCTATAGACGTTAAAATGTGTCAGGTTGTTGAAGACAGGGAACGTTCAGGCGGCCCGAAAAAGTTCGAAGATGAAGAATTGAAGGCATTACTCGAAGAAGATTCATGTCAAACGCAACAAGAACTTGCAGAATCTTTAGGAGTTGATCAATCAACCATTTCTAAACGATTAAAAGCATTGGGAATGA
The DNA here is from genome assembly GCA_963691655.1 of Toxonevra muliebris. Classification (NCBI taxonomy): domain Eukaryota; kingdom Metazoa; phylum Arthropoda; class Insecta; order Diptera; family Pallopteridae; genus Toxonevra; species Toxonevra muliebris. The sequence continues at coordinate 84,689,993 of OY829326.1, forward strand.
TTCAAAAGCAAGAAAATTGTGTGCCGTACGAATTGAAGCCGAGAGACGTCGAACGATGATTTTTCACATGTGAACTGCTGATTGAACGACAGAAAATAAATTATTTTCTGCATCGTATTGTGACTGGCGATGAAAAGTTAAACGTTACGATAACCCAAAGCGTAAAAAATCATGGGGACCGCCCGGATATGCATCAACATCAACGGCAAAGCCGAACATCCATGGATCCAAGCTCATGCTGTGTAGTTGGTGGGATATGAAAGGTGTCGTGTATTATGAGCTGTTGAAACCGAATGAAACGATCACTGGCGACCGCTACCGACTACAATTGATGCGTTTGAGCCGAGCATTAAAGGATAAGAGGCCAGAATATGAGAATAGACACGACGAAGTTATTCTTCAGCACGACAATGCTCGGCCGCATATTGCAAGGCAAGTAAAAACATACTTGGAAACGCTGAAATGGGAAGTGTTACCCCACCCGCCGTATTCTCCAGACATTGCTCCTTCTGATTACCACTTGTTCCGATCGATGACACATGGCCTGGCTGAACAGCACTTCCGTTCTTTCGAAGAACTCAAAAAATGGGTCGATTCGTGGATAGCCTCAAAAGATGAGGAGTTCTTTCGACGCGGAATCCGTATGCTACCAGAAAGATGGGAAAAGGTTGTGGCTAACGATGGATAATACTTTAAAGAATAAATTTATAATCACTTTTTCACAATAAATGTCCAAATTACGAAAAAAATACGAGTTTATACATTCATACTCCCAATAGATAAAGTTAAAATATTTATTTTGGTTTTGCAATCTTTATGTATTTTAAACAGAAAATATAAAAAGCAAAAAAAGTTACGTGAAAAAACACCGCAAAACAAAAAAAAAAAAACAAAAATTCGGCATTATATACACTTGACAGCAAAAATGTTATTGGTAGATCTGGAGCAAGTAAAGTATTGCTGTTGGGGACGAAATATTGCAAAAATTGTTCAAAAACCGAAGAGTTTTTACATATTTTTAGCGCAATGGAATATTCCACACTACTAAGAATAACAATACATGACAAGAAATAATAGCTGCGTTTTATTCGGCACTTGCTTCTAGTTATGTATAACTAGCAGCGATAATTGTATGGGAAAACAACAACAAAGCGAGAGAGATAACACGTATAATTTTAGCTGTTATATATACTTAACAAGTTGTTTAACTACGTCAGATCCTATTGTAAACTGCTAATAGTGAAAGAAGCATGACAGTTTTGCAAAAAACAGAAAAGGAAAATATTTGAAATGTCTGGGGTGAAAATAAGTTAAAATCATCGTTAAATATTCTTATAAAGAGTAAAAACTAAAAACAATGCCCGCGATTGACCGCAATAACTGGAATCCATTAAAATGTTTCAGCTCTAGCTGCTGAGCAGTTTCATTGTGAATAACATTATAACGAAGAAGAGACTTAGCAACTTGGTCGTTTTATTCGTACATGTTTAACTGACTGGTGAATAAAACACAGCTAATAATGCACAAAGAAAAAACATACGTTTTCTAAGCTTGTATATGTGCGTATTCAATAAGGACTGATTAGGGATTTTGTGGTGTTTTGATTATCTCCACAAATAAAGCTATTTTTGAAATTTCCATAAAAATCGGTTAACATTTTCAATAATTTTTATTGAAGAATAAAACTAACTTTGTATACGTGAGTAAACAAAAGACGGGTGAGGGTTAAATAAATCTAAATCAATCAATCAAAGAAATGGGTGGGTGCATTGACATTAAAAAAAATTTGAATTACATTTTTTTTTAAAAGCTGTTTACTACTTACATATATTTAAATCTTTATTTCTTATAGGCTAAATATGATAACGTAAAAATCGTGATTTATACAGGAGATGTCGACTGTTCACCAAATAGTATTCTGGAGAAGGCTCGCACCATTTTCAATATCAGCGTGGATGAGGAAAACACGAGTTTTATTTATTTAAAAAGGCGCCATTGGGTGGAAGCAAAAATGTATCCATATTTCACCCTTCTTGGCCAGAGTATAGGTTCTATCTTCTTGGGTCTTGAAGCGCTTTGTAAATTTCCACCAGACGTCTACATAGATACTATGGGATATGCTTTTACCTTACCACTGTTTCGTTATGTTGGATCCTGCAAAGTAGGCTGCTACGTACACTATCCTACTATTAGCATGGATATGCTGCGCCGAGTTCAACAACGCGAGTATTCACATAATAACCAAAACTATGTCGTTCGCAATCCGTTTTTAACTTGGCTTAAACTAATCTACTATCGCATCTTCGCAAAGGTTCGTATATCAGCTATATATGACTATATATTTTTTCTGCGGGTACATTTTTTGATTTTTTTTTTTGAATCGGCGTTAAGTTGGACGTCCAACTATGTGGTATCACAATGGGCCGTTCAGGCCTAAGTCTGTCTCTAGACAGCCACTCCAACCTAACTTAACCATGGTCAATTTTTGAGAACTGATTTTTGTGGTTGTTTCCATCTATCATACCCCCATTAACAATTACTGAAGAAAAATCTCAGATAAGAATTATTATGATGAAAATCTTTATAATAACTGGACTATAATACTGACATCAGATGTTTGCATTCCAAGGTGGTTCAAAGGAAAACAATGTTTTCAATCCTCCCTAATGTTATAATGTACTGTTGAATTAAAAATAATTTCGCGATTAAATTTGTGTATTGTTCTTTATTGTTGATATCATAATGAATGCTTAAATATATCTTAAATATATTTTTACCTCCACGCTGTACATACATATGTGTGTATATACAAATGGACGAGGAAGAGTGGTGTGCATACGTTAGGCAACCACACAAATGAGGATTCAGGTATCACTTGTGTGGTTGTATGCTGAGACTGCATATTTCACGGTTTATACATTAATACACTAAGTGCGTATTAATGTTGTGTAATAAAGCACTCGTATGCACACTATAATGTATATGTACCTATAAAGGCGCGAAAAATTCATTTGCAAATGATTTGAATTATATTATTTGCACAAATAATATAGATTGTTTTACATACATACGTAAAAGTCGCACTGAAATTTCAGTTTCTGTCTGTTTCTAAAGAATCTAAAGAAATAATTTACTTAGCAGTTTTATAAACAACTAGCTCCGCTCCGCTGTTCGGTTCGCTGACAAAGTTTGGGTAATACGTAATTTTATCACAGAAAAAAAAAGCACTTTGAGCCAGTTATGATTTAGTGGTAGTGAAAACTATAGTGCAGTCAAAAGTTAGTGATTAGACCCCCAGTCTGGAGTTTGGTTTGATTTGAATGAAAATGAAAATGAAAGGTATCTTTTTCAGAAATATTTTTAAATTGTTATTGTTTAGCGGTCACCGTGGAGTGCTGTAGTAATAAAGAGCAACTTGAAAAATTTTGATAACAAATGAATAGAAAATAGCAATAAAAACAAAAATGGTAAAAAAAATAGTAAAAATACAGTCAAAAAGCAGTTAAAAAAGTCATTGTACAAAATTTCAGTACTGGACTCTACATTAGATGGCTTATTTGCTCCATACATTTTGCTGAAGTATTTCAGATCTTCATTGTGACAGCAGAATGTGAAAATAGGGTGCTAAAAACTAATTAAGATGAAAAAAAAAATTTTTAAATTTGCGAAAACTGGATGCGATACTCCACTTTTTCGTGCAATTTTTTGAGACATTTGTCAAAGGTGAACTTGATTGTACTCGGCATGGGTTCACTAAAAGTTAGTTTACTAGTTCAAATATAACTCGATTTTGTATTTTAAATAAACTAAATTATTTTAAATAAACTAAATTGAATTACCTACAATTTTACGTACTTTAATTGTAAAAAAATTACCGCTATCTGGAAAATCCTAACGGTTGAATTTAAAAAATTCGTAAAAAAAAAAGTGCCAAATGGTCACTTTAGTCGCTAGGGATGGCTTTCGGTTTAGTTGTATCAAAAAACTGGGTACGCCATTCGCTTTAGCGGCTTTTTTTAAATGGGTATAGATATCTGAAAATCTATTATATGCAAGTTGAATGCTTTTTCCATACAAAATCTCTATTTCCGGAGTAGCGCATCCATTTTCATTTTAATTAGTTTTTAGCATCCTATTTTCATATTCTGCTATCACAATGAAGATCTGAAATATTTTAGCAAAATAAGCCATCATAAGGGACAGCACGTAGCATTTCCCGTGGAAAATTATATTAGATTTATATTCAGCGAAAAAAAAATATATGAAAAAAGGCTTTATCTATTATTTTATGGTGCCTTGGGTAGGCGTACGCTTAATAAAACTATTCTTTCAAGGTGTGGTGGTTTACTTGCAGCCGTCATAGCACGTTTATGGCCATCTCGACGCCATAGAGTGACATAAGAAAAAAGTTTCATACCACGCAAACAATATTTTTTATAGAGATGAATACACCCATGGTAATAAAAATACTTCCACTATAAAATATTCAGTGAAAATTCACTATTACAACAAATTAAAGGTTTTGGTAATTGCTTTGTATATATCTTATCCTGCGTCGTATTAATGCGAAAAAATTTAATTTCTTAATGCCCTTATCTCGATTTAATTTGAACGTTTTGGTGAACGTTAAAAAAAAAAAAGTTAATATATGTCAAAATAAAGCGGCTTGGACGACCTCTAATCATGAATACACTTAAAAAACCGGAGATTGTCAAAGCTAAAGGCTTCAAAAAACTTATTATACATATATTAAATTCTAAGTGATTTGGATTTAGATAGTTTCACAAGATGTACTGGACAAATTTTGCGTGATTGTAAACATCTTCCAATAAGGGTTTGCTTCCGCTAAAAACTCATCACAAAAAGGCGTGTTTCAAATTTACAACATTATATTTTTAATGGCCCGGTCAATGCGAAAAGGTTATATTTGGCAACGAAAACCTTCACATTAGTTGTTCCCGACTGTTATAACCTTTTTTGGTACTATATATCTAAATCAGAAATTACTAAGGCGGTAGTCCAATGATATGAATTCGATTTATTTCTCAAACAAAATATTAACATCTTTCGTCAGAAATAAAAGAAAGGAAGAGGTGCTTTTCAATTATCGTGTTAAAATTAATAAACCTAACATAATATTCAATAAAATGACAATGTTATCAACCAAGCAGGAGTCGCAACTGAATGTTTCAAGGAAAAAAATTTTGAAACAATGAAGTAACCCGCCTCTAGCCTAGACTTGACCTCCATGAAAAATCTTTAAATTGATTACGAGCAGAAATAAAAAAAATTTTGAAGGAAATACCATCATTCGAGCTAAGGAATCTTACAAACTCAACGCCAAAGCGGCTAGAGGAAATATAAGAAATTAGGGTGGTCACATGTTTTACTAAATTTGTGATAGCCCCTTTCTGAAACTTACTTTAGTACTTGGAACCTTTCAATTTTATTTTTTCTTATTATTCTTAAAATGGAAGTATAATTATTTCCTATGAACCCTTTTTAAAGTTTTGAATTTAGTGCATTTAAGTAACAAAGTTAATTTTATTATTTAATTTCGTATTTATTGAATAAAACTTCATACTTGATAATTATTATAAAATAAGTTTGAAATAAATAAAAATCTTACATATAAATCGCACTTTGTGACTAGAAGTATACTTATTTCCATGAGTGTATGTATGTTATGGCTAAATTCAAAGAGCAGCTTGAAGTCTTCAGTATCTAATGCATAAAACCCTTTTATTTTAAAAGTACTTAACCCTCTAGTTCCCAAATTTTTGATTGATTTAAAAAAATTGGGATTGATAATTTTTGACGTAAAAAGCATAAATCTGATCTCAAAAAACCTAAAAAAATTTAAAGGCGTGGTTTTATGAAGCCGGAAAGGGTTGACTGCCAAAAAGTATTTGTTGTTGAAAAAACTTGTTTTCAATTTGTTTTAAATAATTAAATATTTTGTATAAAAATTCAAAGTCCTAACTACTCACAGTTACTTTTTTTATCTAGCTACTATGACGGGAAGTATTTTATTTTGTTTTTTTTTTTCTCTTTTATCTCAAATTTAGTCAAAATAATTAATTTTCCTAATTTTCACAAATTTTTGACTTTGACTGTCGCTAACGTCTGTAATACGCATCATAACTCATAACTTATATATTTTTTTAAAAGCTTATTTTCCTTGTTTTTTTTTTTTTAAAAAGCACTACTATTTTTTTTTTACCGTCCAAGTGCTGGTTTGTGAGAGTCTTTAATTTTATGTATTTAAAAAAAAAAAATTAAAATAAAATTTATTAAATTTATAGATACTCAAGACTTCACGTTATTATTAATATTTAAGTATTTTATAAATATATAATTAATTATTATTATTATTTATTTATTTACAAAAATCAATTCTATAAATAAACTTAAGAAACTAGGCCCTACCTACGATGGTCTTCAGCCCTATATAATTAAAAAAATATTGTTTGCGTAATATGAGATTCCTCCTTATGTCACTACTATTATTTGGATCGTAACTGAATATATATATTAAAAAGTTTATGTACACCCCTGAAAATTAACCTCGGTATATTTTATGATGATGCCCAAAATATTTCAGGTCTAGCGATTACCGTTCGTGAGCTGAACCATCACGAAAAACCTCTTGAAATCGACTTTTGTACAAGAAAATTTTTTAAAAGTTCACAAATAACAAAAAAAAAATTTAATATACCTTTTTCGGGGTTCGCACGTATCGTAGGTCTACTCAAGCAGAAAAAACTGCGTACTCAGTATTTTGAATTAACCCTCAAAATCTGATCTTATAGTACCGACACACTATTGCAAGTGCATTTCGTTGAAATGCGTCTGAAATGCAAAATTTCATTAGACAGTTTTTGTATGGTGAAATTCACTCTCGTATGTCCGCACTATTAGGGCCGAAAACCCCATTTTTGATAGGTTGAAGCATATTCAAACAGGACCCCCAAAGGCCCATTCTTATGTTTAATTGAATTTTGCTAACTGTAAATTTGATTTTTAATGTACGGAAAAATTTTTGATAGGGTTAGAATCTAATGACTATTGGGACCATTTCAACAATACAACTTTCTCGTTTTCTTTAAATTCCATATGTCTTTTGGTGGTTATCATCCTGTTCCACAGCTGTTTAATCAACACTGAGAACGTTATACCCAAACTTTCAAGATAGGATGTGTTTATTATGTTCAGATTTACTTCCAAATTGCATTTAGTTTAATTACCGGAACAAAAATTTTCTTTCTCAGAATTACATAGCTGAGATAACTTTGTCGTCTTTTACTGTGGAATTTCTTCTTTTTGCACTCATTTGCACGTACAAAAAATCAAATTGACTATTTAAAAGTAGCAAAAAAGCGAAATTTAGTAGAAAACTGAATGAAAATATTAATTCTGTGGCCGTTTTTGTATAAAAAAAGTTAAGCCAATTTTAAAATATTAGCGCCGGAAGTTTTTCAAAATTCGCTCGTTGAACAAAGCATTCATCGTTATAAAAATCATTACTTAAGCGGGAGTAAAGCATAAATGAGAGAGAGGGAAGACATGAGTTATGGCATCTCTTAGCATTAGCCCTCTCAGGAGAAAGTGTACTTCCCGTGGTAGGAAAAAATCAGGATGTTGATTTTCGTGTTCAGGAATCTCCAAATAGTCAAAAAATACTATTCACTAATTTTTACTTGTCCATATTTAGCCGTACGCGATATACACATATCGAGCCATAACCGCCAAATTGATGTAAGCGAAAAAAGTAAATTTTACAGGATAAGGTTTTTTTAATTATCTTTGCATTAAACAAAGGTATTGACGTGTATTTTAGTCTATCCGCTTTATTTCCACACGGACAATTTTTTTGTCGGCAAGTTTCCAATTCTCTTTTAGACTTGCCACTTGCTTTTCCACACTGCAAGATATCTTAGGGAATTCTGTTCTTACTTTGTCTGTCATTCGAGCTGCGAAAAACTTTTTATTAACATTTTATTAAATAAAAATAAATATATAAATTAAAAATGAAATCAGTTAGTTGAATAAAAATAAATAGATTAATGAAAGAAAATTAAAATTTTAAATAAAACTGTATTTTTTCCAATAAAAAGCCATTATTACGGCGCATCCAACCGAAAATGATAAACAAGAATAAAAAGAAACATCAAAGAACGAACAGCACAAAAGATAACTTGCCGGTACGATTAAGTCTGTACTCGTCTCCTCTCGTCTTTCCTTTCTTGCCTACAAGAAAACTTGCCGTGTGGAAAAGGGGACTTAGATACGCAATTTGACTAATTTTAATTTCCTAACTGTACCAAAGCTGGAGTTTTTGACGTTTAATTACTGTTTAATTTTTTTGTCGATCAATTTGCTTGATATGTAAAAAACATCTAAAATTGAAATTTTCATTAAGATTTCGAACTTTAAGACAATGTACAATATTATACATATTTTAACGTACTTATATATGACAGCCTTAGAAGAAGAGAATAACCTGCAAAACATTTTTAAAAAACACATTCAAAAATGTGATGTGAATATAGATGATAGAATTTTTCTGAGCGTAAAAACCAAACAAGCAAGCAGTAAGAATAAAAACAAAATATGATTTGAACCAACGTACACATATATTAGGTATTTGAATATTAAAAATTTCCTTCTCATAATATAATCGTCTGTGGCTCAGTGGTTGAGTCGTAGCTTTTGCAGTCGAAGTTTTGCTGGTCGCCGGTTCAAACACCGGCTGATGAATTTTTTTTCTTTTTATTATTTGTTTGAATATTTCAATTTTTCATTTTATTTCAAATTGCTGCAATATTATATTTTTTGCGGTGCTGTCGAGTTTCTGTCGTTTTCTTCTACTATAAATCAAAATTGAATTTGCATTTTGGTAGCCAAAATTACGATTGTTGAATAAAAAACTGTTTCTGTTGCTTTCATTTCGTTGTTGTTATTTGGTTTATTATGTGACATTTGCACATACAAATGAAATATTCAAATTATGCCATTATGAATGTTATGATAGTATGATCTTTTTGTATGCATTGTTTTCCTTTTTAAGTAGAACACAGATTCAGATGTGTTAAAGAGATCGAGATAGGACGAAAACAATTCTGTTCTTTTTGTTTATTGTTCCTAAAGAAAAACTTTAACAAAGAATCTTTGGCAATGTGTAATTTACCACTCCTTTACAGGGAAAACTCATTTTAACCCTTATAATGGCACCACGGTCTGGCCAGACCTTTTTCAACGTACTAGACTTTCAAATAACGAACTGTTATGCAGACTAGCTACAATGGGAAAAAAACAACAACATAAGTGTATAGAACGGTAGTGGTAGTTTCTTTCAATATCTCTATTCAGTGAAGATATTTGGAATCAAATCCGTAATTCTGGGTTATGATTTCAAATATTAGTAGCTTATATAGGATATTGAAAGATTAAGAACTTATCACTAAGATCACTGATGAGGAATTGTGGCGGATTCCGAAACGGCCGTCTGATTTGCCCGTCTCTATATACATTGTTGTTGTGATGACTACATTTGTTCATTAAGCCTGTTTATATATAACTTCAAATAACGAAATTGACATGAACTTAAGTCATGACTTTGAAAATTAACCTCTAGATTTAATTTTCATAGTCTCCTAAAAAACTATCATGAACTGATCGAATGGGGACCGTTCAGAAAAAATGACACCTAGAATCATTTTCTCACAAACACACACACTCTCCCATGTACTAGACTTTCAAATAACGAACTGTTATGCAGACTAGCTACAATGGGAAAAAAACAACAACATAAGTGTATAGAACGGTAGTGGTAGTTTCTTTCAATATCTCTATTCAGTGAAGATATTTGGAATCAAATCCGTAATTCTGGGTTATGATTTCAAATATTAGTAGCTTATATAGGATATTGAAAGATTAAGAACTTATCACTAAGATCACTGATGAGGAATTGTGGCGGATTCCGAAACGGCCGTCTGATTTGCCCGTCTCTATATACATTGTTGTTGTGATGACTACATTTGTTCATTAAGCCTGTTTATATATAACTTCAAATAACGAAATTGACATGAACTTAAGTCATGACTTTGAAAATTAACCTCTAGATTTAATTTTCATAGTCTCCTAAAAAACTATCATGAACTGATCGAATGGGGACCGTTCAGAAAAAATGACACCTAGAATCATTTTCTCACAAACACACACACTCTCCCATGTACTAGACTTTCAAATAACGAACTGTTATGCAGACTAGCTACAATGGGAAAAAAACAACAACATAAGTGTATAGAACGGTAGTGGTAGTTTCTTTCAATATCTCTATTCAGTGAAGATATTTGGAATCAAATCCGTAATTCTGGGTTATGATTTCAAATATTAGTAGCTTATATAGGATATTGAAAGATTAAGAACTTATCACTAAGATCACTGATGAGGAATTGTGGCGGATTCCGAAACGGCCGTCTGATTTGCCCGTCTCTATATACATTGTTGTTGTGATGACTACATTTGTTCATTAAGCCTGTTTATATATAACTTCAAATAACGAAATTGACATGAACTTAAGTCATGACTTTGAAAATTAACCTCTAGATTTAATTTTCATAGTCTCCTAAAAAACTATCATGAACTGATCGAATGGGGACCGTTCAGAAAAAATGACACCTAGAATCATTTTCTCACAAACACACACACTCTCCCATGTACTAGACTTTCAAATAACGAACTGTTATGCAGACTAGCTACAATGGGAAAAAAACAACAACATAAGTGTATAGAACGGTAGTGGTAGTTTCTTTCAATATCTCTATTCAGTGAAGATATTTGGAATCAAATCCGTAATTCTGGGTTATGATTTCAAATATTAGTAGCTTATATAGGATATTGAAAGATTAAGAACTTATCACTAAGATCACTGATGAGGAATTGTGGCGGATTCCGAAACGGCCGTCTGATTTGCCCGTCTCTATATACATTGTTGTTGTGATGACTACATTTGTTCATTAAGCCTGTTTATATATAACTTCAAATAACGAAATTGACATGAACTTAAGTCATGACTTTGAAAATTAACCTCTAGATTTAATTTTCATAGTCTCCTAAAAAACTTTTTCAACTTTGTTAACATTTTTTTATTATTTGTAATATCTTTTCTTTTTTTTTTTGTTGGAACAGACAAAAGAAGTATTTAAGAATACAGCACTCAGACAAGTTTTACGTCCATTGTACTATATCCTGTGTTCCCTTTTGCTATTCTTTAAATCTACCAGATTTATTAATAAATCTTAGCACATCCTGCGGTGTTAGAGAGCTCAGGTGTTCGTCTCCCAACACTCCAGTACCAAATATGCTTACTCTGATCTGGCAGAAAGCGGGGCAGACGCTAAGAAAGTGGTCCGCCGTCTCTTCACATTCTTCCTCCAAACCACAGGAAGCACAGAAGGCACTAGCTCCTAGGTCAATCATATGCAAATGTTTGGCCTAAGAGAAGTGACCTGTATATAATCCCACCAGCTGCCTACAGCTCTTTCTGTTAAGTGATAACAGAAAGTCTGTTAAACGCTTCGAGATAACAGGTAACATGGTCTTTGTCTGTCTAAAGCCCCTCAGGTCCTCCCATTTACGATTGTGGGTCAAGTCGACCCACTCATTAATGGTGGTCTTGATTGCTGTAGACGACAAAGAGAGTACAGGTTCTGGGCCCAGGAAACCAGTTTCCGAACCCTTTCTGGTCAGAAGGTCAGCCGATTCATTTCCTGAAATTCCTGAGTGTCCAGGAACCCATATCAACAGCAGGCTATTGTGTTTTCCAACACAATCCAGCCTGGATTTGCAATGCATAACCAGTTTAGACGTGGTTAGAGGATTAAGCAAGGATTTAAGCGCAGCCTGACTGTCACTAAATACACAGATACTCCTTTCTCTCCAACCATTATCAATAATATGGTCCATTGCCTTGATGATTGCAATAATTTCTGCTTGAAAAACAGAAGCATACTACCCAAGGGAAAAGTGAAGGTGCACTCCATCATTTTCGATAAAGACCCCAGAACCCGAACCGAATTCTGTTCTGGAGCCGTCAGTGAAAATACGCTTACAATCAACTCCCGGCCCAGGTCCCGGCAAAAGCCAAGTTTGGGCCTCTGGAATTTGTATTGTATAGCGCTGTTTTAAAACTGGAATTGTTGGCATTGTATCGGATGGTATTGATAGAACTGTTAGATCCATATCTGTACCTTCAACAATGTCACCAATATCCCAGCAAGTGTCATACCAATACCCATTGCGTTTAAGCCCACAGATGGCCTTGACAGCCTCTCCTTTAGCAAAAATATCAAGGGGTGGTAAGTTGAGCAATACATCCAAGGATGGGCCAGATGTTGTAGGAAAAGCTCCCGTACAGCAAATGGCCACAGTCCTTTGAAGCCTGGCAAGAGCTTTCCTAACGCTGTCAACATTAAGTCTGCTCCACCAGACTATGGATGCATAGGTGATGATGGGTCGAATCATAGCCTTATAAAGCCATAAGACTTTATAAGGTGATAAGCCCCATGTTTTGCCAAAAATAGCCTTACATTGGCAAAAATCTGCCAATGCCTTGGATACCTTTAGCTCAACATGAGAACGCCAAAGAAGTTTGGTATCAAGAATGACTCCTAGATATTTCACTTCTTGGGATAGCTGAATAGTGATTCCTCCGAGTACTGGTAAAACGAGACCATCAACTTTCCTTCTCCTGGTGAAAAGAATAACACCAGTTTTAAGAGGGTTAACCGATAGCCCGTTTGAGCAACACCAAGAGTCAATCATATTCAGAGCAGTTTGGGCTTTCCTACAAATATACCCGACCGATTGGTCCGTGATTAAGCAGGCAACGTCATCGGCATAGGTCTGTGTGTAGATACCCGGCTCATTTAGTGAAACAAGCAGAGAGTCAACCAGCAGACACCACAGCAGTGGAGAGAGTACGCCCCTTTGGAGACATCCTCTATTCACGCCACAAGTCACAGATTGACCACAATCAGCTTGAACCATCATAAGTCTATGTGACAGCATTGAGCGTATCCAGTTAACAAGAACCGGATCCACTCCATGCTGACCTGCTGCATTGCACATGCCGTCAAAAGTCGCGTTGTCAAAAGCTCCCTCAATATCAACAAAAATACCAATAGTTGAGGGCCGACTTAATCCGACCTACCAGATTTTGCAGGGCCGTCTCACAAGATTTTCCACATTGGTAAGCATGCTGAAATGAAGAGAGTACGTATATAAACATTATCATGCTTTCTTTTTGAAATATAAACTTATTTTACTATGAAAACAAAAGTTTTGAATCACCACACAATATCACAAAAACGACCATTGGAATTGTAATGGAAAATAAGAAACCACAAATGATTATAGAAAAGAAAACCTCTCTTGCTTTGGTTCCTTAGATATACTGTTTAAAGTATTTTCTTTTAATGAGAGCTGCCGTACCCACTTGCCCAAAAAATATCACACAAAACTTTGAGCCACTCCGTCAATTCCATACACATGTTTCCTGGAGCATGGCGATATCAGCCAACCCCTTTGCACCAAATCTTATTACTATAATATGCGTGGTTTCGGAGATATACTCAAAATAGCATTAAAATGGCATGGGAGGTGCCACGCTCATATAAACACAAATTCAGTTCTGAAACTTTAGTATAAACTCGGTATCGGCAAATAATATTTTCAGACAAAAAAATGGTGTTTGAGATATCCTATAAAACTATTCAGGTTATATGGTAGGTGCCACACCCCTTTTTCCAACCCCATACACATTTTTACTATGGCATGGTATTGTCGTTCAGCGTCCTTGCACGCAGGACGCAGTAAACTGCAGTACTGTACTATGAATGGTATACTAATTAACGAATGAAGAATAAGTTTTTTTGGGAAGTTTTCTGATGATTTGGGACACGTGAGACACGAAAAACTGTTTTTTGGGATTTTTCATTTTTTGAGGTTAGGGACGACACGTAACATTTCACGTAGAAAATAATATTAGATTCATATTCATCAACTGAAATTACACAAAAATAGGCTTTCTCCGTCGTTTTATGATGACTTCGGTAAGCGTAAGACCCGAAAAACAGCTTTTTTGAACCTTTTTGAGGTTAGGGACAACACGTCACATTTCCCGTGAAAAATAATATTGGATTCATATTCAGCGAAAAAAAATATACGCAAAAGGCTTTATCTGTTCTTTTATGATCACTTGGGTATATGTATGCTTGATAAAACTATTCTCTCAAGGTGAGGTCATACTCTTGCAGCCGCCATATTGGTCCGCCATCATGCCAAATCCAAAAAGGCCTTGTTTCATTCGAAACTAGAGATAATTTGAGCCCTAAAATTAACAAATTTTGGACAGGAAATAATATAACACATAAAAATAAAATGGAAAATTGAAATATTCCAACAAACAAAATGCTGCAGCCGGGGTTTGAACCGGCAAAATATCGGTTGGGTTAGGTTGGAGTGGCTGTTAAGAGGCACACTTAGGCCTGAACGACCCATTGTGATACCACATAGTTGGACCTACAGTTTAACGCCGATTCCGAACGGCGGTGTGGCAATTTTTTATCGGCTTGGTGGTGAATATAAGAAAGTAATGAAAATTAACCACCAGGCGAAGACGGTTATCGAACCCGAACCTCCCAGATGAAAGTCAAGTGCACTACCCACTAGACTATCGAAGTCGTCAAAATTTCGGTTGCAAAAGCTACGACTCAACCACTGAGCCACAGACGTTTATGTATATCATGAGAAGGAAATTTTGAATATTCAAATACCTAATATGTGTCGTTCATTATAATAGTGGTGTAACTCCATTTTTTTTTAATATGCACTTTTTTGCATAGAATTATCTGGTCTTATTATATCTTTCATTCTAAAAAGGAACTGGCTCAAATTTGCTTTTCATTCTTTAGATATGGTGGTACATGTCCACTTAAAGAACTTAAAAAACACCACATTCAACAGGGTCCTCTCTATCCATTAAGAACTATTACTAATGCAAAGAAAAAAGATTTATTTGATCTTCTACCATTTATTCCACCAATTTATCACAATTATTATATCTTCCGGTGGCTATTTCAACCTGTTTAAACACATCTAATGCTGGTGAATATTCATCTGATGATGAAATTATGTATGATTAGTATTGAGGATCCATTGTATTTAAATCGAGACCACTCATATTTTTATTTAAAACTTTTCTTTTTCCATTTCCTACCAGATTCATACAAAAATAATATTTCATTATAACAAAGAAGTAACTCCAAAAAAATATGTATATGTTAATTTTTTATACTAAATTTTGGCTCAAACCATTAAGTCATGATGAATTTCCTAAAATTTTATATATTATCTTGCAATAAAAGTTGTAAAACAATTAAAATAATAATTGGTATTTTTTCTATAGATCATTTTGCAAAACACTTCATAGAACAAAAAAGAAATAAATGGAGTTACACCACTATTATATTGAACGACACATATATGTGTACTTTGGTTCAAATCATATTTTGTTTTTATTCTTACTGCTTGCTTGTTTGGTTTTTACGCTCAGAAAAATTCTATCAGTCTATATTCACATCACATTTTTGTATTTGTGTTTTTTAAAAATGTTTTGCTGGTTATTCTTTTCTTCTAAGGCTGTCATATCGTCGTCGTTCAAGCTAAATCACTAAGTCCAAATTAAAATTTTTAATTGGATCCATATTAATTAGCTTCTATAATTCTAATGACATAATAAATTAAATTTTTGATTATTCAGTTGAAACGTATAATGAAGTATATATCAATCTGTTGATTTTTTAAGTTTTGTAAGTGCTGATAGCGCCCTACCCTATGTATTGCATAAACTAACTTCATCTCAGAAATTAAAAAAAATGGACTTAGTGAATTCTGCCAAAACAGAACATGAAAATTTTTAAATTATTTTGACTGTGATAAAAATAAACTAAAATTCGGAGATCAAAAATAATGAATTAGTACATATTTTACAAAAAATTTTTTTGATGAATGAAAACAAATATTTAGTTGCCCTTTTTTTATTTTCGTGAGATCGCGAAAAATCTAGTGACCACTGCATAAAATTTGGCCCTAGGTTAGGTTAGGTTGGAGTGGCTGTCGAGAGACACACTTAGGCCTGAACGACCCATTGTGATACCACATAGTTGGACCTACAGTTTAACGCCGATTCCGAACGGCGGTGTGGCAATTTTTTATCGGCTTGGTGGTTTTGCCATTACCAACCAATGTGTGTACTTGTACACTATCTTATAATTCTCATACACTTCATATTGATAGTGAATATAAGAAAGTAATGAAAATTAACCACCAGACGAAGACGGGAATCGAACCCGAACCTCCCAGATGAAAGTCTAGTGCACTACCCACTAGACTATCGATGTCGTCCGGCCCTAACACATAATTAAATAATTATGGAGGTCTTCATGTGCTTTAGGTAATGAATCTTAAATCATTCCATTCTGCTTTAATTTCAAGTATTCGCAAAGTGTCTCTAAGTCTTTATAGTTAGCTGATCAAATTTTGAATAAATTGTCGTATAAAGACTTAATCGCAGAATTTATATCATACTATCTGGGCAAGGTAGCTTCGGTAGTCTGTGTTTTTCAGTCCCAGAAAACAATAGCAACAAAATAACATGCAATAAGTATACATACGATACAATGTTTCGATTTTTCGTAATAATTAAAAGATGAAAATTTCTTGAATGCAGCTTTGTTATTTTCCTTTTTTTTTACACTGATAACAACAACAAACAAAACAGTTCCTATTAGTGTAGCATGCAAAAAGAAGAAAAAACGGAACCCCTATATTGTGAAATCTCACAAAACTACAAGAAACTTAAACTTGTCTATGGCGTCTCATCTATCGGAGGCCGCTAAAACCAATGGAGGCCATTCAAATTATGGAACTTTAATTTTCAAAATTTTTTCTAAAATTTTTAAATAATTTTGTAAACACGTTTTCTTTATTTACCGTTTTACACATATTGTTCTGTTTTTGGGTTTTCTTAGTTTACAATAATGAATTAAATAAAACAGCATAAAAAAAAAATTTTGAATTTGTACTATTACGTTAGAAAATTGTACGTAAACTGATGTGAGTATGTGTAGGTGTTGACTTGAATTTCAGTCTATAAGTATTATTTTATCTGAGATACCCAATGCAATTAGTTTCATTTATCTAATTATGACTTAACTAGTGTTTTTGGCGCTTTACATCAGTTTCGTAGCAGGTGTTTAGCATCTGTTCCAACCAGTTTAAAGAAAACTGCTTCAATTTTATTCAAATATTACAGTACTTTAGGTTTCATAGAAAAATCGTAAAATGGATAGCCATAGGTTCGCTAGTTATACGGGCCCAAATTTTCAGCTTTCTGCTATGGGCGGTGCAAAAAATGCAAATAACTCATCATAGCTAAACAAGCGGAAGAACCTATTCACCGAAAGTTTCTAAAATTCAATAAAACAAATAGGATGGAAGATCCATCTTATGTGGACCGATTGAAAAAATATGTTACTGAATTCTCTTTAAGACATATTTAGTATTTCATAATTATTGTAAATATATTTTATTAAAATGCAAATATTATATCATTTAGGAATAAATCCTTGTATTTTTAGATTAACTTTGAAAGAATTGGCTTAACCGATTTTAAATCTGATAACCTACTGGTCAAGCTCTTTAAATCGTAGCACGTCTGGATCTTCTGGAATACAATTGTAGTTACACTAATAAATGTATAGATAGCCAACAGCCCCTGAAGACTCAATTTTTCCGACTTCAAATGCATATTGTGAGAGAACTAGAGGTAATGGAGAAAAACTATGTACGCATACGCGTACAACCGTTGGAAAATCTCGGGCTTAAGGCACATTAATAAATTTCAACAAACTCAATCGAAAATTCTTCAAATTATCTCAGAAGCTCCTGAAAAATCAAAATTATTATATTTAGAAATCGTATTAAATTCAAGTAAAGCCCTAGTAATTAGTGCCTTAACCCTTATAAATTTAAACGGAACATCTAACCCAATTTGGCGAAGTAAGATAGGGCACTCAATATTTCCTCAAAGTGTGTCATAAATAAACATAAGTGATTGAATCATCCTTCTATTTTCAAGAGTTTTTAAATTAATGAGTTGACAACGAGCAATGTATGGAGGAATTGGATCAACAAAACGTAAAGATTGAAGGGCAAAGTGAAGAAGCTTCTTTTGTACTCTTTCAACACGAGTTGAATGAACATTATAGTATGGACTCCAAATTAATGAGGCGTACTCAAGCCTAGGCCGAACCAGGGAGGTATATCCTTTGCATATCGATGCACGAAAGATAGAAGTTAGTATGGTTTCGGTATAATAAAATTAATATGATTAGTAAAAGTAAATCCTGAATCGGATAGAACACCTAAGTCTTGAGTTTTATCTACCAACTTAAGAACGATATTTCCAATATGAAATGATGAAGAAAAGAGATTAAGAGTCTTAAAGAATCTAAGATAAAAGAATTTTTTTTTTTAGATTTAATGTTAACCCATTATTCTTACACCAATGAACAAGATTATTTATTTTAGATTGGATTAATAAAGAAACTGCCATATAGCGAATTCTGCAGAACACTTTTAAGACATCAGCATACAATAATTAATTCGAATGGTGAAAACCAGCACAGTTATCATTAATGAAAAGTAAGAATAATAACGAACCAAGGATGCTACCTTGAGGAACACTAGAAGAACCTAGAAAGTGACATGATTTCACATTTTGTGGCGTATATGGGTGGAAACTCTGAATCTTCAAAAGTTATAAACATGACGATTACACAGATCGATAGAGCTTGAAAAGTTATTTTAAATGTCAATCTTACAGCTTTTTTTTTTTCAATTTGTGATGTATGGCAGTATAATTCCAGGGCAACGATAATTTTTTTTTTAATTTCGATGAGGAACATTGAATTAATCATTTAAAATTTAATTTTTAATTAAATTTATTTCAATTGGATATGTGTGCTATTAATCAATTCAAATTTGTTTTTCAATTTCTTCACAGCATTTTTTTTGTTTTAAACTGCCCAACAGTTCTTAATAGGGTTCAGATCTGGTCTGTTTCCAATTCCAATTCAACGTTTCTATGCCAACTTTTTCTAGATATTGTTTCACCCTTTTTCAAGAAAATCATAAACATTATTAAATTATTTCGTTATTTATTTGATTGAATAAAGATTTCCGGTTTTAAAAACTAGCATACTTACACTGTTTGCCTAGGCATGTTGCAGATTTGTTTTAAAAAGATTTGAATAAATTATACTTGATTTCCAAAATATATGGGCTGTTAAATTTTCGTGCATATTTTTGTCTTCAGTGATTATCATAAAAAGGTCGGTAGAAAATATTAGTTTATAAGGTATTTATTGACTCTAAGACATTCTTGTATTTATACGAATTTTTAATATCAAGTTTATTTCAGATTTACTGTTGGGTTGGACGATGTTCGGAAACTATAATGGTGAATTCCACATGGACTGAGAATCATATTATTGATTTGTGGGATGTACCTTTTAAGACTCATCGAGTATATCCACCCTGCGAAGTTAGCCACCTAAAAGCTCTTTCGCGTAGTGACGAATGTGAAAAAATCATAATTTTATCTGTTAGCCAGTTCCGCCCTGAGAAGGATCATCCTTTACAGTTGCAAGCCATGTACGAATTAAGAACTCTACTGAGACATAATGAAGAATTGTGGAATAAAATACGTCTATTTATTGTTGGCTCCTGTCGAAATGACGAAGACTATGAACGTTTAAAAAATATGCAAGATTTAGCCAAGCACCTGTCATTGGAAAATTCAGTTGAGTTCAGAGTGAACGTTCCCTATAACGAACTACTACAAATGTATAAATCAGCAAAAATAGGAATTCATACTATGTGGAACGAGCATTTTGGCATCGGAATAGTTGAATGCATGGCAGCTGGCATAATAATGATTGCCCATCGATCTGGTGGTCCTCTATTAGATATTATTGAAACATCTGAAGGCAGCCAAAATGGATATTTGGCCGTTGATGCTATTGAATATGCAAACTGTATATTAAATATAATATTCAATTCCGAAGAAGAAAATAATGCGATACGTAATGCTGCGATGTAAGTACAATGAAACAAAACACGTATCATTTTTATAGATTAAAAATTGAGGACTATTTGTAAATATTTATTTGCGTCAATACCCCTGTGTAACAAGAAATTTGACAATGGAATCGTTTAGTGATTCTACATAGATTTGGATCCGCTGAATGCGGATCTGTATACGTTTTCGCCCAACACGTTCAGTTTTTGGGATTTTGTTAAGCAACCTTAACCGAACGTAGTACAAACATTTCTTATGATCAGGAGGAGGTTTCTGAAATGAGGGAAATCGGTGAAGTGGGCGTGGTACCTCCCATATAAATTAAATTTTCAGAGGGCATGGTGTCTTCCATACAAATTTCGTTCCCACAAAGTGATATCAAAGGAAATATTGCGTCGTAGGTACGGCCACTAGGGCGTACCAATTTTTTTTTTAAAGTGTCCTGACAGAAAATTCTATATTCTAACCTGATCAACTTTGCTGAAGAAAGTATGGTAAAAAAATGGATCCTATCCCTCTCTAGAATAATTGTTTTGTCGAAAAATTGCCACGCCCCCCAAATATAAGTAACATCTTCAAAGAATAATAATAAATAAAAAGGAAATATTTGTACAAATCAACTAGATTTGGTAAAGAGTTATATATATAGAGAGTTTATCTACTATTGGAGACAGAGGCGCACATTGGAAAAAATATAGGTAAGGGTAGGGTTTTTCGAAAGTTACGGAAAAACAAGTTTCTGAAGTCAATTAACCCTAAGGCTTCGTCACCAGGGTCATCCAAAGTTGAGCTTCTAAAACCATTTTTTATTTTTCTCATTCTATGTTGTTAAAATAACTGATTTCAATTGAAAGTGGAATCTTTATTTTGCATTGGAATTTAATCAAAACTTACATTCATGATGAGAATACTTAAGAAAAGCAGTCAACGTATAAATTTTTCAGCAAAACTTATTTGAGTAGATACCTTTTTTGATTCTACTGGTTTCCTCGAAATATTCCGCATCTGATAACTAGGAGTTTTTATCTAATATACGATACCAAATTTATCTGCGACAAGCTGCGACAACTTGAAATTTATCTAGTTGAAGCAGAGAACTCAAATATTGGGAGTATGAATGTATAACTCGTAATTGTGACTAACTTCATATCTATCATACGCGCCATTTTTTTTGACATTGACAGCTATTTCGAAGAGCGCCAAAAATATTACAAGAACTGATCTGTCAAATAATTTTCATAATTTTACAAAAGTGTTTTACTATAGCTGAAAATGTCGAATTTCGTGCCAACAAAACAACATTTGCGGGAAGTTTTAATTTGCTTCTTCCATTTAAAGAAACACGCAGCTGAAGCACATCGTTTACTCACCGAAGCTTATCCTGACTGTGCTATAGACGTTAAAATGTGTCAGGTGTGGTATGCCCGTTTCAAAAGTGGTGATTTTGATGTTGAAGATAGGGAACGTTCAGGCGGCCCGAAAAAGTTCGAAGATGAAGAATTGAAGGCATTACTCGAAGAAGATTCATGTCAAACGCAACAAGAACTTGCAGAATCTTTAGGAGTTGATCAATCAACCATTTCTAAACGATTAAAAGCATTGGGAATGATTCAAAAGCAAGAAAATTGTGTGCCGTACGAATTGAAGCCGAGAGACGTCGAACGATGATTTTTCACATGTGAACTGCTGATTGAACGACAGAAAAGAAATTATTTTCTGCATCGTATTGTGACTGGCGATGAAAAGTGGATACGTTACGATAACCCAAAGCGTAAAAAATCATGGGGACCGCCCGGATATGCATCAACATCAACGGCAAAGCCGAACATCCATGGATCCAAGCTCATGCTGTGTAGTTGGTGGGATATGAAAGGTGTCGTGTATTATGAGCTGTTGAAACCGAATGAAACGATCACTGGCGACCGCTACCGACTACAATTGATGCGTTTGAGCCGAGCATTAAAGGATAAGAGGCCAGAATATGAGAATAGACACGACGAAGTTATTCTTCAGCACGACAATGCTCGGCCGCATGTTGCAAGGCAAGTAAAAACATACTTGGAAACGCTGAAATGGGAAGTGCTACCCCACCCGCCGTATTCTCCAGACATTGCTTCTTCTGATTACCACTTGTTCCGATCGATGACACATGGCCTGGCTGAACAGCACTTCCGTTCTTTCGAAGAACTCAAAAAATGGGTCGATTCGTGGATAGCCTCAAAAGATGAGGAGTTCTTTCGACGCGGAATCCGTATGCTACCAGAAAGATGGGAAAAGGTTGTGGCTGACGATGAAAAATACTTTAAAGAATAAATTTATAATCAGTTTTTCACAATAAATGTCCAAATTACGAAAAAATACGAGTTTATACATTCATACTCCCAATATGTAAAATAAATTCAAAAATCGTTTGTTTACATGTTATCGTAGCAGCGATATATGAAATTTAACATGTACAAAAGAATTAACACCGCATCTCATGTTAAAATCTGATTGTAGCAGAAAACCGAAGCAAAGAATAAGAAGAAGAGTCGTTTTCCCTATAGTATACGAAGATAAGCCATCACAGCAATTTCAAAGTGAACATTGAGAGAAAAATTAACATTGCACTTCATATGAAGTGTAGATTTTCATTTTATATATTTTTATTTCATTTATTAATATTCAATACAATAAATGCATTCACCTCATAATATGAGGTGTAGAATTTTATATTATATTTTTTTATTTCAATTATCAATATTCATTTAATATTTATTTTTTTTTTTATATTTGTAGTTAATAATAATAAAAATAATAAAACATAAGAAATAAATACAAAAATTTCTTGTTTACATGTTATCGCAGCAGCGATATATGAAATTTAACATGTGCCAAAGCATTAACATTGCACCTCATGTTAAAATAAGAAGAAGAGTTTTGTGTTCTTGTTGACTCGAATAAATCATTACAGCGATTTTGAAATTAACATTTTGAGAAAATTTAACATGCACCTCATATGAGGTGCAATGAGAAATCGTATGGGCCAAAGCATTTAACATTTTTTTGTAAGAACTAACACTGCATCTCATGTTAAAAATTTAAATAAAAAACAATTTTAATATACCACTAAAAAGTATAAAATAATTTCTTCTTGACCCATACATATTTATAACACCATACAGATTCATAAACCCATACAGATTATCTTGAAAATATATAATTATGAATTTTAGTTGGTCTGAAAATTTTTGCATGATTTAAAACGAAAAGCGTGGGACGCTTATGGATAGAGGTAAAATTGGTAGCGACTTAAGCGAGCCACGTTTTTTGTTTTAAATCATGCAAATATTTTCAGTGTACTGAAAAAATTACGATCGTATCGAAAAACCCATCACTAATGTATACACATATATATTCATATAAAGCAATGATTTTTACAACGATGAATACAATGCTTTGGTGTGTTTCGTTCCTTTGAAGAAAGAGTGTAGATTGTAAAGAGGTCGCTATTCGCTCTTGTTGAAATTGGAACAAAGAAACGTAGAAACTAGCAACGAGGTGCAATACCGATGGTTTGACAGCGACGGTTGTCGACACATCCAGCGGACAAAAATGTATGAATGGATGAGTTTGACGTGTTCGATAAAACAAATATTTTAGATTTCTTTTGGCAAATAACATTCAACATTTACAGTGTTTATATATTCTTTATATACTAATATGTAAATGTTTGGTTGCGGTTTTGCATATTTCATATAACTTACTTTGGAATATTTTTCTACTGATTTCATGAAATCAAAATGCGAAGAAATTGTTATTACTATTTTCAACATTTTACCTAAATATTTGTAAATAAGTATATGGAGCTAAAATTTTGAAATATTTTAGTTGAATATATTTAGCTAAAATGTTGGAACTTTTCTTATTTTATATTTTATGAACTTTTAAATAAATTATCCTCCTTGTACATTTTTTTACATTCACAACAACAAATCTTCTTACTATGATATTTGGCAAATGCCTTTTTTTCATTTCTGTTACAAAATGTAGAACCACAACGAGGTGCAATGTTAAAACGATTGAAAACGTTAAATTTGAAATTCTGTAATGGCTTATTTTCGTCAACTATCGGGAAAACAACATAAACACATCTCTTCTTCTTATTCTTTGCTTTTGTTTTTTGTTACAATCAGATTTTAACATGAGAGGCAGTATTAATTCTCTTATACATGCTAAATTTCATATATCGCTGCTACGATACCATGTAAACAAACAATTAAGTAAGACAAAGATTTGTTGGTATGAATGTAACAAAATGTTCAAGGAGGATAATTTATTTATAAGTATATGAAATATAAAATATGAAAAGTTTCAACATTTTAGCTAAATATATTCACCTAAAATATTTCAACATTTTACCTAAATATACCTTTTTACATGCATTTAGGTAAAATGTTGAAAATAGTAATAACAATTCATGAAATCAGTAGAAAAAGATTCAAAAGTACTTATATGAAATATGCAATACATTTTTGTCAGCTGGATGTGTCGACAACCGTCGCTGTCAAACCATCGGTATTGCACCTCGTTGCTGCCCAACGGGAAAAAAAAGCACTCCAAAAGGCCTTTCGGAGTGCTGACAAGTCAGCTGTAGGCGCTTCCTCTCCGTATGACACGCCATTACGTTTTTAACATTGCATGTCATTGGAAAAAAGCACTCCGTTTACCCTCCTTTTGGAGTGCTTTGAAAGGCCTCCCGTGAGATCTTTGCGTCAGCAGTTCGTTCGCATTTTTCCACTGCCCTGCTCTACAACATTCTTCTTCTTCTTTTCGAAATGCTTCAAAAGACCTCTCACGAGATCTTTGCGTCAGCAGTTAGTTCGCTTTTTTCTTCTGCTCTACAATATTCTTCTTCTTTCTTCTTGAAATGCTTCAAAAGACCTCTCACGAAATCTTTGCGTCAGCAGTTCATTTGATTTTACCTCCACTCTGCTTTATAAAATAAGGGTTGAACAATTTGTTTTGTTATTTGAAATTAATTTTTTAATATCATGATAGAACTATGTTCTTAGTTAATACAAAATATTTAATAATAAAGAAAAACAAAAATTTCTATTCATATGCAAAAAAAAAAATTCTAATTTCATAAAAAAAAAAAACATAAGTATATTAAATACTACATACTGCATTATGCATTAAATTATTCATCACTTGGTAATTTTTTTCGTCGGAATTCCTTTCGGTAGCATCTATTTTTAAATAATCGAATCCCTATTTTCATTTCTGCTTCAAATTGGGTAAAACCGAAGCTTTCACTTTTAACAGCATCTGCAAATATAAAAGATATATTACTTTAACATTAAGTATGCCTGAAATAAATAATTAGTTCTTACTGTAAATATACTTTGAAAAAAGTTTCGAGGATTTAATTGCCATTTTGTGGTGCAGACCGTCCCAATTAACCTCCATCAAGAATTCCTCTGTAAAAAAATTGTGGATAGCCTTTGATACTTCTGTTGTTCCAATTATTTCTCTTATGTATCTCATCTGCAAAACGAAAAAATTAAATACGATTATTGTTTTATACATATAAATATATTTCTGAATAAGTATACCAATTCTGTTTCTGCAAAAGTGTCGATATTTTCTTCAATTTGATTAAATTCTTTCATCGACTTTAGCGGAAAGAAGTTAAGTGTTGTTGGTTTTGGAAAAGCATGATTGGATAATTTCTCCAAATGCACAGCCATTTGCGCCATGGTTCAATTGATAGTTGATAATTGTGTCTTGATTACCTTGTTTTCGTTTTCTGAAATAAAAAATTGCTTATATTTTTCGTAAATAATAGATATATATTTTTTTAAATTACCCAATTCTAAAAGCTTAAGTTTTATATACGAGAATTCGACACTTTGATGCTTGGGGCCAAACATGATGAAGAGACACTGGAAAAAATATGAGAAAAAAATAATAGGAGAAATTTAAGAAATACATTGATGCAAAATCGGAATAAGTACAAGGCGACTTTCCATTGGTAATGCTACAACTTTGCACAATACATCTGATATTGGAATTTTTTTAAGATTATTGTCCAAATTTGATGCTATTGTTATGCCCAAAGAAACTTTAGATTCCACAGGCTCTTTAAAAAAAATCAGCCACTTCCAGGAATTGGTGTCCAAAGAGATATACCTTCCCATCTACATGGCCAAAACCTTCTACTTTAATAGGCAATAGTGGCTTCATGTAGCATTAGTTATTAGGCGCTACATTGCTCAAAGAAAATTGGTCACATCTATAATGTGTAGACATATTTGCTGATGTCAAGCCTTCAATTCTATGCCTACTTCTTTCTGTTACGATTGAAACCTCATATCTTTCTGTCAACCGATTATTTATCTGTTGTAAAATTTTGGTTGGTTGCCGGACATCTTTCTTTAATTTTTGGAGATAATTTTCGAATTTATACGCTGAAAAAGTGTCAACATTTCCAAATTTCTCAACGCATTCTGGGAGATGTAAAAGATTGTAGACATTGTAGGACACCTTATTTTCGCCATATAGCAAAGCAAAATCTAACACAAAGGCTTCTACCATCAGTTTAACACATGGCAAATTAGCCTGATAACTTTTCGGGCAAGAAAATAATCTATACAATGCATGCAACAGCAGGAAGTGTTTATATAGTTTTTCATCTATAATATCTTTTAATATCACTATTCCAGTGTAAAGAATTATTTGTAGCCTTGAATCTTGGAAGGTCATCGAAAGGTCTTGGTTTCCTGCACTCTTCCTGAACTCTTTAGGAATATGTTTCCGAATAGAATCAGTTTTATTATTTAAAATATTTTTATCATTATTTGTAAGCTTTCTCCCCAAATGGTGACCATTCCAAATAGCTGTTAACATTTTTTTTACCACACCCAAATCTATAAGATGCATTACATCAAGTGGGAAGTCTGACACCATGTTCACATTAATTTCTTCCAAAATATTCCTGTTTTCATAAAACCACTTTGAATGATGCAGCTTATCTGTCCGTAGTTTAAAGTCCTCGTCTGTTCTTAATGGGTGAATAGAAGTACAAAAAGTCAGTCTTCTATCTATTACTTTTGCAGTTTGTGTACATTTTGAGCACCCCTTGCTGGCTGTATGCCCTACTGTGCCGGTAATAAAAGCTCTAGCAGGAGCATCGCAAATAAACTTTTCAATTTTTAGACCCATTTTTCTACCATTTATTTCCAGCCCTACTTCATTACATTGTTTCACTTCTTTAACAAATTCTGCTAAAAAAATGTTGACATCTTCAGGTTTTTTCTAGCCTACATAAGACCCAATCAAGAAAAGCTTCGATTGTCCATTAGACAAGCATCCCATGATTGGCCATAATTGCGTAGTGGAACTTTTAAAAAGTGGTAAGCCATCAATGCCAATGTCCAAACACAAACAATTCACTGATTGCGGCACTGTCAGCTTTAAATTTTGTAATCTTTTTTGTATGCCGTAGTAGAAATAGTTTCCCGGTGAAACACAAAAAATTTGAATCTTATTTGGAGTTGCTTTAAACAATGTTTTTGATGAGGAAGGCACATCAACACCTGCGAGCTGGAAAATGTTTAGGATATCATCGCAAGCTTCCCTTTTGATTTGATGTCTAACAGTCCAATTCCTAACCATTTCAAGGATTGACTGCTTTGCAATCTCTTCATTTACACTTTCATTAACATCCACTTCATTTAAAAAACTATTTTCCAGAGAAGTACTCAAACCACTTTCATCTTCTAATAATATATTATTTTCACTTATTTTTTTAGCCACAAGGCGTTTCATGTGCCGCTTACTAACGCCACATATTTTATCACTCATTGTGATATTTTTTTAATTATATTTATTTTTACCTTTTTATAACAATATTTTGACAATAAACAATTTTATCAATATTCACGAGTACCGTTTCGTTGTAAAAAAATGCGCAACTAACTCCTACGATTATTTTTGTTTTTCGTTTGAATTTTTTTTTTTTTAGGGTGACCAATATAAAATGAAAAGTTTATTGGCTTAAAAACAATGCGTTTATTGAATATTTCGGTTTGAAAACGAAAAAAAAGTATAGTCTGGTCACCTTATGAAATTACTATGATCTTGTCGTTGTTTGATTCGGAAACGATTGCTTTTCGGCAGCAAGCGGTCGTTAAAAATACAAACACAACAAGTGCTGGCCTTTTACTCCTTAGGCGAGCTGCTGACAAACAGGCCCGTTGGGTGGTTTCTACGATTTTTTGTTTCGATTCCAGCAAAAACGAAAAGAAAAAGTTCGTTATTGTTTGTTTTTGTTCTCTGATTATATCTTCTCTCTCTCATTTGTCCTTGAATTTGTGTATGTATACACATATCCATATATTCTACTCCCGCTAAAGCAATGAATTTTACAACGATGAATGCAATGCTTTGATCAATGAAAAAAATTTAAAAACTTCCGATGCTAATATTTTAAATATTATTATATTTATATATATTATATATTAGATACTTCGTATTGACTTGTCTTCCAGTTCTGAACTATATTTAAAATTTCAAATCTCTAGCTCATCGGGAAGTTAGTTTAAAATCGATTAAAAGCGAGTTGATATAAACGTGGTAAAATATGAGATTACATGTGTGTAGTTATTTTATATTTGAAAAATAATGTAAACGAAGAAATTGCAATTGTAAACAAACAAAAAATCGAAATTAAAAAAAGTATGAAATTTAAAATTTTCAAACAAAAATTTAATATTAAAATCTGCATGTACGCGTTTTTGGTTTGCCTTTTTTTTTCTCCCATGTAATAATACGCAAAGAGAATAATAATTTGTTCTAAGTTTTCATTTATTCATTAATTATGAATTTATTGAATTCCATAAAATCAAAGCAGAAAAATATATTCGAAAGTATCTACATGCATGTGCATAATAAAAAAGAAATCAATCAAAATACATGAAATCAAAACATAACGTTTGCATATTTGTATACAGAGAATATATAAAATACTGCAAATGTTGAAAGTTATTTGCCAAAAGAAATGTAAAATAATTGTTCTATCAAACACCGCCAACCCATTCATCATACCTTTTTGTCCAGTGGACCGGTTGCCAACCGGAAGATCGAATTGCGACCTCTTTGTAATCTATACTTTTTGTTCATGTTCAACTAGTCTCGCTCTTGAAATTCGTTTAGTTGTTCCGATGTAAATTTTACTGCAAGTTTCTGTTGAGTTTCCTTTGCAGCCAATTTCGTTCACAAGCATTGCTTAAAATAGTACTAACCATTTTCAAATATAATAGTCGACAATACCAATTAATTTTTTTTTTTTGTTATTATCGTTTTAAAATTTGGCAGGCAGGTTCATTTTGATATTGATTTACTCGAAATAAGGTTGTGCTCACTTGTAGGGTACTAGCTTCTGAAATAATCTTCGTTTTTATACATATTTTTCAGAAATAAATCAGAATTTTTTTAAAATTGTATTCAATTGTATTTTTCTCTATTTTTTTATTCAAAAATATTTCAACGTTGATTTTATTTATTTTTAATGAGTTGAAAAATATCATTTTTTTCAAACTTTGATGCTTTGCCAACGGACTCTCTTCTTGTGACGCTAAAGGGCAAACTTTTTTTTTTTACTTAAATCCCATTACCCCTCTTTTTTCAAATAATTGGCTAACAAACAGACTTAAAGTTGATATATGCCAGCCAATGCTTTCTGCGCTTAATTTAATTAAATGCAAAATGGAAAGACTGGAATCCTAAACCAGAACTCGTAGACTAATACTGAGCCACATAATAAATTTTTTTTTATGAAATTTTTTCATAATTAAAAAATATTTAAGTTTTTTTTTTTGAAATTTTGTTCTTGGAAAATAAAATAAATAAGTATTTGTATACTATTAACATTCTATATTTTTATTATCTTCGTCACAACTGCCCCCTTTTGACTTATGTTGACCCTTACCAAAATTTGTCAACTATTACCCTGCATATCCCTGCCTTAATTTGATAAGGCCCTAACACGCATTTTTCAAATTTTACAGGAGAAGCAAAAAACATTTTGTTATTTAGAGTACTGCTGCGAATATTTTTATTTTAAACTAAAAGAAAATATCGTAAGTTTCGGTGCAGGTTTCTAAAATTTTTGGCACAGACGGAAGTGAGCACGCTTTATCATAATCCATCAAAAACTCGGTATTGAAAAATTTGATGTTAGAGCCTTAGCAAATTAAGGCAGCGATATAGTGTTTCCCACCGCTGCCACTCAATGTTACAAGAGAAAGTGGCAAAATATTTAATTTTTTATAAAGCGTACACATCAAATTTAGAACATGAGGCATTTCATGTGAAGCGGACAACGTAAAAAAATTTGAAGTTCTAAAATTCGGCCTAATTGAACTTCTAGAAAATATGAATGTGGACATTTTTTTTGTTTATTTGCCATGTTATGGGTTTTTAAAGACTTGACGTAATTGAAATATGGATTTTTTAAAAGTAATTTTAAGAACCAAACAAATTTACAATAAAATATTGAACATGATAATTTAAATAGGAAATTTACTGTTCTTTTCAATTATGGAATCAGACCGGAAATTAAATTTTTTTTATGCTCCAAACCGGAAGTAAAATTTTAAAATCAAAATTGTAATAACTTCGATCATTTAAAAAAAAAAATTAATTTTCAAAATTTAGCTTAAAGTATTTAAATTAAAATTTCAAAATGGGATCTACATTAGTTTAGGAGATACATACATAGGTGTCGCACTGAGCGTGGTAGCTATGTACTTTAATTCATGTATGTATATGCAAATAAACTTCATACAAAAAAAAAAAATTTTGTATCCACATTCATATTTTCTACAGGTTCAATTAGGCTGGATTTCAAATTTCAAAACCTTACTTTTTTTCATTATCCGCTTCACATGAAATGCCTCTTATTTAAAAGTTATTATAAAAGTGTTTAACTTTCTGATACCATTGTTAAATAATAACCTTTTATATTTTTTCAGGTCATCTGTAGAAAGATTCTCCGAAAAAGAGTTCGAAGTTAATTTTCTACGAGCCATCACTCCATTATTTAATAAAATATCTTAAAATAACATCACATTACCAAAGATTGAAATAAAAATGCTTAATATTTAAAAATTTGTTTAAAACATTTATTTGTGCCCATTTAAAACCAGAGCAGGCCTTTAATTGCGCCAGCGTACGGATGAGTGGCTTTATAGACTAAATATGGTATGGTATATTAAAAATTGCAAAACATATTTCATATCACATATTGGCCGTTTCTCAAGCCTCTCCTTTTCAACTTTCCAACTTAAGAGTTAACGTCTTAACCTGCAAGAAATGACTCTGCTAATACTAGTAATCTTAGATACACATCCCCAGTGGAAAACATAGTAGTGACAACTGATGGTGGCGACGAGAGGGACGTGGTTTCACGAATAAATAAAGCTCGACATGCCTTTCACTGACTGCGGAAGGTTTGGAGTTCCAACAAAATTAAAAATCTTCAACGCTAATGTAAAAACAGTGGTACTATATGGTTTCGAAACATGGCACGTAACTCAATCAATATTTAAAAAGTTACAAAGTTTCACCAACAAGTATCTCCGTAACCTACAATTAACATCATGCATCATGCATTAGTGATAAAGCAGGAAACGTGGAGATGGATATGGCACGCGCTATGGAAAGCAGACATTGACATGGACAAAATGGCAACGGAACTCAGTGGTTAAAAAGAGGGTATTTTTTAACTTTTGATCCAGTGGAGATAATTCTAAAATGATTTTTTTAAATCTTATCAAGGCTATAAAAATTAAAAAAATTTATTATATCATTAAGACTTAGAAAATGAAAAGTTTTAATATTTTTTAAAGAACGGTTGAATGCTTCAAAAAATTTTGAAAATTTAAACCAAAAAATATGTTGCCCTTATTTAGGTTAGGTTGGAGTGGCTGTCGAGAGACACACTTAAGCCTGAACGGCCCATTGTGATACCACATAGTTGGACCTACAGTTTAACGCCGATTCCGAACGGCGGTGTGGCAATTTTTTATCGGCTTGGTGGTTTTGCCATTACCAACCAATGTGTGCCCTTATTTGAATGGACGTAAAAAATATATTAGTCATAAAAAATTTTCAATTTGAGGGCATGGCATATCCTACTATATTGGTTTTAATAAAGTCTATAACTTCAACACGAAACCTCATATAAAGATGAAATCTGAGGAAGAAGTTTACACAATTAACATCAATATGTGCTCCAAAAATGGGAGTGATGGGTTCAAGAGACGTGGCACCTTACATACAGTGAGGTTTAATATAAATGCTATAATTTCGATATAAATCAAAATTTCAAGATTAAATTTAACGAGAAACTTTGAATAGTAAATTCAAATGTTTGCTCTGATAGTGATCGGAGCAGTGGGCGTGCATTTCTTGTGTAGTTGCCTTACGTATTACGAAGCAAATACTAATAAATATGTACTTAGTTCATGGAACTAGTTTCTAAGAAAATTCAACATAACCTTTCACAAAATCAGTAAAATTTTCAAATTTTTACGTAGTTAGCCCAGAATTTAATTTAATGTACGTGCATGCATAAAAAGATTTTTCGTTCAAAAGGCAACATAAACATCGGAAATCTAACTTATAACAAAAATAAAAACCACAACCAATGTCAGTATCTCTCCAATTCTCACATCTTCAAAACGGTAGTATTCGTTCTTTTGTTTTGATTCACTGTTGTAATAATAATTTTTAATAACAATTTGTATCAAAAACATTGCCTAACTTCTTGTTGCCAATGAAAAATATTTTTTTTTTACTAATTTAGTTCACATAAGTGATTGTAATTATCTGGGTGGCAGGTAGGGGCAGCATTTTTTGTGTCAATGGAAAGAAGAAATTCCAGTCTTTATTATAAAACCAGTTAGAACGCGGAAATTGACAGAAATCATAAGATATAAACTATCAAAGTTAGACTCAATAAATTGTATTTTTTATTTGCTTTAATAAATTGTATTTGTTCAATTAATTAGTGATACAACTAGAAATATTTTTACTTTGAATAAATATAGGAATAACAATCTTAGCAAATGTTTAAAAATCCAGACTGAAAATGTAAAATGTTTTGTGGAAGGTAATTTCATTTATTTAATCGTTTAATAGTGCAAAAAGATGTACATCTTATGCAGCACTAGTATTACACATGAGAAACATACAATTGAGTTTTTTTTTTTTGAGGTTAATAAAAATAGCAAAGGTAATAAAATGTTTAATAAAGAATATTAAAGTATATTAAACACATTTAAGCATTGATTAGCAATAATGATGCATGTATATAAAGAGACCACAAGGTTTCATCAACTCCTTCAGGCCAGCAGAAGAGAAATTACTTAAACAATAAGGACTCACAAGAATACTTGCAACATTATTACTTCGAAAAACAAAATCTTATTCAATCAATCCCGAAGTTAGTTTAAATATGAATCATTTAACATTAAACATTTAATTATTGCTGGATGATAGAAGACACATAAGTTTGTTTTTAAACTGCATTGCATTACTTATTTTTTGTATATTGCGCGGTAAATTCAATACCACTAAAGGTTTAGTAGTAGTTAATTTTTATTTCCACTATCACTAAAAGTTTAGTGGTAGTTGATTTTTATTTCCACTACCACTACAGGTTTAGTGGTAGTAAAATTTGATACCCACTACCACTAAACGTTCAGTGGTAATGGAGCCTTACTCCCTTGGCACTAAAAGTAGGGAAGAGTGAAATTTATTCACTAAATCCTCAGTCTGTCGTTTACAAGCTGAATCACAATTCGCAAAAAGTTCGCAACCACATAATAAAGTTAAAATAAGATAAGTTGTTCGACCAGGTAAGAGTACGATTGAATGCCAAGGTTCTTTGCAGTAACTACAACGTCGATATAAGAGTTGTTAATGATTATTTTGGGTGTAATTTGAACGTCTTTATTGTGCTTCTGAATAATCAAACATTTTGATTTCTTAGGATTAAGACATAAGCGATTGGTTGATGCCCAATCACTTATTCCTGTCAAGTTATTATTTAAATTAGCAATACAATTATTAAGCATTTCAGGTTTGCAAGACGTATACAGTTGTACATCATCTGCGTACATTTGAACATCACGGTTTAACACACAAGCAAGATCATTTATATACATTGAGAAAAGCAAAGAATTGATCCTTGGGACCAAAAGAAAATCAGAAGTTTCATTGTTCGTGCATACAGCCTGTGATCTAATGGTGAGAACTCAAAAGACAAGTAGCTGAAGATGAAAGATTAAATAGTTTTGTACAAAGGATTGCATGATCCACAGTATCAAATGCCTTTGAATGATCTAATAAGACCAAAAATGTCAGATGGTTTGAGTCAAGATTGCTTCGAATTTCTTCAGTCACATCAACTAAAATTTTTTTTGGCTTAAACCCTGATTGTCTATCAGATAAAAGAGAATTGTCCAGTAGATATTTCGACATTTGTTTATACATTAACGATTCTATAACCTTTGATAGAAATGTAAAATATATATGGGACAGAATTCATGAGATGTTTTAGAAATTGGGATAATTTTAGTATTTGTGTAATAAGTCGGTATGTCAATGTTAGCAGATGTAAGTCCTAATGCTTGCATGCCTTCTGTAAGATGACTTTCAGAAAGAATATTGCTATTAAAATCCCCTGTAATGACAATGTCTGTACAGGATAGGGTTAATGTTTCAATATTTTCAGAGATTAGACATATCAATATTTCGATCCGGCCTGTAAATACTACCGATTAGTAATTTATGACCATCATACATCACATCAACAAACAGATATTAAATTTTGTCACCAAAACTAGATTTGCAATACCCTCTCTCACAAAAATGGCCACACCGCCAGCATGACTTTGTCGATCAGCACGGAAAATTCGATAGCCACTTCAAATATATTGTCAGCAACATAAGACTGGAACCAAGTTTTGGAAACATAAATAATATCTACACCAGAATTTTCAAAAATGTAGCGAAATCCATCAGTTTTTTTATTAAGACTCTGAGCATTTATATGACAGATTTAAATACCCTCTTTTTGTTTGCTAAGAATCACCAATTAGTTTATATGAATATACCGTGATAGTTAAAAGTTTGATTGAATTATAGTAATAAAAATTAAAGGATAAAAAATAGAATTTAGTATTACGCAAGAATATAATATCGAAAATTAAACAAATAAAACGGAAGTAGAAATAAAAATTAAAATATTGAGTTTAGTATTTCGCAAAAATAACAATGAGAATAAAACGAATAAAACAGGAGTGGAAAATTTTAGTTATAGGTGGCATCATTAGAGTAGTCATGTTTGGTATTGGTGTAGTTGACAATGTTGTTATTGTTATTTTAAGACTCACTTCGAAAGAAATCATTCTCTCCTGGATGTGCATGAACAAACTGCCTCAGTTGTTCAATGCTGTCGACATGTGTTGCAGTTTCGTGACCTGCCAACTGCGCGTACACAATTCCGTGCATAGTAAACGCTGCTGATAATTGTTTTTGTTTTTTAAACATTTTACACACAATTTAAACTAATTTTATGCCCATTTTTCACGCAATTTATAGGAATTTTATGGCCTTTTTTCCGCATTTTGTAGGAATTTTATGTCTATTTTGCCCGCAATTGATACTAATATTATGCAAATTTTTCCCTCACTTTATAAAAATTTTATGCCCATTTTTCCATTAAATTTATGCGAATTTAATGCACTGTTTTCCCCGGCTTTATAGAAATTTTAAGCACATTTTCCCGCAATTTATTGGAATTTCATGCCCATATTTCACGCAATTTTTAGGAGGTTTATGACCATTTTTCCCTCAATTTATTGGAATTTTATGATCATATTTCACGCAATTTTTATTAATTTTATGCCCATTTTTCAAGCAATTTGATCTAACTTTGTTCGCGTTTTTCCCGAATTTATGGGATTTTTGTGCCCATTTTCCCGCAGTTTTTAGGAATTTTATGCCCATTTTTCCCGCTATTTATAGGAATTTTATGGCCATTTTTCCCGCAGCTCTTAGGAATTTTATGACCATTTTGTAGGATTTTTATGTCTATTTTTCTCGCAATTGATACGAATGTTATGCAAATTTTTCCCGCAATTTATAGAAATTTTATGCACATTTTATCACAATTTATAGGAATTTTATGCACATTTTTACAGCAAAATTTATACAAATTTAATGTACGGTTTTCCCCGGATTTACAGAAGTTTTATGCAAATTTTCCCGCAATTTATAGAAATTTTGTGCCCATTTTTCACTCATTTGATACGAATGTTATGCGTGTTTTTTCCCGAATTTATAGGCAGGCCTACACACGGAAAGCTGACTGACAGACTTAAACGAGACACTAGACTGACAGTAGACTAACGGTCTGACAGCAGACTGACAGCTTGACAGCAGACCAACAGAAAAAAGCAGGCTGACAGACAGACACTCGACTACCGGGCTAACAGCAGACTGACAGCAGACTAAAAGCATTTTGACAGCAGACTGGCTGTAGGCTGACAACAGATTGAAAAACTGACAGCAGACGGACAGACTGACAGCAGACCTACAGACCGACAGCAGACTGACATCACACAAACAGACAGACAGCAGACTAATAGCCGACAGCCAGCAAACTGACAGACTAACACCAGACTGAAACAAGACTGGCAGCAGACTAACAGCAGACTGACAGCGCACAGCGAGCTAACAGGTTGAAAGCAGACTAGCAGATCGACAGCAGACTGGCAGCTGACTGTTAGCAGACTTACAGGTTGACAGCAGACTGATAGCAGACAGACTGACAACATACTAGCAAATTGACAGACTGACAGCAAACGGACTGACTCTCACAAGACTGACAGAAAACTGAGAGAAGACTGATAGCAGACTGATAGACTCATACCAGACAGAGAGCAAACTAACAGCAGACGGATAAACTGACAGCTGAATGATAAACTGACAGCTGACGGACAAACTGACAGGAGACTGACAAACCGATAGCAGACTGATAGCAGAATAACCTCAGACTAACAGATTGAAAGCAGACTGGCAGTAGACAGACAAACTGACAGCGGACGAAAAAACAGACAGCAGGCAGGAGAATGACAGCAGACTGACAGAAGACTAAGATCTGATTCTCTACAGACTCTCATAGACTGACAGAAAACTGAGAGAAGACTGATAGCAGACTGATAGACTCATACCAGAGAGAGAGCAAACTGACAGCAGACGGATAAACTGATAGCTGTTGGATAAACTGACAGCAGACGGATGAACTGACAGGAGACTGATAGCAGAATAACCGCAGACTAACAGCTTGAAAGCAGAATAACAGATTGAAAGTAGACTGGCAGTAGACAGACAAACTGACAGCAGGCAGGAGAATGACAGCAGACTGACAGAAGACTAATATTAGACTGACTGACTGTCAGCAGACCTACAGACTGACAGCAGACTGAAAGACAAACACCAGGCAGAACAACTGACAGCAGACTGACTGAATTTGACAAGATTGACAGACTCATTGCAGACTGACAGTAGACTGGCAGCAGACCGACTGACTGTCACAAGACTGAGAGCAGACTGACAATAGTTTTACAACAGACTGCCTGACTGTCAGCAGACCTACTGAATGTCAGCAGAATTGCAGACAAACACCAGACTGATAGTTTGACAGCAGCCTGACAGAAGACAGACCGACTGACAGCAAACAGACTGAATGTCACTAGACTGCCAAAAGACTGACAGACTCAGCAAACTGATAGCCGACAGACTGACAACA
The DNA here is from genome assembly GCA_963691655.1 of Toxonevra muliebris. Lineage (NCBI taxonomy): Eukaryota > Metazoa > Arthropoda > Insecta > Diptera > Pallopteridae > Toxonevra > Toxonevra muliebris. Next base: position 84,728,068 of record OY829326.1, read on the forward strand.
TACTAACAAATTGACAGGCTGACAGCAAACTGACTCACAAGACTGACAGAAAACTGAGAGAAGACTGATAGACTCATACGAGACAGAGAGCAGACTGACAAACTGACAGCAGACGGATAAACTGACAGCATACGGACAAACTGACAGCAGACGGATAAACTGACAGCAGGCAGAAGAATGACAGCAGACTGACAGAAGACTAAGAGCAGACTGACTGTCAGCAGACCTACATACTGACAGCAGACTGAAAGACAAACACCATGCAGAACGTCTGACAGCAGACTGAATGTGACAAGACTAACAGCAGACTGACAGTAGACTGACAGACTCATAGCAGACTGACAGTAGACTGGCAGCAGACCGACTGACTGTCACAAGACTGAGAGCAGACTGACAGAAGACTTACAACAGACTGCCTGACTGTCAGCAGACCTACAGAATGACAGCAGACTGAAAGCAGAATTGCAGACAAATACCAGACTCACAGTTTGACAGCAGTCTGACAGCAGACAGACTGAATGTCACAAGACTTCCAAAAGACTGACAGACTCACAGCAGACTAACAACAACTCGACGTCAAACTGAGAACAGACTTTCCGACTGAAATTAGACTGACTGACTGAAGATTGAGAGCAAACTGAGACAAAACAGACAGCAGACTGACAGATTCACAGCAGGCGGACAGCCTGACAGCTAACAGACTGACAGCATACTAGCAAATTGACAGGCTGACAGCAAACTGACTCACAAGACTGACAGAAAACTGAGAGAAGACTGATAGACTCATACGAGACAGAGAGCAAACTGACAAATTGACAGCAGACGGTTAAAGTGACAGCAGATGGACAAATTGACAGCAGACTGATAGCAGATTAACCGCAGACTAACAGGTTGACAGACTGACAGCAGACTGGCAGCTGACAAGCAGCAGACTATCAGACTGACATCATACTGGCAGACAGAGAGACTAACTCCAGACAGCCAGCAGACAGGCAGCAGACTAACGGCAGACTGATAGCAGACTGACAGCAGGCTAACAGGTTGACAGCAGACTAACAGATTGAAAGCAGATTGGCAGAAGACAGATAAACTGACAGCATGCAGGAGAATGACAGCAGACTGACAGCAGACTAAGAGCAGACTGACTGACTGTCAGCAGACCTACAGACTGAAAGCAGACTGAAAGACAAACACCATGCAGAACGTCTGACAGCAGACTGAATGTGACAAGACTAACAGCAGACTGAGAGTAGACTGACAGAGCGACTGACAGCAAACTTTCAGGCAACTTTCGGGAAACTTGCAGGAAACATTCCGGCAACTTCTGGGCAACTTTCAAGCAACTTTCAAGCAACTTTCGGGCAACTTTCAAGCAACTTTTAAGCAACTTTCCTGCAACTTTCAGGCAACTTTCCGGCATTATTCCTGCAACCTTCAGGAAACTTTCGGGTAACTTTCAGACAACTTTCGGCAACTTTCAGGCAACTTTCGGCAAATTTCCGGCAACTTTCCGGCAATATTCCTGCAACTTTCAGGCAACTTTAAGGCAACTTTCAAGCAACTTTCCGGCTACATTCCTGCAACTTTCAGGCAGCTTTCATGCAACTTTAAGGCAACTTTCAAGCAACTGTGGGGCAACTTACAAGCAACCATCCTGCAACTTCCCTGCAACTTTCGGGCAACTTTCAGATAACCTTCCGGCAACATTCCTGCAATCTTCAGGAAACTTTCGGCAACTTTCAGACAACATTCCGGCAACTTTCAGGCAACTTTCAGGCAACATTCCGGCAACTTTCAGGCAATTTTCAGCAAATTTTCCGACAACTTTCCGGCAACATTCAGGCAACTTTCAAGCAACTTTCGGGCAACTTTTAAGAAACTTTCGGGCAACTTTTAGGTAACTTTTGGGCAACTTTCAGGCAACTTTCAGGCAGCTTTCAGGCAACATTAAGGCAACTTTCAAGCAACTTTCAGGCAGCTTTCAGGCAACATTCCGCCAACTTTCAGGCAACTTCGGGAAACTTTCAGGCAACTTTAAAGGCAACTTTCGGGCAACTTACGGGTAACTTTCTGGCATCTTTCAGGCAACTTCAGTCAACTTTCCGGCAACGTTCCGGCAACTTTCAGGAAACTTTCCTGCAACTTTCAGGCAACATTCCGGAAACTTTCGCGCAACTTTCAAGCCACTTTCGAGCAACTTTCAAGCAACTTTCCTGCAACTTTCGGGCAACTTCCAGGCAACTTTCAGGCAACTTTCGGGCAACCTTCAGGCAACTTTCGGGCAACTTTCAGGCAACTTCAGGCAACTTTCCGGCAACATTCCGGAAACTCTCGCGCAACTTTCAAGACCCTTTAAGGCAACTTTCAAGCAACTTTCAGGCAACTTCAGGCAACTTCAGGCAACTTTCCGGCAACATTCCGGAAACTCTCGCGCAGCTTTCAAGACCCTTTAAGGCAACTTTCAAGCAACTTTTGGGCAACTTTCAGGCATCTTTCAGGCGATATTCCGGCAATTTTCTGGCAACTTTCGGGCAACTTTGATGGTGTCCAATTGATGGTGATGTTAGTTGATGTTTCCGTTCACAATTCGTTGATGTCTGTATGTATGAATTCTTCACTTATAGTAGTTGTTGCAATTTACAATTTGGAATTTTTTTTTTTGTTACATAGAAACTTCTATTTTTAATTATTAATGTTCTTTAATATCTCAAAATGTTTTCTTTTTTATTTTGTGTTTGTTTAATTCGTAACTATTAAAAATTTGGATTGGGGCTCTGCCATTTATTATTTATCGCATCCTCGTCGCCAGATACATTTACATTAAGAAACTCTTGTTTCTTAATTTGGATGTTGAGCCATGAAACTATTGTTCATCACTGAGTCTTTATTTGAAAATATCAATCTTAAATTTAAAATTCTTATCCTAGTTTTGCTTATTCTTAATTTCCTTAATCTACAATTGTATGCATACACATTTAAATACATATGTATCTACATAACAATAGAACTATAACTTAAGGTTTAGGTTTACATAAAAATATAGCGATAGCATATAATGTGTGTTTATATAAAAATAGGAGTATACATAACATACATATGATACATATGTTCTTGTGTTTTTTTGTGTTGATATTGTATTATTTAACTTCATATTTTTTTATAATATCGTCAATTTCTTCTGCTGTTTTGTTGTTAGTGTACGATACTGTGGGTACAATTTTTGTTTTATTAGTAATTTTTATATTATTTTTCATTTTTAGAAGAAGAATTACTATAATTATTATGATAATTACAAACGTTATGTTTCAGTTCCTTTATTTCTTTTATGTTTGAAAAATTGTCTATTTCTAATGTTTTGAAACTTATTGGTTTTATGTCAGTTTGTTTAGGGTTGTTATTTTTGTTGCATTATCGTTTTATGATTTCTAAAAGTTTCATTTCTTATTTTTATTTCGCAATTATAATAAGTGAACAAATAGTTTTTGTTTACAGTCATATTTCTATTGTCACAGTTTTGCACAGCATTTTTTATTAAAATTATATCATCTTCAAGTTCTTCGATTTGAGTTTTATTATTATATTTAAAATTATAACTATCTGTTATAGTGCAATTTTTACTGTATCTTAAATTTTTCAAATATGCATTTTCTTCATACTTTAGTACATGGTTTTCGATTTCAATTACATAGCCATTGGGTTCATTAATTTCCATATAACTTTTATTAGGTAGTGGTATAATAATTTTTAAGTCGGTTGAAATATAATTATATGGAATTTTTATTGTCATAATAAGCAAACCATCTTTATAATTTGGTACGTCAATATTAGTTTGAAAAAATCTATTTCAAAGCGATCTATTACTTCGGCTGCAAGTATGTTTTGGGTGAACGATATGGTGTTTAGCCGATGCTATGTTCTCTTGGATATTATTAATTCTGTCTTTGAAATATGTCAATTTAAACATTTGGTCAGTGTACAAAAGGCGTCGTATAATTTCGTTGTGTCTGGTTTTTATTTCGACTAATGAATTTTTCATGTTTTCCCTGTCTTTTTCTATTGCTGACTTTAAAACTTGAATGGATTGATTAAAATGTGTATTAATGAAAATTTGCTTATTAACGGTTTCTATAATATTGTGATTATTTTTATCAATAACATCGAGATGTTCGAGGATTTCTTGTCGATCGTCGTCATCCATTGCCCCAAATAACCATTTATAGACATGCCCCATGATTGGGATAATAGATTTTAGTTTAGATTTTATTGTTTTTATTTTTGTTTCAACTATTTCCTTGTTGTGTAGATCTAAAGTTTCTACATTTATTTCAATTTGGTTTAAAATATTACTTAGTTTATTTGTATCAATTATATGAAGAATTGTGGACGTTTGATTTACCACCTCGACTTTTCGTTTTTTATTTTATTTCAACGTAACCCGACTCTTCAGTAATTGGGCTAATCTGTAGAGTCCCCTGTACTTGACATATCATTGTCAGGAATAACAATATCATTACTTTGGAAATCTGAAAATTTTAAACATCGTTTTACATTACATTCGTGAATATTGGTTAGAGTGTGTTTTCTAAATTTAGGTTGTTCTTTGTGCCTGACAGATTTATAGTTTTTAATAAAACCTTCAACTCGATTTTCTTCATAACATTCCCTATTTTTGTTTCCATTTTCCAACATTTTTTTCTTCATATTTTCTATTCTGCCTTTAATTATTTTGTGGTCTATTAATTTATTTTGAACTTCAAATGGTGTTGCTTTTATTGTCGAGTGATAGCAGCTATTGTAGAATTTGATAGCTTTTAGCATTTGGGTTTTAACTGGAAGTTTTTCTTCTATATTTAGGGTTCGAATACTTTCGGTTATTGTGTTGTTTAGTCGTTCAATGTCAAAATTGCCTGTATGGCTATTGGGTTTCGTGACATGGTATTCTATATTTTCTTTGGTTAAAAATTCTCTTACGTTTTTGGAATTGAATTCATTATCAAAAATATGTTTTTTTATTATTCTTTTTATTGCCAAGAATTCTTTGAATTTTTTCAATAATTGTTTGATTATTCCTGTCCTCCAAATAAAAGACATCGGCATGATTGGAAAACTTATCAATGAATATTATAAAGGAGTGTTTGCTATTCACGTAAGTATCTACATGAATAATTTCATGTTGAAGGTGTTTCAGTAAGCTGAAACTTTTTCTCTATGGGATTCCTGTCATATTTTGCCCCTGTGCAGATGTCACAACTGTTGATTATTTTATGAATTTGGGTTTTTAATTCAGAGTTATATATTTTACGTTTCATACGTATGTGGGTATAATTCCTGAATGGCCTATTTCAAATTTATAAAAAAATTAAATTTGTTTACTCAATTTTTCTTTATTTTCAATATCTTGGGCGAAAAAAGAGCATTTTACGAATTTATTGGTATTGTTTCAAAAAATATTAATTAAAGCTTTGTGAAGTTTATTATATTCATGGTCAACAAGTTCGGAATAAATAGCTACCCTGCCTTTGTCTATATATCGCCGAACAATACTGCTGACGTTATTATTACATAAGTCTTGTTTTTCAATAAATATTCGTCTATTTTTGAATATTTTTTGAAATTCCATTTCCTTTATTTCATCCAGAATAATATTCATTTACTTCCTGCTCTCCTATGTTCAAATTTTCAACACTGTTTTCGAACATATTATTTAAAGCGGCAGCCAAGTTTTCGGACTCCAAAACATTTATTTCGTTGGTACCATTATTTATTCTGCTTAAAAAATCAGATAGTTTATTTTCTTTCCCTTTAATGTAATCAATTTTTATATTGTATTCGCTAAGACATAATAACCATCTCTGTAGACGAGGGCTAATATCTTTGGCAGTATTTTCGGTTGGTTGATGATCTGTTTGCGGATCAAATTCCCTTCCAAAAAGAAATGGCCTATAATACCTTGTTCCCCATACTATATCTAACAATTCTTTTTCGATTGTGGAATAATTTTTCTCGTGTTCATTAAGGTCCTTGATGCAAAAGAAATTGGATGTTCTTCTTGAAGTATTGCGGCTCCTAGAGCACGATTGCTTGCATCGTTTACGAGTTTAAATTTTTTATTGAAATCGGGGTGCCTAAGTATAGGATAATTTGTAAGGATATCTTTTAATTTTTGAAAAGCTGCTATGTAATTAGGGTCATTAGTAAAAATTTTAAAATTTTTTTTAAGATTATTTGTTATGGGGCATTGCATAGTCCTTAATAAACTTCCTGTAATAACCTGTAACAACCAAAAATGACTGTATTTGTTTATGTGTAGTTGGAAGGTTTAGGTCCTGTATAGTTTTTATTTTGTTTGGTTTAATTCCTTCAGGAGTTAAAATGTGTCCCAAATATTTCGTTTCTTTTTTCAAATATTTCATTTCTTTTTTCAAATATTTCATTTATCTAATTGAATTTTTAGTCCTGATAGCTTTAGCCTTTCAAGAATTTGTTTAATGCTATTAATATGTTCCGTTAAAGAAGTGCTGAAGATAAGTCTACATATACTACACATATTTTGTTTATGAACTTACGAGGCGCAGAGTTCATAAGACGTTGAAAAGTTTAGGGGGCGTTCTTTAAACCAAATGGCATTCTAATGTATTCGTAGTGACCAATTGGGGTGGAAAACACTGTTTTTGCCTTATCTGCTTTCTTCATTAGTATTTGATGAAAACCTTTGGCCAGGTCTATAGTTTTAAAATATTGGACCCTGCCTAATTTATCAAGGATTCCCTCTATGTTGGGAATAGGGAATTTGTCGTTCATAGTGATTTCGTTGAGCTTTCTATAGTCTATGACAATACGCCATTTCCTCTGTCCAGAATTGTCTAATTTCTTAGGTACAATCCATAGGGGGCTATTGTAGGGTGAATTGCTTTCCGCTATTATACCCTGATTAAGCATTTCGGAAATTTGTGGGTATCTATAGATTTTGCAGTAGACTGGATTGTCATTTTGTGTAATGATTCCGTGTTCTATTTCTGCAGTGCTTGTTAACATATCTCCTTCTTTGAAAAACAGTTTATCATATGTGTTGAGGATTTTCTGAATATAATTTCTTTCTTCATTGTTTAGGTAATCCAGATTTATATCATTTGTGTTACTGTACTCTAATTTGCATATTTCATGCAGGGAATAAGGATATTGATTATACACAAAATAGATTTGTCTATTGTTGATGGTCATAAAATCATTTTCTAGATCTGTCTTAGCTTTAAAAGGTATTATAAAGTTTTGTCCTATTATCGCATCGTATTTGTTACTACTAAAGTTGATAACCTTCCAGGATAAAGTTCCTGAGAAACCAAATTCTTTAGGTACCGGTGTAATGATGCCAGATGTAACAGAGTTAACTCCGTTTAAATTTTTATGTAATAGGGGTTTAACCAATGGTTGATGGGGGTAACATTCAAAAATATTTGGTTTTAAAATGCTAGTATCTGAACCTGTGTCGATCAAACATCTAATCTTATGGTTTTTAAATGATAACTTAACTACGGGTAATTTTTGTATCGTAAAATTTAACTTTTCTGTTTGAACATTGCCTATTTCCATTGGTTCGGGGTTATTGTTATTGGAATTTCCTTGTCTGAAATTGTCGTTTCTAGATTGTCCTGAGAAATTGTTGTTTCGGTATGAATTGTGAAATGAATTTCTAGATTGTCTTGAAAAATTGTTATTTCGGTATGAATTAGAATTGTTGCTGTTGTGCCTGTATTGGCCAGAATTGTTATTGTTTCTATATTGTTCAGAATTGTTATTGTTGGGTCGATATATACCTGAATTGTTATTATTATTATTACCGTAACTTTTGTGGCTAAAGTTGTTATTATTATTATTACCGTTACTATTGCGGCCAAAGTTACCATTACTATTTCGGTGAAAGTTATTATTATTAGGATTTTGCCTATATTGTTCAGAATTTTGCCTATCATTGTAATTTTGCTTATTGTACATTTTTTTATTGACTAGATTCATTTCATCTAGAACGCACATCTTAGAAATGTTTCTATGTTTCTGCTATAAACGATGCTAGCTAGGTTTGGACTTATCCCATTTAGAAAGGTTTTTAATATAATTTTTTCATTTGCCCTCGGAGCCAATTCCGAAGGTTTATCTGAGTCGAACTCATACTTTACATTTATTTTATCTAATACATTTTTTAAATTAAAGAAAAATTGACTTACGTCCTGACATCTTATATTGAAAGCTTTTTGGTGTAAGGATAGATAAGTTTCTCGGATCCGTAAAGTCCTAATCAGCTCCTGTTTGACCTGGTCCCATGATGTGTTGGATACAACCGTCCTCACTGCTTGAAGAGCTGGTCCTTGAATTTTCGTAAAAACGTATCTGTTTATGACAAACTCCATCATTGCAGGGTTGCTGGTGAAGAAGGAGAGTACCATCTCGACTTCTCTTATAAATGATGAAAGATCATTTTCTTTGCTTCCGTTGAACTCCTTTATCCTGGATGCTTCTTTCAATAATTCTGATGCCGGGTGAAAGGTGTTGCTGCTGGTGGTGTCATTTGTGGCTGCTGTTCCTGTTGAATTTGTTGTTGCTGAAATTGTTGTTGTTGTAATTGTATTTGTTGTTCTTGCTACCGTACTTGCTGCTCTTGCTGTTGTAATACTCGTTCAAGCTGAAGTATTTTCTCTTGTAGTTGCTGCGATATTTTTCCATATTTTTTTCGGTGGGTACTTCGATGTGTCTTCTGATGTCGAAAGTCTCCTCACGTTTAATTTTCATATATTTTTTATTTTTTTTTTATTTCGGTGGGTACTTCGATGTGTCTTCTGATGTCCAAAGTCTCCTCACGTTTAATTTTCATATATTTTTTTTTATTTAAAAACAAAATTTCTCTTTCATTTTTGTTTTTCTTAAGTTTTTGTAGTAAAGATATGTTAATGGATATTCACTAGATGGCTTATTTGCTCCATATATTTTGCTAAAGTATTTCAGATCTTTATTGTGACAGCAGAATATGAAACTAGGGTGCTAATTTAAATAAAAAAAATTAAATTTGTGTAAACTGGATGCGCTACTCCGAAAACCGTGATTTGGCGACATTTGTCAAAGATGAACTTGATTGTACTCAACATGGGTTCTCTAAAAGTTAATTTACTAGTTCAAATATAACTCGATTTGAAAAATTTAATTTTAAAAAAATTACCGCTATATTCAAAATCCTAACGGGTGAATTTAAAAATTCGTAAAAAAAATGCTAAATGGTCACTTTAGGCGCTAGGGGTGGCTTAAGGTTCAGTTGTTCGCTTTAGCGGCATTTTTGGAATAGATATCGATATCTGAAAAACTTTTATATGCAAGTTAAATGCTTTTTCCATACAAAATCCCAAACCAATTATAAAATATCCTTAAAAATCACGGTTTTCGGAGTAGCGCATCCAGTTTTCACAAATTTGGTTTTTAACACCCTATTTTCATATTCTGCTGTCACAATTAAGATCTGAAATACTTTAGCAAAATAAGCCATATAATGTTCACTTTATCGAACGTTGATTGTAGTTTTTTTTTATGTAGCATTCTTTTTAAATAATTCTTGGGAATTATTTTACTCCGATTGCGCCAGTTATAGTTTTAGTAGCTTAAGCCACTAAGTAAAACAAAATTTGTTGCAGTTTTCACTTCTTTATTTTTTGTAATGAACCTTAAGACTAAATTTATTTCTTATTTCTACTTACTTATATACTGTTCAGTTTGCATTGCTATGAATATTTGTTGTTGCGGTCGCACGAGTTATGCCAGAGGCATTACATTCAATAAGAATAAACAAAGGAAAAGATAATATTCCTATATATATAAATTGGTCACTTTGACCAAAACAACATTTTATCTGTAGGAAAAATACATTTAACAAACATTGATCAAAACAACATTTTAGCTGTAGGAAAAATGCATTGATCAAAACAGCAAGCAAGCAATAAATATTTAATTTAAGTAGAAAAAAAACAATAGACAAACAATGATAACAATGATCAAAACAATATGTTAAATATACAAATGACAATAACATTGATAAAACAATATTTATATTCAGTTGGTCACTAACAACTGATAAATGTAACAAACAAATATAAATAAGAAGTATAAGATAAGAATGTAAAATTAGTATATAAGAACCTAAAATTTAAAATAAAATTCAGATTAATCCACACCATCAAAATAAGCACTACTTATTTTAAGATTAATATCGCTCGGTACAATAACGAGATAATTGGCGCAGTCGGGTAAAAACGTACGTCGGTACGAAAACTATTAATTGCTGAACTGAAGCTCACAATTTTTGAAAGTACCAGACATCCTGCAGTACGAAGCGAAATTTCAACTTAAGTTACATTTTGCGGTACAAAGGCAGAAGCCAACTTTGTCCTAAGACAAAAATTTAAAATTTTCAAAAAATGCTTGTCTAACAAGACTGAAAATACTTATTCGGTAAGAAAACTATTAATGCTGAACTGAAGTTCACTATTTTTGAAAGTACCAAACATTATGCAGTACAAAAGTAAAAAGTGCGAACTTAAGTTCTATTTTTACGGCAGAAGCAATCTTTGTCTTAAGACAAAAAGATTAAGAACAACACAGCATGTGCTTGTCTGAAGACAAGAATAACACAACAAATTTTTTAATCGCTTATCCAAAGATATGAATAAAAATTAAAACCAGCATCAGCCTACAACAACGAAGAAACAACAAAACCACCAGCGGCAGTGACAGAGCAAGGATCACAACTTACGAAGGAGCAACACCAGTATGCTGTCAAAAACAATTCCACTTAGTTGATGCTTAATCCATGTAAGTTATAAAAATATATATAACCACGAAGAAAAAAACTAAAGTATCAAATCAAAGAAAAATACAAATAGGTATATATAAAAAAAAAATTTATGGAAAATACAAAAAGGAAAAATATGTAAAAATACATATATTGAAAACTTAAAACTCGGAGGGCATATCCGAATTTTAATTAGGTACCTGAGGGAATATCAGAGTACTTAATAAAGCAAATATATGTGATAAATTTGAAAAACTATAAAAAATATACAAAGAAATAATAATGAAATTAAACAACAAGTCAAAACGAAAAATCTAAATAAAACCTAAATTAATAACATAAGAACATTTTTAACTGTGACCCCACTGCATATGGGCTCTCCAGTATAACTCATAAATAAGAATAATTCCATACACTGAAAAAAATACCTATATATATAGATTCTCAAAATTCGCCATGGCATTCCAACTAGAAGACAGAAATAGCATAACTTTAATAGAGAAAATAAGACTCTACTCCTTAATCAAAACTAAACCAAATCTATTATTGTTAGACAATGATTTTAATACCATAAATGTAAGAGATTTTTTTAAGAAAAGAAGACATAGATGTTCATTTTACGAAACCCAATAGTCATACAGGAAAGCCAGACATTGAACAATTCCACAACACTTTAGGCAAAAAAATTAGAATTTTAGAAATAGAAAAACCAAACCTTTCCACTGCAGAAAAAGTATTCCAAAGTATAGAATGGCCCAGTAAATCTTACCATTCAACAACAAAAACAAGCCCTATAGAAATAATAGAAGGAAAAATAGATAAAAATAAAGTAAAACACACATACAAGAAGCCAAAACTCGAAATGTAGAAAAACTTAACAAAAATAGAGAAGATTTTGAAAATAATCAGGAAGTAGATATGATAAAAATTATAAAGCAGTCAGACATAAATATGAACCTAAATATAGAAAAATTAAATTAGAGAATATTCATCCCACAAATATTAAACGACCAAACAAATTTGCAGGTAAAATTGACAATACTGATATTAATGACACTATTGACACCACTAATTGAATACAGACTTGAAGCACAACAAATTGCCTCAGAGAACGGATATATTTTAGTAAACATTAACAAACAGGACATCGTAACATCTTCGGACCTAGTCGTACACATGATAGATCCAAACGAAAATTTGGAAGTAATAGAAAGAATAACATTAAATATCGAACCTTGGACATACTCTAAATTACATTACATTATAACTAACGATTAGAAGTATTAAAAAGTAAAGTCAGAACTATAATGCCAAACACTAACAGAAGTAAACGCGGACTAATTAACATTATAGGTACAGTACATAAATTCTTATTCGGTACAATAGACGACATAGACAGAAAAGATATCGAAAATCACCTCAGTAAAATAGATACCAATCTACATAACACTATAACTGGACTTAATCATCAAATTAAAATAAATAATTACTTCTCTAATTCATTCAAATAACTCAGTCAAATTGTAGGAATTGACGGACTGAAAATAAAAAAGAATATATGTCAGATAAATGGAACACTCTTTCTTCATGAACAATTGCTAAAATTAAATATACTTAAAGAAATCATATACAAGATAATATAGTATTCTCTAGAAATGGTTTCATTAATCCTAATATTTTAACTAATGAAAAAATACTCAATTACAAAATTAACTTAGAAAAACTAAAATATATAAAAATGTGTACTATAGAATACAAATTCAAATTTCTTATGTTTATTATAAAAATTCCTAAAGAATTTACTAAGATTCAATTAAAAAACATAATACCAATCCCAAATAGTAACCTCAAAGAAATAGACTATGAAAATGAGATTTTAATTGAATATAAAAACATTACTTATAAATACGAAGAATCAAAAACTCCTAATGAACTTTCAATTTCAAAGCATTGTATTTTTACACTCTCTTGCAAAATTATAACAAATAATATTACAGAAATAATATATATTGATGAAGAAATAATCCTTGTAAAAAACGCAAAAAATATACCACTTATTCAAAATTGTGATGACAGAGATATAATAACTAATAAAAACTATATATTGCATTTTAATAACTGTTCAATTGAAATTCTTGATAAAACTTTCACGAACACAAAACATGTATATCAACAAAGATTTTATTATCCAGACATTGTAAACATGAATTTGACTGAAAAAAGTACACTAAATGATCTCATAGATATTAATACGGAAAATATTAAAGAAATTAAAGAGCTAAAGCATCATAAAGATATTTCTTATTCCATAAATATACACCGAGAGAAAAAGCGTCGGAAAATCAACGATTTACACGTTAAATCAACTATTTTCGTTAATGGTTTTGCGCCAAAGCCGAAAATAGTTAAATCAACGTTGAAAATTCTCGAATTGATTTCGAGGGTAAAACGTAGTTGATTCAAACATTTTCAACTTTGAATTAAATCATGTAATCATAGTTGATTCAACTACGATTAAGCTTTGAATGAAATACTATAAAACTTTGATTGTACTATTTTTTTTCCTTGATTTAAATACTGATCATCTTTAATTCAAGTATTTTTCGTAGTTGATTTGAAGTGCATCCAACCTTAAATCAAATACGAATCAATGTTACTTTATTGGACTACAGGGTACCTGAAATAAATCCTGTTCATATTTTAAATAAAACTTCATAATATTGTTTACTATTATATTTTTATTTACTGATAGCTAATACAATATCATATTGCTTATAATTAATATAATTTTATGTATATATAAATGGTTAGACAAATACATAGATATTTACATTTCAAAATGTTTAATTTATAGAAATTTATTTTTTACATAAGTTTAACCATTATTAATTTCGTATAAATGCAATGGAGCACTTGTGAAAAATGAAATATTTTTTATAAAAATATTTTCTTCTTTGTTACCAACTTCATATGATTGAAAATGTTTACAAAATCTTTTTATTGTTATGGGGTAACAAGATACTAACAATTTTTGTTCTTCATGAATAAAAATATGTATCTTAAAAAGTTGAAATGAAGATGGTTTCCAACAAGCTAAATAGCAATTACTTTTATAAAGAATGCCATTATATTCAACCGACTCTGAAACTTTTACGGAATCAAAATTGATATCTGTGAAATGTTGCATTTTTGGAAAGTAGTCCATACTCCTTAAATTGACAACAGAAAAAACACTGTCGTCAAACGAAGATGGAATACCATTCTGATAAGTTATTAGAAAACCTTAAAGATGACTTTATTGCGATCGGAAAAGATGGATTTATTCTTGATGAGATGCTATTAAAATAGGCCTTTGCCTCTTTATGTTTGGCTTCAAAACGCATAACCCATGAATATTTCATTGGCCCACACCTTCTAATAGCACTAGGATAATGTACCACAAAATGATGTTTTGGTTTCAGAGTCGGTCCATATAATGTATGATGTTCGAAAATTAAATCTTTTAATCTTTTAATTAAATCATTTTCTGAATAGTTAATATGAAACAAAAAATCTATTATTTGTATAAGATTAGTTAATAAAATCCAATGTTCATTTTCTTTTTGAATTAAATCACCTATCATAAGTGGTAAAAAATTTATAAAACACAAAACTTCTCTAGCAGTCATCTTCAAATTATGTGACTTAAGTCTGCTTAAATCTAATGCAAGCGATGAATTTCCTATTTCCATCGCACCATATGGGAATAGTTGTTTTCTGCTATTAATGGTATCTAATGTAATTAAGTCATCATTTATCAAAGCTAGTAAAATATTGCAAACATCGTACATACACACACCTTCTAAAATGTCATGCATCAAATCAAAATAAAAGTTTTCGATGACATGAAAACTGTTTAATTGGTTAAAAACACAATCAAATTTTATACCGGTCTCAGAAAAATTATGTTGAAGTAAATCCTTTTCGTAGCTTTTTTGTCTCTTAGATGAATACTATTTTCTAAATTGTCACTTTTCATTTGATCTCGTGTTCTTGTACAAACACCGCAAAATCTCTTTGAATTGAAGGACTTAACAAAACCAAAAATACTATTAAGACCTAAATTATCTCCTACAATTAAGCCTAGTACAAAATGAACTTTAATGCTTCCCAGTGGTGTGCATATGTCAATGCCATTTTCTAAAACCTGCAGCTCATTCAATAAATGGTGAAATGAGATGTCATTGCCACAGTTTTTTAAATTTTCAGTAAATATGAAATCTAACTTTGATAATAAATGTTGTGGCAGTGTTGGAAATAAATAATAATAGCCACAAATGGACGATACATGACTTCCAAGAGCATTATTTATTTGAAAATCATCAAAGTATAAAAAAATGGTATTACCTTGTCATTAGAATTAAACTTTTGCTTCTTTAATTTAAAAATATCGCAATTCAAAAAATTTGTTATGATGCTATTATTTTCAAGCTTTTCTTGGTTCTTAAGTGTAATTTCAAGTACATTTAAATTGAAATTGAAGAGGCATTATATATATATTAAGTGGGTTGGAAACCAAAACAGGATTACCCTTTACGACTTTCGAGGATATATTATTTTGTATAAGAAAAATATGAGGATGAGCAAATAATTTCATTTCCTTCAAAATTTTCAAGAGACGACCTTACCATTTAAATCTTTTTGAATTTCATTACCAACATTTGCAGCAGTAATATTTTTAATTGCATTTGAAATATCTAACAATATGTTAGATATCATATTTTGAATCTCAACAACTTCTTTTCTAGGCATAAATAATTTGGCATACAACTTTAGGGATAATAATACAGCACTTCTTTTTAACATGCAAATAGTTTCCTCATTACAACTGTTAGGAATAACAATTTCATTAGAAATATTAATTGTAGATCTATTTTTACATGTGCCAATATTTACGTTACTGACATGGGAGGAATTTTCAATTAAACTAGATTCAGAAGTTTTTAAGTACGTACGCGCATGCACACTTTCTATGTGAGAACGAAATGCATTGTACTTTGAAAATAGTTGATTGCAATTATTTTCTTTACACTGCAAGCTGTTATTCTGTGTAATCAAATGATCGTATTTTAAATGCCTGCAAAGACAGTTTATATCAGAGTGATGTCTCAAACACTTAAAGCAAATATACATTTTAAAAACCGAATTAATTTTTATTCAAATAATGAATAAGAGAAGTAATATTAGACGATTTTAAATCGTAAGAAGTATTTATACAATAAAAATATTTTTGAATTATAACCCAAGCAGGTTGGCAAGCTAATGGATACTGTAAGGAAAAGACTTGAAAGAATTTAAAACAAGTATCCAAAGCTTCAATAAATGAAGAAAATTTATAAAGATTCTTATCGAAATAAATATAAAATGAATTCAAGTTTTCATCAGTCAAACCTTCTGCTATAATAAAAGATTGAACTGTGCAACCAATATTATAGTATTTGTTGATCAGCTCGTTCACTTTTCGGTTGTAGTCGTTTATTGATGTAAGCCGCAACACAAAGCTTTCTTGAGCATCTAAAATTGAAACTTTTTTATTCTTGTTGCCGTTTTTGTCCTTAAATCTTGCAGCAGCAGGCAGGACAGAATTTAAAAGAATTGCGAAAATGTAATCTTCAGAATCTGTTGTAATAGGTAATAAATAACAATAAATAATGTAAGTATATTACTTGTTTTAAGTTATTACAAACCTATTGCTGGCGTTGAACTATTAGTAGTAGCAAGAGATAAGAGTTTTTTGCAGCTTTCGTTGTGAATATTTGCTGAATAGTATTCCTTTATGGATACTTTGAACAACTCCCACTTACTAAGGAGCAAATGGTCCTTTCTAGGGTATAGTAGTTTAAAATCAATGTTTATCTGGAAATACATAAAAGCAGCCAATAAAGTTAAACTAAAAATATGCATATTTTTTCACCTACCAAATCAGCTGCTCTGGCATCCTTAAATTTTGGCCACGATTCCAAAAACTGAACATGCGTCAACGTCTTCAAATTTTGCTGGCGAAGATTGAATGTTTTCTGCCATTTGTCGCACACAATATTCCAATCGGAAATATCTCTACTGAGCTGTGACTTAAGCGCCAACGAAATGGATACATCTACTTTGGCTATTGGTGCTCCATCGCTAATTTCTGTTGCTGTCATTGTCTCAATTAAATCTGCCGATTTTTCCAAAATTTTACACCTTTTTGCCCTGCTGTTGGTGTATTTCGAATAAAGTTTGCCACTGGGATTTTTTTTGCCTTGTCGCGGAATGAAATAGTACTCCTGCTTGGGGAAATATAGAAATTAAATTTAATTTGAATAATAACACTGTAGTTATGATATGATTTTACTTTCACATCAATTTCAGTCGGAAAAACAGAAATTATCTGGTCAATTATGCCCGGATAGTCAGCCACCCGTATGGCTATTTCGTTGCAATTTGCTTCTTCGACTATAATTTTAATAATTTGCTCCCTGTGTCGATTTTCTAAATGGGCAAACTTCTCATAAAATTGAAGCAAGCTTTTGCCTTGTGACGATGTTTTTACAAGTGATGGAAAATCCAGCTAAGACGATCAATATTTAAATAAGTTATTTAAATCAAATAGAGGTATCTTACGATTTTAATGGCACTTTTAACAGATGGCAAACTGTCTTTTCCTTCTTGCGTTAGCGCTGACTGCGTTTCCTGGGAGCTTGCAACATTTCGTTTCAACCAAGAGCACACTTTCGAATTTAGGGACAGAGTTTCATCGTCGATTTGATACTGTAATTGAATAAATCCAACAACTTTTTATAATTACTAAATTTAAATTACCTCGTTTTTCCTCCACAAAAACAGTTTCTCTCTAAATTCAGCCCTTAATCCAACGTTGCTGATAGCATCTTTTATGTCATCCTTCGACAAATATTTGAGAGATTTAAAGGTTATGCCTGCAGTTGTAATATTAAGTTGTGTTGAGGGAAAAGAAAGAAATAACAATGAAGTTTTTTATAGAGCTGTGAAGTTATTGTGAAATTATTTTAGTTTTTTATTTCACAAATTGCAGGTCTTACAGTTTTTGACACAAAAAAATCACGATTTCACAATATGCATACAATTTTTAAAACTCAATACACTTTTTTTCATAAAAAATAACAGATAGTCAAAACACACTTACATTTTAGAGTCGCATAAAGACTAGGCATTTCGAAAATCTCCAACAGATCTGTTAATTTTTTTTCTTCACCGTCTGCATCTACAACGAGTCCTCCAGGAACCTCCGCAATGCTCACCACTGCTCCAGTTAGATTATCAACACTTATTAAATGCCCGTATTTGTCTAAATCTAAATGGTAGCTCTGCATTTTATTTTTAAATGTTTTCACTGGACATCAACACACGAATTTATTTGCACACGCGACGAAATCACAATTAAAACTAATTAAAAAGCTTCACAATGCCTTTGAAAAAGATCATAGGCGACTGCGATTTAAATACTTATTGACTCTTTCTGCATTTCGTTTTCTTTCACCTCCTTTGCCTCTTTCCTCTACTTTGCAAACAAAGCAATAACAAATTTCCAAATTTTGTTTTTGTTTTGCATGCATGTAAAGAAGACGAATGATGTAAAGGAGATGAACGAGAACGAAATACAGTAAATTACCGTTAGAATACTTATAGTTATTGTTGTAAAATCTACAACAACGCGTGCATGGCGATATGAGAAGTAAGTATTTTACATTTTGAATTGAAGATGCATTGTCAAACTTAAGTTTATGAAACTTCAATTTTAAGTTTTTGTATTTGATTTAACTTTTTTCGAAGTTAATTTCAATAATTTTTTTTAAATAATGATCAAATTTAAATCAAGTACGATCGTACTCGATTTTACATCGCTGTTTTTCTCTGGGTGTATTTACAAGCACTATATTCATTTTTGCAAGCATCACAATCATAATATTAATAAAAAAATCAAATCTGTTTAATAAAACTCAGGAGAGTTTTGAATTAAGGAAGGGAGGAGTTATGCCAGAGGCATTATATTCAATAAGAATAAACAAAGGAAAATATAATATTCCTATAAATAGGTCACTTTGACCAAAATAACATTTTATCTGTAGGAAAAATACATTTAACGAACATTGATCAAAACAACATTTTATCTGTTGGAAAAATGCATTGATCAAAACAGCAAGCAAACAATAAATATTTAATTTAAGTAGAAAAGAAACAATAGACAAACAATGATAACAATGATCAAAACAACATGTAAAATATACAAATGACAATAACATTGATAAAACAATATTTATATTCAGTTGGTCACGAAAAACTGATAAATGTAACAAACAAATATAAATAAGAAGTATAAGATAAAAATTAGTATATAAGAACCTAAAATTGAAAATAAAATTCAGATTAATCCACTCCATCAAAATAAGCACTATTTATTTTAAGATTAATTTCGCTCGGTACAATAACGAGATAATTCGCGCAAAGAATATTTTTTGAGCCTCGATGCAGAAATCATTGCATTGCTATGAATATTTGTTGTTGCGGTCGCGCGAGTTACGTCAGGAGCAGTAACAGAAATCCAATTGGATAATGTTCATATTCTGTTTCCAATCACTAAAGAGAATTGTACACAATCTGCATTATCACGTTACTGCTTCTGCCGTACACAAAACCCAATAAAAAAACAGATATATGATAAACAGGATGTAGTCATGCTGAATAAATATTAAGTTGGGTTTTCTCAAATATATAGAAGTGTTATACTCATCATAAATAAATGTTAAGTTGGGTTTTCCCAAATATATTAAAGTATTGTTTCTTAAGAAACCAAACATAAGTAGATGAGTAACAACCACATGGTGTGAAAATCTCTTGAAGTTTCCTTATTTTTTATAATTACGGTCTGTTTGTTTGTCATAGCTTATATGAAACACATATATAAAACAAACAAACAGAACAAACTAGGGTTAAGAAAACTGATCTGCGATCGGTATATAAGTAAGTAGAAATAAGAAATAAAGTAAGTCTTAAGATTCATTACAAAAAATAAAGAAGTGAAAACTTCAACAAATTTTGTTTTACTTAGTGGCTTAAGCTACTAAATCTATAACTCGCGCTAAGAATATTTGTTTTGGTTTTTCGGTTGATTACATTTGGTTGTGTTGTTGAAGTCTAATGCCAGTAGCTCAATGGGCTCTTTTGGCTAATGGAAACAATTAACTTTCGAAGTTGTTAATGTATAGGTCATGTGTATGACCACGTACGAAGCATGACCTTTACGTATAAAAAATAAGTATGTACTTCCAGGGTTAAGGAAAGTGGACGAGCGTAGAACGGAAGCCTTTATTTGAAACGGTCCGACAAAATCTACACCTGTAGTAGAAAATCGAAGAGAGAAATTACAGCGCTCAGGAGCTAGAGCAGCCATAATTTGAGACCGCATTGTTTGCTTGTATCTAGTGCAAGCTTTACACTGGAATATACACTTTTTGACTTCAAGTTTCAAGCGAGGAATGAAATATTCTTGTCTTACTATGCGAAGCATGAGACTGACTTCCCCATGGAGGAATAGATTATGGAGAAAATCTAGATAGAGAGTGCAGTTGCGAGAATTCTCAGGAATGATTATTGTACGGCGTTCGTTATAGCTAAGAGCTGAATGAACGAGACGACCATTCACTCTCAAGATATTCTGCTTATCCAGGAAACGATTGAGCATGAGAACAGTGCTTTTCTTCTCTATGGGTGTGTCATCGAGTAATGATGTTCTTTCTCGTGGATAATAACGAGATTGAGCCAAGAGTATAAGACGTATCTTCACAAATTGAATTTCGGCTTGAAGGATAGAGCTTGAAGCTGGGACATTAGCTTTGCTAACCTTTGCCTTCGCATTATGGAAAAAGCGATAAACATATGCCAACACTCGAAGAGCTGGAGGAAATGAGGATAATCGTTCGAGAATGTCGATTTCCTTATCCGCTTTCCTTTGCATTTCGTGGACTTCGGCCAATAACACTGGAATACAGTGAAAATATAACATGAACCAAAGTATGTTTTCTAAACTAATTCGAAGTTGCTGGTTTTCCATGGGTAACTTTTCGAGATATGACAAAATAACGGGTTTTCAGGTTACAGTTTCACTTACAGATCTAAGTTATATGCCATATAATTAAATTACGCGTTTAATGCTGTCAAGTTTGTTAAAACGGGATTATAAATGACTGAGATATAGATGCTGAAAGTTAAATTTTGGTGTGATTTTTGAGAAATTTTTACATAAGTCGTGGGCTAAGTTTTCTTTATCACAAAATCTGTGGTATAATTTTTCATCAATAGATATAATCATTACAAAAGTTTTAAGCATAAAATGATAGCACTCGGATCAAAATTGACAAAGTTATCATTGATTGAGTAAAAAATAAAATATTCTCGAAAATTCAAAATTTTTCTCAAAATGCGTTCTGGTCTGGAAAATGATGAACCACTTGAAATTTTCATACACACTATTAATCTATTAAACCTACATACATCGGGGGTACAATGTT
Source organism: Toxonevra muliebris (assembly GCA_963691655.1). Lineage (NCBI taxonomy): Eukaryota > Metazoa > Arthropoda > Insecta > Diptera > Pallopteridae > Toxonevra > Toxonevra muliebris. The sequence goes on from OY829326.1 coordinate 84,749,461, forward strand.
ATTAACGATGCACTCGTCGATAAAAACCAAATCATTATTTCGCCTCTCCACATCATGTTTGGTATCATGAAGAATTTCGTTAGAACGTTGAAAAATAACGCTAGCGCAATGAAATAATTACAAAGAGCGTTCTCGAAATTGTCACTACCAAAAATCAAAGCGGACGTATTCGTTGGACCTCAAATCCGCAAGTTGTCCGACGATGCTGGATTTACTGAATGTTTGAGTCAAAACGAGAAGCATGGTCAAAATTTTTTGAGAAACTATAAAGCTAATATCAAAAATTAAAAAAAAAAAACTTCAGATTCTGGGATTACTTTTTGTGAGAAAGAAAACTTAGCACACGGCTTGTATGAAAATTTCTCAAAAATCACACCAAAATTGAACTTTCAGCATCTATATCTCAGTCATCTATAATCCGATTTTAACAAACTTGACAGCATAAGACGCGTAATATAATTCTATAATCCTATGATATATAACTTGGATCGGTAAAGAGATATTAGCCTGTAAGTGAAACTGTAACCTGAAAACCCGTTATTTTGTCATATCTCGAAAACTAACCCATAGAAAAAAAAAATTGATATGATTTTCGTGTTCAGTGCTATTTATGAGCTCTTCCCTGAATAATCGTAAAAACTAAATCGATTCCTATTAAATTATTAGTAGACTCGGGAGCGGTAACCTCCTTAATTCCAAAGGGGTTATTTCACAAGAAAAACCGATATGTATAATCAAAAAATTTTTTATTAAAATTTTTATGATTTACTTTTTTTTAATTAGTTATTTTTTAATAAATTTTTCTGATTTTTGAAAAATTTTTATTTTTTTTTTTCTTAGAATTTTGTTATTAAAATAAAATAATTTTTCAAATATACATTGATTTCGGTTGTTGACCTGTAGATGCCCTCAAATAACCTCTTGCTTAATCTAGCTCTAATTCAACTTAAAATTGCCATATGGTCTAGAGATGAGCTTAGCAGTGACTTTGTGACAGCGACTTCAAAGTCCATTATTTTTAACAGCGACCAAGGTCGCTGGTTAAGTTAGAAAGGGTAGCCGAATCAGACATGACATACAAATTTTTATTAACATTATTATTATCTTCTAAATTTGTAAAATATGAAAGAAAAACAAATGCATAAATTTACTTTCTTCTTCTAAGTATAAATTTTTGAAAATGAAAAATTCACAAGAAAAAGCTTGACATTCCACCACTTTTCATAGATAAGGTACAACTTAACTTCGTTCATAAAATCCGTAACTTGGGTTTCGTTGTAAATTCCTGTTTATCCTGCGTTGATCACGTTAATGTTACTGTGAGTAAAGTATATAATGCGCTGAGAAGTTTAAGATTATCTGCTAGCTTTACTCCACAAGAAACGAGGAAACTTCTTGCTAAGCAACTTATTTTACCTATGATATCTTATTCTGAGCTTGTTTACCCTGAACTAGACTCATCATCTATGCTTAAACTACGGATTGCTTTTAACCACGTGACTAGGTATGTTTTTGGTTTGCGTAAATTTGACCACATTTCTCATTTGAAAAACAAAATTCTTAACTGTAACCTTGAAAACTTTTTCAAGGCTAGAAACTGTGTCTTTTTGCATAATCTTGTTCGTACTAAAACTCCTAAAGCTACAATTTACAAAATCTAGCAGAACAAACGATTTTATCGTTCCGGAATTTAAATACCTAAACTCTAGCCGGTTATTTTTTATCAGCACCATAAGAACTTGGAATTCTTTGCCTGCAGCAATAAAAATACTTGCAAACAAAGCTAAATTTACAAACTCTATTTTTAATTATTTTTCAAAATCTTTTTAATGCTAATGAATTTTGTTAAATGTTCAGTGAGTTTTATTTGATTAACTTTACTTTTTGATTTTTAAATATATAATTTAATTATAATGTAATTTGTTTAATTTTAACTAACTTTTATTTGATATTTATTTGAATTTGTGATTTTTAACTTTAATTTTAATGTTAAATTTTAATTTATTTTTAAGTTCTTCCATAAATAAATATTGAAAGTGATCACAGCTCTCAGTCACCAATAACAAACAGTGACCTCGGAGTCGCTGGTATAAAGTCACCGGTATCGATATGTCACTCATCTCTAATGTGGTCACTATTTTAAGAAACTTCAATACATACGATTTCTAAAATAAACACTCATGCAATTTGATTTTTAGTCAGGATTTTTATTAAATATTGTGTTACATAAGTGATTACAAAAATAGAATTAAGTATTTTTCTGCGTTTATGAATTAGGTAATTTTGGACTAAGCCTTTTTGATGAAACTGGCAAAAACTCCTCCAATTCTGAATCTTCAATTTCACAGAGATGTACTGATATAAAACTGTCTGATTGCTTCCAAGTTTGAATTGTAAACGCTTCTTCTGAGTTATCTGTAAAGACAGGTAAGCTTAGGTCATATAAATGAATGACAATTTATCACAATTATTACACTGTGTGACAAAAAAAAAATTTGCAGGCACTTTTGGAGACCCAGCACAAATTGTAGGTCTAGTAATACTAAGAAAAATGGTATGGGGGAAATTTCCCATACACCCCCAAAATCTCGATTTATGGCCAAAAACCCGTTTTTAGGTAGGTTCATGTAAACAATCGCTCATAACTTTGCTAGTTTTTATCCAATTTACAACTTTTTTTAGTGCGAAAGTGAAAAAACCTTCCTTTCCGACCATGTATTGTTTATTTTCACGAAGTGAAAACTGACGAGACTGCAATTGAAAGTATTTGCGATTTTTCGATTTTTTCTTCATTTTTTCGACTTGGACCATGTTTTTAGGATATTATTCGATCTTGGAGATTTTTCGCGACAAAACACTTTCAAAATAATTCAACTGCAGTCTAGTCGGTTTTCATTCCATGAAAATAAACAGTACATGGTCGGAAAGGAATGTTTTTTCACTTTCAAACTAAAAGCAAAAGTTGTAAATCGGATAAAAACTAGCAAAGTTATGAGCGATTGTTTACCTGAATCTACCAAAACCGGTTTTTTGACGATAAAATGAGATTTTGGGGATCTATGGGAAATTCTCCCATACCATTTTTCTTAGCATTACTAGACCTACTATTTGTGCTAGGTCTCTATAAAAGTGCCAGATTACTGCCACACAGTGTTATACATTAAATTGCTCCTTATTCGATTTTACTCAAGGAACATAAACAATATTAAATAATATTATAGGAGAAACCGCGTCAAATCACCACCGGAAAAAAAATGACTCCAAGGCGCTGTTAAGTTAGTGGCGTCCGTTAAGTTAAGATACTGTGTTGTTTGTCATGACGAAAGCAAACTCTTCATGTCATTTCGTGTTCGGAGCGTGAAGTGTATATAAGTGTTACGCGACAGCGTGTTAAAAAAACAGTAAAAAGCTTTTTAACAGTGCCAGAAAAAGTAGATTAATTTAAAAAATAACATGCAAACATCAAAGTAAGTTAACTTAAAATGTTCGATAAGGTTTAAAAGTGGAAATATGTAGCATTTCATGATGTTTGCATCACGCGAATATGCTGTAAATTAGCGATGTGCACTTCGACACATATAAGCAACAAAAACACATATGAGCTAATGCTATACTCATAAGCGCTAGACGAGGAGTAACGCTGGGCTAAGGGGAAGAGTAACTTGTATGAGAGAACCAATGTGATTTCTTTTGTGTATGTATATTTGTATGAATTTATTGATTTCGTCCCTGTAGAGAGTGTGAACGTGAATGCATAAGAAAACTTCGTACTTAGCTATACTTTACTCATGCTTTTTGGATTGATTTCATAAACCTAGTAATTGCTTTACCAGGTAAAGAAAGATTTTTTTCAATTACCTTCGTATTGTAGAACTCTTTAATTACATTATTGAATGCATATGTAATTTTCCTGCTTGGTTGTTGCTTTGAGAGATCGAAAAAAAGAGAAGCAGCAAACGCACTGCTGCGTGCTGATCAGGAATGCCAACTATATATTTTACCAAAAAAAAAGCTCATCAAGAGTTTTGAAAGATGATCTTATATAATTCAAGTATTCTGAACATGATGGCGTTTTTAGTTTTTCTCTATAACGTCTAACTTCTTTTTTATAACTGCTTAAAAAAAATCATATACGTATAGAAACACTGCACAATGGAATTGACCAAAAAGAAAAGCTCAAGAGTTTTGAAAGTGGATCTTATATAATTCGAGTACGCTGAACATAATGGCTTTTTCAGTTTTTCTCTATATCGTCTAATTATTTTGAAACGGGTTTAAAAGCAAAATCATACCTAAAAAATATTGTGTGTAGATTTTTATTTTGTTTAAAAATCTATAAGCAATTTTTGTATGGACGTTTCTATTTTAACCCATTATAAAAGAATTAGACGTGATACAAAAAAACTAAGAACGCCATCATTTTCAGCTTACTCAAATTATATAACTTTCAAAACTCTTGAGCTTTTTTGGCCGTTGTACAGTGTAATTAACACAAAAAGTAAATCATATTTTTGTTTACGATCACAACTTTTATGCATATATGTATGTAGGATCAAAATAAAACGATTTAAGAATTCAATATTTATTTAAATGAATTAATATTATAAATGATTATGTAGAATAGTCTACGTCCACGGCCACAGCTAGAGTTTTTTAACTAACTACTGTACATCGCAATGGGGCTTTATACTGTTTCTTTATGTAAATGCAGTACCGTTTCTTTATATATTTGACAATGTAATTGCGGTATTGAATAAAGTGTATAATAATAATGCAAGCATATAAATGAATAAAGAATAATAGGGGAGAGAGCAATGCGTGACCCCACATGTATGTATATAATGTATGCAAATACTTTTAACAAATATTAAAGAATAATAAAAATAAAAAATTAAAAGGTTTTAGACAAAAAATATATACTTTTTATGTCTACAAATTGACAAAAAATTAAAATTTTCAGTCGCCCATGAAAACGATCTCACTCCCCAATTCCCTACAACTAACTTAAATTGAAGTCGATTCCCACTAAAACGGGGAATTCCTTACAAGTTGGCATTCCTACTGCCAATGCTCACATATCTTCGGTGTTCTGGCAGAATTCACTGAGTCCATTTTTTTAATTTCTGAGATAAAGTGCAGAACTTAAAAATTCAACAGATTGATATACACGGTTCAACTGGATCCTTAAAAATCTAATTTATTATGCCATTCGAATTATAGAAGCTAGTTAATACGGATCCAATTAAAAAAATTAATTTGGACTTAGTGATTTTTGCTTGAACGACGGCGATATCCATTACAACAGTAGCCAGGGTGCTCTCTGTTATATTTACTCACTCTCCACATTAGTCAATTGAGCTATTTTTGTTTTTGTAATTGTTTTTTTCTATATCAAAAGATATGTTTTATAAATTGAAAACTGATTTACTTTTGGTAATGGTAATATAAATGTGTAAGTCGGGCATATTTTGGTCGCTATATTTAAAAAAAGTATGCGGGTTATTTTAATATAATCTGGTCACTCTGCTTCACTATTGTGTAAGCCAGTGGCAGTTGCAAGGGGCTAAATGGGGTCATTTCCCCTTTCGCCGCACCTCCCACGAAAAATGTTCTAATACATAAAATAGTAATATCTGATATAAAAATTCTAAATATTTGGAAAATTTGTATTATTTATGATCCCCCAGAAAATTTTTTTGTATCCGCCACTGGTACACTCTCTTCCTTATGTTAGTTTTTTGCACATATACATACACATTTATGTGTACTTTTAGCAAAACAACAACAATAATGTGTATGCGTACACACAACAAATCTAGTTGTGTTAGATTTAATTTACTTTAATTTACACCCCGCTTCCAGCACCTTCATGCACACGACGTCGGCAGAGGGCAATTGAAGTGCACATCCCCACTGTAAATGATGCGACGCTAAATGACGTGTGTTGTCAGGGTCGGAGCAGTGCTTGTAATCTCGGTCGGAGCACCGAAAATTTAGTTGTAATGATGCGTTTTGACTCACCCGTGCGTCTTTTTCATGTCATTTTATCATATCGTATCGTGTGTGAATAAAAAAATCAAATTTTCCTTAAACCTTATTCTCCTGACAACTTTTACACCTTCAAACTTCTGAAAAGGTACACGTGTACCTTAGTACATTTTGTATGGATTTTATAAACAAATATTTATTTTTTTAATTTTCTTACTTACATTGCTATGAGGAAAAAGCAAATAAGCAACCAAAAGCAAGAAACAAAATAAAACGCAAAAGGTACAAGTGTACCTATTCAGGAGAATAAGGTTTAAAGTTGGCTAGAGGGATTTTTATTTTGATTTCAGGTCTCTTTTCTCGGTTTTCAAGTGTAATTTTTCCTTTTTCTTTGATTTTCATGTTATTTTCAATTATATTCCTTCATTATTTATTGATTCAGTGTTACGACTCTGACTACAATTTTTGCTCTTTGTAAATGTCTATAACTCCTAAATCATTAATCCAATTATCTTTTAATATTTAGCAAAAACATTGCATTGAAGTGAGATCTTTTCAACAATATGCAACATTAATAAAAATGCGGCATTCAACGCAAGTTATGAGTAGAAGTCAAAACATGCACCAACCCTGACGACACTCCCCTACTTGTCGAATCGACGACGCATGTTTACGTTTTACAGTCTTTCTTTCTAAATTTTGTTCGTATTGGGCTGGTTTTTCCCACAACGCCAGTCGTGGGCAAGTGGTTGCTGTGTGCAGAATTCAACTGAATATACATTATGAAAGTATGATTTTTTTAATTGGGAGTCGTCGAAACGACGAAGCATGACCTTTGTGTAATTTTTGCAATTTGAGATTATGTTTCTTACGTTATAGTTTTTGTTGTTGAAATGCGAAATGAGCACGATAAAGTAATTGAATGATCAGAAAACTGAAAAATTTCTTGTTGATGAGTGATGAAGACCACCAACCGGACAGAGAAGGTTCAAAATGAACCGATTTAGACTAAAACGATGTGCTTCTATGTAGAGGAATGTCATTATTAAAGACAAAGTCGAAAATAATTTCGTTAATCACATCCATTATGCACAGAAAACAACCATAAAATGTATGTACAAAAAGCAAAATCATGGGATAAATATTATAATCGCATTTGATTTCTAAAAAAAAATCTGTCTTTGTCGAAAGCCAATTAACTGATGGACTTACAAATACCAACTTTGACTATGTCGGTGCAAATAATATTAAAAATGTAATGCCGACTGATGATGAGAATACTGAACAAATAAATCCTGAAAAAATATCAAAGTATTTTATAAAATTGGTAGAGAAAAACAAAGTTACTAATTTTAAACGTTTAGTTAATAATACTTGTAAGCAAACAAAAAATATATAAATTAAAATTCTAGCCTCCAATACAAATTATTAGTCAAATTTACCAAAAATAAGATTCCAGATTATTTCTTTAAAGGTGTACATAAATTAATACTTTTTAATATTATTATATCAGTTATTTTCATGTTTCAAATTATTGTACAAAGAATGAAAATACAGAGCATAAAAAAATTTATGCGCGAGATTTTCCAACAGTTTTATAGTAATTTTGGGTCAATGAACACGACTGCGAACTCCATTACATCTAGTTGTTCCACAATATGGACCTGAAGTCGGAAAAATGTGGTCTTAAGAAAATTCTTTATTTTAACAGATACAAATTTGATCTCTGAAGCAAAGCACTAGTATATTGTCTTTGTAGAAACTGTCCCCTGTTAAAAATTATAGGGAGTTCTGAGTGTTTGTTGCATTAATTAAAAATAGTCTTTTTCATACGAGTTTGGTGCATACTCTTTTTTTAGCTTTAATTATCAAGATTAGATTCATATATATTTTTACTGGATGCGGAGGCAGCAATTAAAGATGTTGGCATCAAAAACATAAAATGCCAAAAATTGGACTTACGAGGTTGAGTCAGAAACCAGTCGATATGTTCCTTAAGTTTCATTTTTTTTACATAAATATACAGCGTTTTGCAAAACAAGCCTAATGAACTAAAGCTGTGAAAATTTAATTTATCAATAAATATTATTACCGAAAAATGTCCGTTGTTGTTTTTCTATAAATTAACCAAATAATGGAAAACAATTAACTTTCGAAGTTGTTAATGTATAGGTTTTGAATAATGCCGTCGTCGTTTCGACGAAGTATGACTTTTACGTACAAAAAATAAGCATGTACTTCCAGGGTTAAACATAGCATAATTTTTTATTAGTTACTCAAGTGTTCACACGCACAAGAACTGTTCATATGGCATGCATGTTTATGAAACGGTATCTACGGGGAAATAAATTCAAGATAAAACGAATAAAGCAAACATAAATTAAATTCAAGATTACAGAAATTAAGGTTTTTTCTTCCTCTTGTGAACAAAGCCAATGAGTGCAAAAACATTCAAATATTTCACAGAGTTATGAGCCGAAAACAAAACCCGACCTTTATTACCCCAGCTTGCCCTACTGTACTTTTTTTTTACCAAAAAACTCAAATTCAAACACATTTTCCATTTTTTCCGCTGTTCCGTTCCCATACCAGCGAGGGACAAAAATAGAAGGAGTTATCAGAATTTAATGAAATTTCGTTTCCTAATAAATAATAGTGTCCTAATTTTAATTGGTTCCTTATGAAATTTTTATGAAAAATTAAATTGGTTTTTTGCAAACCTTACACTTTTTAAGAAAATGTTACTTTTGGTCGAGTTTTTTCCTGAATTAAGCAATTAATGTCAACCAACTATGTGTTTCATAAATCGAAAGATAATTTTAAAATATTTTTTCTTATAAATAATTATATGCAGAGACAGAAACAATTGAAGTACTTTTTCCATATTATCAAGTTGTTCAGAAATGTCATTTAAACTTTGGCTCCAAATACCCTTTTTGTGGTCTTAAGAAGTTATAAATTGTAGGTACAGAGTGAGAACATATTTAAGCTGATTTTTACTACAATCAAACCTGCTAATTGGGACACTCTATAATTGGGACCGCATTTTAAATTTTTTTATGGATTCAGAAGAAATTTCCCTTGCTATTTGCGCCATACAGATTCATAACCCCATAAAGATTGTCCTGAAAATATGTAATTGCGAATTTTAGTAGGTCTGAAAATAATTGCATGATTTAAAACGAAAAGCGTGGGACGCTTATGGATAGAGATAAAATTGGTAGCGGCTTAAGTGAACTATTCATCTGTCAATTTCATATTGCATGCGACCCACTTTTTAGTTTTAAATCATGCAAATATTTTCAGATCTACTAAACTTCACAATTACATATTTTCAAGACAATCTGTATAGGGCTAGGAGAAATTATTTTATACGTTTTAGTCAGTTTTAAAAACGTCGTATACTAAAAATCCAATAACAATATAGGCCTAAGCCCTTGTAAGTTTTCCGTGCTGACTGTGTAATCGACAACAATATAAGAAAAGTAGCACAGTCTTATTTTTCTTTGAAATGATATCACATAAAAAGAATTTATTGCATGAAAGTGTACTGAAAATCTTTCTTATGTACTGACGTATTTCCGAACCTCGAAGTGTGCTGAAAAATTTACGATTGTACCGAAAAACCCAAGAGTATAGAATACAAAAAGGTCGCAATTCGCTCTTAAGCTTTTTGGAACGTAAAAAGCTAGAAACCACTTATGAGGTGCCATCAGTATGGCCAACTTAGCACTTTTCCCGCTAAATTTAATGATTTTTGAAAATTAAAACGTGGAAAAAAGTGATTTAGCGGTCAGCGGGTTTTTAAGCGCGTTTTTTCAATTTAAAAGACACTAAATGCACCGCTATATAATCCATTTCCTGAATAATACTACCAACATTTTTTATCGGCACAATGAGCAATGAAGTTATTTAAAACCAAAGTTCGTAACCGTAAGTCACTCAATTCAAAAAATTCATTACTTCATATTAACAATGGATTAAAACACGAAAATTCATTTTGTGAAAACTACAAAATACCTGATAAATAAAATAAATAGTGTTTATAATGCATATGAATTCATTTTTTTGATTATGTCAACCTACTTATGAATTTTATTTCAGAAATCGCTTAGAATGATTCAAAGAAATAATTTTTTATATATTTCATTTTTCATCAGCTCACGGGCATGGCCACGGACTAGCGGATCCAGAGATTTACCTTAAGGTGGTTAACACTTGTTCATCCCTTTTAAATTTTTTTTTATTTGTGGCCAACGAACAAATATATGAAATTCTTATCAGTAAGGAAGGGAGGCAGTTAGGGAGGCGTTGGGGGGAGGGGATGATTAGGGTGGAGTTGGGGGAGTTTGAGAGGGAGGTCAGTCCCATACTTTTGTTTTTAATATATTCGCATCTATCGCCAAGCCACAGCCTCTTCTCCTGATTTTGATAGCCCATAAGTAGGCCCATAATTGAGAATTAGTTCGGTGTGGAACAAGCAAGTCTCCATATGAAACTTAATTAATTTAGCTCGATATGATATTAGAAGATATTGGATTTTCGCTAAAATGCCACGCCCACTGTAGAGGTACGGTCGAATGTTATAGCCCACAACTTGACATACACACAAATGCATCTCTACACCAAATATCACTAAGGTCGGACAAACGGTATATGATTACTTAAGGAAAATACATAGATTTGGACAATTTGTATGTTTGTGTGTGTATGTATTTACGCATACACACATATATTTTTTTTATAGATATATTTTCCCTAAACTCCAAATTTAACTTTTGCATCAAAATAGACCTCAAATTAAAGATAATTTGCTATAAATTTTTGCTGATTCAAATTACATGTTTTTTGTTTTTTTTTTTGGTAGTTAACAACTTTAAAAGAGGAAGAAATATGCTTTAATTTTGTATTAAAACTGTTTTTATTCATAAATCTGTAATCCTTATTTTTAGCGCTCAAAATTTCTTTTACAAAAATCGATCCGAATTACCTACACTTATGTTATTTTGATCGATTTTAGTTTTTCATTCATACTGGAAAACTGAAGAGTTTTTATGAAAGAGGAAGTGACGAAGTGTCAGGCTTGAAACTGAAGTGAAAAAGTTCAATTGAAGTGACAGCGAAAGAACTGGTTGGCGGTGTTTGATAGAACAATTATTTTACATTTCTTTTGGCAAATAACATTCAACATTTGCAGTATTTTATATATTCTTTATATACAAATATGCTAACGTTTTATTTTGATTGATTTCTTTTTTGTTATGCACATGCCTAACATAGATACATTTGAATATACTTTTCTGCTTTGATTTTAGGAAATTCAGTAAATTCAAAAATAATGAATAAATTAAAACTTAGAACAAATTATTATCATCTTTGCGTGTTATTATATTGGAGAAAAAAAATGCAAACCAAAAACGTGTATATGCATAGATTTTATATATTAATATTAAATTTTTTGTTTGCAAATTTTAAACTTCATACTTTTTTTAATTTCGTTTTCTTTGTTAACAATTGCAATTTCTTTGTTTACATCATTTTTCAAATATAAAATAACTACACATATGTATGTAATTTCTCACATGGCATCTCATGTGAGATGCCAATGTTTTGGCCCATACGATTTTACATTGCACCCCATATTTTTAACATGATTAACTCTTATCAAAGATGTTAATTTTTGTTATCACTGTTAAATCTCTCGACGCCTCTGCCGTGGCCATACGATTTTAACATGCACCTCATATGAAGTGCATGTTAAATTTTCTCAAAATGTTAGTTTCAAAATCGCTGTAATGACTTTACACGGGTAAACAACAAGACCACACAACTCTTCTTCTTATTTTAACATGGTGGACAATGTTAATTCTTTTGTACATGTTTCATATATCGCTGCTGCGATAACATGTAAACAAGAAATTTTTGTATTTATTTCTTATGTTTTATAATTTATTATTAACTACAAATGTAGTTATTTAAGAAAAATTTTAAATATTAAATGAATATTGATAAATGAAATAAAAAAATATTGTATAAAATTCTACACCTCATATTATGAGTTGCATGCATTTATTGTATTGAATATTGAAAAATGAAATAAAAATATATAGTATGAAAATCTACACTTCATATGAGGTGCAAAGTTAATTTTTCTCACAGTGTTCATTTTGAAATTGCTGTAATGGCTTATCTTCGTCAAAATGAAATGAAAGGCAAAATGAAATGAAAGACAAAATGTATTTTTATTCAAATTTCAGCAAATTTGTATTTCAGCGCGATGTTGGCGATTTTCTCTGCTGCTGCTGCAAACAAACAAAACTGAATTTGGTTTGAACTGAATATTTTTCATTTTACCAGCTATAATTATGATCATTGTTTATGTTTGTGTTGTTATGTTATTTTATGTTGTCCAGCTGCTCGGCGTACCACTATTTTGGGAGATTTTTAGATTATATGTCTCCAAAATCAATTTTGGTGTTCAGACGCCCTCTTTATTTTTTTAAGAGGAATATTTTTGTCGAAGAAAATATGTCACTATTCTAAACCATTTAGCCGGTATGAACAATTTTAAATAAATTTTTACCAAAAATCCTCTAAAACAGAGGTACAGAGAGTAGGTGGAGGGTTGGTGTGAAGAGAAAAAATGTTTATTTCTTAGTTCTAGGACTTCAAAATAATATACTTATCTACCAATATCAATTATAAATGCGAGTTTTTTTTTTCTTTTTTTTTGTTTTCGCAAGGGAAATAAAATAAATAATATTTTTCGTCGCAAGTGCACGTCATCATTTTTTATTATATTTTTTTAATTCATTTATCAATTTTAATTTAATATTCCAAAAGTGCTACACTATCATATTATATTTAAAGAGCTTGAGTAGGATTTAAATTATCAGATTTAAAATCGATTTAGCCAATTCCAAAATATTAGCGTCGGAAGTTATTTAAAATTCACTAATTGAACAAAGCATTGCATTCATCGTTGTAATAATCATTGCTTAAGCGGGAGTAAATAACAAATGAGAGAGAGAGAGAAGACATGAGTAACGGCCTTTCTCAGAATTATCTAAAGAATTATCTGCATACACAAATAACAAAACAAACACCAACGAGTAGTTTGGTTCTCTTTTGATATTTTTTTGAAGTAAAACTTCTTTGGCGTCGTTTTGAGGGGTAAACTGAACAGGAAACAGAAAGTGGGGACGGAAGCCGTTAAAATAAGATTATTTTTTAGAATACGTGTGTGCGTTATTTGTGTACAAAGAAGAATATTTGTTTTCACAATAGAACATAAATGACAGAACTGCAATGAGTGAGAAAGAGATGACTCGATACAATAATAACGCCATCTGTTGACTTCATGGTACTATGAAAAACATAAACAATTCAAATATATTTGAATCTACTACTATAATGAAAAGAACAACAAAAGCTAAATGTTTTCGCAAATATTTAGTGCGACAAAAAGAAAAAAAATTTCCAGCGCGTTATGACTTGTTTAATACAAGTAAGTGTTGTACATCAAAAACTATTTATTATCTTTTATTAGAGTAGTTTTCTATAGCAACGCCATCTGTTGGCACTATGAAAAACATAAATACGAATATATCAATAGCAACGCCATCTGTTGCTTTTATAGCGCAATGCAAAACATAAACAATATAAATATATTTGAATTTACCTTTTCGTTTACATTAAAAAGAAAACAGTGCAAAATCAATCTCAACAAAATTTCGGTAGCAATCAAGCTGGTGTGCGTGAAAATCCACACTCTCTACCATGGCAAAAGAATTAAGATACATTTTGACAAGTAAGAGGAACTTTGACAATTGGGAAAACATTTGTTTTTGCAACAGAGTTGCACTCTCATAATTAAATTTTTATGTGAGAATTTATAAGAAAATAATTTGTATAGTATTGCATGAACATAGGGAGAAATAGTTGTTGCTTTTTATATTATTTTTTGACTTTTAACATGTTTAAGGCATTTCCTAATAAAGAAAACTAATTTTAATTTAATTAACATTAATTAGGCTCATTTCTTTTGTTTAAACTATTTATTTGTACGGTGTGTATTGCATTAAAAATCTGGAAAATCTATGGCCTTAGCACTTTGGATATGTACCGACTCATATTAACTATTTAAATGCCATGTACATACATACAATTATCTCTCCTAGACTGCTGTTATTGCACTTACATATTCCCAGCCACAAATATACCAAAGAAGTTTCACTTCCATCGAGTGCACTAAGTTGTGAGTTTTTTTTCATAAAGAGATTTGTTGAGCAAAAAAAAATAGCCCCAGTTACTTGGGCCTTGCCGACTAGTATTTTTTTATTTCATTTATCAATATACAATACAATAAATGCATGCACCTCATAATAAGAGGTGTAGAATTTTATATTATATTTCATTATTTCATTTATCAATATTCATTTAATATTTATATTGTTTCTTAAATAGATAGCCTAGTGGATAGTGCACTAGACTTTCATCTGGGAGGTTCGGGTTCGATTCCCGTCTTCGTCTGGTGGTTAATTTTCATAACTTTCTTATATTCACTATCAATATGAAGTGTATGAGAATTATAAGATAGTGTACAAGTACACACATTGGTTGGTAATGGCAAAACCACCAAGCCGATAAAAAATTGCCACACCGCCGTTCGGAATCGGCGTTAAACTGTAGGTCCAACTATGTGGTATCACAATGGGCCGTTCAGGCCTAAGTGTGTCTCTCGACAGCCACTCCAACCTAACCTAACCTAAATAAATTCATTTGTAGTTAATAATAATAAAACAAGAAATATGAGGTGCATGTTAAAAACGTATGGCTATGGCAGAGACATCGATAGATTTAACAGTGATAACAAAAATTAGCATCTTTGATAAGAGTTAATTATGTTAAAAATATGAGGTGCAATGTGAAATCGTATGGTCCAAAGCACTTAACATTTTTTTTTTTTATAAGAACTAACACTGCATCTCATTAAAAATATGAGATGTCATGTGAGAAACTACATATGGGGCAAATCGCCTCAAATCACCACCGGAAAAAAAAAATTACTCCGATTTTGTTGAAACTTGGTATACTTGTTGTACTAGTGAACTACATTTTTATGTGAAAGGAAGGTAAGTAATTTCAGCGCATTGCCTAGATACAGGGGCGTAAAGTTCGGACTTTTTTTCTCTATGACAATTTTCAAAAATTCATATGTGAGATCACATTAAACTACAATATTAAAAAAATTACTTAATGTTTCTAATAGGGTTTTTAACCGATCTTTTAAATAAAAATATTTTAAGTGCTGTATTTTTTTTTTTTTTTACCAAAAAACTCAAATTTACACACATTTTCCATTTTTTTCCCGCAATGCGACAATTTTGATATTTTTTTACTTTACACCAAAAGAAAGCTTTTACTTTCCCCTTTAAAATGACGTATCAAACGTAGTGGGTACGTGAAGTACTGATAACAAATCAAGACTTAGAACCAGGCGCAACTAGCGCGCAGATCGCCTGGAACGGTGGTGCGCAGCGAGTATACCATAGCTATTGACCATTGCACATAACTACGTTTGGTTTTCTTGTTGGATAACTATGGTGATATTATTATCCACGTAATTATTGGGTATTTTAAGAATCTTAAGCCAAAGAATATGTTTGTTATTGTTAATTATTTTTAACAATATATTTTTATGTTTTATAAATCTTTTGAGATCGAAGATATATGTTAATATGAAACCGATTTGGGAAAAACCTTTTATATCTTCAAATCTAATAAATTATTTAGTAGAAAAAAATTAAATATAATTTTTATTTTATTTAAGAAAAATTAAAATTTTAATAAGAAGCCATTTACGCAATTTAAAGAAAAAAGTCTGGGCGAATGTTTGTTTATTTTTTTTTTTTTTTTGGTTTTATCACATCTTGTATAAGAGAACGCATGATTCCAAATACTCGTCCTCCGAAATAATACGGTTAAGATCTAATGACCGTTATGGCCATTTCAACAATATAACTTTCCGTATTCTTTAAATTTCTGAAAACATATTGCCCCAAACTTTCAAGATAGGATGTCTTTATTATGTCTATATTCAGATAAAATACCACCGGATCAAAAATTGTTTTCTTAGAATTACATGGCTGAGATAACTTTGTCGTCTTTATTGTGGAATTCTTTCTTTTTGCACGTATAGGCCCAATAGTACTAAAAATATTAATTTTGGACTCTATCTATCTAGTCTATTCTGATGGACTTAAAATCGTGCAAAGAATTCAAATTGCCTATTAAAAGGTGGCAAAAGTTATATTACGAATGAAATTTGGTAGAAAATCGAATGTTTGTATAAAAAAATTTGGAAAACCTTTCATAATTGTATGCAATTTGGGAGTAAATCTGAACATAGACATAATAAAGACATACAATCCTGAAAGCTTGGGGTAATATGTCCTAATTGTTGGTACAACGGTGGCGTAACAGGATAATAACCGCAAGCATAGCACCAAAAGGCACATAAAGTGTAATTTAAAGAAAACGAGAAATACCACTTTCTGAAATGGTCTCAACAGCCATTACACCCTAACCGTATCATATCACAAAATTTTTTTTCTTTAATAGAATTGCATTTTGCTATACCGCACCAAAATTGCATAAATGGCTTCTTATTCAAAATTTCATTTTTCTTAAATAAAATAAAAATTACAATATATTTAATTTTTTTCTACTATATAATTACATATTTCGTAAAGATTTGAAGATATAAAAGGTTTTTCCCAAATCGGTTTCATATTAACATATATCTTCGATCACAAAAGATTTATAAAACATTTACACAGCTGTGTCACGCACTGTATATTTATATGAAAAATATATTGTTAAAAATAATTAACAATAACAACATATTCTTTGGCTTAAGATTCTTAAAATACCCAATAATTACGTGGATAATAATATCACCATAGTTATCCAACAAGAAAACCAAACGTAGTTATGTGCAATGGTCAATCGCTATGGTATGTTCGCTGCGCACCGCCGTTCCAGGCGATCTGCGCGCTAGTTGCGCCTGGTTCTAAGTCTTGATTTGTTATCACTACTTCACGTGCCCACTACGTTTGATACGTCATTTTAAAAGCTTTCTTTTGGTATAAAGTAAAAAAATATCAAAATTGTCGCATTGCGGGGAAAAAATGGAAAATGTGTGTAAATTTGAGTTTTTTAAAATATTAAATAATTATTTTAATATTGTAGTTTAATGTGATCTCAAAAATGAATTTTTGAAAATTTTCATAGAGAAAAAAAGTCCGAACTTTACGCCCCTGTATCTAGGACATGCGCTGATATTACTTACCTTCCTTTCACATAAAAAATGTAGATCACTAGTACAACACAAGTATACCAAGTTTCAACAAAATCGGAGTAATTTTTTTTCCGGTGGTGATTTGACGCGATTTGTCCCATATGTGTAGTTATTTTATATTTGAAAAATAAACCAATGTGTGTATCTAAACACATTTTCATAGTTATCTTCAAACGAATTAATAATATTTTTAATATCAAGATCGTTTAGTTGCGCTGCTCAAACTTTATGTGGGAAATCTATATGAATAGGCATACCCTCGCAATTATTATCATTATAGGTTTCTTGTGAACATGACGGGAGGGAAAGTGTATCTGCGACCACGTTTTGTCGCCCTGATGTATAACCGAATTTAAAGTTTGCAGTTGCAGAGCCCATCTGGCAAGTCGTCCTGTTGGCGATAAAAAAGTAATTTCTGGGGTTGGTGATCAGTGAGCACCGATATTTCTGAGCCTATATATCCTAGAAAATTTTTGCACAGCCCATACTACGGCTAATGCTTCTGGCTCGGTAGTCAAATTCTTTCTGCAGGAGTTGTAATCGACTGATATATTCAATGGAATGTTCCTTATCCTTTCCCCTCTGCAGCAAAACTGCTCCGATTGAATATCTGCTAGCATCGGTTTTAAAAAAAAAATTTTATTTTCGTATACTTACTGTAGAATGGGTGGTGTACATAAAAGTTTTTAAGATTATCAAATGCTGTTTGCTCTTCCACTGACCATTTCCACGATGTATTTTATTTGTCAAATTTGATAGCAGATTTGATACTTCTGCGAAATTTAGTATAAAACGTCGATACCATAAAAATGTTTGCAAAAACGATATAAGCTGTTTAATATTCTTTGGACTTGGACGATTTAATATTACATCTGTCTTTTAACTATCCGTCCCTATTGCAGATCACGATAGAGATAGCAACTATAGATAAATCTCTACAGTTGGCATTGCAAGTTCTCTACGTGATTTTTTTATGTTCGAAAATAGAAAATCTGGCATTACAAGTCCCAATCGAGATGAGATTTGAGAGATGATTATAGAGAAATTTTTCTATAGTGTTTTGCTTGTCGGAATTAAAGAAATTAACTCTTTCCATCAATGGTTTTTTATGGTTAAAAGAATTAGTAATGTGAGTGTTATAAATACTTCATAATTTGCTGGCATTAAGATAAATGTGGATTGAGCCACGGCAACGCCGTGGTTTTTTCAAATTATGTGTTGGTAGCCACCTTCAGCCATAAAACGCAGCACTGGCTTGATTGATTGCTCCCAAAGATCCAGCCATTACATATCGTGATAATTATTTTTTAAGAATTTGAAACACATGCATAAAAGCGGGCTTACTCAGTCTGGAATTTTTTATAAAACTAATTTTTAATATTAATAAAATTTCAATATTTGGCTTTAAAATAAACAATTTTACATTGAATCATCCATTTCCATAGGATTACTGAAGTTGCTCAAAAATTTTCGTTCCACTTTAAGTGAAAGCATTTCAATCCGATGCTCCTTTTCAATAGCCAGATTCCATTTTAAACACAATTTCGTTTCATGTTTTTTGAATTTAATTCTTTTATTTTATTTAATTTATTTCTATTTGCAAATGTTTTTGTTGTCATTTACTGGCATCAGCTGTTATATATTAACTTCGAAATTTGTTCGAAATGGTTTTTGTCCTGGATCATCTCTATCAGAACTAGCAATACCATTTATTGTAGGAATAGAGATTCAATCTCTATAGTGATCTGCAATAGGGGTGATCAATTTCCAAACCATCTATAGTCAGAATGTGTCCTAGATATTTTACTTCCGATCTGCAGAAATAATTTTTTTTTTTTTTTTTGCGGCGAAATCCAAATTCTTTAAGTTTTTTAAGAGATTGTTTTAAATCTTTGAATCGAAATCTTTGGAGCATATTATGATATAATCCTGGTAAGTATTAAGATATTTGAGAGTCCTGCGCGAACTTTATCAGTTACACGCTGGAACGAGGCTGGTGCGTTTTCAAGCCGAATGCTAAATGGTGTAGTGAATGCTGTTTTCAACTTATCTTTCCCAGCAATTTCTATTTGCCATTACCCAGCTTTTAAATACAAAGTGGGCATGAATGGTGTGGTTTTACTTACGTGCAACAGATCATCCATTCGGGGTAAAGGATATGTATCTGTTATTGCATTAAGACGGTCATTGGATTAATCATGATGAGATGTTTCTATCGATTCGTATATACCAGTGTTGATACAATGCACAAACTTGATTGGAACAGTAATATCATTAAAAATATCTCTTTCATTATTCATTCATTTAAAACTTTTCTTTGATTAATTTTGAGATGAGGTCCTTCGTTTGGACGTAGCTCAATATTAAATGACTTACGTTTTTTTATAGGTGGAAAAATGTCTGAATTTTTGGGTACTTTTAAGTTCAATGGAAGCGAATATTTTACTTATGTTCGCTGGCGAATAATCATTACTTTGAGATATTATTTCACTCGAATTTTTAGACCAGTCGAGAAACGCAACTACATTTTTGTTATTTGATTTAGACTTTTCACTATTTTTAGTTATTTGAGTAAGCGTTAGTTATACTTTGTTCTGCATTTGGCAATTGCATTTAAATTCAAATTTCTTCTTTGGGCTATCCTTAAAGTGCCAAGTTATTTGCGATAAGTCCAATACAATATCGCACTGTTCTAAGAAATTAATTCCAAGCTAATATATAAAAAGGATTCGCTTGAATCTATTATCAATTATGATATCGACGATAGTAGAGTACACGGTTGCTTTCCGTGGAATTCCACCGGCTAAAACGGTTTCTGCAGAAATTTTGTTGAATTCGATTTGTTTTTATTGTTTTTTTTTTTTTAATAAATAGTAACCTGCGACGCTAGTTCTAGCCGCGGTGTCAAAGTAAGCTTCGCTGTTTAACCCATTTGCGCTTATGCCGACTGTAGGGACGTTTCTACCAACTACTGTCGTATGCTCAGAATTGAAATCGAGAAGTGCTGGGCTATTTCTTTGAGATTTGTTATTTCATTTTGGGCAATTTGTGCGGTAGTACCCAGCGGCTTCACAGCCAAAACAATTTAAATTGGTTTCTTGCACCTTTTGACTAGCTTTTTTATTTGCTTCTATCTTTTTGTAGGAAAAATGAGTTGGCAGCCCTGATACATATACATTTTATATTTGAGTGCTTAGGTTAAGATCTTTCAATAAACGCAGAACGTAAAAAGTCTGATGCGTGTTTTACTAAACTTGAAAAATAAAAAATGAAAATGCTGGGGTATTTTACTCGATTTTCAGGCCAAAATAAAAAAAATTGATTTTGATGCAGATAGAGCTTTTGAGTTCCCTCATCAAAGTAGACACCTTGTCGCGGTGTGGGGGCTTAAGTTGCAATGATTTGTCGGACTATACTGACCGGGGGTAACGTTATGCTGCTCCTTGACAGGGCTACCCATGTTAGGCAGGCCGGCTGATGAGCGGTCAAAAAAGTGCCCAAATGTGCGTCTGTTCTCCATGTTAGCGGCGGCAATGTATATGTGTGTTGATAACTGTCAGTCTGTTGTTGATGTCTATTTTTCCAAGTTAAGAACGGTCGCGATAGTCTGCAGTGGGGTTGCAAATGTCCGCACATACGACATCTGTTCTCCTCATGTTAGGGGCTGTCGAAAATTGAGTCTTTTGGACGGGTGTGGAAGAGTGATCCACTGAACAGGAAGCCCGCAAGGCTTACAAAAGCTCAGTGCAGTATCTGCGCAAAATGAGCTCGGTAAAGGCTGCGGCCCTAACGAATAGGCACACAGTCCTCATCAAGAAGCACCAGAAGATCGTTGCCAAATTCGGACCTCAAAAGTCGCCGACAACTCCGCCGTGGTCCTCGGGAGAGATGGAACTGGGTCAGCGATCCACATTGCAGCCAAGAAATCACTCTGTGACAAGGCTGCAAAAGATAAAACTTGCCCAGCGACCACTCCTAGCAGTGGAAAGTAACAGCCTCAAGCCACCACTGTTCACACTGCTACTCTGAATCGACACCAACTTTACTGCTGGCAAGGCTGCCAAGAGAACTAAATTTGGGGAAGAGGTTCAGAAGCAGTCAAAGAAGTACAAGACACTTCAGTCTACCAGCTTCTCTGCGGTTGTAGGCCGAAATAATCCCGACGAGAGCGTGCTTGCCAAAGGGCGTCAAGGTCGTTGGTTGTGGCAATTCGAAGTCGCTTGACTTCATAGGCTCCACAATCAACGGCCTAGGCGAAATTTAGCCAGGTGCTAAGCTCGAAGTCATTTCCCCGATCCACACTTCCTTTGAGACTCATAATTGCGGTCTGGATTCCACATCCGGTACTGGAAATTATGAGTGTGCAAAACAAGGAACTGGATGCCCAGAATTGGTGATAATTGGAGGGGTGGGCAATAATCTAATGTTCGCTTGTTTGCTATCGGTCAACAATTATATTCCCTTCTCATTCAAAACTCTGGCGTCGCGTCATCAAGTTCGGGTTGGGATCCATCAAGATGCAATGTCCGGGTAACCGTGGGAAGCGGGGTTGTCAGATCCAGCATTTCTATATTGAGGCCAGATCAGTTTACCTTATACTTTCCTACAGTAGAAGGTAGGCTGCGTGCCTGTATTGTGATAAAAATATTAATTTATTTCTTCTCTCACAATACATTGCCTGATTCTTGCGGTCCGAGATCTGGCAGCCTTTTCCAGCACACGAAAGCAAGCGCTACTGCTCGGCTGCGACGAGAAAGGCCATCATACGCAATGGAGAAGTTGCTATATAAATTCGAGAGGTGAGTCTATTTTCTAATTTATTCTTTCCACTACTCTTAGCACCTGTAATAAGGGCAATATTTCCAGAACAGGGTTAAGACAGAGGTAATAGATTTAACTTTGATATCAGCAATGAGTAATATTAGTGTCGACAACTGGAGAGTATCAGGTTTCGGATCACAGCCGAATACTTTTTGACGTCAGCTTTGGTATGACAAAAGAGCCACATTTTCGTAACCCAAGAAGGACAAATTGGGAAAAATTCTCTAACAGTGTTCGTTCAAGACTAAGGTCGAAGAATTTCGACCTTGTCACTGATAGATCACACATAGAAAACTCAGCTGACTTTCTCACGGGTACGTTGAACAAAGACTAAAATCTCATGTCCGATAAGCCGAGCCAAAGAGAAACCAAACGCAAAGCTGGTGGACTAGCTTGGTCACTGTTTAATAGAGCAAAAATAAGTATAGAAGAAAGAGACTGGAACGCATATCGATCCAGTTTCAACAACTTAAATCTGTATTACAAAGAGAAAATCATGGCGAGACTTTTGCGAATCCATAGATTGCGTGAATGAGTCGCCCAGGCTTAGGAAGGTACTGTCTAACTAAAACTGCGTGCGCAAGCCAGACGGCTCATAAACAGAATCTAGTGGAGAGTCGCTAGAGACTCTAATGAAAACGCATTTTCCCTAGTGCCAAATTCCCAATGACTCTGAAAATCCTTTAGAGCAACCAAGGGAAATTGCTGCAGAAATTGTGGAACCTAGAAAGGTCAAATGGGCAATAATCTCGTTATAGATCTATCAGTCTTTGCTTGTTCTTAATGAAAACCTTGGAAAGATGTACAGATATATCAAAGATAGTCGAGGATTAACTTCTGAACTGTGTAGGGCATAACATGCTTATCTCCGAGGAAGATCGATAGACAATGCTCTTCATTGCGTAGTCAGCAGTATAGAAAAATCACTGTCCTTAAGGAATACACAATGGCTGCTTTCTCGACATCAAGGGAGCTTTCAACAATGTAACCACAGAGACCATAATCGAAGCCACTCGCGTGCACACGAAGTGAAAAGGTTTATAGTCTACTGGCTTGAAGTCATGCTAGACGGCAGGATGATTAGTTCAACGATGGAACCAACATCCATCTGACGGAGAGCCACAAGGGGGATACCTCATTTTCGGGTGCTATCCCCTCTTCTATAGCTATTTATAGTTGACCAAATTCTTAAAGTCTTTCAAAGAAGACGCACTAGGATAGTTTCCTATGCGGACGATATTGTCATTATAAATCAAAGTAAATACTTACCAACGAACAGTGAACTAATGGAATCCGCCTTAAGCGATCTTTCAAAGTGGGCAAGGCGCAATAGTCTATCAGTTAATCCTGCAAAGACTGAAGTTGTTCACCAAGAAAACAAAGATTTAGCAGATCACACTTCCTAAATGGAAGGGTGCGCTCTGAACCCATCAAAAGAGGCCAAATATTTAGGAATAATTCTGAAATTAAAGCTCTCGTGGAAGTGGAACACAGAAGGAAAATGAGACAAAGGCTTAATGCACTATAAGCTTGGAAAGGTACCTTTGGGAAGAGATGGGGCTTATAAGCGATTACAGGAGCTGTAAGAAGCGCTCCACGAATGGCGATGATTCTACACACACAAATATTCCCCCTCTGGACATGTTTGTAAAGACTAATGAAGCAGACTATTCTCAGGTTGAGAGAGTCTAACTAGCAGACATCAGCCAACTGCGAACACTCCGGTATACTGGACAACTTAATGAGAGATAATACCACATACAGTCTTATAGGTAAGAACTAATTACCTAGTAACACGCAGTGATATTAACTGGAGAATTCCGATCGACTATTCCTTCAGAGACAGCTGGCTACAGCCTGATGTTGAAGACCTTTCAACAGTCTACTTTACTGATGGCTAAAAGATAGATGGAGGAACTGGTGCGGGGTTACCCAAATATAAATGAAGGGCATTATAATGGACCTAATAGGGCCTCCGAGGGCTCTTCTTTAACATAACCTCATCTTTGGATATCGGATAAAAGATGATTAAATTCTGCGTAACTAGCAAAGTTGCGGTATTTTTGCTGAAGGTTGCTTACAGTGACAAAACGAAATTTTTGAGTGCTTTGAAGAGCAATTTTAGAAAAACGAACATTTTTGAATAATTTTTTGATGATGGAGCCTTCAACTTCAAGTATTTCAAGTAGTAATGGTATAACATTTTTTTGAATTAAAATCTTCGAATTTAAAAATTGAGTGTTAAAATTGTTTCTTTCGTGAGTCCTCGTTATATTTTTATTATGTACCCTCGATGTAGATTATCATCAATTGGTTTGCAAAATGTTGAAGTTTCTTATTTGCACCTCCAGAAAATAACCAATTTTCCAATCCAGTTTTAATTTCCAAATATTACCATTTCATGTTATGATTGCTAATGTTAAGAACTTTAAGTTTTGCCTCGTTTTTTATCTAAATCTAGCACGTTTACTTTTTTGAATCTTGCAGGTTTATATAAATTAAACTGTTTTATATTTATTTATATTGCGCCAATTTGCAACCTTGCAATTGCAAAAACTATTGCCAAAGACTATTTTAGTATATTAAGTTCATACCGTTTTTGTCATTGTTTGTCATTGCAATTAACTTCTTTAAACATATTCAAAAGTACCATTTTGTAAATGGAGAACATATAATTTTTTAACTTAAATGTAACTTAAATATCTCTTGGAGATAAAACAAAACATCCATATTCTTTAATTCCATATTTTTTATAAGAAAAATTTTTCTAAATTGGAAATATGGATGGAATCGCTATTTTAAACTTTGAACCATCTTATTGGCATATGCTGAGTCTCAAAGTATTCTGTTTAACTAACTCAAATGAATGAATTAATGCATTTTTATTTATTTGTTTTCGTTTTTTACTATTACTATATTTTGATTTATTATATAACATAATACAATAAAATCGACATGTTTTGTTTAATTTAAAACTTAGCACACTTAGTCCCATCACTGTTGCAGTGCAGTGATGAAATTTCTAAATTTCAAATTGTATCTAACTGACCAAAAAAAAGTTGTACCAAAATGAGCATGAATGCATCTAAAATAGTATACTTCATTGGTTCATCGTTTTTGTAAGAAATTTAATTTTCATTTAAAAGTTAGCAATTAAAATAAGTAAGCAAAACATGAAAACGATACTCGATATATAACTTTTGTAATTCATTATCATTGATTCATCCATATATCATTTATAGTCCATATAATAAATAAAAATATTTGTATTAAAATTACAGCAGTTGGCTTCTTTACATCTAATTAGTTAAATTATTGCAGCACATATACAGTAAGACACGAAATTCATCACAAAAAATAACATTTTAGGGCACGAGAAATCGGAAACTAAGAGAGAAGAACAGTTTTTAGTAATCTAGATTAGGGATGTGCAGTTCAGTTGCCCTCTGTCGACGTCGTGTGTACGAAGGTGCTAGAAGCGGGGTGTAAATTAAAAGACGAGCGGTGTTGGTTTTGTTGTGTGTACACATACACATTATTGTTGTTGTTTTTTGCCAAAAGTACACATAAATGTGTATGTACATGTGGAAAAAAAACTAACATATAGAAGAGAGTACAGTAGTGGTGGATACAAAAAAATTTTCTGAGGGGATCATAAACATAAAAAATGTTCCATATATTTAGAATTTTTATATCAGATATTACTATTTTATGTATTTGAAAAATTTTCGGGGGAGGACGGGGGAGGGGGAAATTGCCCCATTTATCCCCTTGCAACTGCCACTGACTTACACAATTGTAAAGCAGAGTGAGAGTGACAATCAACAACATTGCATTTAGAAAAATAACACACATCACGATCAGGGCTGTAAAGTTACAGAAAATTTCAGCTTCTACCACTTTAAGCTCAAAATCAGCCACCTTATTCTTTTAGTCAAAATTTTTCTAAACAATTAACAAATATGTGTAAATATGATTATATTTGTTAGAAAAGAAATAGATTTCTAAAATAGGATATTTTTGTGAAAAAAACAATTTATTACGCCAAATGGAAATAACATTTTTTTTATTTATTCATCTTCTTGTTGTTTGTATAAAACTCTTCCAGGGTTTTCATTTGTGAAAAATTCTCCTGGAATTCTTAGAGTCGCTCCGTAGAGAAATTCGGCTGGTTTCTTCTTTATAGCAGTTCTCAATCCTAGAAGCATCGTTGGCAGTATTTGTGCCCATTGAGGTGTCTGCTAGCACATTATGGATGCTTTAAGGGTGCAATGCCACCTCTGTACCATACCATTAGCTTGAGGGTAGTGCGCGGTAGTGCGTATGCGTTTGCTGCCGATTAGGCGGGAGAAGGATGTAAACAGCGTGCATCCAAATTGAGTTCCTTGATCGGTGGTGATAAGTTTAGGACTTTTAAATCACGCTATCCAATTGCTGAAAAATGTTTTTGCCACGGCACACAGTGTAACGAAGGTGGAAACAATTCAAAAAAGTCAAGTTCGAATATTGATAATATTTGAATGCAGTTCAATTGTAAATACTTCGATTTGAAGAGCTTAAAAAGGATTTTGGGAAATTACTTTTATTTTGCCATAAAAAAACGTATTGAAAGTCAAGCATTTGCAACAATGACATTTTTTTGCAGCAAATACTGCTTTGGTAGGTTCATTTCTAACTCCTGTAACTTTTTTATTTTTCTTTTAAATATAATGAAATTTGATCCCAATTTATTTGTACTATTCTGTAAGGGCATATCCAGTTTTGATGTGTTTTCATTTTCCGTTTTGAAGTACCATTACTTGTAAAATCACCATCTTTTCTTTCGAAGGATGCTTTAGAAGCAAGACACAAAGAGTTTAGAAAGTGTCGATTAGAAAATACAAGAAAAACTTCTAGAGAAGCGTGCAATAGAGATTTGTCAGCGCGGTTATTACTATCTTCTGAGTCACTTATTTCTGCTAAGCAGTAAAAAACAAATGAACGAAAAGGATATTAGTCAGTTCATTTTCTTAAAACCAGCAAATAGTGGTAAAGATATAGATTTAGAAATTGTTTTCTCATCTGATTCGTCATTAGACTATGAAAGAGGAAATGAAAGCGAATAAATTTTAAGCAATTTATTTTGTTTTTGTAGAAATTATAAGTTTATATATTTAAAAAATTGTATTAACTAATGAGTGAAATAAAATAGTTTGATAATCCTAATTATTTATGTAAATAACATCAATTGAATGAATTACACACAAATTATTAAAAAAATATATATAATCATTGCAGATTTAATATATACCGTAAAATACTTTGATCATATTGGAGATGCCACGCCTACTTTTTCGATTTAGATAATTTTTATAAATTGTTATCGTACTCCAATTTTCAAGGCATGAGATTGGGTTCTACCGCAATTTAGAGCCAAAAAACTGATTTAGTCGCTTGTTTCGTATGGGACGTGCCACGCCTATATTTCCAATCTTAACCATTTTTGTTTTAAGAAATGCTTAGAGTATCAGTAGCCACTGCACAAGTTTATTACCTCAAAAATTTTTGAGGTATTGTAATTTTTTGATACAGCTTATATGGGAAGTGGGCGTGTCCGTTAACCGATTTAGTTGAAATTCACAATATTTTTTAATATTTACCTAAAAAATATCTGTGCGAAATTTCATTGGCCTACCACTTCTCCTTCTATTTTTGTCCACCGGTTGTATGGAGACGCTACACTGTGCGGCATCTGCAGTAATGTCCTTGATAGGGATGGCTTTTGGCCATCTTGTAAAGTGGTCTACCATGGTTACATAATATTTGAAGTCATTGGATTCAGGCATCGGTCCTACCAGGTCAATGTGTACGTGGTCGAACCTCTGGTACGGTTCGGGGAACGCAGCTGACTGGATAAGACCGTGTCGGCCGATTTTCGATCGTTGGCAAGGTACACAGTCTCGAGACTATAGAGTGGTGTCCTTGTTTATTGACGGCCAAACGTAGCGTTGAGTGATGATGGTGTGCGTGGCACTGCCGCTAGGGTGTGACATGTTGTGGAAAATTTCAAAAAATTTACGTCGAAGCGAACGGTCTGATGTTGGAGGCGGATACGACACGGCCTTTGCACCAGCTTCTGCAAAATAAGAGAGCTGTTATTGTTGTTGAGAATTTGCATGAGCCTTCGCAAGGTCATCGAAACCTATTGTTGACGGTAATGTGAAGGCTTTGATGCGAGAGATTGCATCTGCTACGTTGTTGTCATTGCCAGCGATGTATTGTAGATTGGTTGAAAATCAGCTGATAAAGCTCAGCTACCTGACTTGCCGTGGTAATTCCTTATCTGCTCGTAGCTGAAAAGCATAAATGAGTGGCTTATGATCGGTTCTGATGAAAAAATATTTTCCTTTGACCCAGACCGGAAATGTTTAATGGCCTCGTAGACCACCGTTAACCCTTTAACGACCGCTCCTGAACGGCTGGGAAATTTGTGAATCTGACACGGATTCGTGTTCAGCGACTCCAATTTAGTGAACAAATGTGTCACGAAAAAAAACTTATTTTACCTGCAAAGGTGTGAAAAATCGCGAGATCTATATGTCCCAATGGTCGTCAACTGTAACAATTTATGCGATTATTTTCTTACGTTGGCTGTACGCGAATTGAAGCAGATGCGCAGATATGCCAGCTTAAAAATTTTTTCTAAATAGTTTGACAATAATATTAAAAGCACGTATCAAATATAAAAAACATAAATTCCTACACTGAATATCGAAAAACAACATTTTTTTATATTGAATTCAATTTTGCGGTAAATATTTGTACCTAAAATAAATACTACTAGGCTATGCAACCATGTTGTCAACCAAAATTATTGGTCCGGGTAAAGCTTTACATTTTGGTGTGACTATAAAATTTGTAGTTTTTCAAGTTTTTTTCGTTGTATAAAAACTATGTGAGGAAATTTTCAATGATATTTTTTTATTAAACAACCAAAAACAACTGAATTTGACTTCAGTAAATCAAATAGTATTTTTTTAACTTGAACGCCACTATCAAGCTGCTGGTTAGCCTGGCTAAC
The DNA here is from genome assembly GCA_963691655.1 of Toxonevra muliebris. NCBI lineage: Eukaryota > Metazoa > Arthropoda > Insecta > Diptera > Pallopteridae > Toxonevra > Toxonevra muliebris. Next base: position 84,778,692 of record OY829326.1, read on the forward strand.
CACCATGACTGTATTGTCTAGTTTACCTCAAAGCAATTCTGTAATTCGTTCCCCACCACAATAGATCACCATCAGAAGCTGTAAGAGAGGGGCCTAAACGATTTAAACTGGCGGATGTCGCTCTCTGTCTGGTCACTATCTCTGAAAAATGAAACAGAAGCAAGAGATGTATTGTCCGCTCCAAACAAGGCAAGGACCGTCAAACAAATGTTATTTGTTCAATTTGTTTCTCCAATGATCGAAATTGCTTTGAAGTTAATCACAAAACTTGAACTTTCCATGTATCGATCAAAAATGTTAAATTTAGTTAAATGTTAGTGGTCGCGTGGATAGTCGAAGTGGACTATCTTTTTCTTTCTTTTTTTGTTGGAAAGAGGAAGGTTGCCCATAACTTCTCAAAATTTGAACCTGTAGCTCCACCCACTGCCAAAATATTGCTGTAAAAAGAAGGGGAAGAAAAAGTTACGAAAATTAGGTACTTTCTGAAAGCCACAATCATTCCCTATTGAATGATACCTTGTTGAAGAAAATCAATTCTATAGATTTTCCAGTAAAAATACAAAAGGTGAAAGAGTCACCGGTGTCCCATTAGTCGTCAAAGAGTTAATTCCCTGTCATACGTGCTGTAGTTTCTCTGTGCCGGTGATAACTTGCTTGAGTAGAATCCTAGTGGTTCCCATGTATGGTTTATGTGTTGTTCTAATACCACAACGAGTACAGTGCTTGACGCGTCAGTGGTAAGGCGCAGTTTCAAATTCGAGACTAGATGTGATAGCAGTGTCGCGTTGGCCAGTTGCTCCTTGACCAGGGAGAAAGCTGCTTCAGTTACTGCATCCCATGGCACAGGTCATTTATTGTTCTTCTTGGAATCTTTCAGTAAGTCGTTAAGAAATGTCTGAGCAAGAGCTGTCCCTTTAATGTGTTAAATTAACAGATCCGATGAATCCTCTCAGCTCGACGATTGTCTGTGGCTTGAGGAAATCCAGGAGAGCTTATATGCGACCAGCCAGTGGTGTTGATCCTCGGGGAGTAATGCGGTAACCGAGAAAATCTACGGCCTTAGCTCTAAGCAAGCACTTTTCACCGTTCACACAAAGACCGTACTTGCTGAGATGTTGAAAAATTTGTCGCAGATGGCATTCATGTTCCTCATAGGTGGAAGATGCCACAAGCAGGTCATCGATGTAGGCATACATAAAATCGAATCCAGTTAGCACTTCATTGATAAATCGCTGGAGTGAATGTGCAGCATTCCGCAGGCCAAAGGGCATTCTCACAAACTCAAATAGCCTAAATGGTGTGATGATGGCGGTCTTGGAGATATCTTCTTCGGCTACTGGAATGTGATAGAATGCGCGTCGAAGGTCAATCGTGGAGAAGACTTGTTTGCCACATGCGACGTCTGCGTAGTCGTGTAGAAAAAATATTGGGTATCGGTCGGGTAGGGTTTGCGTGTTTAATCTCCGATAATCGCCACACGAGCGCCAGTTCCCGTTCCTCCTTTTGGTCATATGAAGAGGGCTAGGCCATGGATTTTTAAATGGTCTGATGTAGCCCAAATCGATCATCAGTTGGAATTCGTTTTTTGCTACTTAAGGTCGTTCAGAGCAAAGTTGCCTAACGCGATGTGCACACGGTGGTCCTACTGTTGGGATATAGTGACGAACATTGTGTTTTGTAGTTGAGTGGTTGGAAGGATTCCCTAGGAGCTCTGAGAAATCCTTGAGGATGCGATAGTACCTTGTGGATGTATTGATGGCAGTGACTAATGTTACTGGTACTGCAGCGAGGAAATCAAGTGTTGCAAAACCAGTGGTGGCCTCTGAAAGACAGTGGCGCTTCAGGTCGACCAGCAAGCCATGTTTATGTAGGAGGTCCGCTCCAATTAAAGGGTAAGGGCACGTTGGCTATACAGAAGATCCAATGAACGGGTCGGTTTAGTCAGATCTTGAGCGTGAGAACTCGATCACCATAGTTATAGATCTTGCTATCGTTTGCCGCGTAAAACTGGTAATTAGTAAACCTCTTCTTATCTCCTGTAGTTGCAGAGAGAACGAAAATATCCGCGCCAGTATCGACTAGGAAATTCGTTCCGCTGATGCGGTCACAAATGAAGAGACGGCGAGGGGAAGCGACGCAGCCAGTAGTCGTCGAGTCTACTGGAATCGGTGGCTTATCGACGATATTTTCAATAACAGATAACGTCTCCTTTTCTAGGCGTGCGACTACTGCATAATATTTTGTGGTATCGGTAGTAATTCTGCACGATTCAAACTGCGCCTATACTAAAGTGAACCAGAGCTGTTGTCTCTGGCTCCAAAATGAAGGGAGTTCCACGCGTTTGATGTGGTCTACTAACAGGGGTGCTTATTATTGATTAGCTGCGTGTGGGTAGTGGTTATCAGCTGTGGCCGACAAATGCTCCTGTAGATTGGAGTTGTCGTCCGCGTTTATAGCAACTGAGGCTTCCAACGGTTGAATAAGCGACATTGTAGCAATCAATTAATTTTTCGTGTTTTAACGGGGTCACCAATAGTGGAAAGTTGCCTTTATCAAAATTTAAATTGTTGAAAGCTAATATGTTAGTGTGCTTCTGTTAGAAGCTTGAATGTTAGTGTGCTTCTGTTAAAAACATGAATGTTAGTAAATTGTATCGACAAAACGAAACCAAAAAGAAAAAATATTCAGCAGAACTATAACTGATATTTGACAAATATATTCCGTACACATGCGCTGTCTATACTTATGTGCATGTACGTATGTAATCATTTAACTGCAATTCTCTTTTTGCTTTCGTTCTATTCGTGGTGGCGGCAGTAGAATATATATGTATGTGACTATAAAGCTGAAAATAAAAATTTAAATAAAAAATAAAAGTCTAGTATAATTGCAAGATAGTAGAAAATGCAAAAATATTATACAAAGTTATACTACGATTCGAAAGCGCACATTAACGTAGAACTGTAGTATACAAGAAATGAAAAATAAATATAAACAAAGAGAGTGTGAGAGAGGCACAGAGTTGCATTTAATATCCTACACTTCATTGCATTGAACATATAAGTATATGGGTATCGTTGTAGGAAAAGTTTTTAAGTGTTGCAAAATGTATTGACGTGTATTTTGTTTTTGTTTCGTTGTAAATAATCGGAAAGTTTTACAGTTTGTCCTATTCTTGCACCATGCAAGGGCATATACTAGACTTAGAGAATCGCCCAATATACTTGAGATTTTGTGAGAAAGAACTACTTGGCCAACGACTTGTGTGAAAATTACCCAAAAACCACACCAAAATTTAACTTTCAGCACCCATATCTCATTCATTAATTGAAAAAAAGCTTACTTAAATTATATTTCCAATTATATATATCTCTGCTCGGCTGAAACCATAGTTGACGAGTTATTTGCCCGTCAGTAAAACTGTATTCACATAAGAAAAAAAATGAATGGGATTTTCACATTCGTAATATATTCTCACTGTATCCAGTGTTATAGAATGTCCCCCCCTTCCCCTGGTCGGTCATGTTTACTTTAAGTAATGCCCCATTTTCAAAGATCGAAAAGTTGGCAACCGTAGTTGTTAACTGTTTAGGGTTCAGAATAACTTGTTAAATTGTAATTTCTTATTGTAAATAATTATGCTTATTTTAGCAAGCCTGCTACAAACTTAAAGTTTAAAAGCAGGAATAAATAAATAAATGAATAACTGTAGAGAATAAACACAAGCATCTCAGAGTGTCACGACGATTTTCGCCAAAGACGGGTTTGACTATGCCCTAATTGTACTTAGTATTTAAGCACACAACAAATAAAAAAAAAATCAAAAATCAAAAAAAAAAAAAATAAATTGGTGTGGTATTAACCCATCATACGCGGGTACCCGAAATCGTTAGAATTTTTTAATGAAACTTCCAGAGTTTGAATTCAAGGCTATTTATATCAATTAAAAAAAAGAAAAGTTTTTTCAATTTTCCATTTCCCCAGAATAAGGGCAAGGGGTTCATAAATGAACCATTTGCGCTTAAGCAAATTTTACCTATAAAACTTCTGTGAAAAAAGAAGAAAAAGAAAAACAGAATTGTATTTAGTTGTTTAGGGAAAGCATATATTTGAATCTATTTTATTGGAGAGTGTTATAATTACTCATGGTAAGCACTGAAACCTTTTTTGCACGTATGAAAGGTGTGCTTGTGACATATCTTACAGCGCTGCTATTTATCGTATCGTGCTTTCTCAACGACGTGAGTTCGTACATTGGCTCTTGGCAAAGTTCTTGGTCTTTCGGATTTTTCATTGGCGTCGATATCATCTTCCACTTCATCCTCAGTATCTGGTTTACTAGCTAACATGAGATTTCTAGCAATTTCGTCCTTGAAGAGAAGTTGAGTCAAAGGCTTTTGGTTTTCTTCATAGGATATAAGGCGATGCAACTTCCAAGCATTTACTGCTGTGCTGTTCAACCTTTGACCCACAACGGCCACCACCACTTTTTCCCTCTAACTGCAATGCGGTAATTTGCTACGGCATTGTCGTGCAAATCAACCCCTCCCATATGCTTGTTGTACTGAGTAATTACATTTGGCTGCGAAACACTGAGCTTCTTTTTCTCCTTAAGATCATAACGGTTTGCCAGACGTATTGGTTCAAGTCTGACGTTGTTTGTTGCCAGTGTTACCTCCGAATTATCATGCCATCGCACAACTAAGATTTTATTCTTTGGGTAAACGCATGATCATAGTTATACTTATGTAAATTTTTTCCAGTTCTAAGAGTGTCGTTAACGTTACACATTCGATTTGAGCGAACCGTTCCAGTTGCTCGAAATTTTCTTTCACTCAGAAGGCACAACAAATAGTATGAAGTGAAGAAATGATCAAAGAATACATCGTGCATGTCTGGATTTCGTACGCACTTCAAAAGATCAAGAACGATACTTGCACCTAATCCTACCTTCTTGACGTACGGTGTCTAGGCGCCAGCACATACGGTGCGGTATTGAAAAGATATACATCACACGAACAGAGACACCTCGAATGAACATTTTGCAGTTGTTTCGGCCATAGTATGGTATCATCTGCTCGTAGACTGACAAATGGGTGGTGAAAACTCCAAACTGCTGGTATTTTTTATTTAGTGTACTTAGTAGTGGTCTAACTTTTGCGAATCGATCACTTGTGTCGATTGTGCAATTGTCTATAAAATGTAGGTATCTTTTCATGAGTCTAAACTTGGTTCGAGACAACGCCTGTTTCACAATTGGAACGGTGTGATATCAAGAGAAGAGCAGAACTCCTATAAATCTCTTCATATCAACTTCGTTTTGCGAGGCGTATAGATTTGTATTGTCATTTTTCAACTTTATAACCTCATCATCGAAGAAGTACAGAAACAGTTCCATTAGAGACTTGCCACCTGAGGAAAGAAAAGCACTTACTATCATAATTGTTCGGGAAAACAGTAAACAAATAGCTACCTGATTTCTGGATCAAAGCTTTACGTAATGGTTCAACTAGATCTTCATTTGTGTCACTAAACTTGAAATTGTTTCTATTTGTACGTCGCCACTTCGGTAGACCAAATTCAGCCAATGGGGTAAAATTTTCGGCTGGAAAAGAGTTGGAAGTTTCGTTGCGCTTACTTTATTTTATTGAGCACTATTTTATTTTTTTTATAAACTAATTTCTTAAAAACACCAATCACAAGAAAATTTCAGCACGTTAATGTTTTGCACCAATAAAAAAAGCGCCAAAACTTGTGAAAAAACAGCTGTCACAATTGTAGATTATGCACCAATGGTTCAAAAAAGATCCACCGAAAAGTAAGCTGTGATTGTGGGAGGGAATTTAACAAGGGAGGAAAGAGAAGTACATTATTTTCTAGTTTGGTCTTTGCGCTTTTTACTTCAGCCATTTTTATTTCGGATTTTTATTACTAATTATTTATTATAATTAATTTAAAAAAGAGATTTTTTTCAACCCCCATCTGGGGAAGGAGAGCGAGGGTTTTTGGGGAAGATAATAAATTATTCTTTAACCCTAAACTTCAAATTATATTTTAATAAAAAAATATTTAAAAAATAAAAAAAAAATTTAAAAATAAATAATTGATATCAAAGTTGATGGTTCAAAAAAAAAACCAGGCGCGTATGATGGGTTAAGGGATATTTTTCGTTTCTTTTGCCTCTTATTGAATCTTTTGCTTTTCTGCACTTTAATGATTTTCCTCTTTCTGAGCTTAGTACTATGGTCCAACGGAGTGAATGCTATCCTGCCTATCTTCAAATCTAGCATAAAAATATTACTTGGCATACTGCGTATTGCTCAGTAGCTCTTCTTTTCAGGATCCGATGTCAAAAAATGTGTCGCATAGAGTTACAATCCATATATCGCTTGAGACAAAATTGCGTTCCAATGACAAAACGAATATTAAGAACTACGTACCACTTTTTTTTCTCCTTAATGCTTTGTTTTCAGTATGTGATATTTTGTATGTTTCAGTTTCTGAACTTTCACCCTCATTTTCGCTGGGAGTTGTTAATGGTGGTAAATATGAATCCGGATGCCGCAAATACAATTTACCTAAAAAAATAGAAATGATTATTTATAATTTTTATTGCCACAAAAAAGTTAAAAGATTAAGATACATAGATTCGTAACACTTTGTGGCAAAGACTAGTTTTTGGTCGCACTTTTAAGATTGCAAAAACTCAATATATCAAATGAGTTAAGGATAAGTTTACCCCGTGTCTCGACTGGCAATAATAAATGTCATTATTTTTACATAAGGGTCAAATTTTGTCAAGATATTTAATTTTAACGGGGAATTTGTATGTATGTAACATATGTGTTACGCCGCTATGCGCAATGTCGTTGCTTGACGGCGCAATGTAATCGGCTGGGATTTCTTAACTGTCATCTTGTGTTTGCCTTCTATTCTTTATATTTCAATTGTACGCAACAGCATAAATTTGCTCATCAATAAATTAATAACTGAGTACAATTAAATATTTAATACTGAATTATTGTAAAAATTAATAATTTGTGAATTTATCTATTTTATAGTCTTGAATTTGTACCGCTTGTGGGAGACAGGATGCCGTGCCGTTCTTTGCATAGTCAAACACAAGTATGTTAGCTCTCTTACTTTTACTATTTGAAATAAATATTGAATTTGCTGAAAATACTGCTTTTTTGTTGCTCCCTACGTCCCAACAATATGTATTTAAAATTCAGACATAAAGTTGCACAACAATCAGGGATGTCAACTTGCGGGGAATTCCCCTATTTGCGGGTAATTTTACTTAGTGCAGGGAATCGGGGAATGAGCTGTTTTGTGCAAGGAATTCGAAACCGTTCAGCTTTTAGTCATTAAAGTCAGTAGACTATTTTTTGTTAAATTTTAAAATTTTGTTTAAAAGAAATCGCTAACTTTTGTAATATTTCATATTTTAGGTCTTAAAATCTTTATCTTTTCTTAAGTGGGCCCTGCATTTTCTTGGTTTGAAGAAATCAATTTTTAAAATAGTGTGTAATTTGTTATTTCATTTCAAAAGTATTTTGTAAAAATTTCAGAGAGAAACTCAGAGTGCTTTCGTAGATATAGACAATCATAACGCCGAGTGTTAATCAGACAAAACAGTTGCCTTCCCTTTCGGCCGTTCAGAAAGGCTTAGCTATGCCTTGATCCAGCAGCTCCTGATTAATAACTCTTAATCCTTGCTGACTAATCTGTAAACTTACAAACTACGGTCAGCCATCATAAAGAAGATGAAGTATTTTTTAAATGTTAAAAACCGATAGTCAAAAGTTTAAACCCGTTTTTCTCAAAACAAGGTTTTTGCCATTTTTTATTTGAGCCAAAAGAAAGTCCATGCCTTTTCTTTTCAGAACTTTGATGTCTAAAAGTGGACTGGGGCTTGTTTATCTATCAAAATCAACGTCTAGTAACTCGAAACACCCCATCTCGTTCAAATTTGGTGTGGTAACTACTACCCAATGGGACTAAACTTTGAGCAAGTTTGAGCCCGATAGATTTTGAGAGTGGGTGCCCTTGAGATGAAATAACTCATTAGTCAAAAGAACTCCGAAGTCAGAAAGAACATTTGTGTTAACCAATCAGTCCTATAAATAATGGTTAAGCTTTGGACCGAGATAGTGCAGGGCCGCTTTAAAATAACAGTCACCGAGATGAATTTTAAGCCAACGTAAAGGTAATTTTCGTATTTATAAAATGTTTATATGGAAAGTGTGTATCATGCAGTTGTAATATAAAATTTTGGACGTTTAAACATCGTTTAAATTGCCATATGTTTTGACAACTGCTTCTTTCAAATAAAATAAAAGTGTGTGTGTGAATCTAAAAAAATAAGCAAAATGCGTTTTTCTGGTGAAGAGGACGTGAGTCATACTGAAATCTTAAACATTACAGTTTTAAAAAGACTTCGAACAATAAAATCGCGGTTTCGCCTTACAGAGTCTTCTGAGCATAGCGTCCTGGAGTTTGTTACCCCGCATATAAGGAATCGAACAAATTGGTGTGACATTGCATGTGCAAAAGAGTGTTCCATTAGAGTGCCATTAATTTTCGAAAGTCGGAAAATTTTTTCGGTATTCCCAATAACTATCGAATAAAATAAAGAATAAGCAGAAATTACCCGATTAAATCTACCAGGTTTTACAAATGTAATTGTCCGCACAACTGCTTTTTTCACCTTTTCGGTAAAAGAAAACATAGTAACACCTGCATAGTCGTTCATAGGAATGTGAAACCAATTTTTTCTGTCCAAAAATGGGCTGAAACTTGTTTATCTATCAAAATGAACGTCGAGTAACTAGAAACACTCGCTAGCTCTCGAAAGTTGTAGTGGCCCTATTCTCATGATTCCCACTCCAAATAATGGTATCTTTGTATTGATAAAGGAAAAAAAAATGTAGTTACAAACGAGGTAAATGTTCCAGTAATTGTGCCAGTTCCAGTCACTTTAATTGGTAAAAATTTTGTTAATAATGTTTTTTGATATACTTTTTTGGGTATTTCTGTCTTATAGCAAATGCAGACTGAAATTATAAAATTTAAATTCGAAAATCAAAGTTTACTAAGTTCTGTCTACAATTGTGAAAATGAATACGATGATGCATTTAATGGACCATACCAAACACCTGAAGATTATGCTTAATGGAAAACGACGACTTAGAATTAAATAATAACATTTTAGGGTTGTCTCCAAAAATTTTGGAGTTGATACGATAGTTCAGAAAAAAAATTTTGAAAAATAAACAAATTAGTTTCAATTTATATGGCAAAAAATTCCCAATTTTTTCGAACCAATTTTTTCTAAACGCTCTTCAAAGTTAAGAACTCTCAATTTGAAATGTTTGTCTTAGTACCACTAGATTTAAAAACTTAGTATAAAATAGAAAGAGTAGTCGAGTCTTTATAAATTAAAAAAAACTGTTCTAATTTTTTGGCAATGCTATTTGGAATTTTACCAGCACCAGATGATGCGACGGATTAGATTTGGAAACAGAGGTAATAGGTGAAACAGGGTTCATCAATTTTTTATTCCTATTTTTAAAATTAAATTTAAAATCTAAAAGAAATGCTAATAAAAACTACATTTTGCAGTGTTATTGATAATATTATTTATAAACTTCGTCAGTATTTCCCTATTTTCTCTTTTTGTAAATTTAATAGCTTTTAGCAAGCCATTTTCACTACTAGTCAATAGATAGTCAGGCGGCCATAAATCACTAGATATTTACTTATTACCTCTAAGGTGGTTGCTAACTGCCGACTATCTCCTAAAGAGATATTGGAACGGCTCAAGGTACACCGATATTGGGCACCAGGGATCAAGGACATTTCAGGCAATTGTAAAACCAATGAGCTGGCAATGCTAGCCACAACATTCCCTATTTTTAACATAACCCAATTAGCAACGTAGTGGTAATAATTATTGGGCATTGCCTATTCGGTTGCCAATAGATTACGAGTGCCCACAAACAACTTTTTTAGGAGCTGCCTTGATGTGGAGGAAGAGGAAACGGCTTTTCACCTTCTCGCCAAACGTTGGCTGGCATCTTCAGGTTATTTAATTAATTTTTATTTTGATTATGCAGGTGTTACAATTTTTTTTTTTTTTAGCGAATAAGTAAAAAAAGCAGTTGTGCGGACAATTACATTTGGAAAACCTGCTAAATTTAACCGGGTAATTTCAGCTTATTCTTTCTTTTATTCGATAGTTATTAGGAATACCGAAAAAACTTATATTATTCCTCATCGATAGATCTATAAATTTTGTAGACAGTTTTTATGTAAAATAAAAAATGTGTGAGATATAAACAATCAAATATGAATTTTGTGCAAATTTTGGAGCTCTTGGGACACCACTTCCCCTTATCCAATCGACCTGAAATTTTACACAGCGATCGAGGGGGTGCTATCAATAGATTTTTCGAAAAAAAATTCTCCATATAACTTAATGGTACCCTAGTATTCCATGCTTTCGACTTTTCTTCCGCACTTGCCCTGTCCGTTTGCTTGCACTCTACTATTTTGTGCTTCTCTACAACTTCTAGTGGGAAAGTAATCTCCGCGGAGCTAAAATTAAAACTCCTTTTAATATTTTTTACTTTGAAATTCATTTTTTAATTTAAGATTTAAATTTTTTTCTGTCGACAAAAAAATGATCAGCTGTTAGAAATAAGCAAAAAGCAATTGCTGAGTTGAAATTAAACTCACACTGAAAAACTGCTTCTATAGTTAAACGTAGATCAGAGTTAAGCGACGTGCCAGCAAACTTAGTTTAAACCGAGTTTAAACTCGCAATGAAAAACTGGCCCTGAATGTCTTGAAAGAATTATAAAAACTTCAAGTGATAGAAAACCCCAAAATGAGTCTTAAATTTTGAATAAATCCTTTTTTGGAAAAACAGCGACTATTTCGGGGCTCATCTTTTGAAAGACCTGCAGTGGGATTTTCCTATAGGGATTACAAAGATGTTTGCGATATAACAATTCATAATTTTGAAGCTCTTTTTGTTGTGGTTAAACTTAATCACACGTTTCGAGATTTGATGTAATTTTTATTATTCTCTTTTGAAATTTCTATCCGCAATTCTTTTGACTACCCTTCTCCCCCACAAATTTAAACCTTGATGCTAATTTCTTGAAACGTGAGACCAAGAAACCAAATTGTCCATGTTGAGCCAGTATTTAAAAAACAGGATAATAAAATTAAATTTGCTATTACTAGCAGTATGCGACTAGCAGTATGGCTGACTTCGAAAACATACTAATGCATTGCTTGCAAAAAAGTAATTCAACTGCAATACCTGAACAGCATTTATATGCAAAAATAAACAACATTATAAAAATACATACATTTTTCTTTTTAAATCTTAATTATCCAGAAAACTTAAGTAATTTTTGACTTTTATGTATCTTCCTAAAATCTTAAGATTTGACTTAATTCTATTTCAGTTAATAGATAAGTGCAAATTTATTTTTTCTTAAAATTAATTGCCAGCCCTGAAGGAAGAATAAACACACAATTTGCGGTCAGTTTGCTCTTTCTGCGATCACACGATTGTTGTTTATAACTATTTTTATGTGCACAAAGTGTTGTTTTGTGACGAAAAATTATCGTCCATATTAAGTTTTTTATAAAAATTTAATAAAAATATTTGTAAGTATCCAATTTTGGTGGGAATTTTTTGGTAAGTATATAGATATATTCACTTTCATAATTTCTTACTGTTTGATGTAAATAAATAGTTTTATGTGGCTTACGTAATATTTTATGAAGGCAGCCTCAGGGCGGCCTTGCGGGTTTAGATCAAAATTTGTGTTGTTTTTGCAAATTACATATAGGGTGTAAAATTATTTTTCCCTAGCTATAATATGTTTACTTTAGACTTTTATGGAAACAATGGAAAGTTATAATCGTAAAACCAAAATAATTGGCAGCTCAAGTACTTTTAAGCTATCATAATCTTTACGTTGGGCCCGAAATTGTGTTGCACAGTGTTATTTATTAACTTTTTTCTTTTGAATAAATAAAAAGTAAATTATAAATTTCATTTAAAATTATTTTTATATCCAATTCTTTTAAGTTTGTGTTTAATCAACATTTATAGCAATGAAACAATGTTCTTTATTTTTTGGCTTAAACCCGCAAGGCCGCCTCAGGGCAGCCTTTCGTTTTCATTCATTTTCCTTTCATCAATGTTAACTGGAAACAAAAATTCTATCGTTTGTTTTTTTATTATTTTAATCTTGCGGGTTAGAGGGTTAAGGATACCAGTTATAACTAATATCTCTGTAGATCCTTGCAAAAATTTCAACTGCGTATTTTTTACAAGAAACCATAATAACTAGGATTTCACCGAAAAAGGACGGGTTAACCAAAAAAAAAAAAGAACAATATACATAACTTTTCACTTTTCACTTTCACAAATTGATGCGGAATTTCATTAATTTGATATGAAATTGTCATGAAACCAACTTATTAAATAAAAAACTTTTTTTTCACACATAACTTGATTGTTTATGAAAAATTAATATAAAGAAACAAGTCGTGTTCAGCGCACTATGAATTTTCTCAGCGTAATATCGATTTGTAAGATCTCTTCCATTTCTAAGGGAAAATAAAAAATTCAACAAAAATCAAAAAATTAGATTATTTGGTTTGTAGATAAAAGAAATAAACTGTTTTACAATAATTTACATGAACATATTTCTGAATAATTTGGTTGATTTGCAATCGTGAATGGCGTAGAAAATGGACAAACGGGAATCCAACACACTAAACAGCGATAAGTCGAATTAAAAATAGTTTATGTTAATAGGTAATGTAAAAAAAAAATTAAGTATCTCCCCCCCCCCCCCCCCCCACTCTTGCCAAGGAAAATTTCTACCTATGCTTTTGCTTCAATGTATTTGAATTAAACCTTTAGTTCCCAAATTTTTGAATGTTTAAAAAAATTTTAATTGGTTAATATTGGTATCAAAATCATAAACTGATTTAAAACCCAAAAAAAAAAAAAACTAATGGGCGTGGATTTATGAAGTGGGAAAGTTTGAACGCCTTAAATTTTTATGTGCATTTTCGAAAAAATATTCGCGAAAATTAAAAGTATCCGAACTTAGGAAGTGTCCTAAGATAAAACTCTTTATGTTATGTCAGAAAATGTCGATAGGGATTTAGCAGACATTATGCTAAGTAAAATTGTTGGTGTAGTGCAACACTGGTAATGAAACTCACCATATGAATAATAGTTATAACCATGGTGAAATCATGTAGAAGGTGATAGCAAGATTACAACAATTTCGTTTTGACAAAAATAACACATCTTTATTGTTGCGTCAGATATCATAAAATGTCAAAATCAGCCGTACAACAAAATAGTAACAACACATTTTTGTTGTTGCGGCCATAATAGCGGCGTGAAGAGAATGTAAAAATGGAGAACATACGTAAACAAACAATTAAAAGTAAACAATCATTTTGACAGCCTATGATATTGACCACGAAAAAAAAGAAGAATGAGTTGCTGGTAACTTCACCTGGTATAAATTCACCTTGGTTATAACAAAACAAAATATACGAACATTCTGGTCGTGGCTTCAAGACAAATAAGTCGAAGCTTAAGTAGCTATAATAAGAACATTAGCATAAACAAAATTTTTTAATATACCACGTTTTTAAAACGGACTAAAAAGTATAAAATAATAATTTTCCTTGTCCCATACATATTTATAACACCATACAGATTCATAACCCCATACAGATTGTCTTGAAAATATGTAATTGTAAATTTTAGTAGGTCTGGAAAAATTTGCATGATTTAAAACAAAAAACGTGGGTCGCTAATCGATATTCAACTAAAATATTTCATGATTTTACCTAAATATACAGGGTGACAATCGTAAAGTGACGCACACATTTCAGCAGTTATTTTCAGAAGGACGTACTTCCATTAAGTACAATTAAGTGTTAACACTGCTGAATATATAAGCATTCATTTGAACCCCACCTCATTCAATATAACCTCCTTTAGCCTGCACACATGCCTTCAATCGATCCGGAAATCGTAGGACTGTTCGCCGCGGGACTTCCTGATAAATTTCAGTCCAGGCTTTCTCTAATGAATTTGTCAGCGACTCCAGACTGTGGTGTTGAGATGCACAAGCATTACTCTCTAAAATACTCCAAAAAGAGTAGTCCATTGGATTCAAGTCTGGGGAGTATGGTGGCCATTCTTGAGATGTTATGAATCCAGAAAAATTGTCTTTTATCCATGTTTGCGTTAATTTTGCCATGTTGGAAGGTGCAGAATCTTGCTGGAAAGCCCACTTTTCATTTCCAAATGTATCTTGGGCCCAGGGAAGAACATGTTCATTTAAAATGCTCCGATAAACAACCTGGTCAATTTTAACACCCTCTTCAACGAATATTAGAGGGGTTCTGGCATTAGCGGAAACTCCAGCCCATACCATAACGGAAGCTGGCTTTTGAACTCGGCCAACAGTCCTATTTTGTTGCGATGATGATGTTAGCCACATTCGGTCATTTTGCGCATTGAAATGTTGTTCAACCGTGAAAATTTTTTCACCTGTAAACAAGATATTTTCAACATTTTTTAACACGGAGGAGCGTAGCAACGCCTTGCATCTTTGCAGTCGCAAATCTTTCTTTTTTTGTGTCAGATCTTGAGCTTTTCGGCTTAAGATTAAGCTTTGATTTTGCAATGATTCGCACTGTTTCACGGTTTACTCCCACTTCCTTAGCGATTTTTCTCATTGAGCGCCTTGGATTTCGCTTGATTCGTTTACGAATTTTTTCTGTTAAACCAGTAGTGGCAACTGTTGAAAATTTTCCCCGGTCTCTATCTCCAAAACCCCCAGTTTCATTATATCGAATAATAGCTCGGTCTACCGTACGACTTGACAAATTTAAAGCCTTTGCAATTTGACGGCTACTATAATTTGCCAAATGAAATTTCATAATTTCACGACGAATATTTTCCTTGTCCATTTTTATGGAAATTTCAAAATGTAATAACAAAAATTAAAATGAAATTAAAAGCAAAGCCAATGATAAATGAATTTGCTTTTTAAATTAAAGTAACGGTAAATGGCAAAGCTTACTGCAGAGTATTAAACTTGCGTCACTTTACAATTGTCACCCTGTACTTATTTACATATATTTAGGTAAAATGTTGAAAATAGTAATAACAATGAACTCTGTAGAAAAAGATTCAAAAGTAATTATATGAAATATGCAAAACCGCAACCAAACGTTTATATATTTTTATATAAAGAATATGTAAATACTGTAAATGTTGGATGTTATTTGCCAAAAGAAATGATAAATATTTGTTTTATCAAACACGTCAAACTCATCCATTCATACATTTTTGTCAGCTGGATGTGTCGACAACCGTCGCTATCACACCATCGGTATTGCACCTCGTTGCTGGTTTCTACGATTTTTTGTTTCAATTCCAGCAAAAACGAAAAGAAAAAGTTCGTTATTGTTTGTTTTTGTTCTCTGCTTTTATCTTCTCTCTCTCATTTGTCTTTGAATTTGTGTACCCAGCGGTTTTTCAGACAAGTGCTTGAAAATTAAGTGCTTAAAAAGTGGTTGCAAGTGCACCATTTCAACCGGAAATTGCAAAGAAACCATGCGAACAACAAATGAAGTTTTCTATCGAGTAATAAAAACGAGTATCGTTCAGCGAGACGCTACGAACGATTGACTGAACGAGAAACGAAGTGAGTTAGTTTTCACGCAACAGCGAAGTAAAGTGGTTGTGAAATTTCACGAAAAGTGTGTGTGTTTTATTTTATTTCTTTTTTGCAATTGTTTTATAAAAAATAAAAAAAATGTAATATATATATACAATTACATATGTATATATATATATATATTTTTTTTTGGTTTAAAAAAAAAAAAGCAAATGAAAAGAATAAAATAACATGACGCAACAATGAAAAATTACGATACTGGATATTTTTTTCTCCCTCTTCTCTTTTTCAACTAAAGTAAGCACAAAGGAGCGGAAGTGCTTATCTAACGCATTCTTTCTTGCGTTTGTTTAGCGCTAAAAGTACTCCACTAAACAAGTGCTTGTCTCCTAGGACATGCAATGTTAAAATATATATAGAACACATATGCTTGTAGTGCATCAAGCACTTGTTTAGCGCTATTCTAATGCTTCCATTTACCGCTGGGTATGTATACACACCCAGAAAATTACCCAATTCTAAAACAAAGAAAAAGTTTCCTCAATTTGAATCCACGAAAATTTCTCTCGTTTAAGTAAATTTTCCCCAAAATGAAGAAAAATTTGCCCCTTTAATGGAACCATGGTGTTCAATTTGAAGTAAGCTATTTCTTCATTATTACAAATTTAGTTGCATACAAAATGTAAGAAAGAGACGAATATACCAAAAATGTTCTTCATACAAAATGTTCTTATATACAAAAAACTAGCTTTACTCTTTTGGCCTTAGCAGACAATCGCATACGCTTTGTTTTTCTTTTGAATTTTTTAGTCGGCGTCTCTATTTCAAGCGAAGCGGTTGTGTTTGTGGCTGTTGATATAATTTGTGAAAAAAATGTATACATATATTGAAATGATATAAATTTCAATAAACTTCAATTTATAATTTTTTGAAGACTATAAGGATCTTTTCATCATTTCAAGGCGACGACGCCTGTAGTATATGTAAAAATACGTATGAATGTAATCCTTAATACTCATTACTAATAAAATAATAAATGAATACAAGTAAAAAAAAATATGATTACTATGCCTTTTAATTAAAACAACATTGTAGAAAATATTCCATAAATTCAGGATTTTTTTCTAAAAAGGTAGTAAATTGACTTAAATTTATGGAAAATTATTCCTCAAACTGAGGAAAATTTTACCTAAATTATATACAATTTCTCATATTGAAATAAAATATTATTCATATGAAAAACGCAATTTCTACAAATTGAAGACATATTTCTTTAATTTATAGAAAACTTCCTTCTTTCAAAGAAAATTTTCTCTAAAATAAAGAAATAATATTTCCTCAATTCAAAGAAATTTTGTATATCTAAATGAGGAAACCGTTTCTATGGCGCCAAATCATTCCCATTTTTCCTCAATTTTTCTTCAAACGAGGTAAGTATTTCTCTGGGTGCACATATACATATATTCTACTCCCGCTATGCTTTGATCTATGAATAAAATTGAAAAACTTCCGACGCTGATATTTAATATTATATTATATTTATATATATTTGAAATATTTTATATTGCATTGTCCTCCTGTTCTGTACTATATTTAAAATTTCAAGTCTCTAGCTCATCGGGAAGTTCGTTTAAAATCGATTGCAAAATTCCTACCCAACAGACTGACAGACAGACAGACACCATTGAAAGCGAGTTGATATAAACGTGGTAATAAAAAAGATCCATTGAAATTAAATAATGACATTTAACTAAATAAAAACGGATATAAAATATCATATGGCGGCTGTGAAACGGAAAAAAAAGGCTAATCAAAAATTTATTATTTAAAAGTGTTATTTGCTTAAAAAAAAAAAATTTATTTATTCAATAAAACCAAAAAAGTGGTACTTGGTTAACAAATAAAATGGCGGAATATAATAAAATCGAAAGCCATTATTATTATATATAAACAATCCATAAAATTATAATGCGCAAATTATTTAACAAAAAATAATACTAAAATTTGCAAAATTAAATTATTGGAAAAAATTTTACAATGACTATGAGCAAAAAAAAAATAACCGAAGTACTATTTTTAGTGTAATAAAACTAGTTTGCACCATAAGACACAAACGAGAGACACAAAAGTTAAAAACTATTTTAAAAAACCATACGAAAATTTGCTATAACAAAATTCGAAAGTTTTACATAAAAATTGAAAAACTTCTACTATTATGGTCCCTGGAAGGCCAAGGCCGAGCTTTTCGCATCCATTCATGTTGTGTGAGTTATGTATATTTATACACGAATGGAAAGGACCAACAGTTTTATGCCGAATCCGAACAGCGAAGTGAAAAGCTTTTTCATAGGCATTTTTTCGGAGGTTTGCCATTGCCAGCCACGGGGTAGTGCCGTGTAGAAAAATTTTTATTTTCTATTTTTGATTTTTCTAGCGTGCCGAGTTATGAACCCGGGCACCTCTGCGCAGCAGTCCAACACACTAACCACTAGATTGCGGCGACCACTGAAAAATTGAAAAAACATATGATAAATTAACAATTAATACAATAAAACAAAAATTAAGAACTATTTTGAAAAAAAAACGTGTCAACTGTACTAATTGCACGAACTTTGTCAACATCACACAAAAATCACCCTACACAAACATCGAATATTAATTTAGAATACGCATTCCAGTTGACGACATATCAAATCACGTTATACGCACTAAACCTGTATGAACATCGAATATTAATTTACAGCACTGCGAAAACACCGCATTCTAGTTAACGGCATATTAAATCACGCAATAAATTCATATAAACATCGAATAGTAATTATAACGCAACGAAAACATCGCATTCCAGCTAACGGCATACCTAATCACGCTATATGCACATAGAACTTCAACTTCACTTTGTATGGCAAGATCTATAGAGAGAGAGATACGTCAAGGAAATGAAAGCGTTTTTAATGGCGATGCAGTCGAAGCTGTACATAAATTGTCGAGTATACAAACGTGGTATAGTTAAATGTAGCTGTAAATGTACACTTACGGTAAAAAAAAACGCCGACGAGTACTTTTACCTACATTGTTTGTTTCCCTGCTTCTTTTTTGGTCAATCCCGTTATATTGCGGTACTTTTTAATTTTTTTTTATAATCGCTAATAAGTTTCTTGTCTAACAAGTAAGTTTTTTTTGTCAAATATTGCATTTATATTTTATCTGTTGGCGTTGAAACATCGATATTAAAAGAAACAATGGTTTTGACCGAAAAACAAAAAATTTATATAATTGCATATAAGCAGCAAAATATGACAAATGTGGATATATCACATAAAATTAATTGTGATGAGTCTTCCGTACGACGATTTTGGAAAAAATTTTTGGAAATAGAGAGTTTGTCGCGTCGCTCTGGAAGTGGCCGTCCAAGAAAGACCACTGAACGAGATGACAGGATGACAGAAATTGCTGCGGAGTTAAAAGAAAGCCAAAATATGGAAATTAGCACCTCAACTATACAGCGTCGCTTGAGAGAAAATGATTTGTTTGCCCGCAGACCTGCGAAAAAACCGCTCCTCACATCCAAAATGCGTTCCTCACGCTTAAACTGGTGTAAAGAGAGAAAGAAGTGGGTGTATAACGATTGGGCACAAGTCATTTTCTCTGATGAGAGCAAAATAAATCTCATCAATTCAGATTCGGGATGTATGGTGCGTCGCAGAAAAATGAGAGGTTAAGTCACGAATGCATTCAAAACACTGTGAAGCATCCTGCATATGTTATGGTCTGGGGGGCAATAACAAGCTGCGGGGTTGGAGAGATTCTACTTCTGGATGGTTATGTTAACTTCGCAGCTTATATCGATATCATAAAAACGGTGTTTTGCCTGGCATCGAACAACTAAGTGAACGCGCAACAAAAGCCATATTTCAGGACGATTCTGCACCTTGTCATCATTCGAAATCGGTAAGTATCCCACTTGTAATAATGTTTGGTTTAAATTTTGTTTGGTAAATTTACAATAATGGACTTTTTATTTTTTCACAGGTAAAGGCATAGAAGGAGTTTTTTGGGAATTGAATCAATTTCATGGCCGTGCACATGAAACTTCTTCCATTATCTTTTCCATCACAGGTAGTATTGCTATTGGCCTATAGTTTTTTGGATCCGATTTAGCACCAGCTTTATAAATCGGTCTTATTACAGATATTTTAAGATTTTTAGGTACAATGGATTGACTTGAGCTAAGTTTAATAAGTTTGGTTATCACAGAGGTTAACACAGATGCATTGTTTTTGAGATCTTTAGGTCTTATTGCGTCAGATCCTGGTCCTCTTGTATCATTCAGGCTATTAATAATTGATAAAATTTCGTCTTCATTTGTCTATGACACATATATATATACTATATACCAACCTTTTTTTCTTTTGTATCAATAGTTTTAATATCTCAGGTATGTATTGCATTATCGCCATTTTCTTTAAATGAAGTTGCAAAGTTGTTACAGACAACTGTTATGCTATTATTTTTAAAGTTTTTAGTAATAGTTTCATCTAATTTGTTAGCTTTTTTACAAATTTTTTCATTTATTTCAAAAGAAAATCGGTCGTTTTCATTACATTTTTAAAAATAAATTATTTTAAAAAGAACTTTCAGGACCTAAAGTAATATTGGGAGTATGAATGTATAAACTCGTAATTGTGACTAACTTCAAATCTATCATAAGCGCCATTTTTTTGACATTGACAGCTATTCTATCTCGAAGAGCGCCAAAAATACTATAAGAATTGATCTGTCAAATAATTTTCATAATTTTACAAAAGTGTTTTACTATAGCTGAAAATGTCGAATTTCGTGCCAACAAAACAACATTTGCGGGAAGTTTTAATTTGCTTCTTCCATTTAAAGAAAAACACAACTGAAGCACATCGTTTACTCTCTGAAGCTTATCCTGACTGTGCTATAGATGTTAGAATGTGTCAGGTGTGGCATGCCCGTTTCAAAAGTGGTGATTTTGTTGTTGAAGACAGGGAACGTTCAGGCGGCCCGAAAAAGTTCGAAGATGAAGAATTGAAGGCATTACTCGAAGAAGATTCATGTCAAACGCAACAAGATTTTGCAGAATCTTTAGGAGTTGATCAATCAACCATTTCTAAACTATTAAAAGCATTGGGAATGATTCAAAAGCAAGGAAATTGGGTGCCGTACGAATTGAAGCCGAGAGACGTCGAACGACGATTTTTGTGGATACATTACGATAACCCAAAGCGTAAAAAATCATGGGGACCGCCCGGACATGCATCAACATCAACGGCAAAGCCGAACATCCTTGGATCCAAGCTCATGCTGTGTATTTGGTGGAATATGAAAGGTGTCGTGTATTATGAGCTGTTGAAACCGAATGAAACGATCACTGCCGACCGCTACCGACTACAATTGATGCGTTTGAGCCGAGCATTACAGAATAAGAGGCCAGAATATAAGAATAGACACGACGAAGTTATTCTTCAGCACGACAATGCTCGGCCGCATGTTGCAAGGCAAGTAAAAACATACTTGGAAACGCTGAAATGGGAAGTGCTACCCCACCCGCCGTATTCTCCAGACATTGCTCCTTTTGATTACCACTTGTTCCGATCGATGACACATGGCCTGGCTGAACAGCACTTCCGTTCTTTCGAAGAACTCAAAAAATGGGTCGATTCGTGGATAGCCTCAAAAGATGAGGAGTTCTTTCGACGTGGAATCCGTGTGCTACCAGAAAGATGGGAAAAGGTTGTGGCTAACGATGGACAATACTTTAAAGAATAAATTTATAATCACTTTTTCACAATAAATGTCCAAATTACGAAAAAAATACGAGTTTATACATTCATACTCCCAATATTAGATTTAAGATACTGCACCAGTATCTGATTTTCTTAAAAAAAAGAAATGCTGATGAATTTTGGTGTGAAATTTTTCATTTAAAGAATGCTTCAAATGAAAAAAGGTTTTTAAAATTGGAAAAATTTATTGAGCTAATTTTAAATTTTCCACATAGCAGTGCGGTGGCAGAACGAATTTTTTTCAATTGAATTTAACACAACGCCAAAAACGGAATTGCTTATTAACTGCAACTGCCAATGCAGTAATGGTTGGTAAGGAAATGCTACAAAAAATTGTGCATCTACCTTGGTTCCTTCCATAACATAAAATTTTTGTATGCCCGGTTTTAAGAAGGAAGAAATGTTTATTTACCTTTTTAATCTTTACTGTTTTTTTAATTTTTATTGACTAATATTAATACTTAATATTGAACCATTTGTATCCAACGTAGGACTGTTTTGTTTTTATATGAATTTGTATATTTGTCATAACTTTTATAGCTTTAAGTATGACTGAATTTGTAAAAAAAGAGCTGTGAACTAAAAATTTTATTTTTTCCTAATAAATTTTCTAAACATTAGTGGAACTGTTAGCAATTATCTAATTATGTAATACTTATTTATTTGAAAACTTTTTAGACATTTTAAAAAATTCATCCCCTGTAAAGCAAAATCTTCCGCACGAAAGGAAAAATTATTTTTTCTTTAGGAATGAATAACCCAACTTTATGAAACTGCAAACCTAATTTTCCCTTTAGATTCTTCTGGATCGTTGGCTTGCTTCTCTTTGGTGCATCATCAATCGAATCATTGCGTTGCTCAGTTTTTTCACAAACAAGAAGAACGATTCTCACTGACGACTGGGATCTTGGCTAACCTTAATGCATTCAAGCATTCCATTGTAGCATAACTTAGTTCAATAGAAAAATTGCCGAAATGACAGTGATATTGGAAAACAGAATCATCCAGCGGCTAGTTTGCTTCTCACACGTAAACTTTTCAATCACTTGGTCAATTGTATCAAGCCCTAATTTTTTTGAGTTATAAAACTTGATAATTTTTGGCAATTTTTTCATATGATTTTCAAGATTCATTTTATCGGGGTGTAATCCACTCAAACCCGTAACCACTTTATACTTTTTTGGAATGTACTGAACAATTGTAATTCGGTCATTGAAAAATTGTCAACTGATAAGCAGTGGTAAGAGTCATAATTTGTCCTTACTGCAATATACAGGTCGGTTA
This sequence comes from Toxonevra muliebris, assembly GCA_963691655.1. NCBI lineage: Eukaryota > Metazoa > Arthropoda > Insecta > Diptera > Pallopteridae > Toxonevra > Toxonevra muliebris. The sequence continues at coordinate 84,801,538 of OY829326.1, forward strand.
TAATATTTTGCCGATACTCGCATACCAGTTCTAACACGAGTCTTTGTTGACCTTTGGTTTCATTCTGGTGATAAACTTACGCATACTATTTTCCCAAATAAACATAAAAATTCAAGCAGAACTTTATGCGAACGCCCGCAGCTTTCAATGTTTTAGTCCGAACTTACATACATACTTGGCATACTAGGCATTGAATGGGTATCTGCCTCTAAATGAAATAAGCCGTTCATCTACGGTAATATTTTTACATGGAGAAAGTAGAGATAAACTAACCATCCACTTTTTATACAAATGTCAAGCTGGAGCAAGTTTGTCTGCCAATTCTAGGGCTAGAACAAGCGAAAATTATGCTATGGCCACCAGATGACTAATTTAAATTTTCTTACGTGATAGATAATTATTAAAGATCTCCTAGAAGGAAATGCCAGAATTCTATTTACTTTAGAAAATATGGGGAATTGAAGCAAAAAAAGGTCACGATATGACCTTAAGATAACAGAAGGGTTAAAGAATACTAACTCTCAACTATTTTTGCGGTAAGAATACACTATATACTTCGTAGATGCAGTGATGCCAGTTTTTTCTGCCATTTAAGGTTTTTAATATATCGTTTTTAATATAACGTTGACTCCTCGTAAGTACTTTTTCACCACTTTTGGAAGACAAAATAATAACGTGTATTTATTTAATGGTTTTTGTAAAGTATATGATAATTCAATATTGATCAGAAATTTATACTGGTCTTAAAACTATTGTTTATTTATTTATTTTTTTATTTAGTTATTCAAAATGATCGCTGCAGAGTCAAATTAAGAAAAAATTGATATTGCCGAGACTCTGATTGTAGATTTAAAATTTTTATTCAGAGAAATGACACTAACAACATTTTTTACTGTGATTTAAGACACTCTCATACTATATAGTATAGCTAGACAATCCAAAACTAACGGTTCTGGTGATTAGTTGCAATGAGAGCCCCAACAAAAAAAAATAAAAGAAATACTTGTGAAGATTCATTTCAGCAACTCTATTCAGTGAACAAATTTATCATTTATCCCGAAATTCTGGATTACGATTTCAAAAAGTAACTTATATAATATTGAAATAGCAGCAAAGAACAACCGCTAAGATCACCGATGAGGAATCGTGGCGGTTTCCAAAATGGCCGTATGATTTGCTTATGCTATATACATACACTGTTGTAAATTTGTTATTTTGACAGTTTGTCACTTAAAAAAAAGTTCATTAAGCCTAAAAAAATCAATCAAACAAATTAAAAGATATAGAATTATAAAATTATCCCTGTTGGCACACAAAAAATCATTGGAGGATAATATTTAATTTCTTTTTAGTATAATTTTTGTAGAATTACCCTTATGTAAGTTGTTACCTGTATTTATTTTAAAGTCTTCATTCTCGCTCTCATAAAATGGACTCAGTCTTGAACGGGAATTATTGTTAGTAAGTGGCAATTGAAACGGTTGAATAAAATTTTCCAGTTCCGAGTCAACACAGTCCGATGTTAAATCCTCTTTCAGTGTTGTTATATCCCTCGAAGGGTCAACATCGCCGACTTCTGTAAGACATAATAAAAAATATAATGTAATAATAATTATAAACTCTCTTGGGAAGAGTAATGGGCTTGTCAACATTTCTGACCCTCTATGGCATTTACATACTAAGGAGTGAGATCGAAAATATCTTAACATACATAAAATTCAATAATTTTTAAACGGTTTGTACAAATATGTACATATGTAGTCATGATAGCCTGCAATGGCAACAACAACAGCAATAACAATATATGAAGTCGTTGAGATTGGCATTGAAATACCCCAATGTCATTACACCTTAACTTTGATGCAATATATGAATATATTGTTGTTATATCTAAAATCGCTGTTATTAGCACAATTTAGAATATATGCATGTGTTGTTGTTGCTTATGCTTATGTCATTGCACTTTTATTTTGGTGCAATATATGCATATATTATTGTCATATTTAGAATTGCTGTTATCAGCACAATTTTGAATATATGCATATGTTGTTGTTGCTTATGTCATTGCACCTTTATATTGGTGCAATATATGCATATGTTGTTGTTGCTTATGCTTTTGCATGCTATCGTGAGAACTTCCGTTTTATTAGTTTGTTATAATATTATTAGTTAGCATTAATTTAGTATTTAAACATATCATTTATACTTAATAAAAGAGTCTTAACGCAAATCTCAAGGTGTAATCATTGACTTGAATAGCGTTTTTACTACTGCTTCTTCGGTGTTGTTCTGGTTAAAGTGCTAGAGCAACCAATTCCTTTTTCTTGTACTGGTTCATTTGCTAGTGCAAGAAACATATAAGGAATACCAGCAGTCAAACCAGGCTGCTTCGACATTGGTGACCCCGACGTGATCAGAAGGAAAGGATAACTGGTCCAAGTGCCAAGTATCCATCGATCCTCTGATCACTAAAACATTGAAACGTCCTTCTGACGGCAGCGAGCAGCTACCAACGAAGACAAGTGATATCTTGGTGCAAGTACCAAGCATTATCAATAGGCAACAATAAAGTTCTTAGCCAGTAACCAGCAGAAGACTTCAAGAAGACAACAATCAAGTCCTAAGCCGGTAACCAGCAGAAGACAACATTTGGATATACTAGTTTATGTACTATGAGTATCACTTAACGCGCAACATCTGTACAGAACACAGAATTCTGTACAGGCAACGAAACCAAGAGACACCTTGGTGATTTCGACGCATCAAGCACCAGGACATCAGTTTCTGGCATCCATCGGACTGCAGACAGCAGATTTCGAAGCTTGCTGCTCAAAAAGTGGACTTTGAGAGTCAACAGACTGTATTAAACAGATTCAACGCAGAGTATCCTGCATTTTTTAATACCACATCGAGCTCAACACCTAAAGTGAAATGGGTATCGACGAGCTAGTGGCACGGCAAGACGAAAATGCCATGAAATTACAAAAGGTTATAAGTAATTATACGAAGAACGCCAGAGTAAATCTGTGCAAAGTCAAGGGAGCTCGATGAACTTTGGCAGCAATTTAACACGCTCGACAACACCATTCGCGACCGCCATGGCAGCGAGGAAAGTCATTCTTACTTCATTAAGGACCTGCATTCCATCCTAGGCACAAAATATCGAGAGGCCCGAGACGAGATGGACGCGGCAGCGCAAGCCAGACGTGCCCAAGCTGCATCAACATCAAGGGCTGAGACACAACACAACACACGAGAGACAGCTCGGTCATCGCAGCCAGCTGTTCAACCAAATACCTTGTACAATCTAATACAAAGGCAAACCAAAATCATTGGCATGCTGGATAACATACTGCATGACAACACACAACACTCATGTCAGTACTACACTTCCCAAACAAAAATTATTGAACACCATTGGAGCACAGCTCAAAGTATGCACGACAAAATAGTGGTAGATATAGAGGAGGATCACTTATATGACTTTGAAACATATATTAGTACAGAGATAGAAATCACTAACAAAATTAGTGAGTGTCACGAAAAGGCAGTAAGTTCTCAGTCAGCACAAAACCTATCTCCTGCCACTCAACAGTCTCCATTGCCACCCATTGAACACCTGCCAAAGGTGACGCTGCCAAGGTTTGACGGTGATTATTTAAAGTGGCGCCAATTTTATGACATGTTCAACGAAATAGTACATAAGAAACCACTCTCAGCGATTCAAAAAATGTGGTACCTGAAAACAAACTTGACAGGGGAGGCAGAGAAACTCCTTCATGACACCATTCAAAAGACCCTTCTGGCGTTGGTAAATCTTGGAGTCGATACAACGTCGTGGGATCCAATACTGCTACACATCCTCATAAAAAAATAGACCGAAGCTTTCATATGCTATATGAGCAGTCACTAGAAAATCCAAGTGAATAGCCAACCCTCAGGCATTTTATAAAATTTCTAGAAACACGGTTCCAATCATTAGAGGCAGTGGGTCAGAAGGAAAGAACCCAAACAAAACCGTTAACGCTGCTATTAGAGGCAAATAACAAAGGAAAGATCTGCAAGGGTTGCAATGTGAAAGAACATCCATTGCATGCATGCCAGAGTTTTCAACAATTGACGGTTCAACAGCGGCTGCAATTCTTAAAAAGCCATAACTTGTGCATCAATTGCATGAAATCTTGGCATTGGACCAAAGACTGCGTTGGAAGACATTGTACTAAATGCAAGCACAAACACAACACATTAGTACATTTCGAAGGCAACCGTAGTGAATCAGTCACAAATCAGGTCACGGCGTCGCATCCTAGTAAATCTGTACAGCCATCCACCACACTTGTAGCATCGAAAGGGACGAATCAAAGGGGATACGTTCTTCTCAGCACCACAAAGGTGAGGCTAGTCAGCAACAACGGCAACCAAATTGAATGCAGAGCCATTCTTGACTCCGGCTCTCAGGTCAATTTAGTGAGCGAACGGCTAGTCAAGGAGCTTCAACAAAAACCGCCACTATGATGATCCAGGGAATAGGGAGCGGGAAGCAAAATGCACAGCATAGAGTAAACCTTAGCCTACACTCAAGAATTAACGGTTTTACCACACGTCTAGAAGCATTTGTACTACCACAGATAATCTCTCCTCAACCAACACAAAAATTGGACGTATCACAATGGCCAATTCCAAAAAAACATCACCTTAGCTGATCCAGATTTCTATTGCCCCGGTAGAATTGATGTACTACTTGGGGCTGAATTTTATCATCAGTTGCTAGCCATAGGACAAATCCGACTAGCAGATGATCTTCCGGTCCTACATAATACAGTGTTTGGTTGGATCCTTTCAGGAAAGATAGGTCAGAAACCAATGGAAACAGCATCATGCGGAGGCTGCACCGACGATGAAGATATGAACGAGATGGTAGAACGTCTGTGGAGGTTGGATGAGGTAGAAGGCTCTAACAAAAACCTATCCCCGGCAGAACAACGCTGCGAAGCTCATTTTGTGCAAAATACAGTTAAAACTGAGCAAGGTCGATTAATGGTAAAGTTACCATTTGTTGATAACACCGAGGCCCTAGGCGAATCTAGAGGGATTGCAGTGAATAGGTTCCTGGCTCTGGAAAGGCGGTTAGCAAAACACGACGAGCTTCGAAAGCAGTACACACAATTCATGGAGAAGTACGAGCAACTCGGTCACATGACTGAGATTGGTATCGATGATGTACTATCTCCAAACTACTTCATACCTCACCATTGCGTGACAAAGCCGGACAGTAGTACAACAAAACTTCGGGTAGTATTCGACGCTTCAGCCAAGACATCATCTGGCAGATCACTCAACGATATCATGCATATTGAACCAACAACTCAAAGTGAGCTGTTCTCAATCCTTTTGCGTTTTCGGCTACCAAAATACGTCTTTACTACGGATATTCAGAAAATGTATAGGCAAATTCTCATCCATCCTGAAGACCGCCGATACCAGCTTATCATCTGGAGGAATGATCCAAAGAAATCTATGAAACACTATCAACTCAATACAGTCACATACGGAACAAGATCAGCACCGTATCTGGCCACAAGATGCTTGCAGCAAATTGCAAGGGATAACAAAACACAGTATCCATTAGGAGCGCAATTGCTGCAAGACAATTTTTATGTGGATGACGGACTCGGAGGGTCGGACAGTTTGACGAAAGCCATTGAAGCACAAAGGCAACTCGACCAAATGTTAAAGGTGGCCGGGTTTAATTTACGAAAATGGTGTGCAAACAACCCTCAACTTCTCCAGAACATCCCACACGATAATCAAGAAGTCAATTTGGACTTCTCGGATGAAATCGACGAGGCAATAAAAACCCTTGGGCTAACATGGCTTCCAAAAACCGATAGATTCTGCGTGAAGGTGAAATTAGGATCCACAAAATGAGTCACCAAAAGAACAATTACATCGGATCTAGCAAGACTCTTTGACCCACTGGGTATTTTAGCACCAGTGGTAGTAACAGCCAAACTATTCATACAGGAGTTGTGGCAGCTCAAGTTATCCTGGGACGAAGCCATACCAGTAGAACTACACACAAGGTGGTTAACATTCCGCGAGAATCTTACCGAATTAAATAATCTTCAATTTTTACGCCACATATTCAAGGGAGGAATACAAGATTCAATACAACTTCATGCGTTCGGTGATGCATCTGAAAGAGCTTATGGTGCTGCTGTATACATTCGGTCCGTTTTTAAGGATGGAAGAGTAATGGTGAGACTTTTATGCGCCAAGTCACGTGTCGCACCACTCAAACGACAAACTCTGCCTCGATTAGAACTATGTTCAGCAGTACTATGCGCCAAACTCGTTAGCAGAGTACAGAATGATATCCGTTACAAGGACTATCCCACCTTTCTATGGACAGATTCAGAAATTGTTTTGTCTTGGATCAACTCGGCGTCATCTTCATTCCAAACTTTTGTGACCAACAGAGTATCGGCGATTCAAGAGTTGACCTTGCCAGAACAATGGCGCCATGTTGGTTCCAAGGACAACTCGGCTGACGTGCTATCAAGAGGACTAGCGCCAAGGGCCTTGGCAGCCTGTCAATTATGGTTTTACGGACCATTCTTCCTTCATGGAAACCAAACAATGTGGCCTCCAAAATTCTCTGCTGGCCTCGCTATTGAAAATAACATGGAAAAAAGGCAAAGGGCACCAGTATCTGTGGTAACCGCAGTCACCCAGAGCGAGCTAATTTACACCATAAATCATAAAAACTCATTCAGAACTCTCCAAAGAGTAATGAGATACATCTTGCGGTTCATCAATAAAGCACGCCACCACAGACATCCATGCATGTCAGGAATGGCGCTAAGCCCCAAAGAATTGGATGATGCACTAATCGTGATTGTCCAGCAAATACAAAAGACAGACTTCAGCGATGACATCAAACATCTGAAATACAATAAAGAGATAAAAAGGACAAGCGCTCTCAGCACGTTGTCCCCATTTAGGCGACAAAGGGACTCTGAGAGTGGGAGGACGACTGAAAGCAGCAACAATATCCTACGATGCCAAACACCAAATGCTGCTCTCATACAACGATCCAGTTGTGAAATTATTGATGCAGAAGATCCACAATCAATACAAACATTGTGGAGCCCAAACGCTATTATCAATAGTCCAAAATTGCATAACATGCACCAAAGCAAGACCCCAGTTACTTCACCAGGTAATGGGAAATTTACCAACAACACGAGTCACTCCAGCGCGTCCATTCACAAACACTGGAGTAGACTACTGTGGACCATTCTGGGTACACTTCAAGCTACGTGGAAAACGACCACACAAGGCATACATAGCAGTGTTCTGTTGCTTTGCCACTAAGGCAGTTCATCTGGAACTGGTCAGCGACCTCACAACAGAGGCCTTCATCGGTGGACTAAAACGATTCACAAGCCGGGGAGGACACTGCCAAAATCTATACAGCGATAACGCCACCAATTTTGTGGGCGCCAAGAAACAATTGACAGAATTAACATCAGCTATCTATTCACCAGAAGGGGCACGCAAGATTACAGAAGAATGCAACAACAAAGGAATTCAGTTCAACTTTATTCCACCTAGAGCACCTCATTTCGGAGGCCTTTGGGAAGCTGCTGTAAAATCTGCAAAACACCTTCTGGTCAGGAGTGTATCAACAACATATGAGGAACTCGAGACGGTGATTGTGGAAATAGAGGCCATTCTCAACTCAAGACCGCTAACTTCCATCCAAATGATCTAACTGCAATAACACCAGGACATTTTTTAATAGGAGAGCCACTTACGACTCAAGTTAATGTGAACGCAGAACCGTTCAAGGCAAGATGGAAGTTAGTGTCCAAACTAAAACATGAGTTTTGGCAACGATGGTCGAAGGAATACCTTTGTGAGCTTCAACAAAGACACAAATGGAAAATCCAAGCCAAAAATGTCAGGGCAGGAGATATGGTGATCATCAAGGAAGACCACGTACCGGCTCTTCAGTGGCCACTTCGAAGAATCATGAAGGTGACGACGGGGCCATTCGGGTAGTTGACGTTAAAACAGCAACAGGTATTTGGAAAAGGTCCGTCCACAGATTGGCTCCACTCCCTGTTGAGAACAATAATGAACAACCGGCATTCCAAGGGGCCCAAGAAGGACAACAAGCCTCGAAACCAGAAATTCCGACAAAAAAAAGGAAAATTCACCATATCAATTTCGCAACTACTTTCTAATTGTTGACTTGTAGTCAACGCGCGGGACAATGTACAAATATGTACATATGTAGTCATGATAGCCTGCAATGGCAACAACAACAGCAATAACAATATATGAAGTCGTTGAGATTGGCATTGAAATACCCCAATGTCATTACACCTTTACTTTGATGCAATATATGAATATATTGTTGTTATATCTAAAATCGCTGTTATTAGCACAATTTAGAATATATGCATGTGTTGTTGTTGCTTATGCTTATGTCATTGCACTTTTATTTTGGTGCAATATATGCATATATTATTGTCATATTTAGAATTGCTGTTATCAGCACAATTTTGAATATATGCATATGTTGTTGTTGCTTATGTCATTGCACCTTTATATTGGTGCAATATATGCATATGTTGTTGTTGCTTATGCTTTTGCATGCTATCGTGAGAACTTCCGTTTTATTAGTTTGTTATAATATTATTAGTTAGCATTAATTTAGTATTTAAACATATCATTTATACTTAATAAAAGAGTCTTAACGCAAATCTCAAGGTGTAATCATTGACTTGAATAGCGTTTTTACTACTGCTTCTTCGGTGTTGTTCTGGTTAAAGTGCTAGAGCAACCAATTCCTTTTTCTTGTACTGGTTCATGTGCTAGTGCAAGAAACATACATTCTGTCAAATAAGTACCCGGAAATTCTCATTTTAAATTTTCCCTCTGAGAATATTTCAAAAATATTTTTTCCCAGGTTGGCACAACTGTCAAGCACTATTCTGTGAATTTTTATTGATATGTGTCATTTAGTTTGGTTACGGCGTCATTAAGAACAAGTCAACCTTTTGTGTGCGTTGCGATTTCGGTTTCGGCTCATTTTTGGCGCGCCATTCCGATGATTGTTGACTTGTTTGCATGTCGTACTCGAAAACCCATGTCTCGTCACCAGTTATGATGCGTTCGATGAACATTGGATCGGAATTTGTTTCAGACATCCTTTTAAAATACTTGATATTTTGGGACACCTTTAAGTTTCTTTTCACAAGAACCCAATATCTCTCCACTGGTCTTAGCTCCGGACAATTTGGAGGATTGGCCTCTCTTGGTACAAAAACTATGTATTGGTACCACTCCATGGCTTTCTTGCCGTAGTGACATGATGCCAAATCAGGCCATGTGGACACATTGTGCTCTGTTATGAAAGGAAGAAGTCTTTTTTTAAACATTCTTTGATTTCGATATTTATAGAGCCCACTGTAACAAATGACTTGCTTCTTTTGCCGTAACTGTATATACCAGGAAATTTTTAGGAAATTTTGTCTGCTTTTGGATTCTAAATTGTTCTTCGACATTTCCTCGAGCATCAGCAGCATACAAATTTTGACCCGGAAGCTGCGTAAAATCTGCCAGTATATACGTTTCGTCGTCCATTATACAACATGAATATTTTTGAATGAAATTCGATTTTAATTTCCGAGCCCTACTTTTGGCGTCAAAATTTTTTGCAGCATTCCTGTTTGGAACTTTTTGGACTTTGTATGTTTTCAAACCTGCATTGGCTTTAACTTTTCCCACCAAATAGCCAGAGCACTGGGCTAACCGGGCAGCTTTTGTACCAGATGTGTTGGGAGCTCTTTTCAATATGCTTTCTATTTTCTTGACTTTCCCAATATCATGTGGTCCTTGTTTTCTTCCCAAACCAGGTTTCCTATCGATGGTCAAGTTCTCCTGAAACTGCTTAATAACATTGGAAACAGGTTGACGGCAGACCTTCAATTCTTTGGCCAATTTTTTGTAGGACCAATTTGAATTTTTTTGAAAATTGAAAATTTTTTGCTGGTCAAACATATCCATATTTTTTATAAAAAACAGAAGATAATTCGTCTTGTTTAGAAAAATTGTTTTAGTTTTTTCTGGGCATTTTACCTAACTTAAGCATACCTAAGCTTAGGCAAATTATTAATAAACTTAGGTGTTTTTACACAAGTTTTTCAACTTCATATAAAAAAATCTATTCAAGTCTATTTAGGCAAAAAAGCATAAGTTTTTCTCTGTAAATTAGCAAAAATGAAATTTTTATAAAAAAAATATTTCAGAATATTTCCCCCCGAAACTTTTTTCTGCGTACGCGCCTGATTTCCACGTTTTGTTGAAATGTCTATACAACTGGAATTGAATACGCACACAGCGACCAAAAAGTATAGATTGTAAAGAGGTCGAAATTCGATCTCGGTGTTGCTGCAACATTAATTTTCAGACTCAGCTCGTATCCATCCATCGAACAAAATGGTGTGTTTGGTGATACGATTATCTGGCATTTCATTTCCTTTATATTTATGTATTTTGATATTGATATTACATTTGCACTTGTGCAAAATGTAGAATTGTTCTAATTTAAGAATCTGAAATTAATTATTCTATGAGTGAAAATAAGTAATTGAACTAAAATCAAAATTTGTATTTAACATTAAGAACAACTTTTGTCAACTTTCTGGCTTTTTTGTTCAATAACTTTTCGTCTGTACTCCAGTGTCAAAAACGACACAACCAACAAAAGAAAAAAAAACATGAACAAAATATATATTAATAACTAAGAGCTTATTTCTTCAGGAATGCGTTCTTTAAACTATTTCTCCCCTTACAAAAAGAGGAAAATTACTGTGGCTAGGGGGGAATTACGGCACCGACAATTATATAAATAATTATAAATTATTCTAGCACGACATAAATCAAAAAATTTCCTATCGCAAAATGACCATTACAATTTCTTATATTAAATAGTTGAATCCCCTTTTTTCAACTATTGTTCATCAAAAAAGGCCAAGACAAGACCAAGACGGCAATTGTAAAATTTAGTTTGTTAGGACTATTTTTCGTTTATTCTTTAGGATTCCGTTGTGTAAAGTGGTCGAACCCGGTTTTAGGTGAATAATGGTACATTTTCAGAGTGTTGTGCTGTGCGTTCGGATTATTTCAACTTTTAGTAAGTATGTGGCAGCTTGTTGAAGGATTCGTAATTTTTACTTTCAAAAAATGAAGAAAGAAATTTTTACATAAGCTTTTAAAAAGTGTTTTACGAGGTTTTAAGTTCTAGTATTGATTAACATATTCCTTATAGCATAGTTAAAGAGGTAAATTAGGTTTCATATTCGTCGGTATCCGTCCGTGAAATTAAAGCCCAGTTACGGTTGCCGCATAAGATAAATTTTAAAATAGCGCCATTTCATTATCGACAAGTTTAAAAGAACCAAAATGAGCAAATAATAATACGATTTATTTAAAAGCAATAAAAACTTAAGTGCGGCATCGGCAAATTGTCCCCAAGCGATCATATTTTTTTTTTGGAATTCATATGGAGTAGGTCAGTGATGAGGAACATGGCGTGGATAATGAGAGACTGCGAACAGTAATTTTTTTATTATATTTTTCCCCCCGATAAAAAATAAACATTTTTCCCTGAAGGAAGCCACTTAACCACAAAAAAATTTTGTCACGCTAGAATAATTTTTGTGCGATTGATCTCTTGAGCCGAAATATTTTGGGAATCTTTATAAAATAATCGAAATTTAATTTTAGGTAGCACCTTAATATACATTTAATATTAATTTGTATGATATGCATTGTACGGATACGATTTACCTAAAATTTTGATACTTTGACACTTCTGAGAAATAGCTTCTTTAAATGCAATCTTTATTGAAATCATAAATAAACTTTTGATTCTTTTACCAGTAATATAATACTAGTAATACAAATCCTCTTACTTGCTTTAAATGAGTAGGTACAAATCCCTTTCTTGCATTCATTTTTCCGGTACAAAACACCTATATTGCCTTAATTGGTCGGGTAGACAAACGGCTAAGTGAAAATGGTACAAAAACCAAAAAATTACAATTGGCTAAAAAATATTTAGTGCTGTTTGTGCCCAATTGCTCGTAATATTCGCTCCCCCCATGTCAGAAAACTAAATTTTTTACTTAAAAACGATAGTGGTAAAAAAAACTAATAATAATGTTTTTATTCCAAGAAAACGTCAATCTTTCATTAAACCCTGAGCATTAATGATAGTCGATTCGACTAACATCGATTATATTATATTTTTCTCTTGCTATCGTTTAAAAATGAATTTTTAAACTGAAAAACTCAAAACGGCAAAACTTTTGTTTCATTTTTACTTACAACATATTAAATTAATCAATTCGACTCGAGAATTAGTATTTACGTATGAAAAAAATGGCATTAGTATTATACGATTAAAAAAAAAATAAAATTAAATTCATAATAAAATTAAATAAATTTTTCAATTCCTATATGTATTCATACATCACTTGTGCAAAAAGAATTTATATAATATAAATGTCGGTGCCGTAATTTTCTTCTTTTTGTAAGGGGAGAAACAGTTTAAAGAACGCATTCCTGAAGAAATAAGCTCTTAGTTATTAATATCTATTTTGTTCGTGTTTTTTTTCTTTTGTTGGTTGTGTCGTTTTTGACACTGGAGTACAGACGAAAAGTTAATGAACAAAAAAGCCAGAAAGTTGACAAATGTTGTTCTTAATGATACATACAAATTTTGATTTTACTTCAATTACTTATTTTCACTCACAGAATAATTAATTAGAAATATTGTTAAATGTAAGAGATGTACTAATATTACATCCTGCTATGATCATTAAAATAAAATTGCTCATCGTTTTTATGTTCCGCAATAACATTTTCAATAGAAAAATTCCGCACTTTTAGGTTAGGATATCAGGAAATCCTGACGTGATGAGCAATTTTGAGGCCCGATTCGAGTTCAGCGCTTCAAAATCCTTTGGTCTGGTTTATGGGTAAAAATTTTGTCAACCTGTGTAATTGAATCAACTTGAAAGTATATCTAAATTTAGCACTCAACATATTATTCAAAAAAAGTCATAACAAAAAATAAGCAAAAATTGATGCCAAAAATTAATTTGTTTTTTCAAATCATGATTTTTCAATTGTTTATGATCAAAAATTTATTTTTAGGTATATCTTCTTCACAAAAATATATTTTTTGTTTTTTCAAACAATTCTAAGAGACGCTAGAGTGCACGCCGTAAAGGAACAATTTTTGAAGGCACCTTCACATTCATTGCCATATATTGCTTTAAAATTAATTTGAAATTAATTTAAACTCAATGTGTATTTTAGCAATAAACTTGTTTTTGACGTTCTATACTAGGCGACTCCCTTAAAGAATCTGATCCTCAACTATTTTTGCGGTAAGAATACACTATATAGACTATACACTATTCGAGATGACGTGATGCCAGTTTTTTTCTGCCATTTAAGGATTTTAATATATCGTTTGTCATACGTTGACCCCTCGTAAGTACTTTTTCACTACTTTTGGAAGACAAAATAATAACGTGTATTTATTTAATGGTTTTTGTAAAGTATATGATAATTCAATATTGATCATAAATTTATACTGGTCTTAAAACTATTGTTTATTTATTTATATTTTTTATTTAATTACTCAAAATGATCGCTGCAGAGTCACTCAAATTATCGCTACAATCTGAGCTGCATTAGCATTAGGATCACAACAGGGCGACTCGATGATCGCTCCAAACGAAATAAATTTCTATAAACAATATATAAAAATAAGTTTAAGATAAAAAAAATAGTTCCAAAGATATTTTTTCCTGTATGTAAGTTGGACCAATTCGTATTTGTACCGTATCTCTTATCTATTCGGGCTTTTGGGTCGTTGATTTTTTGAAACTATTAAAGAAAAACTTTAATTTCAATTTTCTCCTACGCGTCTTGGTCTTTTTCAGATCATCCTCATGGAGTCTGTTTATTATAAAATACAATAAAATCACAAATGAAACATATAAACAAAATTATAAATTATAAACAAAAACATATATGCAAGTTTGCAACAATCTTACATTATTTTCACACTAATATACTTATTAGTTATATCAACTGGCTGCTGCGTACGTCAAATGTATGTTGTTTAAATCGTCTTTATGGTTTATAGCTGTGTTCGTTTTTGTTGTATTCTTAGTGTTTCAAGTGTCATTCTGTTTCTGTATTTGCGTCCTATGTCTAATATTTTTGCGTTGGTGAAATCTACTGCGTGTCGATTTTCCGTTAAATGTTGTGCTAGCGCTGTTGTTGTCTTTTTGTTTCTTACGTCTGCTTGTGTTCAGCTATTCGCGTGCTGAAAGCTCTTTTTGTTGTCCCTACGTATGTTTTGTTGCAAATTTCTCCTTCTCTCCCTTTGCATGTTATTTCATAAAGTGGAGTTTAAGTTTAAGCTCAATTTACAGCACCGCAGAGCCAGAAGTACCCGAACCGACCCTAGAAGAAGTGATAGCAGAAATAAAAAAACTAAAAAATAACAAATCAGCGGGTATCGACAACATAAACGCTGAGTTATTAAAAGAAGGTAGCTCAGCACTGCACTCAGCATTACACGCGCTGATCTCAAAAATTTGGCAGTGTGAAGAAATTCCAATTGACTGGCACGTAGGTGCAATTGTACCGCTCCATAAAAAGTGAAAACTACCGAAAACTACCGCGGAATTACAATATTTATGTGTAACCTACAAAATTTTAGCATCGATATTAAACAGAAGGCTAAAAGTATATGTAAAAGAAGTTGTCAGGCCGTATCAGGCGGGTTTCGTAGAAGGAAAAACTACTATTTATCATATTTTTACACTAAGGCAAACTATGGAGAAATTTAGAGAGAGTAACCTAGATTTGCATCACCTATTTATTGACTTTAAACAAGCCTTCGACTCTGTTAATAAGTGCTCACTTTGCAATGTTCTAATAGAGTTCAGACTACCGATGAAATTAGTCAATTTAGTTAAAACTTCTTTATCGAACAGCGAAAATTGCATAAGGCTTCAAGGTAGCTTGTCAAAACCCTTCATTTCAACCACAGGGGTAAAGCAAGGTGATCCACTATCGTCAACGCTTTTTGTTTTTGCTTTGGAAAAAGTAGCTCGACTATTAGGCATAAACTTAACAGGGACTATTAACACCAAGTCCTCACAACTTTTAGCCTTTGCTGACGATATCGACTTGATCAGCCGAAAAATAAACAGGCTAAAAGAAGATTGTCTAAAATTGTCAGCAGCCGCGCAAAAAATGGGACTTCAAGTCAACGAACAGAAGACAAAGTACATGCTTTCCAGCAGCAGCAGAAAGAGCTGCACATAGAACATAGCTATTGGGTCATACACGTTCAAATGCGTATCGACATTTAAATATCTCGATTCGACAATTACTACTGCAGCGACTAGCGAATGCGAAATCAGCGAAAGAATCCAAGTAGGTAACAGGTCGTATTTCTCGCTTTATAAAACGCTCGGATCGTCATATTTAACAAAAACAATAAAACTAAAACAATAATTCGACCTTCAACGTGGGAGATGAGAAAAAACGAGAGAAAAATATTAAGAAGAATCCTCGGTGCTTGTAGAGAGGAAGACGGAACGATGGAAAGACGATATAACGATGAATGCTGGACGGAGCTAAACGATATAACAATCACCGACTACATCAAGTTACAACGACTAAGATGGGCTGGCCATGTAATAAGAATGAGCGACGAGGAACCAGAGAAACGAATATACAAATACATTATAACCAACAGAAAACGAGGACGGCCAAAAACAAAATGGTTAGACAATATAGACGAAGACGCCAATGATATTGGCATAAAAAATTGGAGAACAGTGGCACAAAATCGTAATGATTGGAGGCAAAAAATGTGGGAGGCCAAGGTTCAACTAGGAACGTCGTGCCAACAATAATGATGATGGAGTTTAAGTTTTTCTTTAATAGTTTCAAAAAATCAACGACCAAAAAGCCCGAATAGATAAAATTTCAATTGCCGAGACTGTGATTGTAGATTTAAAATTTTTATTCAGAGAAATGACACCAACAACTTTTTTACTGTGATTTAAGACTCACCCACTCTCATACTATATAAGTCTGTTATAGTCGACTAAAAATATTTTTTAATCTTAAAACGCGTTTTAAATTTAAAAGCATGTAAAGATGATTTTAAAAATTTTAAAGCATTTTGCTAAAAAATAATGCTTAAATTTTTGATTGCTGAAGGAAACAAGTTAAAAAAGAACAATAACAATAGCATCGACTGCTTTTTATTTTGTTGTCGATGATGTTGATATGTTTGTTGATACATTAGTGCAAACAAACCTTTTCTGCCACCGACCAGCTGTTTTCTTGTGATCTTTTTAATTCCTTTACTCAGAAGAGATAAAAGTATTTCCATAACATACGTATATTTAACAAATATTTTACATAGTTTCTGGTGCTCCATGTTTAAATAAAACCAAAGCACTAAATTTTGCAAATCGCAATAATAGATTTTGGCAAAGAACATGCCACTTTACATAGAGGGATCTTCTTAATAAATTTATCTTATAGTTCATTGAAAATTTTCTATATTTCATGGGGTCAATCTGTAAATATAACACTATTTTAGCTAAAACCTGATTTCGAACGATTATAATGGACAAAGAAATTTAGTGTGCTTTTAATTTAAAGTTTGATTTTAACTAAAATATACTTTATTTTACGACTATAACTACGGGCCAAAATTTTCATATTATTAAATCTGTGTCAAAAGCAATAAACGCTTAAGTCGACTTAAGACAGAATTGAGTTATAAATGCTATCGTGTTCTTTTTATTCCAATGCACATGCACGTGAAATCCCTGAAATTCTATGTTTTTTAAAACAAAAGTTATAAAGAAAGAAACGTATTCGCTTACATACAATGGCAACCAATCACATTAACTTAAAACCGTGTTTACTCGAAATGAATTTTTCAGACTTAAACGTTTACTGTTTTTTATCACAGAATTCATATGATCACGGAAATCGTATGGCATAACATTTTATTTCTTTTTAGTAAACTTTTGGCGGAATTACCCTTATGTAAGTTATTACCTGTATTTATTTTAAAGTCTTTATTCTCGCCCTCATAAAATGAACTCAGTCTTGAACGGGAATTGTTGTTAGTAAGTGGCAATTGAAACGGTTTAATAAAATTTCCCAGTTCCGAGTCAACACAGTCCGATGTTAAATCCGCTTTCAGTGTTGTTTTATCCCTCGAAGGGTCAACATCGCCAACTTCTGTAAGACATAACAAAAAATTAACTAGTAATAACACTAGTTTACTGCCAAAATTATGAACATCACTAACCAATGCCTATGTAAAATTGGTCGCTGAGCTCGAAAATTAACTCTATTTCTATGGTGTGCAGATATAGCCAGTTAATCGGAACAAAAAAGGTTTGTCCACATAATTACAAATATCTTGGAAACTAGGAACTCGATATGAACAAAACTCAAAATTTCTTGATAATTTACATAATTATGCCAAAACTATTTATCTAATCGAATCAAAATGTATAAACGTAGGATGAAAAAATTTTAATATCTTTAATTTCATATACTGTTTGTTCAAATCGAGCTCTTGGTTTCCAAGATATTTATAATTTTGGGGACAAACCTTTTTTACTCCGATAAAAAAAATTCAACTGTCAATATCTCCAAAACCACATCATACAATTAAAAATGGAGTTGATTTTCCGGCTCAGCGACCAATTTTACATAAGTATTGCATAGTTGTGTTCATTACCCAGAAAAAAAATTCTTTGTAAACTAGTGTAATTATGAACTCTCTTGGGAAGAGTAACGGGGGTTGTCCACATTTCCATCACATTTACATAAATTTAGAAATGCTTGTACAATTTATCAGAAAATCCGTAACGAATTATGTTATGACTAGAATAATACAGGCCGACAAGATTTTAACCCAGAAACCATAATATACTTTTCCAAAGGTTTTAGGTGCGGTGAAACCAAAACTGGGGTCTGTTTTTCGAGATATCCTAATCTAAAAGTGCAAAAATAGTGAATTTGGCCAATATTTGAAATTATGCATCGCAATTTTTTTTTTCTGTCAAAAAACTATAAACATTTAGAGATATTGCCAAATCTCCTTATTTTTAATTCGGTGTTGGTAGTTGATTTTTAGGAACTTAATACCAAATAAAAGACAATCGTTGGTTTAGCCATTTTTTGTCAAAAAACTTTAGCCCCGATTTCTTTATTGGATGATTCAAAGAAAATAGGCTTCACAGTCGTGTTTGTACGAGATCGGGCTAGACAATGCCATAAACTGCTATGCTCAATGCCTGTAACCAATAGTAGGAGAAATTATTTTATTCTTTTTAGTCCGTTTTAAAAACGTGGTGTATTAAAATTTTTTTGATGTGTAAACATTTTAGCTCACCGTATGGGCAAAATTTCAAATGTGTAAAATGTAAGAATAACTGTAACGTAAGATGTAAGATAACTGTAACGTCCAGTTCCCCTCTCGCTCGCACTACTGCGCGGCATGACTGTGCTACTCTAAACAACAAAGAGAAGAGAGAATAGAAAAAGAGAGGGAGAAATTAAAATACGAGCGGAGTTTGTTTGTTTATGTTTCGATCAATTTACTCACACATACGAAATCAAAATGTGTGTGTACATTTATTCGTGGCAGAGTTATTTGTTGGTGTTAAACGACTATGCCATACAAGCAGAGAAGTCGCCGTAGCAAACACAAGCGTTTGATAGGTTTTGCATTCGGTTAGTTAGATTGCATTAATATTAAATATTTTTTAAAATATAAAAACAATACAAATTGATAAGTAATAAGGAATCTAAGTTTCAATAAATGTATAAACAAAATTTAGTGATAACGATAGCAACCCACGGCATTATAAAAATTTTGCTTTGTACATTAACCTTAGAAAAGCAACACTTTTTTTATCTATGTAAATAGCAAAAATGTTAAACAGAAAAAATCAATCTTATTTATTATAAAATCACTTATTTACTTCGATAAAAATACATTGTTTCTTATTTTTATTAAATGCAGTTAACGCAACTCTCTGCGCAGTGCTTTTAAGAAGTAGTGCGGTGACTGGTCACCCCTGTTGCCTTTCTAAGGTTAAATGCGGAAAGCACTTATCGTTGCCTGAGGATTGATTTGGCGTATGTGTGTACAAATTCATATACCTATACGCCAAATCAATTTTCAGGCGACGTTATGTAAAATTTTTACATCTAATAAAATTTCAAATCGACAGGAAGAAAAACTCAAAGCGCAGAAAAAAGGATTCAATTGCAGCTGCGTATATGCGAGCATATAGTGCCCGATGCATTGAGTAATAGAAAAATAATGCAACTACAACATATCAGCCCTATTCACGATTTGGTGCAATTGCAAAATATTTCTGCTATCACAACAACAAATATATGCGATATGGAATAAAAATTTACATTTGCAATGATGCAAGACCAACTGCAATTTATGGTGGATTGGGCTATTATATGGTATATAAAAGATAATGATATCTAAAAAAATTTTAAGTTTATAAAATGATTGTTTTAATTTTAATTATTTACCTAAGCATTATACATCAAATCCCTATATATGGCTATACATATGTGAGCTTATGTATATGACATTCAATTAGCTTAACTGTGTACACATCAAATATCTTGCGTGCCTTGCACGCATCCATTGTTTTTTTTTAATTATTATTTTCAGGTTTTTAGTCTTGTGTGTGTGATATTTTTTACTGCTAATCCAACAACTACATAGGCCTAAGCCCTTGTGAATTTTCCTTGTAAGTCCAAATTAATTTTTTTATTGGGTCTGTATTAATTAATTAAAATTAAAAAACGTAAAAAATTAAATTTTTGATGATATAGTTGTCTTCTTAAGTTTTGCCTGTGTTTATAGCGCTCCATGTACCTTAGAAATTAAGGTACTAGTCTACTGTGTAAAAAAAATCAATTTTTTATATTATATTATGATTCCTAAACATCTTAAGAATATGTGTACAAAATTTTATTTTACTCAAACGCAAATGTATTGATTGATCTTGATCTATTCGCAGCTTCGCAGCTTCATTATTTTGAGAATAATTATAAAACTATTTTTTTATTAAACTAAAACATTTATTTATTGTCACGCTTATGGATAGAGGTAAAATTGGTAGCGATTTAAGTGAACTCTTCATCTATCAATTTCACATTGCATGCATCCCTCGCTTTTCGTTTTAAATCACGTAAGTATTTTTATACCTACTAAAATTCACAATTACATAATTTCAGGACACTTTGTATGGGGTTATGAATCTGTATGGTATTATAAATCTGTATGGGGCTAGGAGAAATTATTTTATTCTTTTTAGTCCGTTTTAAAAACGTGGTGTATTAAAAATTTATTTTTTTAAATTATTATTTTCTGCTTTTAAGTCTCGTGTGTGTGAAATTTTTTTCTGCTAATCCAACAACTATATAGGCCTGAGCCCTTGTAAATTTTTCTTGTTGCACTGTGTAATCGGTAAAAACATAAGAAAAGTAGCACAGTTTTGTTTTTCTTTGAAATAATATCACATAAATTAGAATTAGTTGTACGAAATACGTTTTTTTATTTTTGTTTTTTTTTTAAAACTGAGACAAGGAAAAATTTTGAAAAATTTCACATATATGTATCATCAGATTGTTATGTTACAAAAAGCAATTTTTAGATATGGGAAAAATTCCGAAAAATTGTTTGTTAATACTTTGGCTACATATCTGTTGAAGGAAGATATTTGAAAAAGCCAATACTTTAAGAGTTGTGATGAAAAAGTTTGAAAAATGGGATTTTTCTTCATTTTGGAGAAATGTGGGGGTTAGGGGGGTAGATGGAGGGTCAGTTACCTAAGATGAAATATTTCCTATACTTTTCTGTACAATTCGTCCTAAGACACTGAAAACGAAATCAAGCGTTTTGAGGCTCAAATTTTCATGTATTTGTATGTGGCGTATACCGACAACTTGGTCATAATACGAAAACTATATAATAGTGGGTTGTATGAAAAAAAGTATTCTTCCATAGAAACGCTGAGACACGTTCATATTTTTCAATCCAATTTCGACAGCCGTTGTCAAAACCTAGGGATTATAAAATTTTTCTGAATTTGGTGCAGTGTAATTTTTAATGAACTTTTTAATGAAAAGTACAGCAATAAATACTTAAACTATGGTGTTTTCATTATGTTGTGTATATTTTATTTGAGAGTCATATAGCCAAAATGTCGTATGGGACTTTTATGTGTCCATGGCTAGACGAAAAAGTCGCTCGTGGACAGTGATTTCACGCGTATCATTTCACAAAAACTATGTAACTTCTAAAATTATCGAGTCCACATAAGTTAAATACTCAAAATTTGCGCTGAACTCAGGGCTATTATACCACGTTTATATCAACTCGCTTTCAATGGTGTCTGTCAGTCTGTTCGGTACAAATTTTGTAATCGATTTTAAACTAACTTCCCGATGAGCTAGAGACTTGAAATTTTAAATATAGTTCAGAACTGGAAGACAATGAAATGAAATATCTAAAATATATATAAATATAATAAAATTTAAAATATTAGCATCGGAAGTTTTTGGATTTTTTTCATAGAACAAAGCATTGCATTCATCGTTGAAAAAATCATTGCTTTAGCGGGAGTGTAACATATATGTGTGTATATGCACACATGCAAAGAGGTCGCAATTCGTTCTTGTTGAAATTGGAACACAGAAACGAGAAAAGAGTCTATATTGTAAAGAGGTCACAATTCGCTGTGGTTAAAATCGAAACACAAAATCGTAGAAGTCAGAAACGAGGTATATCGATGGTGTGAAAGCGACGGTTGCCAACACATCCAGCGGACAAAAATGTATGAATGGATGAGTTGGAGGTGTTCGATAGAACAATTATTTAACATTTCTTTTGGCAAATAACATTCTACATTTATAATATTTATATATCCTTTATATACAAATATGTAAACGTACTTGAACGTTTTTATTTTGATTTCATGAAATCAAAATGCGAAAAAATGGTTTCTACTATTTTCAACATTTTACCTAAATATATGTAAATAAGTATATTTAGGTAAAATATTGGAATCTTTCATATATCATAAACTTCAATAAATTATACCTTGTACGTTTTTACATTCATATCAAAACAAATCTTCTTCCTACTTTGTATTTGGCAAATGTCTTTATTTCATTTCGCTCATTACGCATGACTCGGTAATAAAAAACAAACGAACATACAAATTTTGTATTAATATTAAGCCAGTTCTTAGAAAACTGTCACCCAAAAAAAAAAAAAAAAAAATTAAAAAATTAAGTTATTTGATTCGCGTTATTTATCATAACAACAACAATTAGCCATCAGAATTTCTTGTACATTTCTCTTGATGCCACAAAATTTGTTAAATTTTAAAATTTTTTTAAGTAAGTATTTTGTTCTTTTCAGCTAATTTTCGAATTTTAGTTTTGTTAGTATCAATTTGGGGAAATATTCTTTCCACATTCGCCACGTGCAAGTGCTACCCTGAAATACAATTACATTTTTATGATAACCAAAAAATATTTAAGTCTATTCTGTATATTATTGCAAGAACTGTAAAAACTGTAAAATTGGGAAATAAACTGTAATATTTGAGGGAAATCTGTAAGACTGCATGCCGACCGAAAAAACTGTAATTTACAGATAAATCTTTCAATATGGCACCGCTGGTTGGTGGTAATCGATGGGTAATTTATTAGTTCGTCATCTTACATCATTGATGTCTGAGACAAAGTTGTTTATTATGAAAAGATAAATATTGTTTGCTTTTACTGCAATCCGTCAGTTGCTCGGCGTACCGCTATTTTGGGAGATTTTCGGAGTATATGTCCCCAAAAGCAATTTTGGTGTTCAGACACCCTTTTTACTTTTTTATGGGGAATATTTTTGTCGAAAGAAGTATGTCAATATTCCAAGCCTGTATGAACAATTTTAAATAAATTTTGACCAAAAATCCTCTAAAACAGAGGTACAGAGAGCAGGTGGAGGGTTTGCCTCAGATGCCATAACAACAAATCTTTTTCTTACTATGTATTTGGCAAATGCCTTTATTTTATTTCTTTTACAAAATGTAGAATCACAACGAGGTGCAATGAAAGGGTAATAAAAATGTTAAATTTCTTTATTATTTCCAACGTTTTGTTTGTTAACATTAGTATTGAATACGAAAGAATAGTTATGTAGTTTTTCAAGAACAATTTTAAAATAATGTAACGAACCATCCTGCTTCCTTTTCTTTTAGTCAGGGTATACTCAGCGAGTAACCAGGGTACGTAAAGAATAACTCACGATAGTTCGTTTCAATTTTGCCTTGTTGGCGCTCGTTTGAGTTCGTATGTTTCTTTTGCGTGTCTTCTTGACACGGTGGCCAGGTCATTGTCGTTTGTTGTATGGTCCGTGGCAACTTCGTGTGTTCAATACACCAGGGTACGTGGATACGACCCCCTGATGCCGATTAATACCTCAGCGGAGACTTAATCTTGACGTAAGGACTTACACCAAGATCCAATTAATAACATACGAATGAATAATGTCTTACGAAGAACCTAGCATGCGGGCGCTCTGCTGATATAAACAAACGACTCTTTTGTACTATCCTACCGTGCGGATGCATGAGTTAGGTTTATTACATATAATCTAGCGAATAAAGGACAATGTAACCACCAAGCTACTATCTTAGACCACGATCTAAGTCTGAGTCTGAGTAACTTCTTCTGTGCGATGCATGTCCTTTTATATCAATTTCTTCTTATTGTACCGTATTATTTCCGTTCTGTGAAATATATATATTATAATTAATTAAATATAAATGTTTATATTTTAACAGCATGTATGTGCTAGTGGTTTAGGGTTATGCGATTAAAATTACTGATAATTTTATGTCGTCACATTCCCCCCTTACTTTGAATAAGTAAAAAATCATTGCTTCGTTGTTTTAACATGCGTGAGTTTTCTTTCTCGAGGGTTCACTGTACGTGTGCACCGGTACTTGCATCTGCTCATTTCTTATACTTCGATTTTGCATATTTACTTTTTGTTTAATTCGTTTATCATTTTGTTTTAGTACATCTATATAATTTCTCTTTTTTTCTGCTGTTTTGCGGCACATTATTTGCTTCTCTTTAGTAATGTATATATTTTTTTCACTTTTTAATATTTAGTTCTTTTGACTGGTACAGGGTGAGGCATTATCTTTGAAGAAATATCTATGATGTTATTTTGTATATTATATTATATTTTAATTATTATTGATTAATTGTGATGTATTAATCAATATTATTGATGTTTTTAGACTTTTTGTTGAATTCGCCTTACTTTGCTTTTTATTTTGGTGGATGTTGATTATATTGCTACTTCTGTTCATTATGGTGTGATGATGCTAGTTTGACGTTGGTTTGATGGTAACAAATAGTGATAAAATTTATGTTATCGGTATTTCTGATGATCTCTATTGTAGTGTCCGACCGATTATTCGGCTTCGGTTCTTCGGCTATTCGGCTAAAATTGCACCTTCGGCTTCGGCTTCGGCAAAAAGTGGCCGAAGTTTTGGCCGAAGTATTTGCCGAAGCCGAAAATTATAAGCATTTTATTTTATAATAATTTTTACTATAGATTGGCAGTAAAAATTGATACAAATAAATAAATGTGAAGTGGTTATATAAAGTATTTACATTACAATTTCCGTGTTATATTTTCTCCGTTTACTTGTTTCATTTTTACTTTTGAAGTAGCCCACAGATTTACAACCGTACAAACAGTAATCAGTGATTTTATTTAACGAACAACCTGCTGGAGCTATTACAATTAGAGGCAGCAGAAGCCAGCCAAACTTTTTTACTTTTTAAGGAAGACTTGAAGCGTATTGAAAAGAAGCGTGAATTGTTAGAGAAGCCGACATTTTCCATTACTGGCGTTTAACATTTTTTTGCTTTCAAGGAGGTCAAAAAATTTAAAATTGTTTTGGCTAAAATCGCTCTACAATATATGTGTAAAGGGATTCTTTGAAATTTACAGCCCTGATACTGCAGTCATGCATATTTGAACTTTGAAACTAGTTTTATGTTATGTGTTATTATGATATTAGCGACAGTCAAAGTCAAAATTTGTCAAAACCAATAAAATTAAATATTTTGTTTGAATTTGAGATAAAAAGAAAAAAAAGAAATAAATAAAATACTTCTCGTCATACTAGCCAGATAAAAAAACTAGCTGTGAGTACCTAGGATTATAAATTTTTTATACAAAATATTTAGTTATTTAAAAAAAATGTATAAAAAGTTTATTCAACAACAAACATTCAACTTTTCCGACTTCATAAAACCACGCCCATTTAATTTTTTAGGGTTTTGAGATCAGATTTATGCTTTTTACATTAAAATTTATCAATCCAAATTTTTTTTAAAACAATCAAAAATTTGGGAACTAGAGGGTTAATTCTGGTTCCGGCTACAGGTCTATGATACGCTGATTCTATCTTTGATTTTAGATAAGCAGATTCAATGGCTTCCATGACTTTTTTTGACACAGGAGTCGTTGAACGACAGTCGTTCTACAGTCGATGTAACTGTATATTTTGACGTAAACAAATTTTTAAATGATTCTTGAAATAAATAATATTTGTCAGCTCCTTCGACAGTGAACAGTTATTTAGTTCTACTAGTCAGCTTTTTATTTGGAGTATCTACTATTTATATTTTTCTGTATATACTTGCAAATACATAGGTAGAAAAAATATACTTTCGGCTTCGGCCGAAGGTTAGATGAATGGCCGAAGTTCGACTTCGGCCAAAAAATCGGACACTACTCAACTGTTTGTATTTGTATTTCAGATATGATTCTTTAGTTTGATAGCAGATTGATGTCGATTTGATGAGGCTGTTATTGATGTCCTGGGGTTCGATCGGTCTAATTTCCAACGCTTACGATTTGATGACCATTTGTAGGTGTCTTCTTCGTGATGATTATCATATTTTATATGGTGTTTGACATGTTTGGAGTTGTCTGGGTGTGCTCTATTACTTGGCATGTGGTGGGTGTGTTTTCTTGGTTGACATTTACATTGTTGTACGTATGCTCGAATTTCGCGATACATACCAGGCCAATAATACCGCTGAACAATGCGAGCAATGGTTTGTTTTACCGGAACATGATCTCTATCGTGGTTCTCATTCAAAATCTTGGTCTACTGTGATATAGGGACACAGATTTTTGTTGCTGCGTGATCATCTGTTGGTTTCGTAGGTGCTTTTGGTGTGTTCTGTTGTTGTAGAAGAAGGTCTGCGACTTCGCTCTGCATATTCTTCTGTGTTTGTCCCTGCCGTATTTTACGCGCTATAGTGCACGCGTTGTTGAAATGTGTTTTGACGCTGCTAGACTGAAGAGTGAGTTGATGTCCGCCAAGCACTACCTTTGCGTTGATTCTCATCAGAAAATCCATGTCAAGAATCAAATTATCGATGATATTTGGTAAGATGACTAACGATACTTTACAGTGGCTGTTACCCATCACTACATTGATGCTCAGTGTCTGTTGTACTGTCTTTGTTGAATCATCTGCCATTCGGACCTTGGCATGCTTTATTGTAATGTGACCATATCTGGACAGCTGATTGGCCAGAGCCTGGCTCACAAAACCCGTAGTTGCTCCTGTGCCTATTATAGCTTCTGTTGATTTATTGCCCAAGCTGCCCATAGCAATGATTCGCTCGTTATCACAACGGATTGGAATTGTGCTATTTGTTTTCTTAAGTTATCGGGGTTGATATTCTTCCCTTGCTGGTTGTTGACGACAACACTGTATCGTTTTTATATCACGCCAACCACAATCCCAACAGAACAGTATTCCCGTCATTCTGCAGTATTGTGCCACGTGCCCGTCATTACTTCATCGTCTACATGCTGTATTAGGGTTAATTGTTAGTGGGGGTATAATAGATGGAAAAACCAATATATATAATAATGAAAATAATAATTTAAATAAATAAGCAGCATAACACATACAAACATATCACATTTTTTGAAGCCGAGGAGGCACTTTTTTGCCTGAAACTTTCACAGTTTACATTTTTTACATAAAGGAACAAAATTAGGGGGCGTAGAGTAAAAACAATATACAAAAAACTTCCCTACTCTAATATCCACTCCCGCTAAAGCAATGATTTTTACAACGATGAATGGCAATGCTTTGATCTATGAAACTTCCGATGTCAATATTTTAAATATTATTATATTTATATATATTTTAGATATTTCATATTGCATTGTCTTCCAGTTTTGAGCTTTATTTAAAATTTCAAGTCTCTAGCTCATCGGGAAGTTTAAAATCGATTGCAAAATTTGTACCGAACAGACACCATTGAAAGCGAGTTGATATAAACGTGGTAAAATCAGTTGTATGAAGTAAGCGAACGCAATTAATTTATTTACGTCTTAGTAACATTTACATTCGTAGATATTTCGTGTAAAGAAAACATTTGGCCTGCAATGTTGTGATGCTTACTGGTAACATGGAATGAAATGTTAAGGTGTCTTTAAAAGTTTTGAATTTTGTGAAACGCATATTCAAGTTATCCTTTTCCTTGTTATACTCGTCGTTACGTCAAATTCACAAACAATATTTGGCAATGATTCATTTACCAAAGTATACAGTTCATGCGGTGTCTGGATGGGATTATTAATCCGTTGAAGGCTAGTCCTTGCTGCTAAGCATTTTATTGTTCCACCTAATCCATCACACAGTCCTTTGCCATGTGTTGTTGGAAAAAAATGCCATTCAGCTGCGATTCCAAAATCTTCCAAGTGATAACATAAATTATCAAAGTTTTTTTTTTTTTTTGTGTTGGGCACTTACCCCATCAGAAAAATTAATGATTTTATCAAAGTTTATTAAATTTCTTTTAATAAATTCAATCAAATGTTTCTGAAATACGTGAACTGCAACAGTGTCGTGATGTACGTATTCAGAAATTATTACTGAATTTTTCATTTTTATTTTATCATCATCGTCTCGGTATTAAATGGCAAATGAATGCAGCAACAATTTTGATAAACCTTTTTTTAGCATTGCTAAATATTCGTCTACAGAAGATATAATAGTTTGTAAAGTCGTTCTATCAACAATTTTGATAAACCTTTTTCTAGCATTGCTAAATATTCGTCTACAGAAGATATAATAGTTTGTAAAGTCGTTCTATCAGATAGATAGAATAAAACAATAATATACGTTATAAATGAGGGAAAATACAAATATAGAGAATTTTGGTCTTCGTACATAATTGGCCATAGCTTCAGTATTTATCCATAGAATTAGTTCATAAATACCAGGTTCCCTATGTAAAAGTGCAAACTTTATGTAAAATATAAGAAATGGGGCATATTTTTACGTTTTCTAGTCTTTATTATTTTTTAAGTGAGTTTTCGATTTAAATTTTTGTCCGAAAAAACGTTTTTTGTTTCGTATTTTGACCAATTGTACTTAAACTACTGGGTTGATTGGAAAGTATTGTTTAAAATATTTATTGGTAAAATAATTATCTTTCATCTGATACCTTAAAAATGTGTGATTAACCGTTATTTTTTTTAAATTCAGCACTATCAGTTTCTCGTTGAGTGACCAAAAATATTCTGAAATCATTTTTATTTTATTTTTTCCTTCGAAGCGCTTTTCAAGCTATTTCTTTGTGAAAATGTTCGGCTTGTTCATCGCTGAACTGACCCAGATTATCTGAGAAGAAGTCCAAATGCGAATGCAGGAAATGAATTTACAATATGCAATATTACAAAACTTATTGAAAATTACAATCTATATCAAATTGTCTTAAGATACGATGTTACTTAAGTTTAATTATAAAATATCTTTCAGAATAAATTGATTCACATAACAATTACACTTTTAATTACACAAATAATACTGTATGTAAACTCAAAAATTGTCCACTGATTTCAACAGGCAACAGTTTACAAATGAAAAATAACGGTAATGTATGTACAAAAACCAATTCAAACAACAATAAGAATATATTGCCATTATTAGTAATGTTTCAAGTAATTTATCGAATTAATAATAGCCGAATATTATATTTTTATTGTATTTACTTTCTAGCTCCCGCAACTTAGTGTTGCATTGGATTAAACGTTTTCCGAATTCGCGCTACGCGTCACGAAGCGGATTCTTCCGTCGTAATTAGTGTATTCTATATAGGCTATATGGATTTACCACTCTGAAAAAATATGTTTTCTATAGGAAATTTTCCGAGGAACACGATAGTATTTTTTTAAATTTTTTATTCCATCGCGCACGAATAGTAAACTGAATTTCAATTATTTAATTGTTAAAAACAAATACTAATTGGAAACAATTTTTATAATTATTAATACACAAATATAGACCTTTTCAAACCTTTAAAATGGTTATTCATTTCAGTTGATGCAATTAACAGAAGTGGAGTTATCGCGATTTGAAAAAGGCTATAATCGGCGAGTGACGTAAACTTTACCCCCCCAAAATATTGGACAAAAAAAAAAAAAAGGCGGGCTAAAAGTCCGCTTGTTTTGTATAGAAAACGTGTAAAAAGATTTGATACAAATCAAAAATGTTGACCAATAAAAGTGTTCGATTTGTAAAAGAATGCCTCATATGAGAACGTAGCACACTAGAGATAAAACTGCAAGAAGTCGACTCTTTGCATGACTGTATGCAGCCGATCCCCATATGACTTCGTTCACTAAACACAACAGCATAACTTCGTTTGTTATTAGTTTCATTTGAGTGCAACAACTACGCGACTTCCGTTG
Organism: Toxonevra muliebris; assembly: GCA_963691655.1. Lineage (NCBI taxonomy): Eukaryota > Metazoa > Arthropoda > Insecta > Diptera > Pallopteridae > Toxonevra > Toxonevra muliebris. The sequence goes on from OY829326.1 coordinate 84,831,536, forward strand.
CAAAATTTTCGATTTACCCTCGCTAAAGAAGTTTTACATTCATATTTTCTAGAAGTTCAATTGGGCCGAATTTCAAAACTTCACATTTTTTTACGTTTTTTTTTTCATTCCAAAACTTGGAAAGGACAACTATACCAATCCCAAAAACTTTAGACCAATCAGTATGATATCTTTCTTACTAAAATGTCTTGAGCGCTGTGTTGAACAGCGCATCCGTAGTGATGTGGAAAATCTTGTGAGTCTAAGGGGCCCCCTAAACTTCCCCCCCCCCCAACGCCTCCCTAACTCCCCTCTTCCTTACTGATAATAATTTCATTTATTTGATCGTTGGCCACAAATAAAGGAAATTTAAAGGGATGAACAAATTTTAATCCCCTTAAGGTAAATCTCTGGATCCGCTAGTCGGCGGCCACGTCTGTATGCTGATGAACAATGACATATATATAAAATTAGAAATTTCTGAATTAAAATTTATAAGTACATTGATATAATCAAAAAATAAAATGTGGTCTGGAATAACAAAAATACTTATCATTTAACACAAACTATTTTTAAAAAATATATTTCATATTGAATTTGACTAAAAATTACTTGTTAGTTTCAAAATTGGTATAACTATAAGAAACGTTATTAATTTCATATAATATTCCAATAGAAAAAAATATTTTTTAATTTTAAAATGCGAAATTTTTGACTAAAATTCAAAATATTTTTCAAGTTTATCTAAACTTTGACCTCGAATTCCACAAAAACTCTCTAAACAAAGGGTCGATCCGAATTACCTCCAAACATCACCTATTATATCTAAATCACAACTAAAAAACTTTCATTAATTAAAACTAAATAGTTTTTCCGAATTTTATAATTATGCAGACATCGATCCGAATTATATGCAAGTAGAAAACGCATGCTGGTAATTCGTATCGATTTTAAAAATCAATGTTTTACTTAGCATGTTTTCTAAAATGGTAGTTATTTTTACCAAACTATATCACAATGTTTAGTGAACAAAACCCGATATAAATTATATAAATAGATGTTTAGAAAACACGTTAGACAAAATCTTACAAAAAAGCACTGAATCAAATCTCGTTGTACACCTGCCAGCAGAAAAAAATACAAACATGACCGAGAGGGCAAAGTCCTTATGTGCTGATCTCCTAAAGACTCAACTTCGACCGTAACTGAAATAGAAACTGCTTACAGTGTTCCCAATCGTAACATGAATACTGCGACAATTATCGTCAAAATGAGAAATCGAGATTAAGCTCCATTTTTAAGATAAGAGGAGAATTGATAAATTTAAATTACATACCGCATCGATCTGAGCTCCTGATCTTGTGAGATCTCTGCAATCTCAAAGAAAGAGAAGATGTGTTCCTTTTTATCGCCAAATGAAGTTTTGTATAATTGTACTGCAAATGCTCTACGCTAATGCTCTACAGAAAACGCATCATAGAAGGGGACTTCGAATTCGAATAATAATAAGTTAAAAAAATAAATAAATGTCAATCTGGTAGACGGCCTAAGCCAAACCAATAGACTTAAGGTATTAATAATAATATAATGTATTAAACTTATTTTATGAAATAAATTACTTACCAGCACAAAAGTTATTATTGTTATAAAATTTGTGGGTTTCTTATAATATTTGCTAAGGCTTTGTATGAAAATACGCTCACTCTTTGTTTCTTCGCTCAAGACTGATTAATTTGAAATAATTGAAATAAGTGTTGCATTCCATTTGAAAGGGGAAATAATTCTCGTTCGTTTCGAAAAAAAGGACGTAATTTTAAAAAATACCAAAGAAAACTTATTAGCAAAACAAAATCGATCCGAATTACCCTCATTTAAAAATATTTCAGTTTGATTTAGAATTTTGAAAAATATTTCACTTTACTTTTTAAAATAACATTTAGGCAACATTCTTAAATGTTAGATAACTGTGCATAAAAAATATATAAGACGACTCTATAATATAAATATAACCATAGAGATATTTCTTACTTATAATTAGCACCGTGGTATCGCTTCCAAAACAAAGTATCAAGGTAACAAACCGAAAAAGTATTGATTTGATATAATATTGATACTTTTTTTGTGTTCTTAAGTGTAACTACCAACAACTTTATTTAAGAGATACTATGTGTATGTATGATTTTTTTTGACGACCTAGATTGTCTAGTGGATAGTGCAATAGATTTTCATTCAGAAGTTTGCGGTCCGTCTTGGTCTGGTGGTTAATTCTCATAAACTTCTTATATTCACTATCGATATGAAGTGGATGAGAATTATAACAATGTGTTCAAGTACACACCTTGATAATGGTAATGGCAAAACCACCGAGCTGATAAAAAATTGCCACACAGCCGTTCGGAATCGGCGTTAAGCTGTAGGTCCTACCATGTGGTCTAGTGGCAGACTCTTATCTCTGGATACCTGAGTTCGATTCTCGGCTTGGGTAGGTTTCTTATCTATCTTTCTTTCTCTCTGCCTTTCTTTCCTTCTTGGGGCTTTGGTACAATAGATCTTATAGGTCGCAGTGCCTGACTTTCGAGTCGTCCTCTTTCAAATAATAATAATATGATGGTTCAAGCTGATTGTGGTCAATCTGTGGCTGGTTGACTCTCTGCTTGTTTCCCTAAATGAGTCGGGTATCTACACACAGGCATATGCCGATGACGTTGCCTGCTTAATCACGGGCCAATGGGTCGGCTATATTTGCAGGAAGACCCAAACTTCCCTGAATATGAATAACCCTTTTAAAACTAGTGTCTTCTATTCACCAGGAGAAGAAAAAGGAATCACTATTCAGCTATCCCAAGAAGTGAAATATCTAGGAGTCATTCTAGATAGCAAACTTCCATGGCATTCTCATGTTGAGCTTAAGGTATCCAAGGCGCTAGTAGCTTTTTGTCAATGCAGGGCTATTTTTGACAAAACATGGGGCCTATCACCCTATAAAGTCTTATGGCTTTATAAGGCTATGATCAGACCCATCATCAGCTGTGCATCCATAGTCTGGTGGAGTAGACTTAATGTTGACAGCGTTGGGAAAGTTCTTGCCAGACTTCAAAGGACTGTGGCCATTTGTTGTACGGGAGCTTTTCCTACAACATCTGGCCCATCCTTGGATGCATTGCTCAACTTACCACCCGTTGATATTTTTGCTAAAGGAGAGGCTGTCAAAGCCATATGCATGCTTGAACGCAATGTGTATTGGTATTACACTTGCTGGGATATTGGTGACATTGATGAAGATACTGATATGGACCTAACAGTTCTATCAATGCCATCCGATATAATGCCAACAATTCCAGTTTTAAAACAGAGCTATACAATAAAAATTCCAGAGGCTCAAACTTGGTTTTTGCCGGGACCTGTGCTGGAAGTTGATTGTAAGCGTATTTTTACTGACGGCTCCAGAACAGAATTCGGTTCGGGTTCTGGGGTCTTTATTGAAAATGATGGAATGCACCTTCACTTCTCTCTTGGGTTGTATGCTTCTGTTTTTTAAGCAGAAATTTTTGCAATCATCAAGGCAATGATAATGGTTGGAGAGAAAAGAGTTTCTGTGTATTTAGTGATAGTCTGGCTGCGCTTAAATCCTTGGGTCTAACAGACTTTCTGTTATTACTTAACAGAATGAGCTGTAGGCAGATAGTGGGATTACATACAGGTCACTTCTCTTGGGCCAAACATTTGTATATGATTGGCCTGGGAGCTAGTGCCTTCTGTGCATCCTGTGGTTTAGAGGAAGAATGTAAAGAGACGGCAGACCACTTTCTTAGTGTCTGCCCCGCTTTCTGCCAGATCAGAGTAAGCATATTTGGTACTGGAGTGTTGGGAGACGAACACCTGAGCTCTTTAACACCGCAGGATCTGCTAAGATTTATTAATAAATTTGGTAATAATCTTGGGTACTTCTTTTGCTGTTCCAACAAAAAAAAAACTTATAATAAAAAATTAATCAAAATACATAAAATCAGAGCAAAATGTTAAAATATTAGCCCTATATCGCATACATTTGTTATTATGATATAGCAGAAATATTTTACATTTGCAATGATGCAAGACCATTTGCAACAAATCACGAATAGGGCTATTGTAAGTAAATAATATCAGAATTCTGGAAATTTTTATTTTTATTTGCCAAAAGAAAGTAAAACATTTTGTTCGCTGGATGTGTTGTCAACCGCTGCAGTTTGTTCATCGGTATTGCACTATGAATTTTTAAGTAATATAGCTTATTAATACGTGAAATCTGAATTTTCAGAAATTTATCAAAAACACTCCATTTGCGTATGATATATCATACGTAAATATTAATGGGTTAAGGTTATATGCAATACTTCATTCATACTCACTTTGCACAAAATACAAATTCCGAGACTTTGATTCATTGCTGTCATTACTATGGAAACTCGACGAGTCAGCAATTTCAGCACCTGGCACTTCAGTTATATCAGGTAATGGGTTATGACTTTTTCCAACCCAGTCGGAACAATCCCAGTGGTATTGGCCATGGTTAAACGAAGAATATTCGGCAGCACAAGTTGAATCACATACGTTGGGCACAGTAACCTGAATAATTTTTCCACACGTCTGCTTCAACGTTGACCCACGGTTAAAGGGCAACCCATAATCTAACATTTTTTCTGAAAAATGAAACAAACTTGCATAAGTCAATAAAAACCAAAAATGGTCAGTTCATATATTTTGCATTCTTTGGAGCACTAGCGAATCCAGAAATTTCCTAAGTGGGTTGGTTTTAATTTTTTGATTTAATTTACCGATGAAAGTTCATGCGGCTTTTATCGGTAAGGGAGAGAGGGGATCGAGTTTTTGCCCCAACTCATTTCAATTTACTAGGGCTGTAGAATACCGAGAAATTATTTGGCACAGTATATTAAGGCAACATAGCTGACCAATACTCCAGAGAATACATCCTATAAATAAATTTTAAAAGTTTTTAAATTTTGAAAACAGGGGTCGAATCGTCTGAATCGAAGATGTACAACTTGTAACGTAAATGTGAGTATTTTTCATCTTTTTTGTAGATTACGTGAGGAGCTCAACGTTCAGGGACCAGAAGACTCGACCTCAGATTAGAAAAAATTTCGTAATATACCCCAAAATTAAATAAGAATTTTTAAATGAATTAAAATTTAAAAAAAATTGCAAAAAAAGAGCCACAAAATTGAAAAAGTGGAGAGTCCGGTTGGAAATCTTTCTCAATAGAGAAAAAGTTAGTTAGCCCGGTCTACCACCTGAAGTCAAAGCATTTATAAAAATGTACGCTATTCCAGGGAATTGTGGTAGACGTACCACCAATGGTACGTCAGGCCTCCAAAGGTGATACGCTTGCAGATAATAGACAGCGATAATAAGCGATGGTTGAATTTTATTAAAAATCTGTATTTTCCCACATTTTTTACATTTTACAATCTGTTGCATGTTATCGATATTTCTTATTATGCTATAGTTTTGGTGGACATAAAGACACAAAGTACAGTTTTTTTTAGTTCTGTGGTACGCGTTTGATCCATATTGTTCATTGATGGTAAGCGAAAAAAATGCTTGAGAACCCCTATTCATTATGTAAAATGTGATGGGAACCACACAACTCAAACACTTAAACTTCTCAAACTTCGGAATTTCTTTATAATTTTTCTCGGTATTACGTAGAATGTTTGAACAAATATATTTTTAGAAAAATTTTAGTCATTTTTCAATCATAAAAAATAAAATTTTTTATCCTTTTGCCCTAAGCATTTAAAAAATTCAACGCCAAAGGAATTAAAATTTGTCACTTATTCATATATGTATGTAAGTGAAGATTCTTTATAAACGCACATTATTGATTTTACTACATTTTAGAGTTGATTTTATTTATAGATATTTTCGAAATTAAGAAACAAATATTTAATTGAATAAAATTAAAAATTTTTAACATTTAATATGTCTAATAATAATGTTTAATGTTATGTTAATTTCTAAACTTTCTGCAATTTCTTTTAAGCAATACAAATTTTATATTGCTAGTTATTTCGTGTATTCATTTTTAGTACTTCCAAAAATTGCATTGTCTACTTTACAGATAATTTCTTTGTGGTGGGATGAAAAGATAAACATTTTATGGGTTCTCGCTCCTCGCTGCATTTTAGGTGTGTCGTTGTTATCGTAGCATATTTTTCAGAGACCGAAAATAATGAATACACTATGCAACAATTTGATTTTTATTTTTAGGTCAAAAATCGAACCAAACAATGAGTAAAATCATATACAAAATTGTATTTTAAATTTTCCAGGGAATATTTCCTTAGTACATCTTAACCCTCTAACTCGCACTTGGTTGTTGAGCCGTCAGCCACTCAAGGGGACTAACGTGTATTTCAATACCTGCCGTAATTGAGTGATCTGATGGTATTGTGGTCTATCACCTCCTCGTGGTGACAGCAGGTAACGGTTGCATGTCAGCCAGCTGGTGTAACCTATTATCTTTTAACAGGGCACATCAGATGTCTGATATGCAACTGAATAAGATAGATCAGGCGGAGGGAGAAAGCCCTCTTTAATAAAACTATCTCCAGTACTCTGACGCTTCCCCTGTTGGGGGGCGTCTGGTACCACACGGCACGACCCTTTCTGTCCACGGACCATTCTCTTATTCCTATTTTGTTTTTGATTGCTTTGGGCTGGTAGTTGTAGTTTCTGGACCTTGTAGCATCGGGGTAAAAACTTATGTGAACTGCTCCAGTTTAAGGTCACAACTGTCTCCGTCCCGTTAAAACCTTAGCAGGCTCATAGTATGTTCGAGGTCCGACGTCATTAAGCTGGCGGTGTAGGTTTGGTTGAGACTGACTCCCATTTAGCACCGCATGGCCTCTCTGCATCAGCATAAATAACCATAGGATCATTCAAGGGGACTACACATATCGGACTAAGATAGCGGCTATGAGTGAGGACTAGAGTGTCCCTTATATTTCAGCTTAGTAAAAGTTTAGCTCCCAGACCCTATCTTGTTTCAATCAATAACGAAACAATCTGTGCAAAATTTGAGCTCAATCGGACAACTGCGAGGCGGCCCTCATCGACCATGAAGTTGTACGTTGTCGCCCGGAAAGTAATTTTCACAGATAAATCAATTTTTTGTGCTTGGATTTCCATGAAGAAACAAAACCAAGATGATTAACCACAATTGTTAGAGTTAACAATGATTTATGCCTTCAAGACATACCTTTCCCAAGACCAGTTTCAGTTATCTCTTAAAGGGAAGAACTCTTAAAAAGAATTTGTATTTTTCTTGCTCGGGTGTACGTTTGAGCCTGATTTCTGTCACCAGATGGAACCTTATTATTACTTTTTGTTCATGCGCCAATTAATCAAGAAATCAGAAAGGTGCTGCAGACAAATTTGTCACCCACCTCGAGTACTTAGCTCCTCAAACTGTGGCTCTATCATTGTTTGATGAAAATGTTCCAACTGTGGGTAAGACAAATAAAGCATGAATTATATTGGAAGCCGGCTACAAAAAATTATTTTTTTCTTCGTTTATAAACATCGAGTTTTCGTCTTTCGTGAGTTTCACTGGTACAAAAATTTTCTTCGCGAAATTTTCTATCAGCATCGATTTCTTCAACAAAGAATAGAATTGAAAAACTTAAGGAGAAAGTTATTTTCGATGACGTTGCAGAAAAAAATGTATAACTCATTCAGGAATTTTCCCAAAAAATTAAGCTGAGAAATAATATGTTTCACAAATCGTTGCCGAAGACCGTAAAAAATACCTAACTGCTACTAAATTCTCTTTTATAGAGCGAATACACGAGAGTGAATTTCGTTAAAATTTTAAACTCCAAATTTTGGTGGACACATGACAAAAAAGGAATTTTATTGAGAATCGAATTTCGTTTTTGACTGATTATATATTTAGAGAAGAAGAAGTATTTTTGTGTGCCATAATAATACGTGTTATATCTGCAGCTGTTTCCCATACAGTTATCGCTGCGAATAAAACGCAGCTATTGCTTCAAACCACTTTTTCTTCAGATTAAAGATCATTCTTAAAAAGATATATAATTTTAAAAATTATTTAAAAATTCGCATTAGCTTATTATTTATAGTCAAAAATATGTGATAAAATATTGTCCCATCTTAACTCCAGTTATGCTGTACCACAGAAATATTGTGAGAGCAGCTGTTATGAAAACAAAATGCAAAATGTCTAATAAATATATCATATATTCCCTATTTTTTACAACCATGTATTTAAGGGTTGCCGAGTTAATTTCGGCATTTCAAGTTAATTTCGTTGAAATTCTTGTGAAATTCACAATTGATTCTATAGATATTATTCTTGTAAATAAAAATACGTTTCTCTTATAAAAGTCGTGGGCGATTATATTTTTCATGTTGTTTCAGGAATTGTGCAAATTTACTTTTAAAAAATTTGATTCAGAAGGTTTTCACACAAGTTCCTGCGACTTTTTCGACAAAATGGAGCTAGTCACTTCTGGCGTCGAGGACTCTCCTTCGTCTGATGAGGGGAATTCCGGCGTTACTATGATTGCCAATACTGATAATGGTGAGGGTAATTGAGATTAACCTCCGTCATTCCATAACTGCCTCGGTAGCCCTGCTCTTTCGCCTGACTCAAAAAAGAGAGGAGCTCATACTTGTCCAAGAACCATGGATTATCAATCACCGGGTTTACGGACTCAGTATGAATGGATACCGCACAATGTATGTGGAGGATCTAGATAAACCCCGATCCAGTATCCTTATCAAAATAGCATTAACGCCCTTTTATTCTCCAGGTTCAGCGACAAAGACAACGTGGCCATGGTTATTGTGATCAATGCCATGGCCACCTGGATCGTCTCACTTACATGGCACATAACCACGGCGCATCAACGCTTGAAGCTTTTGGTTGCAACTTAAATACGCTATAAGAAAAGCCAAAAGGGCGTCTTGGAGGAACTTCTGTAGTAGCATAGAAAGCTCCTCCGAGACTAGTCGACTTCGAAAACTCCTCAATACGACCCCTAGTGCTCTCGACTATATCCAAAAAGTTGATGCTCATTGAACTGATTCTGGGATCGAGATCTTATTCCTCCTGAATACTTATTTTTCTGTGGAGTGAAACCTTCGTTGATCACAGTCCTCCTGTGACCCATCACCCTTTAAGTAACCCCTCCTCTTGCTAATTGACCGACACTCATCTAAGGTGGGCCAACAAATCCTTCAGCCCCCATAAATCTCCCGGGCCAGATGGTAACATTCCCACAGATATTCAGCAAGGGGCTGAACACGTAACTTTCTGACTATTGCAAATTCTTGCCTAAAATTCTCGTACATTCCCAAAAGCTAGAGAGAGGCTCGTGTAGTCTTCATATTCAAAGCAGGGAAGGTGTCCCATACCAAATCAAAGGACTTCAGACCGATCAGTTCTTGATTTTCATATCAGGAACTCTATCAATCCCACTCTTATATCCAAATCACAGCATGCCTAACTAAAGGGAAGTCTTTGGAAACCGCGCTACATTTACTTATTGAAGAAGTTAAGAAATCACTTTTCAACAAAGAATACACGCTTGCAGTGTTTCTCGATATCGAGAGGGCTTTCAACAATGTCTGCCCCGACGCTGTCGTTAATGGTTTAATAAATATTATTCTTGATTACATTTTTATAGGACAACTACTTAAAATACTTATCATCAGCTCCACTATTGGTAATGATTATGTTAAAAAGGTTGTCAATAGAGGCACACCACAAGGAGACGTACTATGCGTCCTTATTTGGAATCCGACTGTAAATACACTGCTTAACAGATTAGATCAAACCGGCTCTAAAATAATAGCTTATGCGGATGACATTGCTATTACAGTGTCAGACAAATACGTTTCCACTTTTTCACAGCTAAACTACTCACATAGCATTCTGTCTCACTGGTGTTGGGAATTCGGTCTTGATGTCAATCCTACCAAAACAGAGGTTATGCTTTTCACTAGGAAGTATAAAATACCAACATTTGCCCTACCCAAAATAAATGGCACCTTGCTTTCTTTGACTTAGCAAGCGCGTAAACTTCAATGGAAAGCAGAGAGTACGGAAAGCCTCTTGCGTTTTTTACTGCTAAGAGGGCATTAGGAACAAGGCACTAAACGAGCCTAATCTCCTTTATGGATCCGTCATCTGGTGGCCAGCTACTGCAAAGGCGGTCAACCTTAAACCACTGCATAAGGTTAGAAAAACGGCAGCTATATTGATTACTGGGGCCCTCCGTACTACCTCTACGAAAGCTCTCTTCTCAATTCTTCATTGGTTGCCAGCTTCACTTCTAGTCTGTTGCCAAATTCAGTGCCTTAACTTGCTGGAACATGTCAAATTTGGGCCATGCCAAGATTTTCATCCGAGCTATCATTATATGGAATCCTCATGGCTCTCCACTCCTCAAATAGGGGAGTCGCACAGTACTGTGGTATCACAATGAGCCTTATTATGAGCTTAAATGTGCTGCCACTCCAACCTAACCTAACTCCCATCAGTATGGGCAATTTAGGGCCCTTTTCTTAAAAATTCTTTAAAAGCTAAGTTTAAAGTTAAAATATTAAAAAAAAAAATATTTTCCAGAAAATTTCACCAAGGGTCACTGAAGACAAGTAGTCTCTAGTTAAAAGTAAAGTTAAAGGTAAATTAATAGCGTTTTCTTTTCTCGATAGGCTGTCACATTTCGTGCTCTTTTTTGAAAAAGAGGCAGCCTTTTCGGAGAGTATTGTGTTCGTTTCTAAAAAATGTCGCCTTCTAAGCGGGAACAAATGTAACACTTTTGCACTCAAATAAATGGCGGGGTAAGAATGTAGCCCTGCAAATTAGTTGATTCTGACAGGGTATCATTTTTATGTTCTTTTCCTGCACTTAAAATGCAACATTTTGGCAGGGTTGAGGGCAACATTAAAAAATTGTTGTCTTGGCACGATGCAAAAAAATGCAACATTTTGTTAAGAAAAGAATACGCTATAAGTGTGAAGAAATAGATTTGTAAACATATATTGCAACGTGCGATATTAAGTATAATTAATAATATCCTTATAACATGTGCCTTTGGAAGCAGAGAATCATTTAATGATATTGTAACGGTGCAGTAGCCCCCCTTGCGCGTCAGGAGGAGACTTATAGCGTTTTCTTTTCTTAACAAAATGTTGCATTTTTTTTGCCTCGTGCCATGGCAACAATTTTTTAATGTTGCCCTCAACCCTGCCAAAATGTTACATTTTTAGTGCAAGAAAAGAACATAAAAATGCTACTCTGTCAGAATCAACTAATTTGCAGGGTAACATTCTTACCCCGTCATTTATTTGAGTGTAAAAAGTATTACATTTTTCCCCGCTCAGAAGGCAACATTTTTTAGAAAAGAATACAATATTCTTGGAAAGGGCTGCCTCTTTTTCAGAAAAGAACACGAAATTTGATAGCCCTCGCACGGTGCAGGAAAAATGCAACATTTTATCGAGAAAAGAAAACGATATTATATTTTAACATTATTTCTATGTAAAGTACATATTACGATTATTATTACTATCAAAAAATACTTAATATTAAAACACAAGGAATAAAGCTATACAAGAGGTGACCTTAGTTATATTTCCTAATATGATGAAATAAAACATATACTAAACGTATGATATTTAGTATTGTTTACACATGGTGAATCAGTGACGGCAATATAAAGCGTGCTTCCTAAATTGTTATATTTTTATTAAAATATATTGAGTTTAGTTGTTTCAAGTGCTGTATTTTTGTATTTTGTATGCGAATTACATGAATTGAAGTTAAAAATGAATGTGAAAACGAAATTTAGTTCCGAAATAATATGAAAATATAAAACATTTGTAGCTACAATATTGCGGAATAGATATAACTAGCTGAGCTTCGCCCAGCTTCGTTGTCCGGACCTGGCAAAGTAGGGGTAATGCAAAAATTACAACAACTAAAACTTTTGCAAGAGATATATCTATATGAGCGTGCCAGTCTCCGATCAAAATCGAATCATTACACTAATCATATCATTTACATGAGCAAACGGAAACAGTACGGGACACCTACATAAAGAATAAGTATAAAAGGACACGCATTACACAGAAGAAGGCACTCAGACTTAGACTGTGGCACAGGTCATTTCTTCTTCTCTTTGTTAGATTATATGAAATACTCCTTACGGTTGCGTCAGCACGGAAGGATAAGGCTTAGACATTTGTAGCTAATATTAAACGAAGCGACAGCACGTTTGATTTCTCTTTAATTCTCAGAAATCGGTCAGGTATTTATTGGACCTTGTTGAAACGAGTTTCAATTAATGCGTCTGCTTATGTTTTGCTGTTGTGTTTGCTTATGTTAATTTTGTTCATGAGTCATTCATATTTTCAAATTTCTTTAAATTTTACATAAATTCCTTCTGTTCTATTACATACATTTATTCGATCTATTACTTGTACTAAAATATATTAACTTAAAGTTTTTATCTTTATATTTCTAAGCTTGATATTTTATGTGGCAACGGCTATAAAAGCCGCCCATTTTTTAATTTATGATAAGTCTCTTCACTATAACCCTTATAGTTACACCCGCGAGTCCGAATCGCCCCAAAGCACCAACTTGCTAAATTTTATTTAATAAAATTAATTATAACGTTTAAAAGAATATAAAGTCTTTCATTTAATCGTTAACAATTAAACATGGTCCTTCGAGCCGGATTCGGGTATCCGTGTCTCCGAATCCGCTCAAAGTTCAAGTAACAAATAAAAAGTCTTCAAGTTTACTTTAAGCCGTTCGACCCGTCGGCCGTTCGTAGAATTAATAAAACCTAATCTCTTCAAAAAAAAAGACATGTGCGTGCTGAAAGAAAAACTGAAATTTAGCATAAAAAAGGGAAAGTTATAGCTAGTTTGCTTAAACTACAAAAAAAAAAAACATTATTAATAAAGAATTGTGAATCGTAATAAACTTAAAAGACACAGATCAAGAAGTAAAAACAAAAAAAGGAATCAATCAAATTGTTGATGGTTATTGTAGACTGCGACGCTAGCGCAATAAAAACCAATCGCGCAAATCTGTATAAAAAAAAAACAAAAAACTTGATTGTGACAATTTAAAATTTGAAAAACCCTTGTATTAAAAGAAAGTTTAAAAGGGTAACGTGTATCAAGATCATGTTCTGGTGAAACTTATTTTTCGACGATACCACTCACATTGCTATTGCGAAAATTGCGTATGGGCCCAACGTTGACGTCAACGTCGCACTACGCAAAAAAAGGGAAACATCATCATCAGTAGCAGTGACACCAGCAACAGCATCTTACGCACAAAATCAAGTACACACGCAGATACAAATGGTCAATGCACCTACACTTCATCAGCAGCTGCCAGATCAAAATCAGCAATTCCAGTAGCTGCAACAACAACATAAGCAATTCCAGCAACAGCACACACAAGTTATTATCAACAGCGTCAGAGACATCATCTATACTATTAGAATCAACCACAGCAACAGCAACAACATCATAAGCAGCATAATAATCAACAGCAACACCATCCTCAACAACAACATCTTCAACACCAGCAACAGCAGCACCATCAGGAACAGCGTCACCACCGGCTACAGCAAGGTCATAACGACAGCAGCAGCGCCTGCACCAAACCCCAACAACAACGTTCAACACCCCCCAGTGTAAGAAAATCCAGGGATATGATGAAGTAAGTTGGAACTTATTCTAGTAAAATATCCACTACATTATATGTACTAAATAGGTACAAAAGTACATTTTTACGGTTGTAACTTCCATTGAACAGGTACATACAAAAGTACAATCTCCTATTTTTCACATAGCTCATTATGTATAAACTTACCACACATTAAAATTTCTCAAATTCACAGTATTATTTACCGAAATCACGGTAAATGATATAAATCCGATTTATACTTATATGCACTTAAGTACATATGTATATTCATATATAAAACTTGGCGCGTTTTCCAATTCCGTTGGTACCGCTGTCGCAAAAATCTCTATATGTATATAGTAAGTACCGCAAATGGTACATACATACATACAAATTCTGCTGCGTCTCATTATGTACTCTTAAAATATACATTAAATATTACGAAGTACTTTCGTTTTTGGTTTTACCTATGCTTAATTCGTCAGGTGCAGGCAAAATTATTTTCGATTACTGCTTGATATCTCTCTCTTTGAGCGAACTTTGTTCTTTCTACTCTCTCTCCTGCATTAAAGACACACTTTTGTATAAGCTTGTACAAACGTTTTGAGTTAAAAAAAAAAAACCCCAACAATAGATACAATACATTTGCATGTACTTTTTCCAAACACATTTTCTCTCTCTTTCTCTCTGTTCATATTTCTAGTTTCAGTTGGGTTGCTATATTTCCAAAAAAAATTAAAAAAAATTAAATAAGCCCTTTTTTAACTAAATTCATATAAGTTCAAATAAGTTGAGTACACCTGTCTTAGTCACCTGTGAGTTGACAAAGAAGTGCAACCCAATGAACATACGCACATGAACAACATTACCAATAATAAAAATAATTTCCGCAATATAGTTTACTGTAGTTTACGTGGCACTGAAATCTTAATCTACATTTACATAATTCTCTAACACTACAGTAATCCCTCGTTTACGTATTCTCATATTTCGATTGTAATTGGTAATTTGGCAATTTCTCTTAAAGATTATTTCATTATTACGTAAAGTAAACTTTCGTTTGAATAGTTGAAACCCCATTTCACATTTTTATCAAAATGATTTAATTACGGAACTAAACCCTCGTTTACCCCAGCCAAATCTTGCGAAATTTTCTCCCTGGCAGGGTAGCTATCGCTTATGATGAATCACGCAAAATCCAGTTCACGCCGAGCAAACAAATCCAATCCCCTGGATTTTGTTATGCGTCGGAATTAGCTTATTACGCTTGCCTTTGTTTCCGCACTCATGGGAAGGACACTCCCGATCCTCTCATCCCTAGGTGGCAAAGGTCAAGTGGCTCCTACTCTGCATACAATAAGCCTTCCGCGGTTATCCCTCTAAGTCGGAAAAAGCTTACTGTGCTTGCCTTTTCACAAGAGAAGGACATCTCCGACTCCTCTCATCTCTTGGCTGCAAAAGGTTAAGTGGCTCCTCTGCAACATTAAGCTTTTCACCGCTAATAACATCTCTATATCCAAACTCAATTGTGGCGCCGACATTCTTTATACAGCCAACTTTCGCAATCAGACCGGAATAACTACCCTGCCCCCACTAAGGTTGTACCTTACCATCCGCGTAAGAACAATCTTACTCTAAATTTTCAAAACTTGTTTGGAAAAAGTGGCCGTCAGCCCCAGATTTACAAACAAACTTTTGCTTCCCACGCAAAAGTTTTATCCAACAGCTTCCCATGCTTTCGATTACCAGTTACTAAAATCTCATTTTTCCTTCCACAGATCACTGAAAACTGCTCACCAATGCATACTGCTCCAGCTAAAAACGATAGATCACAGCCCACGTGTCCCACCGAAACACATGTCGCACCAAGATCGACCTAGAAACCTCCAGCCGAACAGGTCGCCGTGCACGCTGTATACTCCACTCAGCCATGCAAACGCTCCAGCAGCTTGAGACTGCCATGAATGCGTCTGCTTATGTTTTGCTGTTGTGTTTGCTTATGTTAATTTTGTTCATGAGTCATTCATATTTTCAAATTTCTTTAAATTTTACATAAATTCCTTCTGTTCTATTACATACATTTATTCGATCTATTACTTGTACTAAAATATATTAACTTTAAGCTTTTATCTTTATATTTCTAAGCTTGATATTTTATGTGGCAACGGCTATAAAAGCCGCCCATTTATTAATTTGTGATAAGTCTCTCTAAGTCTCTTCACTATAACCCTTAACCCGCGAATCCGAATCGTCCCAAAGCACCAACTTGCTAAATTTTATTTAATAAAATTAATTATAACGTTTAAAAGAATATAAAGTCTTTCATTTAATCGTTAATAATTAAACAGACCTTGCGAGTGAGACATTACACCAAGGTATAAAAACACCAGGGTGTGCGACAGCCTCACTGGTGTAGTACAAACAAAGTTGCAACTGACCATACAGCAAACGACAAAGACTTAGCCATCGTGTCACTAGGACACGCATCGTAAATACAGGAACAGGAACGAACGGCAACGAAGCCACAGTAAGAAACCCGAGCGCCAAGAAAGGCAAACAAAGTGAAACGAGCACCAACGAAGGCGAACGAACAAACAATATACGAGGTACCAAGAATAAAAATACTAACGAATCGAGTGTAAATTGAAACAACAGTGAAGAATAAACAAGTGAACTTAAAAAATCGAAACAAATTATCGTGAGTTATTATTTACGCACCCTGGTTACTCGCTGAGTATACCCTGACTAAAAGAAAAGGAACCAGGAAGGTTCGTTACAAGATTCAAAAATTTTCTTTGCATGGGAGGTGTCACGCATACTTTATTTATTCCATTCATTTTTTTCTAGCATTTTCCATTGGCAAGCAAAGCTCTCTAACCACAAATAATTTAAGAAATATACCTTATAAAACCGAGGTGAAACATTCACTAATTCAAGTGTATTCATACTTTACCCACCAAATTCCAACGGCAAATCATATTATCATTCCAAATCTTAGTACTGCACTACAAATAGTTTCTAAGAAATACAATAATGAAAATTCAGGCTATATGGAAAAAGTTCCTCGCTGTCTTTTTCAATCCTAACCAAATTTTTTTTTTTGTGGCGTGGTTTTGTCAACCAACGTGGGTAAATGGTTCTGGAAATATATATAATATATACAGGGTGACAATTGTAAAGTGACGCAAGTTTAATACTCTGCAGCAAGCTTTGCCATTTACCGTTACTTTAATTTAAAAAGCAAATTCATTTATCATTGGCTTTGCTTTTAATTTCATTTGAATTTTTGTTATTACATTTTGAAATTTCCATAAAAATGGACAAGGAAAATATTCGTCGTAAAATTATGAAATTTCATTTGGCAAATTATAGTAGCCGTCAAATTGCAAAGGCTTTAAATTTGTCAAGTCGTACGGTAGACCGAGCTATTATTCGATATAATGAAACTGGGGGTTTTGGAGATAGAGACCGGGGAAAATTTTCAACAGTTGCCACTACTGGTTTAACAGAAAAAATTCGTAAACGAATCAAGCGAAATCCAAGGCGTTCAATGAGAAAAATCGCTAAGGAAGTGGGAGTAAACCGTGAAACAGTGCGAATCATTGCAAAATCAAAGCTTAATCTTAAGCCGAAAAGCTCAAGATCTGACACAAAAAAAGAAAGATTTGCGACTGCAAAGATGCAAGGCGTTGCTACGCTCCTCCGTGTTAAAAAATGTTGAAAATATCTTGGTTACAGATGAAAAAATTTTCACGGTTGAACAACATTTCAATGCGCAAAATGACCGAATGTGGCTAACATCATCATCGCAACAAAATAGGACTGTTGGCCGAGTTCAAAAGCCAGCTTCCGTTATGGTATGGGCTGGAGTTTCCGCTAATGCCAGAACCACTCTAATATTCGTTGAAGAGGGTGTTAAAATTGACCAGGTTGTTTATCGGAGCATTTTAAATGAACATGTTCTTCCCTGGGCCCAAGATACATTTGGAATTGAAAACTGGACTTTCCAGCAAGATTCTGCACCTTCCCACATGGCAAAATTAACGCAAACATGGATAAATGACAATTTTTCTGGATTCATAACATCTCAAGAATGGCCACCATACTCCCCAGACTTGAATCCAATGGACTACTCTATTTGGAGTATTTTAGAGAGTAAGGCTTGTGCATCTCAACACCACAGTCTGGAGTCGCTGACAAATTCATTAGAGAAAGCCTGGACTGAAATTGATCAGGAAGTCCTGCGGCGAACAGTCCTACGATTTCCGGATCGATTGAAGGCATGTGTGCAGGCTGAAGGAGGTTATATTGAATGAGGTGGGGTTCAAATGAATGCTTATATATTCAGCAATGTTAACACTTAATTGTACTTAATGGAAGTACGTCCTTTTGAAAATAACTGCTGAAATGTGTGCGTCACTTTACGATTGTCACCCTGTATATATATATATATATATTTGAGTTGAACGGAAAAGGCCACTCCATATTTTTTCATGGAATGCCAAAATAACGTTTTTTAGAGACGTGTCACAAATGAATACTGAGATATTCCATAGCTAAAACTCAGATTATATAGGAGATGCAATGTCCACTTTTTTCAATTTCACAGACCTTTTTCTTGCGACATTACATTGCCAATTAACATCCTTGTACTAAATTTCTGGTTGTGGAGATATACCCGAAAATTATCTAAGTTATTGATGGGCATATGTCCATGAATATTAGTATGAAAAAAAAAAAATGGTCCACCTGTAGTTGAATTCGAACTCACGACACCAAAAAAACTCAGAATTCCTTTGCACAACCACAACTTTACCCTTCTTTTTAACTCACTCAGCCACACACATTTATAAAATAACGTGATCACATTATTAATATGTCTATGATAATGTATTATGTTAGTTTGCATGTTTTATATTCACCTTTGTCTTTATTTGTTGTGTATTTATTTTTTACACCACAAAAAAAAAATTTGGTCCGCTTAAATTGGGATTTGAACCCACTATTCAAAAAAAAAAACTATTTCCAGCATCCACCTCCTAACCAACTAATCTACACAACACTATGAAGTGCGGCGATCAAATTAATAATATATAGTTATAGTACATTCATGCAAATGAAAAAGAATTTAAAACAGAAAGCTTTCACGCATTCTTTTCGGTTTTGTGTTTGTGTAGTGGAAATCGCAGGGAGCGAAATAAAAAAAACTTTCGGTTTGATTCTAGGAAAAACAAATATATTTACAATAACAAATGTAAGGGAAACGAATTTTTAATATAAAAATGCATTTTACAGGTAAACTATTATTATTATTTATTTTAGCAAACGATAAGATCTATAATCTTTCTATACATAATTTTTATATACCTCTTATAGTTTAGCAGCATTTTGCATTAAATAGCTAAATTTTTTTAAAAAATTGACTTTGGTCCAAATATCGATCTATATTAAAGAAACTATTTGAAATTAACTTCAAATAAATATCAACTAAACTCGACAAATGTCCAAAGCAATTCCATACGAAATTTCATGACAATTCGTTGCGAAATATAGAAACCTATTAGGATTAAACATTTAACAGCCTCTATTTTATATATATATAGATTAAAAATGTTGATTTGGTGCCTGCAAAAGTTTGCATAACTTGGGATAACAATTTAGTGGAATGGTCAAAAGAGGAAAAGAAGGCAATGAAATTTATAGTTCCAATGTTGTGGTATGATCCAAGTAATTTTTTTATTTTTATATCAAAACATAAATATAAGACTTTGTTTCAATACCAAAACGAAGAAGTTCTGGTGAACTTACTGGACTTACTACTATTATTGCAGACATATCGCTCATTTACTAAGAGACTGTCATAATTCAAAAAACGCGGTTTTACAGAAAACGCGTTTAAAGTTTTCAATTGAATCCAACTTTCCAGAAAAAAGAAGAAATCTTATAATTCTCACGCGCAGAGTATACAAGATATTAATATGAAATTTTTACACAATATGAAGCGTGATATAATGAACAATTCTGCATCATTAACTCAAAATTCGTGTTTTTTGACTTATGACAGTCTTTTAGTAAATGAGCGATATAGTGAAACCAGTTATTTTTATTAGGCCTGCAAACAGTTAAAGTAGCAAAAAACAACAAGCAACTATACTATATTGTTATGATTATATTCTAAAAACTATCTGTACTCAATGAAAATAGCGGAGAATATTGTACTTCAAAAACCATTTTGATTTTTCTTCCTAACTTGTTTGGTTTTCGAGTAATTCAATTTTTCCTATAGGCTGAGCGTGCAAAATTTAAAATAAACAAAAATGCGCGCGCATCCACAGTACATCCGAAGTACAAAGTTTGCAATGTTGTAAATATTGAATATCTCGAAAAAAATTACTAGATACTTTTTTTTAGAAAATCACTCAACCTTTTTTTTTGTGGTAGCTAATTTTTTGATATCTTCAACGGTTAGTAAAAGAAGGCTTTTTCACCAAAAAGGGGGTTTTCAGGGGATCGCTCTGCAACCCCAGAACTCATATTCATGGTTTTTCTATCTATCATTCCCCCACTAACAATTGCTGAAAAAAAATCTCAGATAAGAATTATTATGAGCTTTTGGTGGATTTTTTACTCTACCGACTGGACTATATATGCTTCCTTAAAAAACTTAACAAAAATTGCTTTTTTCGCTCTTCTAGGTGTATATTCCCCATTAAATTCTAATTTATTCCTGAGTTTCGATTTAATTTAACTTAGATCGAAAAATATTTCATCATAATCACATTCTGTAAAATTTAACTCACTAGTTTTATTATTAACAACAGTAGCAAGTATTTTCCATTGTGAGCAAAATAATAAAATAATATTTACGTTAAACTCGTATTTTACTAAATTCTAAAAACTACAAATTCAAAAAAAAATTATCAAGTTAGCAACCAAATCAAAATTTACCAATTTCGGTAGAATTCTACCAAAAACGGCAAAATATATGAAAATATTCCCAAAAATACATGTTTGCATTTTTTCTAAAAAAAAAAGATTAACATTTTTTCTTAGATTTCTCCGAAAATTGACTCCCCACCCTTTACGTCAGTATATGCGGATTTTCGAACGATCTGCTCTGGCAGCACTGATATATAACTTATTTTAAAATTAGTTTCTATCTTTTTTTTAATAAGAAAATATGGGCGTACTAATACGTGTTAATATATTTTTGTTTCAGCTTTTTAAAAATTTTCATTATAAATAAAGGCCCAAAAAACTATTAAACTAAAACTAAAAATTCAATTGAAGAAAATGATTATAACTAAAACTATTCGTATTCAAATCAAACAAAGACTTACCATTATTTAATTTGCTTTCGCTAAACGTTTTCAAATGAAGTTGCTCACTCCAGTCTTGTTTACGAGGTGCATCTGTTTCGTTTAGATTACAAGAGTTTATATTGATTTGCTGATTGGTTCTATTAATTTTTTGGTATTCGAAAGGAATGTTTTCCAATTCATCACCAGCTGAGCCATAACTACGTAGAATATCCAGATTATTAACAAATGTTGTATTTCCGGGAAATATGTTGTCATTTGTAGACGAAGTATAGCTATTTGGACGATGATTAACTTCTAGATTGATGAGTTTCGGATTGTGTTTACTATATCTCTTTTTGTCAATCAGCGAATTCAAATTTCCATCTTTATAGGAGGCTTTTCCATTAATAGTTCTGTTTTGTGAATTTCTATTATTTCTTTTAAGGAGTATGTTACACAAGGCGATGATTATTATTACAAAAATTATAGATACTCCGAAAATTATACCGGTTATTTGCTCTATAGATAAGTTTTTAAGCTTTGTAGATATTGAATTTGAGTACAGTGGATCCCCACAGCTGGCACCTGTTAAGTAAGACGGACAAATACAACGAAAACTTCCCGCCTCGTTAATGCATGTCGCTCCGTTTCCACAAGGTTGATTATCACATTCATCTACATCAATTGCACAAGTAGGGCCGGTGTAACCACGACACATACAATGTGGTACACCATCACCTTCTTCACAAATGCCTCCATTTTTACAAGGATTTGGTGTACAGAATTTTCCATATTCACAACGCTTTCCGGATAAATGAAAAGGACAAGTACATGAATAATTGCTGGGGCTATGATTTTCACAATGGCCACTAAATAAACAGGGGGCAGAAGCACACGGATCCATATCAAATTCGCATATTTGTCCGGTAAAGCGAGCATGGCAGGTACATTTGAAATTGCTTTTCCCCAATTCAGTGCAATATCCACCATTAAGACAGGGCTGAGCTCCGCATACTCCTAATGGAATAAGTACCCTCAGTGGATCACATGTGAATTCCACATTTGTAAATCGCTTTAAAGCTGCAACAGAACTGCCACCAGCGATGTATAATGGCAAGGGCTCGAGCGCTATTCGTATATCTGCCATACATCCCACAAACCCTCTTTGTATATCTTCAAAGCCAATAATTGACGGATGTGGTCTTACTTCTGCTCCAATAAATATATCATTGGTTTGTATGTTTAATATTCCATTAACACCAGATGCGCTTCCTTGAGAAACATGTTTATTATCGACAGTTAGCTTAGCGCTATTAAAAATGCGTTCTAATGATATTGTATGCCATTCACCATCACAAATGTACACACTAGAAACACGAATAATTCCTTCTCCAGAACCTAAGTCAAATCTATAGTGAATTGCTCCATTTATAACTTCTAAAATATTATAATCGATTTTTCCACTTGCATATAAAAGTGTCGCAGTTTGTTGTACAGTACGAATTTTAAGAGAGCATATGAATTGATTTTCTAAAATATTTTTCGCGACGGATTTATTAATTTTATAATGCGCATAACTTTTTCCACTAAATGAAACCGATGTAAACATATTAACGCAATCTGAACTTTGACATTTTGTAGTTTTGCTTTCACAAAATTGGCCCGAATATCCCAAAGGGCAAATACATTGATATCCTCTTACAGAATTAGCTGGCCAACAATGCTTTTGTGATGGGCATGGATTCGATGAGCAGGCATTAACTGGTTCGTCACAATTCTTGCCATCATAACCTGAATTGCATTGACATTCGTTAGCATAATTATAGTTTGGAGTTACAAAACTAATTACATCTGTACAAACAGTTGAAACTTTTGTTTTACTTAATATAACTCGGCGAGAACACTTTCCGTGCACACATGTATTTACTGAGCATCCAAAAGGTACTATTTCTTCAATAACAAGATTGGTGGCGTCTTCAATTTCCCCTATATAATTTCCCAGAATACCATGTATTTCTTCTGATGAAAAATATCCTTCGGAATTTGGAGTTATTTGTTGTTTTTTTACTGCAAAAACTACATCCAAGTTATTATCAAATATACGACGTCTTTTGGAAGGTCTATTCAAATTTAGTGTATATGTTGAATTTTCTAAATTGTGTGTAATAGTGGATTTTTGTAGTGATATTATGGTAATATCCTTTTGTCGACACCGCATTGATGCACGAATTGCACGAATAAATCCTTTGCGGTTACTTAGAATAAAATCTTCTGCAGAAACTTTATTAAAATTAATTATTGCAGCATTTTTAACCATTTCAGCGGTCACAAGTTCGACGTTTATTTTAACAATAGAGCTTGAAATATATTTACCATCAGAAACTGTGACGTTAACTTTGTATAACCCTACATCAAGGTTGTTAATAGCGAATAGTGATCCATTCGTTCGTGATATGTTGAAAAGTTTTTCTGCTGAATATGTTTCGCCAAAAGTACTAGATAAACCATAAAATAGAGAGTCATATTTATCCTGATCTGAGGCATGCACGCGGCCCAAAAGACCTCCAGAAAAATCATCTTCGAAAGAATTTATAGTTATTTCAAGTGGAGTTATTATTGGTGGGTACTGACTTTCCTCAATTATTTTTATGTATACCCATGTGTCTGAGTACTGAGGAGGAGTTCCATTATCAAAAACTCGAATTTGAAGTGTATATGAATCACATATCTTATGATTAAAACGCACGGCAGTTTTTAACGTTCCATCCTGTTCTATACGAAAAAACCCACCTTCATTGCCACTTCGAATATCAAAAGTATAAGGTGATGTATTTGGATATATGTCGGCATCAGTTATATTAAAAGTTAATATTCCATATCCAAAATCTTTGTTTTCTTGTATTACCACGCTATAGTTTACACTATTGAAGAGAGGAGGATTGTCATTTGAATCTAAAACATCAACATGTATATGAACATAATTGCATAATTCAGGAACGCCGCTATCACAAGCTTTTACTTCAAGCAAATAATTAGAAATAGATTCTCTGTCCAGTTTGTGTAATACTAATATTTCACCACTAATATTTTCAATTGCAAACTGATTCAATCTGTCTCCACTCTCAATATTATATCTAATTAAACCATTTTGTTCAGAATCATCATCAGTAGCAACCACTTGAATAACACGTTCATTAATTCGAACATTCTCTCGAATTTTGACATGGTACACATTTTGTGAAAACATCGGCTGATTATCATTAACATCTACAATAGATATGTTCACGGAAGCTAAATTACTCAAAGGTGGAGTGCCTCCGTCAACTGCTTGAACAGTCAGAAAATATGTCTTCGTTTTTTCATAATCTAATTCTCCATGTACATAAATTATACCTGTTTTTGGGTTAATAAAAAATTTCCTTTGCTCATTTCCTCCAGTTATTATATATAATATTTCTGCGTTTACTCCAATATCTTTAGAAGTGGCAAAAACTTTTGTAACCTCTACATTAATCGTGGCATTCTCAAGTAAATATGATCGATACTCCTCCATCTCGAACTCGGGCGGATTATCATTTATATCTAAAACATTTATTATTAATTTTGTAAACGAAAATAGTTTGGGGCTCCCATGATCTTCTGCTTTCACAGATATATTAAATATTGAAATATTTTCTCTATCCAGTGGTTTTGACAATGTTACTATTCCAGTTTCTGCACACAATTTAAAATATTGACTTTTATTCTCAAAAGAATAGGTAATCTGTCTGTTTAAACCGAAATCTTTATCTGCTGCGTGCACTTTTGTTACAAGTGTTTGAACAGGCGCGTCCTCTGATATACTTACGATATACTGTTTCATTGAGAATACAGGTTTATTATCATTTAAGTCGTGAACGGTTATAAATACTTCTGAAACGCATTCTCTTAGTAATTGATGTCCATCTTGTGCATGTACTTTTAGTATGAATTTTGGATGAACCTCTCTATCGATCAGCTTAGAAACTTTGAGTAGGCCTGTATCTTTTTCAATGAAAAAATGATCAGAATCATTACCAGTAAGATAATATCTTAATTTTTCGTTCACAATGTCATCAAAATCTATTGCAAGGATTTTTACGACGGGAGTTCCAATAGGAATAGATTCGTTAATAACTAGGTTATATCGAGGAGTTAGACAAAACGGGACATTGTCATTCACATCTTTAATTGTAACCAATATTTCTGATTCAGAAAAGTATTTACCGTCTGTAACTAATAAAGTTAGGTGATAATATGATTTAACTTCTCGGTCAAGAGATTTTGACACAAAAAGTTCTCCAGTTTTACCAATTTGAAATTGCGAATGATTATCTCCAGATATGATGTAGTAGTCAGTATCACTTTTTTCAGAATCTAAATCTGTTATCAAGAGATAAGTTAAAACAGTTCCTGGTAATGCGTTTTCATATACTGCGATCTGATATTTTTTTTCTTTAAATAGCGGTGGATTATCATTGCAGTCTATTATCTTTACAGCAACAGCCACTTTAGAAACATGTTTTGGATTTCCATTATCCGCCGCTAAAACATTAAAATAATATTCAGACACCAATTCTCTATCTAATGTTGTTAGTAAAGTAATCCATCCAGAAAAAATATCAATGTCAAAAACATTAGATATTGTATTTACATCATCTTCTAAATAATATCGAATATCCCCGTTTGGACCAGAATCTAAGTCTGTAGCAGATATTTTTAGAACAGAAGTGACTTTATTCACATTTTCAGAGATTTCTACGCTATAAATACTGCTATCGAATTTCGGATAGTTGTCATTCTCGTCTTGGACATGAATATATATTTCAGAAAATGTGAATAAAATGGGAATTGTTGCTGTTTCACACATTGCCACAATATAATGCATTTCACTTTCCTCTCGGTCCAGTGACTGCATTAGCATAAATTCTCCATTTTCAGTAATGAAAAATTTTGATGTTTCAGAAGCTATTGAAAACTTGATGGAAAAATTACCAGATACTTTCAACTTTGTCAAAACTGATCCCGGCGGTGTAGACTCCAATGCGTGTAAATTAATAATAGTCTTCTCAAATTCAGGTACACTGACATGCGGTTGTATGAACTGTATTGATACAGGAACATTGCTGTGTAATTGAGGATTACCGCTGTCAAAAGCACGAACAAAAAATTGTATAGTCTTATCAACGAGATTAATTGGAGATTTCAAAATAATCAAATTTCCATCTGATTCAGTTATTGAAAAGTAATCGCTGTACATGCTGTTTAGAGTTGAGTAATCTATCATATATTTAACAACACCATTATTTTTTTCATCCAAGTCTATTGCTTTTACCTAAAAAGAAAAAGAAAATTATAACATATTTAATAACGTTTTAAAATTTGAAGAAAATGCCAGACAAAATTTTATATCAGAAAATGATAACAGATCTCGCAAGAGAGTTGTCATTGTTGCGATTGATATATTTTTAAAACAACCTACATTTGAGGCAAAAATAGTGTTAAATGTTTAAGTATTTTTCCATAAAATTCGGTTTCTTAGTGGATAAAGGCACGCTGATTCTAAAAATTTAATCGGCGTTTCGTAAACCCTACAGTTTTTTCAAAAGTCGAGATTTTTGGGTGAATTTATGCAGTTTTAAAGTGCATTTCTTTTGTTTGTTAGAATTAAAAAAAAAACTAAAAATAAAAAAATTATTTAAAAAAACAGCAAGTGATAGCAATCAAATTGTTAGTCAACCTTAGTGTTCAACCATTTTAAATGCTACAATATTTATTATTTTAAGGAAACCTTACAATACTTTAAAATTTAGTATAATAAAAAAGTATTATGTTTATTTTATTTAAAAATTAATTTTTTATTTATCTCTGCGTTCAAAACTTTTTTCAGAAAAACTTAAAAATATCCTAAGCGATTCATTAAGGAGACGTTCCAGTTTAAAATTTTTAAAAACATCGATTTATATTGGTTTGAATTTTTTGATTTTTTATAGATTCAAAAATAATCTTCTAAAATATTAGTAAATTAAAACGAATCTAATAATATAATTGTGCCTTGGTTTACTAAAAATAAGACCTAATGCCCAACAGCAAGTTTTCGAGAAATAGAACAATAATTTGGCATCAAAATCGTTACTCAGGGCTTTTCAAGGTTGCTGATTACGAATCTGATATACGATTTTTAAAATTCAAAATGGTGAATCCAATATGGCGGAAGAATTTTTAAAAATTGAGAAAAAAGACCCTAAAGAAAGGGGGAGAGGAAAGTTTCACTTTTTTGTGATTCCACTTATAGAGAAATGTCCAGTAAGCAAAATCTTATTTTGTTTATGCTTTTGTCTTTATTTGGAAGCATAGAGTCCATCCTACAATAAAAAATTAGCTTTTTTGGAGAAAATTTTTTTGTTCTTCAGTAACATCTGTATGATTTTGTAATGATATTTCAGTTTCTTAAAAAAAAAATTTTCAAAAAGAAATTTTTTTTCAATTTTAAAATGAAATATCCTCTTAACTTCTACTCCTGCATTATATGTTTGGCCAAGGTATTAACTAACATGTTTATCAATCAAATCCTTTTGCTTCTTCATGTTTTGTCTTTTAGATAAAAGCATAGGATCCGACGACAAAGGTAGATGCCGCATACGATCTATATTAGTATCTTCTCGTCCAGTTTTTCTAGTATGTGCCAATTGATTTCAATCGACCAAAATAGCAATAATAATATGAATACTAAGTACCACTTAAATAAATAATAACATTACAAATTTTGCAAAAGAAAGAAACGAAATGTCAGCCGACGTGTGTTGGTACTAAAACATGAAAAATTAGGTTTTATACGATTTTTTAAAATGCATTTTTTCCAAGAATCGAAAAAGTTATTATTATTTCCAAATAATATAAGGTTTAACAAATTCTGGAAAAAAATGTAGGAATTTTCAGGAAGTAATTTTCCCGTTTACAGAAAATGGCGAATTTAAGAATATTTTCATATAAAAATATTTTAACTTTCTCTACTCCCCAAATGTTATGCTCTAAAATTTAGGGAACATTACTAATACAACTACATTATCTAACCATTTTAAAATAAAAATAAGTTTACTTTACTTATTTTTAGTCAAAAATGTGTTTTTGACAAATTTTCTTTTGAAGCACTACCAAAAAATAATATCAGATTTGAATATTGCAGTATAAAAATCAGCCACTTAGAGATGCTGCATCGAGAGAAAAAACCAGTTTTGAGCAACAATTGTTAATGTTTCTTCTTAGTTGAATTACTATTTTTGTAAACCGACGGATCACTGTGCGCCACCGCGAATTAAAAGATTTGAAAAGTCCAAATTTTATGCTTATTTTATCTGTGTGTGACAGTATTCCAAAGCTGAAAGATAGCAGTTTTTGCGAAAAATATTTAAATCCACATAACACTGCTCCACATGGGTTTTGCTAATACGATGGTTCCTAGTATTTCCGAATGAATTTTTCATGCTGAGCTCAAATCTGGGGTCAAAAACTTCCCATCACTTCGAGAAAAAAGGGGTTGACACCCCTGAAAACTGCGTCTTTGGCCATTTTTTTAACAATTGTTGAGCTGAACCCTGACGTGCTACAAATTTTGCTAATTAAAAAGAAATTAAAGCCCTTTCAAATGAACTCTAAGCCAAATTATTCGCATGCGCCCTTGGAGCAAGAGGTGTGCATATGTTTAGAAGTGCAGGAAAGAAATACAGAACGGATTTTATCTAACTTACACCCACGGCCAGACATAATGAGAAGTGCAGCGGTCCGAAAAGTTTTAAGGGTCTTTGGTTACACATCTGCAGTGAGATTTCAAACATTCAAAATGGTGGATCAAATATGGTGGGCGGATTTTATCTTATTCATACCAACTAAATATAATGAAAAATGCAGTGGTCCGAAGTGTTTTAAGGGTCACTGATTACAAATCTGCAGTCAGGTTTTAAAAATTCAGAATGGTAGATCAAATATGGCGGACGAATTAAGATGT
The DNA here is from genome assembly GCA_963691655.1 of Toxonevra muliebris. NCBI lineage: Eukaryota > Metazoa > Arthropoda > Insecta > Diptera > Pallopteridae > Toxonevra > Toxonevra muliebris. The sequence goes on from OY829326.1 coordinate 84,860,583, forward strand.
AAGATAAAATCAGCTCTGTGTACATTTTTTTCGTGCACCCCTAGACATAATCTCACCCACTGCTCTAAGGGCACTTGCGAACAGTTTGGCTTAGGGCTCATTTGAAAGGGCATGGTTCAGTCTTTAATTTCTCCAGCTCCACAATTTTACAAAAATAGCCAAAAACGCTTATTTCAGGGATTTCAACCCCGTTTTTCTCGGAAACGTGAATTTGACCACAGATTCATGTTCAGCATGAAAAATTCATTGGGAAAAGTTGAAATTTGCAGGGCAGTGTAATTAATGCCCACGGAGAATAGCACGATTTCGTGATTTTTAGCTGACTCCAGTTTTGAATGTAAACATCCAATGTTTCTCAAAGTGTGCAGATCTGTTCAGTTGTTCAACCGTAATGTTTCCATGAAACTGTGTGGTGCGAAAACGCAACATTGTCAATAGACGAGTTCATTTTCAGGGTAATTTCAATGCTTTGAGTTTTTGTCATTATAATGATAAAAGCTGTGTTTTATTCGCCAGCTAGTTTAACATGTGCGAATAAAACGACCAAGTGGTTAAGTCTATTCTTCGTTATATTGTTATTCACAATGAAACTGCTCAACAGCTAGAAGTGAAATATTTGAATGGATCCGTCATTACGGTTAATCGTGGGCATTGTTTTTAGTTTTTAACCTTAATAAGAACATTTAACGATGTTTTTAACTTATTTTCACCGGCAGACAATTCGAATGTTTTCCTTTTTTTACTTTTTTTGCAAACTGTCACGCTTCTTCTTTAATTATTGGCAGTTCAGTTTGATGTAGCTAAACTACTTGTTAAGTATACATAATAGCTATAATTATACGTGTTATCTCTGCGGCTTTATTGTTGCTTTTCTATACAATTATCGCTGCTGGTTATACATAACTAGAAGCAAGTGGCGAATAAAACGCAGCTAATTTCAGAAAAAATTATTTATTTTGTTAAAGCAGTCACTTCATAGTTACAGTTAAAGGAAAATCATATAAGTTTTTAATTATATTTTAGCTCATATTTAGCCGTATGACAGGAAACCTTTTTTTATTGCAATAAAATATATGTAGTTATTTTTATTGCATAGGAATGTAAATGCAAAGATTTGTTTTTTGTTTAATTTATTTTTTGTTTTAATTAAATTCTTTACATTTTCCGCATGACATATGCAATTCACACGACTTTTAGTGTTAATCGAATCTGGAAATTCATTGGCATATTGTTTGTTTCTGCTTATAACTAATTCCCGAAGTCGATTGTTTTTGGTTCAGTTCAACTAACCTTTTTCTTGAAGACCAAGTTGTCAAAAATGCTACAAAAAGCCGCTAATGCCTAAATTTGATTTTCGAGTTTCAGTTACTGAATTTATTCTTCTAACCGACAATGTTACTTGTAGAGGATTCGACTTAACCGTGTCGTCCATTGTGTTGCTGCGGCACCAGATGGTTCCCGTAGGAGATGCAAACACTGCCACAATCATACAACATACATATGCACAAAATGCAATGTATATATTTTTTTCAAAATACTTCCAAGATACCCAACTCCAAACAATAGATAATTTTGTGAAAGTGCTGTTGCCTATAGGTAGGCTTACCATAAATTTTTCCGGCCCAATTCCTGACGCTACACAGTGTTTCGATTAGAACAAGCTAGCCAGACAAAACTCAATTTCAGAAAAAAAATAGTTTCCATTTATAGAAAATACTTCTAAACTAAGAATATGAACAATTTTGTTGGTCCCATGTGGCTAAGTATTGAGTTATAGTCATTGAAAGTCAAACTTTTTATTTAAGTGGTGCATTGGTTGGTAATAAGCTAAAATTTTGTTAATTTTCAAAGATTTTTTTTTATTATTTTGAATAAACTTAAGAATTTTTTTTTTGATGGATTTTAGAATTAAAGTCGGTTTCCCATGTTTTTTTTTGTTTTTAGATTCAGAAAATATGCCTTAAGTAAAGTCTGATTTTTTTTAACTTTGGTAGAGTAGAAAACATCTGCCCCCCGCTGCCCCTTGACCTAATTGCTTTTTAAACGTTAGATATATATTTAACCTTCACGGGTAAACTTGTAGTTTTTTGCACACGATTGCACATATATATTTTTTTTGTTTTTTCCGAATGAGTACTTTTTTAAGAATCCAGTCTGGTGTTTCGGCCTAATTTTTAAGGTTATTTGGGAATTTGTTATTATAAAAAATAAAATACTATCATTTCAATTTTTTATAAGTATGTTCTTATTAACATTTCAGCCCAATCGGTTCAATACTATTCTTTCAGACCCCTGAGCCAATCAAAAAACGTTGTTTCTAGAAAATCGCTTTTAAAGTTTTAACAACTTACGATGCGCAATTATGAGGCGCTCTGAATTATGTGGTATAGCTTTGATAATATTTTGAATTTTGGTCTGAAATTTTTATAATATAATGTCAATATATTGTACTTTCGAAACACATTAAAAAGTAATTGATTTGTTGAAACTCGAACACCAGACTACATCTTTAAATACTCTAAAACTCTTGTTTCTCTGTTTATTCTTTTGTTTTTAATGTTTACTTTTTTTAATGTATTTATTTACAGTAGACACTGTAAAAGAAATTTTCAAGAGAGTTACGGTTTAACTTATTGGAAACAAATAAGAAACTTATAGTCGGTCTAGTCCAATTGATATACCTGATGAAATACCCTACACCTTGAGTAAATGTTATTTTACGATGGACTATAAAGTTGTTGGTGAGCATTTTTTTTTTTATTTTACAAAAAAAAAAAGCTGGACTATTGTCGAATTATAAGCAGCAGCTTATAGTTAAGTATTGTTAAACAAAACTTTTTTTCAATTTCCTGGAATATTAATATTCTATTACAAAAAATTCAAACCCTTTTCGATTAATTCGCTACAAATTTGATCTTTTCGATGCACATGAAGATTCCCTAAGAGAGCTGCAAAAAAAATGGCAAAGTTGTTAAAGGAGCGATTTTTTGAAAAGAACTCGAATCAGATGAAAAGTTAAGTGAATATTCCTCAACTTCCATCGAGCAGAGTGGAATTTCATTCCTTCGTTTAGTTTTGAGTTGTAATTGAGCACCAGAAATGTACTTTGTTTTAAAGGAAAAATTAATAAATATTTTTGTTGAGTTTAATTGTAAGAGCTATTATTTTTTTTAAATTTTATACAAACTTTGTATGCAGAGGAAAAGTATTCAGAAATGTATCAGAAGACTTTCACTGTCACCCGTTTCAATATTGAGCTCATAAAATATATAAAATGTAAGTACGCTTATACATTAGAGCGCCATTAATTTTCGAAAGCCGGGAAATTTTACACGGCACCCCCTCGATCGGTTCGTTTTAATCAAAAAATAATCTGTGTAAAATTTTAGGTTAATCGGATAAGGGGAAATGGAGCCTCAAGAGCTCCAAAATTTGGAAAAATCGGTTTTTGTGCACAAAATTCATATTTTATTAAACTGTCTTTCCAAATTTATAGATCTATCAAAGAGGAATAATTCACTCACATAAATTTTTTCGGTATTCCTAATAACTATTGAATAAAAGAAAGAATAAACTGAAATTACCTAGCAAGTTTTACAAATGTAATTGTCTGCACAACTGTTTTTTTTACTTATTCGCTAAAAAAAAACATAGTAACACTTATATAGTCGTTCATTGGAATATGAAACAAATTTCTTCTGTCCAAAAGTGGGCTGAGACTTGTTTATCTATCAAAATGAACGTCGAGTAACTAGAAACACTCGCTAGCCCTCGAAAGTTGTAGTGACCCTATTCTCATGATTCCCACATCAAATAATGGTATCTTTGTATTGATAAAGGAAAAAAAAAATGGTTTCAAACGATGTGAATGTTCCAGTCCTAGTCATTGTTATTGGTAAAAATATTGTTAATAACTAGAGCAGATAAAAGTCTGTACGAAAAAAACTTTTTTTTTTTTAATATGTTTTTTAGTATTTCTAATCGTTTTGTTTTTTATAGCAAACACGGACTGAAATTATAAAATTTAAATTCAAAATTCGAAAATCAAAGTTTACTAAGGTATGTCCGCAATTGTGAAAATCAATACGATGATACATTTAATGGAACATACCAAACGCTAAAAGATTATGCTTAATGGAAAACGACGACTTAGAATTAAAGAATAACATTTTATGATTGTCTCCCAAAATTTTGGAGTTGATACGATAGTTTATAGGAAATTTTCTTGCTTTTCAAAACTTCAAACGTATTTTTTTCTATTCTTTCTTAAAAACCTTTCAACCTATCAAGCTGAAATTGGTACACTATTATTCTCATGACTACATTTCTGAAAAATATACAAATTAGTTCCAACTTATATGGGAAAAAATTTCCAATTTTTTTAACCAATTTTCGGTAAAGGCTCTTCCAAGTTAAGAACTCTCAATTTGAAATGCTTGTCCTAGTACCACTAGATTGATTTGAAAAATTTTAAAATATATTATGAAATAGAAAAAGTAGTCGAGTCTTTGTAAATTTAAAAAAACAAATTTTTTGGCAATACTATTAGGAATTTTTTCAGCGCCAGATGATGTGAAGCGTTAGATTTACAAACAAAGGTGGATAGGTTAGACAGGGTTCATGAACTTTTCATTCTTATTTTTAAAGTTAAATTGATATTATCATGGAGATTTTTTATGAAAATCTCCAAAACACGCCCATTTTATAGCATAAAGTATGAAAGTTTTTGAAATTCATAAACTTCAAGTACCGTTATTTTTCATAAGGAGCAGGCGGAACCAGCCAATTGTAGGTTTATTTTCTTTTGAAAGATGTGCCCTTGATGGCTGAAAAACGTTAGCTGCTTACATTCAACCGTATGGATACTGGAGTCAGCTAAAAAAAAAGAAAAGTCAGAAAAATACACGTATTTTCAGCCTGGTGTTATTAATCGTAGGTACTAAATATGTGGATTTAAACTAACTATCTTTTAGCTTTAGAACGCCATCTCAAACGTGAAGATATCTTTAACCAAACCAGTTTTATAGTTAAAAAAGAAAAGCGTTAAAATTACACCTTTTCAATTTCTTAATTCGCGCTGTCGCGAAGTGGAGCATGAGAAAAATTTATAACTTCGGATTTCCTTCTTTGGAACCCTAAAGAAGATTCTCACAAAGTTTGAGCAAGATCCGAGGTGACCTGGCATTGCCGATTTCATATGGAATGACTCTTCTGCATATTATTGCAAAACCTGTAAAAACCGTAAAATTGGGGAATAAACTGCAATATTTGAGGGAAATCTGTAAGACTGCATGCCAACAGAAAAAACTGTAGTTTACAGATAAATCTGTCAATATGGCACCGCTGAGTTAAGCAGCCATAAAATAACTTGATATTGTATTTACTACCTCTAAGAAGGTGGTCGCTAATTGATGACTATCTCCTAAAGGGATATCGGAACGGCTCAAGGTACACCGGTATTGGGTACCAGGGCACAAGGGCATTCCAGGCAATTGTAAAACCAATGGCAAGGCTAGCCACAACATTCCCTATTTCTCACATAACCCTATTAGCAACGAAGTGGTAATAATTACTGGACATTGTCTGTTTGGTTGACATGCCAATAGTTTAGAAGTGCAAACAAATGACTTTTTTAGGAGCTGCCTTGATGAGGAGGAAACGGTTTTTCACCTCCTCTGCAATTGCTTAGCTCACACCAAACGTAGGCTGGCATCTCCAGGTCAACTTTTCTTCAACAATCTAGCTGATCTCGAGTCTTAATTAATTTTTATTTTGATTATGCAGGTGTTACTATGTTTCTTTTTTAGCGAAAAAGTAAAAAAAATAGTTGTGCGGAACATTACATTTGTAAAACTTGCTAAATTTAATTTCAGCTTACTTTTTCTTTTATTTAGTAGTTATTAGAAATACCGGAAAAATTTATATGAGTGAATTATTCCTCTTTGATAGATCTATAAATTTGGAAAGACAGTTTTTATGTAAAATTCAAATGTCTGAGATAAACAATAAAATATGAATTTTGTGCACAAAAACAGTTTTTTCCAAATTTTGGAGCTCTTGGGGCACCATTTCTCCAATCCGATTGACCTAAAATTTTATACAGATATTGTTTTGAGTAAAACGAACCGATCGAGGGGGTGCCATCAATAGATTTTTCGACAAAAAAAATTATCCATATAGCTTAATGGCACCCTATTATACATATAGACGGGGAGCCGGTGACAAAAAAAGTCTCTGACTTTCTAAAGGTTAGTTTTGTAATATGTTGTTATACTAGAGAAATACATTAACATACTCTGGTCAGTCAGGTTTTAGTTAGAACAGGTGGCACAGGTGAGCTTCCAAACATGTCGAAAATACGGTCGCTCCATACAAGTGAGTGCTCAAAAGTCAAACGCCATTATATTCATAAATAATTGGTGCATCGATAGGAAAGAATTCAACTTTCTACCTTTTATAGTATAGGAGATATGAAGTGTCAAACTTAAAAATTTTTTCCATTTTTACCACGTTTATATCAACTCGCTTTCAATGGTGTCTGTCTGTCGATTTTAAACTAACTTCCCGATGAGCTAGAGACTTGAAATTTTAAATATAGTTCAGAACCGGAAGACAATGCAATATGAAATATCTAAAATATATATGAATATAATAATATTTAAAATATTAGCATACATCGTTGTTAAAATCATTGCTTTAGTGGGAGTAGAATATATGTATATGTGTCTACATACCAGGGATGCCAACTAATTTTTTCTGTCTCCCCGATAGCCCTCGAGAAATTCCCTGATTTTCGATCAAATTCCCCGCACCTGTATAATTTTATATTACAACAACACGATACGCACTTTCCATATAAACATTTTATAAAAACGAAAAATACCTTTACGTTGACTTAAAATTTATCCCGGTGACTGTTATTTTAAAGCGGCCCTGCACTATCTCGGTCCAAAACTTAAGCATTTTTTATAGGACTGGTAGGTCAAAAGAAATGTTCTTTCTGACTTCGGAATTCTTTTGAACCCACTCTCAAAATCGATCCGGCTCATAGCTTGTACAAAGTTATTGGGTAGTAGTTGCCACACCAAATTTGAACGAGATGGGGGGTTTCGAGTTACTACATAGACGTTTATTTTTATAGATAAATAAGCCTCAGCCCACTTTTGGATATCAAAGTTCTGAAAGGAGAAGACATGGGCTCTCTTTTGACTCAAATAAAAAATGGCAAAAACCTTGTTTTGAGAAAAACGGATTCAAAGTTTTGACGTTCGGTGTTTAACATATAAATATAAACATATAAAATTTCATCTTCTTTATGATGGCTAATCGCTATTTGTAAGTTTACAGATTAGTCAGAAAGGATTAAAGGTTATTAAGCAGGAGGAAAGTCTTTCAAATTACACACTTTTTAAAAATCGTTTTCTTAAAACCAAGAAAGTACAGGGCCCACTTAAGAAAAGATGAAGATTTTAAGACCTAAAATATGAAATATTGCAAAAGCTAAACGATTTCCATTACATTAAATTTGACAAAAAATACTCTACTGACTATAATAACTAAAAGCTGAACAGTTTCAAATTTTCAAGTTTTCATTCGAAGAAAATATTCATAAATAATTTTTATAAAACCGATTTTTAAATACAATAAATTAAATCGGTGATACTTTTGATGGACCCAATAAAATTAAAATTTTAGGAAAAATTTTCCGATATTTTTTAATCTTAACCTCAAAAAAATGGCCAAAAGTGACAAAAAATTCACAGAATAATTAAATTTTTTTAAATAAATGTTATTCAATGTGCATTCTAATGCATTTTTTTTATCGTGAGGGACATAATTTCATTAACTCATTGACTTCCCACCACTGATGATGTACCCAACCTCAAAAAAATTACCAAAAATAGTAGAGGCTCATTTTTTCAAATGATCACTATTGGTAATTTGAGCCATCAATGATAAGGAACCCGGATTAGGTTGGCTTATATTCCCTAAATTCGTGAAGTCACAGCATTGAAAGAGATCTTTCTAGTCATGATGCTCTGAGCAATAATGGGTTAAAAACTAATTACATTTTGAAATTGTCTCCTAAAACTGCATGGGTTTTGCTAATAAGATGGAGTTTCTGCGAAAGAATTTTTCACGTTGAACACGAATCTGAGGTCAAAAACTTCCCATCACGTCACGTTTTAGGAAAAAACCCCCAAAACCTCCCCCCTAAAAACGGCCTTGCATCTCATGTTAAAATCTGATTGTAACAGAAAACCAAAGCAAAGAATAAGAAGAAGATATGTGTGTTTTTGTTGCTTTCGCCTTTTTTTAAAGAAAATACGCGTTTTATTATTCATTTTAGCGCATTTCGAATAACAAAAGTTGGCATATAGACCTATAAATTTGCTAGCAATATTCTCGAAAATATTCGAAAGAATACTCTTGAATAGATTGCTAATATAACTAGAAAATAAGAATATAGTTCCGGATCACCGGATCATAAGCACGGTACTCGTGAGCAATATCATCGCAAAGTGAATATTGTCACTGACTTTCTGGAACGCACAAAATATTGCTCTGACATATTTTTGGGTATTCAACTAGCGTTCGACAGAGTTTGGCATCAAGGGCTATTATACAAATCAAAAAATTTACTTTCAGCTCCATTTTATTTGATTTTAAAGTCCTATCTACATGAAAGATCATTCTATGTCTAATTAAATGATTAAACGTCAGCCATATATCAAATAAAAGCCGGAGTACCACAGGGCAGTGTTCTGGATGCGTTTAAAAGCCGTGAAGAAAAATTAAAATTTGCTGCAAACCGCAAAATAAATAATTCTATTTATAAATTTATTGGGACTATAATGTACCTATAACGTGCAACACATTAATCAAACTATTGTAAAAGACACAAAATAATTGTGCGAAAAAAAATAATATAAAAAATTTATAATGGCTCAAGTGAAAAGACGCAGAATTATTGTGCATGAAAAATATATAAAAAGTAAGAAACATTATGAAGAGGAGAAAAGAAAACATTTGGCATACAAAAAAAATAAGAAAAATATAAAATTCTATATAATAAACTAATTACTTTTCTTAAAATATTATAATAAAGCGCATGCATTCTCCATAACCTCACTTATGGTCATAGACAACGTGTACAACCGGAAATTGATAATTCGAGAACGAAAGAGTTCTAAATTGTGCGTGAAAAAAAAGTGCAATTGAAATTATGAAATTCAATTTGACATAACCTCACTAAAAACCGGAAATTGACAATTAAAAAGAGAACGAAAGAGTTTTAAATTGTGTGTGAAAAAAAGTGCAATTGAAATTACGAAATTCAGTTTGGTACAACCTGAAATTGATGATGAAATAAAACGAAAAAAAAGAACGAAATAGAAAGAAATAGTACAAAGTTGTGCGTATAAAAGTGAAATAGAAACTATGACACTTTGATTTAAATGAATCATGTTAGAAATATTTAAAATTGATAATTACAAAGAGAACAAAAAAGAAAGAAAGAAGAGTTAAACTATTTAGCGTAAAACGAAGTGAAAAAAAGTGGAATAGAAACTATGACACTTTGATTGAAATGCATCATGGTAGAAATATTAAAAACTGATAATTACAAAGAGAACAAAAAAAAAAAAAAAAAAAAGAAAGAAGAGTTGAACTATTTTGCGTGAAACAAAGTGAAATCAAAACTATGAAACTTTAAGTAGAGAAAGAAAGGACAACATAGAATAGAAGAAAGAAAATGGAATACAATTGAATATAAAAAATAAAGAAAGGAGCAAAAGAAACAAAGTTGACAATTAAAACCAAAACAAAAAGAAGAAAACAAATATAAACAAGTATAAATATAAACTATAAAAATTAAAATACAAGACAATAAAAAATAAATAAAAAGAAACAATAAAACACACAGAAACAACGAAAAAAAAACAACAATAACAATTTGTATGCTTGTTGCAATACAAAAACTAAAAAAAAAAAATAAAATAAATAAATAACCAGAGCACTTATAAATTGATCACAATAATCTTGCATCAAACTTGGTATGAATGAAGTGGCAGAACCTCTGGAAAAACTGCTATCAAAATTGCAAATCAACGACAACCAAGAGTCAGCTGCTACAACAATAAGGAACATATCTTTATCGAACATGGCAAACGTAAATATATTTGAAATGCTGAAAGGAGTTCCAGTATATTCTGGCGAGCTAGAGATGCTGGAATTATTTATTAAGCATATAGAATCAATATTATTATATCCTGTTGACTTAGATTTAAAATTTAGAAGTAGTGTACATTTCAAAATTAGACAAAAAATTATTGGTAAAACAAATCTTGTTCTTATTAATAACAATAATCCAACAGAATGGGTTGGAATAAAGAATATATTAAAAGCTAATTTCAATATTAATCAAAGCATTGAAAATATTATTTGCAATATAAAAATGTTAGAGTTTAAGAATTCTGTAGAAGAATTTTATGAAAAAATTATAAAAGAAATGACAAAATTAAATATAAAATCTAAACTAGATGTTACTGAACAAAATGAAAAAATGGTATTACAAATTTTTATTAATAAATTATCGAATTCTCCAAAGTTGATTTTAAATGCAAGAAACCCAACAACTCTCCTTCAGGCAAAACAAATACTTATAGAAACAAACAATTTTTACAGGACAAATATAAATAATCAACATGCAATAAAACGTAGTGACAAGACTCCATCATACAACTCAGGTAATATAAAGCAAAATACATTCGAAACAAAGATTTTGGACGTCTTCATCAAAGTGGTTCTAGAAACTCAGAACATTCAGAACAGAAATTCAGAACATTTTAGTAACAGTTTTCCAAGAAATATTATACAAAGAAATTCAGAGCAATTTAATAGAAATTATCCGAGAAATTATTCACAAAACACGAACGCTAACTCAGGAAACTTTCAAAAAAAATTATAACAGTGGAAACAGACGAAACAATTTTGCAAAAGAAAATTCAGGAAAATTTAACAAAAGCAATCAAGCACAAGAACCAATGGAAGTTGACCATACCTATTAAATTATTAATAGACTCAGGAGCGGGAACCTCCTTAATTCAAAAGGGTTTATTTCATAATTCTTTTCAGACCAAATTAGAAAAACGGATATCATTAAAAACAATAAATTCAAATACGATTGTAGACTCAAAAATAACAATTCCTTTATTTAAAGAATTTAATGTTAACAATGTACAAGTCGAGATGCTTGAAACAGAAATATTAAGTGATTTTGATGGCATCATCGGTTGCAATATATTGAAGCCCCTAAAAGCACAAATTGATTTCGAAAAGTCTAAATTAGTAACTCGAAATGCTGTATTACCATTAACATTTGATATTAAAAAAAAAATATTAACTGATGACGAGATATTTAATTTCTCAAACCAAACGACCAATACCGACTTTATACCTCCAAAATTAGAACAAATTATTCAAAAATTTAAGCTCAACAATTTAAATATGAAAGAAATGAAAAAAAATTCAAAAATGTTTTCTTCTTCGAAGGAGATAATTTATCAGCAGTAGTGAGATACAAACATAATATACCCACAAAAAATGATATCCCTGTATTTTCTAAAACCTACAGATATCCTGAAGCGCACAAAAACGAGGTTGATAAACAAATCTCAGAAATGTTAAGTTCTGGTATAATTGTTAAATCAACAAGTCCATATAACGCACCTATATGGGTAGTCCCCAAGAAAATTGATAAATCAGGCGAACAAAAGTTCAGGTGGAATCGCGCACCATTTCTTCATTTTATCCGAAGAGTAAATTGATGAAAATCTCTTTTGAGAAATCTGCATCCCATCGATGTCTTCCACAAGATATCGGTCCTTACCGAGAACCTTTGCAACAATGTAAGGACCACGGTATTTAGGTTCAAGTTTTCGTGACTCACCGGTTGACCGCGGTTCGTTCTGCAATACTACGAGATCATTTATTTTGTACACAGTCGACGTTTTGTGTCTTTCGTCGAATCGTTTCTTCCAATTTTCGCGCTGTTGTTGAATATGCTCAAGAGCTAATATACGTTTGTCGTGTATATTTTGCTCTTCGGCGTCATAAAGAACTGCAGCCATCATTTGATTTTGAATGATGTCGATGAGTTTAAAATCAAAAATCAATTCGTTCGGACTAAACCCTGTTGTACTGTTTTTCTGGGAGTTTATGGTCCATTGTAGGTTTCGCAGCTGGTCGTCCCATTCCTTCGGGTTGTTGGTCATGCATCGTAGGAAATTGAGTATGGTTTGGTTGGCGCGCTCAACTTGGCCGTTAGCGCGCGGTGTTCGCACAGCTGTTTTTATGTGTTGTATATCGTTGTCTTCACAGTAGCTAGTAAATTGTTTCGAGGTAAATGCGGTACCACGATCCGTAACGACTTTCTTTGGCAGACCAAAATAGCTAGTAAGGTCATTCAATAACTGTAGTACCGGCTGCGTTTTTGTATTTCGCACAGCTTTCACTATAAGATATTTGGAAAATGCGTCACTTATAGCTACGACGTGCGTGTTGCCACGTTTGCTTTTTATAAACGGACCCAAGTGGTCAATATGTATTAGTCGAAAAGGGATCGGTTCCATAGCTTCGGTGTACAGATTTCCTTCGGGCTTCCCTCCCTTGCATTTGTTGTAGCAGCATACGATGCAAGCTGCGATGTACTCTTTGACATACTTTCGTATTCGTGGAAACCAGAAATACCTTTTGACCTTTTCGATCGTGTTTTCGATACCGAAATGACCCATCTCGTCATGACAGTAGCGTACGATTCGCCAACACACCGCTTTTGGTACTACGAATAGTAGATTGTTTTGATCGCGCCTATAAAGGCGATTGTTTTTCACAGTGTATTCGCTCATAAGCTGTTTCGTTTGTTCGGATTTACGTACCCCTTTCAAAATATCAAGAATATTTCTTATGCTTTCATCTTGCAGCTGCATAGAAAGTAGCCAGTCATCGCTAGCGACGTCAACGTTCATAACGTTCTGCTCTTCGACCGGAGCTCTACTTAGGGCATCGACATGGCTCATTCGACTGCCAGGCCTATGAATGCTTATGAAATCGAATTCCATCAGGCGCACCCACCAACGTGCAATTCGTGGAATTATTGGCGTTTTCGACTTTAGAGTCGTAATATCCACACAATCAGTAACTAATTTAAACGACTTAACCAGTAAGTAAATGCGGAATCGTTTCAGCGCCTCTACCACAGCCAGTACTTCCAACTCATAGCTGTGGTAGCGAGACTCTGGTTCAGTACAGTGTCGGCTAAAACACATAACCGACTTCCACGTGCATCCATCATCATTCGACTGTAGCAAAACTGCAGCAAGACCGACGCTACTAGCATCGGTGTGTACCTCATGCAAAGCATTGAAATCGTACAATACCAGCACTGGGTCGTTGCTCAGTAAATGAATTAACGTGCTGAACGCTTTCTGTTGTGCTTCACCCCATTCAAAATTGTGCGCCGCAGCTTTCGTAGTCAATCTCGTGAGTGGCCGTACAATAAGCGAATAGTTTTCAACGAACTTCCGGAAAAATCCGGTTAGGCCAAGAAATCTGCGCACTTCAGTCTGCGTCGTGGGCGTTTTGAACTCTTTGATGGCTTGTACCTTTCGTTCGCCTGGGACAATACCATTTTTGCTAACCTTGTGTCCCAGGAACTCAATTTGCTCAGCGAGGAAACTGCATTTGTCTAATCGCAGCGTTAAACCATTTTGCTCGACAATGCTAAGGAATGCTTTTAACTTTCTGAAACCTTCTGCGACTGTGGTGCTGGGTATAATGACATCATCTAGATACGCAATGATGTTTTGAGGTTTAGCTTTTTCAATCAATTTTTTCATAATTTCTTGAAAAACAGCCGGGGCATTTACGAGCCCAAACGGCATACGGTTATATTCATAGTGAGCTTCCGTTGTCACAAACGCGGTGTACTGTTTCGAGTTTTCTTCTATTTCAATTTGGTGATAGCCCATTTTAAAATCGAGGGTAGTGAAATAATTATTTCCGGATAATTGCGCGAAAAGTTCATCGATGATCGGCATCGGAAATGGTTGTTTTTCGGTTATTTGATTTAACTGTCTATAGTCCACGCACATTCTAAATTTGTGATTTTTCTTCTCCACCAGAACGATTGGTGAAGCGTATGGGGAATTGGATGGGCGTATAATTTCACTTTTTAATAATTCATCAATAGTTTCTTTCAATACCGGGCGTCGTGCGAATGGAAGTCTATAAGGTTTCATATTTATTGGCGTATCCGATGATAACTTTATTTTCATTTTTATTAAATTTGTTTTTCGAATTTCCGATGCTTTCGATGCAAAGCACTTTTTATATCGATTCAAAATTCCGTTTAAACCGGCAAAATCACCGTCAGTCAATTCCGTGACTGTGTTTGTATCTCGTTTGATAAGCCAACATTGCTCACCTTCAAACACGAAGCGATTACCGCTCGAAGATAATACGTCTATCCCGAGAAGAACGTCATATTTCATCATATCGTCATGCACAATTAGCATTTCAGTTTCACTTTCATTACCGTCAATTGTTAAAACAGATTTCATTTTACGCACGCACTCGTATTGTCCACCGCCAAAACCTTTCAGCAATACGCTACAATTTTCTTTTTGGCCTATGCCTTCTGCAAATGTTTCCCAAATCAAAGAACGTGCACTACCTGAGTCTATAAACGCTGTTGCCTCAATGCCATTTACTTTTATGATTTTTGTTGTAAATTTATTTTGAACATTTTCGATAGCATAACAATTTGCATTATTCTTGCAATCGGCGGCCTTATGGCCTATTTTCGAACACTTCGTGCATCGTTCACGTTTCTGAGGCTCTGGGCAATTACGCGAAAAATTACCAGTTTTCTTACAATTATAGCAAATAATTTCACGTTTTTCATTTTTAACCGATACCGGAACATTTTCTTTTTGTGTTTCTTTTACGCTTTGTTTCGACAACACAACATTTTTCACCGTATTGTAACTACTGTAGTTTATTATCGATGTTAAAAGATCATTACACGTATTGTATCTATTCACTGAAATAGATTTTTTTATATCAATGTCATTAATTCCGTTTATGACGTATCGTATTATTGATTGTTCGTCTATTCTGCCACGACGACCCACCGCTAAAACTCGATAATAAAATGATTCTGGTGTTTCAGTGCTACTACGCCGCATATGGATCATTTCCATGTGTATCTCAGCTGCATTTATCGAACAGGGAAACTCCATCTTAAATTCCTGCACAAATTGTGGCCAATCTACAAAAATTTTATCGCACGCGTCGACCCACAATTTTACTGCACCTTCAAATTTTGTTTGTACAGCAAATAAAAGGAGTCTGTCGTCCAAACAATATGCGCTTCGTAGATGTTCAATTCGGTTAACAAACTGCGTTGAATTAATTGTTTTTTTATCAGGATCAAAAGTTGGCAAAATAGATATTATATCACGTACATTTCCAAATACATTTCGATTTGAAAGTTCATTCGTTAACGCTAAACGTTGCGTTGGTGCAGGCACACCACATTGATGTGCATATACTACATTTGTATTACCTCCAAACCTCGGAGGAACTGAAGCAGCTATATTTTCGTTGTAATTATTACACCTTGTATCGTAAGGCGATCGTTGCATTAAATGCGGCAATGAATTTGCATTACCTTCAAACGTCGAAGGCATCGTCACAAATACATTTTCGTTGTTATTGTTTGCTACTGAATACTGCACTGCATAACCACCAAACGTCGGCGGTATCGCTGCAGGCAGCGCGTTCCAGTTTGCAAATCGTTTGTTCATTTCATTCGTTGGTACACGCATATTTGACTTCATACACGTTACAATTTGCGATGGATGCTGCACTGCATTACCACCAAGCGTCGGCGGTGTCGTCGCAGGCAGCGCATCCCAATGTACATGTCGCCTATTTACGTCAGACGACACATATTGCGGCATGCTATACGAAGGCAGTGAAGCACCTGTTGTCTCGGAATACATTGCATCGTACGCAGGCAAAGTTGAAGTAATCAATTGTATTGGAGATGAACGACTAACGGGGGAATGGAAATTATTGTACGCTTGCGATTCGAATTGTGGCAGTTGTGTTGACGTCGGCGCATGCGACGCAACCGAAGAAACACACGACGTCGGCGCAGCTATTTCACAATTAGGGGATGCTCGACTGGACACAGCAATAACGTTCGCTTGCCCATTTTGCATCTTCTCGATTGTGTTTTCTAATTGTTGAATTCGTTGATAAAAACTTTCATTTAGCGCAGAACAGAAGCGTTCTTCATTAAAATGATCATTTAATCTTTCAACAAGTTTTGTTTTATTTCCCGCAACCGACAAGCCTAATTCTCGTAATTTTGTTTTTAATTTTTCAACTTTCCACGCACTAAAATTCGGCATATTTATGCTTTTTGTTTTTATTCTCAAATACGCACACAAATAAAATTCAAAATCAACTCACTGTTACTCGCGTCTCTTTTTCCTCTTTCTATTATTTTCCGTTGTTACAACAACAATCACACACGCACTTTTTTTGTTTTCGCCTACGCACTATGGTTATTGTTGTTCGTTTTTTTGTTTCGTGAATTTTATTCGATTAAAATTATCATTTATTAAAACTAAAACGCGTCAGGAATCGTTGCAGGTCGTAGGCAGCATTTCACTTCTGAAATTGTCACACGCAAACTTTTTAGATTAATATTTGACTTTTATTAAATAATAGAAAAGAGTGAACAATATAAAACGATTTAAATGTTACACGCCGGTCATCACCCTTCGCTTTCTCGTTGATTACTGTCATCGTGTTGATATCGATAAATTAAGGTATTGATCGACGCAGTGATGCAATTTGTTGTGACAGAAGTTTTACACTACTATGTTAATAACATATGCGTTGTATATCTCGATGACAAACTTATATTTTCTACATCTCTTACAGAACATATAGATTCACTAAACAAAGTATTTAAAAGGCTGCTTGAATATAACCTAAAGGTGCAAATTGACAAATGTGATTTTTTAAAAAGGGAAACGGAATTTTAGGCCACATAATTACTGATAAAGGTATAAAACTAAACCCAAATAAATTAGAAGTAATAAAAAATATTAAACTTCCAAAAACTACTAAGCAAATAAAATCATTTTTGGGTATTACCGGATACTATCGTAAGTTCATTAAGGACTACTCAAAGGTAGCCCTTCCAATGACTAAATTCTTACAAAAAAATAGCAAAATTGATATAAAAGATAGCTTGTACATTGAATCTTTTGGTAAGCTTAAAGAACTTATATGTACATGCCCTATCTTAGATTACCCTAATTTTGAAAAGTCGTTCACATTAACCACAGATGCTAGTAACGCAGCTCTAGGAGCTGTTCTATCTCAAAACAGTCATCCAATAGCATTCGCTTCCAGAACCCTTAATATACATGAACGAAGTTAGAGCACAATAGAGAAGGAACTTCTTGCAATTGTTTGGGCAACCAAATATTTTCGTTCATATTTATTTGGAAGAAAATTTAAAATTCAGACAAACCACCGTCCATTGGTATGGCTAACTTCAATAAAAGAGCCAAATTCCAAGCTTCAGCGCTGGAAAATCAGCCTAAACGAATATAAATTCGAAGTAGAGTACATTAAGGCCGAGAAAATAAAGTTGCCGATTATTTAAGTCGATTAGAAACTAACCTTGTTGAAGAGGAAATAGCCTCCGATATAGCCACCGTACATAGTGGACAAGAAAATTTAAACGATCACATGTACATAACCGAAAATCAAATTGTTTTGAAAAAGGAAAACACAAACTCTTACTCATATAAAATTATGTATAAAAAAAGAAAATAATAATAGTTTCTCTAAAGGAGTATGAAGAATGCTATGTCTTAGATGTTTTAAAAACCCATTTGCCAATTAATGGTACTATAGCTGTATACTGTTCGGATGATGACGTATTTAAACGTTTTCAAGAAACTACAATTAAATATTTTTCAAATGCACCTAAAATGAAAATGGTGAGAAGTACTAAATTTTTGCAAGACATAACAGATAGAGAAAAGTTACTAGAAATAATTGAGAAAGCTCATGTTGATAACAACTATAGAGGAATAGAAGTAACTTTTTCAGAATTAAAAGATATGTACTATTTTCCAAATTTTCTCTTAGAAATACAAAAATACATTAGTAATTGCATTACTTGTCATATGTGTAAGTATGATAGAAATCCTAAACAAAAATACGATGTTTTTGACATGCATTGATAAACTAACTAAGCATGCATTTATACACTCACTATCAGATCGAAATTCAATATCAATCGTTGATCTCTTGAAGCAAAGATTTGCAAATTTAGGCAAACCAAGCAAAATAGTTGCCGACAACGAATTCTATACCGCCTACATTAGAAATTTTTTGAACAAAGAAAACGTCCTATACCATTTTACGTCACCAAACACGCATACCGGAAATTCTGACATCGAGAGGTTTCATTCAACTCTGAACATATGCGCTTATTCAAGTTGAGTGACGAATTTAAAGAAACTGATGACAAAACTTTAGCATTAAAAGCAGTTGAAATATATAATAATAATACCACACATTCTACGACTAAATATAAACCCAACGAACTGCTACATGCAAATTTAAATACTTCTGAATGGCAAAACTTAGTAGATAGAGTACATGAAAACAAAATCAAAAGAATTAATAAAATTAATGAAAACAGGACTGAACCTCATACATTTAAAAATAGAGAACTGGTTAAAAATCTTGGATTTCACAACTTGCCACGATACATAATAAAAAATGTTAAAGAAAAGGAAGATACATTTTTCAAGGACGAAAAGGGATTAAAACGCGACCGACAAATTATAAAAAGATCTTACAAATTCCAAATTCAATTAAAGGCTTCAAATTTGACAAAAAACAAACAAGTAGAGATTACTCAGGCAGAAAACAAAAACATAAGAAAACAGATGGTGATAATCTACAAGATACTTTAGATTTAAGACCGTCTACGAGCAAGGGAATTAGATAACAAGGAGAAAAACCTATTAAAATTTATTATTTACACAGAAACATAAAAATAAAAAAATTGATTTACCTATATTTAAATTATATTTTTTATCCAAACTTAAACTTTATAGACTATGTTTATACTTCTTTATCAAAACATTAAAAATTTAACTCAAAGTCTGAAATCACTTGATACTTAAGAATAGCACAAGTATATTTTTATTCAAACATATTGAAATTTAAACGCAATGTTTAAACAAAGCGAGGTGGAGTTACATATACAATATGTATGTGGAACAAAATCTCATTATTATTAAAACTAATATAATAGAATTCATAGAAATCTGGTAAAAATCAGTAAATCGAAATTGTAATTAATTTATCCAAGAACAAAGAAGCAACACTTCCACAAGGTGCATTATCTATGTTACATATACATACACATTTTATGTTTTAGTACTTAGCTTAAGATCAATTAGAATGTAAGTAAGTTCTTCAGTAGTTTTTTACCTTTCAATAAACACACTTCATAAAAAATCTGTTGGGTGTTTTAACTAAAATTGATAAGTAAAAAATGAAAATCCTGGTTTGTAACTAACAATGCATTGCACAAAAACTAAATATTCTAAAGGTAAAAGCTTTTATATTCTGGCTCTGGGCCCCCCCAGAAATAATATAGCAAGAAAAGTTAAGTCCAAAGAAAATGATTGATTTGAAGATTATATAAAAACTTGCATTCATTAAATAAAAAATTTGAATGTTTATTACAGCCGAAAAAATTTTAAATATGTTAAATTTAATGGGTGGCCGGGCCCCCCAGAGAATAATCCTAGTTACGCCAATGGTGGCCTGGTGGATGAGTGCTTGACTGGAGTTCCAGCGTAGGTCATTGCTATGTGGTATATCCTTTTTTAATTTGATCATCTTCGCTTTTCTCTAACATAATGCCCATACTCTTAAATTTTTTATGCGATTGCAGAACCTTAATAACATCTTATTTGTTAGCGAATTCAATAATGACGTTTTCGATTGTTTCATTTTTGGAATGGATTTCCATTTGTAACCGCAGTTGGATTATCGGATTGTAGCGCTTCTAAACATAATAATTTTGCTTTTTCTGTTGCATTTACACCATTTTCTGTAGGCAAGTGCAGTACTATATTTTTTTCGTTTGCCTTCCTTTCTAATCGTGACGCTCCAGAGTTGTGCAACGCATTTCCATTTTCTGCAATTTCCCCTCGAGCAATACATTTTTCTGCTGCAGTGTTTGGATATTATTGTTAAAGTTTCCAACATCCGATATTAATACCTTTTAGTTTAGAATCCAGTATTTCTCCCATTACAGTTTTTAGGTCCATTGTAGACATGCCACCCACATTCGATTCGGGCTAGTTTTCGTTTCGGTTGCTGTGCCATCATTGAGGCTCCCTGGTTTCCAATATCTATAGACGAAATTCGCTGCATTTTGACGTTTGTAATTGTGTTTGATCTTGGTCGATAAAGCAACGCAATAGCTGATTCTGTTAATTATAATTTTTAAACAACGCTAGTTTTCGTTGGTTCTCTTTTTTTTTTTTTTTTTGCTATTTCATAAAGCTGAGAATAACGGGATCTGACAGCTGATAGAGTTCAATAACAAATAGCAACAACACACCCAACACATATTCGTCGCAATAATAAACATACCTTAACGCACCAACAACAAATGGCAGCAATCTGAAGGGTCAAATCCAAATGGAGAAAAGGAAAGACAAAAAAATAGGTAACGATGGCAATGAAACTCTTCCTTTCGCAAAGTCGCGAGTCCACAAAACATTATCACACTAAGCCAGTGTAGTCTCGGCCCAGTGCAAATCTTAATTCCTCCAAAATTCGCCACTATCTCAGGAGTAGAAATTGACACATCCAATCTAATCTAAATAATGCAACTTTCGTCTGGTCATCCATTATAAATCAGTAGAAGAATATTTTATATGTTAAAACCCGATAGTCAAAACTTTGAACGCATTTTTCTAAAAACAAGATTGCATTTGCATTATGGATTAAATGACCTGTTTTGCTGTCAAAAATTAATAAAGTTATGTTATAGAAATTATATAGAATATATATTATTATAGAATTATGTTCTTTAAATTGAAAAATTTAATTTTGTTGTTTGTTTAATTGTTCTTTAAATCGAAAAAAATAACCCTTTCTAGCCCAGGGACAAAAAGGTTGTTTATTATTTGGAAAAAATTAGATATTCATGAGAGTTATTGGAAATTAGGCTAAAAATTAACCCTTTCTAGCCCACGGGCCGAAAAGGAACATTTTATTATTTGATTTAAATTTAAATGATACAAAGTTATATTAATATGAAAAACATATAAGTATGTTCACATGTACATAAAAGTGCCTCGAGTGCCATGCACAAGATTCCCAAAATATTTTAGTTTTAGCTAATACCAAAATTTTAAAAGTTGGCATAAAGTTATAAATTAAAACCAATTCCTACCTCTTTTAGGTTACAATAAACATATAAGTTTTTTCCACAATTAAATACTTACTAATAACATTTCCCTCCATATTTAACTTTTT
Organism: Toxonevra muliebris; assembly: GCA_963691655.1. Lineage (NCBI taxonomy): Eukaryota > Metazoa > Arthropoda > Insecta > Diptera > Pallopteridae > Toxonevra > Toxonevra muliebris. The sequence continues at coordinate 84,882,252 of OY829326.1, forward strand.
TGATATTTTTTTCCGAACTAAAAACTTTGCTTAAAATTAAACAGCACTCGTAAATATTTTTGCAGTCACACTGTAATACTTCAACTTTAACAGCTTGCTGCAAAACAGTTAAATATTTTTTTACAAAAACAAAATACGCAGTTTTTTAGTTCGAAGTATTTTCTGTTAAATAATAACAAAAAAATAGTGATATCAACACACAACACATGTAAAATTTAACTTTTGGACAGCAAAAAGGCCACTTCAACTATAGTGCGTTGTAAGCAAAAAACACTCTAGTTGTGAAAAATTATATACAAAATTAAATTAATTTTTGAATTCTCAAACACTATTACGATGCCCACAAGCCCTTCGTTTTGAAGAAGCATACATAATATGATCAACCATACTGTTTCAGCAGTACTGAACTTTACTGCTTTGTATTACTTAGTATTGTGTTTCATTCTCCGTACTAATTTAACGTAGGAAAAATGTTTTCAATTCTAATTTGCAAATGCTATACCCTTCATAAAAAAAAACAAAGCAAACAAAATATAATCGATACTTTCATATAGCCAACGAGGGAGACGGTAGACATACGGAAGCAGGAACTTCTGCTTTCCAAAGCAAGTGTTTCAAATTTTTCCTTTGCCCACGATTGACTATATCTTTTCATTGTGAAGGAGGGCTTACCACACAATTAAGGAAAATCACAATTTGAGATCGTCAGACTGCGCTTCAATATTAAAATTCAGGACTTCTTCTGAGCAACTTCTGAAATTATATCCAATTTTATATTAAAAATACTTGATATTTTTAAAATTACAAATAGAGTTGTCAGTTTCTGTGGAGTAGCACAAGCACAATCTCTGCAATATTCAATTAACTTTATTATAATAGTCTATAAACACACTGTATTAACTTTATTAACCCTCTCCTTGGCATAAATATTTTAGATGGAGCTAAAAATCTGTATATATTGTATGCTAATATAATGGTGCTAAAACCGGGAAAATAATATTGTTCTATTTGAGTTTATTAATCAATAAATTGATTTGTTGAATTCGTACATTTTTGTTCATTTTATTGATTTTTTGTGTACTTTTACAACCCTTGTACTGTTTTCTACCTTCAAGTTTGTACTGTTTTCAGTTCCAAAAAGTTAGTCCCGTTAAGAATGCGATATGTATAGTATGTTAAATTTTACATGAAAAAACTTACCTTTGTGAGGGTTGTATTTAAAGTTGAATTTACACGTATGGTAATTCTATACTCCTTAACACCAAAGGCAGGCCGGTTATCATTAACGTCAGCAATTTTAATTTTTACAACAGCAAAACCAAATTTACCGCCACTATTGGTAGCTCTTACTAAAACTTCATAATATGCCCGTTTCTCACGGTCAAATGATACTTTTGATACTATAGATCCACTTCTTTTTTCAATTTCGAAATATTCCCGCATTTCTTCAGCTACTATATCATACGATAATTCGGAAAATTTGCCAAAGTTTTGATCACTGGCTTGCAACTAGAAAATAAAATTAATTATATTGGTTTAGCTACTGTATGCATATAAATAGGTATTGTAGATAAATTACTTTTAATCTATTAAAAGTACAATATTAATTTAGTATAGTAAAAATAGTAATAGGTTAAGGCTGGAGTGGCTGTCGAGAGACACACTTAGGCCTAAACGGCCCATTGTGATACCACATAGTTGGACCTACAGTTTAACGCCGACTCCGAACGGCAGTGTGGCAATTTCGGCTTTGTGGTTTTGCCATTACCAACCAAGATGTGTACTTGTAAACTATCTTATAATTCTCATATACTTGATATTGATAGTGAATATAAGAAAGTTATGAAAATTAACCACCAGACGAAGACGGGAATCGAACCCGAATCTCCCGGTTGAAAGTCTAGTGCACTATCCACTAGACTACCGAGGTCGTCAAAAAAATAGTAACAAAAAGGGCAAGGAATTTCATGCACAAAAAAATCTAAAATATGCGCATATAATATGCACTTAAAGTTCAAAAATATGCAACTGAAACTGCAAAAAATGCACTAAAAACATTTAATATGCAATTAAAAAAAAATATTTGGTTTTTAATTGCATATTTTCGGTAAACAAAAAAGCTAAAAATATTGTATGTAATTTAACAAAGGACTAAAACAATTCATTTTAAAATATAAAACAAATTTGTAAAAAGCAACAAAAATGTAAAATGACCATAAGAAGTTTAACTTAAATCGCAGTTAAGTAAAAATGTAAAGGATCATGAGATAAATCTTTATTGTTGTATTGGCGTAAATAAAATATTACAATAAAATTTTTTTTAAGTTTTCAAATACAAAACTTTTCCGGTCTTAAAAAATGTTTCTATAAAGAAACTACACCCAGAAAAATACCCATCTCTAGAATAAAGAAAAAGTTTCCTCAATTTAAATCCACGAAAATTTCTGTCGTTTATGTAAATTTTCCTCAAAATGAAGAAAAATGTGCTCCTTTCATGCAGCCATGGGTTCAATTTGAAGTAAGTTGTTTCTTCATTTTTGGAAATTTAATTGCGGTGCTGCCCACCAATTGAAATCAAATCCCAAGTTTCAATGAAATTGTTAAAACTAAAATTAAAGAAAAGTAAGATAAAAAAGTAAATAAAACACAAGAAAATATGGGTGTGGTAAATGGGCATCTTCAAATATAATTTTTTTCTAAAACTTAGTCCATACAACGCGTCTCTGCATAAAATTTTAACTCAAGAGCTTTTATGATGAATGATGAATGGACGTTTCCATAAACCTGTTTTTTCCAAAATTTAGTCGCACCAGCATATAAAAATTCAAGCACCATTTGGCTGCAAAACAAAAGTATCAAAATACCATAAAAGAACAAATTATCTTATTTAGAATAAAATAAGGTAATTAAACTTACATACTATTTTTGCATAAAAAATGAAAATGTAAGAAAGAGACGAATATACCAAAAATGTTCTCCATACAAAATTTTTGTATATACAAAAAACTAGCTTTACTCTTTTGGCCTTAGCAGATAATCGCGTACGCTTTGTTTTTCTTTTTAATTTTTAAGTCGGCGTCTCTATTTCAAGCGAAAAGGTTTGTGGCTATTGATATAATTTTTGAAAAAAAAAATATATACATATATATTGTGAAAAAAATAAAATATATTCAAAAGATATAATTTATAATTTTTTGGTGCCCATAAGGATCTTTTGATCATTACAAGGCGACGATGCCTGTAGTGTTTGTAAAAATACGTATGAATGTAAACCTTAATTCTTTTTAAAAATAAAATAATAAATGAATACAAGTAAAACAACATGATTTCTATGCCTTTTAATTAAAACAACATTGTAGAAAATATTCCATAAATTGAGGATTTCTTTTCCAAAAAGTAAATTGACTTTAATCTATGGAAAATTATTCCTCAAACTGAGGAAAATTTTACCTAAATTATATACAATTTCTCATATTTGAAAAATATTTCCTCAATTCAAAGAAATTTTATATATCTAAACGAGGAAACCGTTTCTATGGCGCCAAATCATTCCCATTTTTCCTCAATTTTATAGCAGTTTTTCTTCGAACCAAGTAAGTTTTTCTTTGGGTGTACATCTACAGCTCTACATCAACAGTCGGACGATAAGAGCATATTTGAAGGCATTCCTTTATAGAACAGTTGTTTATAGAACAATTTTCCTCATTAATTTCCAAATATGGAAACTCATAATAAATGGTTTTTAAGGCGAACTTGATTCCTTTTAATAAACGAATATATATTTGGTCGATACAAGTTTTGCGCAGTGACGTTTCAAGAGGAATGATTTCATTAAACATGTTCTCAAAAAACTTCTTAATTGTGGATTATAAGATACAACGGAATAACTGCTGAAATATAGCTTGGCATACATCCAAACAAAATATTTTAAGCCCTGCCGCTGCAGAGGTAGTAATCAAAGGCTGTATTGTTTTTCTGAGCGCCGATCATTCAATTCTTTATGTTTCTGGCTTTTCAAATGCTGGTCAACTTGGAATTTCTTTTCGCAACTCAGCAAAAAGTTATCAAAATTATTAAAAAATTAAAAATATGTATATCAAAAAAAAAAATTATATGTGAAAACATGCATTTATTGTAAAATATGCACAATTGTAAATATAGTATTATAAGCTTGCTTATAAGCATCCTTGAAAATGCACGAAGTCGGGCGCTTATAAGCGGGTAATGCTTATATGCAAATCCCGCTTAATAGCACCCAGAGTGCTTATATACAACCCCCAGTTATACCGAAGTTGTATGCTATTTCCATGAAAAAGCAATTTAAAAATATAATTAACAAAAACAAAGAAATACATTTGCTATTTTTTAAGAAGGAAAACATTGACTCATAGTAAGAAAGTAATATTTGCATTTGGAATGATCGCATATTACAATGACACCGAGACCATATTGCTCATTTACTAAAAGGCTGTCATAACTCAAAAAACGCGTTTAAAGTTTTCAATTAACTCCTATTATGAAGAAAAAAGAAGAAATCTTATAACTCTCACGCGCTGAGTATACAAGATATTAATATGAAATTTTTACACAATATGAAGCGTGATATAATGAATAATTCTGCATCATTAACTCAAAATTCGTGTTTTTTGACTTATGACATATATATATTATATATTATACAAGCCCTAATCACTAATAACACGTACTGCTGGATTTGTTTCTAAATTTCAACTTTGAAGGCCATTATACGATTAAATAATAAATGAAATTTTTGTACTTTATTCGAGGATACTCATAAAACTAAGAAATAACGATTGAACACTATTAATACGTACAGTGCATAACAATCAACATTAATATTTTTTCGCACCTCCCCTTGCTGTTATTATGGCATACTATTAACCAGATTTTGGCGTTCACTGGGTGTTATAGTGTTGGAGTTTATATACTTGCTTTTTTTATATACTTGTTATATAAAGATTCCGAATAATGAAAAACATATTTTGAATTTGTTTGCCTGAATTTTTGTATGATTTGAAAAATATTTATTCACTCAAAATCGAACATTGCTCAATAAAAGACCTCTAAATAATAATTTCTTCGTCCTTACAAAGGTTATGGGCCACACGTAGAAAGAAAGGATGAGTTCGTTATATAATATTGAAAAGCTTGAAGAAAGCATTTTCGACGGATGCAAGGTGCACATTCGATGCGTCCTTATTATCCTGGATTTGTGGGGCTATGTAGATGGGTCGATACAGAGACCAATGGGAAATGCTCAGGATGACGGTGGAGACTCCACAGACTGGAAAACAAAGGACCAAAAGGCGCTATCAACAATTTTATTAAGCATGAAGCGGTCACAGTTGGGATACATCAAAAACTGTAAAACCTCGAGAGAAGCGTGGATTGTCTTGCAACCGAAATTTTGTCCACAAGGTCCTGCAAGGAAAGTATTGTTATTCCGAAAGCTGCTTGCTGTGAAGATGACCAGACAAGCTTCCATGGCTGATCATTTACGAAATTTTTCGGATACAATGCATTTTGTAGTTTTATTGCTATGGCTGAACGGCAAACAGGAAAGAAACTAAAAATTTTGCGTAGCGACAATGCTCGAGAAAATTTAAGTACGCAATTTGCGACGAATTTAGACAAGTTAGGAGTTAAGAGGCAGTTTTCAGTAGAATATACTCCGCAGCAAAATGGGGTAGCTGAAAGAGCCAATAGAACTGTTACGGAGATAGCACGGTGTTTGCTAATTGGTTTCGAGTTGCAAGAGTCATTATGGGCAGAAGCAGTTGCTACTGCAGTTTATTTAAGGAATCGATGTTCAACTACAACAGTTGAAAATAAAACTCCGGTGGAGTATGGACTGGAATAAAGCCGACAGTTGCGCAATTGCGAACTTTTGGATGTAAAGCTATTATTTTGAATAAGAGTTCAGGTAGATCAAAGTTTCAATCGAAAGGGATTGAATGTGTGTTGACTGGGTACTTTTTAGAATCGAAAGCTTATCGATTGTATGACATAACAACGAGAAAATTATATAAGAGCCGTGACGTGAAATTTTTGAAGCATATGTATTCTATATGTAAAGTCCTTAGATCTGGGAAAATGGTATTCAATAGTTACTTGGGTAATGATGATAAGCTAAGCCTAACCGATAATACGCTAACGGTGGCGGAGGTAATGTCACGAAATGACCATCAAATGTGGTTAGCATCAATGCGAATGGAATTTGATTCGCTTATGTCAAAAGAGACATGGATTTTAGTTGATAGAGAATTAAATGTAAATGGGTTTTTACAATAAAGCGAGATAAGAATAGCAAAATTGATAGATATAAATCGACGTTGGTAGCAAAGGGTTGTAGTCAGAAGTATGGAAAAAACTACTCTGAAACATTATCACGTTACACGATATTCTACGGTACGCATGATACTACCATTAGCGGCAGTACTTAAGCTACACGTACACCAACTCGACGTCACAATAGCTTACTTAAATGGCGATATTGACACAGATATATATATGGAACAGCCAGAACTTTTCGTAGATTCGAAATTTCCAAACAAGGTCTGCAAACTTCAAAAAGCATTGTCCGGGTTGAAACAGTCAGGAAGGAAATGGAACGCTAGACGATATTTTGAGGAAAATTGGGGTTTATCGTAACACAATGGATCCCTGTGCATATACGAAGCATTTAGACGAGGAAATAGTTATCCTGATTGTCTATGTTGATGACATTCTAATTGCGTGCTCAAAAGAGGAATCTTTAAAAAATATAAAAACGGAAATTGGCACATATTTAGATATCGTCGATAAAGGTCCTGTAGGTTACTTTCTGGGGATGGAAATTGAAAGAAAATCACCTACTGGTCCATTGACTATTTGTCAAAAGAAAAATATCATGGAATTGCTAGACGAAAATGATATGTTGAATTGCAAGAAGGTGTCAACTCCTTTGGATCCTGATCAAATTTTCAATAAATGCACTGATGGGTGTATAAACTGCAAGAAGGTTGATGAGGTTAAGTATCAATCATTTATCGGATCTTTAATGTATATTGGGTTGTGTACTCGACCAGATATCTTGCATTCTATAAGCAAATTAGCACAGTTCAACAATAATCCTCATGTTGACCACTTAAATGCTGCGAAGCATGTGCTTAGGTATTTAAATAATACAATTGCTGATGCTGATTGGGCCGGAAGCGCGGTGGATAGGATATCTTGCATTGGATTTGCATTCATGTTAACTGGTGCTGCAATAACGTTCGAGTCTAAGAAACAACAAACAGTCGCATTAAGCGGTACAGAATCTGAATACATAGCGATCTCTTCTGCAACGAAGGAAGTAATATATCTGCGAAATATCCTTCAGCAATTAGGCTTTGAGAAATCGGTGAGAAACGAAACAACTCTTTATGGTGACAATATTGGAGCGCAACAACTAGTGTGGAATCCAGTTTACCACTCTCGAAGCAAACACATTGATATAAAAGTTCATCATGTAAGGGAAGTGTTCCAAACTGGAATAATGACACTTAAATATGTTCTCTCGTGTGATAACACCGCTGATATATTTACAAAATCTTTGAGTAAACTTAAACACAAAACACTTTGTACTGTAATTTGTATGGGTTTTCATTAATGGGTAGTGTTGGAGATTATATACTTGCTTTTGTTATATACTTGTTATATACAGGTTTCGAATAATGAAAAACATATATTGAATTTGTTTGCTTGAATTTTTGTATGACTTGAAAAATATTTTTTCACTCACAATCGAACATTGCTCAATAAAAGACCTCTAAATAATAATTTTCCGGTGTTTCAATTTCTTCGTCCTTACATAGTCATTTGACACCGCGATGTTGTACTCGTCTATTCTCCTAAATAGTTCACACATCGGAGATCGTATAGAAGTATCCGTCTCGTTAATGTCCGAGCCTCTTCTGGCCATTTCATCTGCTATTTCGTTCCCTTCAATATTGCTATCTATGTCCAGGAACCCAGCAGAGTGTGATCTTGTGGTGCTCAATGGCCATCAGTGAAGTACGACATTTCTTTACAATCTCTGATTTAACTATTTTGGATTCTATTGCCTTGATTGCAGCCTGACTGTCATTCGAAATCTGAATCATACTGTCTTGAAGAAGTCGAGCTGCTCTCTCAATAGCAAAAATCTCTGACTGAAAAACGCTGCAGCTGTCAGGAAGACGATACGTCCACCTTACCGCTTCAGAGTAGAGACCAGCTCCAGTTCCATTCTCTATCTTTGAGCCATCGGTAAAGATGGTAATACCAGCATTACCTGTTACCGAACCCGACTCCCAGTCTTCCCTGGTTCGATATAGAGTTGGAATTCTAGTAATAAAATCTAAATTTGAAGTCAAATAATCCGTGGCCACATCTAAGTCAGCTTTGATTCCATTTTGACCCCTCCTCTTTATCTCACTCAAAATTGGGGAGTGTTTATAGTTTGCTGATCTCCACATGTTGGATTCTCTTAGTCTAAGAGCTCCTTTTACGGCACAGCCTTGAACAAACACCCATAACGGTAAGAGATGAAATAATATTCAGACCTTCCTCAGGTGCACTACTTACAGCCCCTGAGATTCCCAGGCTGACAAGTCTCTGTACTTTTCCCATGCGAGCTTGGTTGCTCTTCTTACCCAACACCTGCCACCAGACGAGGGACCCATAGGTGATGATGGTGGGTCGAATGATTGTGATGTACATTCCATGAATTACGTACGGTCACAATCCCCATCTTTTCCCAAAGGTCTTTTTACAGGTATAGTTCTCTCTTCGATATTCCTTCTCCATTTAAGTTTTGAATCCTGAATGGTACCGAGATACCTTGCTCTCGAAGAGAGATTCAGTGTCACTCCATTCAGCTTTGGTAAGGAAACCTTAGGTGTTTATTTATTTTAGCTCAGTATTAGCAGGATTAACTGTTAAGCCGTTCCGTCTAGCCCAGTTGGAAATTTCACCAAGTGCTGATTCCATAAGCTCACTAGTCGTTGACAAGAACTTGTCAAGGATTAAAATTGCTACATCGTCAACGTAGGCTACAACCCTCGTTCTCTTTTCTTTGAAGGTTCGTAGAATCTCATTAACTACTAGGAGCCATAGTAGGGGTGACAACACCCCTCCTTGCGGCGTTCCCCTTGTAGTCCTCTTACTCACGGTCCCAGTACCCATAGCAATGTTAATAACTCTGCCTCTCAGTATTGCTCCAATCTATGCCACTATGGAATCCTTAACTCCTTGATCTGTCAACGCCTTACAAATGGCTTCCGTGTTTACATTATTGAAGGCTCCTTCAATGTCAAGGAAACCTACTAAAGTGTACTCTTTAAAATCCAATGACTTCTCAGTGGTACCAAACACTTCATGAAGAGCGCTATCAACGAGCGCAAGACGTCAGTGCTTGATGCCTGGACAAGATTTGCCATCTAACTTTCGATGGTAGTCAAGTCTGTGCACTCTGGAAAGTTTGTCTCTATCAAAACCTCAATAGACTCTTAGCTCGAGTCTGTCCATGAGCCATCTACCTTCCGAATGCTGCCGAGAGTTGTAGTAGTTCCAGACAGTACTTTTCGAAGTTTTAAGGCCTCATTTACAATCTCTATGGTTCCAAAGAATTGCTGCCAGGAGTCCCTTTTTGTAGCTTTAATTCTACTTTTGTACGCATTAAAACTGTCTCTATACTTATTCCAATCCTCTTCTAGCCTTGTTTGAGTTAGCCTAGCCTTGTTAAAGAGTTTTCTTGATTTCACCATACGTTGTCCTAACTCTGCGTTCCACCAAACCGTTTTTGGTTGGGATCATGGCCTAGTTAGTGGACAAGATAGCTCAAAAGATTTAATCAATATCCCTGTGAAACGTTCTACTACTTTGTCAATGTCAGCATTCCTTTGGCCACAATTGCGTAAATGTAAACGTAAGTTTTCTCAAATAAAATTGAAATTATTTTTAACTTTTTTCTACTATATAATTACATAATTTAAGGTTTTTCCTAAATCGGTTCCATACTAACATATATCTTTGATCTCAAAACGTATATAAAATATGTACACAGTTGTGTCACGCACTGTATAATTATATGAAAAATTTACTGTAAAAAATAAATGATAATAACAACATATTCTTTAGCTTAAGATTCTTAAAATACCCAATAATATCGTGGATAATTAAACATCATACTTATCCTACGAGAAAACTAAACGTAGTTACGCGTAATGGTCAATAGCTATGGTATGTTCGCTGCGCACCACCATTTCAAGCGTTCGGCGCGTTGATTGCTCCTGGTTCTAAGTCTTGATTTGTTATTACTACTTCACGTGCTCACTACGTTTGATACGTGATTTTAAAGGGGAAAACATAAGCTTTCTTTTGGTGTAAAGTAAAAAATATTAAAATTGTCGCATTGCAAGAAAAAATGGAAAATGTAAGTTCTTTTGGTAAAAAAAAATTACCGTACTTAAAATATTTTTATTGAAAAGATCGGACAAAACCCTATTAGAAACACCAAAGAAGTTTAGTAATAGTTTAATGTAATCTCACATATAAATTTTTGAAAATCGTCATTGAGAAAAAAAAGTCCCCTGTATCTAGGGAATCCGCTAATATTACTTACCCTCCTTTCACATAAAACACTAGTCACATGGTTCAGTAGTTCAACAAGTATACCAGGTTTTGACAAAATCGGAGTGATTTTTTTTTCCGGTGGTGATTTGATGCGATTTGCCCCATATGTATCAGCGATTAAACAAAATTAAAATTAAGTGTGTTTTTAGTTCATAGTTTGTAAACGGAACTTTTTTCACGAGCGAATAGCTTTTCAGCAATCGTTAAATGAGCTTTCAGCATCGTAAATACTACTTCAATATTTATGTAACAACTTCAACTGGAATTGCCTTAAACCATTTTCTTCAAATTAAAAAAAATATAAATTCTGTGGCGCCACCTAGCTGTAGTCGTAGCAAAATATGAATATCAAAAATGCATTTCTTGGCCCCAAAACCACTTAATACCTAACCTAATCTAACTTTAAACCAAAAATGGACGTAAAAACATAAAAAAAAAAAATATGTTCAGTGGCGAATTGCCACTAGAAATTGCAGAAAAAAATAATTATCAAAAATGGATTTCTCGACCCCGAAAACCCCTAATACCTACTTTTTACCTCATTTCCTGTACCTTATATAAGTTGAACAAAAAAATATGTCCAGTTGCGACCTCTAGCGGCAGTCGTAGGAAAATGGATTTCTCGACCCCAAAAACCCCCGGATACCTACTTTGTACCTCATTTCCTATACTTAATAAAAAATATCTGCATTATTAAATTACCATATTCTCAAGGTCATATCTCAAAATTATGACCACTTACGGCCAAACCAAAAACCATCCTGTGCTCAGGGGAACGTCTCCTTTCATTTTTTTTGAGAATTGTTCAGGTGCAAAAAAAAACTGTTCCACTGTGTAATCAATTCGATTAGATAATATTTTCTTAGCCAAAATTTGCTAAGATTATCAAATATTTTACCGATAAGTGAAAAGCATCTTAAGTTGGTGCAACAGAAACTGATACAGAAATTGCTAAAATTATCACTTCGAATACCACTATTGTAAGGTCTCCAGTGCTGTAGAGAGTTAAAAGAAAAAGATTAATACTCTTTTTGGCAACTATACAGGTTCTTATCTTACCTTGGGTTTGCGGAACATAAAGGCGATAGCCGTTTTGCCACAGTCCGTTAACCCTGCCTCTTACAAGCCAGAATTCTTAAATTAGAGCTTCGTCCACCCACTTTTCTGCGATGAACTTCATCAGGTCGAGAGAGGCTAAAGTGATGTGGTGCAAATTAATTTGCACCAGTTCCAGCTTCTTCCCTGTTGGTTTGTAACCCCCCAGAAACACAAACCTTTAGGGTGCCTAACCCGAACCTGATGCAGCCTTCGCAGCTCCTTAATTTGGTTAGTGACGTCTGGTCTACTGCGATCAGTGTGTCTCTATCCACTCCATTTTTGCAGGGAGTCATGGAGACAACCTACCACTCTGATGCACTAAGCGTCTGGTTTTGACGCCCAATAAGTTTCAGTATGGATTCCTGATCCGGAACCGGAGGGAGCCATCACGGTTGACGTTGTCGATGATGGCCACTTGTAACTCCATCGGAGAGTCGAAGGTTTCGGCTTTTTCGACTGCCTCGGAGTAACCTTATCGGGGCGGTCCCATTTCAGAGCCTTGTCCGATGAGGAACTCTGTTCCTTATTAGGAGAGTCTGTAGACTTAGGCATTGGTGGCATGCTATCGCTTCCACCTGTTGCCTGGTTCGTTGGCCAGCAGGTTCACTTTTAACTTGTTTATTTTTGTGTTAAATCTTATGCAATTTTTCCCTTCCTTCCTTCCATCCTTTAAGGATGTAGTCTAGTGTTCGATTTTAAAAAATCGTTTATTTTTTTTTGCATTTCGAAAGTGCAATAAATTGAGAGTACAATGTAAAAATTTCTGACCAAAATATTAACGAAGTTATATCACATTTTCGAGAGCGCCTGTTGGTTAAAGTGTATGTGTTGTTAAAACTTTAAAAGCGTTTTTCTCGAAACAACGTTTTTTCGATCGGCCCAGGGGTCTGAAAGAATTCTATAGAGCCGCTTGAGCTGAAATTTTAACACATTATTCTACAAGACAATGGGCCTCGCAGGTAGTAGTATTGTTCATTTTTAATCATTATTCCCTTTTTTATGCCGATTTTCAAGAAAAAAAAAGCCATTTTTTTTTAAATTTTTTAGAAGCCCGCAATTTTGCTCTTTTTTAATAAACATTTTGGAATCTACTACCTGCCGGAATGACAAGCCTACAATATTATAATGTATTGTAATATTATTGTTTGTAAATGAGACTCTGTGCATATTATAAATTTACTTTAAGTCTGGCAGCCCGAAATTGGTATTGTAAAAAGGGGGTTAGATGTGTCGGGAAAAACCATAAATTATAATTAACTAAAACGATTCATTTAAAAAGAAAAACAATTAAAATTTTTTGCGGAATACTGTTTAAATTTTTTGTTTAATATGACTTCATACCGTAATCACACGGGCCAGCCCCATGCCTTTTTTGAGGTGTTCACTTTGGACGTAAAAAACACTAAAAAAAAAATATTGTAAAATAATAAAGATAAATAAAGAAGCTTTTGAAAAATTCGTCCAAAAACGTCCTCTCTAATTTTTACACATTTCTTTCAACAGATGCCTCAACAATGAGTAAGGCTTTTTCTAATCACCCACAATTACAGTAACTCAGAATTTGTTATCTATCTAAATATATAAAATAGAGCTCTGGTAAATGTTTAGTCCTAATAGGTTTCTATATTTCGCAACGGATTGTCATGAAATTTAGTATGTAATTGCTTTGGACATTTGTCGAGTTAAGTTGATATTTGTTTTAAGTTAATTTGAAATAGTTTCTTTAATATAGATCGATATTTGAACCACAGTAACTTTTTTAAAAAAAATTAGCTACTTAATGCAAAATGCTGCTTAAACTATAAGAGGTACAAAAAAATTTTGTATAGAAAGATTATAGATCTTATCGTTTGCTAAAATAAAGTCAGTGGTTGCATATATCTAAGTTTTTCCTAGAATCAAAGCCAAACATTTTTTTTACTTTGCTCGCTGTGATTTCCACCACACAAACACAAAGCAGAAAAGAATGCGTATGAGCTTTGCGTTTGAAATTCGTTTTCATTTGCATGAATTTAACTACATATTACTAATTTGATCACAGTATTTCATAGTGGTGTGTGGATGTGTTTGTTAGAAGGGAAGATAAAGTAGTGGATGTAAAAAAGAGTTGTGGGACCAAATAATTTTTTTTTTTTTTTTGTAATTTTTTTTATCGGTGTGGTGGAAAAAAAATAAATAGACAACAAAAAACAAATACCGACAAAGGTGAATATAAAACATGCAAACACACAAAAGGCATTATTATATATTACTAATGTAATCACACTATTTTGTAAAGATTTGTGGCTTAGTGAGTTAAAAAGAAGAGTAAAGTTGTGGTTGTGCAAAGAAATTATGAGTTTTTTTGGTGTCATGAGTTCGAATCCCACTACAAGTGGACCCACCAAGTGATTCTTTTTTTATAAAAATAATTAATTTTTTTTATACTATTATATAAAACTGTAACTTGATTTCATGGACATATGCCCATCAATAACTTATTTAAATTTTTGTATATCTCCACAAGCAGAGATTTAGTACATGGATGTTAATTGGCAATGTAATGCCGCAGAAAAAAGGTCTGTAAAATTGGAAAAAGGGGGCATGGTATCTCTTATATAATCTGAGTTTTAGCTATGGAATATCTCAGTATTCATTTGTGGCACGTCTCTAAAAAACGTTATTTGTCAATGGCATTCTATGAAAAAATATGGATAGGCGTGGCCTTTTCCGTTCAACTCAAATGCTTTCATATATATTTCTTAGAACCTATTTTTAGTTCCGTACTAAGATTTGGAATGATTGTATGATTTGTCAATGGAGTTTGGTGGGTAAAATATGGGTTGACTTGAGTTAGTGACTGTTCCACCTCGGTTTTATAAGGTATATGGTTAGAGAGCTTTGATCGCCAATGAAAATGCTAGTTTTATTTATTATAAAACTAGCAGGTAAGGCCCCAGTAACTGGGGCTATTTTTTGCAGAAGAAATCTCTTTATGAAAAACAAATATCAAAAGAGAACCAAACTACTCGTTGGTGTTTGTTTTGTTATTTGAGTATGCAGATAATTCGTTGGGTAATTTTGCCGTTACTCATGTCTTCTCCCTCTCTCTCCATTTGTTATTTACTCCCACTTAAGCAATGATTATTACAACGATGCATGCAATGCTTTGTTCAATGAGTGAATTTTAAAGAACTTCCGACTCTAATATTTTGGAATTGGCTAAACTGATTTTAAATCTAATAATTTTTGGCTAACCTACTCATGAAGCTCATTATCATCTTCTGTATTTTCTGGAATAAAATTGTAGTTACATTAATAAATGTATAGATATGCGTGACACCTCCCATGCAAAGAAAATGTTTGAAACTGTATACCTGATAAACCATTGCAAAGAACACACTGGCAGTTTGTGTGTGAAGGCGGATGGTTAGTAGTAGTTGTTGGGCAGAATGTGGAAGTGTTTTGGCATACAAAGGAAATGCTTCAAATGGTATATATGTATCTCTGCCTTATTTTGCTTAGGCCCTAACATCAGTTTTTCAGTATAGAGTTTTCGATGGATTATGATAAAAAATGTGCCCTTACCGAAAATTTTAGAAACCTACACTGAAAACTTGCAATCTTTTCTTTTTGTTTAAATTACAAATTCTCGAAACAGTACTCCAAATACAAAAATGTTTTTTGCTTCTCCTGTAAAATTTGAAAAATGCGTGTTAGGGATTTAGCAATCAAAATTTAGTTGTAAAGGATGTACAGTGTCGGACAAAACTAAAGTACGGATACTTCCTTGTTTGCATTTTGCTCAGTAATATTGTAAAACATGCTTGGACTGAAATTTTTTTATGAATATAGTAAGAATATACACTCGTTATAATAAAATATAAGAAATATAATATTATTTATCACATAAAATTAAAATATTAACTTAAAAGTAACAAAATACATAAAACTGGCGCGACAAAACTAAAGCACATATGGAATATATTAATAGAAAAATTCGATTTCTCCACTATTTTGTAGCGTATCCATTATTTTTCACAGCTGTTGCACATTTACGTGGCATGGACTCAATAAAATTCCACAAAATGTCTGCAGAAATGTTATTCCATGCAATCTCCGATTGGTAAAAAATAGAATCCTTGTTTATCCTTTATGCGCCGAATTTTACCATCTATAATTTCCTATACATTTTTTGGGGATTGAGATTGAGTGAATGGGTGGGACACTATAAAATACTGACCTTATTGACAACAAACCATTCTTTTACACACCGTGCTGGGATTGTCATTGTGCTGGTAGACTTGCATTAACAGCAGATCTTCCGCAGTATAAGGTAACATAACATTCAGAGGAATATCTTTGCACATCAGACGGTTAAAATAGGTATAATGCTATTTTATGAATTGAACCGATTCCATGGCTGAAAAAATCACCAGAGCACTACGTTGTCTTGCCGGATTTCATCGTTGCCTTTTTAGTCTGCACACTAGCTTTAATCCTTCGCAACCTTTCGTGTTAAGAATAGATTCATCAGTAAGAAGCACGGTCTTTCATTTGACAGTAGCCCAGCTAAACTGCGCGGCTACAAACTCGAGCCCTGCCTGTCGATTCTTTTGAGAAATAAATGGATTTTTTAAGCTTTGGTAAGTTCCTAAGCCCCCCTCACAGCTCGTCGTTGGATAAACCTGTATAAAATGTTTATTTCCAAGATATAAAAGAATCTTTTTCTATAAACCTAATGATGGCCTGATCCGCACGTTTGGTTGTGCCCTGCGGTCTGCCACCTCCATATTTAGTCTTTAAAAAATGGAAAGCGCGAAAATGGCTTATAGCTCGGGAATTAACGTAATGGCGAATACAATGCATGTCACTGATTCAGCTGTATTAAATCCACTTAAAATATTTTCTCTAAATTGTGCAGAATACTTATTTCGAGCAATTTTGGGAAGCGAAATTTTGAAATGGATGGGTGACGGTGAATGATAACCAACAACTTATATACGATTCTAATTTTTTTAAAACCTGCTCTTTGTTTTCCAAAATAACGGGTTTCTAGTTTAAAGATTGTGGTTGTTGTTTATTTTTAACAATTGATTGTAATTGAAAGCGAAAAAGATTATGTTCTTTAGTTTTGTCGCTGCAGATTTAGGAATGTTGCGCAATGTTAGTAAAAAAAAAAAAGAAAAACGTTACCTAGTTTTGAATGTAATTTTGTTTCAATAAGTGTATAAATATACTAAATTTATAAAACAAAAAAAAAATGTGTGCATACTTGCATATTTTTAAATTTTATTGAACTAAATGTTGACAAGGAAGAGTTCGTGCCTTAGTTTTGTCCGACACTGTATGTTGATAGTTATTAGAGAGCCATAGTAAGAAAGATGGTGAAGGTTTGTATGTTAAGATGGGATGTTGATAGCAATAACTGAGAAGAATATTGACACCATTAAACACGTGGAAGTGGAACTACTCATGTAAATGATATGAATGATTAGTGCAATGATTCGATTTTGATTGGACACTGGCACGCTCATATAAATATACCGCTTGCAAAAGTTTTAGTTGTTGTAATTTTTGCATTACCCCTACTTTGCCAGGTCCGGACAACGAAGCTGGGCGAAGCCCAGCTAGAAGTGTTATATCAATTGATAGCGAAGAAATGCAATTCAAACTATGTGTATCATAGTTTGAATTAATTCTATTAATTTTGAAAAATACTCAAGCTTTAAGCTCATTTAATTTTTAGTTGTAATAAGTCATGTTGGTTAGAGTGGTGACCGAGTCCTAAAATCACTGAAAACTCGGGCCAATTACCACGTTAGTGCCATTTCATGTCATGTACTTGATTTTTTGTGTTCGGAGGATGCTTTAGAAGCATGACACAAGGAGTTTAGAAAGTGTTGATTTGAAAATACCAGAAAAACTTCTAGAGAAACGTGTAATATTGGTTTGTAAGCGCGGCTATTACTATATTCTGAGCCACATATTTCTGCTGAATGAATAACTTGCAGTAAAAAACAAGTGCACGAAAAAGGTATTAGCATTTTATTAGAACCAGAAATAATGGTCAAGATATAGATACAGAAATTGTTTTCTCATCTGATTCGTCGTCCGATTATGAAAGAGGAAATACAAGCGAATAAATTTTAAACAATTTATTTCATTTTAGTAAAAGTTATTATAAGTTTATTTATTTAAAAAATTGTATTAATTGAATGATAAATTGATAATACCCAGCTTTAACATGTGCCGGAAAATACTTTGACTGTATTGGAGGTGACACGCCTACTTGTTCGATTTAGATAATCTTTATAAATTGTTGTCTTACACCAAATTTTAAGGCATGAATGAGCATTTTGAGCCAAAAAACCGATTTAGGCGCTTGTTTTGATGGGACGTACCACGCCCATATTTCCAATTTTAACCATTTTTGTTTTAAAAAGTGCATTATCAATAGCCACAAAAATTCAGTTTTTTAAGAAAAGCATCTGTGTTTATTTATGTAAAAATATTTCGAATAAGGCACTTATTTCCATGCCATTCCTATTTCCTATATGAGCATATTTTTCCCTCTTGTTTTTATAGGTTTACTCATTCGCTTTCATACTTATACATACATACGCCCACTAGGTGTTATGACCTTTTAAGAGGCGGCCATAGTGCCCAAAATGATTTTAAGCATTATGGCCATTCTGCCAGTACGATAAAAACGCCCAAAATAGTTTCATCAAGCGTACGTTTACCTAAGTCATCATAAAAGAATAGATAAAGCCTTTTTTCATATATTTTTTTTCGCTGAATATGAATCCAGTATTATTTTTCACGGGAAATGTTACGTGTTGTCCCTAACCTCAAAAAAAGGGTGTTTTTTTCGGGTCTTACGCTAACCCAAGTCATCATAAAATGACGGGAAAAGCCTATTTTTGTGTAATTTCAGTTGATACTAATATTATTTTCCACGGGTAATGTTACGTGTCGTCCCTAACCTCAAAAAATGCAAAATCCCAAAAAACTTTTTTTCGTGTCTCACGTGTCCCAAGTCATCAGAAAACTTCCCAAAAAACTTATTCTTCATTATTAATTTTGTTTTCACTCTAATTAAGCACCGCAAAGGAAACAGAGACTTACTAAGTTCATGCCGTTGTTTTTGGGTAACGCTAAAAGTATGTTAGAGCCAAGTTAAGGAATGAAAAATGATCCCGTTGATAGAGAATGTCCCATATATATATATGCATATGTATCTATACTTACAGTTATAACGTGAGCTCCTTGTTTTTCATTTTCTGCAATACTGGCTCCATATACAGGTTTGTGGAAGGTTGGACTATTTATATTTTCCGGTATCAAAACAATTTTTACTCTAGAATAACTGGTATGAAGACCGTCCGTGACAGACACATTCAAAACGGTCTGTTGTTTATCATTTAAGTTTTGTATATTTTGAAGAGTTATAATTCCGGTATTTTCATTGATTGAATAAGTCTGCAATTCATTACCTTCCACGATTTTATAAATTAAACGTTCATTATCTGAATAATCCATATCATAAGCCTTAGCGATTGTCACAAATTGTCCTCTTGTAGCAGTTGCTGACATTCTACTTGAAAACGATGGTTCAATAAACCTTGGAGAATTATCATTCAAATCTTGAACTGATAAAGATAAATAGTATTAATAATTACATCAAAATAAGTGTGGGTAAATTCAAACAATATGGTATTTTTTGCAGAAGCTGTTGTTTGCGTTAAACAAAGCAATTTGCAACATGTGTAGGTAAGAGTGGATCGATTTTGTAACTCCGATCATGACAACGTTTTTTGAGAAGAGGAGGTAAATACAAAAAAAAAAAAAAACACCGAGTTTTGAGTTTCATAAAAATCCCCGGTCCAAATTGTCACAGGAAAACAGTTCCCGAAAAAAAAGTTTGGCAGCATGTTTTTAAAACTCACTGCATCTCCCAACAAGAGGGAATTTGTGGTGTTTCTAATGGTTTGATGGTATACTACGTGATCTGTACGTGATTTTCGTGCTATTCCAGATTATCGTATTTCTCCTTATATTTCCTACATAAATGTAATTCGTCAACAAAAAGTTATTGAAAGGCATTAATTTAGATACTTAATACAATAAATATGCAAGTCTATGGTTGAATTTAAAATCGGAAAATGGGACGACCCAAAAAACAGGCACTGTCACATCTATATATATAAAATAGAGTTCTGTTAAATGTTTAGTCCTAATAGGTTTCTATATTTCACAACGGATTGTCATGAAATTTAGAATGTATTTGCTTTGGACATTTGTCGAGTTAAGTCGATATTTAATTTAAGTTAATTTCAAATAGTTTCTTTAATATAGACCATTATTCGGACCAAAGTCAGCTTTTTTATAAAATTTAGCTACTTAATGCAAAATGCTACTTAAACTATGAGAGGTACATAAAAATTATCTGTTGAAAAATTATAGATATTATCGTTTGCTAAAATAAAGTCAGTGGTGGCATATGTCTAAAGTTAATAGTTTGGCTGTGAAATGCATTTTTATATTAAAAATTTGTTCCCCTTACATTTGTTATTGTAAATATTTATGTTTTTCCTAGAATCTTAGCAAAAAATGTTTTTTCTTCGCTCGCTGTGATTTCCACTACACAAACATGAGCTTTGCGTTTGAATGAAAAAAAATAAATATACACAAAAAACAAATACCGACAAAGGTGAATATAAAACATACAAACACACAAAAGACATTATTATATATTACTAATGTGATCACCCTATTCTGTAAAGATTTGTGGTTTAGTGAGTTAAAAAGGAGAGTAAAGTTGTGGTTGTGCAAAGAAATCGTAAATTTTTGTCATGAGTTCGAATCCCACTACAGGTGAACTCACCAAGTGATTCTTTTTTTATACAAATAATTAATTTTTTATACTATTATATAAAACTGTAACTTGATTTCATGGACATATGCCCATCAATAACTCAGATAATTTTTGGGTATATCTCCACAACCAGAGATTTAGTACAAGGATGTTAATTGGCAATGTAATGCCGCAGGAAAAAGGTCTGTGAAATTGAAAAAAGGGGACATGGACACGGCGAGGAACTTTCCATATAGCCTGAATTTTCATTATTGTATATCTTAGAAATTATTTGTAGTACAGTACTAAGATTTGGAATGATAATATGATTTGCCAATGGAATTTGGTGGGTAAAGTATGGGTGCACTTGAGTTAGTGACTCTTCCACCTCGATTTTATAATGTATATTTCCTAAATTATTTGTGGTTAGAGAGCTTTGATTTTCAATGGAAAATGCTAGAAAAAAATGAATGGAACAAATAAAATATGCGTTACACCTCCCATGCGAAGAAAATATTTGAAACTGTATACCTGAGAAAACAATGCAAAGAACACACTGGCAGATTGTGCGTGAAGGGGAATGGTTAGTAGTAGTTGTTGGGCAGAATGTGGAAGTTTTTTGGCATACAAAGTAAATGCTTCAAAAGCCTTATTTTGCTAAGGCCCTAACATCAATTTTTCAATACAGAGTTTTCGATGGATTATGATAAAGTGTGTCCTGTATCGAAAATTTTTGAAACCTACACTGTAAACTTGCAATCTTTTCTTTTAGTTTAAATTACAAATTCTCGAAACAGTACTCCAAATACAAAAATGTTTTTTGCTTCTCCTATAAAATTTGAAAAATGCGTGTTAGGGCTTTAGCAAATTAAAGCAGCCATATGGGGAACCATATATGGAAAGAAAGAGCGATAAATAAGAAGCCATACCCTAGCCGAGAATCCAACCGGGGACTCCAGAGTCTATCACTAATGCCACCACACCACTGAGGCGGTAGTTTAGCCTACAGTTTAATGGCAGTTCTGAACAATAGCTTGGCAATTTGTTATCACTTGGTGCTGGAACCTGTACACTTTCTTATAATTCTCATTCACTTTATATCGACAGTAAATATGAGAATTAACCAACAGAGTAAGTAACTCAGTTTTTGTTTGAATTTTTAACTTATAATAGAATTTTTCAGTCAATTTTAAACTTAGTTTGGACTCAGTTTAACCGTCCAATATTTGCCCTTTAAACTGACTTTAACTTGCCATATGAATTTGACAGCTGCATTTTTTACTTCTACATATGTATTTTCGGACAGAGAATTTTATGAGACTAGCAGGCTTCATCAAGCTTCGCTGCCCGGACCTGGCAAAGTAGGGGTAATACCAAAATTACAACAACAATAAATTTTTGCAGAACCTATGGTCATATGAGTGTGTCAGTCTCCGATCAAAATATAATTATTGCACTAATCACTCATATCATTTACATGCCCAATAGCTACTAAGGAGTGAGATCGAAAAAATCTTAACATATATAAAATTCAATAATTTTTAAACGATTGATCTTAGTTTTGATTTTGTTTTTTTATTTATTGGTAATATTTTACAAATTACAGAAAAATATAACTTTTATAGTTCTAACCACTATTTATGAACTCGTGGACCTTTTTTGGTAAGCCTTCCTTTAGAGATTTGACAGTTGTTTCCAACACCTTTTTGGAACAGTTTGCCCATCTTCGATATTTTGGGACACCTTTTTTGTGTTCTTCTTTTTCTTTTCACAAGAGGATTAGCTTCTCTTGGTACAAAAACTATGTTATTACTTTGGTACCACTCCACAGCTTTCTTGCCGTAGTGACATGATGCCAAATCGAGCCAAAAATATGTGGACACATTGTGCTCTCTCATGAAAAGAATAAGTCTTTTTTTCAAACATTCTTTGATGTATATTTCGGTATTTATAGAGCCCACTGTAACAAATGACTTGCTTATTTTGCTGCAACTGCATATAGCATGCCATACCAGGAATTTTTTTTGGAAATTTTGTCTGCTTTTGGATTCTAAATTGTTCTTCGACATTTCCTCTAGCATCAGCAGCATACAAATTTTGACCCGGAAGCTGCGTAAAATCTGCCAGTATATACGTTTCGTCGTCCATTATACAACATGAATATTTTTGTATGAAAATTTTTTGCAGCATTCCTGTCTGGAACTTTTTGGACTATGTATGTTTTCAAACCTGCATTGGCTTTAACTTTTCGCACCAAATAGTCAGAGCACTGGACTAACCGGGCAGCTTTTCTACCAGATGTGTTTGAAGATCTTTTCAATATGCTCTCTATTTTCTTGGCTTTCCCAATATCATATTTCCTATCGATGGTCAAATTCTCCTGAAACTGTTGGAAACAGTTTGATGGCAGACCTTTAATTCTTTGGCTAATTTTTTGTAGGACCAATTTGGATTTTTTTGAAAATTGTTAATAATTTTAAGACGTACTTCTTTTTCTTCACTCATTTTGATCAAACTCACAATAAAGTAACATGTTTGTCATTAAAAATAACAACTGACATATTTTTCAAAGATAACTAGATCAAAGAAATTTTTAAATTTTACACCCAAAAAAATTATTAGGTAAAAGATTTTTTCAATCTCACTCCTTATAACTTACCACCTTCACACACAAACTGTAAAAGTTCAGTACTGTGCTGTAAATGGCTTTGGAGATATACAGTGAGTGTCACTCAAAACCGTACAGTAGTAGTTAAAATAGTAATTGTTCAAATTTTATGTTTCTCCAATGACCAAAAATGGAAACAAATTTATTAATTACACAGTTCAACAGCATTTTTGCAAGAGAGTATCCACCCTATAATCCTGAAAGGACATGTTATATAGACCATTTTTGTAAAATAAACTTATATTCCAACACGTCTCAGTTTTTTTTACTGTGGGTCAAAGATTTCATTTTTTGGTCGAAGGGAGCTGAATACTAAATGCAAAAAGTGATATAAATTGATGACTGAGAAAAATCATATTGGCAAAGTTGTATTGTAGAATTTTACGAGGATCATTCCTGTAGAACATTTTAACCCTTTAGGTCCTCTTTTTATGGGTCAATTCGACACTGTTTTTGATGGAAACCTAAAAAGTCCTTTCAAAAGAAACATTTAAAGATTAAAATATTTCACAAAAATACTTACCAAAAAATTTCACTAGGGGTCACCAAAGGTATAAAAGTCATACAAATATAACGGTTAACGGCTGATAAAATTAAATAGCTTTTTACCTCTACCAAATTTGCAATTTACGCGCCTGGTATGTAATCTGCCGCTTCCATCCAAGTCATGGACATAGAAGATACCAGTGTCCTGTCACCGCCTTTATACCAGGCGGTACTTTCTCAAGTTGTACATATAATTTTTGGTATGCAAATTTTAGACGAAAATCGTGTTCCAAAATATTAAAAAAATGGTTTTTCAATTGTACTATGTATTTCTCTTCGCTTTTGATGATGTGTCAAATTTCCATAAATAAAACCAATCCTTTAGTTTTTCCGTCGATAAAAAAATATGGGTATGTTCGCTTATGCAGAACTGCAGAAGCAAAAACATTCAAAATGCAATATCTGGCAGCTGGTCAAACGTCAGAGGCGCCAGTTTCTTGCTGTTAAATGTGTGATCAGCAAACAAAAATCTAATTTTTAACATTTCTGCTTCAGCAATTTTTAATCCTTAAATGTCCCTTTTGAAAGGACTTTTTAGGTTTCCATCAAAAACGGTGTCGAATTGACACATAAAAAGAGGTGCTAAAGGGTTGAAATGTTCTACAGAAATGATCCTCGTAAAATTCTACAATACAACTTAGCCGATAAGATTTTTCTCAGTCATCAATTTATATCACTTTTTGCACTTAGTATTCAGCTCCCTTCGACTAAAAAATTAAAACTTTAACCTACTGTAAAAAAAAACTGAGACGTGCTTTACTATAAGTTTGTTTTACATAAATGGTCTATACTAGCGATGTGCACTTCGACACATATGAGTAACAAACGCACATGTGTCGATGCTGAGCCAGTAAGGGCTAGACGCTGTAAGTGTAACGCTGTGTTGAGGGGAAGAGGAACTAGTATGGGAGAACGAATGTGATTTCTTTTATGTATATGTGCATGAGTTCATTGATTTCGACCCTGGAGAGAGTGTGGATGCTAATGCATAAGAAAACTTTGTACTTAGCTACACTTTACTCATACTTTGTAATTACTTTACCAGGTAAAGAAAATTTTTTTTAAATTAACTTTGTATATTGGAATTCCATTGTTGAATGCATATGGTATGTAATATTCCTGCTTGGTTGTTACTTTGACAGATCAAAAAAAGAGAAGCAACAAACGCGCTGCTGTCTGCTGATCAGGGATCCCAACTTTATAACTTAATATTTTAGATCCAATTAATAATTAACACAAAATGTAAATAATGTTTGTGTTTACGATCACAATTTTTATGCATATATGTAATATATGCAAATACATTTAGCAAAAATTAAAGAATAATAAAAATAAAAAATTAATAAAAGGTTTTACACAAAAAATATATACTTTTCATGTCTACAGATTGACAAAAAAAATTGAATTTTCAGTCGCCCACGAAAACGATCTCACTCTCCAATTCCCTACAATTAACTGAAATTGAAGTAGATTCCCAACAATTCGGGAAATTCCTTACAAGTTGGCATACCTACTGCCAATGCTCACATATTTTCGGCATTCTGGCAGAATTCACTAAGCCCATTTTTTTAATTTCTGAGATGAAGCTAGTTTATGCAGTGGAAAACTTAAAAATTCAACAGATTGAAATATGGTACACATTAGTATACGTTTCAACTGGATCCTCAAAATTCTAATTTATTATGTCATTCTAATTATAGATGCTAATTAATATGGATGCAATTGAAAAAATTAATTTGGACTTAGTGATTTCTCTTTGAACGACGACGATATGCAGGTATGAATCAGATGTTTATTTTAAATGGCGAACGTAAAATGGCGGCACAGGCAGGCGCGGTAGTGGTTGGTCACTGTAGTGACCAGTGCGTATTTAAGGGTTAACATTGCACCTCGTTGTGGTTCTACATTTTGTAACAGAAATGAAAAAAAGGCATTTGCCATATATCATAGTAAGAAGAAGATTTGTTTTTATGAATGTAAAAAAATGTACAAGAAGGATAATTTATTTAAAAGTTTATAAAATATAAAATATGAAAAGTTCCAACATTTTAGTTAAATATATTCAACATTTTATCTCCATTTACTTATTTACAAATATTTAGGTAAAATGTTGAAAATAGTAATAACAATTCATTAAATCAGTAGAAAAAGATTCAAAGTACTTATATGAAATATGCAAAACCGCAACCAAGCGTTTACATATTTGTATATAAAGAATATATAAATACTGTAAATGCTGAATTTTAAATATTTGTTTTATCGAACACGTCAAACTCATCCATTCATACATTTTTGTCTGCTGGATGTGTAGCTGTCAAACCATCGGTAATGCACCTCGTTGCTGGTTTCTACGATTTTGTGTTTCGATTCCAGCAATAACGAAAAGAAAAAGTTCATTATTTGTTTTTGTTCTCTGCTTATATCTTCTCTCTCTCGTTTGTCTTTGAATTTGTGTATGTATCCATATTTTCTACTCCCGCTAAAGCAATGAATTTTACAACGATGCTTTGATCACTGAAAAAAATTGAAAAACTTCCAATGCTAATATTTTAAGTATTATTATATTTATATATATTTAAGATATGTCATATTGCATTGTCTTCCAGTTCTGGACTATATTTAAAATTTCAAGTCTCTAGCTCATCGGGAAGTTACTTTAAAATCGATTGCAGAGTTTGTCCCGAACAGACTGACAGACAGACAGACACCATTGAAAGCGAGTTGATATAAACGTGGTAAAAAATAAGATGTAAGAGGCAAACTTTGAATGCCTATATCTTTTAAAACCGAGCTAACTTTACAAAACCCTTTTAGGGTTTTGTTACTCTAGATTAGTAATACCGACCTGCATTGGTCGCTTCTCCGTTAGAAAAATGTGTTGCACAGTGTTATTTTTGGTTTGGATCAGATTACTTTTTAATGTCGCACAAAGAGTTAACGCTTTCTCCGAAATTAAACTTGTTTTAAAATTATAATTTACAACAAAAATAATAAACGCATTCCGTGGTTTATTTGCTAGGGCCAGGTGAACGCGAACAGCATTGATTTTGGCATTTTTTTCACGTTTAAAACCGGTCTTAGGTTAAAAGAATGTAATAGTTTCAAGATTATTTTGTTTGGACACTGTAATATTGACAATGTGGAACATACTTCTACCGATTAAGCTGGAATACAAAACTTCAAACTTAAAATATAACATGAACCAAAGTATGCATTCTAAATTTATTCGAGGTCGCTGAACACGAAAATACACTTTAATTTTTTTCCTATGGGTAAGTTTTCAAAATAATAGAAAATGGCGACTTTTCAGGTTACAATTATACTTACAAGCAAATGTCTCATTAACCATAGTTTCTATCGAGCCATGTCATATATCATTAGAAAAACAATTTAACAACGCATCAAATGTTCCTTCAGATTCTGTGATTAGTTTCTGTGAGAAAAACTTGTGTGAAAATTTCTCAAAAATCACACCAAAATTTAACTTTCAGCAGACATATCTCAATCATTTAGAGTAAAATGTAAACAGGCTTGGTAATATTAGACGAGTAATTAAACTATAAAAGCAAAACTTTTTGCCCCAAAACTCTCGTACTAAAACTGAATTTCTATTCTCACTTTCGCGTAAAGAATGCAGTCTGCTGATTAACGTAATTACTGGGCATTGCTTTTTGAAGTATCATGCCAAAAAGCTCAGTTTGGTGGAAAACACCCTATGAAGATACTGTAATGGCTCTCTCACAAAGGTGAATTTAGAACAGATTCTTTGTCATTGCCCAACACTAGCCATGTCTAGATTAAGGATGTTAGGGAGTGTGTTCTTTCTTTCTCTAAATGCCATAGCCAGTACAAATCTGAATCTATTAAAAACTTCGCACGGGCTACGGGTAGTTTTAAACTGGAAACAGTGTTAAATATAACTCGTAGTTCTTATTGACTCTAGTTTGTGGTAACACTATGGACCGGACGGTCTATTTAAGGCAATCGCCGCCACTTCTAACCTAACCTAGCACTTGCAAAAAGTATCAGTGATTTTCACCCAGCAGTTTAGTAGCGGTTGAAAATGGGTTAAGCTGGCTTAAGCCAATGCATGCATGTTATAGTTAGCCCTTTAGGTGACATGTCAGATTACACTGCACTGAATACAGTATTATGGTGTTATCCCAGTTTACACTGGCATTATCTCAACTGAGTTATGCACCATACCCACTGACGACGGCATTATATTATTTTGAAAAGAGGAAAAAAAAGAGTTTGCTTTTGTTATTTTAGCCAGGGTAGGTAGGGTAGTTGTCTTGTTTTTTTGTTGCTGCAAACACCCAAAAGGACAAAATGGAAAACCCAGTAATTCTGGAGATACAAGACTTTATTGAACGCAAGACGCACACTTCGCGTCGCACTAACTCTTTTTTCTACGAGTTTGTAGTCCAATCGGTAGAGTAAAAATGCACCAAAAGTTAAAAAAAAATCTTATCTGAGATTTTTCTACAATAATTGTAATTTTTTCACTAAAAACCTGAATAAAAAAAATATCGGACTTTTGAAATGTTTTACTGTTTTTGCAGCTTTAATTGCTTATTAATGTGTTTAAATATGGATGAATAATCATACCGCGAGTTCCAGCAATAGGTATTCTTGTGTAGGATAAACCCTCAATTTTAAACCTGAACGGTTTCATATTCTTTTTTTTAAATCATGTCAATCATCAGGTGTAAAAACGTTATTTTGATAAAAACGCGATGGAACTTTTTTTAGGGAATTATTATTTTCCATTAGCCTCAGACATCTAATATTATGTACGAAAAAGATCAAATTCCCAAAAAAAAAATTTTAAAAAGTACTTTGTTTAACCCTAAAATGCACAATACGTCCGATTTCAATTAAAAACATGCCAGTGCCCAAATGTGTAAAACCATTTTTCGTTTCATAAGTTACAACTTTCAAATTCACAAATTTGTAATAAGTGGCAACAAAAATTGTGAGAGAGCACTTGTACATTACAAGTGTAAAAAAAATTACGTTTCACGAAATGTTCGTATGACTTGCAAATAAACAATTTTTTTACAAATTTGTGACACTAATGTATGATAACATTTACCAATGAGCGAACAAATTAAAATTTTCGCGGCTTCTTTGATTAAGAAGTATTTCTACCTAAAAATTTTCAAATTAATTATTTTTAAAACTCTTTTTTTATATATATATACATAAGAAAAATAAATTCATTTTAAAAGGGCATAGCTGGGTTTCCATGTCAGAAATGCCCCCAAACCGAATCAAGTTTCGCATGGACCCTTTTGAAGCACTTGATTCAAGAATGATTTGGCTAAATTGTCAGACCATTATTTGCAATTTTTAATGCGTAATGGCAGATTTTGTAAATTTCGTTTTTCGCGTTTTTCAGCCTAAGTAGTCATAGGAAAAATTAACAGTGATTTTTTGGTTTTGGAGACTTATTTGGAATTTTTTCGCGAATTTTCTTATGCGAAACTCGCGATGAAAAAAATGACGAAAATTTTTATATGCGATTTTTTCATACTAAAAATAGGTTTACCACTCTATTTTTTCCTATGTAAATAAGTGGCTTCCGAATACTCATACTCCAATTTTTTCTGATTTTTCCAAGGATCAATTTTTTTTTGAAATTTTGTTGGCTTCACATGAAAGCCTAATGCAATTACAACAACAAACAATTCCATGATTTACTTACGTAGACTGAGTGGTTTGGTTCTAATGTAAAAAATTCGGTTTCTGCATTATTCTGGAAAAAGTGTACCTCGTAGGTTATTCCGCTGTTGTGTCCGATGACCCCCTATAATTTTTAGCAAGAAATATTTTTTCCAAAGACAGTATAATAGTTTTTCCAACGGTTCTCGTTTAACGGCTATTTTCAAGAGGAAGGGTAAAAGATGGAGGAAAGTGTATACTAAAAAATTGTTAATCTCTTTGTGTTTAACAACTTTGCTAGGGTGGTAAAAAAAATGTTTGAGTTTTCATAAATAAAATGTTCAAAAAAAAATTCTGCGAAAGTAACATATGGCTGATAGTTAATAGCTGTAATTGATTTTTTCATGGCCTTATGGCATTTCATATGGAATGCCAATTTCGGTTTTTAATTTTTTTGACTCCCGTCCACACCTTGGAAAAATCTGTAAAAATTGGATTATGAGTATTCGGAAGCGACTTATTTACATAAGAAAAATCAAAGTAGTAAACCTATTTTTAGTATTAAAAAATCGCATATAAAAATTTTCGCGATTTTTTTCATTGCGAATTTCGGGTTAAAAATTCGGGAAATAATTTCAAATGTGTCTCCAAAACCAAAAAATTACTGTCAGTTTTTTCAGATTTTTCCTATGGCTAGTTAGGCTGAAAAACGCGAAAAACGAAATTTACAAAATCCGCCATTACTCATTAAAAATTGGAGATAATGGTCTGACAATTTAGCTAAATCATTCTTAAATCAAGTGCTTCAAAAGGGTCCATGCAAAACTTGATTCGGTTTGGGGGCATTTCTGACATGGAAACTCGGCTATACCCTTTGGTAGACATGTGTATTCATTTAAAAATTTTGTTTAAATTAATCTACATTCTTAAGATGCTGATTAAAAACTGTAAATATAAAAGCATACTGCTAAAAGTATGACGAAAAACGAAAAATAAACAATTGTAGCCATTTTACAGGCGATTTTTTTTTTGTAAGAAATTTTTACAAATGTTACAAATTTGTGATTAGTCGTCTGTTTGGTGAAACAAAAAACTACAATATAGTAACATTTCTACAAATTTGTTACTTGTAAATTACAACTGCAAATCCTGTTTGGTGAAACAAATATTGAAAAATGTGTTATTACAAGTACTTGTGATTTACAAGTCCGAATTCACAATTGTAGGAATTGGGTGAAACCACATTTAAAGATTTTTTTACAATTTTGTGAGAATTTCCTTACAATTCACATATTTGTAAGTTGGTGAAATAGGCCACAGGAGGTATTATTTGTGATTCCAAACAACGTTTGTTCTGCGAGTATTCAAATAAATTAGTTTGATTTTCATGGTTGACCCCAATATTAACATTTGGGGATTATCTGGATAATAAATTAAAATATATATGTAATAGCTTTTAAATACAATTTTTTGGTGTTGTCCCATACCGTTTGGCATAATCTTTTTATCACGGCAATATATTTGTTACATAAAAATTCTAAAATAAAAAACCTTAATTTAAGTTTGTGATCAGAAATTTTTGCAAAACATGCTTTCGAGTGAAAAATAACTGTAACTAAAGGATAGTTATCATTTCCCCATTTTTTTTAATTGAATTTATAAAAAATTATCTTTTAGGAAAAAAATCACCTAATTTTTAATTTGAAAAACAGTAAAACTTTCTCTCTCTTGCATCAAAACCATTTAAGGGTTAAGTTAAAAAGTAACAAAACTATAAAAAATATATATATTTTTGGCGTAAAGAAAATGTTTAAATGATTCATGAAATGTTAATAAATATATGATAAACATACAAAGCTAGTATATTTTCTTCTATTTTATTCTTCATAAGAAATTCGCAAAAAAAACAGTAAAAAACACATCAAATGAAACACACTAAAGAAAAATATTTGTCAGCTCCTTCGACTAGTGTTTTGTGCTGTTTGTCAGCATTATGTTTGCAAATAGGTAGAAAATTTTCCATATTTAAAAATCCTTCGGTCTTCGGCTTCGGCCGAGAGTTAGAAGAGCATTATTTGCATCATGCGACAATTAGATGATATCCAGATTACAATGCACAAATACAGTATTATGCTATATGCCCAGTTTACACTGGCTACAGTATTGGAATATCTTTTAGATCCAAATAGAGAAAAAAGTGGTCTCTTGGTTGAAAAAGAATCCTGATATACAAAATTTCAAACAAAATCAGCTGGCCCAAGTCATGGGTAAATCCAACTTTTTGGTGATTTTTTTTAACTTTTCCTCCAAGGGTGTTTTTGCCAAGGAATCCATTTTTGTACTTTATTTTGATCTAAAAAATATCCCAAAGCGACTCCGGAGTAAAAACCAGAAAGTGTACTTTCCCCTTGTACTGGGGTGCCATCTATGGGCCCACCGATTTTGTTGAATTTTTGTGCACCAAGGTTTTTCGGACCTTTCAAAAAACGATGACATGATGGGGGTTACAAAAGACGCCTGGTATATGTCGATCCATTTTAGCGTGCATTATGTAAAACTTATCTATAAGGATATTTCTTACCTGTAATCCACACATTCGCTTTGGATGTCAAAGAAGGTATTCCATGATCCTTTACGGTTATTATGAGATGGTGAAACTTATGTTCCTCAAAATCCAATATATTTTTCAAATAAATATACCCATCTGAGCTATCTATGTAGAACAAGTCAGAATCGTTCCGCCCATTAATAGATTCAATTAGAAATGACAGTTTACTGTTTGCGTTCATATCACGATCGGATGCATTTATTTTTAAAATTTGTGTTCCAATTATTAAATTTTCTGGAAGTGTTATATTATAATTATCTTCTTCTATGTCTGGGTAACAATCATTGACATCTTCAACACTTATAGATACAGTTACTTCAGCAAATATTCCAGATATACTATCTGTCGCACGAACTATAATCTCATGAACTTGTTTAGCTTCATAGTCCAAACCACCCACAAGGTAAATTACACCTAAAAAGAAAAAGTAGTATTAAGGTGTTAGGTCCAGTTAGAAGCGTTAAAAGTGAGTATTTTAAATAATTTTTAAATGAGTATTTTAAATAATTTTTTTGACAGTAATTACATTTATTTCCAAAAACTTTATAAGAGCTATTAAAATAATTTTTTTTGGACATTTTTTTGTAACTTTTAAGTTTTTCGTTATCCACTTTCTTTTAAATAAAAATTAATAAAAGTCATAAAAACGTAGTAATATGCCTGGATTTGTTGCTTTTGATTTGCACAGTACTGTAATAATATACCAACCATAAAAATACAACGCCGGTGCAAAAAGTAAAATAATATGTAAACAAAAAATTTTTCGATTTGTCAAAGATTTTTTTGTCAAAATGTAAATACCTTATGTACTTTTTCTACCATTTCTCATAGTTGTCAGTAGGCTAAGCAGGTAGGTAACCTTAAAGTAACATTATTTTTGAAATAAAATGTCAAAAATTACTGGTACACATAGTTTTGTTCATATGTACTGTATAAACAGAGTTAGAAAAATTGCTACAAATTAATTTAAAAATGGAGGGAATAGTTTTACAATTTCTTTGTAAATAGAAAGGAAATATAGCCAATATGTTTTAATAGGAATTAACGCTGTAATATTTACCAATTAGTAGATTAATTATTGAGGCTTCGTTGGCTTTGTATTATTTTTCAATTGTATTTCTTTGATTTTTATCAAATCAAAAATTGTTTTGTATGCTGATGATTAAAATATATTCTTAAAAATCAGAAGGTCATTATGGTTTGGAAACAGATCTAGATAATTTCGTTGAATAGAGTGGCGAAAACCTATTACCATTGGTTTTCTAAAAGTGTTTTTATATAATGTTTTCTAAACCACGTTCTTCTTTTGATTCATATAGACTTGTTATTTAGTTCTCTTTTGCTATTATTTATTTTTTAAGCTAATCTATAATCTCTTGCATACATACATACATATATTCATAGATAATAAGTAGGGAGCGGATTTTGTGGACCTAAAAACTAAGAAGAAGGCAAAATAAATTTGCAAAAAAGACAGAAAGTGTTAAGCGAAAAAAGGCACAAAAAAGTCTGAAAGTCAGATACAATAAATAATAAGTAAAATAAGCTAAAACAATTTAGAACGCATAAAGTTCAAGACACTTGAATATTTGTTGTCAAAAGCAGTAATCGCTTAAGTCTGAAAATCCCATTTCGAGTAAACATGGTTTGAAGGTAATGTGATTGGTTACCACCAGTGATGCTACACATACAGTAATTACTGTATTGTACAGTAATTTCGACCCATGTATAGTACGACAGTAATTAATGAAAAAATACAGTAATTTGGAAATATTAAGTTTTACTATGCATAGAACTTTTTCTTTAAATTCTACTCCTTTCAAAAAATTATATTTATAAACAAAAAAATAATTTCCATTATTGAGTTTTGGTTGTCTGTTCCAAAAATGGTGAAGAAGTATTTACGAGGTGTCAGCGTATGACCATCGCCCGAGGTAGCCGTCAAATAAAATTACAGATACGTTTACCTTTTACAGGCAAAAACCACCAACTTCCATTTTTAACCAATGGACCAACATTAACCTTGACTGCATGACATTCAGCTTTGTCAGTTGTTCCATCAATCGAAAAGAATATATGTTTTTCACTAATTTAGGATTTTTAAAATAACTTCATACCAGTCTCCAACAAAATTCCTTGTACTTATGTATTTTTCAAAAATGCTTTCGAATTTTGGACTGTGGAGCTTTTTCAACAGTATGTCCCACGTCAGTATAATTTTGGCAGGGTCGCCCGAAATTCATTTGTTTTTCCCCCATCATTTGTAACTCAGTTCTGTTTAAAGTCGATTAAAGCGATTACTGCTTTTGACCACCGATATGTTTTCAAATAATGACTACAGAATAATTTCAAATTGTTTTATGTGAAATGATGCAAAAACAATAACTAAATTTAAAATGAAACTACTCAATATTCAAATTTAACATTGTTTTATTATAAACAGAAAAAGTGTATAATAAAACCAGGCCACCTAGGTGACCTAGTGGTATATAATAAAACCTTGTATCTCCAAGTACCATTTTGAAGAAAACGAAAAAGCTAAGAGTTGGAAAATAAGTTTTAGTGTTCAAGTAGAGATACGAGGGTGAAAAACTGGCTCATACAAACTCACTGGGAACTTATTTTTATCTGAATTCTTAGGTGATTGTATAATATTTAAGCGAAAAAAAACTCACTTTCGCCCAAAATGGAGGCACGTGGTTGAAGAATAGAGGTAGAGTTATGTGAGAGCAGAAATTATGACTAATGAAGATTTTTGTTAATTAATTGCTTTAGCTTTAAATTTTTAATTTAAAAAAATATTTTTTTAATATTAAGTGATAGTTCACTTGCAATCTTATTGCAATTGATTTGATTTATATTTTATGCATATTGCCTTTTACATTACTATTTTCTGTAGTTACTTATTTGGTGTATTCGAAATGTAACTATGAACCCTTAATTTTGTGAATGATAACAAAACCAAAAAATTTTTGACAAAATTTTCATATTTAAAAGAGAGGAGAGTTCTGATTAGTCTACTGTGTATTATTATGCTATGGTTTTGAGTGTAGTTGATATAGAAGCAGACATGTTTTCTTATTAAATAATCCAATTTAAGCCGTTAAGTTGCACGAAAGGTAATTTCCCCACAACAACTCCGGCAACCACTATTACCTGTCCAGCAACTTGATGTACATATAAGAAAAATATTAGCAGTTTATTTATATTTAGAATAAATGGGCAACGAACGGCCTTGCAGTCCAAAATTGTTGGTAGGGAATTTTTCACACATTTCTATTAATTTTTATTCACTTTTCATTTTAAAATCATATTTCGGGTAGGAGCTCTTGAGAGTTGTACGCGTTATATGATTAATATGATTTAATAATTCTCTCTCTCATTAATTACCGTTAATTTTTTTTTATACATATTTTCTTTACATTGGTTGTTTACCTCATTGTGTTTTCTATAATTATAGTACCACTCTTTAACTTTTTACATAAATTTCAATTTCCGATTTTTTAAATTAATTATGCCGTGTGCTTATCCAAATTATGTTTTAAAGACTGAACGACGATTTACTAATTAAGAAACTTGACTTTTATAGTTTTTTTCCTTTATTATTACAATGGATAGACTCGTACTTGAGAAATAAGGAGCAAAAAGTAATTTTTAACAATACCGTATCTGAAAGTATCAAAACACCATCTGGTGTTCCGCAAGGAAGCCATCTGGGTCCAATTTTGTTTTTTATTAACGATCCTCCATCTGTTATCAAACTCTCTAAGATATTAATGTTCGCTGATGATATATAAAATTATTTAAGTCTTATAACGAAATAGAAGGTCAAAATTTACTGCGATCTCATCTTTTAGCATTAAATAATTGGTGCCACTGTAATTTAGAAAAATGTGAATTCATGTTTTTTTCTAGAAGGCAGCCTATTTTTTTAGGTATGGATTAGATGATCACGAGCTGGAACAAGTTTTTTCGTTCGTTAACCTGGATGTCACAATCGACACCAAATTAACTTTTAATTTACATATTAACTCAACTATTAATAAGGCTAAGGGCATCCTTGGTTTTGTTAAAAGATGGCCTAAAGAATTTAACGATCCATATGTCACGAAATCACTTTACACTGCACTTGTAGGACCAGTTCTGGAGTATGGCTCTGCTGTGTGGAGCCCTCAGTACAACTGTTATGCTAATAAGTTGGAATCTGTGCAAAAACAGTTCCTCTTGTTTGCTCTACGTTCGTTGCACTGGAATCCATCACAGCACCTAGCCTCTTCGGAGCAGAAGAGTTATGCTAAATGTGATGTTTGTGACTAAATTATTAAATGGTTATATTCAATTTCAATTCTTACTAAATGAAATCAAAATTAACTCTCTCCGGTACATAAAATGTAATCTATTCAATTTTCTCAATCGTTTAACAGTTGATGATTACAAACAATCTGTAGCTCTAAAGAAACCCATATATGGATTTATTCTCCCAAATCAGCGCATTATCAGGGCATTCCGGAATGCATCTGAATCGGTCACCAAATCCGTACATGTGGATGTGCCCCTAGTGCGGATGGGCGGGTAAGTGGGTCTGTTGGGATTCGTTCGTTAAAGAATAGGCAGATGTTGTTCGATTGGGGGAATAAATGTTGCAGATGTAAATATAAATACCGAATAAAAACTTACCAGTTCTGTAATCGATTTCAAAGTTGTCCTCTTGATGTCCATTAGATATTGTATAAATTAGCTTTCTTTTCAATGGGCTCTCAGCTTGAATCGATACTGACAAGGCGGAAAATATCTCTACATCTTCTTTAACAACATCTGAGTAAAATTGCTTGTCAAAAAGTGGCATAGATTTATCAACAACCTAAGATTAAATAATTTATTGCAGTTAAAGATTAATTAAGAATATTAGATATCACCTTTATGTATACTACAACATCTGTGGAGCACGGTGTAATAGCGTTGTCGTAAGCTGAAACAACTAATTCATATTTGTGATTATGACCTTCGACATTTTGTTTCAAAATAAGCTCTCCTGTTTTTCGCTCCATTCTAAAAATTTCTCCATTGCCTTTTTTCATTTCGTAACGCACTTCTCCATTTTCAAACGCATCCAAATCTACAGCTTGAACTTTTGTTATAACTGTTCCCTTAACGTCATCCACAGAGACTGTAGCATAATATGGCAAATTTACAAATATAGGACAATTGTCATTGACATCTAAAATTGACACTTCCACAAGTATATTCGCTCTTCTTATATAATAATGGCTTTTATGAAATAAAAGCGATTTCGCTTCAACAATTAATTGATATCTGTCCTGAACTTCTCTATCGAACATAACTCCAAGAGTCTTTATAGCTCCCGACGTTTTCCCAATTTGAAACATTTGCGTTGGGTTTAGAATTTGATATTCGACATTCTCATGTAAGAGATTCCCTACGACATTTACCAAACCGATTGTAACAATTTTTGTCGAGTTTTCCACTGTTGAAAATCCATATCTTGGCTTTTGAAATGCAAACCCAGAATTATTCGATGTTTCAACATTGATATTGACTTGTGTTATAGTTGAGTATACTCCATCTGATGCTCGAATGTGTAATGTATAAAAAGTATTAAGCCGCTCCACATTTCTAAAAGAAATAACAATAATAATTGAAATTAGAAAACAAAACCACCTTATTTTATATTTCACACATATTATCAATTTTGGGATACCTCCCACCCTCCTATTTTTCCAGAATATTTTTTTTGAAAGGGCTGCGATTTCAAAAAGTTAAAAATTTTAATGTTAGGCTCGCTACTCTCTGCTACCTTATTGTACAGATTTTTGTGATTTGCGCAGGAAAAATTATATCGCTGCCTGAGAAAACGAATGTCATATGCAGCGGTGATATATTGACAGATTTAACTCTAAATTACAGTTTTAGTTTTTTAGGTCGGCACGGCAGTTTTACAGATATTCTCCAAATATTACAGTTTATTCCCAAATTTTACAGTTTTTGCAACTTCACCAGAGATATTTTAACAAAAATTATAAGAAGATCAGATAGCACTTGCAGGTAACGAATATGGAATGAATATTTCCCCAAATTAATACTAATAAAACTAAAATTCAATTATTAATTATCTATCATGAACATATGAAATATATATATACATATGCATATATACATATGAATTACAACTAGACGTGTTTCACTTCACCAGAGATATTCGATTTATTTTAATCCTATCTGTAAAATAAGGTAACTGTATCTGAGACATAACTTGGCGACAAGTACAAAGTATGAACGAAAGTCATCAAGATTTTTGCGCACAACTGATTAATTTCATCAAAATGAGCTTAGTCACGAAAGTTGAAGTTGAACCATTCGATCACACTAAATGCAAATGATCACGTTGGATTGAAAGTTTTACGAGTTGTTGAGCAAAGAATAGTTTAGTTTTAATAATCCAATGAAATATTTTTAATGTTACAAGAAGTTTTAAGCGACTAACTGTAGAAAAAGATTTTAGAGTACAGTTTATATACAAAATAAAAGTATACTAGTAGGTAAGGCCCCGGTAACCAGTGCGGTTCAATTATAACCAAAATCAGCTAAAATGAAGAATAAACGCGTATTTTTTTTTTAAAGGCTCTAAGTGTTAAACACAAATTTTTTTATATATTAAAAAGAAATTAACGTCTGATTTGCTAGTTCTATGAACCATTTTTTTAAAATATTTATTTAAATTACATACATATATTTTTAAAGTTCTTAATTCACAGCATTCCTAAATTATACAATCACAAAAAAAAACTAAAATAAAATAATGGAAAAAGAGTATTTTGATCACATATACAGAGTAATATTTTGTAACATATTTATACGTAAATATTTTTAAATCACATTTCAAGGTAGAAGAAGGCCATAACATACACATGAGTATGAATTGAGAAGCATTATAAACACTGGTGCTTTTATACAAACATTTACGTCATCAGGTATTTTGTAGTTTTCACGTTTTGCGTTTTAATCCATTTTTTTATGAAGTAAAGAATCTGACATACGGTTATGAACTTTGGTTTTAAATAAATTCATTGCTTATTGTTCACTGTTTCAATAAAAAATGTTGTTAGGATTATTCAGGAAATGTATTATTTAGAGGAGCATTTAGTGTCTTTTAAGTTGAAAAAACGCGCAAAGCGCTAAATCACTTTTTTTCTCGCTTTGTTGGCCACGCTGCTCACAAGCAACGTTGCTGTATTTTTGATTCTTGTTTTTATGTTTGCATTCTGCTTTCATTCATGGCATATAACAAGAAATAACTCATCTTTACACCGAAATAAAATGAGTTAAAAACAAACTCGAGCGAAAAAAAATTACTTTTTCAGACTTTTTTATCCCTAATTTAATATACATAATTTATATTTTCGAAGTACAAATGTTTTTTCAGTAATGTAATGGTGGCACTCTCCGTTTGAATACAGACCATATTTTATTTCAATCAATAAGAGGGCGTCGCACAGTGTAGCGTCTCCATACAACCGGTGGACAAAAATAGAAGGAGTAGTGGAAGGCCAATGAAATTTTGCACAGATCTTTTTTAGGTAAATATTAAGAAATATTGCGAATTTCAAATAAATCGGTTAACGGACACGCCCACTTTCCATATAAGCTGAATCAAAAACTTTTGAAGTAATAAAGCTGAATTTTTGTGCAGTGGCTACTGATACTGTAAGCATTTCTTAAAGCAAAAATGGTCAAAATTGGAAATATGGGCGTGGCACGCCCCGTACATAACAAGCGCCTAAATCAGTTTTTTGGATCAAAATCGTCGTAGAACCCAATCTCATGCCTTGAAAATTGGAATACGATAACAATTTATAAAAAATTTATAAAAATTAACTAAATCAAAAAAGTAGGCGTGACATCTCCAATATAGTCAAAGTATTTTACGGTATATATTAAAGCTGCAATCTTTATCTATATTTTTTATGATTTTTGTGTAATTTATTCAACTGTAATATACATAAATAATTAGGTATTATCAACCCTTCCCCCCCTTCCCCCTCCGTAAAAGTTTCTACTGTTCTATATGAATTTATTCGATTTATTTATTAGTTTTATATAAAACATTTGAAACTTCTACGAGTTTTACGGGTAGGTTAATTTTTTTTGCCAAACTTTCTTCATACTTGATCAAGATCTAATACCTATAGAATTTTTGTCTGCGTATTTAAAAAAAAAATTGGTACACCTTAATATGCATATATACAAGTATATTTATTTATGTATATTTTTATATAAAATATGTATGCATAAGGTACATACATGGAGTACAACTGAGATACCGCTTAAATTTGGCGTTTTCACATTTTTCAAAAAACTGTTTTTTTCATTCGAGGTTCCGCTAGAAAATTGATTACTACGTCTGAATATGCAAGCATATGCAGCTGAAATATTTTTTTATTATTGTAGAGATATCTCTTAAAAGAAATAAGTAAAAATTAGAGAGGACGTTTTTTGAAGAATTTTTTAAATTTCTTTAACCCTCATCGGTCCCCTGTATCCAATATGATACAATTTCAATATATTCAATCAAATATCTTCTATAGTTATTATCCGATTCAAATAAAAAGAGGGCTCATGTAGTTAATTTTGAGGAGGAATATAACGCTATATAAAACAAGTAGTTGTAATAAATGTGCGACACTGTACAAAAAAAGTTACAAATCAGGCCCCTGTGTATCCAATATGATACATATATGCATATTTATGGAAATCGTGAAGAAAGTAATTTTTCATCAGCATCAGATGATGAAGATTTCGATTTTAATCTAAATACAAGCAGTGACATTGAAAATTTATAGCACAATATCCGAGTTGAAATGGCTGATAACCCAAACACTGCGTATTTATCAAAGGATAAAGCAATTCAATATTCTTATGAGCCAATTGATGTAAATGTTCTAGTTTCATATAGAAATAGTGCTGATATTGTCTCAGGCATGTATTTTGATCTATTTATTTCCTTTCCTATCCTTTATTATATGCAATATAAAAATATGCGGTGCTTGAAATGGTTTGCTGGAATGTATCTTATTTATACATTTGTAGGTCCAAGAATGAACGCATACTCTAACATCGATTCCCGTCATACCAGCCAGATAAAAAAACTAGCTGTGAGTAGCAAGGAATTTAAATTTTTTATACAAAATAATTAGTTATTTGAAAAAAAAATGTATAAAAAGTTTATTCAACAACAAATACTTTTAGGCATTCAACTTTTTCGGCTTCATAAAACCATACCAAATTTTTTAGGATATATGTTTGCAAATACATAGGTAGAAAAAATTTACTTTTAAATTTTTGTTTTTTACATTTTAAAAATCCTTCGGTCTTCGGCTTTGGCCGAAGGTTAGATGAATGGCCGAAGTTCGGCTTCGGCCAAAAAATCACTTTCGGTCGGACACTACTAGGGACCAATTACGGTAATGAGGGACCGATGAGGGTTAAACTTTGGCGTTTTTCTTCTTTTTTTTTTGTGTGTTTTAACATGTTTCAAAACGAAAAATGAAAATACATCTAAATGCCCTTAAAAAATAATACAAATAACGTTGGGAAAAAATTTCATTATATTTAAAACTAAAATAGAAAAGTTACAGGAGTTAGAAGTAAACCTACCAAAGTAGTATTTACTACAAAAAAAGTTATTGTTGCAAATACTTGACTTTCAATACGTTTTTTTATGGCAAAATAATAGTAAATTCAAAATCCTTTTTAAGCTTATCTAATTGAAGTATTTACAATTGAACTGCATTTAAATATTAGCAATATTCGAACTTGACTTTTTTGAATTGTTTCCACCTTCGTCACACTGTGCGCCGCACAGTGGTCAAAAAGAGGGTATTTTTGGAAAAAATTCTATACCTTTTGATTCAGTGGAGTAATTCCAAACAAATTTTTTTAAATCTTATTGAATATAAAGGCTATAAAAATAAAAAAAAAAAATTATTATTAAGACTTAGAAAATGAAAAGTTTTGAAATTTTTTAAAGAACGGATGAATGCTTCAAAACATTTTGAAAATTTAAACTAAAAAATATGTTGCCTTTATTTGAATGGACGTAAAAAATATCCTTTAACAAAAATTTTCAATTTGAGGGTGTGGCTTATCCCACTGTATTGGTTTTAATAAAGTCTATAACTTCAACACGGAATATCATATGAAGATGAAATCTGAAGAAGAAGTTTACACAATGAACACCGATATGTGCTCCAAAAATGGGAGTGATAGGATCAAGAGGCGTGGTACCTTCCATACAGTGATGGTTCGTATAAATGCTATAATTTAGAAATAAATCAAAATTCAAAGATTAAATTTAACCAGAAATTTTGAATAGTAAATTCAAATGTTTGCTCTGATAGTGATCGTAGCGTTTCTTGTGTAGTTCCTTTACGTATTAATGAAGCAAATACTAAAAAATATGTACTTTGTTCATGAAACCAGTTTCAAATAAAATTCAACATAACCTTTACAATTAAAAAAATAAAACAGTAAAATTTTCAAATTTTTAACTATGGTTAGCCCAGAATTTAATTTAATTTTTCGTTAAAAAAGCAACATAAACATCGAAAATCTAACATACAACAAAAGTAAAAACCACAACCAATTTCAGTATCTCTCTCCAATTCTTACATCTCCAAAACGGTAGTACTCTCTCTTTTGTTTTGAATCATTGTTGTAATAATAATTTTTAATTACAATTTGCATAAAAAAAATTGCTTATATCAGCTTCTATCATAAGAGAAAATTCGTCCTAAAAGTATACTTAACTTCTTGTTTCCAATGAAAAATAATTTTTTTTTACTAATTTAGTTCACAAAAGTGACTATAATTATCGGGGTGGAAGGTAGGGGCAGCAATTTTTTGTGTCATTGGAAAGAATAAATCCCAGTCTTCATTATAAAACCAGTTAGAACGCGGAAATTGAGAGGAATCAGAAGATACAAGCTATTAAAGTTAGACTAAATTGTATTTTTAGTTGCTTTGATAAATTGTATTTATTCAATTAATTAGTTATATTAAAAAGGGTTTTACTTCGGATAAATATAGGAATAGCAAATGTTTAAAAATCCAGACTGAAAAATGTAAAATGTTTTGTGGAAGATAATTTCATTTTAGGGTATTTTTGTAACGTCAAAGTCACGCATATTTAAACTGCTTTTACAACATTAAAAAGCAACAAATTTAATAAATGTATTCTTAATCATTAGATATTTAAAAAAACATTAAAAAACAACTCGAAAAATTGGATTTTTCAGCAAATAAACCACTGTGCGCCGCCGCAATTTAGCCGCAAGGTTTCTTATTTGCAATTTTTCTTAATTGTAGCAAAAAAATCATTAAAATAAAACAACTGATTGCTTTCTAGTGATGTTGAAATATATTTTAAGCATTTATTTTTAAATGTTTATTCGTCATCGTTTTAACTTAGAAACGAGATACCAAATTTTAAACACAAATAGCAGCTAAGCGATGTAACGAAGAAGCCAACGGCTAAAGGTAAACCACGCTGCATCTCAAAACTAACAAAGTCACTTGAGTGGCAGCGGTTGGTTACTATGATTTGTATTTTAAAAACAAAAATTAAACAATTTGCGGATAATTTTCCGCTGCGCGCCCTCCGAAGAGTTAAAACACGGCAAGTTCCATTTGCTCCGTTCCCGTATGAGCAAGGAACAAAAATAAAAGGAGTGGTCAGAATTTAATGAAATTTCGTTTCTTAATAAATAAAAGTGTCCTAATTTAAAAATAAAAAAAGGTTTTTTTTGTCGATTTTCCCTGTATAATATAATATAATAATTTTCAAACATTTTTTATACATAATTATATGCAGAAATAAAAACTTTTGAAGAGCCCTTTCCATATTATCAAGTTGCTCTGAAATATCGTTTAAACTTTGGCTCCAAATACCCATTTTGTGGTCTTAAAAAGTTATAAACAGCATTTTTTCGAGAACAGATTTATGTAAGTTGATTTTTACTACATAATATATAATACACTATTTTTCTCACAACACCCACCTCCCCTGTATAATGCTCTCAAAAATTATGTTCTGCAACTGTTCAAATCAGAATTTTATAATT
Organism: Toxonevra muliebris; assembly: GCA_963691655.1. NCBI lineage: Eukaryota > Metazoa > Arthropoda > Insecta > Diptera > Pallopteridae > Toxonevra > Toxonevra muliebris. The sequence goes on from OY829326.1 coordinate 84,926,474, forward strand.
TATTTGCAATGCCATTTTTTAATTTTAGAGTTTATTTATTTCAATTTCATCAATTAGAGTACATGCTCTTATAGACTAATAGATATTCTAAATGCTAACTTAAATAATAATTAACTTGTCATTATCAACAGATTTTTAAATTTACAACTATTTGAATGATTATAAAAATCTAAGTAACTGCAGACTTCATTTGCTTCCCTTAAATAATGTCGCTCATTGCGACAGTAGTTTGCTCTATGATAAGTTTCATAAAAAAGGCTTCTCGATCTTAAGTTACGAGTAGGGCAATAGAAGCCAATTAATTGAAGCAGAGGTGGGCAATCAATATGATTGATAATAATGTCTCTTGCAAACATAACAGGAAAGTATTTTCGCCTAACTTTAAGAGATTGTATGCCAAGCAAGAGACATCTGATTCTATAAGATGGCATATCAGTATTCCAGCGCAATTTATGAATGGCACATCTAGTAAATTTTCTCTGAACCCTTTCAATTCTTAACGAATGAACAGAATAAAATGGATCCCAGATAATGCTGCAATACTCCAATATAGACCTCACAAATGAAAAATATAAAGCTTTGAGACTGTAAGGATCCGAAAAATCTTTTGAGCTTTAACTATTAAGTAGTCAATATTCTAGGAAAAACACATTTTGAAGTCAAAAAGAACCCTAAGATCACATTTTTCGTTAATCCTGGTTAGTGCTGTATCTTTTAAAATATAATGAAATCTAACTGGAGTCAAAATTCTGTAAAAAGGTAAACTTTGGCATTTGGAAATATTAAGGGATAACTTATGTTTATCACACCAAATCAACAACCTAGACACATCATCCTGAAGCCTAGCACAGTCAGTGATGGATTTGACACTGCAGTAAAGTTTCAAATCGCCAGCATACATAAAACAATGGGAATGGCGAAAAATTCCAAGGAAATCATTCACAAATAATAAAAAAAGAAATGGACCTAGATGGCTACCAGACAGACCAGGGACACCAGAAGTGACCTCGACTACTTCAGATAAAGTGTTATTTATGCGAACGAACTGAGTACGCCAAGATAGATACGATTCCAACCATTTCAACATACTTGAGTGAAATCCCATTGATTCTAGTTTTCTGATTAGCATTAAATAATTTACTCTATCAAAAGCTTTACTGAAATCCGTATTAATCACGTCACACTGATAACCATTTTCAATATTATTTAGCACGAAGTTGAAAAAAATTGTTAGGTTCGTAGAAGAAGATCTGCTCTTAACAAATCCATGTTGATAGGGAGAAATAACTTCTTTCAGAAGGTACATAAGTTTGTTGTAAACTAATTTGTTAAACAATTTAGGAATAGCTGAAATCTTACATATTGGACGATAATTAGAAACTTCAGCCTTGGAGCTAGATTTGTGAATAGGAATAGTATACGATTTTTTCTATACATCTAAGAATTCACCACGAGCAAGAGACCGATTAAAAATAGTTAGCAATGGAGGGGCTAGTGCAATCTCACAACTTTTTAATATAATTGGAGGAAGGCCATTAATACCAGATTGTTTGTCAGAATTTAAGCAAGTGAGCTCAAGAACCACTTCTTCTAGGGTTAATTGCAAATTACCAATATTGACCAAACTGGAATTTGAATACTGGTTTAAATCCCTAATGGTAGAAGAAGAGACATAAACAGAGCGAAAAAAATTTGCTAAGAGATTGCAAATTCTGGAGATCTCAGAAGACGTTTCTCCATCAAAGTGCAGTCGGGAATACCAGAAGATTTCCTTTTATTATTGATGAAATACCAAAAGCTTTTACTATGAGATTTTAACTCAGTTTCGACACGCAGAATATAGTTTTTGTATAAAAATTTATTAAGATAATCAAATTCTTTTTGTAGGCGGCAATAATTATCAAATAATACTATATTGCCTTTCGATTTTCCGAAAGATTTGTATGCCTTATTTTTCTTGTTATTAATATTAATAAGTTGTGAGTTAAATCAAATGGGTTTAGTATAACTTTTTGGCGAAACAGTAGGAACAAACATATTAATTGCTTTATCAAGCTTTTCAGAAAAGATACTATAGTCTTGAGCCAAATCAGCAAGAGTGTCCAGAACCTCACATTCACTCTCACTCGATTCATTAAAAGGTATTAAGCAACTAAGATTAGAATAATAAAACCAATTCGCATTAGGAAGATTAAAATCTCCTAATAAAATAATATTTTGCTTATTGTTTAAAGATTTTAAAATTGAACGACAGTTATCAATGTGTATTTTATACACTTAAAAAAGACTCTGAGGAAGTATATAACTTATTATTAAGAATATTTCATGAGAATGATTAATAATAATTTTAATAATAATTTGATCGATGTCGTAGATTGTTTGAGTTGTAGCAATTCAATTTGAGAGCCCTGTAGTTTCAGAGCATTTATCCTTTCGAAATACATTGTAGAGTTGACTATCAAACATTTCAGAATTATAATGGCCTCCAGTGAGCCATGTTTCAGTCAAGGCTATGACATCAAATTGAACTGATGATGAAAAAAGCAAAAGAGAATGTAATTTTGTTCCAATGCCACCAATATTCTGGTAATAATGCTGAAAATCTTCGTAGGTAGAACATCAATAGATGGGTTTTCAGTATATGGCAGTCGAGTTATGCGTTTGGGACTGGATCTCCAGTTCTTTGAAAAAAAATTATAGTAATCATAATCAGCAGCAGCAGAACAAGCCGAAATTGAAATTGAGCTAAAGAGAGTCGACGGAGCGGGACAGCTCTGTTGAATAACGACAACATCTGATGTACTCTTTTGTAACGAGAGCTGCGAGCGACAATTGAGCGGTGTATTGCGGTTGTTAATAATATTTGCAGAGCGAGAGAGAGCAGGCGAAGAGTTTGTAATGCGCCTAACATTTTTGACAATTTGTATTTTTGGATCGGTGATCTTTGCTTTTGAGCGGGTGATCATAGCATAATTGTTATTATTAATGATCGTTTCGTTAATATGAGAAGAGCGAATGATTGTAGCGGTATTATTGATATTAGTAAGGGAGTGTTCACTGGTATGAGACGTTTTTTGTTTTTGAGCCATAAATTTTCACTGGTTAAACCAAATCGGATGTTTTATATACTGTCGGAAAGGTGATGAAAATATGCAATTTTTATCCGAAGAAAGTATAGTGATTCCATTGACACGCAAAATTGTATGACCAACTTTCTAAGGATGTGTATTTTTGTCAAAAAAAAAAAAATTGTACCCGGGTATGAGACACCTACAAAAATCCACTAAAAATTGGAAAATTTGAAGTAAGAACCCAATAACTATTTAGAAACATAAATTTATTTATTTTGTTGGCCTTCAGTGGCTAAGATAAAAAGAGATGGTAGGTTTTATTCATCATCTTCCTTTAAGTCATCGTCTTCTACATCTAAATCGCTATCGCAATGTTTGAACATTTTAAATGAACAGGCCAGTGTCCGGCTGTGTCTCATACCCGGAAAATAATGCCATTTTGGGGATAACAAAAAAAAAGCGTTTCCAACCATATATTGGCATAATCCAAAATTTGATCGGAAAATATACGAAAGACACTAAATGCTAATGCATTACAATCACGTTTTTAAATTCATTCCCTAGAAAATATATCACTTTTTGTGAAAAATTTTCACATACGATGTTTGCAGCTGATATAAGCATCTATTCACTCCGGTATTACCACAAAAACTGAGTCATGTCAAAACAAAAGTTTGACAGTAGTCAGATCGGCAATATTGGTATTGCATGATGTAAAAAACCGACTGTCTCATATCAGCAGGTATCTTGATACAGATATCACATTTATATATTATGTTAATATTAGACTTCAGCACGTTCAAACAATTTGAATTAATTTTTGCGCATTTTAAATGCATTGTTCCACAGGAAATACCGCACGAAATGGGTTCACGTCCAACGCACTGTAAGCTGCAATTCATGCAGTTTTGCATTTTAATTATTAAAGCGATTATTAAGAATAATTAGATATTTTTAGGAGCGTAAAAATACACGTCTAACCAGCACGAGTTCTAGTTAGTTGCAGAGTAATTAAAATAAGTTCAGAATTAGTTTTTTTTAAACACTCTTAAATATAATTTACTTACGTTTAGCGAAAAAGTAATGGGAAAGCAAAGATACAAAACGAAAATTGCAATGTTTATGAAATATTTAGTCATTCTGAACACATCGCACCCTAACAACAAAAGTGACAAACTCACAATTGAAAATATATAATATAATGGCATATATTTCTCATAAAAATTTTTTTTAAAAGTACATATAAATAAGTAAAAATATTATTTACCGTTTCCTGAAAAATTTTAAATTTTAAATTGTGCCACTTTTGTTGTTAGGGTGCGGCATGTCAACAAAATCATTGCAATCATTGATAATTGATATTGCACCTACTTATCGATAATAATTTTATTACATACAAAAATAAAAAGAAGAATTCAAATAAACAGTTTCTTCTTAGTTATAAGGTAAAATGTTAATTTTCCTTGCATAAATACATGCGAAATAAGGAGAAAATGAGAAAGCGGAAAAGATTTTACATTTTCCTAATAGTTAAAGGTCGATATTCAACGACACTGTATTTACTTTTGAGGGAATACCAGAATGAACCGTTTTTTATCGACTTTTAAAAATGGTAAAATTTTATATATTTTGCAGAAACAAAGCTTTCTGCTTAACGATATATAACATTTTTCTTCTTTACTATTTCGCAATAAAATAACAAACATATTTTTGTTTTGTCTTTAAAAAAAAGTTAATTTTTTATATTACAGCTGAAAATGTATTTTTGGCGATTTTGTCAGTAACCACTAACAAATGCAATCTATGCAGATAATCTTTTTGAAGTGCTACAGCACCCACAAAAATGATTTAAATGTTAAAAATATTATTATTTTCTCTTATTTGGGCAATTCCTATTAAAACGATACCAAATATTTTGGGTTTCTTTTCCATGAATTTTTTAATTTTTGTCCAAGGACACTATGCGGCGGTTGAAAAACAATTTGAGGAACTGGTGTCACAGGGTATTTTACAAAAAGTAGATGCCAGTGAATGGCCAATCGTTCTGGTGCAGAAAGCGGCAAATAAGGTGAGACTTGGAGGGGATTATAAAATCACGTTAAATCCAAATTCAGGAACACCCATTGCCCACCATCGACGAATTGTTTGTGTCGATGGCCGGTGTAAAAAAGTTCTCAAAAATCGATTTGTCGAAAACGTACTTGCAAATGGAGGTAAACAAACAGGATCATTCGCATCTAACTCGGCTTGAGGAAGTATTCAAACACTTAGTCAAGCTGAATGTACGCGTGTATTTGGAAAAACTAGACAACAACTAGATGTTTTTCCAGGCGGGTATGCTAAATTTATAAAAACCAAATAAGCACAAAAATGTTGCGTGAAAATCAAAGTAGGAAGGCGCGGGCTTGGCACGAATTCGAAAAGGGAGGCGTAGGATTAAAACATTTAAGAATCGCTGCTCTAGCGCATTTCATTTTTTAGCTACGGTTTCACCCAACAATTCTTTCTTTGGTGTTGGCTTTTTCCTCCTCTTCTCTACTTCTGATATTTCATTGATAACGGTTTATCCATTTTTAGACATTTTCTTTGTTTTGCTATTTTTGTATTTCAATTTTCAACACGCCTTGTGTTTTTCTTCAGTTTAGATATTGAGCTTTTTCTTTAAAGAAAAGATACATTTTCTTTAAAATTTATATAAAAAATTTCGCATACATTCTTAAAACAAATTTTTGGGTTCAAACCCAGTTTTTGGCTGGGTGAATGTAATATTTCGCGATTCCGCAAAAATAAATCTATGCATGAAATGAAATTATACTCTCATCCTAATGTATACTTGAAAAGTAATGAAAAGCTCTATTTATTTTGAAGCATTTTGTTATTTTTTCAGTAAATAAAATTGTACCTTGTTGTTATTATTCCTGATATCGGGTTTATTTCAAAACAGCTGTCTATGTTTCCATCCACGATATCATATCTAGTGATATTAATTTCATCCATATCGCCATCAGTAGCGACCACTTCCGTAACTATTACATTTTCGTATGTGGGCAAGTACAGCGTTACGTTAAAATCTTTTTTTTTGAAATCGGGAGCACAATCATTAACATTTTCAACAAAAATATGTACTTCAGCTTTCAATTTAGAGTATAGTTTAGGCGTCCCCATGTCATTAACCTGTAGAGGGAAGATGAATTTTAACATAATTTTTATGAGATATAATAATAATATTATATTTATAATCAAAAGAATTTAATAAAAGAAGTGAAGAAAGTCATTTCACACTAAGGTTACCTTACACACCATTAATTCTGTCAAAAGCAATAATCGTTAACTCGACTTTAAATAAAATTGATGCATATGTGCGTAAAATCCCCCAAAAGTTATAAAAAAAAGAAACGTTAACATTAACTTCAAACCGTGTTTAATCGAAATGAGATTTTCAGACTCAACCGATTATTGCTTTTCACCACAAAATTAAATATCATCAAAATGAGTATTCAATAACAATAGATTATAGGTTATAGAGTAGATTGTTTTGAGTTCTATGTCATCTTTTGAGTTTTATCCATTTGCTTTGTAATTGTTGGCTCGTTTTACTCATTGGTCTTAAAACAAAGATTTTGCACTTAATACTCAAAGCTTTAACGTATTTCGAGTATACAGTAAAGTGGATTTTAGGCCTGTCAGGCTGTCAGTCACTCAAGGGGACCAACATGTATTTCGATACGTGCCGTAATTGAGTGAGCTGATGGAAGTTTGGTGTATCACCTCCATGTGGTGACGGCTGGAAACAGTTGCATATCTGATTTCTGATATGTAACTGGCTAAGATAGTCCAGGCGGAGGGAGCACACCCTCTTATGCAAAGCCTTCCCTAATCCAAAGTGTTATGCGACCCGTGCCTGTTGGATATTTTGGCAGCCAGGGGAGTAACCCTGGAACGCCAACAGTGGCAAGTCAGCTATCTGAATGCATTAAATTTAATTATATTGATGCAATCATTATGGTGTATCCGCTTCCGTTGGTTTCTCCAGTGTTAAAAATTAGGCTGTCTTTTTACGGAGCATCTCTGATACCTGGCCGCCTCAGAGAGTAACGGTGGCCTTGCCGTGGTATGGGGCGCTGTCACGGTCGACCTTCCCTTCCCCTTTTCTTTATAGAGGTTGCCGTGTATTCTGATTCGTCGGGATGCACAGCTTCGCCCTGGTTAAACAGGAGGAGCAGGCGACCGGACGAAACGGCATGAACGAAACCGAAAAAGGAAAAATCTTCAAAGTCTCTCGAGTCTACGACAGAGAGCGCATCCCAGGGGAGAGTGGGGTTGTAATCTTTACAACCAACTCTTTTTTGGTGTCAGAGGCTGTGAACCCTCCGGCTGAAGTAGGTATGAGTCTGGACGTCAAAACTGTGGCCGACATACCTCCTACAGAAGCCGGCGTATTGGGGCCACAACCTACACGTAATATGAGACGCAAATAGAGGAAGATTAGGTCGATAAACAGACGTAAGGAGGCCTCGGCCACTACTCTGGTTGAAGACCCAATTATGGTCAGTGTTTCAAAGAGAGCCGCTTCCTTCAGGCACGCTCAGGTAAAGAGGACCAAAACCGATACTGCCAGCGCTGCCATCTCTTGCAGTGTGGGCGCGCAGATGGGAAGCTCTTACACTTTCCGAAGTATTAACGCCACCTCTGTGATGCCTACTGCTGCCGGCAATGATAACGCGAGACTACCCCGGTCTTCTAACTCGGCAAATATTGTGGACTTGCAGTAACCCAGATAAATTTGCAACATTCCAAGGCTGCTACTGCACTCCTATGTAAACTTCTTTCCATGTTGCATACATTACCTCACATAACAGCAATCCAAGAACCTTGGGTCCATAAAGGACGCATCTGTGGACTTGGTGAGTTAAGGGGGCGCACGATTCTATATGATGAGAGTTCTAATAGACCTAGCATCTCCTCATCTTACAATCACCAAACTTGGTCAGTTTTGTGGCCAAGATATGATGGCTGCTAAGATGAGCTTTCAGGACAATCGAGAATGGAAACATTTTGCGATTGCTTCTGTCTACTTTCCATACGATGCAATTTTGCCAGCGATGGTTGTTGAATTTGTGGAGTATTGTGAGAGGATGAATTTGGGGCTCATATTATGTTGTGACGCTAATGCACAGAATGTTATCTGGGGCAGCAGCAAGTGCAACGTAAGAGGGACCCATCTTCTCAATTACATACTGTCTTCTGGGCTGAACATACAAAACGTTGGGAATCAACCCACTTTTGTGACACCTACTAGGCAACAGGTTATTGACCTAACTCTATCTAATGAAAGGTCCTTAGAGATGACTCTCTTTCAGACCACAGATATATCGAGTTTCAGTATGGTGTTGAAGTTAATCCTTTAACGCTCATAAGAAATCCGAAAAAGCGGATTGGGCAAAGTTTATAGTAGAACTGGCTTCATTAAGCTGTGCTCTACCCCTAAACTACGCAACGAGCGAGATCTGGAAGCAGCGGTGGAAAATCTCACCTCTGCTCTTCAGACCAGCTTTAAGCGTGCCTGTCCCCCTCCCCAACCTCTTGCTAAAACTCCTGTTCTGCGATGGAGCAAGGAGTTGCAAGCCCTAATTCGAGATTCGAAAAGGGCTTCCTTTAGAAATTTCTGCAGTGGTATTGAAACTATGTCTGAAACAGCTAGGTTGGCGAAAATTCTCAAAAAGAGTCAAGCCAACCGACTGTGTTCACTCAAAAAATCTTCACGGAATCAAAGAGTGAGATGTTTAGCTTAATGCTGGAATCTCACTTTCCGGGCAATCAGGTCTCTGTTGTTCAACATCCCACTTTTCCGGAAGCGGGGAGGGTTAGTTCGACAGTTTCGCAGCGTAACTGGAGGGTTGCCAGGACAGTGGCGAATGAAGATGCGATTAGGTTTACTATTGCTTCTTTTGACAGCTTCAAATCGCCGGATCCGGATGGTATACTCCCAGTTGCTTTGAAAGAGGGTATGGTGCAATTGCTACCGGTTTTGAAGAAGATCTTCATCTCCAGTTTGGCTCTCGCTCACATACCTCAACAATGGAGGTTGGTAAAAGTTGTATTCATTCCAAAAATTGGAAAGGACAACTATACCAATCCCAAAAGCTTTAGACCAATTAGTATAATGTCTTTCTTACTGAAATGTCTTGAGCACTGTGTTGAACACCGCATCTGTAGTGAGTCGTTATTGTTACATCCTCTCTCTTCATTTCAGCATGCTTACCAATGTGGAAAATCTTGTGAGACGGCCCTGCAAAATCTGGTAGGTCGGATTGAGCGGGCCCTCAACAGGAAAGAATACACTATTGGTATTTTTGTTGATATTGAGGGAGCTTTTGACAACGCGACTTTTGACGGCATGTGCAATGCAGCAGGTCAGCATGGAGTGGTTCCGGTTCTTGTTATCTGGATACGCTCAATGCTGTCACATAGACTTATGGTGGTTCAAGCTGATTGTGGTCAATCTGTGACTTGTGGCGTGAATAGAGGATGTCCCCAAGGGGGCGTACTCTCCCCATTGCTGTGATGTCTGCTGGTTGACTCTCTGTTTGTTTACCTAAATGAGTCGGGTATCTACACACAGGCCTATGCCGATGACGTTGCCTGCTTAATCACGGGCCAATCGGTCGGGTATGTTTGTAGGAAAGCCCAAACTGCCCTGAATATGATTGACTCTTGGTGTTGCTCAAACGGGATATCGGTTAACCCTCTTAAAACTGGTGTTATTCTTTTCACCAGGAGAAGGAAAATTTATGGTCTTGTTTTACCAGTACTCAGAGGATATTGGTAACAGTCCGATACAATGCCAACAATTCCAGTTTTAAAACAGCGCTATACAATACAAATTCCAGAGGCCCAAACTTGGCTTTTGCCGGGACTTGGGCCGGGAGTTGATTGTAAGCGTATTTTCACTGACGGCTCCAAAACAGAATTCGGTTCGGGTTCTGGGGGTCTTTATTGAAAATGATGGAGTGCACCTTCACTTCATACACACAAATATCAGCTGCGCTATTGTAAACACATATCAAATTAGCGTGGGAAAGTGAAAGTTTACCTTCATCATGGACGAAAGCCATCATTGTAAAGCTGCCAAAAAAGGATGACTTGAGAGACTGTGATAACTGAAAAGGAATTACACTTCTTAATACGATCTACAAAATACTAGCTACAATAATTTTAGACAGACTACATTCGAGAAGACTATACGTGTCGAACAAGCAGGTTTTCGCCCCCACAGAAGTTCCGTCGATTAATCTAACGCACTTCGGATGATTATCGAACAATCCATCGAATGGCGGTCACCGTTATACATGCTGTTCATCGACTTTAGGAAAACCTTTGATTCAGTTAAGCGTTGCGCAATATGGAGATCTTTACAAAGAAAGCGAGTCCCTCTGAAGCTCATTAGAATTATCAAAGCAATGTACGAGAATTTTGAGCTCACCACCAATGCAGTGGTTAAATAAGGGTGCCCACTTTCGAAGAAGTATTGCGAAGGCAAACGTGTGCTCCGAAAGAGGAGGCATAGCATGGAAGCTCCCCGGCCAACTCGATGACTTGGTCTTCCCAGATAATATTCGCCTGTTCTCGCACAAACTCAATGGCATGCAAGCGAAAACTAACCAGCTGATCAGATCAGCACGCAACGTGGGCCTAAAAATCAACATCAAGAAGACCTAAGCCATGTGAATTAACAACGTCAGCAATGAATACATCACAATCGAAGGCCAACTTTTTGACTACGTGGACAAATTCTGTTATCTAGGCAGAAGATGTCAAAAACAGATTCAACAAAGCCAGAGTTGTGTTTGGTAGATTACAACAAATATGCAGAAGTTCGCAAATTTCCAGAGGAACAAAAATCCGAATATTCAACGCATGTGTAAAGTCCACCTTCACATATGGAAGTGAAATCTGGAAACTACAAGAATATTCTAATCAAATGTATTAAGAAATGAGGACCTTTGGATCATTGGATCGAGGAACCAATATCAACACAGATAAAAAGAAGAAAGTGAAGGTGAATAGGACATACTCCAAGAAAGCCAGCGGACAGCATCACAAGAATGGCGCTTGAATGGAACCCACAAGGAAGCAGACGTCGTGGACGACCAAAGAACACTTGAAGATGTTCCCTATATCTAAAATTATCAGAAAAAAGTACAACATGGCAAAACGTGAAAATGATTGCACAAAACAAGGTCATATGAAAATGGTTAATAAAAGCCCTACGCTCCCAAGAGGATTAGAATGAAAAAAAAACGTGTTCGCAGCTTTTGTGACTTCTGGCTAATGGATCCAAACATGACCGCAAAAAATAAAAGAACCGGATGGTGCAGATTTTTGCAAAATATTCAACTTATTCTTAAGGTAAAGCGGATTTAGTCAGACAGAGCAAATACAGAGGCATTCCATTGCATTATTTTTCAGTATAAAAAATAAATTAATAACTGGCAACAAAAGTTAAAAAATTAAATAAATTATTATATTAGATTATAAATTACTAAACTAATAAAAATACCTCACACCTTGTTTTTGATTTCTTACAATACTTAAAATTACGATTTGAACGGTCAAATGATTAAAGCGTCAAAGTCAAAGTTGTTTTGGACGTTTTCTAAAAAAATTCTGGCAACACTGATTCTAATTCCTGTCTGTACTTCATAGTCCGCTACTAATTCCCCCAATCCCACATATACATGTGCATACATTTTGATTAATACATAAATAAGTTGTGTTTTACCTAAAGTAAAAAATAAAAATCATTTTTTTCTTTCCTATGTATGTAAATATTTTTCAAAGCCCTAACTGTACACATATGCATGCTAGAAACACATACAGTAAGTTGAAAAAAATAAGTAGTCAAAATGAAAGCAAAACTTTAGCTTCTGAAAATGTATTTTCAATCTGCCCTTGCATTACCGATTGATGACGAGTCAAGGCTTAGTGGTGATCACTAGAAAATTATTTTTCCATCATTATGAATATATTTCCACACCATTTTAAAAATTTTGTTGGGACATTGTGATCTGAGTTGATGAAAACTTTACTTATTCAGATTTTCTCTTCACGTACTGGTACGTCTTTTGAAGGTTTAGAGACTATATCAGCATTCAACTTGGTTTGCATGTACAGGCATTCAGAAACTATTTTCTTCTTTGAGATGCCTAAGAGGTCAGCAATGGGTCCACAGTAAAGGGAAACTCTCCAAAAATCGTTCCCCCTATGAGCACTTTCTATTCATTCAGTTTCTACAAGATAGCTTTGTCATAAAATCTTTACAGTTTGAATTCGTTTTTGCTATGGAATTAAAACCATTAAACTTTTACCTCAAAATATTGGGTAGATAAATCTATGATAAGAATGAGAAAAGCTTTTTGAAGACTTTTCTTTTTACTATGAAATTTTCCTTGGCTTCAAAAGCATGTAAAACAAAAAAATGTCTCAAATATATGTGCATAAAGGATTTTATATAATTTGTGTCATTGAAAACCAAATTGAATGCTTATAAACTTAATAAGCCCAGAAAAAACGTAACAGTTCTTGAAAAGAAAATCTAAAAAGTTAATGTTTTCACCATTCCAGATCACAAAACTCAAATCAAAGTTCTTAAAAAAGTACTGGAATTTATTCACAATGATGAAGGAGACATTTTGATGGTCATGACTTTCCTTTGACTCGTCATCAAATGACAACGCAAAGATAGATTGGAAATCTATGTTTCAAAGCACACTCCCCAAACAAACGCGGAATGAAGGAAATCGGTGAATGATTGTTTGGAAATAATACTCCAGAACGATGTAAAAATATTGTTTTTTGGATGTTGAACCTTTTGACAACTTATTTTTGCACCATCGTCCTGTCACTTAGTAATATAAAACTTTAAAAGAAAATCAAAATTAAATTTCATTCTTCATAATATTTTTGCTGTTTCAACCATATATATATAGTTTATATAGCTTTACAATGATGTAAAAACAAATTCAAAGCTTTCTATTATCGCGAAGATATTTAGTGCTAAAGTTTTGTTTTCATTTTGGCAACTTTTTTTCTCCACCTACTGTACCAAATGTAGGAGACTATGTACGATATCAACAACACACCTTCCTAAGCAATAACATGCTGTAATAGGCCATAACTATCGTTTTATTCACGTGGGCATACTTAGGTCCAGCAGGTTATGTTACCGCTTAAAGCTTAGAACTTTCCAACATTTTCAAATTCAAATATTTCAAAATAGGCGAAAAACTGAGTACACTATCAGTAGTCAGAGTCCGCGATTATGTAGAAATTATGTATAAGGCGACTAACGCAAAGAAAAATTTCTAATTTATTGATTATGTAATGTTATTAATTTATGGTTGGAAACTCTCTAAAAGCTTTTTACTTTTAAATTTATTTCAAATATCTGAGTGTTGAATTTCTTATTGATGTTCTTGGTGGAAGCCATGATTAAAAAAGTAAAAGGTTGTAGAATACTTACCGTTATATCAAATTTGAAATATTTATTAGATTCGTAATCGACTCTTTTAATAAGTTTAACTGCTCCCGTTGAAGAATCTATTTTGAAGTAAGCCCCCGCCATGCTATCCAAAATACTGTACTCCAACATTCCGTGCATTCCGACATCTAAGTCACTTGCTTTTATAAGAAGAGGACTGTAATAAAATATAAACACATTTCGAATTTATAAGAATTAATTTGAAATAAAAATCGATCATAATGATTAAAATGTCCGTGTCAGTGTTGCGATTGGGGTTCAATTTCAAAATTATGACGCCAAAGTACGCCTTTTTTTGAGGTACGTTTTGAACTGTGCAACGCCACACATATGAAAGTATATCGCTACCTTAATTTGTTAATGCCCTAACATACATTTTTAAAATTTTGCAAAAACTTTAAATACTGAGTATTTTTGAAATGAAACTTCTTTAGAGAGGGTAAATCGAAACTTTTGCAACGGAAGTCGCATTGTTGTTGTTGTTAGTGTTTAGGGAACGACAATCATGCAGAGAGTCTACTTCTTGCAGTTTTATCTCATGTGCTCATGTTCTCGCAGTTTTATTGCATGTGCTTTACTGAGAGAGTCGATATAGAAGTCTCGGCTTAGTGCATATAACAGAACTTTCTTTTCATGTGTTATATACGTGTACTAAGTCATGTTTGCGCCGATAAGTGAAGAAAGTATCAACAGAGGAAAATCAACAACCAAATAGAGAGAAGTGGACGCAAAAACTTACAACAGAATGTTTTATAAATGTTTTCTATCAATTTTCTAATAAACAACATAGTTTCACTTCTACTGTGAGTGCTTGCAGACTCACAATTTTTTTTTTAAATTTGTAATACAAATTAGCTAATAGAACAGAGACGTAAGTTTAGGTTGAATGCCCTAAAAAAATTTTGATCGAAATGCAAATAGAAATGTTCCATTTCATTTATTAAATATTTATTCCTAGTGCCAACAAGATTTTCATTTTGTAATTTCCATGGCATTAGTCACAAAAATGTTTACAACTTTAAATATAATATGTTTACAAAATAATTTACTAAAAATAAGTTAATATAATATGATTAAAGTTTCAAAATATAATTAAAAATAAAAAGAAAAATAACTGAACTTTGAACAATAAATTATTATATAAATGAAATTAAGGTAAGCTTGATAAATAATGACTAAGTTTATTTTCAAATTGTGATGTGTTGCAAAGGTGCTCCAAATAGTAAGGCAAGGAGTTCCAAAGACGAATAGAGTAGACAAAGAATTGACGTTCGGATGTTATACGATGTTTAAACTGAATCAACCTTTTATTGTGGCTAGAGATTAAAAATGTCAGTTTATTGTAAAGATAAAGCGGCTGCTGCATGAAAATAACTTTGTGTGGCAGTATTAAAGACCGGTATTTCAATAAATTTTCGAATGTCATATTGTATAATTTTTTGGCAAAGCAGAAACGTGGTCAAAACGGTTCAATCCATACATATATTTGTGGGAAGTGAACAGAACGAACGTAAAACTAGGAAGGGACAACAGTTCTAACAGACATTGTTGTACAACCATCAAGACATACAAGCAACACTGACAATAAGGCGAGAGTAAACAACACTGACAAATATGAAACGATTGACTTAGACGGAGACGAAGAAAGTAGTACGTGAACAGACACCAACAAGTGCACACGTGCGCGTGGGACTTTTTTTCCTTTTATAATTAATTTAATAAACTATTAAATAAACAATATTGTAAAACAACAACACGAGTTTTAATAAAAGGAAATCCCACAATTGGGGGCTCGTCCGGGGTGTGTACTTAGTGAAATAAACTTTTTTGTGTGTTGTGCATGAGAGACTATAAAAAATATGAAAATCCTGAAAAAAAGAAGAAAGTACTTTTGGGAAACAAAAACTGAAAATATGCGTGAAATTTAATTTCGTTAAAAATTAAATTTTGGAAAAACTAAGTGTGAAAAACCAAAAGATAGAAAAGACTTTGATACAGCCTCGTATTCATGCACAAACACGTAACTGTTAATTTGAAAAAAGAAAGTTCGAGAATTTTTAACTTTACAAAAGAAAACAAAAGGAAGAACAAAAACGACGCGCACAAAATAACGAATAAAAGCAAAAGCAGCGTTCGCGAAGGAAAAAGTAGCGAGTGAAAATCAAAACAACGATGTGTGTGGAAGGAATACAGAAAACAGCGTTCGCGAAGGAAAAAGTTGCGAGTGAAAATCAAAACAACGATGTGTGTGGTAGTGTCTGACCGAAGGTGATTTTTTGGCCGAAGCCGAACTTCGGACATTCATCTAACCTTCGGCCGAAGCCGAAGACCGAAGGATTTTTAAAATATAAAAATCTGAAAGTAAATTTTTTCTATCTATGTATTTACAAACATTTACAGAAATATCATTTAAAAATTTGTTTACGTTAAAATTTAAAGTTACATCGACTATATATCTGTAGAACGACTGTCGTTCAACGACACCTATGTCAAAAAAAAGTTGACCAATGGCTGCCATGATTCTGCTTATCTAAAATCAAAGATTGAATCAGCGTATTAATCGATAGACCTGTAGCCGGAACCAGAAGTAAAAAGCATAAATCTGATCTCAAAACCTTAAAAAATTTAATGGGTGTGGAGCCGGAAAAGTTTAATGCCTAAAAGTATTTGATGTTGAATAAACTTTTAAGCAATTTTTTTTAAATAACTAAATATTTTGTATAAAAAATTCCTAGCTACTCACAGCTAGTTTTTTTATATGGCTGGTATGACGGGAAGTATTTTATTTATTTTTATCTCAAATTCAAACAAAACAATTAATTTTTTTGTTTTTAACAATTTTTGATTTTGACTGTCGCTAACATCATAATAACACATAAGTAATTAAGTAATGCATTTTTTTTAAAAGCTTGGGAAATTCCATATTGGCAACAAAAAACTATTAAGGTGGTAATTAAACCCGTTTTGATGATGGCTGTCTAGAGACACGCTTGGGAGCTAGAGGGTTAGTTAAAATATTGAAAATTAAATTATTGTACTAATTGTTCTGTTAGTTAAGTCATTAAAAGTTTATATTTTTATCTATCTAGTTTTGAAAATAAGTATTTGATTTTTGTCATTTTTTTTAACTATTTCAATTTAAATAAAACCATTGAGAGATATCGCAATGATCCTGGTTCGGACGGAGTAGAACTTCAGATGCATTGAAGATACGATGAAAATTTAAGCACAATCAGTTCATTAGTTTTGGAGATATTGTGGCAGCCATTTCGAAAAACGCTCTTTTGAAAAAAACTAGTTTCAAAGTTCAAATATGCATGACTGCTGTATTAGAGCCTGCAAATAAACATCTTTAACTTTCAATCGGCTGTGAATTTCAAAGAATCCCTTTACACATATATTCTAGAGCGATTGTAGCTTAAACAATTTTCCATTTTTTTTACCTCCTTGAAAAAAAAAGTGAAGCGCCAGTAATGGAAAATGTCGGCTTTTCTAACAATTCACGCTTCTTTTCAAAACGCTTCAAGTATTGTACGGTTGTAAATCTGTGGGTTACAAAAGTAAAAATGGAACAAGCAAACGGAGAATACATAACACAGAAATTGTAATGTAAATACTTTATATAACCACTTCACGTTTATTTATTTGTATAACTTTTTAATGCCAATCAATAGTGCAAATTATTGTAAAATAAAATGCTCGGCAACATACTTCGGCCAAAACTTCGGCCATTTTTTGCCGATGCCGAAGGTGCAATTTTAGGCCGAATAGCCGAAGAACCGAAGCCGATTATTCGGTCGGACACTAGTATGTGGAAGGAATACAGAAAACAGCTTCGCGAAGGAAAAAGTAGTGAGTGAAAATCAAAACAACGACATGTGTGGAAGGAATACAGAAAACAGCCTTTACGCATGTGCATTTGCATTAATATAAAGATTGATTTATCTAAGTAAAATAAAATAATTTTAAATTTCTATAACTTTGAAGAAATAAAAATTGAATATTAAATTCAAAGAGTTTAATATACACAAATAAATAGAAAAGAAAGTTTTAATTGTATTGATTTTACTTTGTTAAAAAAAAAAAAAAAAAACTTATGATATAATTTTATTGATCAAATAATTTTACATAATTTTATAAATATTTTACTATAATAATCATATTTGAATTTCTATTATATGAAAATATTTTGTCATCGGACGAAACCATGGACCGTACAGAAATTTTAGGATTGACTGTGACGCAGCTTAGAGAAAAGTTAGTGGAGTTGGGGTTACCTACAAATGGACTAAAGACAGTTTTACAGGACAGGCTCATGGAACACGGTCTGGTGAGAAATGAAGAAGATAACGAATCTACATATGATGATGTAGCCTCGCGAGTTGAAGCTTTAAAAGATATTGAAGATTCATTGTCAACTTTTTCGGGTACTGGGCTTCCAGACGTTAATGATTGGGTACAAGATTTTTAGCAAAACGCGTTAACAGTGCAATGTAATAATTTGCAAAAATTTGTATACGCGAAGCAATTGTTAAAGGAGGCGGCAAAAGCGTTTCTTCGAAGTCAATCAGGGATCCCTGATTGGATTTCTCTTAAGACAGAGCTCGTGAAAGAATTTGGTATACGATTGTCAGCGATTGAGGTGCATCGTATGTTGCGAAACCGAAAAAAGAAAACCAATGAGTCAATGCATGAATATCTCTACGCGCTTATGGAAATCAGCAATCATGTTAACCTCGATGAAGAAAGTTTGATTGAGTATTGCATAGATGGCATAACAGACATGAAAATAAATAAAAGCGTATTATATCAAGCGCGAACTATAGATGAGTTAAAGATGCAACTTAAGATGCGCACAGTAGCACAAAAAGAAGCGGAAAATACAGGAAAAGTCAACAAAAGCGACGATGCTTTAAATGCGGAGATAAAGGACATTTTGCAAATGAATGCCAAGCGAAAAGCTTCAAATGTTATAAGTGTCAACAATTTAGTCACAAATCGTTTGAGTGAAAGGCTGAAGAAAAGAAGTGTTGTGAAAAGCGCAAAAGATAAAGATTAAATACGCAGAAACTAATAATAGTATATGTTTTAACCAATCGATCGATATAGAGTGTCAAGGTGTACCATATGATTTGGATGTAGAATGAAAAGAAGTACTTGAAATGATAGAAGCAACACCGGTAGAGACGAAAATTATTTTACCAGATGAGGTACCAATTTCCCAGCGGCCAAGAGATTTACCATAAGCTCATCAGTATGTACTTGAGCAGCAAATGCAAGAGTGGGTCGATGAAGGAATTATTCGACCAAGTATTTTTGAATACGTATCACCACAGGAGGAAGTGCTCAACGGAGTGTGCTGTCTGATGATTGACCGATTTTTTACAACATCAATTGAAAGAAGCGCAATTACAAGACGAAAAATTTAAAATGAACGAGTTAGTCGCAGTCAAGCGCAAACAGTTTAATCCAGGGTCGAAACTAAAACCATATTTTTCGGGACCATACAAAGTACTAGAAAATTTAACCACGGACATTATTTCGTTGAGAAAGTTTGAGATTTTGAGGGACTGTTTAGGACCCACACGGAATCGGAGTATATTAAAAAATGAGACCATTCATTCGGGTCCGATGAAACACCAGGATGGCCAAATATGGGAGGTGAACAGAACGAACGAACAACTAGGAAGAGACAACAGTTCTAACAGACATTGTTGTACAACCAACAAGACATACAAGCAACACTGACAATAAGGCAAGAGTAAACAACATTGACAAATATGAAACGATTGACTTAGACGGAGACGAAGAAAGTAGTACGTGAACAGACACCAACAAGTGCACAAGTGCGCGTGGGACTTTTTTTCCTTTTATAATTAATTTAATAAACTATTAAATAAACAATATTGTAAAACAACAACACGCGTTTTAATAAAAGGAAATCCCACATATCTAATTATGCTATTAAATACAACACTGAGTTTATGCTTATAATTGACATCACAGTTTAAAAAGAACTCGCATCCATACATAAGAGTAGCTACAAGGTAGGTTTTAGCAATTAGTATTCTAATTCTTTTGGGAGTTACCCATAAGGTATAAAGCATACCATAAACTTTACCGATAGCAGGACAATGTCCTCTTAAACGTTATACCCAGATTTCGTGCATAGTCTACGTATTCTATTTTTGTGGAATTCAAGATCACATTAGGAAAAACTAAAAAATCAAGCATTTTTTATGTATTACAATACAATGAGATTTTTTACTATTTAATCATAATCCATTGTTAATCGTCCATGAATTTATCTGGTCTAAGTCGAAGTTAATTTTATCAATATTTGAATGTGCATGACATTATTACATGACTCATATAGCTGCATGTCGTCCGCATACATGTGGATATTGCAATGCTTTACTTTTAGTGCGATATCATTAATATATATATTGATAAAGTACCCCCCGCGTTAGACTTAAACATATATTTTTACCGCAACAGACTGCTTGGCACCTATCTTTAAGGATAAAAGTCTCGTAGCTGTAGCAGGGAAGCCATAATTAGTCAATTTTTTAATAAGAATGTCGTGGTTAACTGTTGCGAAAGCTTTGAAAAAGTCAGGAAGAGTTAAAAATGTTACTTTATTATCCTCAACAGCTTCTCTAATATCATCAGCTACTTGGATCAGAGCAGTAGTACAGCTTCTATTTCCTCTGAGTCCTGATTAAGAGTCAGACAATAAAGAATATTTTGGAAGGTATTCATTGATTTGAGCATATATTATTGCTCCATAACCTTTGATGAATAAGGTAAATTTACTATCGGACGATATTCATCTCTAGACTTAGGTATTGGTATTATCTTCTGCTTATCCAGCTGTTGGAAAAATGCTTCCAACAGCTGGCGAAACACGGATGTCCTAAAAATTTTATTGAATATGTGTGTAATGTATGGCATGAGCTTTGAAAGTATTGCTTTAAGAAATACTGGGTGAATGTTTACAGCTTATCGCATTTGACTTAAATGCCAAAAAACTTTCTAGTACATCACATTGATTAATATTAGAAAAACTAAAGCATATGCCAGAGTTCAATACTTTCAAAAAATACGCACTACAGTCAGGTTTGAGGTAGGAAATGGTATTTCCACAAATTTTTTACTGACATTGTCTATACTTCTTGAAATATTTTTAGAATTACTGCCAACGACAATCTCTCTTATTGGCTACCATTTCTGTTTGCTTGGTAGAACTGATTTTTTGATTCTCTTTTAAAATAATAGCCCTGTTCTTTAGAGTAAAGTGCTGGTTAACGAAGCAACAGGGTAAAAGTGTAAAACAAAATTACTCTACAACAAGGCGTATTAAACAGGATGGAGAACTGTCAAAATATGAATTGTCAAATAAAATAATTTTCTTTTGTAACAATAAAATTAAAATTTTGTAATTTTGTATGATGTTTTGCGTAATTTGTGGTAAGTAGTGCAATATCGTTCCGTTCATGTAATATTTTAAGCAATATGCCTACAGGCTGCATTAGCCGATTAGGTTTTTGATGCAAATAAAAGATTTTTATAATGTTTTTTGTAGACTATGGAAAATTAAATCTAGTTGTTAATTTTAAAAGTCTTGACTACTGTTCCATGAATGTGCTTCATTAAATAATGTGTTGCAGGCTAAAGGAACTATATGTGTAGTCATCACAACAACAGTGTATACAGAGACGGGCAAATCAGACGGTGATCTTAGTGATAGTTCTTAATCTTTCCATATCCTATATAAGCTACTAATATTTGAAATCATAACACAAAAATATTTTACCATAGCCCCATTAGCGAAAAGAAGGCGATTACAGCCAGGTGCGTTACCTGCAAAAATATTACCGCAGCACTGCCAAAATTCAAGTAGTGTACCTTAAGGCGAATTGGAAGTAGATATGCCTGATGAAGAGCAAATTGAGTGCGATGTATTTCAAAGGATGCGTGCTTGCAGCACTCGAACCAAGTAAGAATATTTAAACTAAATAATAATAAATTATAAACAAATTGTTTTTTTTTTGTAGTGATGGACACATACAAGTATGTGCCTTTATTGAAAACAACAGGTTAAAACTTAAAGTGGCTGAGCGGGAGAAGGAAGTTGCGACACTAAAAAGGAGCGTGCGGAATCCGATCGTTTGAATCTCATATTAACGGAGGGCTAAAATTCGGACATACAGGTTCAATGGTGCTGGGAGGATATCTCAAATGCAATTTGTCTACACGCGGCGGTCCCAAGGCATTCAGGCACCTGTACAACAAAGGCTTCTCCTAGCCTTCTGTTGGAGAGAGTTCCAACTAATGCATTTGCTAATGTTTTTCTTTTCTGCATTATTTTGAATTGTTCTATTACAGATATTAATTTGAATCTAGTACTTGTACTAAAATATGTATTATGCTCTGTTAACTATAAGCTTTCATATTTATAATTCTAAGCTTGTTATTTTATAGTGGCAACGGCTTTAAAAGCCCCCCACTCACTCATTATTGACTCACTTCTTATTATTACTTATACTTGTATCTAAGCGAATCTGAATCGCCTCAAACGCACACGAAGTGCAATTATAACATTTTGAATTTTTATTAAAACCTTTATAAAGTGAAAACTAAATTGTGTTATCTTTTGGAATATGTTTAAACATGGTCCTTCTAGCCGGATTCCGATAATCCGAGAAAAAAAAAACTAAAACCAACCCTTAAAATTTACGTTGCGCCGTTCAACCTACCAGCCGTTCGTACTAATCAACTATAACAAAAAAAACGTTTTGCAACACTAAATTAATCACTAAGTGCACATCGCTAGTCCAACAGCGAAAGTTCTAGACACAAGACGTGTCCATCTTTATTCGTGAAAAAAAGGGAAGCTGATAGTGTGTGGAAAAACTTTGCCAGAAGAAAAAAAAAAAATTTTATATTCTGTCGATCCGTAAATACTCTAGTGAAATAAACTATAAAATCTGGAAATTTCGGATAAATAAGATAATAAAGACAAGTGTATAATTGGAAAAGTGCGTTGAAAGATCTGGTGATTTAAAAGGAATAACTTTTCAAATACATATAAATTAATTCTTAAAAGCTACAAAATTTTATAAGACAAAAAAAAAAACCTATAAACATATAAAACAATATAAAGTGCATATCTTGTTCTATAAAACTTAAGAAAAAGGGAACATAAGAATAAAGTAAAGCAAAGTAATTAAAAGGTGACCAATCTCTTTCGAAAAAAAAAAAAATACCTCGCCAGAGCAGAAAAGTGTTTTATTTTCGGACAATTAATTGAAAGACCACAGCTCTACTAGGATCAGCGTCACCACCTGCAACATATCATCACCATCAAACAGCATCACCACCAGCAGCATCATCACCATCAAGCAACAGAATAATCACCAGCAACAGCATAATCACCATCAAACATCATCACCACCAGCAGCAGCAACCCTATTGGGAACAGCAACACCGCCAACAACAAGGTCACCACGACAGTTGTGGCATCTACACCAAAAACCAACAACAATCAGTAAGAAAATCCAGGGACATGAAGTAAGTTGGAACACATTCAAATAACTTTTTCACTATATTATATGTACTGAAAAGGTACAATAGTACATTATTACAGCTGTACTTTTTACTCTGCATGTGCATACAAAAGTACAGTCCCCATTTACATAGCTCATTACGAGTAAAACATAACCTCTTATATATTTTAAATTCCCGTATTGTTTACCGCAATTACGGTAAATAAATATATATTCAGTTAAAAAAAAAATTCAAGATATATACATATATGCATTAAAGTACATATGTATTTAGATACGAAAAACTTTCTCTATATGCTCGTATAAAATTGGCGCGTTTTCTTTACATAGTCATACCATAATCTCACGATCCAATTCCGTTCGTTCCGCTGACGAAAAAATCTCTCTATATACATAGGAAGTACCGCAAACGGTTCATATAAACAAATTTTGACGCGTTTCATTATATAACCTAAAACAAAAAAAAAAAAAAATACCTTGAATAGTACTAAGTACTTTCGTTTCGGTTTTCTCTATATAATTCTAATTCGTCAAGTATAACCAAACCCATTTTACACATCACTTGCCATCTTTTTTCTCTATTTGGTAAGAACAAACGTCTACAAGACTTTTGTTCGCACGTTTGTACAAACATTCGCTCGCTCGTTGTATTCAATACAAACGTTGGTACAAGCTTGTGAAAATATTTTTTAGCAATTTATTCAAAGTTATATAGCAACATACATAGCACAAAGCTTTTTATATGTTTCTCTCTCTCTCTTTGTTTGTCCATATTTATAGCATCAGTTGAGTTGTTATACTTCAAAAAAAAAAAAAAAAAAAATTTATTAAAATAGACCTTTTTTAAACTAAATTCATTTAAGTTTGAATAGGCACAACCCACAGTTGAGTACATCTCGATTATTCACCTGTGAGTTGAAAAGAAGTGCACCCCAGTGGACATTTGCACATGAACAACATCAAAGTAACAAAGAGAATTCATGCAATATAGTTTAAATTTGTTTTAATTTGTTTTTGACAAAACAATTTTACACAAAATATCGTATCTTTTATCTATTCGGGCTTTTTTGGTCCTTGATTTTTTGGAACTATTAAAGAAAAACTTCAATTTCCATTTTCTCCTACGCGTTTCGGTCTTTTTAAGACCATCCTCAGGGAGTCTGTTTATTATAAAATATAATAAAATAACAAATGAACATATAAACAAAATGATAAATTATAAATAAAAACATATCTACAAGTTAACAACAATCTTACATTATTTTTTACTAATATACTTATTATTTACGTCTGATGACTGCTGCGTACGTCTGATGTGTGTTATTTAAATCGTCTTTATGGTTTATGGCTGTATCCGTTTTTTGCTGTATTCTAAGTGTTTCGAGTGTCATTCTGTTTTTGTATTTACGTTCTATGTCTAATAATTTTGCGTTGGTGAAATCTGCTGTGTGTCGATTTTCCGTTAAATGTTGCGCTAGCGCTGTTGTTGTCTTTTTGTTTCTCGCGTCTGCTATGTGTTCAGCTATTCGTGTGCCGAAAGCTCTTTTTGTTGTCCCTACGTATGTTTTATTGCAAATTTCTCCTTCTCTCCCTTTGCATGTTATTTCATAAACAACGTTACTTTGTTGTGTTTTGTCTATTTTGTCTTTTGTATTTGTGAAATATTTTCTTAGGCTGCTGTGTGGTTTGTGAGCGTATAATATTTGTTTTTGTTTTATTATGTTGTTTAATATTTTGCTGTCTGTTAGGTTTGGTACATATGATACCCCCACGTATTTATTGTCATTAGTTTGTTTTGATTTGTTTTGGTTAATTGAAGTTTTAAGTTTGGTCGTTGTTCTTTGTATTAGGTTTTCTATTAGATGTTTTGGGTAGCCGTTTTTTGTTAGTAAATTCATTATTTTTATGTAGTTGTGTGGTTTGAAATCCTCGTCTATGATGCTATATATTTTATGTATTATACCGGTTGCTGTGTTAATTTTTTGTTTCATCGGGTGATTCGAATTGAAATTTATTATTCGACTCGATGAAGTGTTTTTTGTGTACCAGTTGAATTTAATGTGCTGGTTGATTCTGTGTAGTCCTGCGTCAAGATATGGGATTTTGTTGTTTTGCTCTATCTCTACTGTAAATTGTATTCGTTTGTGCTGTTTGTTTAATGTGTTAAGTATTGTGTCTAGATCTTGTCTTTTTACTATCGCTAATATGTCGTCTACGTATTTTGATATATGTTTTATTACTATAGATTTTTGTTGTAGTTCATTAATTGTATCGTCTAGAAGTTTGTGAAGTATTATATCTGCGATAGTTGGGGACAGTGGATTGCCCATTGGCATCCCGTAGATCTGGTTGTATATTGTGTTGTTGAATGTGAAGTAGTTGTTGTCAGTTATGCAGAAGTCCAGAATGTTTTTAAATTGTCTCTTGGGTATCATTGTGTGTGGTTCTATGTCTTCCCACTTGTCCATGATGGTTTTTATGGCCAATTGGACCGGTATGTTTGTGAATAGTGATATCACGTCGAATGATACTACTATTTCGTCATCTGTTATTGTTGTTGTCTTTAGTTTTTCTTTGAGTTTTATTGCGTTTTTTATGTTGTATCGCTCGGAAATTATATTTTTCAGTATTTGCCCTGTATGTTTGGCCAATTTGTAGCAGGGTACTGTGGTGGATGATGCGATTGGTCTAAGTGGGGTGTCCTCCTTGTGTATTTTTGGGACTCCATAGAGTCTGGGTGCATTTGCGGCTGAGCAGTGGAGTGTGTATTTTTGTTTAGTGTCGATGTATTTGAATTTGTGCAGGTCGTTGATTAGCTGATTGTTTTTCCTGATTAGTTGTTGTGTTGGGTCTTTCCTCATTGTCTTGTATGTGTTTTTATCGTCTAGTAGTTTCTGCATTTTATCCATATATTCCTTACGTTCTAATATCACAGTTTTGTTGCCTTCTGTCACTATAATTGTATCTTTGTGTTCATAGAGTAGTTGTTTTGTGTCCTCTGCAATTTTTAATATTAGTTTTTCTTTCGTGTTGTTTGTGAGTTTATTCTTGAAGTTGTTTATTTTTGCAGCTAGATCACATCTAACTAGGTCTCTCGTCTTTATGTCATCAATATTTTGTATGCCTTGCTCCAGGTCGGCGATGATGTGTATGGGGGATAAAGTTTTCTTGGTCACTGGCAGAGCAAATTTGGGTCCCAGTGAGAGTAACCATGCTATTTCACATGGAATTAGTATTGTGGTCGTGTTTGTGAACCAATCTGTATTTAGGGTGAGCCCATATGTATTCAGTGTGCGTGATATTGTTGTTTGTAGTTTTTTGTTTAAGGTCTTTTCCGTTTGTGTTTTTATTTTGTGGCCGGCTAGATTTTGGTTCACTATTATGTTGTTTGTTTCTTCTTCCGTTAGTGTTTTCTTCAGTTCTTGTATTGTGTGAGTTTTAGATTTGTTGATTGTGTTAATATGTAATTGTGTTTCCTTGATTTCAAGTTTCAGCACTTTTTCCAGGAAAGTTTGCTCGATCAAAATAGTTATACACACAAATACTGTATAAATCCTTTATTATCATATATTTTATTAATATTTATTCAAAACCTTGTTTAACTTTATAATAAATTTACTATAGTACATACAGTAAACCCAATTATCTTATCCCCTTCATTGTTAATTTATTCGTTATTCCATTTCTCATTGGACTGAATTTACATATTTGAATAGTTTTAACTTTTACAGCAAACCCTCGTTTTGCTTAGCATTCTATTAAATAACACTTAGTTAAACACTCTAAGTGTACATTTTCTCTATTCTCTATCGGTCATAAATAGTTATCATACTTAGATCGCCACCTCCAACAGCAGGGTCCCAAGATGAGTTTGACAAAGACTCAATAAAGCCATCGAAACCTCGCACGAGGAGTACAACTCAACAAGAAGTAGCAGCAACCAAATTCATATTTGAAACTGACACCCTCGTGCAGTTATGCAACAAAATAGCAGCATTGGACATAGAGGACCAAACAGAATCCAGAGTGGAGGTCAGGCTTCAAAATCTTGACCGCAAATGGTCTGTGGTCATTGATGCATACGAGAAGGTATGCATCATCGACGACGCTGCACTGCCAGAAAAATTTAAGGAGTCCGCATGCAGCAAGTTCGATGTCTGCACAGAAGATTTTGAAGAATGCAAAGCTCAATTGCTCGATCTGCTCAAAATGTTACAGACTCAATCTAGACTCCAATCCCAAGCACCCACAACAACACAAGTTTTAAATCAAATTCAACCCACGAATTCAAAAATTCATCTCAAACTTCCACCCTGTGACACGAAAGTCTTTTACTGAGGGTATGAGGAGTGGCCGTCCTTCCGGGACATGTTTACTGCGGTGTATATAAACCACCCTAAACTCACTCCAGCCCAAAAATTATACCACCTCCGATTCAAAACTAAAGGTCAAGCTGGTGCTATTGTAAAACAGTACCACCTAAACGACAATAATTTTGATTTAGCATGGGACGCTTTAAAAGTGCGATACGGGAACACACGTATCCTAGTCGATAATCAAATTAAAACCCTTTTAAATATTACACCCATAATTTCAGAAAATAGTAATGCAATACAGAAAATACAAACCACCATCAATAACAGTTTATGTGTTCTTTCCTCTCAAGGTGTCGATACGAAGAATTGGGACCCCATTCTGGTTTATATTTGCTCCTCCAAATTACCAGAGAAAACACTGTCTCTTTGGGAGCAATCCCTCAAATCTCGTAAAGATCTCCCACTTTGGTCCTAAATGAATGAATTTCTAACTGCCAGATACGAGGTAGTGGAAAGACTTAATAGCATAAGACCCAGTAAACCGAAACCAAATATCTCCAATCACAATAATCTTACCCAAAATAAATATCTGAATAGATCTCACTCTTATCTAGCGGAAAGCAACTCCTTCCGCTGCAGATTATGCCAACTAAATCATTCCCTTAGATTTTGTCCCAAATTCAAACAAATGTCTATCCCGGAAAGACAAAATTATGTCCGTGATAATAGCTTTTGTGAAAATTGCCTTGCGTTCTCACACAAGAGGCAAGATTGCAAAAGTAATTTCACTTGTGTTTACTGCCAGAAAAGGCATCATTCAATGCTACACTATACTTCTGGAATTACACCACAATCTCATAATAGGACACTCAAACCGACCTTTTCCCAAGTCTCAACAACACTGCCGTCGGAACAACCCTCATGTTCACAGCAGGAGCCAAGTGATATGATACAACCATACTAAAATTGAAAAGCCAGCCATAGTTATGCCCCAGCTTACAAAGCTATTACCCACTTTTAAGGCAAGCCATCCGAATTGGGATGAGCTATCGACTTTAAATCTCGCCGATCCCAACTGTTTCTCAACAGCCCAAATCGATATGGTCATAGGAAGTGATCTTACCCCCAAAGATACTTATGGAAGGCACACGTATTACTTGTGGTAGCCTTTTAGCCTAAAATACCATATTTGGATGGATCCTAAGTTGTCTTATAACAGAAAATGTGTCAACATTTTCGATACAAGTTTCGCAAATCATTTCGCACGACCCTGTAAGCCTTCAACTCAGGAAATTCCGGGAACAGGAAGAGTTACCACAATCCCATCCTCTATCTGAAGACGATATAGCTTGTGAGAAGTTGTACCAACAGACTACAACCCGAAGACCTGATGGTCGCTATATTGTAAGACTTCCGTTCAAGAAAGAATTACCAAAAAACTTAGCATTAGGGCACTCCCGAAGCTCCGCCTACCAACAACTATTGAGCATAGAACGCTCACTTGAAAAAAAGGGTGATCTCAAAAAATTATATAGTGAAGTTTTGGAAGAATACATCACCTTAAACCATATGGAAGTAACATCCTCCCGTGAAATTATCTCCAATGGTAGATGTTTTTCTTTCTATTTGCCCCACCATGCAGTAATCCGACCCGAAAAAACTAATTCCAAAATACGAGTCGTTTTCAACGCATCAAAAAAGTCAAGTTCCGGAAACTCATTGAATGACGTTCTCCACACTGGCCCTACACTACAATCAGACCTGATGGTTATTATCCTCAAGTGGCGTCTCTATAAGTTCGTTTTTAATGGTGACCTTGAAAAGATGTATAGGCAGATCCTGGTCCATGCAGACGATCAAAAATTCCAACGAATTCTCTTTCGTAAATTAACACAAGAACCCATTCAGGATTATCAATTGAACACCGTCACATTCGGTGTAGGCTGTGCCCCTTATCTAGCCATAAGAACCATCCATCAGCTGGCAAACGACACAAAACAGGAGTCTCCTCTCGCGTCAGAAATACTCCTTGAAAAAACATATGTCGATGACATTCTGTCTGGCAGCCATGACTTAGTTTCAACTATAGAAGCAATGACTCAAGTCATTCACACCCTTAAGACCGCCAGTTTCTCTCTAAAAAAGATCACCGCAAACCACCCCAAGCTCCTAGAAAAGGTCCCTAAGGAAAATTTGTTAAATTCTAATTTCCTAAAATTTGATAACACCAGTTCCACGAAAACATTAGGTATTCAATGGAATGCTAGGTTGGATACCTTTTCTTATACTATTACACCCATTTCAAAGGCAACAACCGCCACAAAACGTCAGATACTCTCATCTGTCGCGAAATTGTTTGACCTCGCAGGATGGCTTTCGCCCATTATGATCCAGGCTAAAATTCTTCTTCAACAGCTCTGGTTGGAAGGAACAGAATGAGATGAATGTGTTAAGCCATCACCGCTTATAATGTGGAATCAGTTTGTGGAGAATTTGGGCGTTATCAACCAAATTCAAATTCCACGTTGGGTTAACTTCTCACCCTACAAAAACATTCAAATCCATGGATTCTGCGATGCTTCTGAAAAGGCGTACTGTTCATCTCTGTATATACGTATGCAAATAGATGACCAAGCTGTCTACTCCCACCTTCTTGTTTCCAAAGGAAGGTGCGGTCCTGCTTTCAAAATTAGTTAATCATATTCGAGCTCAACTCGGTTTAGGGCATGCCACACATTTCCTATGGTGCGATTCTTCCATCGTCCTGGCATGGTTAGAAAAACCCCCTCACATGTGGAAAACATATGTAGCAAACCGCACATGCGAGATATTAAAAAATGTTGGCAACGCTACATGGCGGCAAGATGCCCACCATAGGATTTAGTCTCGTCCTCTTTGTGGTGGAATGGCCCAGTGTGGCTACAGAAAGGGCAAGATTTCTGGCCAAAATCTCAACCGAATAGTATGCCAATTATTGAGCAACGGAAAATGGAGACCTTTCATACCCTTGATGAGCCATCCAACATTCTCGATCGGTTCTATTCCTATCCACGTGCTCTAAGGGTGACTGCATACATGTTTCGTTTTCTCCGAAACACCCTTGCAAGATTCAAAGATGTAACCATTCCAAGCAGCATTGCCATTTCTCATACTGAAATAAATTTTGTAAAGACCCGGCTAATAACCTTAGTTCAATTTCGTTTCTATGGACGTGAATACTCGTCTCTTGCCGAATCCAAACCTATCAACAAAAGGAGTTCCTTGCTCCCCCTTAACCCGATATTAGACAAAGAACGTCTCATAAGAGCTAATGGACGTCTCGTGCATTCTGCAATGAGCTATAATGAGCGCCATCCCATCATACTACCAGAAAGCTCCCGCCTCTGCACCCACTACCTCGAATTTTTACACTCAACTTTGTTACATGCAGAGCAAAGATTGATGATCAGAATGGCTCGCCAAGAGTTCTTCTTTTCACGACTTAAGTCGAAATTAAAGAAATGCATCTTCCAATGCAAAGTGTGTACTATCCACAAGCAGCAATTCCGCAGCAATTCAGGTTTTGCCTCCTGAGCGTTGTACTTTCACAGTACCCTTTTCCACTACCGGTGTCGACTTTGCCGGACTCCTTCAGATAAAATCTTCTACCTTACTCATATTTAAAAGGATATGTTGCAGTCTTTGTATGTTTTTCTACAAAGGAATTAGAATTATGCTCTGATCTCACAACAGAGGCATTTAGAGCAGTATTCGCCAGATTCGTTGGGCGAAGAGGCCTTCCTGCAAAAATAATGTCAGACAATGGGACCACCTTCATTGGAACTCAGCGCGCTACTAGCAAAGAGTTCTTCCAGATGCTAAAGGAGGTCTCTGCAGACATTTCTGCAAAATATGCGGCTCAAGGGCTTGATTGGGTGTTCATCCCACCATACGCACCACAAATGGGTGGTCTGTGGGAGTCCACAGTAAAAAGTTTCAAAGCTCATTTGAAAAAAGTCGCTGGCAATCAACGATTTACCTTTGAGGAATTTACCACTCTTCTTGCACGCATTGAAGCTGTGCTCAATTTTCGCCTTCTTTCTCCCATGTTTCAGGATCCAGAAGAGCTTATCGCGCTAACTCCAGGACACTTTCTTCGCGGTGCACCATTATTATCACTTTCACAGCCTGATTCCGAAGGGCAATCTTTATTGCATCGCTGGGAAAAGCTGAAGGTCTTACACCATGAATTCAGTAGGAGATGGAAAGATGAGTATCTGAAGGAGCTTCATAAACGCTACAAGTGGAAAGATACCCAAAAGGATGTAACTGAAGGTGAATTCGTCGTCATTAAGGACGTCCACCTCCTCCCTAATGAGTGGCGGCTGGGTCGCATTGAAACCCTTCATCGCGGCGCAGATAACCACATCCGCGTCGCCGATATCCGAACATCCATCGGGTTAATACGGCGACCACTCGTTAAACTATGCGTACTCCCCATGGCATAGACACACCATTTTCACCCAAATTCATTTGTATATCATGTTCCTTACACGCATACGTATGCACGTATGCGTTCCGCTTCGCTATTCGATGCTTCCAATGCACTAGTTTTATCCAACTTCTTCCCATGCTTAGCATTACCAATTATTAATTCTCATATTCTTACCTTTCACAGATCGCCAAAAAATCACTGCACAAGAATTCACCAGTGCCAGCTGTGTCGGCGATACCACCCGTTGCGGTTCTGCAACAAATTTAAAGCATTGAATATAGAACAGCGGGCAGACGCCGTACGACAACATCAATATTGTTTCAACTGCCTGGCTCGAACTCACATCACGGGATGCTGCGACTCACCGAACATCATACAATGCTGCATAAAGGTAGAGTTGAAACGAGACACAAACATCACCTGACGAGTGGCGTCCATCATCACAAGAAACGGAAACTCGAAAAACTACACCCAGAAAGAGCCACAAAACAGTGCTTCGGCATAATCGGCAAAAGCAACCGTGCTGCTCATGTTATGAACAACACACCGCCCCATCAGTGTCCCACCGAAACACTGGTTGTAACAACAACAACATCGAATTGGAAACCTCCAGCCGCAGACGCAACCGTGCACGCCGGATGCTGCAATCAGCCATGCAAACGCTGCAGCAGCTCGAGGATTCCATGACTCCTGCACGAATGCAAGGCGGCCGCCATGTTGGAGAGAGTTCCAACTAATGCATTTGCTAATGTTTTTCTTTTCTGCATTATTTTGAATTATTCTATTACAGATATTAATTTGAATCTAGTACTTGTACTAAAATATGTATTATGCTCTGTTAACTATAAGCTTTCATATTTATAATTCTAAGCTTGTTATTTTATCGTGGCAACGGCTATAAAAGCCCCCTACTCACTCATTATTGACTCACTTCTTATTATTACTTATACTTGTATCTAAGCGAATCTGAATCGCCTCAAACGCACACGAAGTGCAATTATAACATTTTGAATTTTTATTAAAACCTTTATAAAGTGAAAACTAAATTGTGTTATCTTCTGGAATATGTTTAAACACCTTCTCTTAGCACTATGACAAGATGGCAAGGAAAATAAAAATGGAAGTAAGAATACAGCGCTGTATTGAAGTGCATGAAAAATACATATGATCTGTCGGCTGAGGAAAAAGTTGTTTGTTTATCTTTTGATGAAATGATGGTAATGAAAATCATTACAGTATATGTACATTAAGATGGCCGCCAAATGTTTGAAGAAAAAAAGTCCATTCGAATTATAGCTTCCGCCCCCTGAAACTATGTGAATACTCGAAAAACTACTAATTTAGAAGTTTTAGACTAATCGGAACAAATTTAGAACCAGCGAATCCAGCCAGCCTAAAGCTCGGAAAATTCAATTTTTTTACTGTTTTCGATTTTGTTTACCTCTAACATTTGTTTTTTTTCTTTTACTCCGTAACCATATTTATGTATTTATTTGGTAATCTATGGCTCATTACCTTTCTAACGAGCTACCAATCATTCAAATCGGTATACAAATAACTAAATTATAGATATCTTTCTCGTAGTTCATACATACACAGTGCATATAAACTTGAACACGGGCATTACTTGTTTAAAATTTGGTTTTTGACTTTGAATAACGGAATTTTCTGTAGTTTTGTTTGTAAATCTATACTGTAGAGTTATTTTCATCAGTGAATAGTGTTGTAATTGTAATTGAAGTGCATTGTCACTTTTGCTTCTACTAATCAATTTATTTCGGTTAATACTATATAAATGAACACACGTTTACGTTCACAAATTTATTTAGTAGGAAGTGAATTTTCGCAGATTCTTGGTTCCAAATAACCTTATATCAAACAAGTTTGATTCGTCTTCTTTTATAACCATAACATTGTGGGAATTTGGTTCAAATCGAGAATTTCAATTATAAAGAATGCCGAACAGTAGTCTGAAAGATTATTTTAGCGCGACAAAATTTTGTTTGACTTCAAACCTTAGTAATCAGGGAAAAATTAAAAAAAAAAAAACATAATCGATAATCGAATTTTGGAGTGGAAAAATTAAAAAATTGAAAAAATGGCTGAAAATTAACGATTTTTAATGCTAATATTATTTATTTTAGAATTTTTCGGAATATATTGACTTATATTGGAAATAATATTGACAATTTCATAGTTAATTAGAAGCTAATGAACAATATGGAGGGTGTAAAAATATTGTTTCTTTTATGGGCGAAATTGGCTTGGAAGGTTCCACTTTAAAATTCTATAACTTTTCGGTTTCTTAACTGATTTTAAATTTTTAAAGCCAAAATTTAATGCCTGCTACTTTTACCAAATAAAAGAAATATTCCTCAGAAAAAGATATTATGGAAAATAAAGGAAAAACTAAAATATGCAAGTTTCGAAATGCAAGAAACGAAAGGCCGTAAGGGTTCCACCTAATTGTTTAATATGTTATTTTTAGATGTAATACTTTTAAAAAAAAAGTATGGCTACGCGCACTTTGTAGTTGCACGAAGAGTAGATTTACCACTTTTTTGACACTACTTTTTGATGCACTTTACCATATTAGTGCTTGTTGTACGGTTGTATGGCGGTGGGTTTTAGGCGTGATTGATTTTTACAAAACTTTACAGATGCCTTTATTTCATTATTTGAGCCATTGCGTGAAAAAGTGGAGTAAGTCAGCTTTTTATTATTATTTGGATTATCACTTTCAGGCAATAATTTTGGCCTCTTTAGTTTCCTACAAAAAAGATGTACATCTAGGTTTAAAATGTGTACTATAAAGCTGCATGTACATCGGGAAAACAAATTTTATAGGAGCCCTATTTTACAGAGCGCTTCTACAAAACTAAAATCTGATTTTGACTTGCACCACTTTGTCCCGCAAGGGCTCATTTGTAGTCCTTGTGCTGAATTACAAAACTTTTTGTCAAATAGAAACAAATTTTTAGGCATAATCCGTTTTGGGTTGTATGGGCGGAGGGTGGAGGGAGTAGCCGATTTTGACAAAACTCCGTTTGTTATTTTTATTACGTTAACAAAAGGATGTGTGCAAATTTCCGTACTCGAAACCCCCTTCTATTTTTGTTCCAAAAATGTATGAGCTGTGCTGTGTGCCGTAGCGTAGAAAGGGAATTGATATGCAAAAATAAAAATCGGAAAAATCCTGAACAAATCATCACCGATTAACACGATCAAAATAACCTTTTGTAATAAACTACACTGTTTTATTTAATGATGCCTTATTTTGCCCATAATTTAATTTTTTGGGTACCGATTTTAATGGTTAATTAATTATTCGTAGTAAAGATAATAAGTGAGAGATTAGTAGTAAGTATATAATTATAGTTCCAGGTTAGAAAAACCAACGTGTACAGTTTGTGCGGTACCAGTCGTGAGAGAAATATATACATACATACACAAACTCCTCCCACAACTAACAGTAACAGCAGCAACATCAAGAGCGAGAGCGAAATGAAAAACACTAAAACAATTATGTGACCTTCAAAAGGGAGTAGAACTACAGTTAAGATCAGACTTTTTTGGTTTGATTTGCTGTTGATCACAAGTTTTTTACCTTTGACGTAAAATGGTTGGCATCGTGGCACGTGTGTGCGCTTTATTTTTTATTTTCAATTTCAACGTTTTGTCTATTGCTTAACCTAATAAATTATAAATTTGGAAATTTAGATTATTGTTTCATTGCGTGGAAGACTCCCTAAATAAATAAATAAAAGAACCTCGGAGCCCTGTGGCTCGTCATTGAGCTCACTCTACGGCGCTCACACACAACGTTAGAGCTAAACAAATTCAAAAACAGTAAAAAATTAATTTTTTCCAAACTTTAGGCTCGATGAGCTAGTTTTAAAAACAGTTTCGCTTACTATGGCCACCTTAATGTACATACATATGAGGCATTTCATGTGAAGCGGACAATGTAAAAAATGTGAAGTTCTGAAATTCAGCCTAATTGAATTTCTAGAAAATATGAATGTGGACACACATATGAAGTTTATTTGCCAAGTTATGGGGTTTTAAAGAATTGACGTAATTGAAATATGAATTTTTCAAAAGTAACATTTGCTGAAACTAGTAAGAAACCATTTTCTTAACTCCGACCTCAAATGGGGCGAAAAAATAGTAAAAATAAATACTGTGAGGCAGGTAAACAATTTTTGGTAAAAATTTATTTAAAATTGTTCATACAGGTCAAAAGGCTTGGAATACTGACATGCTTTCTTCGACAAAAATATTCCTCATAAAAAGTAAAGAGGGTGCCTGAACACCAAAATAGCGGTACGCCGAGCAACTGGAGGATTGGTGTAAAGCAAGCAATATTTATCTTTCCACAATAAACAACTTTGTCTCAGACATCAATGATGTAATATGACGAACTAATAAACTACCCATCGATTACCACCAACATAAACAATGATCATAAGTCTCGTTGGCAAAATAAAAAATATTCAATTCAAACCAAATTCAATTTTGTATTTGCCAAAAGAAATGTAAAATGATTGTTCTACCAAACACCGCCAACCCATTCATTCAAACCTTTTTGTCCAGTGGACCGGTTGACAACATTCTTTGGTCATATTGACACTACAAGGACTCTTTAAGTTGCGGAAATGAGGAACGGATGAAGGTTAACTATAAACTATTTATCAAAAAATGGCAAATGAAAACCGAAGAATATAGAGCCAATGGAATCCAACGAGTAAAGAAAATCCATTTAATCCATTAAAGTTTACGTAGGATATATCATACGCAAATGAAGTGTTTTTTATATAAATTTCTCAAGATTCAGAGTTCACGTATTCCTTTGGGATTTAATTTAAGATTTCATTTTCATAGTCTCCTAAAAACTATCTGAAGGATCAAAGAGCGTTTTCTTTGACCGTAAAAAAAAAGTACAAATCTTCGACACGAGCTTACTTTTAAGAAAAGGAGGAAACAAAAGTGATTCAAGAAGCTTTGTCGGTCATCGATACTATAATTCATTTATTTAATATTTAAGTTATACAAAGCAAAAAAAAAATAGTAAGGGAGTGTACCCGGGTATGAGACTGGTTTTGTTTTTGAACCATAAATTTTCACTGGTTAAACCAAATCGGATGTTTTATATACTGTCCGAAAGGTAATGTCGGAAATACGCAATTTTTATCCGAAAAGAGTATAATGATTCATTTGGCACGCAAAATATTATGACCAATTTTCTGAGGATGTGTATTTTTGCTAAAAAAAAATTTGTACCCGCGTATGAGACATCTACAAAAATCCACTAAAAATTAGAAAATATGAAGTAAAAACCCCATAACTATTTAAAAACATAAATTTATTTATTTTGTAGACGTTCAGTGGCTAAGATAAAAAGAAATAGTTGTTTTTATTCATCATCTCCATCTTATCCATCGTATTCTCCATACAAATCGCTACCGCAATGTTTGCACACTTTAAATGAACAGGCCGCCTGCATGTAATTCATTTCATGGACGATTTGATTTTTTGGGGTTGACATGGCTAAAAATACAAAAAAGTTGGATCAAAACACTAGTTAAGTGGTGTCTTATACCCGATGATATGCTGTGTCTCATACCCGGAAAACAATTCGAGAATAACAAAGAAAAATTGTTTTCAACCATATATTGGCATAATCCAAAATTGGATCGGAAAATGTACGAAAAACACTAAATGTTAATGCATTACAATCACGTTTTTTAATTCATTCACTCGAAAATATATCACTTTGGAAAAAATCAAAAAAAAAGTTTTCGTGATCGATTTTCACACACGGGTGTGGTGAATATAATGCCAATATGAAGTATGAGAGAGAAACAGTAAATTAGATTAGATATAAAAATGTATATAATAATTAAGCCGTTAAAATTGTAGTGAAGCAGGGTGACCCAACATCCCGGCCCGTTGAAAGGATTTTCAAACAGGAAGAACAGCAATTTTATGAATGGGGCGCCGAATGATTCCTGTGACAGTTCGGATGTCAACCACTCGAACGCGTGGGCACATTATCTTCATGGACAATAACCATTGTGCCGCTCGTAATGTTGGGATGATCAGCTGACCATTTTGTGCGCATCTGCAATTTGCTAATGTAATTATGCGACCATCGCTTCCAAAATAGTTGTTTGATGCCCCTGATTCGAGTCCATTTCTCAAGATGATCGATGTTAGGAGATACATCACGCTCTGGCAAGGCCTTGAGAGCGGTGCCGACTATAAAGTGCCTCGGGGTTAACGCGTCGTAATCGCTTGGGTCTATCGAAAGTGCTTCAATAGGCCGCGAATTGAGCACAGCTTCAATTTCGATGAGCGCTGTTGAAACTCCTCGTAAGTAAGTCTGGCGTTCATCTAGCTGCGGTTAGATGGCCTTCAGCTGAGGTGCCCTGGCAGGAATGAAATGAAAATTCATTAGCGCAATACTTAACAATGGTATCCTGGTGACCCTTGCTGAACAAGAAGGCCTTCAAATCAGCAAGTTTACTGCAAGTGCCAACAAAATTAGTTGCGTTATCGCAAAAGATGTCGTCTGATCATTCCCTTAAGTGATGCCAAAAAAGCATCCGTAGACAAGTCGGACACAACTTCTATGTGTAACGCTTTCGTAGCCAAGCAGACGAAGATTGCTATATAAGCTTTGTATGGAGTCTTACCTCTGATGCGCAGATAGACACCGAAAGGACATGAAGGGGTTAAACGCTCAACTGGTAGGCTCGCCATCATGTGCTGCAACAGCACACAGTGAATATAATTTCTCACAACTCGTCTAGCAACGTCGCGCGCATTTACGATCCAGAATTCAAAACGAATTATAGTTACCAACCCTTTAGGTCCTGCGTGATAGTTCTTGATGTGCAAATCACGCACATAGCGTACGGCGAATTCACATTTGCTAGGAAGTAAAATAGGATGTTTTCGACTTTCAACAATGCAAAACCTGCAGTAAGTTCAAGGATTCAAATAACGCAACGTGCCATTTGTCGTTGACTGCTTATGCAATAGACGAATATCTTCAATAAAATATTTTCTTTGTATGTTCTATACTATACAACGCAAGGCGTGTTGCTCTTGAGGGGAGAGGGGTTCTGTCTCAAGGTCGCTGTTCGAAGCTTTGCGCAGGTTGCTGTAAAAGCGAAACAACAAAGCAATTATATGACAATTATATGACTGCACTTGTCGATTGTTTCAAGAATGTAATTTGATGCTACAGCCACCTTGAAGGCAGATTTTCGTTTTTCTTTTTCGACTACATCCATATCAACGTTGTCACACCTTTCTTTGGGCCATTTGTGCATATCTTCAAGAAGAAACGGAGGACCAGTATACCAAATTAAGCTGCAAGATCTTCCACAGCGCTGCCTCTAGATACGATATCGGCTGGATTACTGCGCGTTGGAACGTGTCTCCTATGAGCGTCAGCAGTTAAATCTTGTATCTCAGACACCCTGTTACCAACAAAGGCAGAAAGCGTAGCTGAGTGTACTTTGAGCCAGTGTAGTACAATCTGTGCATCTGTCCAAAGATAAACCTCAATATTGCATTGATTAAAAATGTTCTTTATTTTATTGTAAAGCTGAGCAAAAAGTAGCGCGCCACAAAGTTCTAATTTTGGAAGTGATTGCTTTTTGGTTGGCACAACTCTAGATTTTGCTGTGAGAAGATGAACGTAAATATTGTTTGCGCTATCGATTACACGAGTGTCTATACCGCAAAATCCGTGAAGCTGAAGTGATTGCGTATTTGCTGATAAGCAATATCTTGGAATCGCTATTGAAGAAAGATCTGAGAGACTGTTGAGGAACTTATTCCAAGCCGAATGCAAATTTTGAGGCAGATTAATCCCATTCCAGCTTACTTACCATAATTCGTGAAGGATAATTTTGGCAGTAATTATCATCGGAGTTAGAAGTCCGAATGGATCGAAGAGCGAAGAAGCAATTGACAGGATCGAGCGTTTCGTAGTGCGCTTTTACAAACTTTCTTTAGGTTGAAATGAGAACAGTAAATAATCTTTAATTTGGTCCCATTTAAGGCCAAGAGCACTTGTGATGTCGCTGTCTAGATTTAGTTTCTTAGCTGTCCGTTCGACTCTGAACTCTTGATGATTGGAGTGCCACTTTGCTAGTTCGAAGCAGCCTAATTTAAGTAACTTTGTTACCTCATGCTTTATTCGAGATAACTCCGCGAGAGTATCTGCCCCACACAAAAGGTCATCCACATAAAATGACGATTTAATGATGCTTGAGCCAACTTCGAATTGCGATGCATACTAAACTTCGTATACTAAACTTCGAACAGCCAGCCATGGTGTATTGGGTGAGTTTCTCCAAAGTATGTACTGAAATTTGCGATCTCGTTTATCCATAAGTACTTGTCTATACATTTTCACTATATCAGCGGTGAGGGCGAAGCGATACAAACGAAAACGAAGGGGTAGAGTCACCCACTCGCTTTGGATCGCGGGGCCAACCGTTTAAATTTCGTTGAGTGGCAGGACGCGTCGAAAACAACCCTCAATTTCGTTGAAGTGTTTGTTGGTTTTAGCGCGCGAAAGAAAGAAACTTTCTGTGCCTAGGAGTAAATCAATTCGTTTTAATTTGTAGAATTGCTCATCAGCGAGCTCAGCGTTTGGTGGAATGTTCCAAGAAGAGACATCGATTTCTACTTCTGGCTGATAAGCGATGTGAGATGTTACGCAGAATTTCAAAGGAAGTTCAAACCCAGTAGATCGCGACTTTATAGTGGTTGAAGCCTTCAACTTTATGTTTGTAGATGAGCTTCCAATGCTATAAATCTCGATATTGTGCTTGCCCCTTGGTAACTTCAATTTTTGTGAAAATTCATCAGTGATAAAATTCACCTGAGAGCACGAATCTAATAACGCTCTGCTTATCGTATAGTCACCCGAAGCATTGCGTACTAAGACCATGGCAGTAGCAAGAATAATATGATCTAACGAAGAGTTGTTCATATGCGTGTGCACGGCTGCTTCATGCGAAGTAGAGGGCAGAGTTGATATTGCTGCTGACGGAAACGTGGAGTTTGTCGACGAAGATTTTGGCGTAGAAGAGGTGTTGAGCGAATTTGAAATGTCACTACGATGCAATAAACTATGATGTTGTCGCGAACAAAATTTACATCTATGCAACGATGGGCAACTAGTAAGTTGATGCCGCTTTGCAAGACAATTGATACAAAGGCCTAATTTCTTCACATGGTCAAAACGCTGAGTGACATCAAAGGACTTGAAGCGATCGCAATTGTGGATTTTGTGGTTCGAGCATACAATACACAATGAATTAGAACATGCAAACGTATAACCCTTTTGCTACTTTTTACCTTTGACGAAACTACCACTATCATGAACTTCATGGACATTAGAGTGGCTGGTATCAACCGATTCTAGATATTGGCAATGCCTCTCTAAGACATTTGTGCAATCGTCCCAAGTTGCCAAATACTTAAAATCCAACGACTCTTTTCATTTACATTTTGCTTTTTCGTCAGCCTTTTGCACAACTAAATATATAAGCACAGCTTGCGAAATTTCTTTCTCAGTACCCAACGATAAAAGAGAGCCGTAAATGACTGAGACGTTGTCAATCAAATTTCTTAATTGTGTACTACTAGGTTTGGAAACTGTTGGCAATTTAAAAGGGAAGCAATATTTTCAAGGAAAATTAATGTTGCGTTGTCTAAGGCTTTAGGATAGTTTTCATTTGTGGCTGGAAAGGCGTTGACCGTTTCGTAATGGTGAAGCTTTTCAATGTTAGATAAGCTTAATTTACGGTCAATAATTTGCTTAAATGATGTTATAAAATTTCGATACTCGGAATATTTGCCACAGAATGAGGATAGCTTAAGCTTAGGCACGTGTTATCAGAAAATGTAGAGTTATTAGGTCCTTCTCCTAACTGCGATTTTATAGCCACCTTTATATTGATGTAAAGGTCGTCCAAATCAGTGCGGATATCATCCTCTGAATCAAGTTTTTCGATGCTTCTCTGTATAGCAAGGATTGGTTTGAAATATGATTCAAGGATCCCTAAACAACACTTGAGTTCAGCTGACGAAAGAACCTTCCCTTCCCCTCGCGTACTAGCATCAATAATGTTTTTAATCCGCGTAATATTTTTTCTCGAATTAGCGCGTTGCTCCTTAAGATCTTCTAAACTCATAGCGAAAAGAAAATGGCAGACGACGAAGTATAAAGTGTGTTGAAAATGAATGCAACGACGTAAAGTGTGCAGAAGAAATAATCTAAGCGAAGAACTTAATGCAGCACAATAGAGCGATGCGAAGGTGGCACATAAAAATGAATGCAACGCATCAGCAGAGGTGAAGCGCTGAGATTATTTCAACGTAGCAGCGTGATTCGGAGGACGAAGGAGACGTGAAGCGATGAATATAACGCAGCAGTGCGATTCGAAAAACGAAAGTGACGAACGACGAAGGGATGCGAACTGTGACGGCGAAGTTACGTGCAATTCTTTTGGAGCTAATGTGTTTCGCGCCAAATTGCGACAACGGAACCTTTACAAACTAACGGAGTTGATAGTTTGTACAATTTGTAGAAAGTATTTTTCCGAATTTACCGTAACGCTCCAAATTCGAGACTCCCACGACGATTGTCAAACGATGACCATCATTTTTAATTTTAAATAGCAATTGCTTTAACTTTATTAAGTAGAAAGTTCAAAAATTTCTTTAAATTTATGTAACTCGTGCTCTACGTTGGGCACATAAATGGTATATGTATTTATTAAAGAAAGGGTGTGGTGAATATAATGCAAATTTGAAGTATAAGAGAGAAACAGTAAATAAGTTTAGATATAAAAATGTATATAATAATTAAGCCTTTAGAATTGTAAAAAAGTTTCTAGTGGAGCAGGGTGTCTTAATCGGTGACCCAACACTATCATTAACATTTTTTTTCTTTAACATTTTCGATTGCACTCGAAAAAGTAATAATTTTTACCGAGGTATATATCCTTTAATTCTCCGAAGCTGAAGCTATACTCCAGTG
The DNA here is from genome assembly GCA_963691655.1 of Toxonevra muliebris. NCBI lineage: Eukaryota > Metazoa > Arthropoda > Insecta > Diptera > Pallopteridae > Toxonevra > Toxonevra muliebris. The sequence goes on from OY829326.1 coordinate 84,969,515, forward strand.
TTCAGTGTTCATTAACCCTTTGGCGCCGAATTTTAATGGGACTTGATAGAAATCATTTGCTTTGAAATTATGGTTACTTAGATCTTCCATAATCATAACACCAAAATTCATGCTTCTTTATTGATTTGTTTGCCCTTTATTAAACTTAAAAAACATAGCTATTAAGTTGTAGACAACTACTGGACAACCCTTTTTTTTATTTTCATATTCTTTAAACACCTTTTTTATGCCACATAAAAGTGAATGCGTATGAAAGAGTTAAACAAGTAACATATTTATGACTTGCTTATTCCTCTTTGTCAAAATTGAACTAATCTAAACAAGAAAAAATCACAGTCAACTGAAAAAAAGGAGCCATCTCTGAAACACTTAAAATTCTAAATAAACTTATTTAGAGTTTTCTGTTGTGGAAAAATATTATTTATCCCTGCCAAAAATCCTAATATTTAACAAAATTCACCACTCCGTCAAATACATAGGGGACTAGTTTTGCTTTTCATCCATAAAATTTCTCCTACAAACGATTTTGAGGAGTTTAATGTGCCTATGGAAAGGACATGATCTTACGTACAATATAGTCCAAGCGATTTTTCAGATTACGTTAAAAATTAAATAAAAACATTAATTTTCTTTAGGTAAAAAAATGAGTCAATTTTTTTATGTACGGGTTGGGAAATTGGTTTTATTCAAAAATGTGGAAAGGTTACATAGTTTTTCTTGCGTTTGATGAATATTTATTAAAGTGAAAGTTTAATTCAGTAAAGAAAAAATTATTCTGATTCATCAATCGGCAATCGATACAAATGAAAGCTTAATGTCTGTGATGAGCACATGCAAAATGGGCTGGCTTCTTGCAGACACTGCACTTCATTGAATTTTTACAAGTCAATCTGGCTGACAAAGCTTTTTCACACATCATGCAGAGTATGAAGCAATATCTTTCAAAATTTTCACCAATTCGTCATCAGCAACTTGTGTTATGTCTTCAACTCATTCATCCAATTTACCAATATATTGACATAAGCCTGATTTCGAAATTTGGTACGATCGTACTGTTTTTTTTTTTCAATTTTTATAATCTTCGGAGCCCTTTCGAATATTTAAAATGATGTAATCTAAGTATTTGGATCTCAAAATGCTTTTAATAAAACCAGTGAATAAAAGAAAAAAATTTTTGGGATTTTTCGATTTACTTATATTCGTTTAAAAATTGTTCACTCTTTTTGTTCCATTTTTACTCCTTTTTTTGATATTTTCTTTGCTCTTTCAATTTTTGTCATGGCATCGTAAAATAAAAGTTTGATCAACAAATATTTTTTGAATCTTTCAAAAAGTCAAAAGGAAATTTCTTTAAATTCTACAAAAAAAAAAAAAAAAACATCACCATGACAAAAATATGTTTCGAATTGTTTTGTGATGATAATCCAATTTAGATGAATTTTTAAGAAATAAATAGTTATACAAAAAGAAGTACCTGTTTTGTAGACTATCCTTCGTTTGAATAAGTGAACCAATATCTGCTGCTTCTGATATATTTCCAAAATATTGATTTTGTAAAAAAACAGGGGGATTATCGTTAACATCGACAATATGAATAATGACGTTGTGAACAGATGAAGCTGAAACCATATTCATTCCACTAACTGTTATATTGAAAAATCTGTAAAAAAAAAAAAAAGAAATAAATGTTTATAAAATAAATGTTTGTATCCCGAAATCATTTACCTATTTGTTTCATAATCAATTTTATTCTTTGTGGTTATAACTCCGGTAGATGGACTTATTTGAAAAAAATCACCATCATTTCCATTTATTATTTCATAAAAAACTGAAGACGATGATCGTGATTCAACCTGAACAACAAATGTTCCCACTGCCAGATTCTCACATATTTCTAACGCAGTTAGTGGCATTAAAAATACCGGGGGGTCATTTTCGGCCATTGTAACAATTATATGCAACGGCATCTGTGATGATAGCGAGGGCTCGCCTAAATCGGTAGCTTTAACTTGCAACATATATTCCTGCATTTTATTAACATTTAAATTTTTTACAAGAGTTACTATGCCAAGAGTTGAATCAACTTCAAATGTGTTCCCAATATTTCCAGTAATAATTGAATACCTCACTTCAGCATTATTTCCACAGTCTTGATCAATTGCATAAAGTTGAGCAACCTTTGAACCAATTGCTGCACTCTCTGGAATCTTGCTTTGTATTATCTTACTTGTAAATTCTGGATAATGATCATTATGATCATGTACTGTAATAACAATTTTGGCGTAGTTACGCTTCGCTGGTGTTCCCTGATCTTTTGCTGTTACAATCAAAACATGATACGCATTTTTCTCATAATCCAATCGTTGAGTAACTAAAACGTTACCAGTTATTGAGTCAACGCGAAATAGAGATAAAGATGTGGGATCCTGGGCGGCATGCAGAGTATAAAATATTTTTTTATCTTCGTCTATATCTGTAGCGTGTAGTTGCACTATAATGGCTTCCTCATCAATATTTTCAGATATATTTACATTATACACATCTTCAGTAAACTGTGGTCTATTGTCGTTTATATCAACGACTTGGATGTATACCTGAGTAGTCACAACAAAGGTACCATCTGTAACACTTATAGTTAAATTGTAAAACGTTTGTACTTCCCAATCTAAACACTTAGACAGCAGTATATTTCCATTATCACGGCCAATGTAAAAGTTGTTGTGTTCGTTACCAACTTAATTAAAAATAAGAACAAATTATTGATTGAATTGAGTTAAAAGTTCCAGCTTTTGCTTAATTTTCAAATTTTGAATACAGATCAATAAAATATATTTTCATGTTTTAAACTAAACCCAATAGATATTTTCGAAAGAAAGGAAAAAAATAACAACTCAATACTTTGCCCATATAGATAAGTAATTTATGATTGGGCTCCCCAATAACTACTACTAACATACCGCCTTCACAAATAAACTTTCGTTGTCTTTCATGTTATGGTTATTCACATATTCCGTTTCAATCCGAGGAAACCGGAGGCATCACGCCCACCTATCCAAAAACGACCATATTCCCAAATAAATACATTCACATACACTTCCTTGCTATTCTGCCGTAATGGAATATTTTTCTTTTTGTGTTATTTAAAGCCGCACATAGCTACTAATTGATTTTCTAAAGTCAAACGTTTCTGTGAATATAAATCCACTTAGTAAATTTCTGGGTATGCCCTTAACCAAAATGCAGATGTGTAATTTACCGTAAGTACGACTGTATTGTTCCCAACAGTACTTTGTTCTGTCCAAAATATATCAAAATACCGCCTTTGCACACAAATTGTCACTATCTGTCAGGCGCGTACGAAGAGGGGGCTTTTGGGCTTCAAACCCTCCCGGAAACCGCCGAAAATAGATATTTTAGTTTTTGCTCAGTTGACACATAATACAAGCACAAATATTTCAGAGTGTTTTTTATTATAGAGCTTAAAAGTAGGAAAGGAAAAATTACTATCAGTTATTTACTGATAAAATGTTTTTATTTTAAATATAAATTGTCTAAAATAACTCATAAATATAAAATAGGCTTAATCTTGCCGTCGATGGGTCGTTTTGAATAAAAAAAATATGACATATATATGCAGTATGCCCAAAATTTATTCACACCCCACGAATTTTTAAATGAAAGCCGTGTACGATTTTCTAAAATATAAAAAAAATTAAATTAAATCCAAAAATCATTGAGATGCAATAGCAAAATTCAAAACTTGTAAACATTTTTAAATGATTAAAAAATAAAGTGGTAGAAAGTATAAAATTGGAAATTTGCGACAGAATTTACGGGTAGATTTGAAGAGAATAGTGGTCCGGTTTCGGAACCCAAACTAACAGCACATATCATAAATATCTGAGGGGGTTGTGTGTGACTTATGTGTAGTTGTAGTATTTTTGTTGGTTTATTCGGTCTTTCTTGGTCGTTGATTTGGCGAAATAATTAAGCCTTTCACGAGCAAGGGACTTATATGTCCCAATTTTATTTCGCAATGTTTTGAGTTATTTTGACCGCCATTTGTTTTTATTTGTGTATTATATCATTCATTATGATCCAATTCTGCATTTACTTTTTAAAGAATCAAAAAAAATTCAAGTTTAAATTTTGTTCGCAGTTGAAGTTAGCTGTTTTTTGTGATTTTTTGCATTTTTAAAAAGCTACTGAATCTATAATTTTTATATTTTTGAATTCAGCGCATTTCTTACATTTAGTTTTAATAAAACCGATACTATTTGTTATGAATTAAAATGTGACATAAGCTATAATAAACAAATACCCCTCTTGACGAACATAGGGACATATATGTCCCAAAATAAATTCATTTGTTTTAATGAATTTCTTTTTTTCAACTCCATTTTAAAATTAATTCTTCCAATTTCATGAAATGCAACTTAAATTAAAAAAAAATGTTAAAATGCTGCCACAGTTCTTACGATTGTAAAAGGGTTAAAAAGAAAAACTTCAAATTTCATTTCCTCCTACCCATTTCGGTCTTTTTAAAACATATGACAGGATTTTCTGAAACATAATAAAGAAAACTTACATAGGTAAAACTTCATTCAATTGAGTTAGTCAAATTGTAGAAACATTTGTGTGAATCTCCCAAATACTTGGGCAAATAGTTTATTTAAGGTTTAGAATTTGAAAAATAATTTTTTTTTTATTTTTGGGTTCCTTTTAGTTTCATGAAGTTTAGAATTGGAAGAACAAAAATTTTTTAATTTATTTTTAGGTTCCTTATATTTTCATGAAACTCTCCTAAAATATTAGTGAAAATCCGAAGTAAAACGAAAGTTGTACATATGTATAATTGCACTTTGGTGTACTAAAAGGGACACGGACCATTCTTGATTTGGAAGTTAGGACAAAAACAAGACAACAGTTGTTGATGTAAACAATTTTTTGGCTTCAAGATTCGTAATCTGCGACCCCGAAAATACTAAAGTAAATGGTTTCAAGTTAATCTGATCAATTTTTAAAAAAATCTTTCGCCATATTCGATCCGCTTATATGTATTTTGAAAAACAGACATCCGATTCGTAATCAGCATCCAGACATCTCCAAAAAAATCGACGAGCGGAGAACATTAATTTATTTAATAAAACTTTAAACGTTTTTCTCCAAATGATGTTTTTTGAAGTTGTGAAAATGAAAACTAACTTTAGCACCAAATATCTTCGCAATAATAAATAGCTTCGAATTTATTTTTACATCATTATAAAGCCACATAAAATGTGGTTGAAACAGCAATAATATTATAAAGAAAGACCCATTTTGATTTTTAAATTTTTCCTATAGGCTCCGCGCGCATCCACGGTACATCCAAAGTACACGATTAAATAGTGAACATCTCAAAAAATTACTTAATACATTTTTTAGGAAACCACTCAAGCTTTTTTTACTAGTAAGTAATTTTTTGATATCTCCAACGGTTAACCAGTTATTAGTAAAAAAAAAAAAAGGCTTTTTCCGTCAAATAGGGGTTTTTTTTGGGGGGGGGGGGGGGGGGTCACTCTGCAACTCCAGAACTGATTTTTGTGGTTTTTCTATCTATCTACGCCACTAAAAATTACTGAAGTAAAATCTCAGATAAGAATTATTATGAACTTTTGATGGATTTTTTACTCTACCGACTGGACTAATGCAAATTCATGTATGCAAATTGAAAAAGACTATATATGGTTTGAATCAAGCTAGCTGTCAGTGGAACATAAAACTAAATGATGTTCTAATTAATGCTGAAATCATTGAAACGCATAATGCGCTATTTGGAAGGTAAGTTAGAATACAAACTTGTTTTCTCGAAAGGCACCAAATACGAAGACAATTGCAAAGTTTCAGCATCTACGTTCGAGTCTAAAAGAGTCTGCGTTAGATGCAATAACTTCTCTAGATTTGACAAACGACAATTATGAAAGGGCACTTGATATATTAATTAAAAGATTCGACAATAAACGTATTAACTTTCAGGCACACATTCGAGACATAGTGGGGCTGAAGAATGTTATAAGTGGATCAGTGGCGAGTCTCCGAGAATTGAGTGATAAGGTCAACGCGCACATGCGCGCTCTTTCTTCCATTGGCACAAGCGAGCAAATAGGCGATTGTCTCCTCATTCAACTTATTGGAAGTAAACTCGATATCGCCTCGCAACGCAAATGGGAGGAAGAAACTAACAAACTTCCAACGTGGGCTGCAATGTCAAAATTCATTGAAAGAAGATGTCAAGTGATGGAAAATGTGGATGCTATGGTAACTCAATCGCATAGCAGGCAGGTGATATACATCAAGTATCAAAATACTAACAACAATAAAAATACTTTTGTTGCTTCTAATTCGACAATACTAACCAAATGCGTACTTTGTTCCTCAACCGAGCATACAATTTGTAATTGCTCCCGGTTTCTTGATTTGCCACCCTCCCTCACTTCTATTAAAGGAAGCAAAGCGGCTTCAAATTTGTTTGAATTGTTTAAAAAGCGGGCACTTTTTAAGAGATTGTCGCTCGCGCAGCTGTCGCCATTGCAGTTCTAAGCACCATACAATGTTGCACCTTATACCTTCCATTGATTTAAAACCCACTTCAGTCCCATCTAATGAGCCACATAGAAACTGTGTGTCAAATAAAATTAGGCCTCAACATCAAGCAGCCTTAGTCTCTAGATCGTCTACCACAACGCATGAAAACAACACTTATCCTTCAGATGATTTCGTGCTTCTTGCTACAGTACTTATTTTCGTAAAAAATCGAGCTGGTTCGCTCATTCCATGTCAAGCAATTTTGGATTCTGCGTCTCAGTTAAATTTCATATCTTCTCGCTTTGCAAATCAATTGCAATTAAAACCAAATAAAGTTTAAACTTTAGTATCTGGCATTGGTGAGTCTGGCATTGTTGCTATATTGCTATATATTATAGTCGAACTTCAGTTTCAATCTCGATTTGGTGTTTTTTCTGCAACAATATCTGTTGTTATCATTCCTATCATTACTGATTGCCAACCTAATGCATTGGAAAATACCAGCAAATATACACCTTGCTGATCCATCGTTCACTTTCTACCACATCACTGCGTTTTAAAAGAAGATAGCACAACCACCAAGCTGCGCGTCGTTTTTGATGGATCTGCTACATCATCTACTGGATTCTCGCTGAATAATTTATTGCATGCTGGACTCACTATTCAGCCTAAACTATTTGACATTTTACTTCGTTTTAGATCCTTTAAAATTGCACTAACTGGTGACATATGCAAGATGTATCGTTGCGTTAAGGTTGAGTTGAGTTGGAATGCTGCAAAAAATGTAGGCGTCAAAAGTAGGACTCGAATTTCATACAAAAATATTCATGTTGTATAATGGACGAAGAAACGTATGTACTGGCAGATTTTACGCAGCTTTCGGGTCAAAATTTTTATGTTGCTGATGCTCGAGGAAATGTCGAAGAACAATTCAGAATCCAAAAGCAGACAAAATGTCCTAAAAAATTCCTGGTATGGCAAGTTATATACAGTTGCGCCAAAAGAAGCAAGTCATTTGTTACAGTGGGCTCTATAAATACCGAAATATACATCAAAGAATGTTTGAAAAAAATACTTCTTTCATATTTTTGGCCCGATTTGGCATCATGTCACTACGGCAAGAAAGCTCTGAAGTGATACTAAAGTATTAACATAGTTTTTGTACCAAGAGAGGCAAATCCTCCAAATTGTCCGGAGCTAAGACCAGTGGAGAGATATTGGGCTTTTGTGAAAAGAAACTTAAACAGCACAAAAAAGGTGCCCCAAAATATCGAAGATTTTAAAAAGAGATGGGCAAACTGTTCCAAAAAGGTGTCTGAAACAACTATCAAATCTCTAATGGAAGGCTTACCAAAAAAGGTCCACGAGTTCATAAATAGTGGTTAGAACTATAAAAGTTATATTTTTCTGTAATTTGTAAAATATTACCAATTATATAAAAAAAAAAATCAAAACTAAGATCAACCGTTTGAAAATTATTGAATTTTTAAGGTAAGCATGTGCCAAATATTCTTATTTTTAACTGCCTTCTTAGTAAATGGACTTTATACGAGTTGGACGTATATTCCACAAGCAAATTAAATATCTGGTGTTTTCTTCCAAATCCCAACACTATGTTACACCCTCACAGATATTATTACATAACTTCTAACCTAAGTTAACCACCATAATTTGCTCATAGAACTAAAAAGTGTGTACATATGTTACAAAAAATGGAACGTGTTAGCGCGTAATATGCTAAACACATCTTGAGCAGTGTCCCGCACTTATACGTACTCGAAGAAGGCGTGCTCATCAAATACCAAATGTCAATTTGAACTCTATAGGTGTAGGATCAATACCAATATTTATTTTGAATAATTGAAGAAGCCCAGTATATCTTATAAGCCCCAGTGAACTGTCCAACAATATGAACACAGCCACACAAACAAAATTTGTTTGCTGTGATTTGCGGGTCTGACCATGTTTACTACAAGTTTTTGGGGTTGATGAATCCGAATCCGAGATCTATTCAACCCCATCACATCAAGATTCTGCCACAGCCTCAAAAAATCCATAGTTTAAGGTATTAAACGCACATATTCCTAAAAAAAAAAGTTTTAAACTGAAAACTCAAGCTCTTAATTCCCATAACCCTATAACTTATTTAATGGTATCATTAACTTAACCCTCTAACCCGCAAGGTTAAAATAATAATAAAACAAACACCAGCATTTTTGTTTAGCAGTTAGGTGAGAAAACCGAAAGGCTGCCCAGATGCGGCCTTGCGGGTTTAAGCCAAAAAATAAAGATATATGTAGGCAATTCACAAAGTTAGATGTTGTATCCTCTCATTTGTCATAAATTCTCATTTTTCATACAAAATTACCATATTAAATTATGATTATACGAAAGTATATGACAGTATATGAGGAGACTTAGAAATATTTTTCTTTAGATTTTTATAAAAAACTTATATGCGCGATAATTTTTCGTCACAAAACAACACTTTGTACACATAAAAATAACTATAAACAACAATCGTGTGATCGCGGAAAGTGCAAACTGACCACAAATTGTGTATTTATTCTTTCTTCAGGTCTGCCAATTAATTTTAAAAAAATTAATTTGGACAAGTGTCCATTAATTAAAATAGAGTGAAGGCGGCTTCAGAGCGGCCTTACGAGCTAGAGGGTTAACCTCATGCTTGTATAGTCCACTCAGCCCCACAACTCAATGTACATCAACTCCAATAACCTCCTACACAGCTTAATCTCTATGCTTATCCGTAAGTCCCTAAAAATAAACGTATAAACAATAAACGTATAAATAAAAACTATCAACTCCAATAACCACGTAAGTCGGACATTTAACTTGATATGTAGGCGTCTCTATCAGGTGTCAAAAATTGCTCTATTTGCTCATTCATTCATGAGTCTTTGTATATTAATGAAAAATATTAGTGATAAATCTCCATATTTCGGTACTTGGTTCTAGAAAATATGTTCTTTTAAAGAATTCAAAGCTGGGGTGGTCAAAAGAAGCAATTCTGAAATCCGCAAAATCCCTGGATCAATTGCAGCTCTACATTGGTTGCTGACTTGGTTACTTGGTTATTGTAGAGTACAATACGACAAGAAGTAACAATCCATCTCACGATTATGATTGCAATCGTTATGTGTTTTCGTTTACATTTTCTGTGAATGCGAAGTTTGTTCATTACGGAAACGATGACATCAAAGTCACACACAAGAAAATTTTCGATTTGCATATTGAATAACATTCATGGGTTCCCAATATAATTTATAATTCTTGTAGAGTAATGTTGAATCGTTGAAAAAAGACAGAAAAGAACGAACCTCTTAGTAAAGAGGATTGCTTTTTTTGTTCAAATAAAGTAAAAATTATGGGTTTTTTGGGGTTATGGCAGAATCCTGATGTGATGGGGTTGAATAGATTTCGGATTCAGCGATCCCAAAAACATGTAGTAAACATGGTCAGACCCCCAGGTCAGAACAAAAATTTTGTTTGTGTAGCTGTGTAATAAATGGAAAGTACATAATGTAAGTGTAGGTAATTTGAATCGATTTTTGCAAGGGAAACTTTGAGCGCTAAAAATAAGGATTACAGATTTATGAAAAAAAAATGATTTAATACAAAATTAAAGCATATTTCTTCTTCTTTAACAACCAAAAAAAAAAAAAAACAAAACATAACTTTTTTTTTAATAGTTACTTAGGTAACATCACTTTGAAAAAAATGGATTGCATGTAATTCGGATCGAAAAATTGAGTGTGCATGTAATTCGGATTAGCAAAATTTATAGCAAATTATATTTAATTTGAGATTTATTTATATCTAAAGATAGTGTTTAAGGAAAATATATATATATATGGGACATTCTCTGTCAATAGGAGACCCCCCCCCCCCCCTGTCCAAAATTGGTTAATGTATTTTAGGGCATGTTTGGGCTCAAATGAAAGCTTATTATCTCTAGTTTCGAATGCAACAAGGCCTTTTTTGATTTTGCATGATGGCGGACCAATCAATATGGCGGCTGCAAGTCTACCACCTAACCTTAAAATAATAGTTTTATCAAACGTACGTTTACCCAAGTCATCATAAAAAATGGTCCAAAAAGGCTGTTTTCGGGTCTTACGCTTACCCGAGTCATCATAAAACGACGGTAAAAGCCTATTTTTGTGTAATTTCAGTTGATGAACATGAATCTAATATTATTTTCTACAGGAAATGCTTTGCGTCGTCCCTAACCTCAAAAAATAAAAAATTTCAAAAAACAGTTTTTCGTATCTCACGTGGCCCAAGTCATCAGAAAACTTCTCAAAAACTTATTCTTCATTTTTCATTTCTTAATTTGGCTGTAACATACTTTTAGCGTTACCCAGAAATAACACAATTAATAATGCAGAATAAGTTTTTTGGGAAGTTTTCTGGTGATTTGGGACATGTGAGACACGAAAAAAAGTTTTTTGGGATTTTTAATTTTTAGAGGTTAGGGAGACGACATGTAACATTTTCTGTGGAAAATAATATTAGATTCATATTCATCAGCTGAAACTACAGAGAAATAAGCTTTTCCCGTAGTTTATTTATTTTAAGGTTAGGTGGTAGACTTGCAACCGCCATATTAGTCCGCCATCATGCAAAATCAAAAAAGGCCTTATTGCATTCGAAACTAGAGATAATAAGCTTTCATTTGAGCCCAAACATGCCCTAAAATACATTAACCAATTTTGGACAGGGGGGAGGGGGGTCTCCCATTGGCAGAGAATGTCCCATATATATAAAAAATGTATGTATGTATGCCTAAATACATACACACACATAAACACAAATTGTTGTCCAAATCTACGTATTTTCCTTATGTTATCATATACAGCTTGTCCAATCGTAGTGAAATTTGATGTAGAGATGCATTTGTGTATGTCAAGTTGTGGGCTATAAAATTCGGCAGCATCTCAAAGTGGACGTGACATTTTCGCAAAAGCTAAATTAATAAAATTTGATATGGAGACTTACTTGTTCCACACCGAACTAATTCTCAATTATGGGCCTACTCATGGGCGTATCCATTGGCGTAACTAGGTAGGGGCCTGGGGGACATTTGGTCTCAAAAATTGCGTTTCAGGATATAGGTTCTTCACAAAATGGGTTTATTTGTACATTAACGACATTTTTAAAAATAATAACGATGACATACATCGGATACATCTGAAAAATCGGCTTATAAGTCGAAATTGGGGTGTATGAAAAACCCCAAAATGGCCTGAGACTCGAAAAATATTAAAAAAAGAAATCGAGCTAACTTTTACAAACCCAGCGAGGTTTTTTTCAAAAAAATAGTCCGGTGCGGTTTGATTTTTGGTGTCGCACAGTGTACCTAAAGCAGTAAAAGATTATTTATTTCTACAACAAAATTTATAACTTTTCTTGGGGGGAGCAGGCCCCTAGTTACGCCAATGGGCGTATCAAAATTAGGGGAAGACGCTGTGGCTAGGCGATAGATGCGAATATATTAAAAACAAAAGTATGGAACTGAGCAATCTTACGTAGAAGCAATAGCAGGTTTAAGGGGCCCCCTAAACTCACACCCCCCCCCCAACTCCACCCTAACCACCCCCGCCCAACTCCCCTAACCACCCCCGCCCAACTTCCCTTCCCCCCCCCAACGCCTCCCTAACTCCCCTCTTCCTTACTGATAATAATTTCATATATTTGATCGTTGGCCACAAATAAAGGAAATTTAAAGGGATGAACAAATTTTAATCCCCTTAAGGTAAATCTCTGGATCCGCTAGTCGGCGGCCACGTCTGTATGCTGATGAACAATGACATATATATAAAATTAGAAATTTCTGAATTAAAATTTATAAGTACATTGATATAATCAAAAAATAAAATGTGGTCTGGAATAACAAAAATACTTATCATTTAACACAAACTATTTTTAAAAAATATATTTCATATTGAATTTGACTAAAAATTACTTGTTAGTTTCAAAATTGGTATAACTATAAGAAACGTTATTAATTTCATATAATATTCCAATAGAAAAAAATATTTTTTAATTTTAAAATGCGAAATTTTTGACTAAAATTCAAAATATTTTTCAAGTTTATCTAAACTTTGACCTCGAATTCCACAAAAACTCTCTAAACAAAGGGTCGATCCGAATTACCTCCAAACATCACCTATTATATCTAAATCACAACTAAAAAACTTTCATTAATTAAAACTAAATAGTTTTTCCGAATTTTATAATTATGCAGACATCGATCCGAATTATATGCAAGTAGAAAACGCATGCTGGTAATTCGTATCGATTTTAAAAATCAATGTTTTACTTAGCATGTTTTCTAAAATGGTAGTTATTTTTACCAAACTATATCACAATGTTTAGTGAACAAAACCCGATATAAATTATATAAATAGATGTTTAGAAAACACGTTAGACAAAATCTTACAAAAAAGCACTGAATCAAATCTCGTTGTACACCTGCCAGCAGAAAAAAATACAAACATGACCGAGAGGGCAAAGTCCTTATGTGCTGATCTCCTAAAGACTCAACTTCGACCGTAACTGAAATAGAAACTGCTTACAGTGTTCCCAATCGTAACATGAATACTGCGACAATTATCGTCAAAATGAGAAATCGAGATTAAGCACCATTTTTAAGATAAGAGGAGAATTGATAAATTTAAATTACATACCGCATCGATCTGAGCTCCTGATCTTGTGAGATCTCTGCAATCTCAAAGAAAGAGAAGATGTGTTCCTTTTTATCGCCAAATGAAGTTTTGTATAATTGTACTGCAAATGCTCTACGCTAATGCTCTACAGAAAGCGCATCATAGAAGGGGACTTCGAATTCGAATAATAATAAGTTAAAAAAATAAATAAATGTCAATCTGGTAGACGGCCTAAGCCAAACCAATAGACTTAAGGTAATAATAATATAATGTATTAAACTTATTTTATGAAATAAATTACTTACCAGCACAAAAGTTATTATTGTTATAAAATTTGTGGGTTTCTTATAATATTTGCTAAGGCTTTGTATGAAAATACGCTCACTCTTTGTTTCTTCGCTCAAGACTGATTAATTTGAAATAATTGAAATAAGTGTTGCATTCCATTTGAAAGGGGAAATAATTCTCGTTCGTTTCGAAAAAAAGGACGTAATTTTAAAAAATACCAAAGAAAACTTATTAGCAAAACAAAATCGATCCGAATTACCCTCATTTAAAAATATTTCAGTTTGATTTAGAATTTTGAAAAATATTTCACTTTACTTTTTAAAATAACATTTAGGCAACATTCTTAAATGTTAGATAACTGTGCATAAAAAATATATAAGACGACTCTATAATATAAATATAACCATAGAGATATTTCTTACTTATAATTAGCACCGTGGTATCGCTTCCAAAACAAAGTATCAAGGTAACAAACCGAAAAAGTATTGATTTGATATAATATTGATACTTTTTTTGTGTTCTTAAGTGTAACTACCAACAACTTTATTTAAGAGATACTATGTGTATGTGTGATTTTTTTTTTGACGACCTAGATTGTCTAGTGGATAGTGCAATAGATTTTCATTCAGAAGTTTGCGGGTTCGATTCCCGTCTTGGTCTGGTGGTTAATTCTCATAAACTTCTTATATTCACTATCGATATGAAGTGGATGAGAATTATAAGAATGTGTACAATTACACACACCACGGTTGGTAATGGCAAAACCACCGAGTTGATAAAAAATTGCCACAGAGCCGTTCGGAATCGGCGTTAAACTGTTGGTCCTACCATCGCCACTGTGGTCTAGTGGCAGACTCTTATCTCTGGAGACCTGAGTTCGATTCTCGGCTTGGTTATGTTTCTTATCTATCTTTCTTTCCTCTGCCTTTCTTTCTTTCTTGGGGCTTTGGTACAATAGATCTTATAGGTCGCAGTGCCTGACTTTCGAGTCGTCCTCTTTCAAATAATAATAATAATGTGTGATTTTATTTTTTTAGCTTACCACTTATATTATACCAAAGATAATCGCCATCTTTGTCAGTAGCTTGTATTAGAGCAACGAGAAACCCAGGACGATCAGTTTCAGTGACATCCACGTTATTATCAATAGTTTTTATCACTGGTGGATTTGATGAAATCTCAGAAATTGAAAAAACTACAATATTTAGTCTTGCTGTCTGGCTCCGCTTAGGGTTTCCATTATCATCAGCTCGAATATTTAAATCATATTCTGTGTCAGGCTCCAACGATTTTATTAAATAAATAAATCCAGTGTCTACATTTATTCGAAATTTGTTTTTTCCTTTTCCAGACTTAATAAAATACGAAATTCTAGCATTCTCTCCAATATCATTATCAATAGCTTGTACCTGAAGAAAACGAAGAACTCGTACATATGTTCACAAAGTTCAATATAATTTAAAAATTTACCTGAAAAATTGTGTCATTAATAGCCACTGTTGAAGGAACCTGAATTTTATAAAAACGTTGATCAAACTCTGGACTGTGATCATTAATATCTTCAACCGATACAACAACTGTGGTAGTAGATGACAATGGAGGAGATCCGTTATCACTTATAGATATCTAAAAATGATACATGCATGTAAACAATTAAACGAGTTCAAGCTGCATACATTTCAATAGAAACTTCGAAATCGTACTTCGCATGTAGCAAAATATAAAATCAAAAAATATTAGTTAAAGTCTTGAGTACGATAAGAAAATTATTCCAATTTCTTATTGACTTAAAAACTAAGGAATTTTTAACTTAAAATTATAATTCTAGTTGAGAAGATAGTCATTGATGTGTAGAATATTGTGGTTTAGTTTAAGAAAAACTCCAACGGTACTTTTTAATGAATTGCATAGAACATTTTTTAAAGCATTTACTTTTTATTTTAGAATTGAACCTGAAGCAGCTGGGACTCCAATCTAGCACTCATTCACCAGGCCAACGAGGTGACCTTGTATAAGACAAGTGGAAAAAAATCGTTTCGAAAAAAATCTAAGTTTTGCTTGCCAAGAAAAAACTTTATAACCAATTTTAACATTTAGTGAAGGACAAACAATATAGAGACAAATAATATAGAGGCATAAAATTTGGAGTCAGGATTGTGGAAGTCCTAAGTAACCATAATTGTAGTACAAAAGGTTTCTATCAAGCCCCATTAAAATTCGGGCATTAAAATATAAAATTTTTCCGAAGCTTCCATGTGAAGTCTTATGCTAAATCTGTTAGCTTAATACTTATACACACCATAATTACCACAATTTTACTTTTTCCGCAATTGGCAACACGTTCATGTTGTTCAAATAGCGATAATTTTGTTTTACTGTTCTGATAATTAGTGAGTAATGACACTATCACGGTTTAATTCCGCGCCGCGTCACTCGCGAAATCAAAATTATTTAATTTTCTTATATTTCTATTTACTTTCTCTTTGTCATTCTTCCTCTTCTTTTTAACAGATACCAACATTCACCAATAGTAAAAGAGTACCATTTAGTACCAGATTATACTACTGGGGATCAGTGTTGCCAGAAACTTCACTTAAAAATCGTCATGACAAAAAATTTATTTACTTTAAATATGTTTGCTTTCATTTATATTATAATATATCTTCAAGAGTTTTATTGTTTAAACGATTTCTGCATTTAGTTTTATTTAAATTGATTTTTATACAATATTCTTTCAACATTTTCGACGAGTTGGGTAAACACATCAATTAACAAAAAAAAAATTGGCAATGGAAATGCTTTTGATGAAATAGCTTTCTTCAGCTGCAAATTTATTTACCTTATCAAGAATTGTCTGAAAATCTACATATCGTAGTACCCTAAAGTCAATATCTAGTTGCTGAAAGTAATTTTCGTCCCCCCAATTTTTAAAATGTGACATTAAACTTTGTAATTAATTGACTTTTTTGAAATTAGTTTTCCTGGCTAAAGGAACTTAATTCTTTCAATGCAGCATTATTAAAATCAAATCGTTTTTTATTTAATTACACAGATCAAAAAGTGCTATTATTTACAAATTTTTAAAACAGACTTTCAGATATTTTTTAACACATTAAGAGTATTTATCAGAACATGCAAAAGCCTTGTAAACAGCGTACACACTGTCAAATTTCATATAAATTTTGAAAGGTTTACACATGTTATGCGGATTACAAACGTTTTGATGAAGGCCCTTATTAATTTTTCTTTGGCGTTAATGCCAAGGTATATATATATCTTTGCTTTCTAAGAATATTGTTTTGTCTCTAAAATCAATGTTATTAACATAAAGAATTAAATACTCTGGTTTTAAAATATTTATGCATTGAAAGCATAATCAAAATTATATCACTGGAAATCAAGTTCAACACAGATATACCTAGTCTTTATTCCTTCAAAAGACGTTCCAGTTACTGAAGAGAAAAGCTGGGCTTTTGAGAGAGATAATATTTTCATTATCTTAAATGAAATCATTGTGCATCAAACTACCTAAAAAAGTATTGAAATGTGTTCCTGACTTGTCATTAAATGTATAAAATAGCAGAAGAGATTTTTAAATAAAAAATTTGTTGTAGTTGTTTTTTGATCTAAAAAATCGTAATTTTTCAACAAAAATCGTCAAATCGTTATTGGGCCAAAAATTCGTCCGAATGACGATAAAAATCGTCGTTCTGGCAACACTGCTGGGGATGGGGATATGGAGACTTCTGTAAGAGAGCGTAGAGGTGTATTTGTTGTAAATTTGCGGAAAGACGGGAAAACTTTGGTTCTCTCATTTGGTTGATTTTCTAGTGAGAATTCAACGGTGTTGGTCCATACACATTGACAACAAAACCTACATGAACACAAGACTACGAAACTCTGTTGGCTACAACTGTCGCCTTGTAGTCAGCTACTAAAAACAATGGAAGCGGCACCACCTGCAGCAAACGCAGCCAAAACAAAAGCAAACTCTCTTCTCTCTCTGTCGCTTGTTAAATTAGAAATAGATTTAAAATTGGACAGCCACAATTGTTGTCGGTGGTCATGTGGTCGTGTCGTCGCCAAAATAATCGTCTTCATAAGAACATGTGTTTTTTATAATTTGACAGATGTAGTCGTGTAACTGCCTTCGTCAATGTGTATGGAGCATATGACTCCGCTATGCACTAATACAGGTGCATTGCCGCCAATTCTCATACAATTGGTTGGGTTAGGGACTTTGTCCAGGGTGTAATCATGTACACCCACACATATATGGGTATGATGATTTCCCGTTTAGAGACCAGTTTCTTGGAGAAACTGCATTGTGTCCTGCTGACATTGCGGACGATAAGATAATGTATGTGGCTGAATATAAGTGGTACATATTTTTGCACCGTACTTATATTCAGTTCTGTGCGAGCTTTCGAGAGCGATTACCAGAATTTTTTTTGTGCGATTTTTGTTTAACGATAATTAAGTGTGAGTATTTATTTATAGTGTCTTTTTTGTTTCGAAATTTAATTTTAGTGTACTTTGGTATCACCAAGTCGTGGTGAACCATAGTATTTTAAGTTAATAGTTTTGTGGTGGGCCAAGTATTTCAATTTTATTATTAATTTTTGAACGCGGATCACTGAGTCGTGGTGCATCGGAAATTTTATAATTAGATTAAATTTTTATTTTGGTGTGTCGTTTATTTGTAGCGATACTTGTAAAGTAATTTTAGCCGGGTTACCTTAACTTACGGGTGTTTTTAACTTTCGGGAGTTATTCTTTTCGGGACGGGCGCGAAAGCAGAAGGGTTCAGAAACCTATTATCTCAAGTATAATTTTATTTTATACTTTTTGTGGTAGTCACTTTTGGCAGTTGGTGCTAACTGCGAGTGACTATTGTGATTGTGAAGTAAGCTTGTTCTACTTTTATTCATACTAAAATTGTGGAAGTCCCTTTATGTGCTCGTGAGCCCAGCAAGTGGTGTGGATGAAGATAAATTTTACTTTTAGTAAAATTGTGTGGTAGCTCAGTATTGAGCTACAGAAATCGAGCGTTTCATTAAGTATATATTTTTTTCCTTTCTTTTGATCTTATCGCGAACCTGCGCTCACTTCTCCACTGAGAAAGCTGGCAACGCAAACTTGTTATCCGTCTTTCTTTTGTTTGAATTTTTATATTAATTTTAAAGTTTATTTTTCGATAAAATTTAAGAAGCGAAAGTCACGGTGACAACACATATTTTGTTTTTTAGAGTTATTGTATTTTTGCTGAAGTAAGCTGATTTGATTCTTATTTTTGAGAATGGATATTACTTCCATGAAGTGCACTAAGATTGTGACTTTGAGTGAACACATGTCATTAACTCATAAATATATTTCCAAGGCGTGTGGTGTGAGTTTAGGAGCTATAAATAAGATTTTGATCCAAAGAAGGAACATTGGGACGATTGAGGTGAACAGAAAAGGGAAATGCGGAAGGGAAAGAAAGACAACAGCAGGGCATGAAGCAAGACTTAGCTTAGGCTTCACCGTACGAATACGACTTATAGAAGGTGGAAGAAAAATATTCAGACCTATAAAAACAGTTATTGACTCCTGTCGTGAGGAAAAAACGATATGATTGGGCAAGCTGTTTTTCAACAAGGAAATATTTCAAGAACATATTTCACGTCTTGAATGGTCAGGAAACTCATCGGATCTTGCATAATCCGATTAAAATCTGTGAGCTATTATACAAACTAGACTTCGTAAAACAGACTGCGCAACAAAAGTAAAACTAGTTGAGACTGTAATCCAGATATGGTTTCGAAACCAGCAAATGTGGTAAGCCAAAACGAGTTAAAGAAATTATAACAGCCAAGGGAGTACATATTTCTTATTAAAACAATTCAAATTTTATCTTTTTTTCTTCGTCTATAAATATTTTTTTTTTTGGAACTGCAAAAGAAGTATTCAAGAATACAACACTCAGACAAGTTTTACGTCCATTGTACTATATCCTGTGTTCGCTTTTGCTATTCTTTAAATCTACCAGATTTATTAATAAATTTTAGCAGATCCTGCGATTTTAAAGAGTTCAGATGTTCGTCTCTCAACACCCCATTGCCAAGTATGCTTAATCTTATCTGGCAGAAAGCGGGGCAGACACTAAGAAAGTGGTCTACAGTCTCTTCACATTCTTCTTCCCAACCACAGGAAGCACAGAATATTCAAATGTTTGGCTCAAGAGAAATGACCTGTGTATAGTCCCACCAGCTGCCTTCTATTAAGTTATAACAGAAAGTGTGTTAGACACTTCGAGGTAACAGATAACATGGTCTTTGTCTGTCTAAAACCCCTCAGTTCCTCGACGATTGTGGATTCGAGCCACTAAATAATGGTGGTCTTGATAGCTGTAGACGACAAGGGAGTACTGGTTCTGGGCCCAGGAAACCAGTTTCCGAACCTTTTCTGACCAGAAGGTCAGCAGATTCAATTCCTGAGTGTCCACTGAACGGTCGGTCCAAATACAAATAAAAAAGTCGACCCCCTATTTGAAAGCTTATTTTCAAAACCAAAAAAATATGTTTGTGGACCACCCTAAAAACAGCCAAAATGAATTGTTTGTCACAACTTTGTGACGGCACAATTTGTCCCGCATAACGTAGCATTGTTCTTACTGGGCAGGGGACGACACAGCGTTTTCCTCTTGGGACAACCACGGAAAATAAGTCACGTACACCAAAAGCAACCAACAACAATGCCATGGAATATCACAGCATACCTAAACCAGCAACAAACATTATGGTTTATGCTGCTAGCAGCGCACACAAAACTAACTGGATCATCGTACGATGTAGACGGCCTACTGCGATGATAATTCAAAATTTGAATTAAGGAATTACACGCGATCGAACCTGCCAAGGAAATCAAGACAGAGACACTGCAAATTCCAGTAGCGACAGCGTCGACTGGAATTTAGGGAAGAAGCAGACGGGGTATAAAAGGAGCTAAACAAGGCAAATCGCTCTCAGAATTTACGCAGACCGGCAAGGCGACTACATCGTGGGATCATAGTACGGGTGAGTAGAAGACAAACATTTTAAAATTATAAGAATAGGGATGAGCAACCAAGCATTTGGTATTGTATTGTTGGCTTAACCACCACAATACAGTACTAAACGATCAACCAGACCACCACATGCTACTAGGATGGTATAGTCCCTACCATTTGACCCCAGACGTCCGGCTGGAAGCTCACGATATTAGTGTAGTATTTCTCAGAAGCAAGTAACCAAGCGCTTAATAGTGTATTGTTGGCTTAACCACCACAAACGCTTTAACCAGACCGTGTGGTGCCACTTGGATGGTATAGTCCCTACCATATGACCCCAGACGTCCGGTTGGAAACTTACGAGAAGTAGCAGAGCATTCCTTAGGAGCGAGTAACCGAGCGCTTAGTAGTGTATTGTTGGCCTAACCACCACAATGCAGTACTAAACGCTTTAACCAGACCGTGTGGTGCCACTTGGATGGTATAGTCCCTACCATATGACCCCAGACGTCTGGTTGGAAACTCACAGGGGTGGCGTAATAGCTCTTAGGAGCAAGTAACCTAGTTGTGCATTGTTGGCCTAACCACCACAATACAACCCTAAACTCTGCGGTCAGACCGTGTGGTGCCACTTGGATGGTATAGTCCTTACCATTTGACTCCAGACGGACTGTCGGAAGCTTGAGGCAGCGTAGAGAAAATAACAGGACAGTTACGGACGCTCTACTCCACTCGCAGTCCCGTTGTCACTGCGCCGCCAGTATATGGTACTCTAATTAACCGTTACCGTCACCAACGCTCAGCGAGTTTGTCACCAACGCTCAGCAAGTTTGTTACCAACGCTCATCAAGTTTGTCACCAACTCTCAGCAAGTACGCCCTATCAGGCGTAGCATCCATCGTCGTCCACACACATTAAGTTTGTCACCAACGCTCAGCAAGTACGCCCTATCAGGCGTATCATCCACGCACAGCAAGTATGCTCTATCAAGCGTAGCATGCATCGTCGTCCACGCACAGCAAATTCGCCTTATCGTCGGCAATGCAAAGCAAGCCCAAACGCGAGAGGATAGTGTAATCAGTTTACATATATATGTATATATTATCGTTATTGTAAAACATTAAGAAAACTAAAAGTGAATTAAAAAACTTTGAATTGAAAAGAAATGTGTCTCAATAAAGCAAAGTGAGGGTTCCCCTGTAAAATACTAAATTTTTGTAACCAACGAACCACTGGAGCCCACTGAGCTCTACCCCGGCCTGTGGAAGAACGTTGCGTTACCTCTTTGATATTTAATGTCCGAATTTAATAATTGATACATTGTTTTAAACGTTGATGAGTACAATATTTCTTTCATATATGTTATTCATCTCCGAAATCATATTTCACTAGTGAGGTCTGTTACTCAAAGTTCTCCTACAAGAAAAAACTAAAACACATTCTAAATATCTCATTTCAAAAGAAAAAGATTAGGAAAACTTTGTGTTTACTAGTATCAATGGTATACATATGTGTACTTTGGCTGTTGGCGCTGTAAAAAGTTACGGTTTTTACATAAGTGAATATATTACAAAGGATAAAAACGAAATTTCTACTTAATTCTTTTCTCATCGAATGAGTAATTAAATCGCCTTCACCTTCTTCTCCTGATAACACAAGAAATTGCTAATTTCTTATCATTGAGTTCTTCTCTTATTTCTGCAAAATTGGGTACTAACAACTAAGGAGTAATATCGAAAAAATCTTAACATATATAAAATTCAATAATTTTTAAACGGTTGATCTTAGTTTTGATTTTTTTTTTTTTATTTAATTGGTAATATTTTACAAATTACAGAAATAGAGATAGTTCTAACCACTATTTATGAACTCGTGGACCTTTTTTGGTAAGCCTTTCATTAGAGATTTGATAGTTGTTTCAGACACCTTTTTGGAACAGTTTGCCCATCTCCTTTTAAAATACTCGATATTTTGAGACACCTTTTTTGTGCTCTTTAAGTTTCTTTTCATAAAAGCCCAATATCTCTCCACTGGTCTTAGCTCCGGACAATTTGGAGGATTTGCCCCTCTTGGTACAAAAACTATGTTATTACTTTAGTGGCTCCAGAGCTTTCTTGCCGTAGTGACATGATGCCAAATCGGGCCAAAAATATGGAAGAAGTCTTTTTTTCAAACATTCTTTGATGTACATATATTTCGGTATTTATAGAGCCCACTGTAACAAATGACTTGCTTCTTTTGGCGCAACTGTATATAGCTTGCCATACCAGGAATTTTTTAGGAAATTTTGTCTGCTTTTGGATTCTAAATTGTTCTTTAACATTTCCTCGAGCTTCAGCAACATACAAATTTTGACCCAGAAGCTGCATAAAATCTGCCAGTACATACGTTTCGTCGTCCATTATACAACATGAATTTTTTTGTATGAAATTCGATTTTAATTTCCGAGCCCTACTTTTGGCGTCTAAATTTTTTGCAACATTCCTGTCTGGAATTTTTTGGACTTTGTATGTTTTCAAACCTGCATTGGCTTTAACCTTTCGCACCAAATAGTCAGAGCACTGGGCTAACCGGGAAGCTTTTCTACCAGATGTGTTTGGAGATCTTTTCAATATGCTTTCAATTTTCTTGACTTTCCCAATATCATGTGGTCCTTGTTTTCTTCCCAAACCAGGTTTCCTATCGATGGTCAAGTTCTCCTGAAACTGTTTAATAACATTGGAAACAGGTTGACGGCAGACTTTCAATTCTTTGGCCAATTTTTCGTAGAACCAATTTGGATTTTTTTGAAAATTTTTAATAATTTTAAGACGTACTTCTTTTTCTTCACTCATTTTGATCAAACTCACAATAAATCAACATGTTTGTCATTAAAAATAGCAACTGACATATTTTTCAAAGATAACAAGAAATTTTTAAATTTTACACCCAAAAAAATTATTAGGTAAAACGTGTGTTAAGATTTTTTCAATCTCACTCCTTATCTGAGCACCTTAATAAATTTAATCTCTTAAGTCCTTTGCAAACGGGGTTTAGGCCTGGTCAAAGTTGCTCCTCTGCAATGGTAAAAATTATGAACGACATTCGGACTTCGCATGACGATAACTTACTGACTTTATTGTGCCTCTTATATTTTTCAAAAGCCTTTGACAATGTGAATCACTCATTACTTTAAAGCAAATTAGAACTTTTATTTGGTTTTTGCGACAATGGTGCTAATCTTTTGCGTAGCTATTTGCGTGAGAGAATACAATGTGAAAAAGTTGGTGATACAATTTCTGATTTTAAGAAAATTATTTCAGGTGTACTGCAAGGCTCAGTTCTGGGATCACTACTCTTTTAAATTTTTATTAATGACGTTTTCCTGCAGTACAAATATGCCAGTATACATGCTTATGCTGATGACATACAGCTGTATTTGTCACTCTGCATTAGCCTTATCGAAGACTTGTGCTTCAGAACTAATGAGGATTTACTAAACATTTGTCAATAGGCTACAACTAATGTATTTAGCCTTAATGCCAATAAATCGTTTGTACTTCCGATTTTTAAGTGTAAAATTAATATGTGTGACATTCCACCACTTTTCATAGATAAGGTGCAACTTGAATTTGTTAATAAAATTGGTAACTTGGGTGTCGTTGTTAATTCCTGTCTATCCTGCGTTATCCACGTTAATGTAACTGTGAGCAAAGTATTTAATACGCTGAGAAGTTTAAGAATATCTGCAAGCTTTACTCCACAAATGAGGAAACTTCGTGCTAAGCAACTTATTTTACCTAAATATTTTATTCTGAGCTTATTTACACTGAACTTGACTCATCGTCCATGTATAAACTACGGATAGCATTTAACCACATGACTAGGTATGTTTCTGGTTTGCAGAAGTTTGACCACATTTCTGATTGGAGAAACAAAATTATTGACTGTGACTTTGAAGACTTTTTCAACTGTGTCTTTTTGCAAAATTGAATTAAAACTCCTACTTATCTGTATGAAAAGCTACAATTTACATAATTTAGCAGAACAAACGATTTTATTGTTCCGGAATTTAGATACCAAAACTCAAGCAGGTTATTTTTATCAGCATTATACAGCTTTGAGATTTTTAAGTTTAAATTTATTTGTATGTTCTTCCACTTGTTTGTACTGCCCATTCTTGTTATGCAGCAAAAGACTAGTTTCTTATTGTACTAATTTGTGATACCCAATAAATAATAAATAATATTAATAAATCCTCAATTGAGCCAGGAAGGTAACCTTTGGAATGCAGAGATGTTTCTGGCATGGCTGAAAAAACATCATATTTAAGCTCAATGTCATTTTCACTTTCAACATCATCAATTTGTTGTACAAAACTATCCAAAGACAACAATATCAGTACGCACTGACAACAAAAAATTGTATGGCATGGATGGGTTTGAACGCTGGATTCCAATCCGGACTTGCACTGGAAAATAGAAATAGGTTTTTCCAATTTGCCTCGTCGTATTTAGAACGATGCTTTAATATAGCATAATGTAGTTTTTACAACTATTTGCTTGCTAGTTGTCCCAACTTTCAAAGAGCCTTTAAAACTACTGGTATATAATAATTAAGTATAACTAAAATTAAAAGTGCATTAAAAATTTAAGTAGCTATAACTTGTTTGGTTGTAGATTTAGTTGAACACTTCTTGGGCTAGAATTTATTGATTTTGTAAGGGCTTTAATTTAATGAGAAATAAAATTACATTTAGGGGGTAGAACTTTAATATGATGAATATCATATATAAAAAGAAATATTGTACTCATCAGGACGTTTACATCCATGTATAATTTTTTAATATCGAACATCAAATACCAAAGTTTTTGGCTCTTTAGATACTCTCCACATAAGCTTTCAAATAGGGGATGAACTTTTGAAACTTTTTTCTGACACTGTCCCGGAACCCATATCAACAGCACACTTTTATGTTTTCTAACACAATCAAGCCTGGATTTACAAAGCATAACCAGTTTAGATGTGATAAGAGGATTAAGCAAGGATTTAAGCGCAGCCTGAGTGTCACTAAATACACAGATACTCCTTTTTCTCAAACCATTATCAATAACATGGTCCATTGCTTTGATGGTTGCAAAATTTTCTGCTTGAAAAACAGAAGCATACAACCCAAGAGAGAAGTGAAGATGCACCCCATAATTTTCAATGAAGAACCCAGAACCCAAACCGAATTCTGTTTTGGAGCCTTCACACAGTGTTTCGAGTAGAACAAGCTAGCTAGACAAAATTCAATTCTGCGGAGTAGGAAAAAAATAATTTCCATTTATTGGAAATACTTCTAAACTAAGGATTAGAACAATTTTGTTGGTCCTATGTGGCTAAGTATTGAGTTTATTCATTTAAAGTCAAATTTTTTATTTAAGTGGTTCATTGGTTTGGAATAAGCTAAAATTTTGTACATTTTCGAAAACTTTTTTCTATTATTTTGAATGACCTTGAATGCAGTGAGCTTTAACAGTTTTAAAAAGATGTTACCAAACTTTTTTTTCAGAAACTGTTTTTTAGTGACAACTTGGGACCAATTAGTCAAGCAATAATGGAGAAGTTTAACCTTCGGCTTTATCATTTGTGGAACACAGAGAATCGTTTCATTGCCCAATCTTCGCTAATTTAATTAAAGTCAAATCTAGTGCAAAAGCGATAGCCTTTTGTCCACGACTTTTTCTCCACCATTGCTGCCGTCACTTTCACTTTCATTGCACTACAAATGAATAAATGATAGATTTTGAAGAAACTGCAAATAATACCGTGTAGGGTAAATTGGGGTACCTTTTAAACAGGGGCACATTTGACTTTGCCATTTTCCGTATGACCACTCCCTAAAAGTCAAAAAGTTGAAATGCAGAAAAAAGCTTAATTTGATTTAATGATGATGTAATTTTCGACAACTAGTATGTAAGCGTTTTGTGAATTAATCGTTACTGTTTTTTAAAAAAGAGTAACAAAATTTGTTAGCACTACTCTTTAATGTTAACAAAATAAAAGTGAGTTCTGTGAAAATAAAACAAGATAAATTGTAAACAAATCATTAGGAGCTTTTGGGGTACATTTGACTATTCCCAAAGGAGCACATTTGACATATATCAATTGTTCCCTATATTGCAGATTTACGTATTTAGAATATAATTGTTATATTTTCTGTTTATACATTTTTTAAGATATGGTACGTAGCTAAAAAGACAAATCGATGCGAAAGTGAAGAGAGCTATTTCAGATATTAGAAATAAGCATGAAACGGTTCATCAGTCTCTGAAAAATATAGGGTAAATCGGACATTTAAAGTCTTTTATTTATTTATTTATTTATATTTGATTTCCTAGTACAACAAGATATAATAATCTTATAAGCTGCACTAGTCATTAATTTAATAAATGAAAAAAAAAAAACAAAACTTTAAAAGATTAACAAATTTTTATATCAAAGTTAATATTACAATAATCTATTAACAAAAAAAAATACTATTACATATATTTGCGATTGGTTCTACTTGTATTTACATTTCTGAGTAGTACTGAATAAGTTTCTTTTTGAACATTAAAGCGTTGCCTATACATTGGAAATCATTTGGTAGAGAGTTCCAAAGATGAACAGAAAAAATATAAAATTGTCTTTCATACTAAATTTTTTCCAATTCCATCCACGTTTTTCCTGTAGTATGACATTATCAATCAACGTCCTTGCGCGAAATTTCAGTACTGTACCCTAAATGGTTCTAGATATATACCAAAAAAAAAAAGATTGTATGGGAGGTGCCACACCTACTTGTAATTTTGGACTATGCCTATCATATGATCAGAGTTAGAGTTTAAAGTTGTGGCTGGGCTGGACTTAACCAAAGCACTCAGTCAACGAGGACCATTGTGCTATACCCAAGGATAAAACCAGTTGAAGAGAGTAGAGAGACAGGAAAGTTATGTGGGGATAAATGGGAAGAAGGTCTAGGGTCTCTCAACCTCGAACTTCTTTGTTTCACTGATGAACCTTAGAGTCGTATGAAGAGGGAGAGTATAGACATTATTCATACTCAAGACATCACTACCCAACAGTCTTAATCTAATTCTCGCGAACGCCGGACAGCTAAAAAGATAATGCAACGTAGTATCGTCGTCCTCAAGACACGATTGGAAAATTAGGTCGGTGATGACGCCCATATTAGTCACATGCTGACCACATGTGTTGTGCCCTATGATAACACCCACCAGTAATCTCAGGTCCTTTCTTCTCAGTTTCAGAAGAAATTCCGCATATTTCCTGTTAGGTTGTGTCACGCAGCACTTTGCGGTTCTGCAGGAGTCAAGCTCGGGCCATCTTTCTCTATGAATAGAACCCACAAAATCGTTGATCCAACGCATGATCTCCCCAGAACTTACGCCAAGAAAAGGTTCCGGACCGCATGGTGTAATTGCAGACTTGCAGATTGCAACACTATTTAGTTTTGCCTAACACTCGCTGACCAATTTTGAGGAGCTGTCAGGGTTAGCAAGGGTCTTATGCACTTCCCATGCCATCTCTTCTCCATTAGGTAAACTGACGCCATCTTTCCAGTGGAAAAAGAGTACTTGGTCCATCGTTCATGTACTTAACAACCGGATCCAGTACCGTTTGAAGTTTTGGATCCGTTGGTAGAGAAAACATGACGAAGACTCCGGAATACGATCTCTGGACTTAACATTAATCACGTTTCGGGAACCTGACATCATATCTTCTTCCGAATCGGATGCAAGACACATGATTGTCCACGGGCATCAAGAGCAGTGGGCACTGTGCTGACAACTGGTGGTATATCATACTCTATTTAACCGGAGTCAGTAGGCCGCTCTCATCGTTTCTTTACGGATTTGAAGATCCAGAGGAAGCAAGTCAAGCAAAGCACTGAGAGCATCAGAACTGCAGTGTTACTCCCTTCATTGTTGGTAATAACAGGCCATCCTTCTTGCGTTTCCTGGTGAAGAGCACTAAGGTGCTTCTACCAGGATTCACTGAAAGACCCTGCAGGTCGCACCAAACCTCGATCTTGTCCAAGACTTCTTGCATTTTGATGCACACTGTCTGTAAGGACCGTTCCGAGACTAGTACGCACACATCGTCAGCATACACTTGGATGTGAACTCCAAAATTTTGCAAATCATTAAGAAGGGAGTCCACCACGAAGCACCATAGAAGAGGAGAGAATACGCTCCTTGGGGGCATCCTTTCTCAACCTCGACCATAACACTGTCATCGTTTTCTCCTTCCGTGATAAGCAGCCGTTTGGATATCATGGTATGAATTCATCGAATGACGGTTTCTTCAACACCATATTGTCTGGCCGAAGAGCACATCGAGTCGAAGGTAGCGTTGACAAAAGCCCCTTCGATATCGACAAACACTCCCAGGGTGTAGTTCCCTGCTTCCAGCCCTTGTTCAACTGTACTAACTTAGTCGTGAATTTCCACTCTGATAAGCATGTTGTCGAGAATTGAGGGGGGTTTGGCTTAGAACCTTCAGCCTGATGTGCTTCTCGACTATGCGTTCCAGACTTTCAAGCAAAAACGATGTCAAGCTTATCGGTCGGAAACTTTTCGGTAGAGCGTAGTTATCCCTTCCCGGTTTAGGAATAAATACAACTTTAACAGTGCGCCAAATACGTGGAATATATCCGTGAGCGAGACAAGCCGTGAAGATCCTTTCCAGAACCTTCATAAGATTTGTCCCTCCCCGCTTTAGCATGATTGGATAAATGCCGTCGGGTCCAGGGGACTTAAATTCATCGAATGGCGAAAAGGCAAACCTTAATGTCTCTTCGGTGACTATCTTAGAGGCTTTCTGGTACTGGAGCCAACCTGACAGCCCTTTGAGAAGCAGGTACCTTGCAAGGAGTACGTCATTAACTTCTGACCTAGAGTTAGTGTAGGAGCCATCGAGCTTCAGAAGTGAGTCCAGCTTAGCCGTCCGGTCCCTTTGAAGAACTTTGCATAGCCGAACCCTTCTGATCTACCATTTCACTGAAAAAATTTCTATAAGAGTCCAGTTTTAAATATTTCACCTTCTTCTTATAGTCCTTTTGCAGCTGACGGTAGGCAGTCCAGTCCGCTTCCAAACGAGATTTAAGGGCTAGATTCAGAAGCTTCCTGGAGTTTTTCTGGAGTTTCGAAAACTCAGCGTTCCACCAAGGGGCCGTCTTACCTTGTCTACTCTTACGTCCCGGGCACACCATCTCTTAGCAATCAACCAAGATTCGTCCTAATGTATTAGAGGCTTCCTCGATTGACTCTGTTGTCCGGAGTTTAGGAATTATTATTGACTTTTGTCAAATACGCCCCTTGTAAGTTAAATGTGCCCCGTGCCTGAGGCACTTTTGTATTTATTAGATTTCCTTAAAACACGTTTAAAACTTTGTTTAGTTACGATGTCTCCTTTAAGTGATCCCTGATCAACCTTGCTCAAATTGTTATTATAAACTTTTTCTCTATTCTTGTTAATTAAACGAGGGTTTTGTCAAATAATGTAATAAAATTTAAAAATCTACTACAAAAAAAGCAAGTTTCTATTACATTCTGTTGTATTGTCAGTTGATTTGCCATTTTTTTTAATGTTACAGACAACACATAGGGATAAAGCCCCTATAAATGCAGAACATTGGGGAAAGGAAGATAGGTTAATGTGAGTAGGAAAGAGGGAGAGGTTCGTGAACGTTCGTTTTAAATTTGGAAAGTTCATAACAATTAGGAAAAGTATTTGCAGGCAGTCTGTTCCATAATGGCGAGGAACGACAAAGGAAAGAACTATCTCTGAAATGCATGGTGCGTAGGAATACCGAGTGAACATCTACCATGAAAATAGCGGAAGAATGGAGTCGTACAGTTCGTGATATTCTAAGGATTTAAGGCCACCTTCTGGTCTAGATTTTCCAAAAATTTTTTTTTATATTTCAAAAGTATAGATTTTTAAAAGTATACTGTAAATTTTTTTTTTTGGGACGGCTGTAAATAGTGTAGATCATGTGGAGAACAGTTGGAGTGAAGTATTTCGTACACCGCTTTAGAAAGCTGAGACACTTGGCTGCTTCTTCCGCCACGTCAAAAATATGATTATTCCAACGAACGTCACATTGGATCGACATGCCCAGAACATAAAAGACACTGACTCCGCAAAAACTACCCCATCCATAACAAGGGGGTTTATAGGAAGTGAAAACAAATTATTGTAGGGTCAAAGAATTAGGGCGTTTTTTACAGGTATATGAATGATAAATATTTTTTTACATCAAGTGTGAAATAACTTAACCAATCACTTGGTATTTTTGTAAGTCATTTTAATGCAAACATTGAAAAAGTAATTTGGAAAATTTTTGTTTCTCAGAATGTCCGTTTAAGAAAAATTATTTTTCAAACAATTGAGTAGTTATTAAAACGTGAATTTATTACCTCTAATATGTGCTCCGACTGGTTTTCTCTATCTAGTTTCCTCTCTGTTGTAGTTAGTTCTCCTGGAAATTTAAAAAGAATACATTGTTAAAACAAATTTTGCCACTAAATATTATTTAAACTTTGCTATGCCATACATAAGTTAATTTTGTAATGTGAAGGATTAATATAGATATGTTATGTACATTAAGGTGAGCGGAGATGTATGGTCAAAAAAGCTCTTGTGAGTTGCCCCCGCGATTGATACATTGGGTCATTGTGAGTCTAGCGCCATAAATGGTTTTTCCATTGCGAACACTCCTCGTGAGCTTGAATCCAACTGAAAATATTTGGGCTATTATTAAACGGAAAATTCGTCAAAATAAGCCCTTAACTATGTCCAAACTGAAGGTAATTGTATCCACTTGATACAACGAGATTTCCGAAGATTTAATAAAAAAACTTTGTGATAGCATGTCTTCTCTGGTGTCATCAAGGCGAAAGGGGGCCATACTCGTTACTGAAAGCATTTCCTTCGTTTAAAAAATTTACAAATATCGTTATTTCTACATAAGTAGCATGTAACATGTTTAACAATATTATTTTTAGAATCAAATTTGTTAATTTGACTTTAAAATATAAGCTTTTTGGTAGTGAATATTTTTCTGAATGGAATACATGCTTCAATTATAGTCATTTTTTGTTTCAACTATTTAAAAACCTAACAAATGTTTTTAAAAGCATAATTTTAATAAACATTAAAAAAAATAAATCGGTTCAATAATAAATACACAGAATAAAAATATTTTATCAAATCTAAAATTTTTTGAGCTCGAGTGTATTATATTGATATGATCATCACATTTTTTAAACATATATCATTGCAAAAATGGAATAAATCAGATTATTAAAACGCCTACTTCCCATATATGTGAAATTTTTAAAACGCTATAACTTGAACCCATTGAGGTTTTAGTGATGAAATTACATACACAGATAGACCTCGTTTAACATGTACTTCTTATAATCCGGCCTCGCTCTAACTAGTCTCACTTTTTGCAACATATCTTCGTTTAGCACGGTAAAAGCCTCGTTCTAACACGATATCGAAAGCAAACAACAATTTTTTGCTCATTGTTTCGCAAAATTTTCACGAAAAAATATTGAAGTTCAAGGTCTGCTGAGCTCAGTTTTTTGCCTGGAACGCTGTAAAGTTTGTTTTGTGCCCCGTTGTATGTATGTATATGTTAGGCTATGAATAGACGAATGTACTGGCGACGGAAAGAAAGCTGAACTAGACGCGTCGCCAGTTTTTCACGCAAAAACAAGAGAAAAATCTGCAAGTTTAGGGGATGGATTGACCATAACTTCTCTACGTTAATCTGTAATGATCTCTGCTAAGTAGGATATCGATCACAATCGATATCGGAAAGTTATAGTGATTCAAAAACTGTTCATATAAAGAAACATTTGTGTGGCATGATAAATAGCCAAGAATGGCGTCAAATCGAAAAGTAACAGTATTTTGTGTTTTTTTTTATTTATTATGTATAACTATAATTTCAATTAAAGAAATATTTCTGAAATTTCCAAAGAAAAATATTTTTGAGTGTCTTTTAAAATTTTGGAACGTAATCCCCCTTTTGCACTGATCCCTTGTATGGTTTAACACTGTTTTGCTTAACACGGCATTTTTCAGGAACGTAACCCCCGTGTTAAGCGAGGTCTCCCTGTACTGGCAAATATTTACATATTCATATATCATGGTAAAAATTATCTCGATTGGAATATTGCTACGCCTACCTCTCATACATGTGAGATTTTAAAAATACTATCGTAAAACATAAATTCAATAGTTTGTAATTATATTTATACATATGAGAGGTAAGCGTGATAATGATCCGATAGGGCCTATTTTTTTAGCGTGGCATATGATTATGGCAATTTATATTAGTACATCTAATATAATAATTGCAATAGATTCAAGGTTATTGTTTTTCGAAATTTCACGTATAGTAAGAGATTTGATCAAACAAACGTCAATCGTACGCCAAGTAACTCGGTCTTTAAAAGCTGTTGTATTCTAATCCGTCGTTTTATCTACAATTTCGGTCGTGTTTGATGCTACTTACCTAAACATTAATAACTTTATTATACAAATACTTTTACAGTCTTTTTAACAAGAGCGTGTACGGCCTAAGTCCTTCAAAAAATGCCCCAATCAAAACAAAGATTCCACATTAATTTTAAACATTTCTTTGTCCAATGCGCTGACATATCAATATTATAATATACTGTTCAGTTACCAAAATTTTGAGTAATTTCGGGGTAACGCGAGGTCATATTATCTCTAGATTTTCGGCGTACGATTGCTGCAAACACCGCCATTTTGATTTAAGCTGTCGTTTGAATTAGATTAATAACACTAGTTTACATATAATTATTTTTTTTTTCTGGGCAATGAACACCACTATCCAATTTCTATGTAAAATTGGTCGCTGAGCCCGAAAATCAGCTCTATTTTAAATTCTATGGTGTGGTTTTGGAGATATCGCCAGTTGAATTTCTTTTATCGAAACAAAAAAGGTTTGTCCACATGATTACAAATATCTTAGAAATTATAATTAAATGTAATTACATTGCGCGTTTAATGTTGTCAAGTCGGTTGAAATCGAATTATAAATGACTGAGATATAGATATTGAAAGCTCTATTTTATTGTGATTTTTGAGAAATTTTCACACACGACCTGCTAAGTTTTCTTTCTCACAAAAAGTAATCACAAAATCTGAGGCTTAATTTTTTTAATCGATAAACCATTTCATTACAAAAGTATTTGAAGCATAAAACGATAGCAATCGGATAAAAAATGACGAAGTAATCAATGATTGAGTAAAAATAAAATATTCTAGAAAACTAGAAATTTTTCTCTCACCACTTGAACTATTGCAATTTTTCGCTGTCGGGTCTTCCCTGATCAAGAACCAGCAGTAGTCTTCTATCATGTTCTCATCCCTGAAACTTTGATATCGTCTTTCGAGTAGTAAAACTGTAACCTGAAAGACCATTATTTTATCATATCTCAAAAATTTACCCATAGAAAAAAGAAGTGAATCTGATTTTCGTGTTCATGATTTTGGTTCATGTTATATTTTTAAAGTGAATCTTTGTATTCCATGTGTTAGTGACCTTCTGCACCAGTTTTTGTTGGGTTGCTTCAAGTGTAATGGTAGAATTGGCTTCAAAAGCTCATGCTATCACTGAATCCTGCTGCTGTGATGTTCCTCTAGAAGCACAATGATTTGGTAAGTCGTAAACATTCTGGTGTCTTAAAAAGAGCTGGTTCCATTTCTTTACGAATGCCTTCAACTTCTTAAGGTATTTGCAGCACCTTTCTAAGACATTTTGGATTCCTTTGGCTGTAAGCAAATAATGATAGCTTAAAGACGTTTTGCATATACGGAGCTCGATTTGAAAAATTGCTTATACAACGAAATTGTAATTGCGATTGTTTGAAAGGTTATACAGCGCCATTCGCAATGAAATGTTGAAAATAAAGTCTAACTTGATACTTAAACTTGTTCGTTCAATTAAGCCGAACACGCTCTTGTTGAAAAGACTGTATATCGAACATTTAATTTACATTAAAATATTTAAATTTGGCTGCCCAACCCAGGGCACAATTTAAAATTTTACACAATAATTATACGAGAGACGATAAGTGCGATCGCATAAAAGTCATAAGTAATTATTTTACGAGTTCTCGGGCTATAGAATTTTTGAAAGTCAAAGCAATGTCGAATAGCAGAAAAGGTGGCGTCAAAGAGGACGCTGGGGCGATGTACAAGGAAGTGTCGATTTCAAGAATGTTATTAAGTTGCTTGCTGAAAGGATGGAAAGAGAAGACAAACATTTCGGTATCAAAAACAAAATCGTAAAGTCAGCATCGATCGTTTGAAGGCAGCATTTTTACCATATGAAGAAGACAAAACGCCAAAAACGACGAATTCGACACGCTAAAATGATCACACAGCAGCAAAGAAGACAGAAGGGAGTTCAGATGAAAGAAACGCAACGAAACAAAAACCAAGAAACCACAACCAAAGAAGACGCTGTCTGAAAATCTAGAAGCGGAAGATCAGTTCACTTTCCAAAGAGGTCTGTGCAAATTTTAACATGACTTAAATTCATAGCGTCACTGTACACTGGTCGAAATCACTGATCTAGCGGCATTTAATTCGAAATTTAAAACTTTTAAATTGATAAATGTTTTGCTTTGTATCAATTACCGATACTCCACAGAGCGAATTACCGTTTTTAGTTTTGTTTTGCTTTCAATATTCGCACAGCTATTAGCTGTCAAATGTAACATACGTTGCAGCAAGTGCATTGAAAGAATTTGGCGCTTAATTACCCAGTGTGTGTTTTTTTAGTGTGTGCCTATATTAAATTAGTTGATTAATAAATTTTATAAGTTAAAGTTTTTATTGAAAGCAAAAGGTATGTATTTACTAAAAAATAAATATTTGTGGCTTGTATTTAACCTATTTAGCCTGTTTAACAGAAATAAATTGTAGTAGTTAGCATTTGTGGTAGCATATTTGAAGGGCTATATACTATAATTTCATGTGGAAAAGTGGAAGAACTGCAACATAACGTTATCGAGTTGTACCTCTAAAACCCAAGTCAACAAAGTTTTACAAATTGTAAATATTGAACCAAGGTGCTGACACCATAAATAATGCCCCTCCTCCAATTGGCATGATGTCAGAAGAAGCACAGGAATAGGGCAGCGTCATACACGCAAAAGGAAAACAGAATGGAGGATTTAATGCACTCACTTCTATTCTCTTCTAACCCTCTCATATCCACGCTCACCAAATGGCCTTCTAGCTATTCTTGAAGTTAAATGCTTATTTCTAAAGACGAATTCACTATGTGCAATGAACTTTTAAAACTTTGAACGCTTTTTCACAAAACTGTATTTTCTTAAAAACGGCTCAACCGACCAATCTCAAATTTGTTACATTTTGTTGGTTTTTTTCATTTTGGATGATCCGATCCAGAGATATCGTGCTCTCCGCAAGATGCCTTTTTTTAAAGAATTTCCTGGAGATAACCTTTGAAAATCATTATTAGAAATAAATAAAATATTTTTAATAAAGTTGAAAAATTAGGCAATATGCATGTAAAATTTTATATCAATACAATAAAAAAATTTTTCAGGAAAAATGCTTCAAAATAGATTTTTTTTCGACCTCCTGAGTGCGAATAACTCCTTTAGCCATTTGTATTAATTATATTCATTGTTTATATTTAAAGCACAGAAATAAATAATAATTTTTAAATTTAATTCTTTACGCATTTTATACTTGAAAATAAGCAAAAGGCTTTGTTATTATACATTTGCGAATTTAATGCCGCTAGATTGGGTATTTCGACCAGTGTGAACTGGTGAGGGAGCAATAGCTTAAAATTAATTTCATTTAATTTGCATTGACAATAATAATGTTTAATTTAAGTATTCACGTTTATTGTACCGATTTAATTTACTGCACTAGCCACGATATCAAATTATCGTTCAATATTCAGCTGAAATGTAAGAAAGTTGGAAGATAGTTTTTTGGAGTTTTTGTTACGTGGTACACTTAACAAGTTCAATTTCAATTTATTAACAAAAAAACAGTGGTGCTTTGAAAAAATATATATAAACACAATAAAAGAAAAGTAGAATAGAACTAAAATTCTTATAAATAAAAATAAACAGAAAATAAAAGAAAATGAAAATAAATTATTAATAATAAGGAGCTTAACTTAAAAATAGACCAAGGGATGTAGTACAAATTAAAATAACATTTTTGATCTTAAGCCGCAGAGGGATACATTGATGCGTAGGTATATAAAACAGATTAATACTATGTTCCCACTGATCCGAAATTGCGTGGTTTCGACCATTTCCGTGGTTTCGGCTGAAACTACGCTGAAATGCTCAGTTTCGTCATATAAAAGTATGTCAAATGAAACCACGGAAATAAGGTGGTTTCAACGATTCGAAATCACACAAAAATCTAATGCAACCCAAACACATTCAGTGTTCACTGAAATGAATATTAAAAAGAATTTGCTCTGAGATTTCTATTTTGACATTTATATTTTGCCTTGATTACAACTTGAAACTATAGAAAAAAACGAGAATATAAAAAGGGAATTTGTGTCGTGCGCTGGAAGGAGCTCATAGCCCAACTATCGGCAGAAAACGTGGAGGATTCCGAAGGGGAAAAAAAAACATCATACATATTAACGAATGAAGGAGGAGCTGCATAGTGACTGCGGTTAAAGTGAAACAAGATACATAAGAATTGACACTTTCTTCTATACACTTTTATTTTGTTACTAAATATTTTGTTTATCATTTTGATTCTCTTTGTATTCAAATTTATTCAATATTAGCAATAATTATCGTAGCCGCCGGCATTTAACAACAAGAAATAAACAATGTAGTGTCAAACGAAACCATAATCGAAATCATTGTGAATGTGAACGATTGCAGTTTTTTTTGAAACCATTTGCCGAAACCACGCAATTTCGGCTCAATGGGAACATGGTATAAGGGCAAATAAAACAACTAACATATTACCACAACTTTTGAAACAATTTAAAAGGTTTCATTTGAAAAGAATTTAAGTAGTAAAGGCTTAACATTATGCAGGTCTATGTTTCTTTTGATTTGTAAAGGAAGTGTATTCCATAGTCTAATAGTGTTAACGAAAAAAATTCTAGATGAATTAAGGTATTTGAACTTGGGTACACTAAAGCTAAAGGTAGCTTGAACAGGACTATACGGTTTCTAGCTTTCAGATAATCAGAAATGCTGCAGCCAAGAATTCGGTTTCTCCATGAAGTTATGTGATCAAATCTTCTCAGGCCGTAAACGTAGCGTGTTACATTATTGAAAGCAACTTCAAGCTTGGGGAGCGAATGAAAGTCAACTTTACTGTATATGAGCTCCGAGTAGGTTATAATAGGTAATACTAACTGGATAGCCAGTTTCCGCTTGATATCCACAGGAGTAAATGCAGCAGATACTCTCAAGTTACGAAGTGTTAAGAATACTCTACTAATAACATTATTGAAATGATCAACACAAGACAGATTCGAGTTAATATAAAAACCTAAATTAGTTATTTTGTTAGCAAATTTCAATTGAACGGGAATGATAGTAGGTGGAACTTTGCCCTTTGAGATAGGTAACACAAATGATTTATTAGCATTTAAACTCAAAGCATTGTCAAAAGCCCATTTACCAATTTATTCCTCATTTATTCTCGCACTGAGATTGTCAACAAGACCCATACGGTTAGACAAATACAGCTGAATATCATCAGCATACGCATGAACATTAACATTTTTACACGAAACAAAGATGTCATTAATAAATAGACTAGACAACAAAGGAACTAGAATTGATCCTTGTGGTACACCAGATGTTACCGATTTATACTGAGAGTGGGAATCCGCCACTCTTACTCTTTAAATTCTTTCTTCTAAATAGCTCCTCATTAGCTTTATTGAGCTTGTACAAAACCCAAAATAAGACTTTAGCTTTTGACATAACAACAGATGGTTCACAGAATCAAACGCTTTAGAAAAGTCCAAAAGACAAAAAAGTGTCAGATCCCCCTGATCATAAGGCATGCGAATATTGTCAATAATTTTCATCATTGCAGTGAAACAACTATGGCCCTTTGGAAACCCAGATTGAAGTGGTGAGAGCAGATTGTTTTCAAATACGTAATTTGAGATTTGCTTGGACATGAGTGTTTCACATATTTTAGATAAAGAGGACAAAACACTAATGGGTCGAAAATCATTGATTGCATTCGCAGATGATTTTTTAGCTACTGGTAAAATTGATGCTATATTCCACATACTTGGAAAAGAAGACGTAGTAAAGCAATGGTAAATTACATGTGTCAATGGAGCTAAAATATATGGTAATTGGCACACCATCTTCACCCACAGCATAAGATTTTATCCTCTTGACATATCTGAACACATCACTTTCATCAACAGCAGAGAACTGAAAGGATTTGTTTGAGGGGACAGTAACATGAAGACTACTAACACTAGGACTAATAACACTAGGCTTACAAACGGAAGTAAGCAAATTATTTAAAAGATCAGGAGCTAACACAGGGAATCACATTTACGGTGCACACCTAGACTCTTAATATTACGCCATAAGTCTTTCGAAGAAAGTGAAGTATTCAACTTCAAAGAACAAAATTGTTGCTTAGCTTGTCTGACAATTAGGGAAGCTCTATTTCGGGCAATCTTGTATAAACCCCAATTCACATTTGTCGGTTTCCTTCTCCAGATAAAATGCAATTTATTGCGTTTCTTAACAGCAATTTCAACATATGAATTATACCACGGACATGAATTATCTTTTATATGAACAACACGTGGTGGAACGTGAGTTTCAAGTACCTTACGCAATTTTTTTACAAGAAAGTCAAGTTTTTCATCCACAGAACTCATAAGCCAACAATCATTCCAATGGATACTGGTAAGGTCAGAAAACAGAGTACTAACATTAATAGCATTAAAATCACGAAATTCATTTTTTCGGTTAAGATTGACATCCAAAGTACAAAAAATAAGGTTATGGTCCGAAACCAAAAACATTTTATCAAATTTTAAAACTCGCGTAGTGTCAGAAACAATAAAAAGGTCTAATAGACTAGGTCTAGCGTTATTTGCAAATCGTGTAGGAACAGATGAGTTTACAACCGACAGACCAGCAGAAGCAATAGAATCACATAACCTCGCTGTATACTGATCATCCGAAAGCAGGTTTACATTTAAGTCTCCACAGATCAAGTAATGGTCGTATTCAATAAGGGAGGCAGACAACTTTGCAAAGAAAGGATCAATGCTCAAACACTTGTTTGGATTGTAAACACAAGATAGCAAGACTTTCGTGTTGCTATCAGATATTCAGCAATGAGAAATTCAATATCTGAACTTTTTGATTGGCAAACTAATTTCATATTTAAGCAGTTTTTGCAAAAAATTGCGATACCACCATCTTTTTTATTAACACGATCATTTCTTAACAGTGTATAATTATTCAAGTTAAAATAGGACTCATGCAATTCAGTCTTGAGCCACGTTTCAGAGACAAATATGGCATCAACAAGGGAATTGTCTAAGACAAATTTAACATAATCCATCTTCTGTGAATTAAGACTGCGTGCATTGAAATGAACGACATTCAGCCCATCCGATTATTTACACAAAACGTTGATTAAAGCAGAATGATTTTGATTAACACCAACATTAGAACTACAAAAACTTAGACATTAATTTATTTGCGTGATAATAATAGTTGCATCATAGTGTTCTGGTTTTTAGCCATCTCTTGCATTGATGCCATAAACTGCTGATCACACTGCATCAGCATTGAGACCACTGACTCCATTCCTTGATTCAGTGATGGTGATTCCTTAGCCTGATTGCTAGCATTCATCTTGAGACTATCAGCATACGATTTCAAATTACCATTAGATATGGCAACTGAAGTAATTGCTGTCTGCAGATGGGGAGTATCAATGTTAATATTATTGTGCTGCGGGCAGGGTTGCCTCTGATTTGTGTTGCCTCGCTGCTTCATGCCTAGATAATTAGCAGTATTGTTACCACCACAGTTACTGCAGTTTTTTGCGCTTGCATCATCTACCTTTTTGGGGCATAGATTAGAGGGGTTAATTCCACCACAGATAACACATACACTCGGGAGTTTACAATACGATTTTGAGTGACCAAATTTCTGACAGTTAATGCATTGAATTGGGCCTGTGCGATTGCACGGCTCTTCTACTGTGATTTTGCGGTGTATCACGTATTTTAGAGTGAATATTGGGTGTTTGTCTTCCATTGCCAATTTATTAAAGCTTGCAGCTAGTTCGATTTTATAAAGGGGTTGTTGAATATGTTTACGATTAACCATGTTATAGACATTTTTGGCATCATAACCTTCTTCTATCAATGCCTCTTTTATCTCATCAGTGTTCACACCGGGTTCAACACCTCTTACAACAACTGAGACAACTTTACAAGTTTTTAGCTGATAAGAATAAAACCTTTTTTTTGTGCTCAAAGTCCCTAATGACCTTCATATGATCATCTTCGTTGTTGATTTGGATCTTAGTTTCACTAATCTCACCCTTAGTTATAGGGATAACATAATAATTGATTCGAGTGGTTGGCTATAATACTGGAGTTTTGCTCTCTGAGGAATATTGAAGCCGGTTTAGGGCTATTAGGTCGTATAGTATCGTCCGTATCTTCATTGAGAAGCGGTAAAAATCGATTTCGGCTAACCACTTGCTCAGAATTTTTTTGTTGTTTCGCAGGAATTGTAATGATTGCTGATTTAGGGCTGCGTTTTCTTTTGGGTATTTTAATGTACCTGTCCAAACCAGTCTGTGCAGAAGATCCTTGTTTAATTATAACTTTAGTTGCACTTACTTTTGGAGTTGCTGGTGAATTGATAGCAGGGGAAGGGCATTCCATGCTCCAAGAGCCTTCCATTAACTTCAAAATTTAATGTGCTTGCAGCGAATGTTGCTCATGCTGTTAAGGTAGCTGTTGTTGTTGCAATTGTTGAAGCTGTTTTTGTACCATTTGAATTTGTCGTTGTAGCTTCTGCTGCTGTTGCGGTAGTTGTTGCTGGTGTTGAAGTTGCTGTTGTTGTTTCTGATGATGCTGTTGTTGTTTCTGATGATGCTGCTGTTGTTGTTGATGATGCTGTTGTTGCTGCTGTTGTTGACCGTCACCAGGAGGTGACAGTGAGCGATTCAGACCAAT
The DNA here is from genome assembly GCA_963691655.1 of Toxonevra muliebris. Lineage (NCBI taxonomy): Eukaryota > Metazoa > Arthropoda > Insecta > Diptera > Pallopteridae > Toxonevra > Toxonevra muliebris. Next base: position 85,011,384 of record OY829326.1, read on the forward strand.
TAAGTTTCGAATCCAGAATGGTACCGAGATACCTTGCTTTCGAAGAGAGATTCAGTGTCACTCCATTCAACTTTGGTAAAGCAAACTTAGATATTTTTGTTTTCCTTCGGTTCTTCGGTTCTACGGCTTCGGCAAAAAATGGTCGAAGTGTTAACTGAATTATTTTGCCGAAGCCAAAGATTATAAGCGTGTCATTTTGAAAAAAATTCTACTACAGATTTGCAGTGAAAACCTCTGAATTGAATTATTTAAACATACAAATAAATAAATATGAAGTGGTTATATAAAATATGTATATTGCAATTTCTGTGTTCTATTTTCTCCGATTGCTTGTTCCATTTTTACGTTTGAAGTAACCCACAGATTTACAATCTTATAAACTGAAATCAGTTATTTTTTAACATGCAACCTTTAGAGAGAGGGGCCCATTTTGTGCTCTACACAAGATGGGTCTGGGGTGGAAACTGCGAACACACAACCTCTTCCACTCAATAGTCAATAGACTAAGCGAAACTAGATGGCCTGTGTACTCCGGTAAGCCCAGCGGCTAACCACGGTCGAGTGTAGTTGGGTTCTTGCTGTCTAAGCAAGCAGGCGCAGCTCAAATAGAGTGGATCCCACACTCCGATCGAATTATAGTGGCCTGTTTTCGATCCCGCGTCAGAAACATTACCTGCATCCAGTGTTATGCACCAAAAGAGGTTGCTCCCTACGCCGAAAAAGAGGCATTCTACAGCCATCTATCAAGGGTATCATCAAATACCAACAAAGGTGGTATAGTGCAATTATTAGGAGACTTCAATGCTCAAGTCGGCCCGGACAATAAAAGTATGGAGCGTGTTATGGATAGACATGGCTTGGGCAGGATGACCGACACCGAATTTCACGGAATAAGCGAGAAGCTGACTGGGCTAGTGACCACCACCTGCTAATAGGAATAGTACGCCTTAAAGTTGCCGCTATCAACAAATCACACCAATTGCAGGTTCAGAGGAAATTCAATATGCAAAATCTTTAAAACCCAGTAGTACGCCAAAGTTATGTTCAATCATTACAAGTAGCCGCAAATGCTTTAAACGCCGAACAATGCCATGATTGGGCGACAATCAGAAACATCTTCTGTGAGTCTGCTAAACGACACGATGGGTATCCGCAGCGAAACCGTAAGTGTTGGTTATCTGATACAACATGGAACCTCATACAGCGAAGAAAACAAGCGAAAGAAATAAAAGCCAACGTTCGCCGAGACAAACATGCTATGGCAGACGCACTCGCATCACAGGCCCAGTCAGCTGCAGAAACCAACCGCAGCAGGGATCTGTATAAAACAGCGAAAAAACTGGCAAATGGTTGCAATAATCACCATGCAGAAAAACAGCTTGTAGTGTCGGAGGAATACTACACACTTATGCTCTCCTTGGCACCAGCAGCCGTGCAGAATATTTGTGACTGTTTATCACACAATATAAACAACTCAATTAAAACTAGCAGCCCAAACACGCAGGAAATAATAAATGCAATAAAAATTCTTAAAAACAACAAGGCAGCAGGACTTGACAATATTTCACCTGAACTTTTAAAAGCGGACTATGAAACCAGTGTGCGCCTAATTAGCCCGATAATTGATTACTTTTGGGTTAAAGGAGAGCTGCCTGTAGAGTTAAAGGAAGGTGCCAACATCAATCTTCCTAAGAAAGGTGATCTGTCAGAATGCAAGAATTGGCGAGGAATAACGCTTCTCAACATGATGAACAAAATAATTGCTCAATAATTAACATCCGCAAATCGGGCGCTCTGAATGCAAATCTACGAACGAAACGTCAACAGCCTCAGAGTAATAGTAGAGCAGTCTGTAGAATGGCGATCTCCTCACTACCTCATCTTCATTGACTTCCAAAAAGCATTCGACACTCGTTAATATCACGAGATTTGGAATGCACTGGCATGTAAAGGTTTACCAAAACCCCTAATCGAGCTAATCCTAGCATTATACACCAACGCTACCTATCGCATCTTGCATAAAAAGGAGCTGAGTGATCGTATACCAGTTCGACAAGGTACTCTTCAACATTGTGTTGGACGTTGTGATGAGCAAAGCTACACGCGAAACTAAAGGAATAACGTGGGGACGGCTCGAATATATTGATTACGCTTACTATATTTGTTTATGACTCACACTTTTGCAGACCTGTCAAATAAATGAACACTGGTAGCAGACTTCGGCTACGGCCAAAAAAATAACCTTCGGTCGGACACTAGTTCAGACTGGAACTGAGATCGCATATTAGACATTGCACAACATTCCGCCACAAGTCATTTGAAAAATTTTACTTGTAAGTCATTGTCAAGAAAAATGGGGCATGGTAATTCATTTTCTGCAGAAGAAATTCGAAAAATATTGCTTCATAGGAAATGTGGAAACTCTAATCGTGAAATTGCATGACGTATTAACATATCACATATAGGGACGGTAAACGTTAAAAAAAGAAGTTGATATATGCCAAAATAAAGCGGCTTGGACGACCTCTAATCATGAATACAGGCTTCAAAAAACTTACTTTATCTGAAATTCAAAGTGATGTGAATTTAGATAGTTTCGCAAGATGTACTGGAAAAATTTTGCATTACAGTAAACATCTTCTAATAAGGGTTTGCTTCCGCTAAACACTCATCACAAAAAGACATGTTTCAAATTTTTAACATTATATTTGTAATGGCCCGGTCAATGCGAAACGGTTATTTTTGACAACGAAAACCTTTCACATTAGTTGTTCCCGACTGTTATAACCTTTGTTTATATTCTTGCGGCCTTTAATCTGGTGTAATTAGAGAAACCAAAAATGGAGGCTTATTGAATATGGTATAATGCACCAAGCATCTCGAAGAGTTATGATGCGAAATGAGAAGAGAACAAGAAAGGAATTTGGTTAGTGAGAAATAACAACATCGTCTTTTTTTGAATTCACAGTATAATTTTTATTAAACAATTGAGAGAGGTGCTTACGCTTTGAATGTTAGATCCAGAAGAAGAATAGTGTTATACAAAAGGATTTCAATAAGGATTAAATATAAGTTTGTTCCACAGCTTTTAGCTGTGTTTAATAATAAATTCAATATACAAATTCAAGATCTACGTAATTATATTACAATTCTACGTAAGAGAGCATTTTTAAATGTACAATTTTAAATTGATGAACCTTTTTTGGTACTATATATCTAAATCAGAAATTACTAAGGCGGTAGTCTGATGATATGAGTTCGATTTGTTTCTCAAACAATATATTAACATCTTTAGTCAGAAATAAAACGAACTCCCATGTCCACCAACATCTTCTGGAAGAGGTGCATTTCAGTTATCGTGTTAAAATTAATAAACCTAACATAATATTCAATAAAATGACAATGTTTTCTATCATGCAGGAGTCGCATTTGAATGTTTCAAGGAAAAAAATTATGAAATAATGAAGTAACCCGCTTCTAGCTTGGACCATGAAAAATCTTTGAAGTGGTTTTTCTAACCAGATTTGTTCAAGTGCTTACCATATTTCTAGTTTTAATTTATTACAAGCAGAAAAGAAAAAAAATTTAGAAGGAAATACCATCATTCGAGCTATGGAATCTTACAAACTAAATGCCAAAGCGAATGGAAAAAAATATAAGGAATTGGGGTGGTCACACGTTTTACTAAACTTGTGATAGCCCTTTCTGAAAGTATAATTATTTCCTATGAAAGCTTTTTAAAGTTTTGAATTTAATGCATTTAAGTAACAGAGTTATTTTTATTATTTTCGTATTTAATGAATAAAACTTCATACTTGCTAATTATTATAAAATTAAATCGAAATAAATAAAAATCTTACAAATAAATCGCACTTTGTGACTGGAAGTATACTTATAGCCATGAGTGTATTACTTTTTATTTTTAAAATTGAAAGTAAATTGCAATAAATAAAAACAACATTAACTAATTATAATTATTACTACCTTTTTGCCTGTATGTGAATTACGCCCTATTTTTCTACCGCAAGAGAGACAAGCACATGTGATGTTAGTGTTAGCAGTGGAATTTTTGTTCTTGTAATATCGGTGTTTCCCTATGTTATAGGATGTATCTAGAGAAAACCTTTTAAGTGTTTGAAAACCTTTTGGGGGGAAGGTGAAATTCCGCTCCCCCCTTCTCCCCCCACCCACCCCTTGTATCCGCCACTGCCGTATAAATACATTCAATTGTTTAAAAAATATTTAATCATTGGAATTCGACTATACTAAATTAAAGTGATCAATACCAGTTCAGTAATTTTTCTTTAGAGAAAAAACGACACTGTGAACTTAAAAAAAAGTGCTTTTCTACAATATTTGCTGTCGCGCCGGCATTTGACAACACATACTAATCCCAAAAAAGCAGCCGAACCCCTGTAGAATCACCATAGAACCATAGAATTTTTAAGCAACGTGGAAAATAAAGACAAATTAATCGAAAAAACTCCGTTTAAATTTTGCTCTGGAAAGAGGTACTTGCTCCCTCTGATTCATAATAATTACTGTATCCCAAAAAAGAAGAAACTAATAACCTCGACTTGAACCTTGATATAAAATTGACCTGCAGAAGATACATGAGACAAAGACGACCAATGAAAAACTAAAAACAATGTAAAACAATAGAAATTCCAGGATGAATTGCTAACTTGCAAACAATTGAAAATTTTAATAACTTCTTAATGACTTAATATTATTTTTTTATCATTATACTTTGCATTCATTTCAAATTTAAAATATTACACAATGCACAAATTATATCTGAGTGCTTAACATCTTCCATAAAAAAGACCATGTTCAAAGAAAGCAGCTATTATTGTATTGTAACATTATTTCTACTGACCTGTTGTGGAATTGATATCAAACAAGCCTTCAGGATTCCCAGATATTATTTTGTATTTTAATTCCAAGCTCGGATCATTATCTCCATCATTAGCGAATAATTGCATTATTCTTGTTTTTGTCGGACTCGCTTCAAAAATAGATTGATAATACACGGGTTTATCTGTTAACGGCACATTATCGTTCTCATTTTCTATTTGAATATTAACCTAAAAAATAATTATAATTATTTGTTTGTTTGTGCAACTTAATAACGAATATACTTAAAAACATAGTCAATAGTCAAAAAACAAAATAAATAAACATTTTCTTAAGTCCATATAAATCGAAACTTTGGTATAAATTCAAATTCGTAAAAACAAAAATTCAACAATTGGTCAAGAGTTTGACGTATTTAACTTAAAATTGGTAAAATTGTGCTTTCGTGTTTTCGGATTCAATGATAATAATATTATGGTACAACAGCTCAACAGGCCAATAGTCGTCAACTTCTGCCACGCATGAATCATCAAACCCGTGACAACTGACAGAGTGGAGAATTCATTAAAAAATTGTTTCTACAGTTTTCCAGCATAATGACATTAACACGGCTTAGTTCTTCAATACAGTACTACCACAGTAATATACTAAGGAACAAACACCACTATATAATGGCGTTCATATAAAAATCCACCAAAGGACAATCTTGAAAACTTATTTTTGGGAATGTTATTAAGGGTTGGAAAAACATTGACAAACGTGTTTACAAATTTCATCGAGTAAAATACCATATGTTTTGTAGAAGGTTCGCATTTGATTACTCATGAACTGTACACTTTTGATCTTTTATGACATTATGATTAGTGTCCGATCGAAGGTGATTTTTTGGCCGAAGCCGAACGGCCATTCATCTAACCTTCGGTCGAAGCCGAAGACCGAAGGATTTTTAAAATATAAAAAATAAAAATCTGAAGGTAAATATTTTTTACCAATGTATTTGGAAACATATACAGAAAAATTTAAATAGTAGATACTCCAAATAAAAACTGACCAGTAACACTAAATAACTGTTCACTGTCGAAGGAGCTGACAAATATTATTTATTTCAAGAATCATTTAAAAATTGGTTTACGTCAAAATATACAGTTACATCAATTATATATCTATAGAACGACTGTCGTTCAACGAAACCTGTGTCAAAGAAAAAGTTGGCCGATGGCTGCCATGATTCAGCTTATCTAAAATCAAAGATTGAATCAGCGTATTAATCGATAGACCTATAGCCGGAACCAGAACCCTCTAGTTCCCAAATTTTTGATTGATTTAAAAAAATTTAGGATTGATAAATTTTAATGTAAAAAACATAAATCTGATCTCAAAACCCTAAAAAATTTAATAGGTGTGGTTTTATGAAGCCAGAAAAGTTGAATGCCTAAAAGTATTTGTTGTTGAATAAACTTTTTATCAATTTTTTTAAAATAACTAAATATTTTGTATAAAAAATTTAAATTCCTAGCTACTCACAGCTAGTTTTTTTATCTGGCTGGTATGACGGGAAGTATTTTATTTATTTTTATCTCAAATTCAAACAAAATAATTAATTTTTTTGTTTTTGACAATTTTTGACTTTGACTGTCGCTAACTAACATCATAATAACACATAAGTAATGCATTTTTTTAAAAGCTTGGGAAATTCCATATTGGCAACAAAAAACTATTAAGGTGGTAATTAAACCCATTTTGATGATGGCTGTCTAGAGACACGCTTGGGAACTAGAAGGTTAAGTAAAAATATTGAAAATTCTATTTTTGGGATAGTTTTATTGTACTTATGTTCTTTTAGTTAAGTCATTAAAAGTTTGTATTTTTATCTATCTAGTTTTTTTTATATATTTTTTATAAGTATTTGATTTTTGTCGTTTTTTTAACTATTTCAATTTAAATAAAACCATTGAGAGATATCGCAATGATCCTGGTTCGGACGGAGTAGAACTTCAGATGCATTGAAGATACGATGAAAATTTAAGCACAATCAGTTCATTAGTTTTGGAGATATTGTGGCAGCCATTTCGAAAAACGCTCTTTTGAAAAAAACTAGTTTCAAAGTTCAAATATGCATGACTGCTGTATTAGGGCCTGCAAATAAACATCTTTAACTTTCAATCGGCTGTGAATTTCAAAGAATCCCTTTACACATATATTCTAGAGCGATTGTAGCCTAAACAATTTTCCATTTTTTTTACCTCCTTAAAAAAAAAAGTGAAGCGCCAGTAATGGAAAATGTCGGCTTTTCTAACAATTCACGCTTCTTTTTAATACGCTTCAAGTCTTCCTTAAAAACTCAAAAAGTTTTGCACGCTTCTGCAGCCTCTAATTGTATTAGCTCCAGCAGGTAGTTCGTTAAAAAAAAAGTCACTGATTACTGTTTGTACGGTTGTAAATCTGTGGGTTATTTCAAAAGTAAAAATGGAACAAGCAAACGGAGAAAATATAACACAGAAATTGTAATGTAAATACTTTATAAAACCACTTCACATTTATTTATTTGTATAAATTCTTACTGTCAATCTATATTAAAAATTATTATAAAAAAGTATATTATAATCTTCGGCTTCGGCAAATACTTCGGCCAAAACTTCGGCCATTTTTTGCCGAAGCCGATGCCGAAGGTGCAATTTTAGGCCGAATAGCCGAAGAACCGAAGCCGAATAATCGGTCGGACACTAATTATGATATTTAATTTATAATAATTTAGAGAGGCATATTGAAAGCTCACCTCAGGGCTCCCGAAAACGATAAGTTGTAATTGGCAATTTACACTGGCGCACAGTGCAACGAAAATCTGAAATATTGTATACGAGTAGATATAGTTATTAGAAATTACCACACCAAAAATAGTAGCGATTAGTCAACTGCCACGCCTACTTTTCGTATAATTATGACAGCAAAAATTACACCAAATGGCTTATCTATTCTAAATATTAATTAGTTATAATACATGAAATTTATTATAACATTAAAAATATGCAAAATGTAGGGATACAAATATATCTTCATCATCATTTGGAAAGGTCCTCAATGACATTTTTGCTTTTTTATAGAAGTAAAAATTTCTAAATTGAATTTGTTGATGTCTTTATACCTAAACTGACGACCTCGATAGTCTAGTGGATAGTGCACGAGACTTTCATCCAGAAGGTTGCGGGATCGATTACCGTCTTGATCTGGTGATTAATTCTCATAAACTTCTTATATTCACTATCGATATGAAGTGGATGAGAATTATAAGAATGTGGACAAGTACACTCGTTGGTTGGTAATGGCAAAACTACCGAGCTGATAAAAAAATTGCCACACAGCCGTTCGGAATCGGCGTTAAACTGTAGGTCCTACCATCGCCATTGTGGTCTAGTGGCAGAGTGCCAGACTCTTGTGGCTGGAGACCCGAGTTCGATTCTCGGCTGGGGTATGTTTCTTATCTATCTTTCTTTCTCTCTCCTTTTCTTTCTTTCTTGGGGATTTGGTGCAATAGATCTTATAGGTCGCAGTGCCTAGCTTTCGAGATGTGCTTCCTTCAAATAATAATAGTACTAATTGTACCTAAACTGCTTGTGAAAATTATTTAAAACCAAGGTATTTTTGAATTTTAGAAAGGTTTTACTTCTCCCACAAGAAAAAACTAAAACACAATCTAAATATTTCATTTCAAAAGAAAAAGATTAGGAAAACTTTTTGTTTACTAGTTATCAATGGAGCACGGATTCTTCCTTGTTTGCATTTTGCACAGGAATATAGTAAAACATGCTTGGACTGAAATTTTTTTTATGAATATAGTAGAATATACACTCGTTATAATAAAATATAAGAAATATAATATTATTTATCACATAAAATAAAAATATTAACTCAAAACTAACAAAATCGCATAAAACTTGCGCAACAAAACTAAAGCACATATGGAATATATTAATTTGCATTTGCACATCGTGGCAAGAACTCAATAAAATTGCTCAAAACGTCTGCAGAAATGTTCTTCCATGCAATCTCCGATTGGTAGAAAATGGAACCTTTGTTTTTATCCTTTATGCGCTGAATTTTACGATCTATAATTTCGTACATATTTTTTGAGATTGGGTGAATGGGTGGTCCTCTATCAAATCCCGATCTTATTGGCAACAAACCACTCATTTACACACCGTGCTGGGATCGTCATCGTGCTGATAGACATGTTTTAACAGCAGACCTTCCTCCCTATAAGGAAACATAACATTCTGGGGAATATCTTTGCACATCAGACGGTTCATTATACCTCCACTTTTATGAATTGAGCCGATTCCATGCCTGAAAAAAATCACCAGAGCATTAAGTTGCCTCCCCCGTATTATACGATGCTTTTCAAATAACGCGGATTTCATAGTTGCCTTTTTGGTCTGCACACTAGCTTTCATCCTTCGCAACCTTTCGTGTTAAATATCGATTCATCAGTAAGAAGCACGGTCTTTCATTTGGCAGTAGCCCAGCTAAACTGCGCGGCTACAAATTCGAGCCTTGCCTGTCGATTCTTTCGAGAAATAAGTGGCTTTTTTACGCTTTGGTATGTTGCTAAGCCACACTCAACAGCTCGCCGTTGGATAAACCTGTATAAAATGTTTAAACGCAATTTTCTAAGATATAAAAGGATCCTTTTTTATAAACCGAATGATGGCCTAATCCTCACGTTTGGTTGTGCCCCGCGGTCTGCCATCTCCATATTTAGTATTCAAAAAATGGGAAGCGCGAAAATGGCTTATAGCTCGGCAATTAACGTAATGGCGAATACACAATTTTTTTACAATGCATGTCACTGATTCAGCTTTATTAAATCCACTTAGAATATTTTCTCTAAATTGTGCAGAATACTTATTTCGAGCAATTTTGGGAAGCGAAATTTTGAAATGCGAACGGTGACGGTGAGTGATAACCAACAACTTATATACGTTTCTAATTTTTTTTAAAACCTGCTTTTTGTTTTCCAAAATAACGAGTTTCTAGTTTAAAGATGGTTGTTGTTGTTTATTTTTAACTATTGATTGTAATTGAAAGGGAAAAAGATTATGTGCTTTAGTTTTGCCGCGGCAGGTTTAGGCATATTGCGCAATGTTAGTAAAAAAAAAAGAAAAACGTTACCTAGTTTTGAATGTAATTTTGTTTCAATAAGTGTATAAATATACTAAATTTATAAAACAAAAAAAATGTGTGCATACTTGCATATTTTTAAATTTTATTGAACTAAATGTTGACAAGGAAGAGTTCGTGCTTTAGTTTTGTCCGGACACTGTATGTGTACTTTGGCGTTAGCGCTGTAAAAAGTTACGGTTTTTACTGAACTAGGTTTTTACATAAATGAATATATTACAAAGGATAAAAACGAAATAATTTCCACTTAATTCTTATCTTTGATCATCGAATGAGTAATTAAATCGCCTTCACCTTCTTCTCCTGATAACACAAGAAATTGCTAATTTCTTATCATTGAGTTCTTCTCTTATTTCTGCAAAATTGGGTACTAACAACTAAGGAGTAATATCGAAAAAATCTTAACATATATAAAATTCAATAATTTTTAAACGGTTGATCTTAGTTTTGATTTTTTTTTTTTTATTTAATTGGTAATATTTTACAAATTACAGAAAAATATAGCTTTTATAGTTCTAACCACTATTTATGAACTCGTGGACCTTTTTTGGTAAGCCTTTCATTAGAGATTTGATAGTTGTTTCAGACACCTTTTTGGAACAGTTTGCCCATCTCCTTTTAAAATACTCGATATTTTGAGACACCTTTTTTGTGCTCTTTAAGTTTCTTTTCACAAAAGCCCAATATCTCTCCACTGGTCTTAGCTCCGGACAATTTGGAGGATTTGCCCCTCTTGGTACAAAACTATGTTATTACTTTAGTGGCTCCAGAGCTTTCTTGCCGTAGTGACATGATGCCAAATCGGGCCAAAAATATGGAAGAAGTCTTTTTTTCAAACATTCTTTGATGTATATTTCGGTATTTATAGAGCCCACTGTAACAAATGACTTGCTTCTTTTGGCGCAACTGTATATAGCTTGCCATACCAGGAATTTTTTAGGAAATTTTGTCTGCTTTTGGATTCTAAATTGTTCTTTAACATTTCCTCGAGCATCAGCAACATACAAATTTTGACCCAGAAGCTGCATAAAATCTGCCAGTACATACGTTTCGTCGTCCATTATACAACATGAATTTTTTTGTATGAAATTCGATTTTAATTTCCGAGCCCCACTTTTGGCGTCTAAATTTTTTGCAACATTCCTGTCTGGAATTTTTTGGACTTTGTATGTTTTCAAACCTGCATTGGCTTTAACCTTTCGCACCAAATAGTCAGAGCACTGGGCTAACCGGGAAGCTTTTCTACCAGATGTGTTTGGAGATCTTTTCAATATGCTTTTAATTTTCTTGACTTTCCCAATATCATGTGGTCCTTGTTTTCTTCCCAAACCAGGTTTCCTATCGATGGTCAAGTTCTCCTGAAACTGTTTAATAACATTGGAAACAGTTTGACGGGCAATTTTTTGTAGGACCATTTGGATTTCACAATAAATCAACATGTTTGTCATTAAAAATAACAACTGATATATTTTTCAAAGATAACTAGATCAAAGAAATTTTTTAATTTTACACCCAAAAAAAAATATTAGGTAAAACGGATGTTAAGATTTTTTCAATCTCACTCCTTATACTGAATTTAAACTCTTACTTTTAATAAATATAGAAGAACTTGGGGACAAAAAAAATATTGTGCGGTGCAGTAATAAAATATGGCACTGCATTATTCGAAATAATACATGAAAACAATATCTATAATTATCGTAAAACACAAAATATATATTTTTTTTTTAACATTAATATTAAAAAAAAAACGATTAAAACTTGTGTCGTCATATGTGTGCTTTTTCAGTGAAGAGGTTTGGAGCATTTGGAGCAGTGTAGAGTTATTTTTGTGGTCGCAATGCAGCGCTGTTTTTTCAAAATGCCGTAAGCCGGCACCCCCCTGGTCCTGAGTTGGCACATACTTTTTTTTTGTTTTAGGAAAAAATTAACATTAATTACAGAATAAAAATATTTCTCCATTCCAAATAGAATCTCAAAAAGAAAGACAAGAATAAAAAACTGTTAAAACTGCCAAGGATGCTCTGCAGTAAAGTTGCGAACTAGATCTTCAATTCGATAGTTTAAAACTGGTGCTAAAATTACTAGTTTTGCACTGGTAGCAAAGTAATGTAGTGGGTGTGAGTTGAAAAGAAACAAAACTATAAACGAAAGTGATTTAGTCGTTCGGGAAAAACAAAAACAAAGAAACGAAGACAAATTCTTTAATTCTATAATCTAAACCGTTTCTAAAATGCCTAGATTGGGGCTAGTTGTAAAGTAAAGCAGTGGATGAGATGAAAAGAAGCAAAAAAAAAAAAAAAGAAAGTGAGTTAGTCGTTCGGCAAAAACGAAAATATATGAACGAAATATAGATGAAGAAATCCCCCTGTTTTGTAACGTTTGGCGCGCAAGCACGTGTTTTTTGAAAAAGTGTGAAAAACTTCTGGTAAGTAATAATATAATATTAAACTAAAATTAACTAAAAACTAAATTAAAATGAGTAAAAAGCACATTAAGAAAATATGTGCATAGTTTAAGTTGTAGAAGTGAAAACAAAAATTGTGAGATAGCAGAGCAGCAATTTGTGGAAGCAAAGAGTAGGTAGAGATGAGAGCAGAAGCGGGCTGTTACTGTTTTTTTTTTTTGTGTTAATTATTTTTTTCTTTTTAGTCACATTTACTTATTTTTTATTTAATTATTTTCTTACTTATGTTATATTTAAGTACTTATTTTTAACAATTTTCTTGTTTTTAGTTATAATGGATGCAGCAATGGAAGAAAATGTATTTTCACAATGTTATTACGCTCGAATTCACAGCTCTTTATCATTTCAGACAAGCAACCACGCATGAACTGCGAAAATTGCTCCAAATTAGAAGCGACTTAAGTGAATCCGATATTTACATTTTTATTCAAATTTCATTAAATTTGTATTTTAGCGCGGTGTTGCCGATTTTTTCTGCTGCTGCTGCAAACAAACAAAACTGGATTTGGTTGAGTTGAATATTTTTCATTTTGCAATACACAACTTTGCCTCACATGCCAAAGTTGTAGGACCTCAAAATAATATACTTATCTACCAATATCAATTATAAATGCTATGATTTTTGCAAAAGAAATAAAATAAAGAAGAAAAACAAAAATATATTCATTCCGTCGCATGTGTAAATGTATCGTCGCCTGAGAATTGACTTGGCGTATGTGTTTAATTATTCCTATGCCTATATGCCAAATCAATTTTCAGGCGACGGTATGTTTGTAGAATTTATATGTATATATGTAAATTAAATATAAAAATAGTTTGTTTACATGTTATTGTAGCAGTGGTATATGAAATTTAACATATACAAAAGAATTAACACTGCACCTCATGTTAAAATCTGATTGTAACAGAAAACCAAAGCAAAGAATAAGAAGAAGAGATGTATGTTTTTGTTGTTTTCCTGATAGTTAAATTTAACATTTTCAATCGTATTAACATTGCACCTCATTGTGATTCTACATTTTGTAACAGAAATGAAATAAAGGCATTTGCCAAATACCATGGTAAAAAGTAGATTTGTTGTTATGAATGTAAAAATCTGTACAAGCAGGATAATTTATTAAAGTTTATGAAATATAAAATATGAAAAGTTCCAACATTTTAGCTCAATATATATTCAAGTTTCAAGTACAAGATTCCTAAGTACTTATATAAAATACATAAAACCAAATCAAAACGTTTACATATTGGATATAAAGAATATATAAAATTCTGTAAATGTTGAATTTCATTTGTCCGCTGGATGTGTCGACAACCGGCGCTATCACACCATCGATATTGCACCTCGCTGCTGGTTTCTACGATTTTTTGTTTCGATTCCAGCAAGAGCGAACTGTGACCAGCGTTGCCGGAACGATTGATTTTAACGTAATTTTGACTTTTTTTTGACCCAATGACGATTAGACGATTTTTTGTTGAAAAATTACGATTTTTTAGATCAACAACAACTGTATGAAAACCTTTTTTTATACACTTTTAAGTGATAACACTGGAATATTGCGAAAATATAACATGAACCAAAGTATGTTTTCTAAACTAATTCGAGGTCGCTGAACACGGAAATCACATAAATTTTTTTTTCTATGGGTAAGTTTTCGAAATATGACCAAATAACGGTTTTTCAGGTTACAGTTTCACTTACAGGCTAACATCTCATTACCTATAGTTTCCATCCAAGTTATATATCATAGGAAATTTAATTAAATAAGCCGTCTTATGCTTTCAAGTTTGTTAAAATCGGATATAGATGACTGAGATATAGATGCTGAAAGTTCAATTTTGGTGTGATTTTTGAGAAATTTTTACACAAGTCGTGGGCTAAGTTTTCTTTCTCACAAAAAGTAATCACAAAATCTGTAGTTTTATTTTTTTAATCAGTAGATGCACTCGGATCAAAAATGATAAAGTTATCAATGATTGAGTAAAAATAAAATATTCCCGAAATTTTTCTCAAAATTCGTTCTGGTCTAGAAAATGATGAGCCAAAACTTGAGCTTTTGGAATTTTTCACTGTCGGGTCTTCCGTGATCAAGAACTAGCAGTAGTCTGCCATCATGCCCTCATTCCTGAAACCTTGATATCGTCTTTCAATTTCATATCTTTCCGAAAATTCAGGTGATTTTCGTGTTCTGCGACTTCGAATTAGTTTAGAAAACATACTTTGGTTCATGTTATATTTTAAAGGTCAAATTTTGTATTCCAGTGTAATATGATGTGACAAAAATAAGTTTCCAAAAACTTAAATATTAACAATTTTAGTGAATTGATTTTCAATAATGAAAATACGATTTCTACACCGATCTAGACTAAGTTTATTTACTAATTAACTTTATTCCTCGATACTGTGAGAAGTATGCTCTAAAACAATCAACCTTAATCTGCTTTTGCATTACCATTTGATGACAAGTCAAGACTTGGTGATGATCATTAAAAAAAGCTTTCTTCATCATTATGAACACATTTCAATACACATTGCATCTACTATAAGATAATGTAAACATTACCTATTAAGCTTTTCTCGTCAGGAACTGGTATATCTTTTGAAGGAAAAAAGACTAGATATATCAGTGTTGAACTTGATTTCCAGTGATACAATTTTGATTATGCTTTCCATGCACAAATATTTAAAGACCAGAGTATTTAACTCATGATGTTACTGACATTGATTTCAGAGACAAAGCAACATTTTTGGAAAGAAAATATATTTACGTTGGCATTTATGCTAAAAAAAAAAATTAATAAGGGCCTTCATTAAAACGTGCATAGCCTTGTAAACTTGTCAAAATTTATATGAAAATAATTTCACCAATTAGATGTTGAATTCAGGAAGCAACGACATGTAGATTTTGGAGTTTTTCTCTGATGACGATTTTTTTGTGAAGTTTGAAGTTAAGTTTCTGGCAACACCTTGTGACCTCTTTACAATATAGACTCTTTGCAGCAAACGGGCGATATACCATTTCACTTATATACATATATAAAGTACTGCTCAAAATTATAGCTCACTTCGGCATGAATCTAGAGAAATCCATCCGGTCTTTTTTATTGTAAAACTACAGACTAAAAATCAAATTGTATGCTTCTAATAAAATATTACTACTTAATTAGTTCAAGTGTGCATTAATTTTGGTACACTAAATCCGCAAGTCTTTCCAATAACCTTTGATATTTTTTGCTTTTTGTATTATAGTGATCATTTTTATTTCACAAACTAATATAGAATAAAATATAGTTTCATAATAAAAAAGACCCGAGGGATTTCTCTAGATTCGATATGTAGATTTTCAACTCGGGATTATTTGCAAAATAAGTCAATTTTTTGTGGTAAGAATTTATTCCTACTTTTATCAAACAATATCGTTATCTTAGAAATCCGAAGAAAAACTGTTTTATGCTGACCATTACTTTTTTTGTTTTGACTAATAAATTTGCATTATGTTGTAAACATACCTGTACACAGCTATTGAGTGGAACTATAGCATGATCTTGGGCACACAATGTTAACCAATAATTGGTCTTTGTTTCAGCATCAAGATGGGATAAAGTACGTATTGAACCTGAAAATAAAAATACATTCAAATGAAACTTATTTATTGCGGTTAAGTGTAGTGGATTAAATTATTAATCGGTGATCATAAACTCACCTCTTCATCTTGAGAGTTTAAATAACTTTAAAATAACAGCTAAAGAAAAAAATGCATAATTTCGACACTTAAAAAAAAATACCTGTATTTGAAATAAAAAGATGTATTTTTTTTTACATTTATTTTGTAATCTGTCTACATTAAGGTGGCCATGGTAAGCGAAAGTGTTTTTTTTAAGTTGCCGCCCCCTGAAACAATGCGAAATACTTGAAAAACTACTAATTATTAAGTTTTAGACTAATCCGGAAAAATTTAGAACTAGCTCATAGAGCCTAAAGTTTGAAAAAAAAATTATTTTTTTACTGTTTTTGAATTTGTTTAGCTCTAACGTTGATTTTTCCATCCTGGAACTATAATTATATGCTTACTACTAATCTGTCACTTATTATCTTTCCTACGAATATTTAACCATTAAAATCGGTAAACAAAAAATTGAATTATGAGACAAATAAGGCATAATGAAATAAAACATAAATGTAAAGGATATAAATGTAGTTTATTACAAAAAGTAATTTTGATCGTGTTTCGTGTTAATCGGTATGATTTGTCCAGGATTTTTCCGATTTTTATTTTTGCATGTCAATTGCCTTTCTACGTTACGACACACAGCACAGCGAGCTCATACATTTTTGGAACAAAAATAGAAGAGGGTTTCGAGTACTGAAATTTACACACAGCCTTTTCTTAACGTAATTAAAATAACAACGAAGTTTTGTCAAAATGGGCTACACCCACCACCCACCACCCACCGCCCATACAATCCAAAACGGATTAAGCCTAAAAATATGTTTCTATTTGACAAAAAGTTTTGTAATTCAGCACAAGAACTACAAATGAGTCGGTGCGTAAAAAAGTTATGTAAGTCAAGCTTAGATTTTTGAAAAAAGGCAACGGCTCAAATAATGAAAAAAAGGTATCTGTAAATTTTTATAAAAACACCCACCCACCCACCTAACACCCACCGCCATCCAACCGTACAACAATAAAAAAAAACAGTAATATGGTAAAGTGCATCAAAAAGTAGTGGTAAAAACGACTCTTTGCGCAACTTCGATGGAGGTGGAACCCTTGCGGTCTTTCAGTTTCTTTTCGAAACTTGCATATTTTAGTTTTTTCTTTATTTTCCATAATATCTTTTTCTGAGAAATTTTTCTTTAACTTGGGTAAAACTAGCAGGCAATAAACATTTCATTTAGTAAAAGATAACAAAAAACAATAAATTTTGGATTTAAAAATTTAAAATCAGTTAAGAAACCGAAAAGTTTTAGCATTTTAAAGTGGAACCTTCCAAGCCAATTTTGCCCATAAAAGAAGCAATATTTTTACACCCTCCATATTATTCATTAGCTTCTAATTAACTATGAAATTGTCAACATTATTTCCAATTTCCAATATAAGTCAATATATTCCGAAAAATTTTAAAATAAATAATATTAGCATTAAAAATCTTTAATTTTAGCCATTTTTTCAAATTTTCCACTCCAAATTTCAATGATTACTAAGGTTTGAAGGAAGCCAAACAAAATTTTCTCGCGCTAGAATAATCTTTCAGACTACTGTTCGGCATTCTTTATAATTGAAATTCTCGATTTGAACCAAATTCCCACAATGTTATGGTTATAAAAAAAAGACGAATAAACCTTGTTTGATATAAGGTTATTTGGAACCAAGAATCTGCGAAAATTCACTTCCTACTAAATAAATTTGTGAACGTAAACGTGTGTTCCTTTATATAGTATTAATCGAAATAAATTGATTTAGTAGAAGCAAAAGTGACAATGCACTTCAGTTACAACTACTACACTATTCCCTGATGAAAATAGCTCTACAGTATAGATTTACAAACAAAACTACAGAAAATTCCGTTATTCAAAGTCAAAAACCAAATTTTAAACAAGTAATGCCCGTGTTTAGGTTTATATGCACTGTGTATGTATGAACTACGAGAAAGATATCTATAATTTAGTTATTTGTATAACGATTTAAATTATTGGTAGCTCGGGGCGGAAGTTATAATTCGAATGCACTTTTTTTCTTCATACATTTGGCGGCCACCTTAGTCCACATAACAATAAGCAATTCGCCTAATATTTGAAATAAAAATTTACTTGAAGTAACAAATAGCCATTGCTAAATTTTATATGTAAACATAATAGCTTTCCAATAATAGTTGTATAAAAATCTGTGGATAAATTAATTACACTAGTTTACAGCCAAAATTACCAATGAGCACCATTATCCAATTCTTATGTTAAATTGGTCGCTAAGCCCGAAAATCTGGAGATATCGCCAGTTGAATTTATCGAAGCAAAAAAGGTTTGTCCACATAATTACAAATATCTTGGAAACCAGGAACTCGATTTGAACAAGCAGTATATGAAATTAAAGATATTAAAATTACTTCATCTTACGTTAATACATTTTAATTCGATTGGATAAATATTTTTGGCACAATTAAGTAAATTACCAAGAAATTTGGAGTTTTTTTTTAATATTTTTAAACAAAATTTTGGATTACAAATAAAATTAGGAAAACTCAACAATTTTCACTGTTTTAAATCTAGTTATTTTTGCTCAATTGTATGTAACTTTTACATTTATCCACAGATTTTTATCTTTTAAAGCTTATTTTTTGTTTTGTTTTTTTTTGTAAAATTACAGGTTTTAAGTAAAAAATTTAAAGCAGAGCAGATTACTTTTACAAGGAATTGGAAAATGGTGCTCATTGCCCAGAAAAAAAAAATAATTTTTTGTAAACTAGTGTTATGTGTAGTGTATCCAAAAAAGTTCTACAGGTTTAGCTTTTTTGAGCTGTCTTCGTTCTTCAGTTGATTATATGAAATCGGTTGGAAGAACTTACTCCAATGCGTTTTTTCACAACTATGTTTTTAAACGATGTACATGATATCTCGAGATCTAAGCAATGAATCGACGATTTGGGCTATTGTCTTTCAGTTGACACAATATTATATTATGTTGTGTTCAATAATTAATAATTATTTTTTTTTACTCCTCTTGGGAGCTTATGTTTTCTACTAAGCAGATGCATAGTATTAAATTCATTAACCATTTTGTTATCATCTGGACAGGAATGGTCTACCGCTGTCATTTTTTGACATTGCTCAGGATTAACGCTTTCACCAAACTGTATGCGTTTGGTTTGTGTCAAAGCTGACATTTAGATAGATTTACAGTTGTGTGATGAACGTAGGGGATGTCACTGTTTCATGTCATTACCCTCAATATGGCACTTTTTGTGTATGTATTCATCATAATGGACGTCGCTACTGCATTTGTGTTCTTTATTCAGTCTAATGGCGATATGCAGAAGGGACTGTTTTCATATGAGATAGATTTTTAGGCTATTGGTTGTGATTGTGTGAAAAATAATAAATAACCCACGTTTTTTGTTTTAAGTCATGCAAATTTTTTCAGACCTAAAATTCGCAAATACATATTTTCAGGACAATCTGTATGGGGTTGTGAATCTGTATGGGGCTAGGAGAAATTATTTAATACTTTTTAGTCCGTTTTAAGAACGTGGTATATAAAAAAAAATTGTTTATTTAAATTATTATTTTCTGCTTTTAGTCTTCTATGTGTGAAATTTTTTATTGCCAATCCAACCACTATATAGGCCTATGCTCTTGTAAATTTTCCGTGTTACACTGTGTAATCGATAACAATATAAGAAAATTAGCAGTTTTATTTTTTTTTGATATGATATCACATGAAAAGAATTTATTGTACGAAAGTGTACTGAAAATCTTGCTTATGTACTGACGTATTTCCGAACCTCAAAGTTTATTGAAAAATTTACGATCGTACCGAAAACTCCATCACTAATGTATACCGTCATACGCAATTGTGTTTCGTTCCTCTCTTTGGAATTTTGTAACAAAGAAACGTAGAAACAAGCAACGAGGTGTAATACCGATGGTGTGAAAGCGACGGCTGTCAACACATCCAGCGGACAAAATGTTTGAATGGACGAGTTGGAGGTGTTTGATAAAACAAATATTTTGCATTTTTTTGGCAAATAACATTCAACATTTACAGTTTTTTATATATTCTTTATATATAAATATGTAAGTACTTTTGAATCTTTTTCTACTGATTTCATGAAATCAAAATGTATGTAAATAAATATATTTAATAAATGTATTTAAATAAATATATTTAAGTAAAATGTTGAAATATTTTAGTTGAATATATTTAGCCAAAACGTTGGAACTTTTCATATTTTATATTTCATACACTTTAATAAATTGTCCTCCTTGTACATTTTTACATTCATAACAACAAATCTTCTTCTTACTATGTATTTGACAAATGCCTTTATTTCATTCCTGTTACAAAATGTAAAATCACAACGAGGTGCAATGTAAAAACGATTGAAAATATTAAATTCAAAATTCTGTAATGGCTTATTTTCGTCAACTATCGGGAAAACAACAAAAACACACATCTCTTCTTCTTATTCTTTGCTTTGGTTTTCTGTTACAATCAGATTTTAACATGAGGTGCAGTATTGATTTTCTTACACATGTTGAATTTCATATATCGCTGGTACGATAACATGTAAATTTTTGTATGAAAAGTTCCAACATTTTAGCTAAATATATTCAACTAAAATATTTCAACATTTTACCTAAATATACTTATTTATATATATTTGGGTAAAATGTAATAACAATTCATGAAATCAGTAGAAAAAGATTCAAAAGTAATTATATGAAATATGCAAAACCGCAACCAAACGTTTACATATTTGTATATAAAGAATATGTAAGTACTGTAATTGTTGAATGTTATTTGCCAAAAGAAAATTTTAAATATTTGCTTTATCAAACTCATCCATTCATACATTTTTGTCCGCTGGATGTGCCGACACCAGTCGCTGTCACACCATCGGTATTGCACCTCGTTGCTGGTTTCTACGATTGCAGCAAGAGCGAATTGCGACGAAAAGAAAAAGTTTGTTATTGTTTGTTATTGTTTGTTTGTGTTCTCTGCTTATATCTTCTCTCTCTTATTTGTCTATGAATGTGTGTATGTATATGTGTGTATGTGTATGTATCGCTCATTTATTAAAAGACTGTCATAAGTCAAAAAACACGAATTTTGAGTTAATGATGCAGAATTATTCATTATATCACGCTTCATATTGTGTAAAAATTTCATATTAATATCTTGTATACTCTGCGCGTGAGAATTATAAGATTTCTTCTTTTTTCTACAAAGTGGTAGTCAATTGAAAACTTTAAACGCGTTTTCCGCAAAATCGCGTTTTTTTGAGTTATGACAGTCTTTTAGTAAATGAGCGATATATTCTACTCCCGCTCAAGCAATGATTTTTACGACGATGAATGCAATGCTTTGATCTATAAAAAAAAAATTTAGAAACTTCCGAGGCTAATATTTTAAATATTATTATATTTATATATATATATTAGATATTTCATATTGCATTGTCTTCCAGTTCTGAACTATATTCAAAATTTCAAGTCTCTAGCTCATCGGGAAGTTAGTTTAAAATCGATTGCAAAAATTGTACCGAACAGACTGACAGACAGACACCATTGAAAGCGAGTTGATATAAACGTGGTAAAAACATTAAACTTGATACTCGGGAAGAATTTCAAAATTTAAGATGGCGAATCCAATATGACGGACCAATTTTTTAATGGATGGAGTGTGTGTGAATACTCAAACAATTGAACAACTAAGAATAAAAGTGTTGAACGAACATGTTCATGGATAGTACATATGGATGTTTACAATTGCTCAATTTCTCTTAATCATAAATAGTATATACAGGTATTTACATTTGTAACTTAATAATATTGAGAGAAGAAGAGAAGAAGACTCAGACAAGTTTTACGTCCATTGTACAATATTCTGTGTTCGTTAAATCTACCAGATTTATTAATAAATCTTAGCAGATCCTACGGTGTTAAAGAGTTCCGGTGTTCGTCTCCCAACACTCCAGTGCCAAATATGCTTACTCTGATCTGGCAGAAAGCGGGGCAGACACTAAGAAAGTGGTCTGCCGCCTCTTCACATTCTTCCTCCGAATCACAGGATGCACAGAAGGCACTAACTTTCAGGCCAAATCAACCCACTCATTAATGGTGGTCTTGATGGCTGTAAGCAACAGAATAGAGGTTCTGCCCCCAGGAAACCAGTTTCCGAACCTTTTCTAGCCAGAATGTCAGCCTATTCATTTCCTGAAATTCCTGAGTTTCCAGGAACTCATATCAACAACAGGCTATTGTGTTTTCCAACACAATCAAGCCTGGATTTACAATGCATAACCAGTTTAAATATGGTTAGGGGATTAAGCAAGGATTTAAGCTCAGCCTGACTGTCACTAAATACACAGATACTCCTTTCTCTCAAACCATTATCAATGACATGGTCCATTGCTTTGATGACTGCAAAATTTTCTGCTTGAAAAACAGAAGCATACAACCCAAGAGAGAAGTGAAGATGCACCCCATAATTTTCAATGAAGAACCCAGAACCCAAACCGAATTCTGTTTTGGAGCCGCCACACAGTGCTTCGTTGGTTGACAAAAATAGTAAAAATTAGTATAGCCAAAGTTGGCAATATTGATACTATTTTGAAGTTAAAAGTCCAACTCAGAAGAAACCATAACAATTGTTGCTCAAAAGTAGTTTTTTCTCCCGATATTAATTAATTTTATTGCTTCAAAAGAAAATTTGTCAAAAATACATTTTTAAATTCGCCATTTTCTGTAGACTCAGAAAAATTACTTCTTGAAAGTTCCTAAAATTTTTTTTCAAAATTTGTTCAAATAAACCTTATATTATTTGGAAATAATAGTAACTTTTCCGATTTTTTCGATTCTTGAAAAAAATACATTTTAAAAAATCGTCTTAAACGTAATTTTCATGTTCTAGTACTGAGACACATCGGTTGGCATTTCGTTTCTTTCTTTTGCAAAATTTGTAATTATCTTATTTATTTAACCGTTTTCTGTTCTCTGCCACACCTACTGGAAGAAATCAAATGGAATACAAATTTTAACAATATGAAGTTAATAAAAAGTTATGAGTTCTCATAAAGTTTTTCAGTTATAAACAATCGTCACCCAGAGAACGGTTAAGTGGTACTAAGTGTTCATGTTATTATTGCTATTTTGTTCGATTTAAATCGATTGGCACATACTAGAAAAACTGGACGAGAAGATACTATTTTAGATCTTATGTGGCATCTACCTTTGTCGTCGTTGACTTTTTGAGAATCGTTTTTAAGAAACTGTGATATCTAATTACAAAATCGCTTAGATGTTACTGGAGAACAAAAACAAAATCACAAAATTTAACCATTATTAAGTTAAGATGGCGGCGGTAGAGGGCATCTCCAAAAAAGTTATTTTATGGATTCTGGATTCCTATATTGTGTTCTTTTTAATACATACAAAAGCATAAATTAAACAAGATTTTGTTTGCTAGACATTTGTCTATAAGTGGAACCACAAAAAAGCTTTTTAAGGTCTTTTTACTTAATTTTTAAAATTCTTCCGCAACATTGGATCCGCCTTTTGGAATTTTAAAAATCGTATGTCAGATTCGTAATTAGCGACCCTGAAAACCCCTGAGTAACGATTTTGAAGCCAAATAATTTTTCTCTTTATCGAAAACTTGTTGTTGAACATTAGCTCTCATTTTTAGTACACCAAGGCATAAATATATGTATAACACTCGTTTTACTTCAAATGGCCACAGTCCTCTAAAGTCTGGCAAGAGCTTTCCTAACACTGTCAACATTAAGTCTGCTCAACCAGACTATGGATGCATAGGTGATGATGGGTATAATCATATCCTTATAAAGCCATAAGACCTTATAAGGTGATAGGCACCATGTTTTGCCAAAAATAGCCCTGCATTGACAAAAAACTGCCAGTGCTCAACATGTGAATGCCATAGAAGTTTAGTATCTAGAATGACTCCTAGATATTTCATTTCTTGGGATAGCTGAATAGTGATTCCTCTGAGTACTGGTAAAATGAGACCATCAATTTTCCTTCTCGTGCTGAAAAGGATAACACCAGTTTTAAGAGGGTTTACCGATAGCCCGTTTGAGCAACACTAAGAGTCAATCATATTCAGAACAGTTTGGGCCTTCCTACAAACATACCCGACCGATTGGCCCGTGATTAAACAGGCAACGTCATCGGCATAGGCCTGTGTGTAGATACCCGACTCATTTAGGGAAACAAGCACAGAGTCAACCAGCAGACACCACAGCTGTGGAGAGAGTACGCCCCCTTGGGAAGATCCTCTATTCATGCCGCAAGTCACAGATTGAACAGTTAACAAGAACACCTCAGTTGAGGCACATGTTAAATTTTCTCATAATGTAAATTTCAAAATCGCTGTAATGATTTATTCGGGTAAACAACAAGAACAACAAACATGAGGTGCAATGTTAATTCTTTTGTACATGTTAAATTTCATATATCGCTGCTACAATAACATATAAACAAGAAATTTTTGTATTTATTTCGTATGTTTTATCTATTCATTTATTAGTGTACCCAAAGAGTATAGACTACAAAGAGGTCGCAATTCGCTCTTAAGGTTTTTGGAACGTAAAAAGCTAGAAACCATTTATGAGGTGCCATACCGATGAAGCGAACGCAACGGTTGGCAACCGGTCCACCTAACAAAAAGGTATGAATGGATGGGTTGGCGGTGTTTGATAGAACAAATAGTTTACATTTCTTTTGGCAAAATACATTCAACATTTGCAGTATATTCTTTATATGCAAATATGCAAACGTTTTGGTTTGATTTTATGTATTTTGATTGATTGATTTCTTTTTTGTTATGCACATGCATGTAGATAATTTTGAATATATTTTTCTGATTTAATTTTATGAAATTCGGTAAATTCATAAACAATGAATAAATGAAAACTTACAAAAAATTATTATCATCTTTGCATATTATTACATGGGAGAAAAAAAAAAGATTTGAATATTAAATTTTTTGTTTGAAAATTTTAAATTTCATACTTTTTTTTAATTTTGCTTTCTTTGTTTACAATTGCAATTTCTTTGTTTACATTATTTTTTAAATATAAAATAACTACACTCATGTAGTTTCTCACATGACATCTCATATTTTCAAAATGGAAAAAAAATTTTAAATGCTTTAGCACATACGATTTCACATTGCATCTCATATTTTTAACATGATTTATTCTTACCAAAATGTTAATTTTTCTTATCACTGTTAAATTTATCGACGTCTCTGCCGTGGCCATACGATTTTAACATGCACCTCATATGAGGTGCATGTTAAAATTTCTCAAAATGTTAATTTCAAAATCGCTGTAACGATTTATTCGGGTAAACAACAAGAACACAAAACTCTTCTTCTTATTTTAATATGAGGTGCAATGTTAATTCTTTTGCACATGTTAAATTTCATATATCGCTGATACAATAACATGTAAACAAGAAATTTTTTTATTTTTTTCTTCTTTTGTTTTATTATTTTTATTTATTATTAAATACAATTGTAGTTATTTAAGAAAAAATTTAAATATTACAAAAATATTGATAAATGAAATAAAAAAAAAAAATATTATAAAAAATTCTTCTTCTTCTTCTTATTTTGCTTCGGTTTTCTGTTATAATCTGATTTTAACATGAGATGCAATGTTAATTCTTTTGTACATGTTAAATTTCATATATCGCTGCTACGATAATATGTAAACAAACAATTTTTGCATTTATTTTACATACATACATATAAATTCTACAAACATACCGTCGCTTGAGTATTGATTTGGCGTATAGGCATAAGAATACTTATACACATACGCCAAATCAATTCTCTGGCGACGATACATTTGCACATGCGACGGAATATATTTTTGCTTTATTTCTTTATTTTATTTCTTTTGCAAAAATCATAGCATTTATAATTGATATTGGTAGATAAGTATATTATTTTGAGGTCCTATAACTTTGGCATCTGAGGCAAAGTTGTGTATTGCAAAAAGATAAAAAAAATTTCTCTCCACACCAACCCTCCACCTGCTCCCTGTACCTATGTTTTAGAGGAATTTTGTTAAAAATGTATTTAAAATTGTTCATACAGTCTAAATGGCTTGGAATACTGACATACTTTATTCGACAAAAATATTCCTCATAAAAAAGTAAAGACAAAGTTGCTTGTTGAGATGGGCAATATTTTTTGCCTTGTCTCGGACGTCAACGACGTAGGACTTCAAATTAATAAACTTACCCACTAAAATCCCACCACAACACACACAATCCGATATTTACATTTTTCATTTTTATTCAAATTTCATTAAATTTGTATTTTAGCGCAGTGTTGCCGATTTTCTCTGCTGCTGCTGCAAACAAACAAAACTGAATTTGGTTTGAATTGAATATTTTTCATTTTGCCAGCTAAAATTATGATCATAGTTTATGTTTGTGTTGGTGGCAATCGATGGGTAGTTTATTAGTTTGTCATTTTATATCATTGATGTCTGAGACAAAGTTTTTTATTATGAAAAGATAAATATTTAAAGGTTCTACTTTAACTCTTCCTGAATTAATACGTGCTTTTGTAAATTTGCTAACGCTGATGTAATTTTCGACAACTAGTATGTAAGCGTTTTGTAAATTAATCGTAACTGAGTATTAACCATCAGAGAGTATTATTTGGGCGTTATGAGGCGTTTGCGTGAAGCAATTCACCGAAAAAGACCAGAATTGTGGACAAAAAACTCGGGCAAATGCAATAAATACCATCCAACAGCCACCGAATTCACCTGATTTGGCTCCCTGTGACTTATTTCTGTTCAATCGAGTTAAAAACAATTACAGGGAACGCGTTTCAGCAGCCGAGAGGAAGTAATGGAATAATCGCAGGGAGCAATGATGGACATACCGAAAACCGAATATAAAAAATGTTTCGAGAATTGGATCAAGCACTGGCATAAGTGTGTTGCAGTCGATGGGGATTACCTTGAAGGGGACAATATAGATTTAGACGAATAAACTTGTATTTTGAATTTTCTGAATAAATTCCGGGAACTTTTTGATCAAGGTGGTATATCAATTATTCCCTATATTGCAAATTTACGTATTTAAAATACAATTGTTATATTTTCTGTTTATATATTTTTTAAGATATGGTACGTAGCTAAAAAGACAAATCGATACGAAAGTGAAGAGAGCTATTTCAGATATTAGAAATAAGCATGAAATGTGCCCCGTGCCTGGGGCACTTTTGACAAAATGGGTTTTTTTGGAAAAAATACAAAAAAAAATAGTGATGCAGTTTTTATAAAAATATAGTTTTTTTGGGGTTTGATTGAAAAATTAATCTCTTAAAAACAGTAATATCTTTTGAAATCTATCAATAATTTTCAGAATTACAGGCGTTTGAGTGTCAAAGGTACCCCACTTTACCCTACGTTTTCTTTTACTGTAGTTGATGAATGTGATGTGGCCAGATGTATCATGAAAATTGGTTTCAGTGCAATGGGTGAAGATGGCATACCAATAAAATTCAATAAAATTATTTTACCTTTCATTTTGAGCCCCCTAACTCACATTATAAACCATTGCTTTGTCTCCTATTGTTTTCCCAAAACTTGCAAGATAACAACTATTATTTTGCTGAGCAAATTTCCGCATATATTTACGTAAACAATTTTTTGTCACCACTTCAATCTGGTTTCCGAGCCGGACATAGTTGTTCTACAGCTATGATGAAAATTATGGACGATATTAGGA
Organism: Toxonevra muliebris; assembly: GCA_963691655.1. Taxonomy (NCBI): domain Eukaryota; kingdom Metazoa; phylum Arthropoda; class Insecta; order Diptera; family Pallopteridae; genus Toxonevra; species Toxonevra muliebris. Next base: position 85,039,376 of record OY829326.1, read on the forward strand.
TATCATATGACAAGGATCATGCTACCCTACTGTGCTAGATTTTTCCAAAGCGTTTGACAATGTTAGTCACTCAATGGAGTAAATGGAGTAGTAATAATGGACCCGACCAAATCTTTTGTATTGCCAATCTGTAGAAGTCCACTACGTAGAGTCATATTTCCATCGTTATATGTCAGTGGGACTGCTTAAGAATTTGTTAGTAAAGTTGTAAATCTCGGTATCCATGTAAATACGTCTTTAAGTTGTACTGATCATGTTGGACTCCCAGTCATTGCATAAGCTTGAAATTGCGTTATGTTTTTGTCTATAGGAAATTTAACCCCTTATCAACCTGCAGAAATCAATCACTTGGCTGCAATCTAGTTGATTATATTAAAGCCAAGAACTGCATATTCTTACACAAGCTTATTGTGGCTAAGACTCCTAAATATTTTTTTGACAAGTTACAATCCGGTCCAGTCGCATGAATTGCTTGATTCTTCCAAAATTCAAGTATTTGAACTCGTCAAGGTCTTACTTCATTAACTCCATTAGGCTGTGGAATGCACTGCCTAATTACATGCGTTGTATTGTCAACAGAAACAAATCTCTCTCTCCATCTTTGAATTTTACTCCAGTCGTTAAAATAACAAAATACCAAATATCCATACTTCATATTAATCTATGTAGGTTTAATTTTAAGTTCAACATATGTAATAGAGTTAAGTATAATTTAATCACTTTTATTTACTTAGTCTATATTTCTTCTTTTTTTGTTCTTAATCATTGTGCGAAAACATTCTTATCTTATGTACGTATATTACTTTTGTTAATAAATGATTTAATAAATAAATAAATAAAATTAGTTTTTGAAACAATCTAAATTTTCTCAAAATACAGATTAATAAATCAATCCCCTGAAGAAGGGAAACGTTGGGAAAAAAGTATGGAATAGTTAACTGTTTGCGTATAAATTTTTCGATCAAAAAGCCTGTCATTATAATCTCGTTAACTATAAATATTTTTAATAATAATTCAAGTTAATAGTAATTCGTTAATTCGTTAATTACTCGAAATCTGATCTTCTACTAGCGATAAAATCAAAATAAAACAACGCATAGAGTAATGAAGCTATGCAGCGTGTAGGCGATAAAATTGGAGCTAACCCAAAAAAATCCAAATGGGGTTTTGCTCGTTTAGATAAGTACTTTCAGAAAATGAAATAAAAACTGAGTCAACATTCGATGACCACAAAAATGTTGGACTGTGTTATGTATATTCTTAATGACTGGTGTTTTTGATTCCTTGATTTACCAGAGTAAGTCATTAACCCTCAACTTGGCAAGGAACTTGGTATAAAGAATTGATGTACCTTACTAAAGAGCATAAAAAGAATGTACAAAGTTAGACACATTATTACACAACTTTTTGTAAAAACTTAAATTTTCTAAAAAAAAAGTCGATGAAAAAATATATTTTAGGGCTTTGAGTAGTAATTGCTTCCAACCCAAAAAAGTTATTAATTACAAATGTGACATTAAAAAAAATGTCTATTAATTTTCTATGTAACAAATCGAATTTTATTGCCCCACGCTTAGTATTATTGAAGTTATGATACATAATTTGGTGACAAATTTTTTCTTAAGGGATTTTCTTAAACACCCTGTGTCGCAGTGAAGGTTGAAAATACACCCTATATCCAGAAATATTTTTTTTTTCAGAACTAACCGGAATCTATATTTGATGATAATCAATTTATTTATAATAATAAATAGTGAAATTTGCATAATCGGAACTGTGTTCGTAAATTTTGTTTTGCGAAAGAAATTTGAACATATATTTTAAAACAGTATTAACAATGCTTATGATTTTTCAGATTTTATCATGCTCCAGAACAATAACTTGCTTCTCGTTATGTATAACTAGCAGCGATAATTGTATTGGAAAGCAACAACAAAGAGGCAGAGATAATTATAGCTGCTATGTATACTTAACAAGTAGTCCTGAAAATTTCCTTAAGTTAGGTTGAGCAGATCCCGAAATAAATCAAATTGAAAAACAAGCTTCCTAAAATTGTTAATGTCAATCAGTTGTAAAAAAAAAAATTTATGAGCTAAAAACCTGAGAAAAAATAGTTTCCAGTGATTTATTTCACGAATTCTGGCCCATATACGATATATATTTCAATGGAATGGATTCAAGTGGTAAACATTTTACGGCGAATATAGTGCGCAATGTTCGCTATAGCAATTTTCATGCATATAAGCAATAAAGTGCATCAGGAAAAAAGTTATTGTTGCACTCCTCTTAGGGGTAGCCACATTTTTTTAATCGTGAAATCAGTACATTAGACGTTTAAAATCAGTGAAAATCAGGACAGGTTTTATTGCTTTTTACTATTTTTATTAAAGCTTTTAAAACAAAAATTCACAAAAAAATACTTTTAAATAGTTATTAATTGAGAAGCAAAAACTCAGCAAAAAAAGTAGAAACACATTTTATACGTTATTAAGGCGCTGGTTAAATAATAAAGATCACATTGAATAATTTATTTTTACATTAATCTTATTCTAATTAACCCTAGTATGAGCACTAGTGTCCGACCGATTATCGGTTTCGGTTCTTCGGCTATTCGGCCTATAATTTCCCCTTCGGCTTCAGCAAAAAATGGCCGAAGTATTTGGCCAAAGCCGAAGATTATAAGCATTTTATTTTATAATAATTTTTACTGTAGATTGTCAGTAAAAGTTTAAACAAAAAATAAATGTGAAGTGGTTATATAAAGTATTTACATTACAATTTTTGTGTTATGTTTTCTCTGTTTGCTTATTCCATTTTTACTTTTGAAGTAACCCACACATTTACAACCGAACAAACAGTTATCAGTGATTTTTTTTAACGAACAGAGGCAGCAAAAGCAAGCCAAACTTTTTTACTTTTTAAGGAAGATTTGAAGCGTATTGAAAAGAAGCGTGAATTGTTAGAGAAGCCAACATTTTCCATTACTGGAGCTTCACTTTTTTTTGCTTTCAAGTAGGTCCAAAAAATTTAAAATTGTTTTGGCTAAAATCGCTCTAGAATATATGTGTAAAGGGATTCTTTGAAATTCACAGTCGATAGAAAGTTACAGATGTTTATTTGGAGGCCCTGATACAGCAGTCATGCATATTTGAGCTGAAACTAGTTTTTCTCAAAACAACATTTTTCGAAATGGCTGGCTTGATATCTCCAAAACTAATGAACTGGTTGCGCTTAAATTTTCATCGTATCTTCAATGCATCTGCAGTTCTACTCCGTCCTAACCAGGATAATTGTGATATCTCTCAATGTTTTTTATTTAAATTGAAATAGTTAAAAAAACGACAAAAATCAAATACTTATTTGCAAAACTAGATAAATAAAAATACAAACTTTTAATGACTTAACTAAAAGAACATAAGTACAATAAAACTATCCCAAAAATTGAATTTTAAATTTAATTACCTCCTTAATAGTTTTTTGTTACTACATTTTATCGTTTATGGAAGTTCCCCAGCTTTTAAAAAATGCATTAGTTATGTGTTATTATGATGTTAGCGACACTTTAAGTCAAAATTTGTCAAAAACAGCAAAATTAATTATTTTGTTTGAATATAAATATAAAAAAATAAATAAAATACTTCCCTTCATATTTGCCAGATAAAAAAAACTAGCTGTATAAAAAATTCAAATTCCTAGCTAGAATTTGAATTTTTTATACAAAATATTTAGTTATTTAAAAAAATTGATAAAAAGTTTATTCAACAACAAATACTTTTAGGCATTCAACTTTTCCGGCTTTATAAAACCACACCCATTAATTTTTTTAGAGTTTTGAGATCAGATTTATGCTTTTTACATTAAAATTTATCAATCCCAATTTTTTTTAAAACAATCAAAAATTTGGGGTTCTGGTTCCGGCTACAAGTCTATCGATTAATACCTTGATTCAATGTTTAATTTTAGATAAGCAGAATCATGGCAGTCATCGGCTAACTTTGTTTATGACACAGGTTTCGTTGAACGACAGTCGTTCTACAGATATATAGTCGATGTTACTGTATATTTTGACGTAAACAAATTTTTAAATGATTCTTGAAATAAATAATATTTGTCAGCTCCTTCGACAGTGAACAGTTATTCAGTGTTACTGGTCAGCTTTTTATTTGGAGTATCTACTATTTATATATTTATGTGTATGTTTCCAAATACATAGGTAAAAAATATTTACTTTCAGATTTTTATTTTTTATAATTTAAAAATCCTTCGGTCTTCGGCTTCGGCCGAAGGTTAGAGAATGGCCAAAGTTCGGCTTCGGCCAAAAAATCACCTTCGGTCGGACACTAATGAGCACCTCTCTGGAAGACGGTAACGTAACCTGCTGGGTCTAACTAGGCGTTTTGTTCACGTAATATTCTGCTATAGTTTGGTAAAAGTAAGCAATAATAATAAGTTTAGAAAGCATACTAAGAAAAAAATTAACTTTTAAAATTTAGGAAAACTATATAGTTTTAATTAATGAAAGTTATCTTAATATAATAGGTGATGTTTGGAGCTAATTTGGATCGACCTTTTGTTTAGAGAGTTTTTGAGGAATTTGAGTTCAATGTTTAAATAAACTCGAAAAATATTTTGAATTTTAGTTAAAAATTTTGCATTTTAAAATCAAAAAGCATTTTTTTTTATTGAAATATTATGAAATTAATAGCGTTTCTTAATGTTATACCAATTATGAAGCTAACAAGTAATTTTTAGTCAACTTCAATATGAAATATATTTTTAAAACCCATTAAATTCTTATCAGTAAGGAAGGGGCGGAGGGAAGCTGAGGGGAAAGATAGGGGGGACAAAGTTGATACGCCCATATTTGAGAATTGGTTTGGTGTGGAACAAGTAAGTCTCCATATTAAATTTTATTACTTTAGGTTGATATGATATTCGAAGATATTGGATTTTTGCGAAAATACCACGCCTACTTTGAGATACGGTCGAATTTTATAGCCCACAACTTTACATACATACAAATGCATCTCTACACCAAATTTGAGTAAGATCAGACAAAAGATGTATGATTACATAAAATACATAGATTTGGACAAGAATTTGTATGTATGTGTGTGTATTTTACTCAAACACCAAATTTACCTTAAATAAATAAAAATAGAGGCCTGTTAAATGTTTAGTCCTAATAGGTTTCTATATTTCGCAACGGATTGTTATGAAATTTCGGATGTAATTGCTTTGGACATTTGTCGAGTTAAGTTGATATTTATTTTAAGTTAATTTTAAATAGTTTCTTTAATATAGATCCATATTGGAACCAAAGTCAATTTTTTCAAAAAATTTAGCTACTTAATGCAAAATGCTGCTTAAACTATAAGAGGTATAGAAAAATTATGTATAGAAAGATTATAGATCTTATCGTTTGCTAAAATAAAGTCAGTGGTGGCACATATCTAAAGTTAATAGTTTACCTGTATAATGCATTTTTATATTAAAAATTCGTTCCCCTTACATTTGTTATTGAAAATATATTTATTTTTCCTAGAATCAAACCCAAAATTTTTTTTTATTTCGCTCCCTGCGATTTCCACTACACAAACCCGAAAAGAATGCGTGAGAGCTTTCTGTTTTAAATTCTTTTTCGTTTGCATGAATGTACTATAACTACATACATATTACTAATTTGATCACAGCACTTCACAGTGTTGTGTAGATGAATTGGTTAGAGGATACTGGAAATAGTTTTTTTTTTTGAATAGTGGGTTCAAATCTCACTTGAAGCGGACCAAATTTTTTTTTTTTTCTGGTGTAAAAAAATAGATACACAAGAAATAAAGACAAAGGTAAATATAAAGCATGCAAACAGACATAATACAATCAAATACATATTACTAATGCGATCGCGATATTTTATAAATGTGTGTAGCTGAGTGAGTTAAAAAGAAGTGTAAAGTCGTGGTTGTGCAAAGGAATTCTGAGTTTTTTTGGTGTCGCGAGTTCGAATTCAACTACAGGTGATTTTTTTTTAAACAAATAATTATTTTTTTTTCATACTATTATTCATGGACATATGCCCATCAATAACTCAGATAATTTTCGGGTATATCTCCACAACCAGAAATTTAGTATAAGGATATTAATTGGCAATATAATGCCACAGGAAAAAGGTCTGTGAAATTGAAAAAAGGGGACATTGCATCTCCTATATAATCTGAGTTTTAGCTATGGAATATCTCAGTATTCATTTGTGGCACGGCGAGGAACTTTCCATATAGCCTGAATTTTCATTATTGTATATCTTAGAAACTATTTGTAGTGCAGTACTAAGATTTGGAATAATAATATGTTTTGTCAATAGAATTTGGTGGGTAAAGTATGAGTAGACTTGGGTTAGTGACTGTTCCACCTGGGTTTTATAAGGTATGTTTCCTAAATTATTTGTGGTTAGAGAGCTTTGATTGCCAATGGAAAATGGTAGAAAAAAAGTGAATGGAATAAATAAAATATGCGTGAAACTTTCCATGCAAACACAAATGATTGAAACTGTATACCTGAGAAACCATTGCAAAGAACACACTGGCAGTTTGTGTGTGATGGTTAGTAGTAGTTGTTGGGCAGAATCTCTGCCTTATTTTGCTAAGGCCCTAACATCCATTTTTCAGTATAGAGCTTTCGATGGATTATGATAAAAAATGTGCTCTGTTCCGAAAATTTTAATTAAACCTCAAATTGAAGATAATTTGCTATAAATTTTGCTGTTCTGACTTACATACATCATCGATCCGACTTACATGCACACTCAATTTTTCGATCCGAATTGCACGCAATCTATTTTTTTCGAGGTGAGGTTACTTTAGTAATTATTAAAAACAAAATTTAGATTTTTTTTTTTTTTGGTGCTAACAACTTTAAAAAAGGAAGAAATATGCTTTAATTCTGTATTAAAACAATTTTTTTTCATAAATCTGTAATACTTATTTTTACCGCTCAAACTTTCCCTTGCAAAAATCGATCCGAATTACCCTCATTTACGTTATATAGTAAAATTGGAGAAGGCCCCACGAGGACAATGAAGAAGGAAGAGAGGCAGCAGACAGAAATTTGTTTTGGTATCTTTACTCAAAATTTTTAATATCACAATGTGGTTAGTGCAGAAACAAAAAAATGAGACTACTACATACGTTATCCAAATGTTCATCGATCTTTTAAACAGTATCTAGACATATTCGATCTAGAAGAAAACCTATTTTGTCCGAGGGCACCTAGTAGCCAAAGAGAGTATTTAGGGAACCAGATGTGCGACTCTGTAGAAGAATGGAGTAGCCGCGTTCAATTCCTCTCGAAAGTTGGTGTAAAATATATAGATAGATTGCTAAATTGATTTAGTTCAAATATTTATATACGTATATTAAAAAAAAATTAATTACCTTGATCATTAACAAAAAAAGCGCCCAAACCATCTCCTCCTCGAATTGAATATGAAATTTTTGAGTCCACACTATTTGTATCCAAATCGATTGCTGTAATATTCATTACAATAGTGCCTCTTGCCTGGTTTTCTTTAATTTTTCCAACGTACACAAAGTCATCAAATTCGGGAGCAAAACGATTTTCATTGACATCAATTATTTCAATAACTACTGGCATGTCAGATGTCAATGAAGGTGATCCTCTATCGATTGCGCTTATAATTAAATTGTGAACTTGACGTGTCTCATAATCTAAGTGTCCTTGCGTTCGAACAACGCCCGAATATTTATCTATCTTGAAAAGACCTTCATCTACCATATCTTCTTTCAAGGAAAAATATATTTCAGCATTCTGTCCAATGTCTATATCAGTAGCTTCAATTGATGCAACAACAGTTCCTCGTGGAATATCTTCGCGAATTTTAAATATAAACTCTTGGACTCCAAATATTGGAGAGTTATCATTAACATCTTCTATTAGTATATTTATCACTGCTTCAGCTGATAACGGATGTATTCCGTTATCCTGGGCTATTATATTCAGTTCATATATTTCTTGTTTTTCGCGATCTAATATATTACTCGAACTTATACATCCAGTGGATTTATTTATATAAAAATCATTTGTTTCAGTCTGCATTTCATACACTATTTCAGCATTTTTTCCGGTGTCTGCATCTGTGGCGTTTAAACAAAAAATTAAAGTTCCATTTAATGCACTTTCCGAAAGTCGAAAGCTTGCTAAAGACTTTTGGAAAACTGGTTGATTATCATTACAGTCAAGAATCGTAACAGGAAGCATTTTTGATGAACATTTTTGTGGTTGCCCTAAATCGAAGACTGTAATATTTAGAATGTATTCATCTTGACGCTCCTTATCGAGATAACCAATAATCTGCAATTCACCAGTGTCGGAATCAATTCTAAAAACGGAATCATAATCTCCATCTGAAATTGCATATACTAATTTCCCATTATAGCCTAAATCCCGGTCCCGCGCTTTTATCCATGTTATTGTTTCACCAGGTTGTACACTTTCGTTTAATTTTAGCTCCTTTGGAAAATCAAAAAAATCTGGAGTGTGGATATTTTCTCCATATCGACTTGGAATTAAAATTAGATCATTAATTGATATCTTTTCGGTAGTATTAACATTATTCCTTTCGGCAGCTGCCATGTTTTCTGCCAGCCTTCTGGCAACTCCAGTTTCACGGCATTCAAAAGTACCATATCCGTTTGAAGAATCTATGTTTTCTATAGCTTCACTTGTTGTACCCTCATTCAGAAGCTGAATTTGTATACTCATTTCATCAGAGAAGTGTGTACCATCGGTAGAAGACACATTTATGCTACGATTTGAAACACCGATGTCCGTCAAATCACAGCCAACGGATAAAACACCAGTCGTGGGGTCAAGATTAAAGCAGCCATCTTCGTTTCCCGAAATGAGACGATAAGTTATATAATCATGTGCGTCAAAATCAATTGCTGACATTGTAAATATATCTGTTCCAACTGGTGCAGCCCGTAACACTTTTCCAATACAATTTACTCTCTCAAATTGAGGTCTGTTATCATTAACGTCTTTAATTTTAATTATAAGTTCCAGTTCGGTTTGACGGCGATATGGCAAACCCCAGTCTGATGCACGAATACTCAAAATATATTCTCTACGCATTGTTTCAAAGTCTATTAATGTTGCTGTTCTTATGACTCCAGTGAAATGATCAATCTCAAAAGGAACATCATTTAGGTTTGCAATACTATATGAAATGTAAGAATTCTCCCCAGTATCTTTGTCTTTTGCTGTAAGTTTTATGACAAACATGCCAGCTAATTCATTTTCATTAATTACAAGAGTGGTGTTAACATTTTCAAAAACTGGATCGTTATCATTCATATCTTGAACATTTACTTTGACTTTGGCAGATGATTGTTTCCTTACACCAACATTGGCTTGATCTATAGCGGATACGGTAAGAGTATAAAATGATTTGCTTTCAGCGTCAAGCTGTTTTTGAGTATATAGCATTCCGGAATCGGGATTAATTCTAAATTCACCACCTTCATTGCCGCCAACTATTTCCAAATACACCAACGCATTTTTTCCTAAATCAGGGTCAGTGACTTTCAATCGTATAACGGGCATATTGGGTGGTGAAGTTTCTGGTATTGAAACTTCATATAATTGTTTCGTAAATACTGGTGGATTGTTACTCTCCTTGATAATTTCAACTGGAACAATTTTGTAACTAAATCGAATAGGAATACCATTGTCTTCTGCACGTAACGTTAAATTATATATGACAGAGTTGTTCAACTTGGCAAACTTGCTGACTTCAATATAGAATTCACCCTCACTTTCTGTTGGTTTTATTTGAAAATTATCATCAGGATCTCCATCAACAATGTGTAATTTATTTATCTCTCCGTGTCGTCCATTATCTTTATCACTCACCCTCACTATTCCATACACTTCAGTAGTAAAGTTTTTTGTAATACTGGATAAACTTTTGTAATATATTTCAGGAGCGTGCAAATTGACCTGAAATTAACAATATTTAATCATTAAAGCATTTAGTAAATTCAAAATATATAATATCATAGTATTGGATTTATATAAGGTAATTTAGGAGCTCTAGTCAATACGACACACAGTGCTTCGAGAGTGGGCAATCATTACAATTTTTATGTCATTTTAAAGGTAATAGAATCCAAAACATTTTTTACAGCGATTGTGTTTTGATGAAGTTAGGGTTTGTCAAAATCGATAAATTAAATATTGATATAAGAAATTAAAATTTTTATAACTGTTACAAAAAAATTGCTTAAAAATCAGGTTTCACTTTAATTTTAATTATCAGAGGAATAACATTAGCTACTTCACAACATATAATTTTTTTTAACACCTATTACCTACTTCACAACATATAATTTTTTTTTTTTACACAATTTTTTTTTTAATATTAAACAATATTTTTCTTAAAAAAACTTAAAAAATCCCCAACTTCAGTAAAAAAAATGTAAAAATATTATGCCGCAAAAGGCTGTGGTCTCGAACGTTGTGAAGTAGGGATGTGCAAGTCGATTTCGTCTTTAATCGAAATCGATTTTTAATCGACTTTTAGCTCAAAATTTCAACTTTTTATTATCGACTTTAAATTACCAAACTTTATCTAAAGTCGACTTTTACTTTCGACATTTAGTGCAAAAGTTTTTTAAAAGTGAAGTTTTTTGATGACTTGGGGCACGTGAGACACGAAAAACAGTTTTCATTTTTTGAGGCTAGGGACACACGTAACATTTTCCGTGGAAAATAATATTAGATTCATATTCATCAACTGAAATTACCCAAAAATAGGCTTTTTCCGTCGTTTTATGATGACTTGGGTTAGCGTAACAACCGAAATCAGCCTTTTTGGACCATTTTTGAGGTTAAGGACAACATGTAACATTTCCCGTGAAAAATAATATTAAATTCATATTCAGAGAAAAAAATATACGAAAAAAGGCTTTATCTGTTCTTTTATGATGACTTGGGTAAACGTATACTATAAATATGTAATAAAACTATTCTCTCAAGGAGAGGTTGTAGACTTGCAGACGCCATATTGGTCCGCCATCATGTCAAATCAAAAAAGGCCTTGCGATATTTGAGACTAAAGATAATAAGCCCAAATATGCCCTAAAATACCTTAACCAATTTTGGACAGGGGGGGTCTCCCGTTGACAGAAAATGTCCCATTTATATATATATACATATGTCCAAATTAACTATATATGAAGAGTAGGCGTGGAAGTTGACAAATTTTCTCTGTTTTCGCTATAGTTAAAGGGCATAGCCGGGTTTCCATGTCCAAAATGCCCCCAAACCGAATCAAATTTCGCATAGACCCTTTTGAAGCACTTGATTTAAGAATGAATTGGCTAAATTTTCAGGTCATTATCTACAACTTGTAATGAGTAATGGCGGATTTTGTAAATTTCGTTTTTTGCGTTGTTTACCCCAACAAGTCATAGGAAAAATCTGAAAAAAATTCAGATTCTTTGGCGGATTTTCTAACGCGAAATTCGCGATGAAAAAAATCGCGAAACTTTTTATTTCTGATCAATCCAAAAGTCGAAATCAATTTTTCTTTCCAGTTGCACTTCCCTAGTGTGAAAATAGCCACGCGTGGCTATCTTAGTAAATACATAAGCCGCAAAATGTAAAAATTTCTGTGTAAACTTAACAGAAAAATAATTTAAATAAAAAAAATTTTTAATATACCCCGTTTTTAAAACGGACTAAAAAGTATAAAATAATTTCTCCTACCCCCATACAGATTCATAACCCCATACAGATTGTCCTGAAAATATGTAATTGCGAATTTTAGTAGGTCTGGAAATATTTGAATGATTTCAAACGAAAAGCGTGGAACGCTTATGGATAGACGCTATTGGTAGCGGTTTAAGTGACTATCAAATATTATTAATATTAAACAACGTTAACTATTTTTGGCCGCGGTTTATATGGGATCGTTACAGTGGAGCGGGGGGTTCTCTCACTACTTCTTTGGATACTTGTTGTCAACAGATTGCTTCTAACTCTCGAAGAAACTGGCTGCAAAGTTATTGCCTATGCAAACGACATAGCCATTACTATATCGGATAAATTCCCGAGCACACTGGGAGATGTTGTACAATCTGCTCTATACATCCTCACCAAATGGACCGGTAAGTGTGGACTGAGTGTCAATCCGTAGAAAACCGAGCTTTTCGTCTTTACTAGAAGGTACCTTTTATTGCAACTTCAGTCAATGGTACTAGACTAGTCCTCAGAGAAGAAGCTTAATACTTAGGCCTCATTTTAGACAAAAAACTTAGCTGAAAGCATAATACCCGATCGCGGGTAGTTGAAGCAATAACAGCACTCTACTCGTGCAAACGAGCAATAGGAAACAAATGGAGTATGCAGCCGTATGTGGTTCACTGGCTATATACTTCTGTAATCAGGCCTATTTTGTTGTATGGTGTTGCGGTCTGGTGGACAGCTTTGGACAAGGCAATTCATATGAGCATGCTTTTTAAAGTACAAAGAACTGCTTCACTCTGCATCACTGGTGCACTCAGAAGCACGGCCTTAGTGCACGACCAAGTCCTTGTATCTCGGAATGGTCAAGAGGCATGTCAGGAGTTCATCGATGAAAAGGGGATGGATGTAGCTCTAGTTCAAGAAACCTAAACGGCTAAATAGCTATCGCCTTTATGTTCCACAAACCCAAAGTAAGATAAGAACCTGTATAGTTGCCAAGAAGAGTATTAATCTTTTTCTTTTAACTCTCTACAGCACTGGAGACCTCACAACAGTGGTATGCGAACACATACTTCCCATACGATGAGGAAGGCCCGTCCCCGCATATGCGTAGTCACGCGGATTGGACTTGGTGGCTGACAGTGACGCAAATGGTCACAATGAACTTTGGGCCAGTACTGATACCAACAGTAGAGGTGAGTCCATTTTTGATTATATTCTTACCACTAACCTAACTATATGCAACAAGGGTAATCAACCAATGTTTCGTAACAGGGTTAGGGAAGAAGTCATTGATATAACGTTGACCACAGATTCCAATACTATTAGGGTTGACAATTGGAGGATATCAGACATTTGTTCCTTTTCGGACCACAGTCGGATACTTTTCACCATAAACTCTGAATTAGAGGTCTTACGGCCATTTAGGAATCCCAAAAGGGCGAACTGGTCTGAATTTTCAATAACGGCTTCTCAAAAGCTTGCATCGACGAAAGTCAAAGTTGGCCAAGGGAATGCTAACATTGACAAGGCAGGGATATTGAATAAATCTTTTGAACTATGTTGTCCAAACCAAAAACGTTTTAGTGGAACGTAGAGTTAGGACCATTTAGGGTGAACTCAAGGAGACTCTTTAACAAGGCTAAGCTTAGCCGACTAGAAGAGGATTGGAATAAGTATAGGGACAGTTTTAATGAATACAAAAGTAGAATTAAAATTGCAAAAAGGGACTCTTGGAAGGAGTTCTGTGGAACCATGGAGACCGTAAATGAGGCATTAAAACTTCGAAAAATACTGTCTAGAACTACTACAGCTTTCGGCAGTATTCAGAAGATAGATGGCTCATGGACAGACTCAAGGCAGGAGTCCCTTGAGGTTCTGATGAAGACACACTTTCCAGGTTGCACGGAATTGACTGCCATCAAAAATCAGATGGCAAATCTTGTCCGGGCATCAAGGACTGACGTCTTGGATTTCGTGGATAGGGAAAAAGTCGCCTGGGCGATAAATTCATTCAACCTGCTTAAATCAGCGGGACCGGATGGAATTATACCAGCCATGCTACAACATTCTTTTGAGAGCGTGAGGCCTCATCTAGGGGAAATCTTTTCAAGATGTCTAACAGATGGGTATGTGCCAAAGATTTGGAGAGAGGTCGGGGTGGTTTTCATTCCAAAAGCAGGAAAACTAAATCACTCTACTGCAAAAGATTATAGGCCGATAAGTCTCTCATCGTTTATTTTAAAAACACTTGAGAGGCTAATTGACATGTATATCAGAGGGGCTTTCAGCATTCACACAATGGACATCGCGCAGCATGCATACCGCAAGGGTAGATCAGTGGATAGCGCTCTTCATGAAGTTGTTGGTACCATTGAGAAGTCTTTAGATTTAAAGGAGTACACTTTAGCAGGTTTCCTTGACATTGAAGGAGCCATCAATAATGTAAACACGGAAACCATCTGCAAGGCGTTGACAGATCATGGATTTAAGGATTTCATAGTGGCATGGATTGGTCATTAACGCTGCTATGGGTACTGGGGAACGCCGCAAGGAGAGGTGTTGTCACTCTTCCTATGGCACCTTGTAGTTAATGAGATTCTACGAACCTTCAAGAAAAAGAGAACGAGGGTTGTAGCCTACGCTGACGACATAGCAATATTAATCCCTGGCAAATTCTTGTCGACGATTTGTGAGCTTATGGAATCAGCACTTGACGAAATTTCCGACTGGGCTAGACGGAACGGTTTAGCAGTTAATCCTGCTAAGACTGAGCTAGTCTTGTTCACGAGGAAAACAAAAATACCTAAGTTTTCCTTACCAAAGTTGAATGGAGTGACACTGAATCCTTCTTCGGAAGCAAGGTCTCTCGGTACCGTTCTGGATTCGAAACTTAATTGGAGAAGTAATATCGAAGAGAGAACGAAGAAGGGACTGGATGCATACTATACCTGTAAAAGAACCTTTGGGAAAAGATGGGGATTGTCACCATACGTCATTCATGGAATTTACATCACAATCATTCGACCCATCATCACCTATGGGTCCCTCGTCTGGTGGCAGGCGTTGGGTAAGAAGAGCAACCAAGCTCGCATGGGAAAAGTACAAAGACTTGTCAGCCTGGGGATCTCAGGGGCTTAAGTAGTGCACCTCAGGATGGTCTGAATATGATATTTCATCTCTTACCGTTACGGGTGTTTGTTCAAGGCTGTGCAGCAAAAGGAGCTCTTAGACTAAGAGAATCCAACGTGTGAAGGTCAGCTAACTATGGACACTCTACAATTTTGAGTGCGTTAAAGCAGAGGGGTCAAAATGGAATCGAAGCTGACTTAGATGTGGCCACGGTCCATATGACTTCAAATTTAGATTTTATTACTAGAATTCCAAATCTATATCCGACAAGGGAAGACTGGGAGTCGGGCTCGGTAACAGGTAATGCTGGCATTACCATCTTTACCGATGGCTCAAAGATGGAGAATGGAACTGGAGCTGGCCTCTACTTCGAAGACCTGCAACTAAGGCGGTCGTATCGTCTCCCTGACAGCTGCAGCATTTTTCAGTCAGAGATTTTTGCTATTGAGAAAGCAGCTCGACTTCTACAAGACAGTACGATTCTGATTTCGAATATCACTATATTTACAGACAGTCAGGCTGCAATGAAGGCAATAGAATCCAAAATAGTTAAATCACAGATTGTCGTGCTTCACTGATGGCCATTGAGCACCACAAGGTCACTCTCTGCTGGGTTCCTGGACATAGCAATATTGAAAGGAACGAAATAGCAGATGAAATGACCAGAAGGGGCTCTCAAAGGAACAGTAACGAGGCGGATAGCTGTATACAATATCCGGTGTGTGAACTATTTAGGAAAATAGACGAGTACACCAACCTAGATGACTGTATAATTTCACGAGCCTTGTGGCAAAGGTTAGATAGGAAGAGGACAAAAGTTCTCTTAGGCCACAAAAAATCTGCAGTGCGTCTGCTCACAGGAGTCATAACTGGACATTGTGCTATTGCACCAATGCTTCAACGGTGACGTATTCCAACGAGCAGACTATGCAAAAGTTGTCATGATGAAGAAGAGACAGAATCGATTCTTCACTTTCTATGTCAATGTCCAAGGCTGCAGATGAGCAGACTCCAATGGTTTGGGTATCGCTTTTTCAATAGTCTAACAGAGATAACGAAAGTGGAACTATCGGATCTTCTTACCTTTATCCGGAGAATCAAATGGTTCAATAAAGACATTGCCTGGACTACTGACGGAAACCGTGGTTAAAGACGGGCCTCCAAAATATATATAAATTAATATTTTTTTAAAGGCAAGACAAGCCCTCAAAGTCAGAAAAAAAACTCGAATTTAAAAATTTTTCTTTAATTTTCGTTGATAACAATACGGAAAATAATGTAAGACAAAATTTATAAAATTCAAAAACAATTAACTAATTCATTTCATAACAAGATAATTATGACGTAAAAATTCAAATGAAAAATCCAAGTTATGATTTCTTTAACAGGCAAATTCTGTGGCAATAAGGAATATCAGCTAAACTCAAAAGTCGAATAAAAACCTGCTGCGAATCTTTTATTGTAAATCCCAAAATGTTGAAAGTTTTTCAAAAAATTTTGTAATTTAGCAGTCTCTATATTTTTTTTTATCAATTAAATTCCAATAATTATTTAAGAACTTTTAATATTTTGGGTTTTATAATGAAAAATACGCATCAGGTCGACTTTTGAGTTTAGCTGTTATTCCTTATTACCACAGAATTTATTCTTTGTGGTTTATCGGTAGGACCATCTTTACTCAAATTTAATACCATTTTAATTTCATTTCGACATCTATCCCATCATCGAAAAAAGCCAACCAACATTAGCTTCACTTAGGTACCACAGATGTGCACGTAATTTATTTTGTATAACTTTTCCAATATTTTTATCAATCGTTTTAAAATCTTCTAGTTCTTTTAATAATTTCAAATCATTAGCCGTCACTTTTGGTGCTAATTGGCACATAAACCAATATTTTAAATATATACCAACAACGAATATAACGAATCTGCGTATATTTTTTAATAGTGTAGCTAAAATTGTTATAGAATTGGATTATAATTACACAGTCCAACAGCATTTTTGCAACAGAATAGCCCTCCTATAATCCTGAAAGGGAATGTAGTATAGACCATTTTTGTAAAACAAACTTATAGTCCAGCACGTCTCACTTTTTTTTTACAGTGGGTCAAAGTTTTCTTATTTTCGTCAAAGGGAGCTGAATACTAAGTGCAAAAAGTGTTGTAAATTGATGTCTGAGGAAAATTTTATTGGCAAAGTTGTATTTTAGAATCTTACAAGTGTCATTACTGTAGAAAATTTTAATCACGGCAGATCACATTCCATGCGCGTGCTAGTTCTGCGTAAATTAAAATTTTGATAGAAGTAAAAAACTATTTCCTTTTATCAGCCGTTATATATATGACTTTTATGTCTTTGGTGACCCCTAGTGAAATTTTCTGGCAAATATTTTTGTGGAATATTTTAATCCTTATATGTCTCTTTTGAAAGGACTTTTCAGGTTTTCATAAAAAAAAAGGGGTCAAATTGTCCCATAAAAAGCAGAACTAAAGGATTGTTATTGAAAGAAAACAAAATAAATTTCGAAATAAAAGTAATGACTTTTACTTACTGGAAATAGTAAATTGTTTTCTAAAAAGAAAAAATTTTAATGAATAGATGATTTTCGCCATCCATCTGACTCGACTAATAGCACTAGGTTGAGAATTTTTAAAGCCTGGTATTTGTTCGCCAAGAAATAGGAGGCTTAAATTTAACATTTCAATGTAATCATGCCTGGTGCTATCAACTTTACAAAACAACAAAATGCTGAATAATAACATTATCTATAAAATTCTGGTCCACCTGATAATAATGATATTACAAAACAACAACCCTTTGTTAGAAGGCAGTGCATTGTATGATGATTGTGATGTAGGCTAATGACAAGTCGGCATATCAAGAAAACGGACATCTGCCAAGGTTCTTGTCTGGATCTCCCCTATCACTTACATTCTTATTGACCATCAGGAACGAATCACTCCGTATATTACTTATAATATAATATTAAAAAAATTATTTTTTTTTACTTAAAAAATAAAAATTTTAAAATTCGATTTTTTTTCTGACTTTGAGGGCTTGTCTTGCATTACATATATTTATTTTAGATTAAACTTCGTTTAATGCTTTATATTATGGTCTATAGCAAACAATTTTACCATCTATTAAAAATTATATGAAGTCGTTCGAAAAAATTTTGACAGTGGAATTTTTGAAAATTTCTTACTTAAAACACCATGAAGTATCACTCAAAAGTCAAAAGTGTGTGTGAAAAAAATATTGACCTTTAAATTCTACATAAAAATGTTTTGGCGCACCAATCACCGAAATTATTATTTTAAGAATTAAAGCTCCATAAAATTAAGTTAGTTAAAGTTAGTTTTTCTAGTCTTTAAATCAAAACCGACTGGGTTTTTTCCACTGGACATAAAAATTTACTCGACATGAATTCACTAAAAGTTAATATACTAGTTCAAAAATAATTCGATTTTAATATTTTTGTATTTTAAATAAACTAAATTGAATTACCTACGTACTTTAATTTTAAAAAAGTGATCGCTGTCTGAAAAATCCTAACGGGTGAATATAAAAATTCGTAAAAAAAAGTGCCAAATTGTCACTTTATACACTAGGGGTGGCTTTCGGTTTAGTTGTATCAAAAAACTGGGTACCCCATTCGCTTTAGCGACTTTTTTACTTAGGTATAGATATATGAAAATCTTTTATATGCAAGTTGAATGCTTTTTTCATCTAGTGAACATAGAGATCTAAACAGAATACAAAAAGTTCGAAATTTAAAGTCGAAAGTAGACGAACGATTTCGAAAAGCATTAAATCTAATTTTGTTAAAATGTGTCTACACAAATTAAAGGCAGTTATTATTACAAAATAAAAATAAATGTAGCATATAGGCATTTAGGCCTAACTTAAATTTGGCTTAGTAGTCTGTGAGCCCATCTCCTTACATACAATTTTTATACCAATTTTATATAATAGTATAGATTTTTAATTAATATTTTAAACATACCTGTTTAACTACAATGGAGACCTTTGCTTTACTTGATTGTTGACTGTAGTGGTTAATTCCAGATCCTCTGTCATTCGCCAAAACAGACATCTCAAAATGAGAATTTTGTGCATATTTTAACGGCCTTGTTAAGGTAATAACACCAGTTGTGGGATGAATTGAAAAATAGTCATTATCACTTAAAAAACTGTAATAAATTTCTCCATTTATTCCAATATCCGCATCTTCAGCCATTACCCTCAAAATACTTTTATGAATTGGCATATCTTCTGGAACGGTTTGTGAATAATCCGTAGGGTAAAAAAGAGGACTCAAGTCGTTTCGATCCAAAACTTTAACATGTACCAAAGTTTCAGTATCATCACTTAAACTAGTTTCTTTATCATAATAATTTATTGTAGCTCTTATTTTTAATGTATACTCTTCATTTTTTTCTCTATTTAGTACTACATTACTTGTTCTTGTGCGAATCGTTAGAAAGGCAATATCTCCAACTATTCTTTCCTCAGCTTTGAAGAGCTTATCACGATCACCCGATATAATTCTATATTTAACATCTGATTTTCCGTCAATGACTATACCCATAAGATCTTCATGCGAAATAGGCTTCGTATATGTTTTTCCTAAACTATTTTCAGGTATAGTAACATTATACATAGTATGTTTAAATTTAAAGTTATTTAATTTGAAGTGCCTTGCATATTGTGATTTATTTTCCAGTAAATGGAATTCTTCGTTTAAATATGATGGTTGAATTATGCACAACCAAATTGTGATAATTGCCCAGAGGGACATAATTTGATTATGAGTTTCGAATGTTGCATTTCGTTTAATCATCATATTAGAAATAATTGCGCAAAAACGATTTACATTGCGTCCATTTCTGAAAGAAAGAATAAATTGTTTATTTTATATCTATTTTAGAAAAATCAAGTTAAGAGCATTGTTGCAGTATTCATTTCCTATATAATGTTAGTTAACTATACATTGTGAGTTCGCTAAGTTTATCATTACGTTATTAGCTTCTAACTGTCATGGTGCATAATCAAATTTTACTGTAACACATTTAATTTTTTCTTGTAAATACCTGCATATGAAATTCGAGCCGTCTCTTAAAGCTCGCAATTTTTATTCACCTCTGTGCGTAATTAACTTAAATCTAAAAATTTTTAACTTAAGATTAAATTTAATTTAGTGGAGCCGCACCCTCGGCCAAATTTAATTCTAAACTTTCACTCTAGCTAGTAATGATTCGATACAAGTAAATACGAGTAAATATTCGATACAAGTAGTTTTTTACTCGATGCTATATCATAAGTATATTACTTGGTATCGAAGAAAAAGGCTCAGTGCCGGATACTCGATTCTTTTAGAAAACATTAATTTATAAAACCGAAATATTGCTATACAATACTTAAGATTGTGCATCGTATTGCTATATTTTACAGCAATTAATAATATATTTCAAAATGCTAGTGCAGAATTATTGAATTATTCAAAATATTTCAGTTCATATTGCAATATTTCAATGTATGAAAATACATATAGAATATAAAGTATATTGAAATATTTTCATTAAAATAATTTATTTTTAACAAGCTATGTATAATAGCTCTGTTCCCGTACTATAAAGTTTTAGCCCAATTTGCAGGTTTTTACCATTTTTTACTTGAAAAGCGTTCCCGTACACAAAAATCTGGTAAATGAGAGAGGCAATGAGAGAGTAAATCATTTCCCCTCCGTGTCAAAAGTTTAAAGTTTTTACCCGACAAATTTCTGCTGGCAAAAACTTGAAAAGTGTCAAACAATCAGCTGTTTTGTATTTATCAGCTGTTTTGCTTTTGTGAAAATATATTGAAAATTTAAAATTAATAAATAAATAAAGAATTTTTAGAAAAATAAGTGATATTTAAAATGGAAAATGTTTAAAAAACATTTGAAAATTAATTAATAGTATATTAGTTACTTTTTAACTACATTCTCCACAAGTTAATGACGCAATTGTCTGTTCAACTTCTGACGCTGTAGAAGCTTCTGCCATTTCTCAATAATGCAAATGGTGATTGTGAACCCGAAGATTCTACAAAAGTAGACAGGAGAATAATTTATGTTTAATTTTTTCATTATTTATTTATTTTCTTGTAAGATTTAACAATTTTTATTTTATAAAATATCACAGAAACTTTGTTTTTTGAATTTAACTGTCGTTAAAATTTGACGTTTTGTTTCGTGCAAGAAAAGTGGTTTTGTGCGTTCCCGTACTTTTGTGCATTTTTGTATATCAGAGAGAGCATTTTTCGTTTAGTCTCAGTTTACCAGACTTTGCCCAAAAAGTACGGGAACGGACCTAATGTGTTGATAGATTTCCTGCTATTATAATCTTTCTAGTGGGCGTTTAAATAAAACAACTGAAAACGTAACCCAGAATTACAGATTTGATTCCAAATATATTCACTGAAAAGAGATATTGAAAGAAAACTACCACTACCATTCTATATACTTATTTGTTGTTGTGTTTTTCTCATTACTACTAGTCTTTATTCGTTATTTCAAAGTCTACTACATGAGAGAGTGTGTGGGTTACGATTTCAAATATTAATAGCTTATATAGGATATTGAACGATAAAAAACTATCACTAAGATCACTAATGAACATCTGATTTGCCCATCTCAATATACACTGTTGTTGTGATGACAACATATATACGCTCTTTAAGCCTGTTATACATTACTTAAAACTAAATTAAAACATAGAACTGTAGTCAAGACTTTGAAACATAATAAGTTTAAATTTTGTTTTTTAACAAAAAATAAATAATAGTTGGAATCAAGTTCCGATTCAGAAGCAATTCCGATTCGGATCCAAAACCACGCTGACTATGTGGCACATGCAATGGATCAACTGGAAATTCATTGGTTAATGTTACAAATACTCACTTTTAGCTATAAACAGGGATGCCAACTTATTTTAACTTTCTCTCCGATAGCTCCCGAGAAATTCCCCGATTTGCCACCATATTCCCCGCACCGGTATAATTTCATATTACGAGTATAACAGCTCGATACTCACTTTCAATATAAACATTTTATACAATCGAAAAATACCCTTTACGCAGGCTCAAAATTACTCTCGATGACGGTTATTTTAAGAGGGCCCTTCAGAGCGAAAACGGAATAAAAAACTATGCTGTTCTTGCTCTGAAAGAATTGTTATACCATTTTTGTTCTTACTTTTAAGCGGTTTCATTTTCACTCTAAACCATATTACTTATGCCATTCTTGCACTGACACACTAAATTATTTCACTTTTGCTCTTATATAAATTTTAGCCCGCTTTTCCTCTCAGCCTGTCATTTATCATTCGAAAGTGACATAAAACCGAATCGTCCTCATTTGAGAGGCTGAGAGGAAAAGTGGTATAACTTCTACGTTCAGAAAAAAATGGAATTTTACTTAAGAGCAAAAGCAAAACGAATTATGTTCAGAGCAAAACTGAAACGAAATATGTTCAGAGCGAAAACGGGATAAAAAACTATGCTGTTCTTGCTCTGAAAGAATTGTTATACCATTTTTGCTCTTACTTTTAAGGCATTTCATTTTCACTCTAAACCGTATTATTTATGCCATTCTTGCACTGATACTCTAAATTATTACACTTTTGCTCTTATATAAATTTTAGCTCGCTTTTCCTCTCAGCCTGTCATATATTGTTTAGAAAATAAGTTGATCTCGACGAATCGCTCCAAAATGCAACAAATCGATATCAACAAAAACTAAAATATTTGATAGTCTTGCCATTATAAAACGATCTAAAAAAAGTTTAGTTCAATTTCCGAACGAAGCAAAATAAAAACTTTTCCCTTGGTTCCCACCTAAACGCTACATTACTAATTAGTTGCACCAAAACGTAGCATTTTTTTTTAATATATGGCTCATGGCTTTGAAAGCAAAAATATTCAAATTATGGTTGGCCCAATTTATCTATGTTTAAACAAAAAATTTGTTTCCCCTGTGTGAAATAGAGCTTGCTTTAGACATTAATGATGTAATAAAATTTTCTCAAATTGTGTAAAATCATATGTGATTGACATATAAAATATATTTTTACTTCTTTAAAATGGCTGACCGTAATTTGCAAGTTTATAGGTTACAGTCAGCAAGGATTAAGCTTTCTGAATGACCGAAAGAGAGGCCCGCGCGACCATTTGGCCTTTGGACGAAAAGTCCAGTGCTAATTTACGAATTTACTAATTGTTTTGAATTCAAATATTCACTTTTTTTTAACATTTGCTAAAAAAAAATGTAAATACCAAACTCAAACAGTGTAGGAATATAAAATTTGACAAAAAATATTCTACACGGTAAAAAAGAATTTGTGAAAAAGAACATGCTATATTTAAAAAAGCAAAGTAATCAGGGAAAATTTCCGTTTAGCCCTGTAATTTAAAAATTCAATGAGATACCTAACATAAATTGATGGATAAACTGCAAACATTACAGCCCAAAACTTTTTTAAGTATTACAGTTTCAGAGAGGAAAATATTCAAAGTGGCATGGAAAAAATTAAGTTGCGAGGCAAACTGTAAAATTGATGAAAATGTTCTTGTTTCAGAGAGGAAAATATTCAAAGTGGCATGGAAAAAATTAAGTTGCGAGGCAAACTGTAAAATTGATGAAAATGTTCTTGTTTCATTGTTTTCATTTTTTAGATCACACATTTACGTTGTTTTATATATCAATTACTTCTCCATATATTATCATTCAATAAAATAACTTTCAAACCGATTGGTTGGCACCTGGATTTGGGTCTTTGGCGTAATGAGACATTTTGGATAATTTACCGGTGACCAAATACCGGAAGGTAGTAAGATTTGGGATGTTTGCACTACATTTAATGAAATTTTTAATAGTTTATTAGCAAAAGTCTTTAGCATTGGATGTCTATTTCATAATTGTATTGAACAGTTTTCCAAAAACCATTGAAACCGAAACACCATCTTCTTTTTTAATTACCCTAGAATCATGAAGATAGCTGGTCGAGTTGTTTGCTTTTGTCAATGCGATTTGAAAGTAAACATAGGTAAGAGAAGAAATATTCTATGCTTAGTAAAAATTCCATTTCCAATTTAATAATTTACAAAATCATACTGTAAAAATTGATTTAAAACCCCAATTCATTCGTAACTTTTACTGATTCATTCTGCATAGTCTGGTGTTTCGGCCTAATTTTCAAAGTTATTTCGGGAATTTTTTATTATAACAAAACAGAATACAATTATTTAAATTTTTTTTTATACGCTATTATTATCTTTAACTGTACAAAAAAAAATTTTGGAGTTTATTTTATAATATTTTTTTAGTGTTTTTTACGTCCAACACCTTACGGACACCTAAAAAAGGTGTCTGGCTGGCCCGGGTAATTACGGCACTTAAAGTCAACTGAGACAAAAAACTTAAACATAATATTGTTTTGTAGATTTTTCATTCTGGCAGGTAGTAGATTTAAACATTTCTATTAAAAAATAACAAAATGACAGACTTCTAAAAAGAAAAAATTTAAAATAATGATTAAAAATAAACAAGAGCCATTGACGACCTATTAAAATTTCAGCCCAGGGCCGATCAAAAAACATTTCGAGAAAAGCGGTCTTAACTATGTGCTACAACTTGCTTAATATCTTGGTCTGAAATTTTTACAGTATACTCTCAATATATTTTACTTTCGAAATACATAATAAAATCGATTTTTTGAAATCGAACACCAAACTACATCTTTAAACTCAATGGAATTGTTTTTTTGAGAATATTCAATTATTACAGTTTTTCGTTTACTTTCCGTGGAAGACAGAAATCCAATGAATTACTACAGAATATTTTTTTCTGTGTACAGACTTTTTAAGGTATATTAATGCTGAACGTTTTCAAATTCCTAGCAAAAAACAGCTCATTCCCTGATTCCCCGCACTAACTTAAATTCCCCGCAAATCGGTGAATTCCACGCAAGTTGGCATCGCTGATTCTTATACAAATTAATTTGATATCTATATGATTAACTGCTTTTTACAAAATCGGCTAAATCGTTAAACCTGATTGTTCCCGATTTTAAGTACCTCAACACATCTAGGTTGTTCTTGCTTAACGCCATGAGGCTGTGAAATACGATTCCTTTTAGTATCAAACGAAATCTTAATAGAAACAATGTTAAGGATGTTATGTTTAAGTTTTTTCACGCAATCAATTTAAATTGTTTTCAAACCATCAATGTTCCTCATATTACACTGGAATACAAAATTTGACTTTTAAAATATAACATGAACCAATGTATGTTTTCTAAACTAATTCGAGGTCGCTGAATACAAAAATCACACTCATTTTATTTTTTTTATGGGTAAGTTTTCGAGATATGGCAAAATAACGGTTTTTCAGGTTACTTACAGTTTCATTTACAGGCTGATATCTCATTAACTATAGTATTGACCGATCAAAATAAAATATCATAGGAATTATAGTTATATTACGCGTCTTATGCTGTCAAGTTTGTTACAATCAGATTATAAATGACTGAGATATATAGATGCTGAAAGTTAAATTTTGAGATATTTTTAAACTAGTCGTGGGCTAAGTTTTCTTTCTGACAAAAAGTAATTACAAAATCTGCAGTTTTATTTTTTCAATCAATAGATATAATCATTGCAAAAGTTTAAAGCATAAAACGATGGCAATCGGAACATGACAAAGTAATCAATGATTGAGTAAAAATAAAATATTCTCGAAAATTCGAAATTTTTCTCTAAATGCCGAAAGTAACTCAGCAAACACATGGTTGTAAAAACAGTGAATATATGATAAATTTTTTGTCATTTTGCATTTTGTTTTCATAACAGCTGCTTTTTGCAATATTTCTGTAGTAAAAATGAAAAACAGCATAGCAGGAGTTAATTTGACTATAAATAATAAACTGATGCGAATTTTTAAGAAATTTTTAGAATCTAATATTAGGGTGATTCTCTAAGTCTAGTATATGCCCTTGCACGGTAGCACGATAGCGCAAATTGTAAAACTTTCCAATCCGTACAACGAAACAAAATAATACACGTCAATTCATTCTGCAACACTTAAAAACTTTTCCTACAACGATGCCCATGTATATGTTCAATGCAATGAAGTGTAGTATATTAAATGCAACTCTGTGCCTCTCTCTCACTCTCTGTGTTTACATTTTTTTATTTATCATTTTACAGTTCTACGTTAATATACGCTCTCGAATCGTAGTATAATTTATTTTTTTTTTTTTTTTTTTTTTTTTTATTCAATTCTCTACCTGAGAATTGAACCCGTTGAACTGATTATCCAGTCGAGCATGTTTAAGCACTAAGTCACCGAAGTGACTCATTTTATTAGAAAAATCCTTACGGACACTTTTTAAAGCATTTACTTCCCATCTGGGAAACGAACCTGAGGCAGCTGGAACTCCAGTCTAGCACTCATTCACCAGGCCACCGAGGTGACCTAAAATTTAGTATAATATTTTGCATTTAGAGAATCACCCTATTGCTTTAAGAAATACCTTTAATTGGAAGATAAAGTCATTCGAAACTATAGTAGCGTTTTATTCGCCACTTTGCTTTTAGTTATGTATAACTAGTAGCCATAAATGTATGGGAAAACAACAACAAAGTCGCAGAGATAACAATTATGTAATTATAGCACACAAATATTCTTCTTCTT
This sequence comes from Toxonevra muliebris, assembly GCA_963691655.1. NCBI lineage: Eukaryota > Metazoa > Arthropoda > Insecta > Diptera > Pallopteridae > Toxonevra > Toxonevra muliebris. The sequence goes on from OY829326.1 coordinate 85,066,008, forward strand.
CGCCAAACTTATAATCAGTCAAAAACTAAATTCTATTCTCAATGAAATTCACTCTCGTGTATTCGCACTATAAGAAAGAATTTAGTAGCAGTTGGTTATTTTTTCGGTCTTCGGCAACGATTTGTAAAACAAATTGTGTCTCAGCTTCATTTTTTGGGAAATTGGTATTGTATTCCTGAATGAGTTTCACATTTTTTTCTGTAACGTCATCGACAACAACTTTCTCAATTCCATTTTTGTAACCTGCACCCAGAGAAATACTTACCTCGTTCGAAGAAAAACGGCTATCAAATTGAGGAAAAATGGGGATGATTTGGCGCCATAGAAACGGTTTCCTCATTTAGATATACAAAATTTCTTTGAATTGAGGAAATATTATTTCTTTATTTTAGAGAAAAATTTCTATGGAAGAATGAAGTTTTCTGTAAATTAAAGAAATATGTCTTCAATTTGTAGAAATTGCGTTTTTCAAATGAATAATATTTTATTTCATTATGAGAAATTGTATATAATTAAGGTACAATTTTTCTCAGTTTGAGGAATAATTTTTCATAAATTGAAGTCAAGGTAGTTAACCTTTTTAGAAAAAAAAAATCCTCTATTTATGGAATATTTTCTACACTTTTGTTTTAATTAAATCATCTTTTTTTTACTTATATTCATTTATTATTTTATTTTTAATAAGTATTTAGGTTTACATTCATACGTATTTTTACATACACTATAGGCGTCGTCGCCTTGAAATGATCAAAAGTTCCTTATGGCCATCAAAAAATTATAAATTGAAGTTTATTGAAATTTATATCTTTTCAATATATTTTTTTTTTTTCACAAAATATATCAACAGCCACAAACACTACCGCTTCGCTTGAAATAGAGACGCCAACTAAAAAATTCAAAAGAAAAACAAAGCGTACGCGATTGTCTGCTAAGGCCAAAAGAGTAAAGCTAGTTTTAGCATATACTAAAATTTTGTATGGAGAACATTTTTGGTATATTCGTCTCTTTCTTACATTTTCTATACAACTAAATTTGTAAAAATGAAGATATAACTAACTTCAAATTGAACACCATGGTTGCATGAAAGGAGCACATTTATCATCTTCATTTTGAGGAAAATTTACTTAAACGAGAGAAATTTTCGTGGATTCAAATTGAGGAAACTTTTTCTTTGTTTTAGAGATGGGTATTTTTCTGGGTGTGGATCATCATTCCATGTTGAAAGTTCTTTGTTTAATTTAAGCTTTATTTGTTTTAACCGCTGTTGGAACATTTTCATCAAATAATGATAGAACCTTAGTTTGGGATGCTAAATACTCTAGGTGGATGACAAATTTGTCAGCAGAACTTTTCTGATTTCTCGATCAATATCTTTATAATTTATCAATTGACGCATGGACAAAAAGTAATGATAAGGTGTTTTAATTCCATCTGGTGACAGAAATCAGGCTCGAACGTGCACCTGAGCAAGAAAAATACAAATTCTTTTTAAGAGTTCTTCCCCTTATGAGATAACTGAAACTAGTCTTGAGAAAGGTATATCTTGAATGCATAAATCTTTGTTAACTCTAACAATTCTGGCTAATCACCTCTGTGTTGTTTCTTTATGAAAAGGTGTGGTTCAAGGGCACCACGAAATAACTCCTAATTGAAAAATGAAATAAGTCCTAACGCTAAATAAGTCCGAATGAAATAACTCCTAATAAAAAACGAAAAACCTTCTAATGCAAAAATTAAATAATTCCTAATTTTTAAGGGTTATTTTGCAATTAGGAGTTGCTTCATAATGAAATGAAATAATTCCTAATACAAAAATGAATTTACTCCTAATTTAAAAATGAAATAACTCCTAATTTAAGCGAAAATAAATGAAATTTATCCTGCAAACTTTCCAAAGACACACTACTAGGTACATAGGCTAAATATGGGTAGTATTAATTTTGATATTGTTCCACCCTTTATAATAAATTCATTCTACAGCGATGGCACCTAAAAGTCTAATCACCACACTATTTGGTTTTGTAAATGGAATAAATCCAAAGTAACTATTTAGTCTCTGTAAAATTCGAAATCAAAAAGGAACTCCAACCAAAAAAGAAGAGAATTTAAAAGAATAATAGTAAAAAATTCGCGCAAATTTTAAATTCTCAAAAACTTTGTGATTAAATTTTTAAGAGTTTAAAAGAATAATAGTACAAAATTTGCCCGAATTTCGAACTATTATTCGTTTAAATTCTCAAAAACCTACATATGTTTGAAACAAACTTCTGATTAAAATTTTAATTGTTTATAATCCATGGAATACGTAATAACCGTTTTATTTGTCTAGCTTTTATTTTATGTAAAATTAACTAAAGCCCCAAAAATATTTATTTTTTAAAAAAATTAAATAAAGTCCCATAAAAACTCAAAAAATTAAATAAAACTCAATATATTAATAAAAGCCAACAAAATAAAAGTCTTAACATGACTGTTTTTTTTTTTTTGTCCGACAAAATAAAAGTCAAATATAACTATTATTTCTTGCCAAATATCATAAAAGTCAACAATTACCGATTTATTTAGCCTATTACGATAAAAGTCACAAAAAAAGTTTTAATATTTGAAAAATTATAGGGGGTTGTAATTATATAAGACTTCCATGTGGAACCAACAAAATTAAAAAACAAAAATTTAATTGATTTAAAAAAAAAATTATATTTGGCTCTGCATGGGATTGAACCACGGGTCAAAATTTTCTTTTTTTTAATCCATTAAATAATTTTTTTTAATTTTTGTTGGCTCCACATGTAATTACAACAACAAACGGTTCCATTATTTACTTAAATAGTGTGAGTGGCTCGATTCTAATGCAAAAAATTTGATTTTTGCATTATTCTTGGAAATATGTACCTCGTAGGTCATTCTAATATTCTAAGAAAACCTATAATTTTGAACAAGGAACATTTTCTTTAAAATAGTATAATAGTTTTCTCAACAGTTTTTATTTTATCGGCTATTTATCGGAAAAAGGAGGTTAAACCTTCCCTCTGAGAATATTTCAAAAAATTTTTTTTCCCAGGTTGGCACAACTGTCAACCACTATTCTGTGAATTTTTATTGCTATGTGTCATTTAGTTTGGTTACGGCGTCATTAAGAACAAGTCAACCTTTTGTGTGCGTTGCGATTTCGGTTTCGGCTCATTTTTGGCGCGCCATTCCGATGATTGTTGACTTGTTTGCATGTCGTACTCGAAAACCCATGTCTCGTCACCAGTTATGATGCGTTCTATGAACGTTGGATCGGAATTTACGCGTTCAAGCATGTCTTCAGCCACCTTACTGCGATTCACTTTTTGAAGAAAATTCAGATCTTTTGGCACCAATCGCGCTGAGACTTTCCGCATATCCAAAACATCAACCAAAATATGACGAGCGGTCTCATGAGACATGTTCATTTCTTGGGCTATCTCTCGCAAACTATAATGACGATTTTCGAGCACCATTTCCTTTATTTTGTCGACGTTTTCTTCAGTTGAAGAGGTCGAAGGCCGTCCTGAACGTGGCAAATCGTTCACTTCTTCTCGCCCCTCTTTGAACGATTTATACCAATCGTAAACTTGAGTTTTCGACATGGTTGAATCACCAAATGTTTTTTTCAACATTTCCAACGTTTTGGCACAAGAAATTTCGTTTGAAACACAAAATTTCACACAAACTCTTTGTTCGATATTTTTATCCATAGTAAAAATCGCAACGCACACAAAAGGTTGACTTGTTCTTAATGACGCCGTAACCAAACTAAATGACACATAGCAATAAAAATTCACAGAATAGTGGTTGACAGTTGTGCCAACCTGGGAAAAAAATTTTTAATAGCATAAGGTAAAAAAAGAAAACAAAGACAAATATGTGGTACTTGCGATGAAGATCTGAACGCTGATGCTGATGGTGATGGATTGAAAAACGTGGGATGTGATTCGTGCCCTCAGTAGTTCTACTACTCCAGTAAATGCACTGATTTCAAAAACCTAACATAAAACGAATTCAAATGGATTTCGTATGCAAATGTGCGATGGCCAAAATAGCTAAGTTCGTACAAAATATTTTTTTATATAATAATCTTATATAAATATATTAATTATGGAAGAATGTAAATAACTTTCAATTAAATAAATATAAAATTTAATTTCTCTACGATTTTATTTTTCTTTTTAACAAAAAATATGTCATGCCGACTAGAGGATCATCACATGCCGAATACCGGAAAATGCATGCCGACTACTGGCAAATACGATACATTTTATTAAATTTATAAATTAGTGATTTTTATAAAATAAGTCTTTGAAAAAAGTTAATTAAATCTAAAATAATAAACTTTATTGGAATAGAATGTCTATTTGTTAACCCAATACCATGTCCACATACATAAAGACACCAGTTTAAAAAGAACAAAAAACGTTAAACTGCCGACTACTGGAACACTGATCATATATTATTATAATATGATTAGTTTTCGAGATCTCTTTTTGTCCGTTTTTTATTTTCGGGAGTTCTCATTCTACAATCGTCAATTATAGGAAAGCCACACTAGGGTGGCTCTTATATTTCAACTTTCTAAAAGTGTAGCTCCCAGGCCCCTATCTTTTTTTAATAAATAAAGAAACAATATGTGCAAATTTTGAGCTCAATCGGACAACTGGGAGGCGGCCCTCATCGACCATGAAGCTGTACATTGTCGCCCGGGAAGTCATTTTTTCAGATAAATCCGTTTTTTGTTCTTGGATTCCTTGAACAAGGCACCACGAAATAATTCCTAAATGAAATAACTCATAATCGAAAAAATAAAATAACTCCCAAAAATCTTCACATAAAAAAAAAATTAGGGGATATTTCATTTTTTATTGGGAGTTACAGTGAAATAACTCCTAATTGGCAAAAATTTTAGGAATATTTTCATTTTTCCATTACGAGTTATTTATTTCATAATGAGATGAAATAACTCGTAATGAAGAAATGAAATAACTCCTAATGAAAAGATGAAATAAGTCCTAATATTAAGAAGTTATTTCAATTTCGTAATGTTGTTTTTTTTTTTTTTAATACAATACATACTTTGTACTTTGCTATTTTGGCATCAAAATTTAATTCCTCATACTAAAAATCCAAATATCTCAAATCCAAATATCTCAAATCCAGATATCTCAAAACGGGGAACAGATATTCGACCAAAACCCGAAAGGAATTTCAGCCAAAGAAAAATGTATGAAAATATTTTGGTCTAATTTCCTTATGTTTTGGAAATACGACCAAAAAAAAGAAGGAACATTTTTTAGCTAAATTTCCCTCGGCTTAATTGCAAAACAAAAAAGGAATTTCAGCCAAAAAATAAAACTGACCAAATAATTTTTGGTTTCTTATTCCGTCTTATTTCGTTTTTGAGTCTTTATTTCATTTTGTGGGGCCTTATTTCATATATTTTTTATTTAATGTTTTGAATTTTTATGGGACTTTATATAATTTTTTAAAAAAGAAATATTTTAAATTTTTTTGGGGCTTTAGTTAATTTTACATAAAGTATAAACTAGACAAATAAAACGGTTATTACGCATTCCATCGTTTATAAACAATTACAATTTTAATCAGAAGTTTGTTTCAAACATATGTAGGTTTTTGATCATTTAAAAGAATGATAGTACAAAATTCGCGTGATCGTAATTGGCTAAATAAAACGGTAATTGTTGACTTTTATGATATTTGGCAAGAAATAATAGTTATATCTGACTTTTATTTTGTCGGGCAAAAAAAAAACAGTTATGTTATGACTTTTATTTTGTTAACCAAAACGAACCAATTAATTTATGACTTTTATTTTTTTGGACAAAAATAAAAGGTTAATGCTATTTACAAGCGAACGGCTTGAGCAATTAAAAAAAAAATTTAATTTTTGAAATTCCGAAACAATTGCTGAGATGACAAAACAATTGAGTAGGTATAAAAATAGATAAGCTATGGGTATGAAATCTGAATATAAAGTAAAGTAAACAAATTCTGATTCCATTTGTTGGGTCACCGATTGAGACACCCTGCTCCACTAGAAACTTATTTACAATTCTAACGGCTTAATTATTATATACATTTTTATATCTAATCTAATTTACTGTTTCTCTCTCATACTTCATATTTGCATTATATTCACCACACCCTTTCTTTAATACATATACCATTTATGTACTATTTTTTGCTTTATATAACTTAAATATTAAATAAATGAATTATTGTAACGATGACCGACAAAGCGTCTTGAATCATTTTAGTTTCCTCCTTTTCTTAAAAATAAGGTCGTGCCGAAGAAAACAGTCTTTGATCCTCCACCATTAGAAAGGTCTCTTCGTGTACTTTTCGAAAATGTATAGCACTTTGTATGGCCGATATCTAGATTCGAAGAATTTTGTACTCCAGTTCGCATCTATATATTTATGTACATATGAGCAAAAAGTCATATAATGGAATGAAGCGGATCCCTATGTATTGTATACCGTTGAAAAGCTCTCAAAAAGTAATTTTCAAAAATATCTAATACCATCTACCTCCGGTGTTTCGTTTATTAGTTATAAGTAGGGCAAGGAATTCCATGCAAATGCATGCTTTTACTGGGCATCCCAAAAGTGAAATAGTCAAGATATCTTTACGAATCACGAAATTTTCTTTTAAATAATCGTTAGTGCATATTTTTGCATATTTTCCAATAAATGCATATTTTTGCATATTTTACAATATATACATGTTTTCACACATTCTACTTTTTTTTTTTTTTTGATTTACATATTTATAATTTTCTAATAATTTTGATAACCTTTTAGTGAGCTGCGAAAAGAAATTTTAAGTTGACTAGCATTTGAAAAGCCAGAAACTTAAAGAATTGAATGATCGGCGCTCAGAAAAAACAATGCAGCCTTTGATTACTACCTCTGCAGCGGCAGGGCTTAAAATATTTTGTTTGGATTTATGCCAAGCTTTCATTTCAGCAGATATTCCATTGTATTTTACAATCCACAATTAAGAAGTTTTTTGAGAACATATATTAATGAAATCATTCCTCATGAAACGTCACTGCGCAAAGCTTATATCGTACAAATATATTATTCGTTTATTAAAAGAAATCGAGTTGGCCTTAGAAACCATTACTCATGGGTTTCTATAGATGATGCTTTTGATATCCCGGTAAGATATGTAAATTTGGAATCTAATGAAGTAAATTGTTCTATAAACAACTATTCTATAAATGAATTTTGTGCTTTCAAATATGCTCCTATCGTTCAAGTGTTGATGTAGAACGATCCTGTTCTTTATAGAAACATTTTTTAAGACCCAATCGGGAAAGTTTTATATTTGAAAACTTCAAAAAATTTTTATTGTTTACGCCAACAAAACAATAAATAAGGATTGATCTCATGATCATTTACATATTTACTTAACTATGATTTATGTTAAACTTTTTATGTTCATTTCACATTTTTTGTTGCTTTTTATAAATTCATTTTATATTTTAAATTGAATTGTTTTCGACCTTTGTTTGTTAAATTACATGCAATATTTTTAGTTTTTTTTTATACCGAAAATATGCGATCAAAAACAAAATATTTTTTGTTTTTAATTGCATATTTTAGATGTTTTTAGTGCATTTTTTGCAGTTTTAGTTGCATATTTTTGAAATTATTATTTACGCATATTTTCGATTTTTTAGTGCATGAAATTCCTTGCCCTAGTTATAAGCCAAAACTGTATGAGCTACTCCGAAAAGCGTGATTAAAAAGAATATTTTACAATAGGCTTGGGATCATGTATGAAAACACATTTAACTTGCACATAAAAGAATCCATGTGATGGAGAAAAACTGAGTACGCAATCGTGATCAGTGACCTCAAATTACTATAAAACCGTGGGAAATTTTAATTTAAACCGTCAAATTGATGGGTTCCGTAAATCTAGTGTTAAACTGAATTATTTTTATAAAGTTCTTTAGTTTTATTAATTAGGCCTTTATGATTTATAGTAAGAAATAGTTTATAATCCACTGTAAGGCTCAAATTTTAAATGAAAGCGTTTGCTTGAAATTAGTTATGTAGTTTATTTCATTGGTAGAATAAAAGCAACAAAAATAATACTTTTCTTTAAAAACAAAAGAATGTGAATAATTTAAAAGAACTTTAGGAACTTTACGGATCAATCAATGCATTTGCAGTGTTTGTCAGACAACCACGTCAGCTGCAGAGGGTTAAAGTAACAGTATTTTTTAAATAAAATGTCAACAATTATTTGTACACATAGTTGTGCTCACATGTGCTGTATAGGCTAAGTTGGAAAAATGTGTATTTTGTGTTATTTTTCAGTGCCTTGTTTTTTATTGTTTTTTTTTTCGTAAGCACGGCCTTTTTCTTGAAACACGTGAATCATATGGAAATGACGTACCTGACATAAAAGAAAAGTTGCAATTTGTTGAATAGTATTAACTTATATGATATTTATTATGTTAAGATGGAAATCGCTAGAAAATTTATAACACCAGGAAAACTATCAACAGATTACACTGGAATACAAAATTTCCATCTTAAAATATAACATTAACCAAATTATGTTTTCTAAATTAATTCGAGGTCGCTGAACACTAAAATCACATAAATTTTTTTTCAATGGGTATCTGTTCAAATTCGTATCTGTTGAATTAAAGAAATTTGTTAATAGCTCCTGAAGAGCCCAATTTACCGACATCAGGTCCATATTGTGGGAGAACTAGTTGTGGTGGTGTGCACTGTGTAATTACACATATATACGTGTTATACCTACTGCTTTGTTGTTATTTTCCCATACAATTATACATAACTAGAAGCAAGTGGCGAATAAAACGCAGCTATTATATTTTACATACATGAGCAGCAATATTTTCCACCGGGTGTGCACACGGGTGCAAGTATGAACGCCTGTCTGAACGAGAGAGCTAGAAAAAATAGGTAGTAAGAAATAGATAGTAACTCGCCTGTCTTAAAAAGAGAGCTTCAACACTATAGTGCAATATATTCATACATTGAAATCTTGCAATGTGAACTAAAATATTTTGAATATACACATTGAATAAAAATGCAGTAGCATTTTGGAAATATGTCATTAATTGCTATAAAATACGACTTACAATCTTAAATATAATATAGCAATATTTGATATATACAATGTTTTTCACAAGTATAAAGTATCCGATACTGACCTTTTTTACGATATCAAGTAAAAAAAGTACTTGAATCGAATGAAAAGTATCGAGTATTTACTAATATGTCCTAGTATCGAATCATCACTAAGTACATCGATAGCCTTAGTCCGAACCAGGATCAATGTTATTTTTGTCCCAGTTTTTTTTTTTAAGTGGAAATAAAAAGACAAAAATCTAATATTTAATTTCAAAACGCTGCTTAAAATTTAATTTTTAATATTTTGACTTAATTCTGGTACGCTGTTTCAATTTTGATTTTAGATGAGCAGAATAGCTGTATGTCAAAAAAGTTTTGGCACAAACAAACGTAAATATGTCAACCAATGCACGCAATAGAGTTAACGGTATTCTTACTCTTCTGTCAAAACCAAACTCCGCAAGAATTTTTATTCGCAATGTCGTACAAATTAGATTTACACAAGTCTATTTCAAACCTTTTTGGGCGGCTAAATACAAAGGAAATTCTTGAAGTGTTTAAAGATGAGCCAATCTCATGTAGAACCATTTATTGTGTTATAAGTTATTGTCGTGAAGGTAAACAACCGGAAAACAAAAATAAATCGGATCGTCTGCCAAAATTAAGTGTCAGAACAGCGAAAAGTACTGTCAAGTGCCAAAAACAAGGTTGATCAGTCAACACGGCAATTATCACGGAAATTTGGTGTTTAACGCACAAAAGTTGATAAATCTTACTTCACTTTTTCGTACTATGAATTCAGTGGAAATGATAGCTTTTAGACTTGATAACATTGAGTAAATATCGGACAATGTTAAATATGCCGGAAAATCGAAATTTGAGCCAGAAGTATTGGTGTGGGTGGCCATTTCTTCAAAAGATATTTCAGATCTGTTAAAATTTGGAGACAATTGCATGACGGAAAGTCGGGGGGGAAATCTTGGTAAATATAAATTCTTTAACCAGTTCCAAATCCAAATTAGACTAGATTTTTTAGATGTGTGATACTGTTTTCTATAAGATTCTACAATCTGGAGAAAAAACTGCTTCTCTTCTTCATTATTCATAAGGATTTTTTAAAGTCTTTCATGAATTTAACTCTCCTTTCTGCAGTGTCATTTGTACCACATAAATCACGGCACAATTAATGGCCATTTTGGAAATGTTCGTTTGCTTTCCATGTTGAAGGATGAAATTTCAGAAATTATGTAGATATGTAGAAACTGCTGAAGAAATTGTAAATCTTCTTCGACGCAAAATCGTTCAAATTTGGTTCTGTTAAGTCATTTTTTTTTAACTTATATGGAAACATTTGAGTCGAAAAATGCCAATGCGATGGTTTCGTCTGACAAATACCAAAGATGCTATTGCATTTTTCTCAGCAATTCACCGAAAACTAAGGGATTAACTTCTGCATAAGCAACGGTTGCTTTTATAAAATTGATTTGGAGCTTTAATTACATTCTAGCATTTAAACCAAGCTTTTACGTAGAGTCGCACAAGAAAAATGCATATGCTTGATAAGCCCTTCAATTCCGTCTTCTTAAAATTATATTGTTTTCGAAATAAAAACATTTTTAATGTATAAATTCCTTTGGACATGGCTTGTTCCATTTGATCAGTAAGTCGTTAACTACTTCTGCTAGATTTGCTGCACTGGACGAAACAAGTTTGGGAGCACCAAAGAATTTCAAAGCCCCATTATAATTAACAAGAACTGCAATTCTCTCAACTTTGGTATCGCCAATAAGCTCTTAAACTAGTTTGCCCTCCCAATGAACTACATTGCTTGCGTAATACACAACTGATATGAAAGAAGAGCGTAGACAGAAAAATAGCGAAAAATATAGATAATAACAGAGATGAGATGTTCGACTAAATTGTATAGTCAATAAAGAGTGGGGCGGTTAACTCGCTCGTCAGCGCGATGTGTTCCAACGCTTCCGCAGCTGCTATTAAAATATGAATAGCTTTTCCATCGGAAACTTTTGCACTACCAAATGCAGAAAGTAAACGAGGTGTAATAAAATTTTTGCTGCCCCTTTTAACCGTGATCGAGAGACATTCATCATCACTTGAAGACAATTCTCTTGCTTATTCGCCACTGTCAGTAAACCCTGTTTCATCATCATCTTCCATTGGTTCACCTAAAATCCAATGGTTTAATAATAATCATTTATCCGAATTCAAATTGATAAAGTCTTGTTTTCCTTTGTAATGTTTTCCTTTGAATCTATGCTAAACGTTCTATGTTGAAAATTTGGCATATTGCATTGTGATATACATATGAATGTGTGTACTTTAGCTATTTTGTAATCAATTTTTATTTTTTATAGCTCGTTAGAAAGACAATTTAATGTATTTAATGATCACAAAAATAATATTAACTAGGATAAATTTAATTAAAATGAACAAAAAGTTTTTTTCGTCCTTGTAAGCACTTTTCCAAATTTGACTCGATTTCCACCCCGACTTCCCGTCATCCAATTGTCTCCAAATTTTATATTAGGAGTTGTTAGATGATAAGGAAAAAAATTGCTCAATCGAATTATCTAGAATAAGTTTTGAATTTTAAGAACACCTCTAATCTGGCCGCACCTTGCGAGCAGCCATTATGCGAAAAAAAAACATTGGATTGGCTCACTGTAAGGTTGCCAGACGATCTTGATTCGTCTTGATTGTCCAGATTTTTAGTCCAGTGTCAAGAGTCCCGACTTTCAAAAATTACTTCAGATAAAATTTTCAAATTTGAAGAAATTAAATTTGTACTGGTAAATTCGAGCAATACAAAATAAATTAAACAATTTAAAAATATACTGAAAGTTCAGGCGCTGAAAATGGCTCTGCGAAATAAAGACCCAGGAAATAAAGCCCAAAAAAGAAATAAGGCCCCAAAAATTTTCATAGGAAACAAAAACACGAATAATTGGGGTGCTGTTTCGTTTTTTGGGACTTTATTTCGTTTAAAAAATTGGGGTTTTATTTCGTTATGAAATAAAGCCCCAATTTTTAAAACGAAATAAAACCCCAAATGTTTTTTTGGGGCATTATTTCGTTTTGAAAAATTGTGGCTTTATTTCATAACGAAATAAGGCCCCAATTTTTATTAAAATGTTAAACTAGTCAAAAATTGCTTTCGCTCATTCATAAGCAATTAATACTTTAATCAAAAATGTTGTAAAATATTGTATATAGTCAGTTCGGTAAGTTGCGTCAAGTCAAATACGTTACGTCAATTAATTATTATAATAATTATGAATTACGAAAAATAAATAAATAGTGAGCTGCTTTACGTTTTTGAGCAAAAAATTATATTTAAAAAAAGTCAATTTATAATAATACTATAGAATACGAATGCAGGCAAAATTTTTGCAAATCAAGGGTAAACCTTTTGCCTGATGATACGTGTGAGATAGCGAAAAATTATGTGGAACATAACCACGGAAATGAAGAAAGAGCATTCAAAGAGTTGAAAGCCTTGAATGCCATAAAAGAAAATTGTCTGAATGTTGCAGGAACTCTAGGCGGTGAAAGAAATGCAATGAGTGGAATAAGAGCTGCATTTCGAAAAAATCTGCGAGAGATAATGCACAAGTTATTATTATAAATGTATACCCAATATGAAATTTTTCCATCGTCTTACGTTTAGAAATCAAGAGGATACCCAAAATATTGCCTTTCCAAAAATAAGAAAAGGATTGCAATATTTAGTCAGCAAAACTTTTATGGCGTCGCCGAACAGTGCTATTCAAGTTGTCGAAGCATTTAATTTGAAAACAGTTTGAAACAGTTTCGGCATTACCAAAGACGAAGAAAATCCTAGACATTTTTATACAGCATGTATAATAGAAAAGGATTTCGCATTTTGTTTGTTTTCATCATTGGAAACTTTGGATCTGACGAGAGGAAATATTCCGTCAGCCAACCGGACTGTATTAATGGATGCAACGTTTACAATTGTTACTTTAGATATTTCCCGTATTTTTTGTGTTAATGGATAAAAAAAAAAAACCCAAAAAATGTTATGAACGCCTACTGCAATATATAAAAGATAATATTTTTGACCTTAACCCGGCGGTATTTATAACGGACTACGAGCAGTGTATGAGGCGTAAAAATGGTTTTTCCACGAGCAAAGAATGTTGGTTGCTGGTTAGTATTTAAATCATGTATACATACATGTAGTATAAACCCAAATTTTCAACATTTGAAAATAGTGTTTGACTTCATTTAGACACAGATATTAGGGATTTTAGAATTTGAGAGAATAATAATAATAGTAAAAAATTCGCGCAGTATTTAAATTAAATATGTATACACATATTATTATGTATACCCCAAACTTAAAAAATTGGCACCAGTTGACTTATGTCATCCCACATAACTACCTAACAAATTAAAAAAAAACTGCTATTTTTGTTAGGTTTTATTATTGCCAGGCTATAAGGTGAAATGTTTCCGGTCGGAAATCGTTGTTTCAGTACATTAGAAACTCAAAATATGCATCTCTGGCATATCATAAATTAATGGCTCTTCCGTTGCTTCCACAAACATTAATACGCAGTGCCTTTGGGGCTATTAAATTCAACATATTTTTAATGGACAGCGAAAATATATTCTTGCCATTTCTAAATTATTTTGAAAAACAATAGTTACAAAAGGTGGGCTAACCAAATATTTTTTGATAACTTTTCACATGTACTTCTTAAGGTTGGCTATGCAAAAATGACTGTTTACAAGCAGAGTACGCATACTACTTCCGCTGTTGAAGCGGTTGAGGCGGTTTGCAGAGAAAAATGGGAACTTTTTTAAATTTGTTGAATAAATTAGAGACGAGGAATTTTTTAAAAGTGCGCATTTTCACTCAGACTCTCAGCGAACGCGATTGTGTTGTTTGCAGCGACAAATCCGGAAATATAGATTTGCTACCTTGTAAACACTTAAAAGCGTGTGATGAGTGCAATTTTAAATTGCAGGCAGATGCCATTGGTAAAGGGTTGCAAAATTATAATTGTCCTTATTGTAGATGTTTATTTCATAATGAAATAAGGCCCCAATTTTAGGGTTTTTATCATTTTCTGTTTTGGGGTCTTATTTCCTGGGGCCTTATTTCGCAGAGCCGCTGAAAATATTTATGCGTCGGCTCCATAATTTAACGTTTAAATGGTGTACTAACTACACTGATAACACAATGCAACAAAATTTCAATTCTTGTCTCATACAACGGTGTAATAATAATAAAATGGTCGCTGTTCACGAGCGCGTGCTCAGTCTTTCAGTCCATCTTTCCCCATAATATGGACCTTAAGTCGGAAAAGTAGGGTCTTAAGGAGCTATTCAAAATTTGTTTATCTTAAAAGTTACGATACACTTTTCCTCCATCTCCTACCCATCCTCTTTAAAATGGGGTTTTATATCCCCTTTTTCGATATAACTTCGTTTTGACTACATTTGTTCATTAAGCCTGTTTATATATAACTTCAAATAACTCATTAGGCATTAACTTAAGTCATAACTTTGAAACCTCTAGATTTAATTTTCATAGTATCTTAAAAACTATCATAAAAAATCGTTGTGAAAACTATTATACTGCCTTTGAAGAAAATGTTTCTTGTAAAAAATTATAGGAGTCCTAGAATATTGGAATGAGCTACCAAGTACACATTTCCCAGAATAATACTGTTAGAGCAGCAAACAGTATTATTTAATGTCCTTAATGTAACACAAGCTGCGTTTTATTCGCCACTTGCTTCTAGTTATGCATAACTAGCAGCGATAATTGTATGGGGAAACAACAACAAAACGGCAGAGATAACACGTATAATTATAGCTGTTATGTATACTTAACAAGTTGTTTAACTACATCAAATTCTATTGTAAACTGCTAATAGCGAAAAAAGAAGCATGACAGTTTGGCAAAAAACAGAAAAGGAAAATATTTGAAATGTCTGGCGGTGATAATAAGTTAAATTCATCGTTAAATATTCGTATAAAGAGTAAAAAATAAAAACAATGCACGCTATTGACCGCAATGACTGGGATCCATAAAAATGTTTCTGCTCTAGCTGCTGAGCAGTTTTATTGTGAATAACATTATAACGAAAAAGAGACTTAACAACTTGGTCGTTTTATTTGCACATGTTAAACTGACTGGCAAATAAAACACAGCTATTGTATACAACTCTGTTTTTAGCATTTGTTCTTATCCTCTTTATTAAATTATCTTAGATATGTCAAACTAGCTTCTAATCTCGCAAACGCAACACACTTTTGTCTACTTCTGCTGTACTTTACCATTTATTCTACTAATTATAATCGTTGAACTCAATAAACCTTATTAGTGAATTTAAAAGCTCTGTCTTTTAATAAATACAAAAACCGAATTTTTTGCATTAGAACCAAGCCACTCACACTACGTAAGTAAATAATGGAATGTTTTGTTGTTGTAATTACGTTAGCTCCCATGTGGAGCCAAAAAAAAATTTTAAAAATTTTAATTTTACGATTTAAAAAAAAATGTCCAGCTGAAAAATCACTATATTTTATCTTAATGTCCAGATGAAACCCGATTTGCATCTCTCAACCCTAGCTTACTGAGCAAAACATACCATTCGTACCGAAAAAAGAAAATCCTCCAAACGTCCCGAAGGTGCGTCCAATCGAAAATTTCTGGGCTATTCTTAAACGTATGGTGTATGACAAGGGCTGTGAAGCTAAAAACAAGCAGCAGTTGGTGGGAACAATCAAGCAAAAGTTAAATGAAATCGACAAATCCACCATCCAGAGGCTGAATCGAAGGGTTCGACAGATGGTGCAAAAAGTTATATGATAAAAATACAGAACTAGTATATTTTCATTTTTCTTGGCAAAAAAAAAAAAACATTAAAAAAATAGCGTCATAACAGACGACCTCGATAGCGCAATTGTGTAGCAAGTGAACAATTATTTAGCGCTGCTGGTCAGCTTTATTTTCAGTGTACTTATTATTTATATTTTTCTGTTTATGAGTGTGTGGAACGGTAACTTTTTACTCAAAAAAATATCATTTTGACTAGCTCAAGGGCTACTGTAAATTTTTACAATTGAAGATGAAATGTTTAGGACAATAGAATAAGCATTTTGTATGTTAACATACATAGTTGCATTTTACTAAAAATTTCAAAACTAAATATAATGCAAACCCAAAAAAAATGAAAATCACAATTACTAATGCATATTAAACAAATATTTATTGTATTCATATAATAGGGATAGAAAGCATCTTATAGAAAAAAGGATAACTATGGACGCTATGAACATCAAAATTTTTAATGCCCACAAAACCTGGAAGTAAATGAATTAATTAAATTTTTGTTATGCAATAGAATCTGGAGAAAGTTAATCGAAATGTCCCAAGAGTGATTAACTTTTCGAATTATTAAGTTTTCTGGGAGGTGTTCAAAATCGGAAAAATACATAGAAATAGAAACCATAATTATAGATTTTTGGATAAAACATACTTAATTTATTTTAATGTAATTTTCATCACATTTAATTTCATTACGGACACTTTAATTTTATCAGGCTGGTTTAAAGTAACTGTCGAGATTTGTTTTTTTTTTTTTTGACATTTTCTTAATTCAAACGTTTACGACTGACTAACTCAAGTGTATATATTTGACAATGCGTTAACAAATTTAAGCAATATATTCTCAAAAATAATAAAAAATAAATAAAAACGAGTTAACTTTTTGTTTTCAATCTTATTTCTGTTTGCATTTAGTTCATATTTTTTTTTTTTTTTTGCGTAATTATCGCAATTAATAAAGGAAATATATACAGATATATTTCTCATTGCAATAATAATAACATGAAAATACACAAAAATTAAATATTTTTATTCTCAAAATCCGCACAGTTTATTTGTTTACAATTTCAACGGAAAATGCCAAAATTTTCTATGTCAAAATTTTATCTCCATTTCTCACAGCAAAATTACGAATTTTTCGCACCATTATTTTCATCGAGTAAAAAGTTACCGTTTCACAGACACCCTATTTTTCAAATAGGTAGAAATCATTTTTCAGATTTTTTTTTTAATCACCTTCAGTCGGACACTAAACCAAACTCACTTTTGACAGATTGAAGCACTTCAGTTAGTTCTCATTTCAGCTTCGCATTCTGTTCCCAACTTTATCCTGGATGAACCGTTTTTATTACTGTAAGGGTTTGTACTATTTGTACTTGTGACAAGAACTCAGATTGCTGTAACAAGATAAATCTTTATTTCACTGTATTAATTGACCATGTGCATACAAATCGTAAATAATTTTCACTATAAATAAGTACATATTAGACTGTCCATATCTACTTTTAAAACTACAAAGGAATATGTAGGTTGATACAATTGTGATTGTATATTTATAATTTTAGGTCGAAATATAAACAAAACTTTCTTTCAAATATTTTTATTTCATATTTTTTGTGATTCAATTTCTTGCACAAAATTAAATGATATCGTCACCTGCAAGTCAATGCATCATAATTTTATTATTACTGATTGGCGGAAGTGATACAAAGCACATAAAACAAGTTATTATCTACGCAGAGGCACACATACGCGTGTACGTATGTGTAGATAAATGGAGTAAATTACGTCGGTTAATGTTTACCGTATTGCATATGCATATGATATACATATATATATACATATATATATATATATATATTTATATATATATATGGAAAAAGTAGACACTTCTAAACTTCTTTAAATTTCGCACTTCAAATATTTTTTTGAGATAAAATAATCAATGGTATTATTGGGGAATTAATTTCGTTTTGCTATCCATATTATTGAAATTTATTTCCACGATTTTTGTTTCACTTAGAACAAAAAATTTGGATTAGGCGGCACACACTTTCTACCCCTCTTAATTTGAGCTCTTGATTGGGGGTTACGTATAAGTAGAATTTAAAATATGTTACTAAATTAAAATCTACTCTTATTTTTCATTTTGTAATTAATAAAACTTTCCATACCTACATTTCACAAACCGACGCCCATTGATCAAAATTATCATTTCACGCACAAACGCAGACATTAACTCAAACACAACTTCACACATTCAAAGCCCACGTTCAACTAAAATCGTAATCTCCAAATTCAAAGAGTATACTCTTGCTGGTGATTATTTCCCTCTCTTTTAAACAGACTCAGCGGATAAATTTTTAAAATATTTCTATTTACATTCGTTCATTCTTAACAGAATTTTTAACAGAATTGGAGAAGTACCAGTGTTGCATGTTGCCTGTTCGCAGTGTTGCCAGAACGACGATTTTATCGTCATTTTGACGATTTTTTTACCCAATGACGATTTGACGATTTTCGTTGAAAAATTACGATTTTTTAGATCAAAAAAACAACTGCAACTAATATTTTGTTTTAAAACCTCTTCTGCTATTTTATACATTTAATGACAAGTCGGGCTTAGTGATGATCATTAAAAAAACTTTCTTCACCATTATGCACCTATTTCAATACTTTTTTAGGTAGTTTGATGCACAATGGTTTCATTTAAGATAATGAAAATATTACCTATTCAGCTTTTCTCTTCAGGAAGTGAAACGTTTTTAAAGGAATAAAGACTAGGTATATCTGTGTTGAACTTGATTCCCAGTGCTGGAATTTTGATTATGCTTTCCATGCATAAATATTTTAAAACCAGAGTATTTAATTCTTGATGTTAATAACATTGATTTCAGAGACAAAACAATATTTTTGGAAAGAAAAGATATTTACCTTGGCATTAACGCCAAAAAAAAATTAATAAGGGCCTTCATCAAAACATGCCAAAATCTTTATAAGCCTCATAAACCGCATAACATTGTCAAAATTTATATGAAATTTAACAATATGTTTACGCGGTTTACAAGACTTTTGCATGTTTTGATGAAAACTCTTAAAGTGTTAAAAATATCTGAAAGTCTGTTTTCTGAATCTGTAAATAATTGCACTTTTTTATTTTGAGTTGTGTAATCAAATAAAAAAGTTTTCTTTAGCCAATTCATTACAAAGTTTAATGTCACATTTTAAAAATTTGGGGGACGAAAATTACTTTCAGCAACTAGATATTGATTTTAGGGAGTTACGATTTTGAGACAATTCTTGATAAGGTGAATAAATTGTGCTTACCCAACTGATCCGAAAATGTTGAAAGAATATTATATAAAAGTCAATTTAAATAAAACTAAGTGCAGAAATCGTGTAAACAATAAGACTCTTGAAGAGATATTATAATATAAATGAATGCAAACATATTTAAAGAAAATAAATTTGAGTTTTTCTCTCATGACGATTTTTTTTTTGAAAATAACGATTTTCCCTTACAATTTT
Source organism: Toxonevra muliebris (assembly GCA_963691655.1). NCBI lineage: Eukaryota > Metazoa > Arthropoda > Insecta > Diptera > Pallopteridae > Toxonevra > Toxonevra muliebris. The sequence goes on from OY829326.1 coordinate 85,085,583, forward strand.
GACGATTTTTGAAGTGAAGTTTCTGGCAACACTGCCTGTTCGTGATTTTGTATCTAAATTTAACTTTTTTTCATTTAGCTACAAATATTGAGTTTTAACTTCCAGCTACTTTATCAGCGTTATTCTAATCATAGTCAAAAATAAGCTATACTTTAATTAAATTATAATTTAATGCCGTAAGAAATAAGTTGCATTATAGTATAGTAGAATATAGTTTATTTTTGGCTATGATTATGGGCCACTGAGTTAAGCTTTTTTTTAGCTACAAATGATTTAAGACCCCACTCATGGCGAAATTATAACGTTAACTCTGTCTCTCTAATTTTTTTATATGAAGATAATTTTAACTGTCAAAATCTTCGTTTTTTTCCATACATTTGTTCTTGTGTTTTTGACAATTACGATTTTTAGCAGCAACAAAGTAGCTTGTTGTTACTGTTTTGTTGTACTTGTTGTAGTGCTGCTACCACCATGTTAAATCCGCCTTGGCCCCACTATAATATCCATAAACTGGCTAAACCTACTGTCAAATGTGAACGAAAAGCCTGTCAAATGCTTAAGCAGCTCAAGGAATGTACTTGCACGAACTTAACACACTGAGCAGTCACAAAATTTTAGCACTATCCCAGAAATCTGATTTCTTCTTATGTTTTCTAAATCAATAAATTCCATTCACAAAATGTTGTTGAATGACATTAATTTAGATATTTATACAGCAAATAAGCAAATCTAGGATTAATTTTAAGAAAAATAAGAACGCAAAATTACACACTGTACTATTCGTGCAATTTATAGGCAAAAATACTAACAAATGCAACAGTAAGCTTCACTGAATTGTCAATCAATTTGAAATTTTGTCTGTTTGCTGTTTTGAAAATTTTAAGGGAAGTAATTTTTCCTTTCAGGAGGAGGATTTTGCTTTACAGGGGAGGAATTTTTCAAAATGTGTTACAAGTTTTCAAATAAGTATTACTTAGAATCTAGAGTCTTAGATAATTGCAAACAGTTGAACTAATGTATAGAAATTTTATTAGAAAAAAAATAAATTTTTTTATTCACAGCTGTTACAACTTCATTCGAATCCGCTCAAATCTTAATCCTCCTATCCTCCTCAATCGGAAAAACTCCTCCTATTTGATATTCTTGAACTTTTGGGTTGTATGCAAAATAAATATAAACCAAACTAAAGGTTTTCCGTTAAGCTATTTCCGTTTCTGTCTGTGAAATATTTGTTAGTATGACTAGCTATATCAACATTCAAAACTTCGTACCCCATATCCAGAAGTTTTTGCTTGTCTTTGTGTTAAAACCACGTAAAAGTAAGCTTGCATATTTAATAAATATCAATAGTAATGAATTTTTATATTTATTAGATTTGGAACTGGAAGAATTGTGGAGTGAAATTAAAACTGGAAACATTTTTTTTTTGTCTATTTAAAGTTTTCCACATAGCAGTGCAGCGGCAATTATTTCTCAATTGAATGGTTTTGAGAAGAAGGAAGACAAGTTTTTTTTATGGCGTTTTCTTTTCTCGATAAAATGTTGCATTTTTTCTGCACCGTGCGAGGGCTGTCAAATTTCGTGTTTTTTTCTGAAAAAGAGGCAGCCTTTTTAGAGAGTATTGAGTTCTTTTCTAAAAAATGTTGCCTTCTGAGCGGAAAAAACACTTTTGCACTCAATTACAATGAGTATAACAGAGTAGCATTTTTATGTTCTTTTCTTGTACTAAAATGGTAACATTTTGGCAGGGTTGAGGGCAACATTGAAAAATTGTTGCCATCGCTCGAGGTAAAAAAATGCAACATTTAGTCAAGAAAAGAAAACCCTATTAGTTTTTAATTTTTATTGGTTTTTATTATTATTTACCAATGTAAATACTTAATATTATACCGTTTGTTTCCAAAGAAAGAATATTTTGTTTTTATATGAATTAGTATATTTTTCATAATTTTTATAGCTTTAAGTATGACTGAATTTGTATCAAAAAAGCTGTGAATAAAAAATTGTATTTCTTCTAAAAAAAAATATCTACACATTAGTGGAACTGTTTGCAATTATCTAAGTTGGAAAAAGTTTAAGACATTTTGAAAAATTCTTTCCCTGTAAAGCAAAATCCTCCGATCGAAAAGAAAATTCCTGAACTTAAAATTTACAAAGCGACAGAACTGTTTGTAGTACATGCATGTACAGCTTTATGTACTAGTAATTTTTGACATAACATAAAGGTTACAGACTACATACAGCTTTTCACTAAACACAAAGGTAGACTCGTTATAGGTGGCGACTTCATTGCAAAGCATGTTAGCTGGCGATCTCGGTTAACAACAACAAAAGGTCATGTGTTGTGGAAAGCAGCACAGCAATGCGGATACCAAATATTTTCAACTGGCAAACCAACCTACTGGTCGTCGGACATGAATATGAGCCCTTATCTAATTGATTTTTTTGTGGTCAAGCAAATTCCACAAAATTCAGTACTTCTTGAAGACGGTTTAAATCTTAACTCAGATCAGTCACTTATATTCATGACTATAAATGGCGAAGCAAAAACCATTGAAAATAACCTATCACTAACAAATAAATTCACAAATTGGACTTATTTCAAGAATAAACTTGACACCTATGTAAGCAGCATAAATGAAATCAGCGATGCTGAAGAAGAAACATTAAAACCATCAGAACACATTCAAAGAGCTGCTTGGTTAAATACTCCGGTAATAGTCCGAAAAATGGATCACCAGAGATATCCATTAAATATAGTTGAACTTATAAAGAAAAAGAGAAAAGTTAAAAAAAAAAAAATGGCAAATTATTCGGTCTCCATCACTTAAAAGAGAATTAAACAACCTAACTAAATTAGTAAAATTCGAGATAGAGGAGCACAAAAATAGAACTTTAAATAATAAACTACAAAACCTAAGCGCTGACAAAACTTCAAACTACTCTCTCAGGAAGACTATGGCTCTATGGCTGGCATGAAATGACCAATTCAATTTGGTTTGAGTTTTATTCGATGTTTGGTCTAAATTTTGATTTGCTTTCCAGCGTTTGATCTGACTTCTGGCCTAAATTTTGGTTTGCTTTATTTTGTATTTGGCGTCTTTTTAGCCTCAATTTTAATCTAACTATTAGTTTGAGTTGTGGTTAATATTTTGTTTCGAATTGGCTTGATTTTGATAGTATTTTGGTCTGAAAATAATTATAAACAAACAAACAAAAGGAAGATAAAAGTAAAAAGAAATGAAATCCTCATTTGCTGAATATGAAATAACATTTTCTTTTTTTTTGCCAGAAGATATTTTTGTTTTATGAAACACTCCCAACTCATCCATTCAGACATTTTGTCCTCTGGATGTGTTAACAACCGTTGCAGTTATATCATTATGTACATTCTGTCAAATAAGTACCCGGAAATTCTCATTTTAAATTTTCCCTCTGAGAATACGCACACAAAAGGTTGACTTGTTCTCACGGTTGCCACACCAAAATTTTTTTTGGGGCCAAAAACAAAAGCAAAAAGGACCAAAATGGAAAAAAATGGACCAAATTTTTTTTTTTTAAATGTGTATTACAATTTTATAATATTTTTTTAGCGATTGCTATAGAATACATACATCACATGTATGTATTGTATATCACATCAAACTTACATATCACATTACTTATAATATTTTAAGTGATTATTATATCGTACAAACATAAGTATATCACATTATATATTAGCAGAAAAAACAAAAAAAGAAGTGCTTACAAGTTCATATAGCACATATGTATTAAAAGGTGTGTAAAAACTACTTATAATATTTTAAGAGATTGTTATATAGTAAAAACATATCACATTAAACAATACCAAAAACAACAACAAAAAAATGGTTAGCAATTCAGATATAAATATAAAGAATAACATTTTTGGAACACGATAAATAAATCAAATATGTCGACAAATCAAAAAATAACATAAATAACAGGGCAGAAAGTATATTCTTTTATAGATGAAAGTCATTTTTGAAATCAGATATCAAAGAAAAAAGAAGATGTGTCTTGAAAGCCCCGAAATTTAGAAAAAAACGGTATTCAAAACCAAAAAACAGGGCCATATACTCCTCAACAGAATGGCGTTGCTAAATCTTTACTGCTCAGTAGTATCGAAACCAAAGTAGATTTCGTCAGCAACTTAGATGATCTTTCCTTGACCGGATCTGTGTTTACATCTTTATCACTTTTTGTGACTTCGGCGAATTTTGAGTGGATTTAATCAACAAATGAGCGCACCAACTAAGTTGTACGAAGACAAAGTTGCTTGAGACTGATTGAAGGACAGAAGTTTTCAGTTTTCTGGCCAATAAAAGCACAAAGATGCGCGAGTTTGTTTTCAAAAGGACTAAGTAGATAAAAAGTTGCACTTACTGTCCGACCGAAAACCTGATGGCAGACTTACTGACGAAGCCATTGCCAGCAGGCGGATTCAATTAGGCAGGCGTATTGAAAAAAAGTTATTCTATTGTTTTCAAATTATTGGTAAATGTTCAGATTACACTTCTGATTGGGATTAAAAATCACTTTTTGACTCAAATTTTGTTAATATGAATTGGGGCGTGCCACCCTTTCCCGGTTCGGGTTCTTGTCGCTAAATTTTTTTCAAAAAATAGTAAATATAATTAAAAAAAGATATGACTATAAATGAATACATCATGCATAAATTGCACTTGTGTCGCGTAAACTAAAAGGTCTAGGTATTTGTCTTCAAATCACATTTAAAAAAAGTAAAAAATTCGTGCGAAATAGAACCAAAATGGCCATCGAATTTAGTGCGTCATGTATCCATTTAGTTTCTTTTATTTGTTATTTTACTATTTATTGAATACATTTTAATGCGAAAAATCCGCTTTTCGGGAAGGGCCTGCCCTCCCTAATTCAAATAAACAAAATTTGGGTCAAAAAAGTAATTTTTAACAAAATTCTCATCAAGTGTGTTCTGAAAAATTCCAAATAATTGTACTGCATTTAACAAAGACACTATTTTGTTTAATATAACCCTACTATTATAATATTAATAATCTAATTACCTTTTCTTTTTTCGTTTTATAAATTTTTGTAATAAAAAATGAACTTTTTTTCATTAAAACCAAATGAAATTCGTATTTCACTTGGATTAATATACAAAGACTCAAGTCCAATAATTTTACCTGTCACTGGTATCACATTCAATTGGCTGAGCATTGTCTCCTTCATCTGCAACTTTCGCCTTTTTGTTTATTAAAACTTGGAAAAAAACAACGAAAAAATTAAATAAATGGCAACAATTTATTGATATCATTTTATATCTTACTTTTCCAAATCAGTAATCGAATATTATCGACAGTGTTGCCTGCTTTCATTACTACAACTTTCTTACACTGATTTTGTTAACATCACATTTTTTAATCACAGAGTGACTCATACATTACATATGAAAGTTAATTACTTAATATTTTTGAAAAAGGACCAATTCAGAAAAAAAAGGACCAGCGGACCAAACGAAAATAAATGGACCACTTTTGGTCCAAAAGGACCAAAGTGGCAACCGTGCTTGTTCTTAATGATGCCGTAACCAAACTAAATGACACATAGCAATAAAAATTCACAGAATAATGGTTGACAGTTGTGCCAACCTGGGAAACAATTTTTTTTGAAATATTCTCAGAGGGAAAATTGAAAATGAGAATTTCCGGGTACTTATTTGACAGAATGTATCATGGTTTATACGGTTTTAAGTACTAAAATATTTGTGAGCGAATTGCAACCTCTTTACAATCTATAATATTTGCTTATGGACAAAAAAAACATCGCATGACAAAAATACATAACAAGAACATTTTTGTAAAAGGTTTTTACATGCATTTAGCGCCATCTCTTAGAAACATACCGCAATGAGTTTCTTTTCTATACAAGAGAAATTAATAAATTAATATCAATATATAAGTTTTAGCTATATTTGATAAAAAGAAGAAACTTTAGTAACAGTTATAGTATGCTGTATTTATTCATTCTTTTTTGCGAAACCGACTCTAATTATTCGGTTATCCGATTTTTATACTAGAGTTTTCGTTCATTATTCGATCTTTTCGAATATATGTACTTATTTGTATTATTTATTTGTATAAGTTTCAATAAATTTCGACTAATCTCAACAACAAATGTACAAATAATTGACTAATTTATTTTCCCCATAAAATTGTATTAAAAGCCATAAATCACATATGGGGCATTTCATGTTAAGCGGACAATAAAAAAAAAGTGAGGTTCTGAAATTCTTTTAAATTTGGCCTAATTGAACTTCTAGAAAATATGAATGTGGACACAAATTTTTTTTTTTTGTATGTGGTTTATTTTTCAAGTTATGTTTTTTTAAAGAAATGACGAAATTGAAATATGAATTTTTCAAAAGGAATTTTTAGCATTAAACAAATTTACAATAAAATATTGAACATGGTAATTTAAATAAGAAATTTATTGTTCTTTTCAATTATAGAATCAGATCGGAAATCATATTATTTTTTGCATCAAACCGGAAATTTACAGTTACCAAAATTCAATTGAACACAAGGATGGGCCTTTGGGAGTCCTGTGTGAATACATAGGCTGCCATATAGCAAGACGAGTATTTGTAATCAAGGCTTCTCTTATACAAGATGTGATAAAAGGAAAAAAAAAGACAATAAAAACATTCATCCACATTTTTTTCTTCATTTTGCTATACCGCGCCACAACTGTGTAGATGGCTTCTTATTAAAAATTTAATTTTTCTTAAATAAAATTGAAATTATTTTTAATATTTTTTCTACCAAATAATTACGTAATTAATGAAGATTTGAAAACATAAAAGGTTTTTCCCAAATCGGTTTCATAGTAACATATATCTTCGATGTGACAGCATATCGTTCATTTACTAAAAGACTGTCATAAGTCAAAAAACAAGATTTTTGAGTTAATGATGCAGAATTATTCATTATGTCACGCTTCATATTGTGTAAAAATTTCATATTAATATCTTGTATACTCGGCGCGTGAGAATTATAAGATTTCTTCTTTTTTCTGCAAAGTGGGAGACAATTGAAAACTTTAAACGCGTTTTCTGCAAAATCGCATTTACACAGTTGTGTCGCGCACTGTATATTCAAATTTCAATCGAAATAGAAAAAAGTCTGGCAAGATCCATGTGGCAAACTGAGGGTTAAATGCAATACCACAGTTATTTAAAAATGTAACCGAAGGTTGTATTATTATATATTGAATTATAAGCTTCAAAATCTAACCAATCCTTTATCGGCACAATCCAACTCTCTAACACTCTTTAATGCATAAAAATTCTTTTCTTCTTCAATAAATAAAGAATCTAATGCATTATTTTTTCTCAAAATTTCTTTAACTGTTATTGGTAAATAATTCAAAAATTGAGGTATCTTGTCGTTCAATTTTTCTCAATATTTGTATGCATTATACTCCTTGTGGAATGTAATTATTGGAACAAAAAATATAAAACAATTGTTGAAAACTGATTTTAAAAATTAGTTTGAGACTACATACATACTTACAAGAGAAACGAGGACTTCTCCCCGACCCTAATATTTACCCGGTCACAAATGAAAAACTATGGAAGACGTCCCCGGACGCTCTAAAAAAAAAGGACAGTGTCCTCTTTTTCCCGTACACTGTCCTCTACATAGAATTATGGTGGTTCAAGCTGATTGTGGTCAATAAGTAACTTGCGGCGTGAATAGAGGATGTCCCTAAGGGGCCGTACTCTCTCCACTGTTGTGGTGTCTGCTGGTTGACTCTCTGCTTGTCTCCCTAAATGAGTCGGGTATCTACACACAGGCCTATGCCGATGACGTTGCCTGTTTAATCACGGGCTAATCGGTCGGATATGTTTGTAGGAAGGCCCAACTGCTCTGAGTATGATTGACCCTTGGTGTTGCTCAAACGGGCTATCGGTTAACCCTCTTAAAACTGGTGTTATCCTTTTCGGCAGGAGAAGGAAAATTGATGGTCTCATTTTACCAGTACTCAGAGGAATCACTATTCAGCTATCCCATGAAATGAAATATCTAGGAGTCATTCTAGATACCAAACTTCTATGGTGTTCTCATGTTGAACTAAAGGTATCTAAGGCACTGGCAGCGTTATGTTAGCGTAAGGCTATTTTTAGCAAAACATGGGGTATATCACCTTATAAAGTCTTATGTCTTTATAAGGCTATGATTAGACCCAACATTAGCTATGCATCTATAGTCTGGTGGAGCAGACTTAACGTTGACAGAGTTAGGATATCTTTTGCTTCAAAGGCTTCAAAGGACTGTGGCCATTTGTTGTACGGTAGCTTTTCCTACAACACCTGACCCATCCTTGGATACATTGCCAACTTACCACCCCTTGATATTTTTGCTAAAGCAGAGGCTGTCAAAACCATCTGTAGGCTTAAAGGTAATGGGTATTGGTATGACACTTTCTGGGATATTGGTGACTTTGTTGAAGATACTGACATGGACCTAACAGTTCTATCAATGCCATCCGATACAATGCCAACCATTCCAGTTTTAAAACAGCGCTATACAATACAAATTCCAGAGGCCCAAACCGGGACCTGGGCCGGGAGTTGATTGTAAGCGCATTTTCACTGACAGCTCCAAAACAGGTACTGGGATCTTCATTGAAAATGATGGAGTGCACCTTCAAGCAGAAAATTTTGCAACCATCAAAGCAATGTCATTGATAATGATTTGAAAGAAAGGAGTATCTGTGTATTTAGTGACAAGTCAGGCTGCGCTCAAATCCTTGCTTAATCAAGGCTTGATTCTGATGGAAAACACAATAGCCTGCTGTTGTTATGGGTTCCTGGGCACTCAGGAATTTCAGAAAATGAATCTGCTGACCTTCTGACCAGAAGAGGTTCAGAAACTGGTTTCCTGTGCCCAGAACCTCAGACCCCGTACTCTGTTTGTCGTGCACAGCCATCAAGACCACCATTAATGGGTGGATCTATTTGGCCCCCAATCGTAAATGGGAAGAACTGAGGGGCTTCAGACTGAATAACCTTGTAGATAATTTCAATTTTCTAGGACCCCTCATAATTTGTAACAAAAAACATTTTCTTCAAAGATAGTGTAATAGTTTTCTCAACGCCCAGTTTAGATGTGGTTAGAGAGAGAGAGAGTGCGATGCGGGTATATTAGAGCGTCACGCGACAGTTGTCAATTAACTTTCAACCGTAGACTTTGTACTGATGCGAGAATGCGTTACAAGAAAAGATCAGAAAATATAATATTTCTAGCAGTCAAAATGTAATCAGCTGCTCACTATTTGTGTTCGTTTTAAAACGAAGTTTATTTATATATATAATTTTTGTTTCAAAATGTTAAAATTTAAATGCACACAAAATACAGCACAACAAAAACCAAGCGTTGAAAATTCTAATTGCAAACATATGATCGCGCACTACTCTAATTGTATATTAACATACGCTTAGGGTAGCCAGACGTACTGATTTGATCAATACATGTCCTGATGTTTTCAAATTCTTAATCTTAATGGTCTTAAAATCAAACAGTCTCACCCTGTTTGTTTTTCCCCCCCTATTTTTCACAAAATAAAATATGTACGCGTTGCTGCTATCGTGAGCAGAAAAGTAAAATTTCCTTAAATAAAAGTCGATTAACGTAAGTTTTTAAATGAGTAAAAGGAATTTGTTATTAATTGAATTTGATTATTGTCATCAGCCCTCACAATTCTCTAAATATGGAAACTGACACTTAATCAACATTGTCTACTGACGAAGAAAAAATGTAAAATGAAGACACAAAATCGGACAAAAAGTTTCAGAACGTTTATATCACTATATTACATTGAAATTACTAGGAAATAAAAGCATAAAAACTTTCCTGATTTTCACGGCTTTCCAACGTCTAATGTACTGATTTCGCTGTTCAAAAATCTGGTTACCCTACATACGCTTAACTTCGACTGCGTCATTTCTCTTTTTAATCGCTATCTTTCCCGCATCGCACTCTCGCGCTATTATACCCCAGCCTTTAAGCAAAAGCTTAAGCGCGGCTTGACTGTCACCAAATACACGAATACATGGTCCAGTGACACCAAATTGTACAACCCTGCAAGGGCATCTTATCACTTTCATTTTCTTATGATAAAATACGTACTTCAATCATCTACAAATACGCACGATGTTTTTCTTTGCTTAACTACGCTTTGCTTAAGGGTTATGGGCGATAGCAAAAAAAAAACGCTTTTTAGTGGGAATTTTTAGTACCTATTATATTTAATAACAAATATTTACTATTTGTTATTAAATTCTTCAAGTTTATCAACGTTTGGCGAAAGAAAACCCAGCGAGTTTTTGAGGTTTTTTTTATTAAATTATTTTTATTGCAGTGTGCAAGTTTGCTGAGTGCAAAATCAATCAGTTAAGCACCGTTATGTTGAAATCAGAATTTTCAGTATAATATATTTGGCTTCTAAGAATTTCGAAGATTGTATCGTGCCATCGAAAGATGATGAGTTGAAGCCGGGAGAAAAAGACGTTGACAAATTAAGAAAATCAAAAACATTTTTGGCGTTAAGTGTTGAACCATCGTTTTTTGTCCACATTCGTCTATGCAATCAAATAGCATAAAGCTTCACTGATTGAACGAATAAAGTTGGAAAATTAAATTGTGCGATGTTCGGGCTAAAGCAAGCTTTTTTTTTTTTTGGATGCGCCTTGGAGGTGAGGAATCTTCATAGATACCAGTAGTATGTACTATTGGCATGAGCGATTCACATACTGACTGGATCTGCTCAGTAATGCACCTATGTACTAAAACTCACCCTCGTGCTCTTCAACCACTATCCCCGCGGTACTGCCGTTAGGTATTACTTCACGGGGCTGGTTAGCCTTTAGGCTGTATTCGTCAAGTCTGCTCTCCTAATCATTGGCGTAACTAGGATTGTTCTCTGGGGGGCCAGGCCCCACACATCAAACATTTTGGTTGGACAATCAAAAAATTGCTTGCATAACCGCTGCATAATGAATAAGTGTTGTCTAAATTAGGGTAAGTAAATTTTTGAACCGCGAAATCAGTACATTAGACGTTGGAAAGCAGTGAAAATCAGTACAAATCAGTACAGTTTTTTTTTTGTTTTATTATTTATAACGTCCTTAAATTTTTTCTCCGATTTTGTGTGTTCATTTTACATTTGTTTCAGCAGACAACGCGGGTGAACGCGTTCGCCCAAAACAGCCCAGAAAGCGTCCCCGCAGACAAAAATCTAAGAGATTAATTGTCTTCTTCTTCTTGCACGAAATAGCCCGCACTTTTCTTTCTTTTGTTCATACACAATATCAGAGAGAGCATTTTCCGTTTACTCTCAGTTTACTAGACTTTACTCAAAAACTACGGGAACGGACCTAATGTTGATAACGTATCAGTTTCCATATATAGAGGACTGTGAGAGCTAAAGACAGTAACTAAATTCAATTAATAACAAATTGCTTTCATTCATTTAACCCTTTCAGGAGAATGTGTACTTTCCGTGGTAGGAAAAAATCGAGATGTTATAGCCAAAAATACTTTTCATGAATTTTTAGAGGTCTAGGTTTTGCCGTACGCGATGTACACATAATTGTACAAAAAAACGTTCAGGGAGCTTTAAAATACTCCGACTTACACAAAATGTGTCTCTGTCGTAAGAGGAAGGTTCTATCTACATTAGAAATTTGTTTTTTACACATCTTTTTAATAATTTTTTGAAATTGACGACACTAAAAAAAAGAGCACAAAAAAAAGTGAAGTTTTCCCATAAAAGTCACAATAGTTTCGACGGTTATGCTTCGATTGTAACAAAACAAATCCCAAACGATAAAGAAAAAAACAACAAAGTGTGCGAACATGCTGAGAGGGCTAAAAACTGACGTTAAACTACTTTTTTCAAGTAAATATTGCTTTTCTCCTCTCGATAGCAGTAACGCATATGTATTTTATTTGGTGAACAAACAGAAAAAGCAACAAACAGTGTGAGACTGTCTGCAAAAACGATTTTAAGACCACAAAAATTCTTAAGATATTAATTTGAAAAACCCAGTACAAAATACAAAAATCAGTTAATTTTCGTACTGATTTCGAGATTTCAAAGTATTCAAAGATTTCAGTATTTAAAAAAAAAATAGGACATGTCCTAATCAAATCAGTACGTCTGGCTACCCTATGTCTAATAGAAAAAGGCAATGTTACAAATTTTGCTGTAGAAACTAATAATCTTTTACTGCTTTAAGTATTTATCATAGCTTTTGCTGCAAAAGCAAAAACTCGAAAAGTAAAAAAAAAATTTTTTTTTTAATAGATATTAAAATTTTTTTTAATGAATGCAAGTTTTTATATAATCTTTAAATTAATCATTTTCTTTGGACTTAACTTTTCTTGCCACACTATTTCTGGGGGGCCTGGAGCCAGCTGGGGTGGGCCGTGCCCCTCCAGGCCCCTACCTAGTTACGCCAATGCTCCTAATACGTTCAATTCTCCTTAGGTCATTTTGCACATTCGTGATAAACCCACTTATTTCTGACCAGTCTTCCTCCGACTGGATCATACACTCTATTATGCTTGATGGACTTGACAACGTCATATTTGTTGGGCTGAAACGCCGACAGTTAAAAATTGCATGCTCTACATCTTCCCCTTGGTCCCTACAGCTAGGACAAAGTGGGGAGTCGTCATGCTCAAATCTATACAGATACTGTCTGTACCCTCCATGACCCGTTAAAAACTGGGTTATATGGTAATTTGTTTCTCCATGTTTCAATCTTTGGGATAAGTATATACGTCCACCTGCCTACCTTTCGATGAGTTCTCCCATTTATTCTGCCAAATGGCTAATGATGCTAGCCTTTCTTCGTTTGCGATGCCTGGAATATCTCGTTGCAACTGATTTCCGTTCCTTCTGCAATAGACTCGTTTCATTTCGTCCGCTAGTACAGCGAACGGTATCATACCAACTACGACGCATACCAACTGCCGCATCTTCCGAAATTGTCTGAAAACCACTTATTGTTCTTAGAGCGCTCAGTCTGTATACACGTGACAGTTTCTTTCTGTACTCCTTTGCCGCCAATGCTCCAGCCCAGATTGGGGCAGCGTAAAGCAAGACTGAGCTTACATATCTTGGTCCACCAATGTTTGGCATTATTCTAGACGGCACTGCCTGGACACTAGACGTCGTTTCTTTAACATAGTCCAAGTGGCAAAAATTGGCCGAAGTTTTGGCCGAAGTATTTTGCCGAAGACAAAGATTATAAGCATTTCATTTTATAATAGATTGGAGGAAAAAATTTATATAAATAAATAAATGTGAAGTGTTTTTATAAAGTATTTACATTACAATTTCTGTGTTATATTTTCTCCGTTTGCTTGTTCCATTTTTACTTTTGAAGTAACCCACAGATTTACAACCGTACAAACAGTAAACAGTGATTTTTTTTTAACGAGCAACCTGCTGGAGCTAATACAATTAGAGGCAGCAGAAGCAAGCCAAACTTTTTTACGTTTTAAGAAGGACTTGAAGTGTATTGAAAAGAAGGGTGAATTGTTAGAGAAACCGACATTTTGAATTACTGACGCTTCACTTTTTTTTTTTTTGCTTTCAAGTAGGTCAAAAAAATTTAAAATTGTTTAGGCTAAAATCGCTCTAGAATATATATGTAAAGGGATTCTTTGAAATTCACAGTCGATTGAAAGTTACAGATATTTATTTAGGCCCTGATACAGCAGTCATGCATATTTGAACTTTGAAACTAGTTTTTCTCAAAACAGCATTTCAGTTATTTCAGTTGTAGTTGTAGTATATACTATTTATATTTTTCTGTATATGTTTGCAAATACATAGGTAGACAAAATTTACTTTTTATATTTTAAAAATTCTTCGGCCGAAGGTTAGATGAATGGCCGAAGTTCAGCTTCGGCCAAAAAATCACCTTCGGTCGGAGACTAACCCGCCATGTTGTTCTACGTACTAGAGAGCTACTCGTAAAGGTGATGTCTATAATAGATCCGTATCCAGCGAAACGTAAATTTATTGCCGGAATTTGCGATGATTATGTCTAGCGGCGAATAGGTTTCCAGGAGACTGTGTCCTCTCGCATTCGTAACTCTACTGCCCCATTCTGTTGCCCATTCATAAAAGCCTCCAGCGATCACCACTGGTGTTTTCCCATGCGCATCTGCTACGATTTCGTACAGAGTATTCTGATACTCACTAGGTGTCAGGCTGAGACGTGCATAGCAACTATAAAAGTAAATGCCATTTATTTTTTCTCTTACAAATGTATCCGACTTTCCTTTGGTATATTGGAAGGCGTTTCTGCCGCATATCCATATTGCTGCTTTTTTAGTCTTGTCACAGATGTTTTTACTCTCAAGTCTGTATGGTTCACTGATTAGAACTACGTTTGCTTTCTTTTCTCTTGCCATTTGTGCAAGCAGGTCTTCCGCGACTTCACAATTTGTCAGATTTATCTGCATAATTTTCATCGCGTTTTATTGTTCATAGCCCTCCTAAAAGTTGGGCATTTGCTGCTTCCAGCGAAGTGGCTGACACTTTTTGGGTTGTCAATTTTACAGTACATGCACACAGGATCCTTAGTGCATTCCTTTGCAATATGACCATCCGTACCACATCTTTTACAAGTTTTGGATTTTTCCGTATTTTTACAGCCTCTTGCTATGTGCCCATACTCCAGGCACCTGAAGCATTGTTTCAGCATTATTCGCTCCCGGATGCGACATATTACCCATCCGATTTTGATTCTTCTAGCCCTAGAAGTTTCTTCGCCGTTTCTGCTGGCAGGCTTATTATTGCAGTTTGCGTGCCACCACATGCTTCTCTCAAACGCACTATGTCTGAGGTACTTACACCATTCAGGCCGAACTTTGTTTTTATTGCTTCGCATATGTCTTCTTTTGTAGTGATTTCATCTATGTCCTTGCATTCAATGGTGGTGCGATGTGTCAATGTTTTGACAACCGCTTGATTGCCCAATGTTTTGCCAATGTGTTGCCGATGATGTCGCTAAGCGCACCGGCTTTTTCTCCGGCCTCGTTGAGCTGAATTAACAGGTCGCCCTTCTCGGTTCTTCTGATCCTAGAAACCCAGCTTTTTGTAACTTTTGTCCAACTTTGTTCTCCTTCTCCAGTTCCTTGATCCTTTGACTTCAGACGTTTTGGTATAACATTCGATTTAGTCGTAACCGTTTTTGGTGTTTCCCGTCATTTTCTTTCCTTTGCTAGGAGAGTTCGGTTACGCTTCGTATTTGGCGTTTCTGCCTCCTGGACAAGCTTCCTTTTTGCGTCCATCGTTGCTTTAAACCATGGAGAGGTCTGGGTACTGCTATTTATCTCCTTTACAGTATCTCCTGTCTTCTGTCCATGGTTTTCCACGTTTTTATAAAGCTCTTGGATCTTCTCCACCAGGTCTCTCATTGGCTGATGTATCGATCTACGTGGCAGCTTACCGCCCATCATTTTCGCGAGTTGCTCAATTTTCCTTCCCAATAGTTTGAACGGATCCATTGAATCTGCTTTCTCCACTTCACTGACATGTTGCAGGCATGGCGGCGAAGAATTTGAGCGTATTTGCTCTGTATTAGGCACTAATCTCTCTGAAGAGCGTGCCAATCTTGTGCTCTTCTTAAACGGGATCGTCAGCGGCGCACAGCTTTATATAGTAGCGTATCCAGGAGGAGGTGGGGGACTATAGGGGCTGAATACCCCCCTCCCCCCCTCAACCCGACAATCTTATAGTAAACAATAATTTTTGAGAAATCAAAAATATTAAGTTTTTTCCAAAAAAAAAAAGGCATCAGCAGTGAAAAGTATATACTTTCAACAAACGAAAAACTTTAGGATTTAAAATATTATTTTATATTATATTTTATTTTAATAATAATAATTTAATATAAATATTAAAATGGAGTCATATATTTGAATCAATTCTGATTAGCCGCCATGCTGGGATGCCAATAGAATGCACCTTACAATGCAACTGGTTATTAAATACATTCAGACTACATTGAATCTACAATTTCAATGCCAGCTTATAAATGCCTTACTTTTAGAAAGCTTGATAATGGTCTAATTTTTGGATAGAATTTTAGTCTGATATTGGTTTAACTTTTCCGTTTTTGCCCTTTTTTGATCTGAATTCTAGTTTGCTTGTAAGTCAGAATTTTGTTTTATTTTAGTTTTTGCATTTTAATCTGAATTTGGTTTGAGTTTTAATTCATGTTTGGTCTAAATTTTGGTTTGCTTTATATTGTATTTGGCGTCTTTTTAGCCTCAGTTTTAATCTAACTATTAGTTTGAGTTGTGGTTAATATTTTGGTTTGCATTGGCTTGATTTTGATACTATTTTGGTCTGAATTTCGGTCCGTAATCGTTCTAAATTTTGTTTTTAAATTTGGTCTGAATTCGTCTGGAATTTTGGTTTAGTTTTGTTTAATTTAAGTTAAAATTTGTTAATGTAATTATTTATCAGATATTGGTCTGAATTTTGAATTTTTTGTCTGAGTTTTGACCTGAATTTAATCTCCGATTCCGATTCGTAGTCTGAACATTGTTTTTGAAGTGAAACTTCTTTTCTCTTGTCCTAGAGTAAAACCAACCGGATGTGACGTCGCGCGTTAGTTTGCAATGCGACATAATTTTGTCGAGCAATGTGCATGAGGGGCTAAATATCAATATTCCGTAACTGGATTCACGAGCAAACTATATAATAAACGATTCATAAATAGTTTTAATTCAATATAACATATTAATTACACGCACACACACATGCCTATGGCAGAAAGAATAACGTGTAGCGTCGCCATTTTAAAGTTTATGACAGTTATACATTTCACATACAGATGGCGCAAATGTCCAAGGAATTACATGAAGATGTCGCACACAAAATTGCACAGAGTTGCAATTTTTGTTCTAGTATTAATCCCAAAAAAAAAATTGGTTATGTATTAACGAACACAAGGCAGAAGTGAAACTTCTTGTGAACTAAACGAAACACAAGCAAATGAAATTAAAAAACACAAGCCAATGAAGTAAAAATTTAGCGATTGAAAAATTTCATTTGCTTGTTATTCGCTTGTGTTTCGTTTAGTTCACAAGAAGTTTCACTGCCATTTAAAACAAACCATTTAATTTAAATTACTTATTTTATATTCCATTCAATAAAAGTAATAGGTTGAGCATGTGTTCTATAAAGCTGCCTATAAATCTGGAAAATAAATTATACAAGAACCCTATTTTGAACAGCACATCTACAAAACTAATGTATTTCTAAGAATCTGATTTTGACTTTGTAAATAAATACACATACATTAATTAATCATATCAAAACTCTCTTTTTTCGTTTTTTTTTTATTCCATGCAACAAAAATTCGAAAAAAGTCGATTAATCGATTTTCATGAACTTAAAAAGTCGATTAATCGTCTTTGAATTTCTGATCTATTCAAAAGTCGAATATCGAGTTTTCTTTCCAGTTGCACATCCCTGGCTGGAAGGCAATGGAATCATAAATTGGAAGTTGCTTTAAAATCATTTAGTTTAGTCAAATCTAAATTAAACTCGTGCGAATTTTACAATCAAAATTTGGATTTGATTATATCCATCTACGTTGATGACATTCTTATTTATTGTCTTAGGAAACATTAAGGATATACTTGAGAAATTTCACATGGATACTTGCAAATCCATTTCAACGCCGTGTGATAACATTCAAAATTGAGAACCGAAACTTCCAGCGATGAAGACCTTGGCCGCATTCCATACCAAGGAGCATTTCTGTCTTTGCTTTATCTCAAGGCACACGACAGGATTTTCCATTTGCAGTCAACGATGTTAGCAGATTTTACACTAACTTTTCGTATTTAACATTGGAGACAGAGCAGATAAAAGTATATTCAGATACTTGAAAGCAACTATTAATCTGAAACCACGTTATTCCAAGGATGAAAATTGCAACTTGCATGGATATTGCGATGCAGATTATGCATCTGATTTTTACAAACGTAGATCGGGCACTAGCTATTTGTTCAAGATGTCTAATTATGCAAATTTCGTGGTATAGTAAGCTTTAGGCAACAGTTGCTTTATCCACCATCGAAGCTGAATACATGTCAATGGCAAAAGCTGCTCAAGAAGCGATTTGGTTGTAAATGAATTAGATCCAAATTTGGCACAAACAATCAAATTGCACTGCGATAACCAAACGAACGAACAAAACACATTGATATCAGATATCATTCCATAGGAGACAAAATCAAAGATGGAACGATTGAAATCATATTCATTCGAAGTGAAGAAATTGTAGCTGATGATGATAACGGTACTTCATACACAAATCAACAAAAATATGCTGTCAAGTTTGTCACTATGGAAGTGTGTTGGATTTCGTGAGTCACTAACCCTATTCATGATTTGGTGCAAATGGCCTTGCATCATTGCAAATGCAAAATATTTCTGCTATCACAACAACGAATATATGTGATATGCAAATAGTAAATAGGGCTACTGTATTTTACTATGAATTAAATTAGAAACAGAATTTTAAATAGATACAAAATAAAAACAGCTGGGAAATGCGCTACTACGAAGGGTTTCTGAAAGTAAAAGAAATCAGAGAATATTTCCCCATCAAATCGAAATTTCCTAGCGGATCGCGCCGACCGCACCGCCTGAGATACGTCTCCACACCAAATAAATGAAATTCTAAAAAAATATGCAACGCAAAATTGAAGCATGAATACGCAATTTTGCGTTGCAAGTAATAATGCTGAGTAGCAGATAATTATCGGCTTATAATTTTTAAGCACAATTAATTTGTAATTATTGATGAGCTACGTCGAAATGTAAGTTACTTTGAAGCTTTGGTTGAATGACTTAAAGCTATGCGCACACAGTTGCGATTTCGTCGGTGCGAATTCGGACCGTTTTCAATGCGTCTCTGCAGCAAATTTCGAAAACTCAAGGGGCACACACTATTGCGATTTCTTCGCATTGAAATCGCAAAAACTCAATTTCATTTGATTTGTTTCGACCACATATAAAAACTATAATTGGATGAGATTTTTACCAGTTCAATTAACTATTAAATTAAATATACAAATTAAAATAAAAATATTAAAATATTATACAAAATAATGTCAAACGTTTCTGAGTTTGTTTCTTTTTGTTCACTTTTTCTCACTCCACTTCTTCTTCTTTATATTGTTACTTGTCGGCATGAAAACGCAGCAGTTTGCGTTTTTGAGACGACAAAAGAGGGGAACAGCGTCAGGTGTGTTACATTTAAATACTGGTATAAAAATATATTTTTTATATCGATCAAATTAAAAGGGTAAAAAACCGTGTTGACCAGTGTAGTAAATAGGTAGGGGACCCACGTTCAGTCTGTTGCCTGTCTCAGCAAGGGAATATGTCAAAATGACCCTGGGAGCTGCGAGAACTTGGTAACAAAAGAAGAAAATTTTACGATAAAAGTTGCAAAATTTTTCATTAAACTGTATGTTCTACCATGTGGTATCACAAAATGCCCTTCTGGCCTAAATGTGCCGTTCCTGGACAGCCCTTAACCAATGCTATAACCTACATGTTTTAACCGCTTAATAGGGGGCTACCCCTCATAGTTGGTTGACTGGCAGCCGCAGCAGGTAAAATGGCGAAATTTTTAAAATTGTTGGTCAAAAAAAGAAGAAAACTTAAAAAAAAACTAAATTGTGTATTAACGAACACAAGGCAGAAGTGAAACTTCTTGTGAACTAAACGAAACACAAGCAAATAACAAGCAAATGAAATTTTTCAATCCCTAAATTTTTTACTTCATTGGCTTGTGTTTTTTAATTTCATTTGCTTGCGGTTCGTTTAGTTCACAAGAAGTTTCATTTCTGCCTTGTGTTCGTTAATACACAACCAATTTTTTTTTTTGGGATTATTGCTAGAACAAAAATTGCAACTGTGTACCGGTAATGTCGACGACAATTGTAGCGAACTCTTTTTGTGTAAGACATCTTCATGTAATTCCTTGGACATTTGCGCCATATGTGTGTGAAATGTATAACTGTCATAAACATTAAAATGGCGACGCTACACATTGTTCTTTCTGCCATAGGCATGTGTGTGTGTGTATAATTAATATGTTATATTGAATTAAAACTATTTATGAATCGTTTATTATATAGTTTGTTCGTGAATTCAGTTACGGAATATTGATATTTAGCCCCTCATGCACATTGCTCGACAAAATTATGTCGCATTGCAAACTTACGCGCGACGTCACATCCGGTTGGTTTTGTTCTAGGACAAGAGAAAAGAAGTTTCACTTCAAAAAAAAATCCAAAAAAAATTCGCAAAATTGCAATACAAAAGTTACATGCTTGCACTTCAGAGAGTAGTAAAAATTAATATTTCTTCTAAATTACTGTATTTTTTCCATAAATTACTGCCGCATTGTATGGTGCTCAAAATTACTGTACAAAGTTTTTAGGTAATTTTTTTTGTGTTTTTATTTTTTATTACATCAATTTTCCAGTTCAAGTGTGGCATTACCTTTATGCAGTGAAAATATTTTAAATTTACCTTTTTTTAATTCCAATAGCCTATTCCATTTGTATGCGCGTATAAGAGAACTTTCTTTACAAAACTGAGATTTATGTTATGTAGCGTCAACCTCTAGCGTCAAGAATATGCAGTTGGATTTGATTTTTATTTTTACAATTCATTTTGCTTCCAATTGTCAAAAAATAAAAGAGAAAATTCAATATTCTGTAATTTGAAATAACTGTTGCATAGACAAAATTTTGGCTTTGAAAAACAAATTGAAGTTTCTTTCATGTGAAAATTTTAATCCGTTACAATCCGACGTAGAATTAAACTTAAGCGATATAACTTAATTTAAATTTGCTTCCTTGTCAGTGTCGATGTTGTGGAAAGTTTCCGGTATAAAATGTACAGGTTGAAAATCGGGAATCATTTACATTTGCTAATTTATGAATATACACAGGGCCGTAGCCAGAAATTTTTTTCGGGGGGGTTTTCATTCGAAGAAAATATTCATAAATAACTTTTATCAAACTGATTTTTAAATACAATAAATTAAATCGATGATACATTTGATGGACCCTATCAGACTAAGGACAAAAGTAGATAAATATCTTAACCTCAAAAAATGGCCATAAATGACAAAAAATTCACAGAATGATCAAATTAAATTTTTTCAAGTAAATATTATTCAATGTGCATTGTAATGCATTTTTATCGTGAAGGAAATAATTTCGTTAACTCATTGACTTCCTACTACTGATGATGTACCCAACCTCAAAAAAATTACCAAAAATTGTAGAGGCTCATTTTTTTCAAATGATCATCATTGAGAATTTGAGCCATTATCAATGATAAGGAACCCGGATGAGGTTGGCTTATATTCCCTAAATTCGTGAAGTCACAGCATTGAAAGAGATCTTTCTAGTTGTGGTGCTCTGAGCAATAATGGGTTAAAATTAATTACATTTTAAGATTGTCTCCTAAAACTGCATGGGTTTTGCTAATAAGATGGAGTTTTTGCGAAAGAATTTGTCACGTTAAACAAAAATCTGAGGTCAAAAACTTCCCATCACGTCATGTTTTAGGAAAAAATGGGGTTCAAGCAAGTCTTTTTACAAGGATCCGATAATTTTTTCTATTTTTTATTAATTTTCAAACTGATTCAGGACGAAACCTTAAATCAAAAACAGTTACTGACCTAGAAAAACTATGAATGCAGGAGTGCTCAGTATCACCTTCTCTTTTTGAATCAGTAGTCAAACCTCATGTCGAAGAAAACAAATCGGATTTGATCGCATAGTGTAACTAAGATTTCAAATTTATTTTTTATATTCGACTTTTTAGAAAAAAAACCAATGGAAGTAAAAAATATCGTTAAATAGATTTTATTTTGACTTTTTTTCCATCCATTGGCAATTAAGCCAAAGGGAGCCTTTAAATAAAATTGCAGATGAGCTTACCTTTTTCGAAATCTCTTCAGACAAAATCCATCAAGTTCCATTTTTAACCAATGGGCCAACATTAGCCTTGGTTACATGACGTCCAGCTTTGTCGGTCGTTTCATCAATCGAAATGAAAATATGTTTTTCACTAATTTGAGACCTGATTCTTAAAAGAACTTAAATGCAGTCTTGAACAAAATTTTTGGTAGTTATATAGTTCTCAAAACAGCTTCTGAATTTTGGGCTGTGGAGCTATGTCCCATGTCAGCATCATTCTGGCAGGGTCGCCGTAAAATCCATTTGTTTTGCCTCCACCATGAGAAGCTATTATTTGCTCCTTCTCTTTTTTAAATTCACCGTTTTAATATGTTTCAATTGGTTTACGTCCATTTTTTTCGCGACAAACAAGCAAAAAAAAATGTTTCCATTTTTGCTAAAAATTTCATTCACAAAATATCGGTCATTAAAAATAGTACTGGATTAAAAAGGAAAAACGCAAAAAGGCATTTATTACTAGAAGTTGAAAAGGCAAAATTTTTGAGAAATAGAAAAAAAGAGAAAGTAAAATAATGCGTATATATTTCATAAGCCATCATTTCGCAAAAAAGAAGGATTCCTCGTAATCCGCTCTCTGGTTATTACTTTTTTTTGTTTTTGATATTAAATATAAGTTTGTTTTTCAGTAAAAACTGTTGTTTTATTTCATTTTTCAAAAGTAACGTAATTTAATGAAAAAACAGTAATTTATGTTTTTTATACAGTAATTTGAAATTATAAATGTAACAACACTGCGTGTAACATCACTATACAGAGTAGCCAGACCGCAATTAAGGTGTTTCCAGAGCACCATAATGCAAAATTATAGTATATGGTACAGTGGTATAAAAAACACTATACTTGGCAACACTGCATATAAGCCAATTGGTTAAAGTTTATGCAAAAGCACACACCCGGTTGTAGCCAAAGATAAAAGCTCGCTATGGAAATGCTCTAAAGGGATTATGAATAGTTCTAAAATCTTTAAGGATATACAAAAATATATATGCAATCAAGATCCACTATTATAAAAATGTGAACTCCTAAAAGTATTAGTACTAAAAATTTAGCAGAAGAAGCAACCAAAATATTTTGAAAATCAATTTTTAAGCACAATTATTTATGCATATTATATACGGAAATAGTTTGCAATAATTATATACTAAGTAACTATGAGCATATAGTTACATTGAATTACGAAACTCTTGTTCATAACTGAATCTTTATTGGAAAATATAAACCTTAAATACAAAATTCTTATCCTAGTTTCTCTTATTCTTAATTTTCTTAATCTGTAATTGTACGCATACACATTTACATACATATGTATTTACAAAACAATAGAACTATAACTTAAGGTTTAGGTTAACATAAAAATATAACGATAGCATTTAATTTGTGTTTACATAAAAATAGGAGTATAACATACATATGATATATGTTACCCTCATCAAAGTGGAAATGCGAAGTGCATTGCCAACGCAACATGAATGGATGCGAAAAGCTTGATCATGGTCCTCCATGGGCTGTTTTGCCAAAAAAAAAATTAAGAAAGAGAAACCACTTATATACCACTTGGTTGAAGTTTGTGGTAAAGCTTTCGCTTAGCTTTTAGCACATATACGGTGAAAGCTCATTGCAGAGATGTTTTAAAAAGCTTTTTGGATTGTGGACAGTTATAAAATCCTTAAGAATATCCGCGCCTCAGAGTAAAAGCATATTAAGTCCAAAATTTAATTTAAATTTTCCGTCTTTTTCGGTAAGACGATTGCACTTAAATGGCGAAAAAATGAATTTTACGCCCGCCTGTAAAATTTACATTTGTGGCTTAATACGCTTTTGTTCTAAGCTGCAGATATAGGAAAACTAAAATACAGTAGAATCTCAAAAAAGTTAATCGAAATGACCTAAGGGTGATTAACTTTTCGAAAAAAAAACATAGAAACCATAATTATAGATTTTCGGGTATGACATGCTTAATTTATTTTAATGTAATTTTCATCAGATGACTTTTCATTACTGACTCTTTAATTTGTTCAGGCTGGTTTAAAGTAACTGTCGAGTTTTATTTGTTTTTTTTTTTTTTGTTGACAATGATGCCAATGAGCAATAAAATAGTCGGTGAAAATTACAACTTACAAATTCAAACGTTTACGACCGACTAACTCAATATACTTGATAGTTAACTTTTCACAGCAGTACGTGGAGGCTGAAATCCGATTAGCTTAACCGAGCGATTAACTTTTCTGCTAGTTAACTTTTCCCCACATTCTACTGTACAATCAAGATCCAATATTATAAAATGTGTATGCTTATAACTTTTAGTACTAAACATTTTTTAGAAAGAGCTACCGAAAAATTCTAAAAATGCAGAATTATTTATACGTACCATATTATGTACATAAATAGTTTGCAATAATTAGATACATATGTCATATAATAAATATGTGCATATACTTTAAAGAGGAAATTTCTAATATAAACCTATATATCTATGACTCTGCAGCACGAAATATCCCATTTGTTGGTTCTTCTTTTTTGTTTTATTTCAACGCACTACAGAGGATACATTTTTATAATAACTACTCAATTTGTATCCTTAAATTATCCTTGGGAAATTAGAAAAGTCTTGACTAATAGTACGAGAAAGAATTTCGTTGAAATTCTGAATTTAAAATTTATGTGGACACACGACAAAAAAGGAATTTCAAATTCGTTCTTGACAGATTATAAGTTTGGAGAAGAGAAAGAAGAATTTTGTGTTTGCTTTGTGTAAATAAAAATAAATAAAAATGTTGCATTTCAATTAGATTTGGACACCAAAAACTTATATAGCAATTGTGGATAATTGGAGGAATGGCAATGAGTTGCTCTCCGACTTCATTCTTTTATTTCTTCACTTAATAAATATTACAAGAGCAGCTGTTATGAAAACCTAAAAAATGTAATAAATAGATCGTATATATTTCCTATTTTTTTACAACCTTGTGTTTGAGGGTTGGTAGTTTCTTTCGGCATTTCAAATGTATTTTGTTGAAATGCGTCGGGAATACAGAATTCCATTTGATAGCATTGCTAAGTAGTTCTGATAGAGATGATCCACGACAAAAGCCATTTCGAACAAATTTCGATGATGCCAGTAAATGACAACCAAAACATTTCCAAACAGAAATAAATTAAATAAAATAAAAGAATTACATTCAAAAAATATAAAAAAAAAATGGTGTTTAAGCAATTGGAAAGGAGCATCACGCTGAAGTGCTTTCATTTAAAGTGGAACGAAAATTTTTGAGGGACTTCAGTAATCCTATCCTGAATATCTCGCACAAAATAGAACGGGATCGCCGCACGCTGGGACGGCTCCATATATTTTTGCCAAACAGTAGAAGGAGTTATCGTACGGCCTCAATTTTTAGTATATAGAATCTTTTATGGGTACAAATCAAGAAAAAAATGTGCGTGGTCACTGAATTTCAACGTCTACCTCCCTAACCAAACAAGCTAGTATAACAAATATATGCATGGCTGGTTACTTATTTTGCCTACTTCGTTTTGCAAAAATTTAGAAAATTCGCAATGAAAACAGTAAATTCAGAGATATATATACAGGAAAGAAACCACAATATGCGTTGATACTTGGTAATGACTATATCGTCGTAGTTCAAGCAGAAATCTCTAAGTCCAAAATAATTTTTTTAGTTGGATCCGTATTAATTAGCTTCTATAATTTGATTTTTGATAATGCAGTTAAAACGTATACTAATGTATGTATCAATCTGTTAACTTTAAAAGTTTTGCTAGTGCTCGTAGCGCACCATGCACTGTATAAACTAACTTCATCTCAGAAATTAAAAAAATGGACTTAGTGAATTCTGCCGGAACGACGACGATATGTGAAAATTAAACGTTGTTCAATAATAGCAACTACTTTATTTTAATTTCAATTTATTGAACATTTCTACATTTTTCATTATCAGTCTGTAAAAAAGCGCAGCATAGTTGTTGGCTTAATGTTAATTTTGTTTGTTTAGAAAAATTTGAAAAATCCCAGAAAACAAAAAAGCCCTAGAGCATGCAATACAGTTTGGGGCAAAAATTATTTAACTTTCCGATGAGCAATGTACTTTTACCCCTTTGGATAGGCAAAGTGGCCTAGCCAGACCACATACAAGGTTTGGCTTATTAAAATAATTTCAAATAAAAGTAGGTATGCAAATAGTATGTATAAATGTTGTATGTGTGTACATACATACATATGTTGTATTTGTGTGTTTATATATAATAGAATATGTGTTAGGGGGAAACTTGATGCAGGTAGAATTTTTTTATTAGCGAAGTTACAAACATAAATATTATTATTATACGTCTAGTATAAATATTAATCTGCAGATTCTCCGGCCATACAGATGTCGCATGTGTACGTTTTAGTTTATATACCGTGTGTCAAGCACATTGCACCATTGCATCATCAGATTAATATCCAGCAACGGTTCGTTGATTCTTTGCAACTGTATCCAGATACCATTTGATCCATCGTGCCCACTTCTGCTTTATTATCGTTGAAGTCAAAGATAGCATCCGACTTACATAATGGCCTGGCTTGGCCACATTGCCCATCGGAAGGTTAAAGTTTGTAAAAGTAGACAGTTTTTCTTTAATATTCAAAGAGTATCCACAAAAACTGTTAGGTTTTTAGAAAAAATATATCAAAATACGAAATATGCCGTATGGACAGATAGCGAATTGTCAGATGACTTCTAAACACTAAGCGGTTAAACAGGGAAGTTTGCTGTCCCCTTCACTATTTTCTGTATTAGGAGGAGGACTATATATTGACGAAATAAACATCAGGCTCCTTCTTTATGCAGACGATATTGTTATATTGGCCGACAACGTAGAAACTCTGCAACTTATGATAAACCGACTAGAGGCATATAGTCCCGTCTTTATAAAGATTTTCATCATAATAATTCTTATGTGAAATTTTTCTTCAGTAATTGTTAGTGGGGGTATGATAGATGGAAAACCCACAAGAATCATTTCTGGGGTTGCAGAGCGACCCCTCCAAAAAACCCCCTCCTTGGTGAAAAAAATTTTTTTTTTACTAATAACTGGTTAACTTGTAAAAATCACATGGTTAAACGTAGAGCCAAAAAAATAGTGTTACCACATTGAGCAGATTTTATATTTTTCCTACATATGCATTTTGCCTACATTTATTTGTTAATAAGTGAAATATGGCAATTAAATTAATAATAAAAAATATGACCTTTTCCACGCAAAGTAAACGTTTTCATAAAAGTTCGGCTTTGTGGTTTCCATGTGCCTGAACCCATAGGTTTATCGGAAACAAATTTAGTTACTTTTTATTTGAAATATTATCTCTTACATATTATCAAAATTTTTAAAAATCTCCAACATGACTTTTTCTTATTTTTGGCCACCTCGTTACACTGTGCGACTGGGTTAATACTGCGATAGATGGGGAATGGAAGTAGATTTAACAAAGTCAGAAATTATGATTTTTTGCAGAGGCGGACTGAAGCTACCAGCAAAAGAAAAGTGGGTTTTTAAAGGAGAGCCAGTTATATTTTCATCCAAATACAAATATCTGGGAGTAAAATTAACCCCCAGTATGCCCTTTTGCACACACATAACATATCGAAATGTTAAGGCTAAGACCGCTATTAACTTTACTTGGAAAGGTATCCCAAATATCACTTAAAGCAAAATGGAATTTATTTCAAGCAGCTTGTAGACCTATACAAATATACGCAGCACAAGTATGGGGATGTTGACGGTTCAACGAAGTTAATCTGCTACAGCGATATTTTGCGAAACGAATGCTGATGCTGCCGCATTGTACGCCCAATTACGTGTTTGCACTCGAAGCGGGAGTAGAAGACACTTATATACCTTAACAGCGTTATTTTATAAAACGCAACACATTCACTTCACTTGCTTTTTCATATTTCGTAATTTATAAAACGCAACACTAAAGTAAGTGATTATTGGCGTTCAGTTACGTAGTTGCGTTGGTAGAATTGAAATACGGTATTTTATAAAACGCAGCGTCAACATTTTGTTCACTTGAACTGTCAAATTTATCACTTTGTTGTTAGTTTGTTTTGGAGATAAAACTGATTTGTTGATAAAGAAAATGTAAGATTTTTATTTCTGGTAAATGTATATAGCTTTGAATGAACAATGATACCAGAAGAATATCAAAAAATTCATAGAACTAGCAGATCAGACAATCATTGACGTTTTTCAGATAGTCAAGAACTAAAAAAATTAAGGTAAAGTAGATACAGTATTGATTCCAATATTCCTCCTCAATACACTATCTATTTTAAGAATAACATGATATATATTATTTTCATCAATCCTAACAAGTTAACAAATTTTTTATGTATATTTTTTGACGAATTCTTCGTAAGTATATCTGCAGTCATTTCATTTGTTGAAACATAATTGAGGCTGATTTCTTTTCTCATAAATACTTCGCGCATGTGGTGATATTTTATGTCGATATGTTCACTGCGTGCATGGTAAACAGGATTTTTAACAAGTTGTTGTGAACTTAAGTTATCACCGTTTAATACCATCAGTTCGTCAAAATAATGTACTCCAACTTCGGGTAACAGATTTTTCAAGTACACCGCTTCTTTTGTAGCAGAAGACAACGCCTTGTATTAAGCTTCAGTGCTACTGAGTGCTATTGTGTTCTGTTTCTTCGATTGTCAACAAAAAACTCTTCCTCCTAAGAAGAATCCTGTAAAAGATTTTCGATCTTCAGTATCACCACCCCAATCAGCATCGACAAAACATTCAATTGGTTTTTCTGTCCTTTTGTAGTGCAATTTGAGTTTAGCTGTTTTTGACAAATATATTAATATGTGCTCGGAGCGGCTTCATATTCAATATGTGGATCCATATTTCGTTGCGACAACTTGCATACAGATTACATAATGTCTGAACGTATTGCAAGCACTATGCACATAAATGATCCAATCAAAGACTGATACTTAGTTACATTAGCCTTTTTACAATTTTCATTCGTGCACCTTACCTGAAAACCAGTGTCTAGTGGAGTTGAAACCGGTCTACAATTCTCCTTAAAAAAAAATCCTTAAATAATTTTTCTTGCCCAATTCTAATTCCTGCTGTATCGCCATCACGATCAATTTCTATTCCCAAAAAATTACTCAATTGTCCTTTATCAACTAGTTTAAAATGATTGGCAATTTGAGCTTTTATTTCAATCAATTGATTCTTATCTGTGCTTACAAGCATTAAATCATCTACACCTGCGGGCACACACATCTTACTTTTTACACTTCTTTTTTATCAGTATTTTCAAAATTTTTCAGCATATGCTTAGACTACATTCATAATTTTTTAATCGTGTAATTTAATAGACAAATATACACTATTTAACAAAATTTTATTGATTTCAAATGAGTATTTTTCATCCTTTTCATATAAAATGAAAAAGGGATAATATTGATTTTCATACATTTAATTCGCTTTCCAAAATTTTTAAATTTTTAAAGAATTTAAAAAAAATTTTGGTTTTTTTCTTGAACATTAGATAAAACATTGTTCTAATTTTAAATATAATAAGATGCCGACCCGACTTTGGATGCAATAACAGCTTCGATTCGAGCAGGCATTGACTCAACTAGAATTGGTAAAATATCGTTCGAAATTTCCTTTTCCTAAAACTGTTTCTAGATCTAGCTTACTCTGCGGTTTATGCTGAGCCACTTTACGTTTCACCGGGTGCCATAAATGGTCAATTGGATTCAAATCTGGAGAGTTTCCAGGTCCGAGATCGAGGTCCTTGAACATTTTCTGCAGCAGCAAAAAAATTAAAGTGATTATTTTATTTATCTGTAGCCAAAAACATTTGGATATTATGACAGTTTATTACTGATGAAAATTTGTAGATTTTGCACGGTGGCATTGTGCGGAGTCATCCTGGAAGGTAGCTAGACTAAAATGTTCACAATAGGCACGACAGAGCCCGTTATGACCTCTCCATATTTTTGTGCGTTTATTATATGGTTATTATTATTCAATAAAAAGCAATGGACTCCATGCATGGTAAGAAAATCATTGCCAAATCATTTGACTAAAAGAATGCTCGACTATTCTTATTATACACTTGTCCTTAAATCTTTCTACTGGAAAACGTCGCTCATATGGAAGGTTGTTTGTACAGCGCAAGTTAAACTTGCTCCCATCGGACCTTATTACGTTTCGCCATTGGTCAATAGTCCAATATATAAAATACTAGTTTTAGTTTTTTTTACAGTTGCAGAAAATGTTCAACGACCTCAGTATTCAACATATGGATTGGCCTGGAAACTCTCCAAATTTAAATCCAATCGACCATTTATGGCACGTGATGAAACGTAAAGTGGATTAGCATAAACCGTATAGTAAACTGAACCTAAGAATAATTTTGGAAAACGAAATTTCAAACAGTGTTTTACAGAATCTTATTGAGTCAATATCTGCTCGAATCAAAGATGTTATGGCTTCCAAAAGCGAGTCGACATCTTATTAAATTTATTTCTATTTATTTAGATGTAATATACAATATTATACATTAGTATTTAGTACTAGCAACTGAGGCCAACGACTCGACATATACTTAGGAAACCAGAGCTATGACTAAATTATTTGTGTTATTTGACAATGTTTGAGGAATTTATACATTTTATTAATATTACTAGTAGATACATTTTTAGTAGAGTAATTGGCAATTGTTGATTAAAATGAACTTGCCTAATACTATCTAGGTGTGTACACGAATTTATGATGTGGTCGATTGGGGCAGGCTCTCCGCAAAACTAGCAAATTGGTCGAGAACTTCCAGCCAATAGGTTCTCAGGCGTGTATTTTGTGTGCCCAATGCGGAGGCGGATAAATACGCTACATTCCTTTCTCGACATGTTGGGCGGATAGCGAGTGGGATTTCGGGAAGGATTGAAGTTTGTGTATCTGTGTTTAAATGATGCCCACTCTTCAGTTTTTTTATTTAGTATGTATTCGTTAATCATAATGAGGAGATCGTTTTTATTATTTGGCATGTAGGTCAAGCATGGTGAAGAGGCCATATCGCGAGCTGCTTTGTCGGCGTGCTTATTTGTCTATTAAATACACGATTAAAAAATTATGAATATGATTCAAACGTACGCTGAAAATTTTTGAAAATGCTGAGAAAAAATGAAGTGTAAGATTTCCTTTAAGACGTTATATAATTTCGTGTTCCATTCACGACCAGATTGCTTAAAGACATAAAGTGATTTATTAAGTTTAAATACTCTATTAGAAAATTGTTCATCACTGAAATATTCAGGTTGCTTCATATATACTTTAAATATGCTGAAGATACATCCATTTGATGAATATGCATCTTATGGTATATTCTGCAGCTAATGCAATTACCATACGAATAGTTTCATATCTAACAACTGGTGAAAACGTTTCATGATAATTTACTCAATATCGCTGACTGCACCAGCACTAGACACTAGCTTAGCTTGTAGCGACTATTTTGGTTAGAAATTAAAAACAAAATCAGTTGAAAATATTAAAATTGCTCTGAATGATTTATAGACAAGTATCAGAATTTACAACAAATTTAGAGCAAAAAAATTAAAGTGCTGCCAAGTTGTAATTGACCGAACTGTCAAGACCTCGGTAAGGTAAAAATTTTGACTGACTCAAAACTTCCTTTGCCTTTGAATCTTGGTTGAGTGAAGAGCAGAAGGTTGGTGCGAGCAAAAAAGTTAAATCGTAAAGTTTTTACTGCGATCTTCAGTTGGATATAAGTTATTTCGTAAATATAAGCGCATCCATCTATCATCTAGTGCATTCCATAATAATTTGTAATAATTATTATCAAATTACTTGCGATTGTACTCTCAACACCAGATCAAAATATAAATATGTGTGTACGCACGGTTTCGTGGCTGAAGCACGCACGCGTCTCTTGGAGAATACTCTGATTCCAGAAATCACTTTGATACATATGACATATTACATGGACTCTTGGATTGAAACAGCCAACAAATATTCAGCACTATGCCGTATAGGTGTAAACCTAGAACCAGGTCACTCGGTACACCAACAAACATAATTTTACTCAGAAAATAGATAATTTCATATTCATCATATGCCTAGCATAAGGATAGTATGTGTACGCTACCAAAGAAGCAAGCTGATTAGTAAATTCTAAGAAAAATATTAGAAAAAAAAACTTTAAATTTAAAGACAAAAAAAAATTAGCTAAAAAAGTAGAAAATAGTGAACAAGTGAATTAATTTAAAAAGAAAAGAAAAATTGCCAGTGAAAGTTTAGCAACAAAGTTTGCCAACATGTAACTAAAGTCATATAACAAAAAAATTTCGCTTTATAACTTTATCATTTAATATCTATAAGTATCCAATTCATCTATACATGTCAATAATCAATCTCCATAGTAACAGCTGTAAGGAGATAAGTCAGTAACTTTGGTTATGTTTATATATATATTAAGTTAAAATGTTTATATGCAAAATGCATCTAATTAGGAGTTTGGAAGCAAGCTCACTGTCGGCAGAGACTTCGTTCTCAGATCATATTATCAGTGTGACCAACTTTTGTTTCTCAAAATCAGCTAAAATGAAGAATAAAGTGCATATATGCTTTAAAAAAGCGCTAAATTTTTTTCTCAATACATTTAAACTTTTTCACTAATACACGCACACATTTGCTACTTCTAGCCAATGAAAATTTCTTTGATTTTTCGAAGATAATGCATATTCTCAATTTACAGCAGTTTACTTGAATGTTTATGTTGTAAAATGAAGTAAAATATTACAATGTTTCGATTAAAATTTTGTTAGGATTATTCAGGAAATGGATTATTTAGTGGATCATTTAGTGTCTTTTAAATTGAAAAAAATCCGCTAAAAAACCTGCTGACCGCTAAATCACTTTTTTCGCGTTTTCATTTTGAAAAAGCACTAAATTAAGCGGGTAAAGCGTTGATTTGGTCACACTGCATATTAATAAGAAAACAGTTCGCTTTTTACTCGTTTCTCTTTTTGTCAAAGCATATGTTTCGTTACCTTTAAATGTTGCTTCTTATAAACATTGGTTGAAGAATTGAAAAAATCCACTATATAAACATTTCATTCACAATGTTTACTACTAAAAGAATAATTAAATTTTAAATACTTCTAATTTTTAAGTCATATTTTTTTTCTAATTTTCATTCATACAATTTTTTTATTTTTTGGTCATTATATTAAATATCTTAACACGAACAATGTATAGCTCTAGCAATATAGTTAATTTTAAATTTTTGTTAATAAAATCACAATGATGTTCTAATCTTTTGGTTATTTCTTTGGTGGTATGGTAGGATAAGAAGTAGGTAATTTTATTTGGGATTCTTGCATTGAGCACAACCAAGAATCATGGAGGGTGGGTACAGATACTACATTCGTAGTATTTATTGCGAATGTGACTTTCCTATTTGTGAGTTAAAATTGGTCACACCCGATAATGGTAAATAAGAAAAAATTTTATTTTTTCGAACATCTATAATTCCGGTAAATTCTAAAGCAATTAAGCTTATTTTAGGGACTCTTTTAAAATTAGATTGAACCACGATATTGGTGCGGTATGGTCGTCAAGAACCCTCCCACAGGCTGCATAGTTAGCTGAATTGATGAGTCCCGTCCGACTGCCTACCCCCTAAAACAACGTCTATTTGG
Organism: Toxonevra muliebris; assembly: GCA_963691655.1. Classification (NCBI taxonomy): domain Eukaryota; kingdom Metazoa; phylum Arthropoda; class Insecta; order Diptera; family Pallopteridae; genus Toxonevra; species Toxonevra muliebris. The sequence goes on from OY829326.1 coordinate 85,119,454, forward strand.
ATTGCCGAAACCATCTGGCATCGAGGTTGGTTACAAGCTTTAAAACGTTCAATCGTACCATCTTTATTTCTCTTGAGGGCAAAGACCCACTTACACCCTAGTGCTTCAGGCAAATCAACTACAGTCCAGGTATTATTTTCAATCAAGCAATCATATTCTTTCCGCATCGCCATTATCCATTTTGTGGAATTTTCACATGAAATGGCTTCTTTTACCATCTGTGGTGTCATTACGTTGTCGCTGCCACTCATTGCATTTAAAATACTGCATTGTTTTCGTGGACTTCCTGATCGAACAATTCGTTGTGTACCAGGACCTTTTTTTAACATTTTCCTGTTCTGGAGTTATTTCTTCATTACTCTCATTGTTGATTTCTTCTACTTCTTGAACTATTAAAATTTTCTTCAGAATTTCGATTTGGTAAAATATTATCATCCGAAACGACACAATCTTTAAAATCTGGCTGCTTATGAAGCGTTCTATATTCCATAGAGTTTTCTATAAAAACAACATTTCTTTCCATCCATACCTCATACGGCATTTTTTTAATAATAATTTTAGTTGGTGAACGATTTCTTAAATATGCAGCTGTAGCTATAGCTTTTGCTCAGAACGACTCATCTAATCCAGCGTGAACCAACATATTTCTGGCGATTTCTACCAAAATTCTATTGGCTCGTTCAGTAACCCCGTTTTGTTGAGGTGTATATGTAACAAAAAAAGTTTTGTATAACGCAAAAAGTATTTTTTAGATGAATATGTATGTTATGTCTAAATTCAAAGAGCAGCTTGAATGCATAAAATCCTTTTCTATTAAAAGTACTTAAAAAAAATACAAAAAATAAAAAACTCTCACAGGCCATAATTTGGACGGTCAAAAAAATAGTAGTGCTTGATATGGAAATAAGGATAAGAACACTATTTTTGCAAAAACGTTAATGTTTCTATTAAGAAATCTAAAGCTTAGTATGTTTATTTTTAGCTAAAGTATCAACACATTGCCTGGGCTTATAGTCAACTATATAGGACTCCGCATCTCATTAAAAGTGTCTTCTGCCATTTTGTCATTACTGGAGTTTACAGTCCCTGCAAAATGGTTTGATATGCTTCTGAAAATTGAATTTTATATGTCATCCAATGTTTTAAAAAATTTTGCCTTTTGAGTGGGCCACTTTACAACACCGATTTTGTTGTTCGAATAACGTTATCCTGGTGGAATATCCTTTGTAAAGCTTATACTACCCAGTGTTTGATAACACAACTGTAATGGGGCACATGGGGCATACATTTTTATATCTATATGGATCTTGATCAAAATTTACTGTCTTTATTTAGTTTTGAAAACATCTGAAAATTGTAATATAATGTAGTGAATATTTGGAGGGGTAATTGTGAAGTTTTTGTGAGCAGATGAATACAAGAAGTTATTTCTGAGTTCATATGGTTTCAAATAATATATTCAAAGACCAAAAAATTTTCTGAACATAATCCTCAATTTGTTCTAAGACTGTCAAAAATGAGCATTTATGACATAAGTTCTTACAACAATATTGGTCATATTCTTTGGATCTACGGAGGCATGGAAACTAAGAAGTGTTTGTGCGTTAAGGTAACAGTCTTATAAGTAGAATATGCTCCTTAAAATATATCTGAAAACAATAACGATGCTCTCTCATAATAAAATCGGTGTCCTGAAGTTGACTGTTCAATCTGTCGATCTGAACTTGATTGAAAGCATTAAGAATAACATAGAAAAAGTAGTTTTCACAATTTATAAAAGTCTGTAAGCTCCAATGAGATGCTGAGGCTTAGTTGACCAATGCTCCGATGATGCATCGGTGATATAGCCAAATAGCGCCATTTCTAATGTTTTAAGATTACTTAATAGAAACATTAAAGCTTTTTCCAAAATATAGTTATTTTCCTTATTTTTATATCAAGCACTACTATTTTTTTTACCGTCCAAGTGTTGGTTTGTGTCTTTTATTTTCTGTATTTTTTAAAAAAAAAATTATGATAATGTGATATGATATTATGGTTTGTGAGTCTTTTATTTTCTATACTTTTTAAAAAAATTGTATGATAAAATTTATTAAATTTATAGATACTCAAGACTTCAAGCTATTGTTAATATTTAAATATTATATGAATACATAATTAAAAAAATTATTTGCCATATTACGCAAATTTTTCCTTATGTCAGTACTATTATTTTGACCGTAACTGTAACTGTAAGTTGTCGTTGTATACCACATTCGTCCAAATAATTATTGAATTTATTGTTAATATATTCCGTACCATTATCACTTCTTCCATTTAAGTGTGTTTGTGTTGGTGTTGTTTAACTAAAAACATAGATTTGCATGATTTTGTACTATGAAAAGATTGTTAACATTTTTTGCTCTTCTCCATTTCTATCTTTAAAAATTGCATATCCTTTGTTGAAAAATACTTTTAACTTATTGATAACAGCTCTACTTACAGAAATGAAATTGCTTCGGATACAAGGAACATACAGTATTTCCTTCAAAGTTATCTTGAGTTTAGGGAATTCAAGCACAACATTTTCTCTGCCTTCAGCAGATAAAAATATAAAATGAAATAACTCCTGGTGGAGTCCAAAGCGTTTTTGGAGACTCTTTTAAAATTATAAATAAAAATTCAATTTTTCAAATTCACCGTTTATTACTAAAAATACTAAATTTAATTACTTGAAGAATGATGTATAAAAATGTTTAAAGAAAATGTATGGTGCTAATGTAGACTACACACGATACAACGAGTTGTACAACATGGCCATGTTGTAAAACTCGTTGTCAGGGATGCAAACAAATTTTTTCTGTCTCCCCGATAGCCCTCGAGAAATTCCCCGATTTTAATTTTATATTACCCGAGTTACTCGACGTTCCTTTTGATAGATAAATACTTAAAGTTTTCAAAGCAAAATACTTGGGCTTTCTTTTGACCCAAACAAAAAATGTTTGCTTTTGAAAAAAAAGTAAGAACTATTTTTGATTTTGAAAAAATTACATTTTGAATTTTTAAGATTTTTTCTTAATTTTTCGAAAGATTAAATAAAAAATGTGTTCGATAAAAAATTTTAAAATACAATAACTGATTAGTTACATGGATTCAAAACAAGGGCTGTTTGACCAAAATGTATAAACTCGGCGAATTTTTGACTGAACGCGTTCAAATTTGGTGTGGTAACTACTACTAATAAGGCTAAAGTTTGTGCCGGATCGGGACGAAATCTCCCATTAGTACATATATTTAAAAACTTCAAATATAAGAAAAAATTGTGTAATAATTAAAAAAAAATTGTATGCAGATTGTTTTTGTAGCTTAATGGAGGACGTTTTGAAAATCATCATCGCACGAATGCGGCACACTGGTAGGTCTAAAAAAACACTTAGAAAAATTATGACTATGGTCTTAGGACATACTACTATTATTTTGTTTGACCGATAATTCACGAAATGGCCGACAGCCAAAATTTGTTTTCTCTAAAATTGGACTTTTTCGAAAGTATAACGTTGCAAATTGAACAAAAAATTAACCAAACTATTTTTCTATTATGTCCTGGGGCCATTGTTGTATAGAAAATCATATTTAAATTTTAGACCGTACGTGCCAATGGCAAAAACCTCGGTTTTTAAATATATCGACGAATCAAAACGGAACTTCCTCCCGCCCAAAAAGACCGAGAGACACATCTGCACAATGCAGAGATCGGTGACCGATGTATTCGCAGTCCGGAGTTATTAATCAGAAGATGCTGGACGAAGCCATAGCTAAGCCTTTCTGAACGACCGAAAGGGAAGCCAAAGCGCTGCGCAACTATTTTGGCGTGACTGACACTAGCCGCTATAATGTTCTATATCTACAAAAGCACTTCAAGTTTCTATCTGAAATTTTTACAAAATACTTTTGAAATATAATACTTTAAAATTACACACTTTTTTAAAAATCGATTTCTCCAAACCAAGAAAGTGCAGGGCCCGCTTAAGAAGAGATGAAGGTTATAAGACCTAAAATAGGAAGTATTGCAAAAGTTAAACGATTAACATTACATAAAATTTGACAAAAAAATATTCTTCAGACTTTATTAACGAAAAGCCGAACGTTTTCAAATTCCCCACAAAAAACAGCTCATCCCCCGATTCCCCGTACTAAGTGAAATTCCCCACAAATCGGGGAATTCCCCGTAAGTTGGCATTGCTGCTCGTTGTATAGTGTGTAGCATGGCAGAAAAATTAAGAAGTAGATGCATTTTGACAAGTAAGAGGAACTTTGACAATTGGGAAAACATTTGTTTTGAAACTATTCATCTTTTTGCAACAGCGTTGTATTTTTATAGTTCAATTTTTATCATTTCATCTACCTCTAAATACTTCTACCATGGTGTGTAGTATGGTTGTACGATCGATTTTCAAGTTGGTGCAACGGTTGGATGAGAATCAAAATATTTTAATTTTTGGTGGGCGGAGTTAACGATTGTACAAAGAGTTGTATCGTTTGTAGTGAAGTTGTGCAACTTCAATCGTTTTAGTTTCATTGTTTCTTCAATTTTTATTGTTTTGATGCAAATGAGTGGCAAAATGTCAATAATAGAAAATAATGAAACAACGTATAGAAGAGAATTAAAGAGAAAAGATGAAAGCAAAAGAAAAAGTAGTGCTGGGGTGGATAAAATTTGTGAGTCCAGCTTTTGGCATTTCGACCCTCTCAAATTTCTCCATGATATTGAGTTGCCTTCTAATCCCATTCAATTCATACATTTTCCCACTAGGTTGTTTGCAACACGAAGAACAAGGAATTATGAAATTGTACAACTCATTGTACAACGTGTTGGAAAGTGTGTATGAAATAGCAGTTCAACTCATCGTCCAACGTGTTGTACAACAGGTTGTATCGTGTGTAGCCTTTATTTGAGGGGGGATCCAACAGTTCCTAATGTAAAAATGAAAATACTCCTAAAATTTTTGCTGATTAGAAGTTATTTCACTGTAACTTCCAATAAAAAATGAAATATCCCCTAACTTTTTTTTATATGAAGATTTTTGGGAGTTATTTCATTTTTTCGATCAGGAGTTATTTCGTGGTACCATGCGGATGCAATATCTATGAGAAGCTTATTCTGAACGGCAAGCGCTAAAATGAGACGAATTGAAGAATGCTTTACAACTGGGGCGTAGGTCTCTGAACAATAAACTTTGAATTTTTGAAAACATCCTTGCGCAACCAACCGACTTTTCATCGAATTTTTCCACATCACTGCATTTTTACTCTTCTTTATTTCCCTCACCTCACTATATAACGGCGAGTTTGATTCATACGGCAGGCACCGGCTCAGCAAAGCACTCTTTTCGTCAGTCGTCCGCGATTACCAGTGCCCTATTTCACCAACTTACAAATATGTTACTTATAAGGAAATTCTCACAAAATTGTAAAAAAAATCGATAAATGTGGGTTCACCAAATTCCTACAATTGTGAATTTGGACTTGTAAATTACAAGTACTTGTAGTGACAAATTTTTCAATATTTGTTTCACCACACAGGATTTGTAGTTGTAATTTATAGAAATGTTACTATTTTCTATTTTGTAGTTTTTTGTTTTACCAAACAGACGACTTATCAAAAACTGTTAGTAACTGTTGTAACATTTGTAAGAATTTCTTACAAAAAAAAAATCACCTATAAAATGGATACAATTGTTTATTTTTCGTTTCTCGTCATACTTTTGGCAGTCTGTTTTTATATTTACAGTTTTTAATCAGCACCTAAAGAATGTCGATTAATTTAAAAAAAAGTTTTAAAATTAATAAACATGTCTACCAAATTTTTAAATGATTTTAATTTGCTCTATGTATATATACAAAAAAAGTTTTAAAAAAAAAATTAATTTTGAAAATTTTTAGGTAGAAATACCCCTTAATCAAAGAAGCCGCGAAAATTTTATTTTTGTTGCCTCTTATTCCAAATTTGTGAGTTGTAACTTATGAAACTAAAAATGGTTTTACACATTTGTAATTGTATTTCACAAGCAAAAATTTGTGATTGTAAATTGTATTTGGTGAAATAGGCCACAGTTCTTATAATTTTAGGTCTACCCCTCCTCCTTTTCATACCACCATTGACGGAATACGACTCTTCCTCTGAACTTTCGTTCGCACCACTTTCTTCATTTTCATTATGATCGCTTCCGACAACATCTTGATCAACAGCGACAACTTTTTCAACATCAACGGGCAAAAAACAGATCTCTTTGATTTCTTTAGACTGATCACATGACTCCGAAGACAAAAACCTGCTCGAGAACAAATCCTCAAAAAATGTCATGTGTCTGGAAATTTCAATATACCTTCGCTCCTATAGCGGTAAATCCAGCAAGTTCCGACTGACCATTTTTTAGACACAGTTTCAATTTCGATGCTTTTTTGTAAGCTGGCAGAGAATATTTTAGGATTTAAGAATATGGATTTCTTTTATTATTATGTCTTATAGCTTACGTGCAGTGGTCACTCAAAGTTTTTGAGCATACGCCAAAGAGTAATTTTCAAGAACTCATAACTTCAGTTGTAATACAACAATAGCCATATTCACTCTTTGGAGTAAAGCGCTGATTAACGGAATAAAAAAGTAATGTTTTACTCTAAAGCGTGAACGCCTCTAAAACTAAAAAAGTACTCTCTGGAGTAAAAGTCAAAAAATATATTTTTCATTATTTGTTTACTTTTTTTCCATTGAAAAAGTTTGTAGTAAAAGTGCAAAAACATCCTTTAATGCTAGAAGCTGTTTGCAAATTTAAGTGTGTTGAAGGTGAAAAGAAGATAAAATTGATTCGCAATAGTTTTCAAACGTTCTTATAAATAAAAACATGAGAAGAAATTCAAAATTTTTTCATTTCATATTGTTGACAGCTTTTTTTTATTTTCTCTGCGATCAATGTTCCCAATTAAAAGCTCCAGGAACAAAACTTTTGTTTTTATTTTTTGTTGTCGTACAAATCGAAAAGTAGGCAACACTAATTTTCTCTCTTACTCAGAGTAACAGAGTAACAAATATTTTACTAAAGGGTCGAACTAGAGTAAAAGTGAAAAGTGTGAGTAAAAGCAAATGTCGTATATTTTGTTTTTGTAGAGTAATTTTGCTTTACACTTTTACTCTGTTACTCCGTTAACCAGCACTTTACTCTAAAGAGTGAACAGGGCTAATATGTAGCTCGTTGAAAATGTAATATGGAGGACTTTAAGAAAAAATTTCTCTGGACATTCCGTTTTTTTGTTTTTAAATTTTAATATTTTGTAGGCTTAATAATGTGGGTTAAGCACTGAAAATGCCGGACTGGGTTTCTCCGTTTTAGAGCCGTTTTGTTACGATGTGTTACGACCAGAGGGGAGGGGTCAAAAATTGCGTTAAGTAATATGTGAACGGCCCCTTTTATGAAAAATTACAAAATTGCGTTTTAATGAATAAAAAGCATTTGTTTTTAAATTCATTGCATATTGTACAAACATAAAACTTTTGTTTCAGAGTTCAAATTAAAAAAAAACCCAAAATAGGTAGAGGTTCGATTCAAGGAGATATAGTATTATTATGTATTTATTTATTATGCAATTAATATAAGTCTGAAATACAATTTAAAGAGAAAAAAGTTAAACTGGGCAATTCGCCAGATAAAACATGAAAAGAGAAAAAGTGGTTGACATTAAAGAAAACTTTTATAAAATATTCTTCTGATAGTGGCGTTTTGTTATGTGCTTCATAACTCCCTTGGGACACTGGGGCGACCGCGTTTCCTTTCCGATGCTCTTTTGTTAACAGTTTTTGCGGCTATCTTAGCTGACTTTTCAGCAGCATTGTTGTTGTTGTTGCTTGGCTCCCAAAATATTTTTGGTGGTCACCCCTGTTCTAAATAATATGATGACAATTAAAAGAAATAAGCAATAAATAATTGAAGGATTCTGTTTTTATCCAAGATCTTAGAAAAATCGATGAATTTATTTTACAATTTTTTTTTTTTAAACAATTGTTTAACTGAAAAACATAATATTTAATCGAAAAAAATTAACATAAGAGCTCTTGCATTTGAAAAAACTTCAGTATCAGTACTACATTTAAATTACTCTTTTCTGTATAGTGCACGACATTGCCCCACATCAAATGCACGACATTGCCCCAACGGTCGTTTTCAAGGTTAACTTTGACAACTCGGTAGAGAACAAAAATTTTTTCAAAAACAAAACATATTTCTTTTTGGCAGGAAATTTGCTTTAAGAAAACACTTACTTGGTATATTTTCCTGTGAGGAAAATTATTTTCCGACTATTATTATTATCCGATGGAAAAACACTTTCGTCGTCCCGAAAACGTGCGTTTTACAAAAAACGTCGCACATATATTCCAAACATATGAATATTGCTAGTATTGTATGCATGACCTCTGTAGGTCAGTTGGCCCATACCTTACCAAGGGCTGGTAAATCATTCAATTCTTTGAGCTAAAAAAGCCAGTGCACGACATTACCCCCTGCACGACATTACCCCCTTCTACTCTACTTTAATGAAAAGAACAACAAAAGCTAAATGTTTTCGCAAATATTTAGTGCAACAAAAAGATAAAAAATTTACAGCGCGTTATGACTTGTTTAATACAAGTAAGTGTTGTGCATCCAAAACATTTTATTATCTTTTATTAAAGTAACTTTTCTATACCAACGCCATCTGTTGGCACTATGAAAAACATAAATACGCATATATCAATAGCAATGTCATCTGTTGCTTTTATAGCGCAATACAAAACATAAACAATATAAATATATTCGGATGTACTACTATTATGAAAATAACGTCAAAAACAAAACGTTTTCTCAAATATTTAGTGGGACAAAAATATAACAAATTTACAGCGCGTTATGACTGCTTTAATACAAGTGTTGCACATCAAAAACTATTTATTATCTATTATTAAAGTAGTTTTTCAGTAGCAGCGCCATCTGTTGATAGCACTATGCTAAACATAAATACGAAATAAAGTCATCTGTTGCTTTATAGCGCAATGTAAAACATAAACAATATAAATATATTTGAATCTTCCTTTTCGTTTACATGAAAAAGAAAACAGTGTAAAATCAATCTCAACAAAATTTCGGTAGCAATCAAGCTGGTGTGCGTGAAAAACCACACTCTCTACCATGGCAGAAGAATTAAGAAGGTAGATGCATTTTGACAAGTAAGAGGAACATATTCTTCTTTTTGCAACAGAGTTGTACTTTCATAGTTAAATTTTTAGGTGAGAATTTATAAGAAAATAATTTGTATAGTATTGCATGAACATAGGGAGAAATAGTTGTTGCTTTTTATATTATTTTTTTACTCTTAACATGTTCAAGGTACTGCAGCGACTCGGTTTGCGCAATTAATTAATGTCGAAGAGTGTTGCACAAATCGAAAAGTTGCAATTATCGAGACCTTTTCTAAAACAAGAAAAATCAATAATATGGTTTGTATCTTGAACCCTAAAACTTAAAAAATTATGTTTTCATAAGAATTCTCCTCAAATTTTTATTGCAAATACGAAAATTTACAAAATAAAATGAGCACAGCGTGTTCGCAAAAAAATAACATGAGATCGGTTTTTATGGAGTTAACATAAACTCAACAATTATTTGTAAAAAAAATTAAGAATACTTGTTTGTTTCTTCGCAGTTGTAGTCTTTTTTTGTATGGCAGCATCTTGAGCTTCCTGCAACACTAAAATTGACCATGTTGGTACAAAATTTTGTTCTGCCCTCTTGATTCCAATATTTTAGGCTTTAATGGCTTCATCTACTTTCACAATGGGATTTACTTCAACAATATATTCTTTGTCATCACTTTCCCATTCTACACTTATTTTTCCATCATTTTCTACATCAGATTCAATTTGTTTGTTGCCTTCGAAATTTAACCATCCAGAAATTTCCTTGTCAGTAAGTCGACAGGAGTTAATTTGAAACAAACTTGAAAATATGTCCATGGCTATACGCTCTTCAGCGAGCCGACTCCTTATTTCACTTAGTGGCAGTTCATCTTCAACTTCCCAATTAGAGTCAGCGCAAGGATTCATCAGTGGTCTCCAAGCTTTTTGAATAGACGAAGAATCAAAATTTGCCCACGCCCTTTTCAAAATGCATATTGTGTTTTTTAATTTGAAAAACTTGATCTTAGTTGTATCTTACAATCCACAATTAGTCTGTTGCTCTTGTATTCATACAATGTGTTCCATATCTTCATATGCAATTCTAATGTGTAAAAATGGCTATCTTCTGCTTCGGTTTCAATCGTTAGCGTATAGTTCGGGCTGAAGTCTGGTAGCCTAAGTATCCTTTTAATAAAATAACGTTGTAGCTTATCCACTTCTTCGAACAATGCATATCCCCATAGTTGAGCCGCGTATGTCTGAATAGATCTGGAAACTGCTTGAAAAAGTTTCCATTTTGATTTTAATGGTACCTCCTTTTTTGACAAAAAGTTGTTCCAAGATCAATTAATGCTAGTTTGCGCTGAAATATTTCTTGCTTGCAAGTGCTTCCCAAACGACATTTTCGGAGTGAGAATAACGCCTTGATATCGATATTCTGCTACCACTTTTATTTCTTCATCTTGATACAACCATTTTTCCACTTTGGATAGCCGACCATTTTTTCTGAACACCATCATCTCCGATTTGGTTGGGTTAACTTCCATATTCCATTCTGTGCAGTACTTTTCGAGACGATTAATCATAGATTGCATAACATTAGGATTATCCGCCAGTATTACAATGTCGTCCGCGTATAGGAGCAGCCGTATATTCATACCCTCTATAGTAAGACCACTTTCCAAATATCCATGCAATTCATTAAGGTATAAAGTGAACAGTAATGGTGATAACAAACATCCTTGTTTCACTCCTGTGCATGTATCAAAATATTCTGATATTTCTTTTCCTGTCCATACCGCCGTTCTAGTGTTTTCATAAATATTTTCTAATAGATTTGTTACTTTGTTTGATATACCCATCTGTCGTAATTTATAAAGTAATGGTCTCCTTGGCACTCTGTCAAAGGCACTTTTAAAATCTACAAAATATGCGTAAACCTTTCTATTTTCTTTGAACTTTAGATGTACTATGGACGCCAGATTGTACAAATTATCCACAGTGGAGTACTTTCTTCTGAAACCAGCCTGGTATTCTGTGAGTATGCTATTTTTTTCAGTCCAATTTGTTAGCCTTTCATTGATCAATCCCATTAGCACCTTAACGATGCAGTTCATAAAAGATATTCCTCTATAGTTCCTTGTATTTCCTTTCTCAAATATGGGAAAAATTATTATTTTCACAAAAGATTCATCAATTCTTCCTGTTTCAAATATTACATTGTATGCCTTAGTTAACTTCAAAAGAAATTCATTTGTTACAAACTTCAGCAGCTCATATGGAACTCTGTCTTCTCCGGGAGCTTTGTTTGTTTTAGCATTTCTAATAGTTTGTTGGACTTCCATTACTGTTATAGCCTTATCAAGATCCTCATCCATATACCGCGCAGCTGCATAGTATATGTCCCTTGTTAATTGCCGTTGGATCAGTAAAGATTGAAAATAAGTTTTGAACTCCCTCGCGGTAACTTCTACGCCCACTTGGAAACTTGATCCCCTTATTTCCTTTGCTAAACTCCACCATTCCTTTGAGCTGACAGTTCTATTGATTTTATGTACCATATCTTCATAATAATCTCTTTTGGCTTTTTCACACATAATTTTAAAACTCTGCTTGCTTGGCCTCCAAGTATTTTTGCCTATCATATACCTCGTTAGTTTTTCTAAAGTCATTCAAGCTTTTAAACGCCAGACATTTTTGAAAATTGTTTTTATATTCCTGGTCGTTTCCTTCGGCACTGACCCTTTTATTACGTCCACTAGATTTGCTAAATTTATAAGCTCTCATCGATTTATAAACGCAGTTAGATTTTGATTTAAATTTCGCTGATACTTTGCTATATCTTTCTCTTTCAGTTTTATCTTTGGTAACAGGTTAATTTTTTCAAACTCATTTATTACAGTATCTATGTTAAGAGTTAGTTTAATCGGCATATGGTCAGACCATATTTTGGGCTCTACTTCAAACTTTTCGATGTACCCCAAACCTTCTTGTGAAATTGCGCATAAATCGTTTACTGAGCTACCCACTGCACTTACAAAAGTAAAATTGCCCTCATCATCTCCACATGTTCTGCCATTCAGTATCGTTAAGCCGTAATCATTACAGAATTCGAGGAAACTTTTGCCTTTATTATTTAATATCCCATCCTTTGAGCTCCTGTTCCCTATATCCGCAGTAAAAGCAGCTGTGTAAATATCTTCCAACTGTTGTATGCTTCCACATTCTCACATTTATGTCACCCATAACTACTGCTTCTTCTCTGGACTTTCTTTCAAATACTCCTTTAGTGCATCAACTTCTTGATGCCAATCTGCTCCTCTTATACATACAGGCATAAATGTAATGTTATCTTCGTTTATATGAAACTTTATCACATCTAATCCATTTACGTTTTGGCAATTATATCTTACACCCTTTTTATGCAATTCCTTCTTAACGCCATATACGCAGCCTCCAGATGCTCTTCCATATTTGCTGTTACGGGTTGCTGGTTTCCAAAATGTGTCAAAACCCACGAAGTATTTTTTTGCCTGATTTATTTTATCATTAGTTATATGCGTCTCTAAAAGCGCGAAAACATCGTGTTGCCTAATATACTTGAAGAATTCAGAAAATATATATTTGTTCTCAAGACCATTAATATTGAATGATACAAAATTAAGTTTTAAATGTGAATATTTCAATTCATTTGTATTTATGCTACTATTGTTAACTATTTTAATAATATTTTTGATTTTTAATTTGCCATGACAGACATTTTCTAGTTTTTTGAATTAATTTTGTTTAACAATGTGTTATAATCTATAATATTTTGTAGCTCCTTCTCATAAAGCAGTTTTAAAACAATGTTTGCATCTTCTTCCCAACTAAGGTCTCTCTCTATGTAGATTGAGGTACCAGTGAGTTTATGTGTATTTTTGAAAATTTCTCCAACGTTTTGTTCAGATTTTATTTCAACTAGTACTGCCATTTTACCGTCGCGCTGGTATAATTTTTTTGTTGATTTGATAACAGTTGAGTTTTTAATCTTTAATATTTCTGTGCACACTCTGGCCACTTCCTCTTCATTTGATTTACTAGCTTTTAGGCCCTTAAATATTAAATTGTTTCTTTTGATTTGATCTTCCAACCGTATAAATCTTCTTCTGTCTATCTCTTTTTCTGTCTTTATTTTTTCAATTTCAAGCTTCAAGCACTCATTTTGTTTTTTTTTAGCTTAATAACATCGTCCGCCCACTTCATTTAATTTTTCAATACTCTCCTTGTTACTGCCTTTGATTATAAGCTTAAGGGTTGCAACATCTAGGTCTCCAACTTTTTGCATATGTGGACTCATTTTGTGTATTTTGGGTGTTTGCGATTTAGCCTTGTATGGAGACAGCTGGTCAGCTTTTCTTTTATCCAGTGTGCTTAATTGATCCTTCAACCTTTTATATATTAGATTACTACTTCACCACAAATAGCTTATCCTTCAACCTGACAACTTTATATGTGTACGGGTCGCCAGATGTCGCTTTGCCCTTCTAGTTGTCACCCTAACAACTTATTATGCGTACGCACCGCCAGATGGTACTTTGATATTCAGTTGTCCGCTACCTGATCCGCGCGAACAAGTGCCTAAAAAGGAATGCACAAATAGTTCGATACAAATATTTTTCAATTGGTTAATTCGATATAACTCACTCGTTCAGCAGACTCTTCTTCACGTTACACTCACCACCACCACGTCCTCTGTTTCAGCATTCACCACGATATTATCATCAACTATTTACGTGTTAAAAATACAAGCTAATAAGGAGCGCACCACCAACTTGTACCAATGCACTCTTCTTTCTGTCTATGTCCCGTACTTATTCTTCATTATTAATTTTGTTTTCACTCTAATAAAGCAATGCAAAGGAAACAGAGATTGACTAAGCGAAACTTTCCAGATCCGGTATTAAAAAATGCTTGTATAAAGAATATGATCGCTCTACATCAACAGACGGACGATAGGAGCACAAAATTCAATTATAGAATAGTTGTTTCTAGAACAATTTTCTTCATTAACTTCCAAATTTACATATCTGTGGCCTCTTCTATGGAAACCCATAAGAAGTGGTTTTTAGGGCGAACTTAATTTCTTTTAATAAACGAATATATATTTGGCCGATATAAGTTTTGCGCAGTGACGTTACAATGATGAATGAATGATTTCATTAATATATCTTAATTGTGGATTGTAAGATACAATCTGCTGAAGTAAAAGTTTGGCATAAATCCAAACTAAATATTTTAAGCTCTGGCGCTGTAGAGGTAGAAATCAAAGGCTGTATTGAATTTTTCCGGACGCGTTCATTAAATTCATTATGTTTATGGCTTTTCAAATGCTGGTCAACATGCAGCTCACTAAAAAGTTATCAAAATTATTAAAAATATGTAAATAAAAAAATAAAAAATATGTGAAAACATGCATTTATTGTAAAATATGCAAAAATATGCACAGTTTACCCAAAAATATGCAAAAATATGCATATATAGTAAAATATGCAAAAATATGCACTAACGATTAAATGCCATTTTAAAGGAAATCTAATGATTCTTAAAGATTACTTGACCATTTCAATTTTGAGATTCCCAGTAAAAACATGCATTTGCATGGAATTCCTTGCTTTAGTTATTATAATGATGTATCATTATTTTATAAACAATAGCTATTTAATAACGTGGAATGGTCGCCTGTTTATACTTAGTAGAATATTAAAAAGTTGTTTTATAACATCCTGTGCCATGTTTTATACTTTTGGCGCCTTTTATTTAGCTTTTTTTTAAAGAAGTCGTGGCAGCCTGTCCATTTTCCATATAGTAAACATTGGTAACGCTATAACTTCACACACTTAAGTTGAGCATTCTGGTGTTTATATTTGTACGAAAAATGAGTGCTTCATTCATATGAGAGGTAAGCGTGGCAGTGGGCCAATTTTTACAATTTTTTTTCGTACTTTACTTTGACCAAAAAACCACATTTGTAAAGTTTCATAAAGATTGAACAACGTATACTATTTTTGGCCACATGTTATATGGAGACGCGACACTGTGCATAGTACTGTCACTTAGTAATATTAAACTTAAAAAAAATTATTTTTTATTTGCATAAAAAGCTTCAGCAGTTATATATAATTTATTTTGCAATTTTATTTAGTTTTCGTCATTTATTGATTAATCTGTCTATTTAATATTCTTATTCCGAAGTATATTCGCGCACGAAAGAATAGTCTTTTAATTTTTTCGTCGCATTCGACTTCTGAAGCGGCGCTCAAACGTTGTTCTAAATAATTGGAGCATATATTAAGATAATCCCCGTTTATTACATCAAAAATACTTTTCTCACTTTTTTTAATTTCGTAAACACACAAATAAAACATTTTCGAACAAAGAGTTTCTTTCACTGTAAACATCAACAACTACGTCATTAAAAAACATTGGACATACGCAAAGCGTACTATGTGATTTATGCAGTTTAGTTTAAGAGGACATTCCAGTTTAAAATTTCAAGAACATCGATTCTTTTTTTATTCTGGGCACGGTTGCTACTTTTTGGTCATTTTGGACCAAAAATGGTCCCTTTTTTAACGTTTGGTCCGCTCGCCGTTTTTTTCAGATTTGGTCCACTTTTTCGTTATTTTCCTGTTTATTTTTACAACTTTGTATTGAAAAACAAACAAATTTTATATACTTATTATTACTGAATTTTCATTTCTTACGAAGTTCTGTAATTCAAAAGATTCCTTGTAAACCAATTATGAGTCCTATTGGTATGCTCCTTGTGGTACTCCTATTTTTACTTCTATTATCTCTTTTTTAACCTCGAATAAAAATTCTCGAAATAATTTGATGTTCACGTTATTTATGACCAGTTCTTTTAATTTTTGTATTAAATAATTTAAGTTTACTAACAATTGAAACATACATTTGTTATCTATATGATCATATAATTTTTCAACACAATTTATTCATGCAGCTGGCATATTTTAGTTTTGGACGAAACCAAATTGATCAGAATGAATGTTAAAATATTTATCTTTATGTGGTTATTTAGTCTTACCAACATTGCTTCATAAATTATTTGTCGATAACACTAATCCTTGTGATTGGCCGATAATTCGAACACAATTGTCCCTGTTGATTATACGAATATTTGACTTTCCTGCGAGGCCATTAAATACTATCAGTTTGAAAAATAATTTTTGCTACTGAGAAAGAGCCGGTAGAAATTCCAGCGCCATCACAACAGATTCGATTTGCCATTCTTTACAGATTTCGGAGTAGCCTCATGCTTGTGGAAATTTTGAATGAGTGCCAAATAGCATATGGGCAGAATGCACCATCGTTTGTGACCGTCTAGAAATGGTTTCGGAGAATCCAGGTTGGACATTTTTCTGTGGGGGGTGAATATCGTGAAGGTCGCCCAAAATCTTCGACCGATGACGTAACTGTGGCTCTGGTGAAGTCCAAAATTGATGAAGGTCCAAGATCCAGGAAACGATTGCTGAGGAACTGGGCTTGAATACCACGGTTTTATCGCGAATATTTAGT
Organism: Toxonevra muliebris; assembly: GCA_963691655.1. NCBI lineage: Eukaryota > Metazoa > Arthropoda > Insecta > Diptera > Pallopteridae > Toxonevra > Toxonevra muliebris. The sequence continues at coordinate 85,136,216 of OY829326.1, forward strand.
CCAGCATCTTTAATAAAATTGTAACAGGTGATTAAGCTTGGTTCTTCAAATACGACCCAGAAACCAAGCAACAGTGGATGGTATGGGCTCAGAAAGTGCCAATCCACTCATTAAAGTCAAGCAGCAGAAGTCAGCGGCAAAGGTAATGATATCAATTTCTTTCACCAGAGAAAAAATTGTAGCTGCTATTCCTCCGAAAACAGGACAAACAGTAACTGCTTAAATCTGGTAATCACAAGGATTCGGAAAATTGTTGGAAAACCAGAAAAAAATGACTTTGTCGCTATTTTCACATCTCGATAACGCCACAGCTCACACTGTGGAAAAAACGAACAAATTCGTTGCGTTCAAATTCGTCTAGCACAATATTCTATGGACCTAGCGCCGTGTGAATTCTGCTTGTTTCCAAAAATAACAAATAGTTTGGGAGAAAAGGTCTTCGAAAATAATGAGAAGATAATTAATTCAGTTAATGTAAAAGTGCAAACCTGTCTAAGTACTTTTTTCTGTTGTTTTTTGTAACAGTTTAATGTGATATTTTTTGACACAAACCCCGATGTTTTTTATGTATGAAATGCGATTCCCAGAACTAGCATGCAGTCTTTGGAAAATAGTTTTAATCCCTTCCTAATAAAAAATACGGATAAGCGAGAGGTTTCAGAAGTAGGTGCCCCCTTTCTTGGATCCGGTAGTGGATATACGAATGCACTATATACCAATTGAGTAAAATATTATAAGTTATTTGTTATCAGTGTTGTTACATTTATAATTTAAAATTACTGTTTAATAAAAATAAATTACGATTTTTTTAGTTAAATTACTGTTTTTACCGAAAAACAAACTTATATTTAATATCAAAACAAAAAAAGTAACAGCAAATGAATAAAGAAAATAACATAAGAAGGAATTTTTAATTTTAGTACAGTGTGTATAAAAAGCGCTTAACTTTTTCGGTTACAGTCCCAGATGGTTTGTTATTTTTGAAAACAAAGTATTCAAATACCGTTATTAGGAGCTAAAGGTTGTAAAAATTAAGAAAAAAAAAATTTAGTTTTAGGACTTTCAAGAAATATGGCGGTTAAAGTTGCTAATAACCAGTATACAAAAATCAAGATTCAATTTTTAAATTTTATTAATCAAAATTAACACATATACATTTCTTTCAAAGAATGTAATTAAAAAACTATACCTCAAAATGAACGTATAATATAAATTTTAAGGTTTAGTATGGAAACCTTAAAAGCAAGTTTTGACTCTTCGGAGGGAAAGGAGAACTTTGCATGTTGTGGATTGTCAAACAGCCCTGTTCTTGAATTTTCCCATTAGAGTAATTAAAAGCTTATGTCTTATAAAAAATAAGAGACAAATTTTGAGATAAACGAGATAATACAACCATGATGGTATTTGGTTGGTTGAGGTGCCGCCTGGGTGACAAAAACGCAGACTCAATTAGCGCTTAGGCGCCATTTTAGTACACCACTGATCTGTGGTTTATTCAAACCATCTTGATTTGTTGATAAACCTGTTGATGTCCTCTATTTTTTTTGCGACCTCGCTTAGGCTGTTCATTACGAACTTTCCCATCGTTCTGTGTCTCAGTGCCCCTAAACTTGGGCATTCACATAGGTTCTTTGGAACCATCCTGGTTGCAATTACGGCATCTGTCGTTGTGGGGCCATCCAATTTTCTCGGCGTGGTCCCCCATCGGGCAATGGCCTGTTACGGTTGAAGTAATTTTGAAGATGTGAGTCCTTGGCCTTTTCAACAACTCGTCGGTTCTTGATTTGTCGTATCTGGGTCAAGTTTGTTTGGCTATTTTGCAGGAGCCAATATTATTCCATCTGGTCTCTGCCTGATTTTGGTAATCCAAATAGAATTCTCTCTTAAGGGCGCTGAGCGGGTTACCCACAGCTACTGTCTCGGATTCGCTGTGGGAAGCCCCTCTCCTTGCTAATGCGTCCGCTTCCTCGTTTCCTTCTATGTTCCTGTGCCCAGGTACCCAGGCGAGGCCGATCCGCATTATACACGCCAGTGAATTCAACTCATCTTTACATTGTTTTATGATCTCAGAGTTGGTTGTTGGTGAGTTTATGGCTAAAAGGGCTGCTTGACCATCGGAACGTATATATGCCTTCAATAGTTTACGTGGATGTTTCCTGATTATTTTGCAAGCCTCCCTTATCCTGAGGGCTTCTGCTTGGAAGATGCTAGCTGAGTTCATCCATCGGTATAGATTTTGGCCGAGTTTTCCTCGATCACGAGACCTCTTGTCCATTCCTTCCGTGTGGGAATTTTAACTTCGAATTTCTTTCAGAAGTCCACCTCTGGAGTGATATAGTCTGATACTTTGCCATTTTGCTCTTGGCCTTCAAGGATTTTACTGTGACCAAACGGCCTGGCGTTCCGCACGCTTCCTTCTCTCAATCAGGTGGCTGTGTTCGCTGCTGTTAGTCTTAATTGGATGTCAATTGGTAATAGATTTAGAATGACGTTCAGTGCCTCCGCTGGGCATGATCTTATTACTCCCATTACGCTTGCACACGCTGCACTTTGGAGACTATTTAGTTTTCTGACTTATATTGTTTATTTAGAGCAGGCCACCATACCAGCGCTCCGTAAGTTACAGTTGGCCTTATTATGGCCGTGTACATCCAGAGCGCTAGTTTGGGCTTTAGGCCCCAATTCTTACTGATGATCCTTTTGCAAGTTATCTTTCCAGTTGAGCTTTGGATCTAATACCACTCCTAGATACGTAGCTCTATCTGATAACGGAATCTCAATACCATTCAGCGATGATAGTTTATACTGCGGTATTTTGTTTTTTGTTGTGAACAACATCAGCTGCGTTTTGCTGGGGTTTACATTTAGTCCACTTCTCGTGGCCCATGCGTTTAGTTTGCCCAACGCTCTTTCCAGTAGTTCACTTATTGTTGTTACGAACGGTCCTGTTGTCAAAATCACGACGTCATCTGCGTACGCGACTACTTTTACTCCACCTCCGTTGAGTTCCAGTAGAATATTATTAAGCGCTAGTACCCATAGTAGTGGAGATAGGACCCCGCCCTGTGGGGTCCCTCTGTTCGCAATTTGAGTAACTGTGGCGCTTCCGTTAGCTGCCTGTATAATTCTATTTTGTAGCATGCATTGAATCCAGTTGCTCACGCAATCGTTGACCCCGACTTTTACCAGTGATTCGATATAGCTTCTACTGATATATTGTTGAAAGAACCTTCGATTTTCAGGAAGACTGCCATAGTATATTGTTTCTGATGTAAGGATCTTTCGATATGGCCAATTACCTCGTGGAGGGATGTTTCCGTGGATTTACCCCTCGTGTAGGCAAGTTGCGCCTTCGAGAGTAATTGGCCACTCGTTGCCGATCTGATGTGTATGTCCAATAGTCTTTCCGGAGTTTTCAGTAGGAAAGAGGTTAGACTAGTTGGTCTGAAGTCCTTGGCTGCTTCATGATTTGTCTTACCCGCCTTGGGTATGAAGACCACCTTAACCTTCCTCCAACTTTCCGGGACGTAGGTTAGGCGTAAGCAGGCTTTGAAAATGTTTGTAAGCCTGGTTTGAATATTCTTCAAAAGCTTTTAAAGCATAATAGGTATAATACCATCCGGGCCAGCTGCTTTGAATGGTTCAAAACTGCTGATTGATAAGGCTACCTTTCCTTCATCTACTATCGAGTCGACCACCTCTTCCAAGAAGGGTTTTTGTCGTTCGCCAGCTTCAGGTCCTTTGTAGGACTTGCAATCGGGAAAGTGACATTTTACTAAAGTCTCTAGTGTTTCCTTTGCAGCAGTTGTCCACCCTCCGTCCTTACTTCTAATGAAGGTTGGGTTGGAGTGTTTTTTGGACAGTATCTTACTCAGTCTTGCTGATTCCCTAGTGTTTTCTATAGATCCGCAATAGGATTACCAAGATTCTGCCTTTGCTTTCTTGTATTCTTTCCGCATATCATTATACAGCTGATGATTTTCATTCAAGTAGCATTCATTAAGTACTGCCCTGACCTTAGTTCTGAGTCTCTTTAGCTCCCCGGGCCACCAGAGCGGGAATTTGTTTTTAATGACACTGATTGGTGTGGATTTCTTGGAAGCTACATTTAAGATCTTCTCTAATGTATAAACTTCCTCATCTAATTCGGCAGTAGAGTTAATTCTTTCGTGAAATTTTCTACCACCTAATTTACGATCTGATATCCTAACAAACTTATTCCATATTGTTCTCCTAGGGTTTCTGAAGATGGAAGGTGTGAAGGATCTGCCTCTGAGAATGAACGTTATCAGACAGTCATCCAACATCGATGGTCTCTCTCCTCCCATTCCCGGAATCTGTCCGAACTGGGAAAGATAAAGGTTGGTTTGTTACCCCGATTACATATACTGAGCTAAGTATCTAGTAAGAAATGTAGCAGTGACTCACCTCTATCGTTTGTTGTGCTGCTGTTCCATAGAGTGTGTCGTGCGTTAGCGTCGCACCCAATAAGGCTGATGTCTTGTTTCGGTATGCTCATGAGGATTTTGAGCTTCTCCGGTGGCGCTTCCCTGTCATGGGGCATATAAGCCGAGACCATGGTTAGGTTCTGAAGCCCGCTTTCCTACATCCTCACGACCGTCATATCTGATGTACTGTAATTAGTGCAAAGTTGAGCATTTATACCTTTCTTGATAAGAATACATGATCTTGGTTTACCCGCTCCTTTTTTGTAGAAAAGATTATACGTTCTGATGTTTAGCCCCATGATTTTTCCGTCGTTAATCCATCGATATCCTCCTCACTGAGGATGATTTTGTGGCTGTCGGTGGCTGTTTTTGAATGCTGGAGGTTAATCTGCGCGAACCTTAGTATCCTTGGCTTCATCTAAATTGACCTCCATTAGAACAGTGTCGTCCTCGGGGTCTGCGTCGCCTTTGAAGATTTTCATCTTCGCCATCCGGATGCCAAAGCGAATTTTGTTGTCCGCCTTTGACGGCATCTCGAGCGACTCCTCGCCAGTCATTTATGGCCGGGATTCCTTTATTCTGGAGTTTAATACATCTCAGCAGCTTTTCTCCAGGCTCGGTCATCGGTGGCAACCAAACGCGAGCTCGTGGTCTCCGTGGGATCTCACTCGCTGGGATCAGCTTATGCTAGGGATCAGCCCGAAATCGTGCCGCTGATTTTAGCGACACTACCGGCGAGGAAAACCAACGCAAACTGATCTGCGCACTTGATTACCTTGTACCCTCTACAGGTTTCCGATGAGTCGAACGCTGGGTGGGGACCTTCCGGATTATCGAAGACGTGGTTCATTACGAGAACCGATATCTTGACGTCGATCTCCACCCAGTTTTGCTGCACTGCTTGTGGCGTTTTTGTGTTTTCATCGATGATGGACACTTGAAGATTCAAGGTCTCTGGCTACTTCGCTAAAGTGTCGCTTCATCGGAGCTGACGTTTTGCTAGGCTCAGCCTCCCCGGTCTTTCTCACCTTTTTGGGGTGGGCGTTACCACTCTCGTTCTGCGAGCAGTTACCTTTCTGCGACTGTCCGCCCGCTGGTTTTGGGGAAGCAGTTTCCGCGAACTTCTTGTACTCTTCGACCACCGCCTCAAACCTCTGCTTGTCCGCCTGGTCACGTTCATGAACGGTTCCAGCCGCCGTATTCTTGGCTATTCTGCCAAGCATGTAGACAGCCTTCTGGTACCGCTGCTTCATGACCGTTCCCATGGACTTCTTCTTTTTCGCTTTGGGCCCACTGGTCTCAGCGGCGCCCGAAACTTGCTGTAACGCTGCTTTTGATGTTGTTACTGTTTGCAATTCGGGTGTACTATGACTGGCACACTCCCGAACGCTAGTTGTGGTCTCTTGGCTGGAGACCAGCAATATGTCTTCATCAGACTCGGCTACTTGAGTCGGATTTATGTACGTCACTTCCAGTTTGTTTGTCTTTGTTCATTTTTTTGGTTCCACGAGTAGGCACGGAAAGGGTTAGTCACTCGTCCGCAGAGCCGGCATGCGTAGAGACGGCACTTATACAACCGACCTTGCCCGGGTGTCGGAGGGGACCGTTCGCGATCAGCAATTCTATTAACACTCGCTGACCATTCAGCCATCGGCACGTATACCTTAACACCTTGGCTTAGGATGCTGTTGGTGCGGATATCTCTGCAGTAGTCTCAAGTGGATTGTTTCAGATGCTCCAACTTTTAGAGCTCCCGAGGTCCACTAGTACCATTGCAGAGTCTTCCTCTTAGTTCGCGGTTACACAGAGTCTGACTGTCTGGAGAGTCCCCTATGTAACCTCTAGCGACCGCCAGTTGTCGATCATAGGAGGTCTCCAATCAGAGAGGCCTGTATGACCGCTTAAGCCCCTTCCCCACGTCAAGGAGACCAACATGAAGGGGATGATGGTGTTTATATAAATTATTCTTTTGTTTGTACCGAAAAAGTTCTGAGCATTGTAAAACTTAATATTTCCAAATTACTGTATTTTTTCACTAATTACTGTACAATTACACGGTTCTACAAATGGAAACTTTTAAAACGAGCAAAGGCGGGACAAATGCACTTGGCGTAATGGGGGGTCGCTGAGTCCGAATCTGTGGTCCGTTTTGCTCTGCTACAAAATTTTTAAAATTGAAAAAAAAAATTAAATAAAAATGCAGTTCATATATTTTTTCATCAAAACATCCCTTTTTTACAAAATTTTTTTTTTATTTTTTAACTTTAAAAATTTAAAAAAAAATTTTGTTTTTTTAATTAATTTATTTTTTCATAATTTTCTTCATCCTCGTTATCATTGTTCATTTTTATTTTGTTGTTAGCTTAACCCAGTAATGCCTAGCGGTGACATATGGCACCTTGTCGCTAAGCCGTTCCTGAGCCAGGTTCGCTTTGTTCAATGAGTGAATTTTAAAGAATATCCGACGCTAATATTTTGGAATTGGCTAAAGCGATTTTAAATCTGATAATTTTTGGCTAACCTATTCAAGCTTTTTAAATTGATATATAATATGATATTATAGCACTTCTGGATCATCTGGAATAAAATTGCAGTTACACTAATAAATGTATAGATTGACGCCATCTATCATATTTACTTGTCATTAAACAAAATAATGTAAAAAAGTGGTCCCTTTCTTTCCATTTTGGCCCTTTTTGCTTTAAATTTTGGTCCCAATCAAATTTTTCGTGTGGCAACCGTGATTCTGGGCACCTTATAGTTTCAAGAATATTCTCGTAAAATATTGGTGGTTTATAAGTTTTTAAGTACTAAAATATTTGTGAGTGAATTCCGACCTCTTTACAATCTATACTCTTAGCTTATGGACAAAAAAAAACATCGCATGACAAAAGCACAAACAATAACAGTTTTCTAAAAGGATTTTATATGTATTTAGCACCATCTCTTAGAAACATACAGCAATGAGTTTCTTTTCTATGCACAAGAGAAGTTAATACATGTATGTAGAAAAATGGTTATGCGCCATTCCTTAAATATAAATTTTAATATTTTGCTCAACGTTGCAATCCCGTGGTCGTTTTAGAATGAATCGCGTTTCCTTTTCATTCTTTGATATTTTCACATTTCACTCACTTTCTCTAGCGCCATCTATGTGTCATATAATATTCCACTCACATCTTCAGCGCCATCTATGTGTCATATTACATCAGCTCGATCCCGCTCAAGTGTAGCCACACTTAACGTTAACTATCAAATTCCTATTCAATTACTCAACCTACGATAGCCGACTTATCAACACATAAGTTTGGCTATATTTGACAAAAAATGGTGCTTGTACAAACTTTTATAATAGTTTTAGGATGATTTATTCATTCTTTACTAGCGTTTACGTTTTTGACTACTATTCAAAAACCGGGGTTTTTTCTCTAAAAACAAGCTAATCAGCCCTATTCTTAATATTTCCAGAGAGTTTTGTTCCCGAGGATTTTATTTTCCTCGGGAGTAAAATTCTCCTATTCTAAATCTCCCGGGAACAAATTTTCCTATCAAATTGAGGAACGAGAATTCGAACAAAATTTATTAATTTCGAATCAGCTGTTCAGTTGAATTTGACATTTCAAATATAAATTTTAAATAAAAAGGCGTGCTTAAAAATATAAAAATGCACAGCATTAGATTACGCCTATTGCTAGACGAAGTCGATACCGCTGAAATGCAGCAAGCAAGAGCTGTGAGGAGAGGTTTAAGGGACAGCACAAACCCTTTGGAGTTGCCGCAGTCACTGTAAGTTGGACTTCATTCCACACTCTTGCAACTTCCTCCTTGGGTCTTTTAAAGAAACCGCATGCAATATCCTTGTTGGTTTGCATAATGTCCAAAGTCTCCAGCTGTATTCTACTTGTTGTTTTTGACCTATATACATTCAATAAAAAAACACGTTCGTTAAAATAAAAAAAATATTTTAATTCATAATTAGTGGATCACATACATTGTGCGCACATCCAAACAAAAACAGTTCAAAGTAGAGCTTCTGCGGCGAAACCAGTAGCAGTATAGCAGAATGTTTCAGAACGGTGCTCGAGTCGCAAAAACAAAAGGATTGAGGAGGCAGCTGAAATTCAGTGAGCAATTGTAATTGCGCGTTTGTTTTTCTATCTGTTTGATTTATATTTACCTTTGTGGAAGCAAAAACAACCAAACGAATACAACCAACGCTAGCGCTCCAATTGAAAAAAAAAATCAAAAGAAATGAATCGGCGGCTGAAATTTAATTTAGTTTTGCGTTTGACTTTTTATTTTTATTTACTGTATTTATCCAATATATATATATATATATATATATATATATATAAAGAAGAATGTTTTAAAAAATAGTTGCACATTCCCGAACAAAAATTTGCGTAAAAATTTGTGGGAAATGCTTACATTTATTCCATTTTTTTTACATTTAGAATACATACTTCTTTCCCGCGGATTTTTTCACATTTTCGAAATTGTTTAGAATAGGAGAATGGGGAAGGAGAAAAAAATCCCCGAGGAATTTTAATTTAGAATAGGAGTACGGGGAAAAGGAACAAATATTCCCGGGAATTTCATTTCGGGAATATTTAGAATAGGGCTGAATATTTAATAAATTAAATTAAATTAATTTTTTTTTCCTTCAGATATATTAAATTGTGTATTTTATATATATTCAAATGTTCTGTTCCTGAATTAATGTAAAAAATAATACATTTAGTGATATATCAATTTAAAGAGCTTGACGAGTAGGTTAGCCAAAAATTATGAAATTTGAAATCGGTTAAACTAATTCTGAAATATTTGAGTCGAAAGTTTTTTAAAATTCCCTAATTGAATAAAGCATTGCATTCACCGTTGTAAAAATTATTGCTTAAGCTGGAGTAAATAATAAATAAGAGAGAGAGAGAGAGAGAAGACATGAGAAACGGCATCTCTCAGCATTATGTAATGAATTGTCTGCATACACAAATAACAAAAGAAACAACAACGAGTAGTTTGGTTTTCTTTTGATATTTGTTTTTCATAAAGAGATTTCATACCCAAATACTAGATTTATGTATAACAACATATTCACGTTTTTCACGATTAAAAGTATAATTTTTATTTTTAACGTATACCAATGTTACTTAAATTAATATATTTTGTTTCGATAATATAGTAGTAGTAGTTTTTTTTTTTTAATATTTAACAAAAAATTATTGAAGGTTTGATGAACAATTCATTAAAATGGCAAGGCTCTGAGCCGTCAACCTTATATGTAAATACATATAGCAAAATTACAATAGTGCATTGGAAAAGTTTAGGCCTAGTAGTTCCACTCGTACTTTGAAAATAAGCGATATTGTGTACGTCGCCAGCTTATTTTGAAAATAGTTGCTTTCGATCAAATTATAGTTTAATGCTTATATAAGTTACGCGTACCGCTTTCCGTTGCCTGTGCTTCGAACTTTTCCCTTTCTGCGTCGTGAATCTTACGAATAAGGCACATATGTGTTGGGGCGCAAGGGTCTATGTCGTTAAAAGCTATGTTGGCGTTGAGCTCGTGTGCCAGTTTTTGTGATACGTTGAGTTTTGCTAGGCTGCCTGTTGACATACTCATTATTTTATTCATATATTCTCAGTGCAATTGCAGCGTGTACGTGAAGAGTGTGGGAAACCTGTCTCAAGATGAATTGCATAGTTTGGTGTATTTTTTGGAAGGCAGAAAGCTTGTTTGATGTAGTATTTTAACAGCTTTTCCACTTCATCGTACGGTGAGAGCGTACTGTTCAGTGGAATTTTTGAGGCCTTTAATTTTTGTTGTAAGTGTTTGGTAAACTGCATCTTTTCAGTGATAATTACGTCGAATGTCTATCATTCGTTGCAACATTTATGGACTTGTGGCTACCCTCCAGGTAATAAAGCTGGTAGGTCATAGATGAATAACGCGAAGAGTAAAGGACTGAGAAGACAACCCTGTTTGACTCTCTTGTTAGTTTCAAACCAGTCAGACAAGAGTTTGCTATCCCATACAGCAGTATTATTTCCACTATATAGGTTTTGTAACGTAAGAAGCATTTCCGTTGATAAGCCCATATTGCTCAATTTATGAAAGAGACTTCCATCAACAGTATCGAAAGCGGCCTTAAAGTAAATAAAGAACATATACATCTTTTTGTTTTCGTTGACCCGTATTGTCAAGCGCGTCAATAAAACTGATGTGAAAATTTTCACAGTCACATTTAGAAATGATATGCCTTTGTAGTTTTTGGCATTTTTGGATCGTCTTTTTTAAAAAAAGGGTATACTTATTATATTTTTTTGTGGAACTGCATGGAATATTACTTGAAACTTTTCAAGAAATCCGCAGGTATGCGATCTACTCCGACCGATTTTTTGTCTTTGCTGCGGCATATTGCATCCCGAACTTCATCAACTGTTATTTTTGAGTCCATTTCTTCTGCCGCTGTCAGTGGTAGTGCATTGCTGAGTTGTGAGATAGGTGTTGCTGCTTAAAGTAGTGCTTTAGATTACAATTCAGTCTCTCCGCTGAATCGCAGTTACGATTGATGTTGATGAGACTGGTGCTTCGGTTGTAGATTGATCGAGATGACGAGGGGCACTATTTATTTATTTTGTTATATTGTAAGATTTAACAAACCCGGATTCCGGATTTTCCAAACTTTCGAATATTTGCAAACCCTATTCGTTACCAAAAAATTCCACAGAACTCTATGTCAAAAAAGAAAATTTACCTCTTAAAAAAGGTTGAATGGTCACCGTTGTTATAATAGAATTTGTTCCGTTTTTATGCGATAGTTACAAAATTGGGGTTTGGTTCCAGAAAAAAACCCTCGTTTAAAATTAAAATTCATGATTTTTTTTAATAAAATTTACTTACCGTAGTCAAAAACAATACACAACGAAAATATAGATAGAGGAAAATGGATATGTAATTAGAGAAACTCTCAAATTTACTGCCGTTGCTAGTAGGGCTGCCAGATTTTACTCCCTGACCCGTGTATTAATTATCTGGCAGTCAAAGCGGTCAATATTTCGTTAGTTGGCAATACCGTTTTAAATAAACAACCGTTATAAAGCTTTTGTGAAGATTTCATTCAAATCCTTAAACACAACTGCGACGGATCGACGTGTAATCAGCTGATTATTTTCTATTCACAAGAAAATTGTTTTTGAAGTGAAATGTTTTTGTTTGTAAAAACGTGCTCCTAAATTATTAAAAAAATTAATATGAGAATAGAAAGACTAGTGAAGGTACTTATTGGCATGTATTACTTTTGAATATATTTTTCTGATTTGATTTTATGAAATTCAATAAATTCATAACAATTCAATAATAACATAACAATAAAAACTTAAAACAAATTGTTATCCTCTTTGCGTATTATTACATGAAAAAAAGAGATAAACCAAAAACTTAAAATTTTAATACTAGATTTTTTGTTTGAAAATTTTTAATTTCATATTTTTTACTTTCGTTTTCTTTGTTCACAATAGCAATTTCTTTGTTTACATTATTTTTCAAATATAAAATAACTACATATGTAGTTTCTCACATTACATCTCATATTTTTAAATTGGGGTGCAGTATTAATTCTTACGATTTCACATTGTACCTCATATTTGAAACATGATTAATTGTTATCAAAAATGTTAATTTTTTATCCCCCTTAAATCTCTTGACGTCTCTGCAGTGCCCATACGATTTTAACATGCATTTCATATGAGGTGCAAACAACAAAAACACATATCTCTTCTTCTTCCCAACAAACATTGGTAGCAATTTGAAGTAAACACGTTTAAAAATAAACTTACTTTCTATGATGTTTGTAAGCATTTTGTGAAAAAATGTCTGTCTTTACAAAAGGGGAAGAATTCTTTTTTAGATGATTTTAGTTACCAGTTGAGTGATTTTTTTCAATTTTTCCCCAATCCTTTTTCAAAATTGCCTTCCCTTTTACATTAGACGTTTGTTTACACTTTCAGAACATTCTTGATATCGATAGTTAATCGAAAAGAAAACTTTATAAAATCATCATTTCAAAGCTGTTTAATAAACAATGCAAAACTTGAATGTTACAAACATTTTTAATATATAAAACCCATAAGTAGTTTAATATTAATTCCAGCCGTCAGGCTGTCAGACACTCAAAGGGACCAACATGTATTTTGATACGTGCCGTAATTGAGTTATTTGATGGAAGTGTGGTTTATCACCTCCACGTGGTGACGACCGAAAACAGTTGCATATCTGATCACTGATATGTGACTGGCTAAGATAGTCCAAGCGGAGGGAGCATACCCTCTTATACAAAGCCTTCCCTAATCCAAGGTGTTATGCGACCCGTGTCTGTTGGATATTTTGGCAGCCAGGAGAGTAACCCTGGAAGGCCACCGGTGGCGGGTCAGTTATCTGAATGCATTAAATTTAATTAATTTTATGCAGTCATTTTGGTGGATCCGCTTCCGTTAGTTTTCCAGGGTAAAAAATTAGGCTGTCTTTTTACGGAGCATCTCTGATGCTTGGCCGCCTCAGAGAGTACCGGTGGCCTTGCCGTGGTATGGGGCGCTGCCACGGTCGACCTCCCTTTCCCCTTTTCTTTGTAGAGGTTGCCGTGTATTCTGATTCACACTTGCTGGGATATTGTTGAAGGTACAGTTCTAACAGTTTAACAGTTCTATCATGCCAACATTTCTAGTTTTAAAACAGCGCTATACATTACAAATTCCAGAGGCCCAAACCGGTACCTGGGTCGGGAGTTGATTGTAAGCGTATTTTCACTGGCGGCTGCAGAACAGAAATCGGTTGGAGTTCTGGGGTCTTAATTGAAAATGATGGAGTGCACCTTCACTTCTCTCTTGGGTTGTATGCTTCTGTTTTTCAAGCAGAAATTTTTGCAATCATCAAGGCAATAGACCATGTTATTGATATTGGTTTTAGAGAAAGGAGTATCTGTGTATTTAGTGACAGTCAGGCTGCGCTTAAATCCTTGCTTGATCCTCTAACCACATCTAAACTGGTTATGCATTGTAAATCCAGGCTTGATTGTATTGGAAAACATAATAGCCTGCTGTTGATATGGGTTCCTGGACATTTAGGAATTTCAGGAAATGAATCTGCTGACCTTCTGGCCAGAAAGGGTTCGGAAACTGGTTTCCTGGTCCTAGAACTTGTGCTCTCTTTGTCGTCTACAGACATCAAGACCACCATTAATGAGTGGGTCGACTTGATCCACAATCGTAAATGGGAGGAACTGAGGGGCTTTAGACAGACAAAGACAATGTCACCTGTTATCTCGAAGCGTCTAACAGACTTTCTGTTATCACTTATCACAAACATTTGCATATGATTGGCCTAGGAGCTAGTGCCTTATGTGCTTTCTGTGGTTTGGAGGAAGAATGTGAGAAGGCGGATCACTTTCTTAGTGTCTACCCCGCCTTCTGCCAGATCAGAGTAAGCATATATATGGCACTGGAGTGTTGGGAAACGAACACCTGAGTTCTTTCACACCGCAGGATCTGCTAAGATTTATTAATAAATCTGGTAGATTTAAAGAATAGCAAAAAGGAACATAGGATATAGTACAATGGACGTAAAACTTGTCTGAGTGCTGTATTCTTGAATACTTCTTTCGCTGTTCCAACAAAAAAAAAAAAATTTAATATTAAACCTAGACCAAAATGAACGTTAGTAACTTTACGAAATGGCCCAAGGTGTTTTAATTTAAAATTTTCAAACAAAAAATTTTTAATTTTAAAATATTAAAATCTATACATATACGCATTTTTGCTTTAACTTTTTTTTCATGTAATAATATTTATTGAATTTCATAAAATCAAATCAGAAAAATATATTGCCCATGTCTGCAAAGCTCGAATTTTTTTGCACATTTCATATATCTCGTAGGCAAGCTAATGCATATGCATATTAAAAAAGAAATCAATCAAAATACATAAAATCAAAACAAAACGTTTGCATATTTGTATATAAAGAATATATAAAATACTGCAAATGTTGAATGTTATTTGACAAAAGAAATATAAAATAATTGTTTTATCAAACACCGCCAACCTATCCACTCAAACCTTTTTATCCGGTGGACCGATTACCAACCATTACGTTCACTTCAACGGTATTGCACCTCATAAGTGGTTTCTAGCTTTTTACGTTCTAAGAGCGAATTGCGACCTCTTTGTAATCTCTACCGTACGATAACCAAAAATAATTTGGTCTCAATTTATAAATTATTTTGTTTATGTTCCTTTTTTGGTTTTTATGTAGGAAAATTTAATGAAAAAGCATATTTGTAGCAGTTTGCAGCGCTGCTCTGATTAGTTCCATTTCTAAATTTACTGGCACAGCTGAACAGCTGATTTTATTTTATTGCCACTGCCACGAAGCGCTATTGTAATTTAGGTTTTATATGGGAAATTAATATACAGTGTCGGACAAAACTAAAGCACGAATTTTTCTCAGTAATATTGTAAGCTAGCTTGGACTGAAATTTTTCTATGAATGTAGAAAGAATATACACTCATTATAATAAAACACAGAAAATTTAATATTATTATTCAAATAAAGTAAAAATATTAACTCAAAACGAGCTGTCAGAACTGCTAAGCGCCTTAAATATGGTAGGTATTGCGTTTGGGGCTGTTTCATTTGAGGGCAAGGTTTAATCATTAAAAGATCTTTAGTGCCTCTTAAGATTCCTAACGTGGTGAAGGAAACTAAGTTTCGAGGAATTGGAGGTCAGACATTACGTGTATTGACCGAAGTATGCTGTATTATTAAATTTAGGGGGCAAGTGAAGTCAATAAATATTTTTGTTTTGCCTGATGAGGAAATGGTCACCCCGCTAATCCTCGGAAGTAATTTTTTATATTCTTTTTCCATTCATTTAATAAAAAATAAAACACTTGAAATATTAAAAAAAAAAACGATTTATTGAGTATTAAAAACCTATTTGCGGTTCTCAGTAGTCTTGGTCTTTAAAATGAATGCCAAATGCTGAATTCTGAATGTAAATATAAATTAGTTAAAAGTGTCCGGGAAGGGTCGGTTGGTGCAATTGGTGTTTCTAATTTTGTTAATGACGACAACATACCGGATATTTATAGTATTGAAATTACACTCGACGAAGAAATTTTAGATATAAATTGTAAAATGAATAATAATGAAATTAATACATTGATTACTTACTCCAAGAGATATTTGGGTTGAACCCTTTGACTATGAGATGAAAATTCATTTGACGCTCCATTTCATTGCGCTCCTCGCCGCTTATTAAAAGAAGGTATAATTAAGCCTAGTAGCTCCCCATATGCCTCAGCTATCGTATTAGTTAAAAAAAAGAATGGTCAGACTCGTATGTGTCTAGACTAACGATACGTGACAACTGCCCTTTACCACTAATTGAGGATTGTATAGAGTATCTTGAAGGGAAAAACTATTTTACTGTGCTAGGCCACCAAGTTGGTGTCTCTGATAAGTCCGTTCCATATACGGCGTTTGTAACTCCATTTGGACAATACGAATTCTTGAAGATGCCTTTCGGACTTAAGAATACGGCGTTTGTAACTCCATATGGACAATACTAATTCTTGAAGATGTCTTCCGGACTTAAGAATCCTTAATTTACATGGTCGATATATTAATTGCCACTGCCGATATTGACGATCACAAAGACCTATTACGACTAATTACTAGGGTCATGAAGAAATAGAATATTTAGGCTATGTCGTGACTTCTGCCGGGATTTCGCCAAGTGAATCACATATTTCTGCAATAAAGAAATATCCAATGTCAGTTAACCAGAAAGAGTTGCATTCGTGTTTAGGGCTCCTTTCATATAGGAATGCTAAATCATTACAGAATCTCCGGTGCTTGCTAGTAGTATAGGGCTGTTTTACTCCAACGCCTGGTTGACGGAAAGTTCTATCCAATTTCATATTCTGCTGCCGAAGCTAAATACCACAGTTTCGAGTTAGAAACGTTGGCGATAATTATCGTTGAGGCTTAGGGTTTTAAGGTAGTTACGGATTGTAATTCACTGACGATGACGTTAGAAAGGAAGCAAATAAGCCCACGAGTAGCCAGATGGGCTTTAGCGCTCGAGAATTACAATTATACGATACAACATCATAGTGGTTCGGCCATGAGACATGTGGACGCTCTAAGTAGATATCAAATTGCCGCAATTATGGGTACAGAGGAAGTAGACTTTCAGATTCAAATTGCTCAGGGACGTGACATGACGATAAAAAATTTGATAGCTCGTATGGAGAATGAAAATGTGAAAGATTTTATATTAGCTGACGGCCTTGTGTATAGGAAAAAGGCTGATGAACGAAGGGTACTATACGTACCCACTGAAATGGAAGATAATGATATAAAGATTAATACATGAGAAAATTTGTCATTAGGCTGTTGAGAAATGTTATACTAAGGCCTGCTGTATTATTGGGTTGCGTCAAAAGATAGCAGTATTCATCCGAAACGGTCTCAAAATAGTATACCAAAAGAACCTCTGAACAGTACATATGGACCATTTCGGCGCCCTGCCGTCTTTAAGCTCCAAAAGGAAACATATCCGGGTTGTTATTGACGCTTTTACGAAATTTGTAAAGTTATACCCGACTAATTCGACAAGTACGCGTGAGGTCAATGCCGTATTAGAAAAATATTTTTGTTATTATATTCGGCCGAGACGAATTGTGTCTGATAGTGATACCTGTTTAACTTCTTTGGAATTTGGAAACTTCTTGCTTAAACGGAATGTAGTCCATGTTAAGGTGCGACTGCTTCTCCACAAGCAAATGCTCAGGTACAAAGGGTCAATAGAATTATTAAGACAATGTTAGGTAAATTGAGTGAACCGTTCATCCATGCCGACTGGGTTATTAAATTTCCGGAAGTAGAGTATGCCATAAACAATTCGGTGCATAGTACAACGAAGGAAACCCAAAGCGTTCTTTTATTCGGCATGGAACAACGCAGACAAATGGTGGACAAATTCATCGAATACTTAGGGGACAAATGCCTCTCTGCAACGTCACGTGATTTGAAAAAATCGCATTCAGATGCGACGGAAGCCATTGCCAAGTCGCAAGCGTATAGTCTGAATTATTTTTTGGGACACAGTACAGAAGCCAAAGAGCATAAAGAGCGTGACTATTTGGTTATTCGGAATGTCGATAGAATAGTTGGGACAAATAAGAAATTAGTGCCAAAGTATAACATAGAGATAGAGATTGCAGAACCAGCTGATAAAGAGGGCATGAATTGTAATTATATGTAATTGATTAGTTTTCAGATATTTAGGTGGACTATGAATGTTGATTGATTCTTGATCGAGGCCAAACAAATGCCAGATTGGCCGAGTTGTAAACAACTTTGTATATGTAAAGAGAGTGAGTGTTCCTGGTCTGGGCTTTTTTTTAATAAGAACACTGTGGTAGCATTGAACTATAAAACAATATGCCGAGAAGATCAGGCAGTACTGGCTACAACGAAAAGAACCATTTTGCTATATATATGCAGTGTGGCCAAAATCCGCTAAAATTAAGAAAAAATGCGATTTTCCTTAAAAAAGCTACATTCGTTCTTTATGAAAATGTTAAATACAAGTTTTTTATTATACAGTATAATCGCGATAATTCGTACCCCGTTAATTCGAAAATCTCAATAATTCGTAACAAACTGCTGGTCCCTTGAAAAAATCGCTTTAATTCGTAAAAACTCTACATAATTTGGTACCTTCGCTAATTCATATTCTTTTTTAATACAAGGTCTGTTTAACCTGTTAAAAATCGAATTTGGTTGTGGATAACCTCTTATAATTCGTAATGCAAAGCAAAATTCTATGGAACTATGACAAGGTACGCGAGAAGAACTTTAAACTACAAAACCGTTAATTCGTATTTTTCTTATTTTAACCTCTTTAACCCTGGGATTGTATATCCCAATAATGTTAGGAAACTTAAATAAAATGGTTTCCATTTTATTTGAGTTTTCTTTAAAATACGGATGCTGTCTGTCAATGAATGGATTGTATACATCCAGTGTCATTGACGTAAATTGGCTTTGCTATGATTCCTGGTTACAAAGGTAACTGTAAGTAACTGTAACTGTAAGGATTAAGAAAGCCACTCGCGCTCTAAAAGTATGCAGAAGGCTAGCAGGGAAAACTTGGGGATGTAAACCAAGTGTACTGCGCTGGATGTACACAATGATGGTAAGGCCAATCATTACATATGGAGCATTTGCGTGGGCAAGGAAAATTCAACTAAAAACAGTGAAAGCTAAATTAGGAAAAGTTCAAAGGTTGGCATGTATCTATATAACGGGAGCAATGAGAACATGTCCGACTACTGCCTTGGAGGTACTATTGGAGCTAACTCAAAGAGCACACGATTAAGTGGTATATAGATGGGTCACGAACCGAGGATGGAACTGGGGCAGGAGTATTTGGGCCAAGAATCAAACACTCTGAGCCGATAGGGAAGTATCCTAGCATCTTTCAAGCTGAAATTCACGCAATCGATATATGTGCGCAATTCAACCTGAATAGGAAGTACAAACAAAGTACACCTCTAAACTGGTGTGGGACTATTTGAGCAAGCTCAATCAGCTGGGCAAGGACAATAAAGTCGCCCTATGTTGGGTTTCTGCACACTTAGGAATAGAGGGCAATGAGCAGGCAGACGAGCTTGCTAGAAAGGCAGCAGCGACCACTTTCGTGGGACCTGAATCCTTCTGTGGAATAGGAGATAGCGTAATCAGGGAAGTATTCAGGCAGGAAGAGAAGAACAAGAGGCAAGAACTCTTTAATAATCTTCCGAGACTTAGGCAATCCAAAACGCTTCTAGGTAACTATAACAAGAATAGATACGCATTCTGCATTGGTCTCGACAAAAACAGACTGCGTATATTAGCTAATGTTCTG
Source organism: Toxonevra muliebris (assembly GCA_963691655.1). NCBI lineage: Eukaryota > Metazoa > Arthropoda > Insecta > Diptera > Pallopteridae > Toxonevra > Toxonevra muliebris. Next base: position 85,155,636 of record OY829326.1, read on the forward strand.
ACTGGGCACTGAGGGCTCAGAGAACATCTTTGCAAAATAGGAGTAGGTTTTGTAATGAGGAAGATGAATCATCAGAACATATCTTAGCTCAGTGTGGAGCACTGATCCACAAAAGAATGAAATATCTGGGTATGTACGAAGTGCCCAATTATTGAGGGAAACTGGACTGGATGAAGCACTCTAGGCAAATCAGACTAGATAGAGATCTTATAGGTCGCGGAACAAAAATATATAAACCTCACTAATACAATATAAAAGGATTAAGAATCCTGGACATATTATTTTTTATTTATTTATTTTAATATTTGCATAAAATATTGAAGAAACTCAACCAGATTTTGAGGTAAAACTCGGGGTGAAAGGTTTAAGTCAGTTAAAAAGAAAATTAATTATATACATATATTTTTAAAGTTTTTAATTCACAGCATTTCTAAATTATACAATCACAAAACTAAAAAGAGTATTTTACACACTTTGATCACAAAAAAATATACAAAGTAATAATTTATAACTATCACATAACGATGTCGAAGTCTATATTCTCTTCATTACTATCAGCTTCTTCTGGCCATATCACACTCTTTAGTCTGAATTCAGAAGCATTATAAACACTAGTGCTGTTTATTTACGTCATCAGGTATTTTGTAGTTTTCACAAAATTCATTTTCATGTTTTAAACCATTTTTTATATGAAGTAAAGAATTTTTTGAGTTGAGCGACTTACGGTTACGAACTTTGATTTTAAATAAATTCATTGCTCATTATTATTTCGATAAGAAATGTTGATAGGATTATTCAGGAAATGGATTATATAGGTTAGGTTTGGAAGGCGTGTACGAATTTATATATACATATATAAATATGTATATATATATATAAACCTGGACTTCCACTCGGAGACTTAATTGTCCATTGTGATTGCCCTCATTTAATTGCCCGGATGAGGCGCGTCTCCAACCACGGTTTCCGTCAGCAGTCCAGGTAATGTCTTTATTGAACCATTTGGTTCTCCGGATGAAGGTAAGAAGATAGCTCCATTTTCGTTATCTCTGTTAGACTATTGAAAAAGCTCGACCCCAATCATTGGAGTCTGCTCATCTGCAGCCTTGGACATTGACATAGAAAGTGAAGAATCGATTCTGTCTCTTCTTCATCATGACAATTTCTGCACAGTCCGCTCGTTGGAATGCGCCACCGTTGAAGCATTGGTGCAATAGCACTATGTCCAGTTATGACTCCTGTGAGCATACTTGTTGTACCCTAAGAGGACATTTGTCTTCTTCCTATCTAACCTTGGCCACAAGGCCCGTGAAACTATACAGTCATCTAGGTTAGTCCAAGCGTCATTTGACACCGCTATGGTGTACTCGTCTATTTTCCTAAATAGTTCACACATCGGAGATTGTATAGAGGTATCCGGCTCGTTAATGTCCATTTCAGAGCCCTATCTGGCCATTTCATCTGCTATTTCGTTCCCTTCAATATTGCTATGTCCAGGAACCCAGCAGAGAGTGACCTTGTGGTGCTCAATGGCCATCAGTGAAGCACGACATTTCTTTACAATCGAATTTAGCGGTCACCGGGTTTTTTAACGTGTTTTATTCAATTTAAAAGTCACTAAATGCTCCGGTAAATAATCCATTTCCTGAATAATCTTAACATTTTTTATTGAAACAATGAGCAATGAACAAAATACCAGATGGCATAAATGTTTGTATAAACAGCATTAGTGTTTATAATGCTTCTGAAATTAGATTAAATAGTGCGTTATGGCCAGAAGAAGCTGATAGTAATGAAGATAATATAGACTTCGATTGTATAATTTAGAAATGATGTGAATTAAAAACTTTAAAAATACATGTATTTAATTCATTTTCTTTTTAATACAGCAGAATTCCAATAATTCATAATCACAGCAATTTTTTACGAGTTACAAATGTTTTCAATTTAACGAGATTTCGATTTAAACCTTTCACCCCCGACTTTTTCCTCAAAATCTATGTTGAGTTTCTTTAATATTTTATGTAAATATTAAAATAAATTTAAAAAAATAATATGTCCAGGACTTTTAATCCTTAAGTTTTCCAATGGGGCATAATGTCTGCTATAACCAGGAATTATAGCAAAGCCAATTTAGGACGATGACACTGCATGTATACAATCCACCCATTGACAGCCAGTATACGTATTTTATAGAAAACTCAAATAAAACGGAAACAGTATCTCCCATTTTACTTAAGTTTCCGAACATTGTTGGGGTATACAATTCCAGTGTTAAGGAGGTTAAAATAAGAAAAATACGAACTAATGGCTTTGTAGTTTAAGGCTCTTCTCGCGTATCTTGTCAACCACGAAAAACACAAAAAATTCCTTTAAAAAAGTGAACGTAGCTATCTACAATGATTGATTTTTGCCAAATCATAGTTCCATAGAATTTTGCTTTGCATTACGAATTAGTGAGTGTCAACAACCAATTTCGATTTATAAGAGGTTAAACAGACCTTGTATTGAAAAAAATACGAATTAGTGACTTTTCCAGGGACCAGCAGTTTGTTACGAATTATTGAGATTTTCGAATTAACAGGAACGAATTATCGCGATTCTACTGTATATACAAAAATTTGTGTTTAACACTTTTATACGGAAAAAATTTAGCGCTTTTTTAATGAAAATTTGCGTTTTTTTCTTCATTTTGGCCTATTTTGAAAAACAAAAGTTGGCCACACTGTCTGAAACGATTCGGCTTGTGAATAGAGGTGGAAAACTATCGATAGCTTGCGATACTATCAAGGGGTACTATCGATAGTATCGAACTTTCATGAAAATTATAATTTTGAGTTTTTTTCGAAAATAAATCCTCTGCATAATTATTAATTGGATCCGAATCTAATTATTGCACTTGGGTTTTTCCACTTTTACTTGATCAATACCAAAGAGTATAGATTACAAAGAGGTCGCAATTCGCTCTTAAGCTTTTTGGAACGTAAAAAGCTAGAAACCATTTATGAGGTGCCATACCGATGAAGCGAACGCAACGGTTGACAACCGGTCCATCGGACAAAAAGGTATGAGTGGATGGGTTGGCGGTGTTTGATGGAACAATTATTTTACATTTTTTTGGCAAATAACATTCATCATTTGCAATATTTTATATATTCTTTATATACAAATATGCAAACGTTTTGTTTTGATTGATTTCTTTTTTGTTATGCACATGCATGTAGATACTTTTGAATATACTTTTCTGCTGATTTAAGGATTCGGATTGTTTGTGTGTGGTGGGATTTTAGTGGGTAAGTTTATTAATTTGAAGTCCTACGTCGTTGACGTCCGAGACGAAGTGAGGAATATTTTTGTCGAAAGAAATATGTCAGTATTCTAAGCCGTTCAGCCTGTATGAACAATTATAAATAAATTTTTGTCAAAAATTCTCTAAAACAGAGGTACAGAGAGCAGGTGGAGGGTTGGTGTGGAGAAAAAAATGTTTATCTTTTTGTAATGCCTCAGATGCCAAAGTTGTAGGACCTCAAAATAATATACTTATTTACCAATATCAATTATAAATGCTACGATTTTTGCAAAAGAAATTAAATAATAAGCCATTACAGCAATTTCAAATTGAACATTGTGAGAAAAATTAACATTTTACCTCATATGAAATGTAGATTTTTATATTATATATTTTTATTTCATTTATCAATATTGAATAAAATAAATGCATGTACTTTGGAAGTAAAGTATTTAAATTTTTTCTTAAATAACTACATTTGTAGTTAATAATAATATTTATTTATTTATTCAAAAGTAACTAATAATAATAAAACATACGAAATAAATACAAAAATTTCTTGTTGACATGCTATTGTAGCAGCGATATATGAAATTTAACATGTACAAAAGAATTAACATTGCACCTCATGTTAAAATAAGAAGAAGAGTTTTGTGTTCTTGTTGTTTACCCGAATAAATCATTACAGCGATTTTGAAATTAACATTTTGAGAAAATTTAACATGCTCCTCATATGAGGTGGCCACGGTAGAGACGTCGATGGATTTAACAGTGATAAGAAAAATTAATATCTTTGATAAGAATATATCATGTTAAAAATATGAGAGGCAATGTGAAATCGTATGGGCCAAAGCATTTAACATTTTTTTTATAAGAACTAACACTGCATCTCATGTTAAAAATATGAAATGTCATGTGAGAAATGTAAACAAAGAAATTGCAATTGTAAGCAAAAAAAAAAAAAAATTAAAAAAAGAAAGAATGAAATTTAAAATTTTCAAACAAAAAATTTAATATTACAATCTATGCATATACGCGTATTTTTTTCCATGTAATAATACGCAAAGAGGATCAAAATTTGTTTTAAGTTTGAATTTATTCATTGTTTATAAATTTACTGAATTCATAAAATCAAAGCAGAAAAGTATATTCATAAGTGTCTACATGAATTTGCTTAACAAAAAAGAAATCAATCAAAATTCATAAAATCAAAACAAAACGTTTGCATATTTGTATATAAAGAATATATAAAATACTGCAAATGATGAGTGTTATTTGCCAAAAAAAAATGTAAAATAATTGTACCATCAAACGCCGCCAACCCATCCACTCATACCTTTTTGTCCGGTGGACCGGTTGCCAACCGTTGCGTTCGCTTCATCGAATGGCACCTCATAAATAGTTTCTAGCGTTTTACGTTCCAAAAAGCTTAAGAGCGACCTCTTTGTAATCTGTACTCTTTGGTGAATGGGATAGCCCATGGTAGAAGTATTTAGAGGTAGATGAATTTTTTCAAACAGTAGCCATTTTGAATTTTTGACAAGTAAGGGGAACATTTTAGAGATACATTTTTTGAAATGGGTACAAAAGAGAGAGTTAATAGTAGATTATTAATACTACTTTTATTACTTAGTACTAAATTATAAATTTTATTTACAATAAAAAATATAAATAATGTTATTTAATTTGTTTTCTTTATTAGTTCATGTTATTTGAACATGTTAGGTTAGGTTGGAGTGGCAGCCTTCTGCTTGAAAGCACACTTAAGCACATAATTAGGCTCATTGTGATACCACAGTACGGCGCGACTCCCCCATTTACGGAGTGGATAACCATGAGGATTCCATAATGAATCTGGCTATAAGTTTTACTCTCCTCCTGGCCAGGGATGGGAATTCGCACATGAAATGGAGGACTGTTTCTTCCTCCTCCTCAGAGCCGCAGCCCCGACAGAAGTCATTGGATGGCAGTCCAAGTCTTGCAGCATGTCTCCCCATTATGCAGTGTCCCGTGAGCACCGAAGTCGTAATGCTGATGGAGTTTCTGCTAAGGTTGAGTAGCTGTCTAGTTCGTCTATTGTCCATAGTGGCCCATGTTAGCCTGGTAATACCACAGGTATGCTCCGCTACCCAGGATCTTTTTGCTTCCTCAAGTAGTCATTGAATGGCAGTCCTAGTCTTGCCGCATGTCTCCCCATTATGCAGTGTCCCGTGAGCACCGAAGTCGTAATGCTGATGGAGTTTTTGCTAAGGTTGAGTAGCTGTCTAGTTCGTCTATTGTCCATAGTGGTCCATGTTAGCCTGGTAATACCACAGGTATGCTCCGCTACCCAGTATCTTTTTGCTTCCTCAAGGTAGTTTTGCTTAATGGCTAATTTAATAGACGTAAGAGGGTGCAATGGTGCAGGAAGGTGATATTTCTGTAAGCTGCGAGCCCTGTTTAGCTAACTCGTCGGCAATGCAGTTACCTGAAATTTCCATATGTCCAGGCACCAAATATAGGTGGGCCTTCGAGTGACTCGACAAAATGTTGAGTGAAGATCAGCAGTCGAGAACAAGCTTTGAAGTCTTGAAAACACCGGAAAGGGACTTGACTGCTGCTTGGCTGTCCGTGTAGATGCAAATATTCGTATCGAATGAATCGTTCTGAATAAGCCACTTGGACGCTTGATAGATAGCCATTACTTCCGCCTGAAAGACGCTGTAATGGTCAGGAAGTCGGAAAGAGAGTCTGAGATCCAACTTACTAGAGAAGACTCTTTCCTCCAATTTGGATCCATCTGTATAGATGTCAATTGAATTGTCAGTGACCACCTCGTGTTTAACCCATTCCTCTCTACTGGGGATATGGGTGAAGAACGTGTGGTTTAAATTGGGGGTAGAGCAAATGTAGTCTACGTTAGTTGGTACGGACGTATCGTGGATTAAAATCTTGGCATGGCCAGCAGAGCACTTAGCTTGTTGCTTAACCAGAAGTGAGGTTGACAACCATTGAAGGATTGCGAAGAGAGCTTTCGTGGAGGTAGTACGTAGAGCCCCAGTAATCGATATGGCTGCCGTTCTTCTAACCTTGTCCAGTGGTTTAAGGTTGACCGCCTTTGAAGTAGCTGGCCACCAGAAGGCGGATCCATAAAGAAGATTAGGCTCGACCACTGCTGAATAGACCCAGGAAGTGACTAGAGGTTGAAGACCCCATCTTGTTCAAAATGCCCTCTTACGGCAGTAGATAGCGCAAGAGGCTTTCCGTGCTCTCTCTGCTATGTTAGCTTTCCATTGAAGTTTAGGATCAAGAATAAGTCCTAAATATTTGACGCGCTTGCGAGGTACCATTAATCTTAGGTAGGGCCAAAGTTCTAGTGAAAGCATAACCTCTGTTTTGGCTGGATTAACATTAAAACCGAATTCACGGCACCAGTGAGACAGAATGCTAAGTGAGTGATTTAGCCGTTCTGAAAGAGTAGCAACGTATTTGCTAGATACTGCAATAGCTACTATTTTGCAGCCGGTTTGGTCTAATCTGTTTAGCAGTGTGTTCACCGCCAGATTCCAAATAAGAGGCGATAATACACCTCCTTGTGGTGTGCCCCTATTGACAACCTTTTTGACTTTATCATTTCCGATAGACGAGCATATGATACGTGTTTTAATTAGTTGTCCTATAAATCTAACCAGATTAACATCAAGATTAAAATTTATTTCTCAACTTCCTCAATGAGTACATGTAACGCTGTTTCCACAGACTTCCCTTTAGTATAGGCATGCTGTTATTTGGATATAAAAGTGGGATTGATAGAGTTCCTGATATGAAAATCAAGAACCATTTCTAATGTTTTTAAGAGAAAGGAGGACAGACTGATCAGTCTGAAGTCCTTTGGGTTGATATGGGACGCCTTCCCTTCCTTTCGCAGTGTTCAAAAGTGCTGTAATGGAGTTTACCCCTCGATCAATATCGCAGTGGTTATTTATAGTGGGTGGAGCAGGCTGTATGCCAGACTCAATAATGGCATAGAACTTTGCCCAGTCAGTACACTTCCTATTGATGAGGCTAGTAGCACCCGCAAAGTCTGTAGGATCTAGTTTATCAATGGTGAAGTTAATATAATTATGTTCAGAAAAGAAGCACTCTTGTGAGACACTTCAGTATTTCAGTAGATGTGACGAGTGCCCACTTATTTGAAGTAATGAAGGTTGGCTCGTTCTCCCTATTAGCAATAACTAAGTCATGAGTAAAGAGGGACTCACCTCGTTCATTTGTGTCCGTGCTGCTCTACATCTCGTGATGGGCATTGGCGTCGGCACCGATGATAACCGGGGTCCGTTTACGGTTAGCTTCTGCAAGCAGAAGCTTCAATGTATCGTGCGGCGGTGATGTACCGTGGTCATGTGCCATGTAGCTGGAGGCGTTGATCACAATAACCATGGCCACGTTGTCTTTATCGCTGAACCTGGAGAGTAGGTTAGGTTAGGTTGGAGTGGCTGTCGAGAGACACACTTAGGCCTGAACGGCCCATTGTGATACCACATAGTTGGACCTACAGTTTAACGCCGATTCCGAACGGCGGTGTGGCAATTTTTTATCGGATTGGTGGTTTTGCCATTACCAACCAATGTGTGTACTTGTACACTATCTTATAATTCTCATACACTTCATATTGATAGTGAATATAAGAAAGTAATGAAAATTAACCACCAGACGAAGACGGGAATCGAACCCGAACCTCCCAGATGAAAGTCTAGTGCACTATCCACTAGGCTATCGAGGTCGTCTGTCAACCTGGAGAGTAAAAGAGCGTTAATGCTATTTTTGATAAGGATACAGGATCTGGGTTTTCCTTTACCCTCCACATAAACTGTGCGGTAACGATTTATATTGAGACCGCAAACTCGGTCATTGACGACCCATGGTTCTTGGACTCATACTCCTCTCCCTTTGAGTCAGGCGGAAGAGCAGGGCTGCCGAGGTAGTAATAGAGTGGTGAGGATTAATTTGAATAACCCTCACCATTTTTTGGGATGACAATCATGGTGACGTCGGGGTCTTCCTCATCAGACAAGGAGGAGCCTCTGCGTTCTCAAGCAAGCTCCATTTTACCGAAAAAGTCGCCAACTAGTTCGGAGGAGGACAGGGCACTCCCTTCATCAGAGAGGGCAGTGTCTGTCTCCTCCTCATTGAGGATGATGAGTGCCTCACGGAAGTTACCCTTGGGTTCGCTGACTTTGGCTACTCTCCAATCATGGGTGGGTAGCTCAAGGTTGCTTAATTTAATAAGCTCGAGGATTTCATCCGGCGAGGAGGGCTCAGCCGGAATCCATGCCTTGGAACGTGGTCGGTTGGGGATCTTGTCTTTAGGTACAATAGAAAATTTTGCACTTGGTCATACCTCTCCCAACTTAGCAATGGCCAGCTTGTAAAGGTTCGCAGAGCGTTGATCTGCACAAGTTACCAACTTTATGTGGCCTTGATACCAACCGGCATTTGGGCGACGGCCTGGATTCGCCGTAACAACGTCTTTGTAGACATTGCGAAGCGCCGCCTGTACTAACCACCAGCTGTCTGGGGATATGGTACCGTTGCTGTTACTGGAGTCGACAATGGCCCAGATAAGACAATCTTTTGCAACCTCATTAAAAGGCCGATTAAGTTTCGGCTTTGGGGTTGCCAGTCTTGGCCTTTTGGTGTCCTGACGGACAGGTTGGACAGCCTTTTCAGTCGATCTTTGTCGCTTCTGACTAGCTGTATATGGAGGTATGAGTGGAGGAGGAGAAGGAGAAGGGCTAGCACCAGCATTCTGCTGGGCCCATTGAAGAGCTGCCTTATCCCTTTCGGAGAGCGAAAAGGGATCAAGGGGCTCCAGCCTATTCAGGATCCTGAAGGCTGACCTTCTGGTCCTGTACGCCCGTGTTGCCGCAGTAATGTGCGAGCGAGCACCAAAGGTGGAAGCGGTGCTGAGGCCTGTACTGGTGAAGGTTAAGGACGACTTAGTTGCCGAATCCTGGGCTACACCAGACAGGCGAACGGGAGGTGGAACAACGCTAGCACCTGGCATAGTTGCCGAAGTGGTAGGGTTGTTCGAAGCAAGCAACCGAACGCTAGAGTGGGATGTGCTGGCTCTTGTGCTGGTGGAGGGCGAGGCCAGCCTAGTTGCTGAGGCCTTACCGGTACCAGACAAGCGAGCCTGAAGAAGAGCACCACCCGCCCCCGACACAGTTGCCTGGGTACCAACTCGAAGAAGTTGTGGGTCCAAATGACGACGAGGGTGGTATGGTGGCCAAAACTGTCGTCGACACTGTGGGTCTGGTGGAAGAAGCACCAGAAGTTGAGCCACCAGATGTTGACGGTGGTGAACGTTTGGCAGGCGATTGCCTTACTAATTTATTGGGCTCCCATGCGGGTTGGGCTTGGGTTTTTTTATTGGACGTATTCATGATTGTTGGGTTCCAACTCATGGCCGCTATCTCCGTCAGCATGTGTAGTCAACTTAATGGTCCCGTGGTTATCTATGCCGAAGCAGGGAGGCCACGCGAGGGTTGGTACAAGTCCTTATGAGAGCTAGTACTCAGATCCAGACCAGTGCAAAATTGGAGTCATCTCAACCAAACCTACACCGCCAACCGACGGACTTTGAATGTACCATGAGGCCTGCCAGGGTTTTAACAGGACGGAAACAGTTGTGACCTTAAACTGGAGCCGTTCACAGAATGTTTCACCTGCTGCTACAAGGTCCAGAAGCCACAACCACCAGCCCAAAGCAATCAAAAACAAATTAGGAAATAAAAAGAGGTCCGTGGACAAATGAGGGGTCGTGCCGTTTTGGTACCTGACGCCCAATGACACTAGGGGTGGACGTCAGAGTACCCAAGGGTGTTTTGATTGACCAGATATGCAGTGACCCACATGAAGTGCACGCCAGAAAGTCTAATTCTGATTGATATCAAAAATCAAACATATCTGAGGTGCATTACAAATAAAACCCTAACATATCAGAATCGTGTCGACTGTCTTCGGCGTTTGACGTGTATTTAACTGCGCTTTAAAACTGTTAATTGGATAAAGTAAACAATCAAAATACCTAAAAGCAGTGCAAGTGGTGATGATGAAGACGAAACGTCTTCATCACAAGAAACAATTTTTGGTCCCCTCTCCAAGCATTGTCTGACGATGATGATGAAAATAAAATAATAATCGACACCCAAAACAATAATTCAAAAAAGGAATTTGTTCCTCCCATTAAAGTGATTTCTCAAAATTGTGAATACTTTCATAATCTTTTTGATTCTGTAAAAATCACAAAATATTGCATAAAAAAGATTTCCATTGGAATAAAAATCATATGTAAAACATTTGATACATACCACGTGGTTGTAACAATTCTTAAAGAACACAACTGTCAGTTTTTTACCCATGGACCCAAATTCGGAAAACCGTTCAAAGCGGTTTTACGTGGCCTTGACAGTAAATCAGCTGATGAAATTAAAAATTAATTAGTCTCACTCAATCTAAAGTGCACCGATTCCAAAAAGGTTGCTAAACAATATGAAAAATACTCTGACACTCTCTATATTATATAGTTTGAGAATGGATCCATAAAACTAAACGATCTACGTAAAAATGTTAAAACACCCTTTCGCACGGTTGTGAAGTGGGACTATCAGAGAAAACTGAAAAACAAACCAGTGCAATGTTACAACTGCCAGATGTTCGGGCACGGTGAAAGGGGATGTTTTATGAAAACAAAATGTGCTGTATGTGCTGGTAACAACAGCAATCACTCAAATTTCTCTCCTCTTCCACCAAACAGGCGCAACTCCTACGACTGAAAATAGCAATGTATGGATAAACAAAAAGGTTACGGTTCAGAAAGACCCTTCAAATGAGCTCTTTTCTGAAAATGAAATCACTCAATTAACTTTAGATATTGTACAAAAATTAAAATCATGTAAAACTAAAGAACAGCAATTTAATGTTATCACACAATTAGCTGTAAAATATTTATATAGTACTATGTAATGTAATGTATTTGTCTACACTTAATGTAATTGTTTGGAACAGTAGAAGTGTTCGAAATAAATATATTGAACTTTTCGAATTCTTAATTGACAATAATATTGATCTATGTTTCCCCACTGAAACCTGGTTAACGACTACTGCAAAATTTTCCCATCCAAACCCAATATGCATTGAAAAATTATTTCTCCAATGTTGGAGAAAAGCTTAGTTCTCAAATTGATTTCCAATGTAATTCTCAATTTAAGTTCAAACATGTTTCTCCTTGTTTACTTTGAAGTTGACTCAAGTTGGGAATCAACATTTTTTTCAATGTTTGAAAAATATTATAATTCTCAATTGGATATCAAACACTTTTCCCCACTTGAAACCAAACATTTTTTCCAACGCTTGATATCAACTTGAATACAATTTGAGTTAAATATAAGATATTGTTTGCAATATTTTATAAGTATATTCGTATGGAAATACTATTGATTTCTTACAGATTCTCACAGAAATTTAATTTGTGGAAAACATTTTCTGTAACTTCAATTCAATTGTGAAAAATAAATATAAAAAACTGAGTGAAAGTGAAAAAATTCAAAATAAAAGTGAGGTGAAAATGAATTAAAGGGAAATATATGCTTTATATAATGTATATTTTGTATAATTATAATTCAATTTGCGGGATGCGCAAGAGAAAAAAAAGTGAAAAGTGAGGTTTGACAGGTTGGAGAAATTCCTTTGATAACAAGTTGAGAATCATAAATTTCTCAATTTGATAAATAAGAAAATCACCATATAAAAAACTTGCCTTTTAAGTTGAGAAGACTATAATCGGACTATTGAGGTGCATTTGAGAATTAACGTTGGAGATTTGAGAATAAAATTTAAATATAGTTTGAAAATTCCTTTTTATGAACAAAAAATATATAACTATGGAAGGTCCAACTGGGCTTTATTTAAGTCTGAAATTACACACTCAATTGGTCATCTTTCGTGTGATGTTAACTCTGTGTCAAGCCCCCAGCAACTAGATCTAGGAATTGAAATATTTACCAAAAGTATCATGGATGCAACACAAACTTCGGTTCCCAAAATCGATATTGAGGTTAAAGCAAAAAAAATTCCAAATTACATTAAAGATTTAATTAAAAATAGGAACTGTTTTCGTCTTCAATGGAAAAGATATAGAAATATATCTGACCTCAATACAATGAACAGATACACACCGTTGTTGCTGCACCGAAGAAAAAGAGAGAGTCTGAAGAGGGAGAAAACTATTTTAGAACCATTTTAAAATAAAATGGCAAAAATTACTAGTACATAAAGCTGCACACGCATTTACTACAAATCCACAGTTGGAAAAATTTTGTAAAGTTTAAAAGTCGAAAGTAAAAGTCGACTTCCGATCAAGTTTCGTAATTTAAAGTCGATCACAAAAAGTTGAAATTTTGATCTAAAAGTTGATTAAAGTCGAAATCGATTTGCTCATCCCTACTTCTCACACAATCGACAATTGCCGGTCGAAACTGTGAGACGTCACAAAAATCGAGAACTTCTCGATTAAGTTACAAAAACTGACTACTGCATTTAATTATGTATAAGAAAAACTATTTTAAAATTATCTGGAAAAAATCGACCAAAAATAAAGTTGCGTTTTCTTAAAAAGTTTAAGATTTACAAAAAAAAAACGATTTCATTTTATTGAGAAACGAAATTCATTACGTTCTGACAACTCTTTCCATTTTGGTCCCTCGCTTGTATGGGAACAGAGCACTGTGCGACGGTGTTTTTACTGCCGACGGCAACTGTTAATGGAGCCGTTGACCGGTTTATCGTCGTACGACGCAATTGTGTTTTAGGCTTCAGTATATATTTCTTTAATTTGTATTTAAAATTTTTATATTTACTTGGTGAACCCTGCTCTGTTTTTTCGCCCAATAGTAGCGTTGTGATAGTGCACATTAAATTTTGCCGATTGTGAGAAATATATTTGATAGGAATTAAAATTGTGCAGTATATCTCTAAAATGAACGCGATTAATAAAACAGCAATTGGAATAGCAGCAGGTGTCGCGGGAACACTTTTTATTGGTTATTGCATATATTTTGATAATAAACGTCGTAGTGATCCGGAGTACAAAAAAAAAGTCCGAGAGCGTATGTAGTATTAATATATTATAATTGAAATATTAATTTAATTTTTGTAGGTCGTCGTCGTAATCGAAAAAGTGGAAACTCTGCTAGGAGTGGAATGCCCAATCTTAATGACCATGAAGCAATTGAGAGGTAACTTATTTTATTTAAGGTTAATATAGGCCTTTTGTTATATAATGATCCTGATTTTTGTATTTGCAAAAAGTTACATACATGCAATGTGAAAACAATGTCATGAATTCGTATCGTCCTGGAAGAAATCCTTAACAACTCTCACACGAACATGTAAAGTTAACTACGCTCGCGTATTTGTATATAGTGGTCGTTGACATTTTCATACGTTTGGCCATTGCGTCGATGATGACCACACGAGCGACATTTTACTCAAGATTTCTTCATCCACGATTTTTACTACCTCTTGTGCATTGCTTAGGCAGTAGCAAAATGATTACAAGAATGACATTTTCTACAGGTTGTCAATATGGCTGCCAGATATGAAAAGGAAATCAGTACATTTACCAAAAGTTGCTTTAAGAAATCAGTACAAATAAAAAAAAACAGTAAATTGTTTATTTATATACACTGGCGGTCATAAAAACTGCACCACTTGCAACACTGCAGTAATTTCGGTAATATTTCCTAACTTAGCCCAAATTTCCCTTCCTTTGTAAAGGAGATTCCCTTGTTTATGTTTTAAGAATGTATTTAAGAGGAATGCACTATTTTTTATTACGCTTGTTTGGCGCAAAGAAGAATTTTTAAAAAAGTGCCAAAAACAACTGCAAAGTATACACAATTGTCGTGCCACCAAAACGCCAAAATTGTTTTTCATAGGTATCAAGGAATTTCATAAAGTTAAATACCTGAAGAAATCCTGTGCTTACATTCCACTGCTGTTATACTGATCCAGATAAAAGGCAATTTGTACCCGCTTAAAAGGACAAAAGGATCAAGAAGACCTGGAGGATAAGCATAAATGATCGGTTCAACAGTGCAGTCAGAATAAGGACTGAACTAAATAGCTATTGGACGTGAATATAAGTGTCGAAACCTTACGCAGAAAGAAACGAAAGTTCGGTCTGTATGGGAGACGATCAGCCAAAAAGTCTTTGACGAAATGGATGGAAAGAAATCGCCTGGCATGGATTAAAAACTACAACAATTGGACTCTGAAAAACTCTAGAAAAGTTATATGATCGGCCAAATAAAACTCAATTTTCTAGACACATTTAATATTCGGTACGTGCGTCTCCCAGATATAGAGCAATACAAGGTTAACTGTGTAGTGAAAATAGTCAAATTCCCACAAAGTCAGATAGTTTTTATGGGTTTCTCCCATTGTTGTTACATTTATAATTTCAAATTGCTGAATAAAAATAAAAAATTATTGTTTTTTTTTTTGGTCAAATTACTATACGTTTGGAAATTTAAATAAAACTGCAGTTTTTAACCAAAAACAAACTATTATTCAATATCAAAAACAAAAAAAGTAATAGCCAGGGAGCGGATAATAAGGAATTCTCCTTTTTTATTTGCGAAATCTTACATGACGGCAGATAAAATATTTTCGCGTTTCAAGCCTCCCTTTTTTTGCTTTATATTTTTAAAAAAATTTGCCTTTTTACTGTTTTAGTGCCTATTTTAAAATTGTTGTACCTTTTTCTAAGTAATGAATGCCTTTTGGGTGGTTTTCAACCTATTATTCCTTTTTAACCTATTACTATTTTTAATGGCCGATAAGGAGTGAGATCGAAAAAATCTTCACATTTATAAAATTCAACTAGCTGTCCGGACCTGGCAAAGTGGGGGTAATGCAAAAATTACATCAACTAAAACTTTCGCAAGAGAATAGCCATATCTCTTGCGAGCTTGTCAGTCTCCGATCAAAATTGAATCATTGCACTAATCATTTATATAATTTACATGAGTAGTTCCACTTCCACGTATTCAATGGTGTCAACATTCTTCTCAGTTATTTCTATCAACATCCTATCTTAACATACAAACCTTCATTATCTTTCTTAATTTGCCCTAACACGCATTTTTCAAATTTCACAGGAGAAGCAAAAAACATTTGGATGAATTTGGATTACTGTTTCGAGAATTTGTAATTTAAACTAAAAGAAAAGATTGCAAGTTTTCAGTGTAGGTTTCAAAAATTTTCGGTACAGGATACAGTTTATCATAATCCATCGAAAACTCTACACTGAAAAATTGATGTTATGGCCTTTGCAAAATAAGACACATTCTGTCCAACAACTACTACTAACCATCCCCCTTCACACACAAACTGCAATTGTGTTCTTTGCATTGTTTTCTCAGGTATACAGTTTTAAACATTTTCTTTGCATGGGAGGTTTCACGCATATTTTATTTATTCCATTCATTTTTTTCTAGCATTTTCCATTGGCAATCAAAGCTCTCTAACCACAAATAATTTAGTAAATATGCCTTAAAAACCTTAAAAAAGGTGGAACAGTCACTAACTCAAGTCTACCCATACTTTACCCACCAAATTCCATTGACAAATCATATTATCATTCCAAATCTTAGTACTGAACTAAAAATAGTTTCTAAGAAATATATATAAAAGCATTAGAGTTGAACGGAAAAGGCCACACCTATCCATATTTTTTCATAGAATGCCATTGACAAATAACGTTTTTTAGAGACGTGCCACAAATGAATTCCATAGCTAAAACTCAGATTATATAGGAGATGCCATGTCCCCTTTTTTCAATTTCACAGACCTTTTTCTGCGGCATTACATTGCCAATTAACATCCTTGTACTAAATTTCTGGTTGTGGAGACATATACCTGGAAATTCTGAGTTATTGATGGGCATATGTCCATGAAATCAAGTTACAGTTTTATATAAAATATGAAAAAAAAAATTAATTATATGTATAAAAAAAAAATCACTTGGTCCACCTGTAGTGGGATTCGAACTCACGACACCAAAAAAACTCAGAATTTTTTTGCACAACCAAAACTTTACCCTTCTTTTTAACTCATTCATCGATAAAAAAAAAAATATTGAAAAAAAAAATGGTTTGGTCCGCTTCAAGTGGGATTTGAACCCACTATTCAAAAACTCTTTACTACATCGACTATTTTACCTCCCCTTCTAACCAACTCATCTACACACCACTATGAAACACTGTGATCAAATTAGTAATATATAGTTACATTCATGCAAATTAAAAAGAATTTCAAACGCAAAGCTCATACGCATTCTTTTCTGTCTTGTGTTTGTGTGGTGGAAATCACAGGGAGCGAAACAAAAAAATCTTTGCTTTAATTCTAGGAAAAACAAATATATTTACATTAACAAATGTATGGGAACAAATTTTTAATATAAAAATGCATTTTTCATTTAGTTAAATCATGTGTGAATACGCTTTATATAAAAAAATCATCTTACTCTCTTGTACAATCATTTGGTATAAAGACAAGACTTATAATGATAGTAAGCGAGCAATTTAACAGTTTTCCCTTGTTTACTATGGTCATCCGCCCAAAGAAAAAATTTAGGGTCTCATTGCATTTAATGACAGGAAAAGAAACAACAACTGGTAACATTATATTTATGCTAGGTACTTCTCGGCATATATTGGGAGTATGAATGTATAAACTCGTATTTTTTTCGTAATTTGGACATTTATTGTGAAAAAGTGATTATAAATTTATTCTTTAAAGTATTGTCCATCGTTAGCCACAACCTTTCCCCATCTTTCTGGTAGCATACGGATTCCGCGTCGAAAGAACTCCTCATCTTGTGAGGCTATCCACGAATCGACCCATTTTTTGAGTTCTTCGAAAGAACGGAAGTGCTGTTTCAGCCAGGCCATGTGTCATCGATCGGAACAAGTGGTAATCAGAAGGAGCAATGTCTGGAGAATAGAATTCATACACAGCATGAGCTTGGATCCATGGATGTTCGGCTTTGCCGTTGATGTTGATGCATGTCTGGGAGTTCCCCATTATTTTTTACGCTTTTGGTTATCGTAACCATCGTTGCGTTTGACATGAATCTTCTTCGAGTAATGCCTTAAATTCTTCATCTTCGAACTTTTTCGGGCCGCCTGAACGTTCCCTGCCTTCAACATCAAAATCACCGCTTTCATCACATAAATATAAAAATATAGTATGCTATCAATTTGGTCATGGAAAAATTGTTTATTTACAAATATTTATATATGTATATCTTCTATATATATAAAATAGAGCGCTGTTAAATGTTTAGTCCTAATAGGTTTCTATATTTCGCAATGCTTAAACTAAAAGAGGTATATTAAAATTATGTATGGAAAGATTATAGATCTTATCGTTTGCTAAAATAAAGTCAGTGGTGGCACATATCTAAAGTTAATAGTTTACCTGTATAATGCATTTTTATATTAAAAATTCGTTCCCCTTACATTTGTTATTGAAAATATATTTCTTTTTCCCAATTTTTTTTTTTTATTTCGCTACCTGCGATTTCCACTACACAAACACAAACCCGAAAAGAATGCGTGAGAGCTTTCTGTTTTAAATTCTTTTTATTTGCATGAATGTACTATAACTACATACATATTACTAATTTGATCACAGCACTTCACAGTGTTGTGTAGATGAATTGGTTAGAGGATACTGGAAATAGTTTTTTTTTTTTGAATAGTGGGTTCAAATCTCACTTGAAGCCGACCAAATTTTTTTTTTTTTTTTTTTGTGGTGTAAAAAAATAAATACACAAGAAATAAAGACAATGGTAAATATAAAACATGCAAACAGATATAATACATTATCAAATACGTATTACTAATGTGATCGCGTTATTTTATAAATGTATGTGGCTGAGTGAGTTAAAAAGAAATGGAAAGTCGTGGTTGTGCAAAGGAATTTTTAGTACAGGTGGACCAAGTGATTCTTTTTTATACAAATAATTATTTTTTTTCATAGACATATGCCCATCAATAACTCAGATAATTTTCGGGTATATCTCCACAACCAGAAATTTAGTACAAGGATGTTAATTGGCAATGTAATGCCATAGGAAAAAGGTCTGTGAAATTGAAAAAAGGGGACATTGCATCTCCTATATAATCTGAGTTTTAGCTATGGAATATCTCAGTATTCATTTGTGGCACGTCTCTAAAAAACGTTATTTTGGCATTCCATGAAAAAATATGGCGTGGCCTTTTCGTTCAACTCTAATGCTTTTATATATATTTCCAGAACCATTTACCCACTTTGGTTGACAAAACCACGCCACAAAAAAAAAATGTGGTTAGGATTGAAAAAGACGGCGTGGAACTTTTATTTATAGCCTGAATTTTCATTATTGTTTTCTTAGAAACCATTTGTAGTGTAGTACTAAGATTTGGAATGATAATATGATTTGCCAATGGAATTTGGTGGGTAAAGTATGGGTACACTTGAATTAGTGGCTGTTCCACCTCGGTTTTATAAGGTATATTTCCTAAATTATTTGAGAGCTTTGATTGCCAATGGAATATGCTAGAAAAAAATGAATGGAATAAATAAAATATGCGTGACACCTCCCATGCAAAGAAGATGTTTGAAACTGTATACCTGGGAAACCATTGCAAAGAATACACTGGCAATTTGTGTGTGAAGGCGGATGGTTAGTAGTAGTTGTTGGGCAGAATGTGGAAGTTTTTTGGCATACAAAGGAAATGCTTCAAAAGGCTAAGGCCCTAACATCCATTTTTCAGTATAGAGTTTTCGATGGATTATGATAAAAAATGTTCCCTATTCCGAAAATTTTAGAAACCTACACTGAAAACTTGCAATCTTTTCTTTTTGTTTAAATTACAAATACTGAAAAATGCGTGTTAGGGCTTTAGCAAATTAAGGCAGCGATTAAGGGGAACCATTGTAAGGCAAGCAATACAAATTTAGTTGTAAAGGATTTATGTTGATAGTTATTAGAGAGCCATAGTAAGAAAGATGATGAATTTTTGTATGTTAAGATGGGATGTTGATAGCAATAACTGAAAAGAATGTTGACACCATTAAACCCGTGGAAGTGGAACTACTCATGTAAATGATATGATTAGTGTAATGATTCGATTTTGATCGGAGACTGGCACGCTCATATAGATATATCTCTTCAAAAAATTTTAGTTTGTTGTAATTTTTTCATTACCCCTACTTTGCCAGGTCCGGACAACGACCTGAATAAAACTAAAAACAAGCTGAAATTACTCGATTAAATCTAGCAAGTTTTATAAATGTAATTGCCCGCACAACTGCTTTTTTTTCTATCTGTCGCTGTCAATAACGGTATTTCGTTGTACTTTCTGCGCTACTAATTGCTAAACTTTATTATTGAAAAGAAAGCTCAAGTTTTTTCTTTGAGAACTTTGAGGTCCAAAAGTGGGCTGAGATTTGTTCATCTATCAAAATGAACGTCGAGAAATTCGATGTGGATATCCGCAAATGTTCCTTATGAAACAAGAAATGAGTACAAGAGAATGAATACGATGATGCCCTTAATGGACTCTACCAAACAGCAGAAGATTATTGATTAATGGAAAACGACGACTTAAAAATTAAAAAAAAATTTTGAATTAAAAAACAACATTTTATGATTTTCTCATAAAATTTTGGAGTTGATACGATAATTCATACGCGATTTCCCTGCTTCTCAAAACTTTAAACATATTTTTTTCTAAATGTTGTTTTCTTTGGCGCTAACTGCCGACTATCTCTTAAAGAGATATAGGGACGGTTTAAAGTTCACCGGTATTGGGTACCATCTCAAAAGGACATTCCCTATCCCTCACATTACCCTATTAGCAACGTAGTGGCAATAATTACTGGGCATTGTCTGATTGGTGGACATGCCAATAGATAAAGAGTGACCACAAACGACTTTTATAGGAGCTGCCTTGATGAGGAGGAGGAGACAACGGCTTTTTTACAATTGCCCAGCTCTTGCCAAATGAAGGCTGGCAAATCAGATTAACTCTTCTTCAACAATCCAACTGATCTCAAATCTTAATTAATTTTAATTTTTATTATATTATAGCAATTTTCTAAACCTAAAGCGGACAATTACATTCACAGAATTCGCTAAATTTAATCAGGTAATTTCAGTTTATTTTTCTTCTAATTAATAATTATTAGGAACACAGAAAAACTTTGTATTAGTGAATTATTCCTTTTTGATAGATCTATAGATTTTGTATAAACAGTTTTTATGAAAATGAAAAATGTCTGAGATATAAACAATCAAATATCAATTTTGTGAACAAAAATCTTTTTTTTTCAAATTTTGGAACTCTTAAAATTTTACACAGACTATTTTTTGTGTAAAATGATCCGATTGAGGGGGTGCCATGAATACATTTTTCTAGAAAAAAAAATTTCCCATATAGCTTAATGGCACCCTAGTGTACAAAATAAGTTATCAAAACAAAAGTTTAGCACCAAATATCATCTCAAAAATAAATAGCTTTAAATTTATTTTTGCATCATTTACAAAATGTGGTGGAAACAGCAATAATATTATGAAAAAAGAAATTCAGTTTTAATTTTCTTTTAAAGTTTAATATTAACAAGTGAAAGAATGATAGTGCAAAAATAAGTTATCAAAAGCTTCAATATCCAAAATGGTCACCTATTTCGCTAACAGTTTCAATGAATTGGTCTTTGTGATCTGAAATGATGAAAACATTAACTACTAGAATTTTCCTCATCAAGAACTATTACATTTTTCTGGGTTAATATAGTTTATAAGCATTCAACTTGTTTTCCAATGAAACAATTTTTATATACATTAATATTTCGAGGTAAAACTTTAATGGTTTTAATTCCATACCGATAACGAATTAAAACTGTAAAGATTTTATTGTAGAAAGTCGAGCCCATGAAATGAATAGAAAATGCTCATAGGGGAAACGATTTTTGGAGAGTTCCCCTTTACTATGGGCCCATTACTGACCACTAGGGCATCTCAAAGAGAAAAATAGTTCTACTATGTTTGTACATGGGTAAAACTCGGTTCACGCCAAATTGGCACGCTTTGTTGTGGTCACCACGTCGCCTCTAGTCAAAAGAACAACAAATTTAATACTGGGATTTGTTTACAATACCGTTACCGTTAGTTGATAAATTTTTCATATTAACTGATCGCAAGTTGGTGATTATGTGCACAATGGAAGCTGCAAATAAAAAATTGATTGTGAACAAATTTATTGAAAATCCGTCGTGGTCTGGTTCAAAGATTGCGAAAGTGTTAAATATCTCCAAAAGAACGGTATGTAGAGTTATAAAACGATGTAAAGAAACTCTTAGTGTTGAAAGAGCTAAACAAGTTGTAAACAAAACGGGAACCACCAACCTAAAATTAAAGGCAAAGATCTTGAGGTCCATCAAAAGCAATCCCAGACTATCGGATAGCGATCGTGCCAAAAAATTCAATACCAGCAAAAGTTCTGCTAGACGAATACACATAAAAGCTGGGCTAAAGTGCTATCGTGATATAAAATATCCAAATAGAACTAACAAACAGAATTTGCTGGCCAAAAAACGGTCTCGTCTTCTTTATAATAATGTTTTGACCCAAATTCAATGGATGCATTATTGTGGATGACGAATCATACGTAAAATTTGATCTTGAACAGCTTCCAGGTCAAAAATTTTGTATGGCAACGAATCGTGGTAATGTACCCTCAAAATTCAAGTACATAAAAATGGATAAATTTGCAAAGAAAGCAATGGTGTGGCAGGCTATTTGCAGCTGTGGTTTCAAATCCAGGGCATTTGTGACATCCTCTTCTATAACGTCTGATATTTACATCAAAGAGTGCCTTTCGAAACGACTATTGCCATTTGTTCGTCACCACCATTCGCCATGGAAGTTTTGGCCTGATTTAGCCAGTTGCCTCTACTCTAAGAAAACCATGGATTGGTATCAGACAAATAAAGTAGATATAGTGCCCAAATATATGAATCCACCCAATTGCCCCCAGCTTCGACCGATCGAAAAATACTGAGCTATTACAAAATATAAGTTCAAGAAAAATGCAAGTATTGTCAAAAACGTGAATTCAATGTTACTAAAATGGAACCAAATAGCCGCAAAAGTATCCAGAGCGGATGTTCAAAGGTTGATGGTGTCCATTAAAAGGAATACCCGGAACTTTTTGCACAACAAAGAAATTTAAATCTTTTAATATTATAGTATTAAAACACAATATTAAACTTATCATTTAATGCATTATTTGTTATTCTGAGTGTTCTGGTTAAAAAGATTCAGCAACTTTCCTGTGTGCCAATTTTGCGTGAACCGCGCTTTAGTATAATCAAAATTGTATCACTGAAAACCAAGTTGGATGCTGATATAGTTTCAAATCCTTCAAAATGCGCGCCAGTACCTTAAGAGAAAAGCTGAATAGATAAAGTTTTCATCAACTCAGATTACAATGTCCTATCAAAATTTTTAAAATGGCGTTGAAATATATTCGGAATGCTGAAAGAAATATTTTGTAATGATCTTCACTAAGTCCTGACTCGTCATCAAACGGTGATGCAAGGACAGATTGAAAATGTATTTTTAGAAGCATATGCCACAGTATTATGGAATAAAGAAAAATTGTGAATAATGGTTTGGGGCAAAATACTCTAGATGTAAAAATCTTGTTTTTATTATAGAAGATCAATTCATTAAAATTGTTATCGATAAAGGGTGCCATTTTGGGTGTTGAAGCTTTTGGCAACTTATTTTTTCACTTTAGTTCTGTCACTTGGTAATATTAAACTTTAAAAGAAAATAAAAATTAAATTTCTTTCTTCATAATATTATTGCTGTTTCATGTAGCTTTATATTGATGTAAAAATAAATTTAAATCTATTTATTATTAATCAATATATCTTGCTTAACACTGGAAGGACATGCTTTGTCGAATCGACGACGCATGTTTACGTTTTGCAATTTTTCTTTCTAAGTAAGTGTTGGTAAATATTTAATACGTATACAAAAAATTGCTCGCATCGGATTCAATAAGAACATTGCGTTATATCACGTTCCCACTGAACCGAAATTGCGTAGTTTCGGCAAATGGTTTCGAACGAAACTTAAAATCGTTCACATTGAGAAGCTGGTTTCGATTATGGTTTCGTTTGACAGTTCATTTTTTATTTCTTTTTGTAAAATGCCTGCGGCTAATATAATTATTACTAAATATTTATAATAAATAAAATATAACCATTTGAATACGAAGAGAATCGAAATGATAATCGAAATATTTAGAAGCGGAATAAAAGTGTATAGGAGAAAGCATCGATTGTTATGTTTCTTGTTTTAATTCAAACGCAGCCACTATGGACCATTGCTGCCGAAGCTCCTCCGCCATTTGTTCAGTTACGCAGTCCTTCACCTTTTCTGTATATAAGGTAAGTGCAGCTAATTCCGTGCTATTTTACTAAAAGAAGTAAAATAAGAAATTTCGTATACTTTCCAAAAATATTTTTATTTGAGGTTGTTTACTATACTTAAAAAATTATGTTCCTGTATTGTCACTACTTAAATCTCGTTAGTTTTATCAGTTTACCAAAAATCTTTATAAATTGCGCAACATGAAACAGCATAATTTTGGATAAGACTATTAAGAGTTATTTGTAAGTATAAATCCATTTTTATTTTACTAGTTCGATTAGATTCGATGTCATCTTTCTATTTCTGTGTATTTTAATTTAATTTGAAGCATAAAAAAAGCTAAAATCTGCATTTAGTAATGGCACGGAATTAGCTGCATTTATTTTTGCACGTGCATCTAATTGCGTGCATAGCATGGAATTAGCAAATATATATAATATTTAGATTTGTTATTCTCTTACTTTTTTCGTTTAAAAGTTGTGAAGATCTTTATTCCGGTAAATAATATGAACCATAAATATACTTGGGATCTAATTCCATCATATCAAATTAACAACCATATTGTTATTTTTTAGTAGTAAAGTTGACAAATTTAGCAAAAATTAGATAAAAAATTAAAGAATGTCTCCTTTCTAAATCACTTATATTTTGGAATTTTATTAAATTTACGGATATATAACTTCAGCATTTCAAAGAAAGTGGATAAGTAAATGTATTTTCATTTAAATTTATTATTCTAATTGGCTCTTGCAGTAGAATCACATATACACAATATATCCCAACTTTGGTAATTCCGTGCTATATGCCGTAATTAACAACCATAATTAGGTAATTACGTGCTATTTTATTTCAACAGCTCCTACATCAAGTTTGCAAGCGGTTTTCATGCCAAAAAAAAAAATGAATAATATACAGCACCGCCCTTAGAACTTACACTTCAAACAGTGAAACTGGGACAAAAAACATGCTACAAAGTGTACAAAATACCACTGCTGGCAAGATAAAGAATAAGTACACACAAAAGTGTTGTAAAATGGGTTTATCATTTGGCTGAGATAGGTTTCCCAATAACTAAAGGACAGCTAGTAGGTTGTGTTGCTAACTTAACCTTCTAGTTCCCCATATTTTTGACTGATTTAAAAAAAATTGTGATGTAAAAAGTATAAATCTGATCTCAAACCCCAAAAAAATTTAATAGGCGGGGTTTTATGAAGCCAGAAAGGTTGAATGCCTAAAGGTATGTATTTGTTGTTGAACAAACTTTTTATCAATTTGTTTTAAGTAATTAAACACTTTGAAGAAAAAGTTCAAATTCTTTGCTACTCGCAGCAAGTTTTTTATCTGGCTAGTATGACGAGAAGTATTTTATTTATTTACTTTAATTTTATTTTTTTATTTTTAAATTCAGTCAAAATAATTCATTTTCTGTAATACGCATCATAACTCGTAACTAATGCATTTTTTAAAAGCCTGGAGAATTCTATGAATTATATGATGAAATTTAGCAACAAAAACTATTAAGGTGGTAATTACACCCGTTTTAATAACGTCTGTCTAGAGACACGCTTGCGAACTAGAGGGTTAATGAAGGAGCTGAATTGCCCAAATAATTTTAAGAAAGGTCCACCAGGACGATATTGGTACGAAGGATTTTTGAGGGGAATCTGTAAGCTAAAAAGATTCAGAATGCCTGACTGTTGCTCGTGTTTCTGCCACAGAATTCTCCAAAGACAGTATAATAGTTTTCTCAACGGTTTTTTCTATCGGCCATTTATCGTAAAAAGGGGTATAAAACTCAATTTCTGAGAGGAAGGGTGGAAGATGGAGGAAAAATGTGTATCCAAAGATTGTTTATCCCTTTGCGCTTTACAACAACAAAGTATTTGCTTCAGTCATCAAATTCTTATCTGTTAAGATAACTTCGATCACCCCTAGTATTAACATATAGCAAATTTTTAATATACTTTTTAAAAAGTTGATACGCTAGAAGCTACCTAACTTTCTTACATTTTTTTATTGTTACGTTTTCTCAGTTTTTTGAGTAAAAAATATGTAAACTTTCTTTTATTTTGTGTTTTATTTTTTACAAGAAAAGGCTTAGGAATCATTTAAATCTTCCTTCATTCAATTTCGAACGGAATTATATTCGCATTAGCATGGTATTAGTTTTACTGACAAAAATTTAGCACGGAATTAGCGGCAATTAAAGGTTTTGGAAAATTGAAAATAAATGATTCAAATTGTAAAAGTACTTAAATATTTAAATTTATAACAAAAAAAAAAGTCAAGTTATACATGAAACCCAAAATTTTTATCTTGGTACCGTTGGCAAAATGTCTTAGTGGCACGGAATTAGCTACATTTAGCTTATAAATGTCTGTATAGAAATGTTAGAGCGAATTCCCTTCAATATTCATTTCAGTGAGCACATTCAGGGTTGCATTACATTTTTGCTCAAAAGCAGTTTCGTTGAAACCACCTCATTTGGTTTCGTTTCACATATTTTTACATGTCGAAATTGACCATTTTAATGGAGTTTCAGTTGAAACCACGGAAATGATCGAAACCATGGAATTTTGGATCAATGGGAACATAGTATTAGACTAATTAGAAAAACGTTGCTTTGATGCGCATAGTTGCCAGTTTTTCGTGCAAAAGCGTGATTAGCGACATAAGGCGATTAGGGTAAAATTTCAAATTACTGTTATAAAAAAAATAAATTACTGCTTAAAAAAATAAATTAGTGTTAAAAAAAAAAAAATAAATTAGTGTTTAAAAAAAAAATAAATTACTGTTTTTTTTATAAAATTACTTACTGTATGTTTAAAAAATAAAATTCTAATTTTAGCGAAAATCAAACTTGAATTTATGTAATATCAATAAAAAAAAAAAAAGTAATAAACAGTCAGTTCAATTAAGTAAATGTCATAAAACGGAACCTTTGAGTTTAATACAGTGTGTGTGAGACACTTATAGTATAAACATAATCAAAGGAGCAGACCTCAAGCCGCCGACTTGTTCTGAGAGAATAAACACAATAAGAACGTCAACCTCTAGCGTCAAAAATATGTAAAGGAAAACAAAACAAAAGCAGTTGGATTTGATTTTTGTTTTTACAGCTCATTTTGTTTTTTATTTATGTTGCAAATTGTCAAAAAAGTGTAAGATTCTGCAATTTGAAGCATTGTTGCATAATTTAAATTATTTACTTCGTTCATTTGTGCAAAAACGTCAAAATCATCAAAAGAATAAAGAAACAACAAATTTTCAGAAAACAAGAAATTGTATTCTAATTTTTGGCCAAACATTTTTATCAGTGCAAAACATAAATAGCGCAAAAGTACAACCTACTCGAATGAAGTTTCACCACCGACTGAATGCTTTCGTCATATACATGTGAGCGTATATGTGTAAAAATCAAAACGGCTGATCTGCCTGCGTGCAAGAGCTTGGGCATCTCTGCTCTAAAGCCTGGAACAGAATGTGAACGGTAAAGTACGCAGCTGAAGCACAGAATGTAGCGCAGCAAACGATGAAGCGCAACAGGGAAAAATGTGAACAGAATGTGCACCTCTGAAGCTCATGTTTATTTTAATTGAAAACACACACAATCATATTTTTCTCAACATTTTTGCAACCTAAGTGCTTTAAATTGTAAACCAAATAAATCCTTTTTCACTTTTTTATTTTGACAATCAGTTGTTATGCTTGAGCGGCAGCGACAACTTCACATTGCGTTTGATTACAATGAAACTGTATACATTTTACTTTTGACAGAGTGTTACTTCACGCTTCAGCTTCACATTCTGTTCCTTACTTAAGTTTTGTCTATACCAGCGATGCCAACTCGCGGGGAATTACCCGATTTGCGGCTAATTTTACATAGTACGGGGAATCGGGGAATGATCTGTTTTTGCGGGGAGTTCGAAACCGTTCTTAGTTATTAAAGTCAGTAGAATATTTTTTGTCAAAATTTATGTAATGCAAACCTTTAGCTTTTGCAATATTTCATATTTTAGGTCTTAAAATCTTCATCTTTTCTTGAGTGTGCTCTGTACTTTCTTGGTTTGAAGAAATCGATTTTTAAAAAAGTGTGTAATTTGAAAGACTTTCATTTTAAAAGTATTTTCTAAAAATTGCAGAGAGAGACTCAGAGTGCTTTCGTAGATATAGACGATTATAACGCCGAGTGTTAGTCAGGCAAAACAGTCGCCTTTTCTTTCCTCCATTCAGAATGGCTTAGCTATGCCTTGGTCCAGCCCCTCCTGATTAAAACTTTTAATCCTTGCTGACTAATCTGTGAACTTATAAACTACGGTCAGCCATCACAGAAGAGTTTAAGTTTTAAAAATCGGTTTTTGACATTTTTTATTTGAGCCAAAAGAGAGAACTTTGATGTCCAAAAGTGAGCTGAGGCTTGTTTTTCTATCAAAATCAACGTCTAGTAACTCGAAATACCTCATATCGTTCAAATTTGGTGTAACTATTACCCAATGAGACTAATCTTTGTGTGAGTATGAGCTCGATCGATTTTGAGAGTGGGTTCCCTTGCGATGAAATCACTCATGTGCCAAAAGATTTCCGAAGTCAGAAAGAAAGAATTAACCTACCAGTCTTATAAAAAATGGTTAAGTTTTGGGCCGAGATAGTGCAGGGCCGCTTGAAAATAACAGCCACTGAGATCAATTTTAAGCCAACGTAAAGTTATTTTTGGTTTTTTAAAATGTTGATATGAAAAGTGCGTATCGCGCTGTTGTAATATAAAATTATACCGGTAGCGGCATTTAATTCGAAATTTAAAACTTTTAAATCAATAAATGCTTTGAATTGTACCGATTACTGATACTTTACTGAGCAAAATACCGCTTTTACTTTTGTTTTGCTTTCTATATTGTTTATTAACTTGGCTTATTGTTATTGTGAAACGACCAAAATGATGTGCCCGTTCTTGCCCGTTTATTGGTTATTATAAATAAAATGTGATGAGGAGCAGTGCTGAGAAAAAAAAATTGAGAAGCTTCATAAGCAAAGTAGTGGAAAAGTGAAAGAACTGCAACATAACGTTATCAGATTTTACCTCTAAAACTCAAGTCAACAAAGTTTTACAGCTTGTAAATATTAAGCCAAGGTGCTGACATCATAAATAATGCCCCTCCCCCAATTGGCATGATGTCAGAAGAAGTACAGGAATAGGATTTAAGCATAAGAATGGAGGATTTAAAGCACTCACTTCTATTCTCTTCTAACCCTCTCATATCCACTCTCACCAAATGTCCTTCTAGCTATTCTTGAAGTTACATGCATATTTCTAAAGACGAATTCACTATGTGTAAAGAAATTTTAAAACTTTGAACGCGTTTTTCACAAAACTATGTTTTCAAAGTCGATAAGCAAGATTTCTTAAAACGGCTCCACCGACCAGTCTCAAATTTAACAAATTAAAGCCAAAATTATCAAAACCAAAAATTTTTTTGTGAAACCGCCATTTTGTTAAAAATTTTTGATAATAATATTTTGATTATTCGTTCAATCAATTACTACTAAAAAATACTTTTCATTATCTAAATCTTTTTGGTTTTTTCATTTTGGATGGTCCAATCCAGAGATATCGTGCTGTCCTCGAGGCGTTTTTTTTTAAAGAACTTCCTGGAGATAACCTACAGGGGCTTTAAAAATCATTATTTAAAAAAATAAAATATATTTAATAAAGTTAAAAAATTAGGCAATATGTATGTAAAATTTTATATCAATGCAATAAAATGCCTTTTCAGAAAAAATGCTTGAAAATAGATTTTTTCGACCTCCTAAGTGCGTATAACTCCTTAAGCCATTTGTATTAACTATATTAATTATATATATTTTAAATTTAATTCTTTACGCATTTTATATTTGAAAATAAGGATTAGGCTATGTTATTATACATTTGCGAATTTAATGCCGCTAGAGTGGGTATTTCGACCAGTGTGCGGTGCGAGGAATTTGATCGAAAATCGGCGAAATTCTCGAGGGCTATCGGGGAGACAGAAGAAATGAGTTGACATCCCTGGTATATACCATTAAACAAAATATCGATGGTCGTACGTTAACACGTTCAAAAGTGGTGAAAAAGTACTTGCTGACGAAGCGTCAACGTATAACCTTGCTCGTTAAAACAACCGTGCAAAAATTACTGTCGTACTGTACGGGGCTCAAAATTATTATACAATACAGTAATTACTGTACGTGCAACTTCACTGAAAGTTATGTAGTTTTCTGTCAACAACAATATCTTCTATGCACGACATCTGTAGGTGAACCATGTGGAAAGAGTCACTTTATAAGTGGTAATGGAACGTTTTCCAGGTTCATATCTTTAATTAACAAACCTTATTATAATGGTTAATCCGTGGATTTTATTTTAATAGAGTATCTAGTAAAAATCAGTTTGTTTTTAAAATGCCTATTTCATTCGATTTAGAGTTGACATTATACAACTTCATTAATGAAAATTCTTTTATTTTTATTTTTTAGATATTTTCTCCAAGAAATTCAATTAGGAGAAACACTTATTGCTCGTGGAGAATTTGAGAGTGGAGTGGAGCATTTGGCTAACGCTATCGTTGTATGTGGCCAACCAGCTCGTCTACTTCAAGTGTTACAAACATCATTGCCAGCACAAGTTTTTGCCATGCTAATCCTAAAGATGCAAGAATTTGGTAACCGTGCCAATGCTGAAATGAACGAAGTTCCAAAAATAATTGCTTCAAATCCTATGGGGCCCGAAATTTCATCAGTTGGATTAGAAAGTTCATCAGGCGCTGTAATGATCGATGACCTCGAATAGCCATACAAATATGTTTATATTTAATAAATTGTTTAACATATTGACATTAATTGCGAAATATATAGCTATTAATTGAATTAGCTATGATTTACAAATGCTTTTATATCCAAATATAATTTCCATAAACTTTATTCTAAAAACTAATTTTAAATAAATCTGAAAATTTATTCAGTTTATGTGTTACATATTTTGAACATCTAAAGTTATTCTCTTTTTTCTTACTGGTATAACGTAAGTGCGGGGGTGTTGGATCGGTGTACTTAAGTTGTATCACTTTTGTTGCGTAAATAACTTTACTTTGGTATTTTTTTATAATTACTTTTATTTTTTTTTTTTTAAAGAAACGAGAAATCTTCCATTTTCTAATGGTATGCAACACTTATTTAGTTTATTTCAAATTAATCAGTAGTGAGTAGGGAAATGGTATCGAGGGGAAAGTATCGATACTTAACTCATTTGAAGTATCGACCGAAAAGTATCGGGTACTCAAAAGTATTATGTGTAAGTTTTTGATTTTTATATGGCCAAGAATTTAGACTGGAACGTTACAATTCGCACGCATATTTTTTACCGTAGTTTTCTTATACGCACAATATCTTAATTTTTTTGGTACGCATATAAAAAAAGACCCACAGAGTAACATTTCAGATGAACAAACTTACTCTTAATATCTTATGGAATTATAGCCATTCAAAGTGGACTGGAACGTTACATGATTTTGGAAGTGAGTTTTGAAGTTGCTCTCCATTTTCAAAAAATTTAGCTATTCTAGCTACTATTTTTCTGTTCTTAAGCATTATGTCAAAGATAAAGGATGAGATAATGGCCTAAGAGTAAAATTAAGTAGAAAAATCTATTTTGAACCATTTACACGCTAAAATGAGTGGACTGGAACGTTACACAAAAAAGATTAGAACGTTACTTTAAGAATTTTAATTACAAATATACAAATCGCAGCGATCAAAAAAATAGCACCAAAAAACGAAAATGCATTTAGCGATATAATTTTGAAATACCGTTATGTATTGTTATATGCATTATACTCTCTCACTGAGTACGATCAGCTACTAGCTCTTGCCAGCAAGACACCATCTTGCGCACCGCGTGGAACCATATAAGTGCCTTTCCTGAAAATAAATCAACCGCTCCACGAACAAGTTGAGTCTCACTGACTCCACGAGCTCCACACAGCTCGTCCACTCGCTCCAGAAAGGCATTGAGAGACAAACCAGTCTTCTCGCCATTAAACTTTACTTCCCACTTAGCCATATTTCAAATTTTTCTAAGGCTACGGCACCTCCAGCCGAAGGTGCAGTCCTATCGCCAGGGGTATTTAACCCTCCATCTGCAGAGTTCCCGTCTGAATATTCCCTAACATGGGCCTTGGCACCGCCATTGGTGCAGCCTCTTTCTCATCCCCACCTATCTACTCATCAAGCTCAGCTAGAAGCATAACTAGCTTACTTTTGAGCTCCATTTGCTATGACGCCCCAACACCATCAGTGGGCTTCGCCCGTGAAATCCGCCCAGGCGCCCACTCGATCTTCACGAGTATCTTTTGGTACTCGGAAGACTTCGTATCTTTGGGTGGCGACAACATAAATTTCACAGTCTCATAAATTTTGTCGACAACCGCATCCTTATCCTCTTCAAAGAGAAACGGATAATCGGCGAAAACGTCAACAGATCCACGTCGTTCGACAACCCTGGAAGCCCTCAATGACATCCACTGTGTCAATTTTCAGACCCCGAGACTCCATTTCGTAGGCCAACTCTTCTTGGTTTAACCGATTAATTTCCATTGAGATTGAGAGAGAGAGAAAAAAAAATTAAATAAAAGAAAAGAGAAAAAGAAAAAAAAATCGCAAATTTCCCAGAAAATTTCCCACTAATATATACTACTCACAGATAAGGATAAAAAAACACGAAATTAATATGATAAAAAAATAAAAAAAATAAAAATGTTTGTAAAAATAATAACTATAATAAATAATAATAATAATAAAAAAAATAACGCAAAATTAAAAAAAAAATATTAAAGCAAAAATTAAAATGAAATTTTTTAATAAAACGAGGAACCGAAAAAAACAAAAAAATGAACTTTAAATTAACTTTAATTTTAAATTATAAAAGCAAAATCAAATTAAAGAAAAATTAAGTAAAAAAATAAAAAAAAATTAATTAAAAAGTAAAAAAAAATTTAAAAAAATTGAATAAAAAAGTTTTTTTATAAAATTAAAGTAAAAAAAAATTTAACTTAATAAAACCGAATTAAAAAACAAATAATAATAAAACGGAACGGACTCACCAAACGCAAAACTAACGACTGCTGATGTTCACCGCTGGAACTCAAAGTAATTTTCTTCTAGAAGGAAAAAAAAATTATTAGTGATACAATTCACTAAATTATATAAAAAAAATAAAAAAAATACAAAAATACACGTTCGTGAGAATCCCGATTCTTAATTTAAATTTCTTAATAAATGAATGCCCCACGTTGGGCGCCAAAGTGGTGTAGTTTGTAAGATTTTTCTGCTGAGAAATTGATCAGACTTAAGGTGCTATTATTTTGACCGAAACTGTAAGTGTGCAAAACGGAAATAAATTTATATCTTTAGAGCAAAAAGAACAATAGCCCTATTCACGATTTGGTACAAACGGTTTTGCATCGTTGCATATGGAAAATATGTCTTCTATCGCAACAACATATATAGGTGATATGCAATACAAATTTGTATTTGCAATAATGCAAGACCGTTTGCACCAAATCGTGAATAGGGCTATTATTTAAATATAATAGCATTGAGAAGAATCAATAATACAATTGCACCTTTTTTTGCATTCTCTCTTTCTTTAAAAAATAATGCATACGCTTCCTTGATAGTCAAACTATGCGGTTTCTTTATCCTCGTACTGTTTCATTTGTGGTGATGCTCTTGATATATCATCGCGCTCATAAAACTAATGGATTTAGACTATTAGTTCGTAATTCACAGTGACCTTTCGTGTAATATTTGGGATGTAATCAGACTCAATACCTCGTTACGATCGGTATTACCCATATTACTAATCAATTTAGCAACAAGAACTTTCTTCTTTTTTTTGGAGAAGCAGGTAGCGCACGCGTTGCCTTATTTACAACTTTACCAAGTGTTTGTGAAGTTTTATAGCATTTTGCTATAACATTAGGCCAGTTTTTACCATCATTTGGGGCATTTTCCTTGGCAGCCAGTTTTTGTTTAGCTCTCTCTCTCGTTAGTTTTAGACTCGTTACTGAATTTCTTGACGATGCTCGTTCACAATTTTTGCATGAATTCGATTAGTTAATTTTTGCTCTTCATTCTTCTTTTTCCGGTATTTTTTCATTTTGCCTACTTTTTTCTTCTTATATTTGTCGTATTTCGGCGCCTGCTTCAGATTTTCGATATAATTTTTAATTTTTTTTAGCCTTGTTTGGTGTTTTCGGTAAATTTATAATGATTTTAGCGCCAAAAAAATTTCGAAAGTTTTTGTTAATAAAAAAGACTGGAACGTTACTCATATTTATAGGCTCAATACTCAATGAGTTTTAAATTTTTTATGGATTCTAAAATAGGACTAAAAGTACTCAAAACAATTCTAGTTTTGATTCGCAAATAAACGTTTTCTTGTATTAGACTGTAACATTGCAGGCGATTTTGCGGCACATTTCAAGGTCATCAAAAACAATAACAGTTATAAAAACGATTAAATCTTTTGACTGAATTTACTTTGATTAGATATAATATATTTGAGAAATCCAAATATTGAGAAGAAAAACGATATATAATGCATTTTTCTTACCTTTTTGTTGAACTCAGTATTTTTATTAATTTTTTAATTGATTTGAGATATTAAGGAACTTAGCGCAAAAAGTCAGACAAGAGATTATTCTATTGGTTTAACAGTTATGCTGCTAGATAATATACAACACATATGAACTAAAAA
Organism: Toxonevra muliebris; assembly: GCA_963691655.1. Taxonomy (NCBI): domain Eukaryota; kingdom Metazoa; phylum Arthropoda; class Insecta; order Diptera; family Pallopteridae; genus Toxonevra; species Toxonevra muliebris. The sequence goes on from OY829326.1 coordinate 85,190,250, forward strand.
TTATTGAACGGTATTTACAAAAAATTGTAGTGGTTTCGTTTTAGAAATTCTCGGCCATATACATAATACCTATGTATATAAAAAAAATATATAAAAAATGTAGATATCGATTTAAAACTTATGCAATGGGAAATAATGTGCATTTTTATTATGAGAACATTTTATTTTTACCAGTTCTTGAAAAATTTTCAATTTTGGATTGTGCCACTTTTATATTTACGGTACGATATATGCAAGTGTTGTACATATTACAAGGTGAACAGAACTAGATATACAATATATAAATTTTTTGAATGTTTGTTAGTTCTTTTTGACTTTAATTAAGAGAGATAAAATGTCGACCGACCCCCTGTTCAACAGTTTATGGTATGTATTTCTAAATATACATTAGCTCCATCTAATTATACATACCGTATTTTCAAAACAGTACAAGTTATACTGTTTAATTTTGATTGAATTTTCATTTAGTACTTTGTATTGGAAATTTTTAAAAGTATCGAATTTCAAACCACATTTCGTCTATTCCATTTTTAATACAACTTACTTTTTGCCAAAAAATTACTAAGACTGAACAATTTTCTAATTTGTAAAGTATTTTGAAAATATGTTTACAATTCTTGATTACTATGAAAGCTAACTTTGCCCACAGAATATACCAAATTTTAAAAACATTGTACCAATGTACCAAGCGCAGAAAAATGGAAAAAAATTTACCAGTTTTGGTAGAATTGTACCAAAGTGGCAACCGTGAAATGATAAAAGTATCGAGAACTCAAAGTATCGATTACCAATACCATTTCCCTAGTAGTGAGTGAAAAAATAAAGTGTTAGCGTATTTTCACACAAAAAATTAGTAAATACAATAACAAAACAAATTTTATAACAATTATAACTTTTGAGTTGGTAAATTTATTTATAAAGGGTTTTTCAATGGGGACATAACAATTTCGCATTAAAATACAAACGCACCCTTAAATTGTTTTTTCACTGCTTGTCACCTTCAACTGATCCGGCTTACCGACTGAATTTCAATAGTCAAAGTAGGGTAGCCAAACGTACTGATTTGGCCAGTACATGTCCTGATTTCTGAAAATGTCGAAATGTTATCGAAAATATACTGATTTTTTGTATTTTGTACTCAAGAATGATAGAAATAAAGATTAAGACTTGCGCATGTCCGTTACTTTGTTTACATTTTTTTGGCAACCAGCTGATATGGTTGTGACGTCACACCAGAAGAAAAAATTTATTTTTGTTTGAAAATACTGAGCACTAAACTGTTTAAAAAGAAGTTGTTGTGGTAAATTGTTGCTATTATAATCACAACAAAACAAAAATTTACTGTGTTTTGTGGAGTGAAAACTTTTTATTTCATCAATTTAAATAATATTGTCTGAAATCCTTCCAATGAAATTCATTAACAACGCTTGGAAAAAGTTCAAAAGAGATTTTTGAGGTATGCTCTTTCCTCTTTAAGATTCGAAGAACCAATTCCATCTTATAAATCCCGATGCCTGCTTATTAGCTTAGACTCTTTAGTAAACCGGAGAATGATACAATCGTGTTTGTGTACGACATCATTTGTGGTATCATAGACTCTTATCACCTGGTGAACTGATTTGTTTCAACATACCTGGTTGAAGTTTGCGGAATTTCAATATTTTCTACATAAAATTACATAGATTATTATCTATTTGTTTTAATAAGCTTAACTAAATATTAGGGTGATTCCATGGTAACTTGCGTTATATTAGAAACAAACTCAAATTTTATTACCAATTGAATGCAAAAAAACACGGCAGTGGTTTCTATTTTAGTTATAACTTATAATTCATTAAATTTACTTCAAATTTTTGTGGAAATGAAGAACATGTTTTTTTGGCTGTCATGCTGTCAGATACTCAAGGGGACCAACATGTGTTTCGACACGTGCCGTAATTGAGTGATCGGATGGTAGTGTGGTCTATCACCTCCTCGTGGTGACAGCTAGAAACAGCTGCATATCAGATAATGGTTGCCCTGACATTGGCAGGCATTGGCAATGACAGGGAATTTCTGGTATCAGATATGGAACTGGATAAGAATAGATCAGGCATCTTAAATAAAAACTTCCCTAATCCAGGGTGTTATGCGAACCGTGCCGGTTGGTTTGGCAGCCAGGGGATTAACACTAGTAGACTGGCGTAAACATATCCTAATTCTGCTTTTTCGTAAGTACTTGTACTTATGAGAAACCAGCACGTAGGATTCGTGTGCGTCTGATACTGGTGTTAAGTATAGGTGTTAAGTAGACTTTCCATGAGATAGGGTAACCCATGGATAACGATATCATTTTCCCTTCTTTTTACTTAGGTCACTGAAACGCCTTGTCGAAGTAGGTGACCGTACGAACAAGATGATATGAATACAAACAAAAACCGAAGCTACTGCAGCAGCAAACAACAGCTCACCCTCAAGAGGTGGCAACAACAAATCCCCTCCGGAACAGCCTCCACGGCACCCATACCTTTGTGTCTGAAGTTGGAAGAGAGCCCAGAGCTTGGACGCTTCCCACGACTTCTAGGACTGGTGCTGGCAAAGCAACAGCTCCTACAGTCAAAGGAACGTCCAGAGCTGGGTCGCCTCCTACAACCTCAAGACGTGCCTTGTCCTCTGCGCATGGGATATTCGGACCAAGACCCATCGAGCGTTTCTAAAAATATATTCTTCTTTTTCCTTTTCATTTTATCACGAACCTGAGACCACTTCTCCACCGAGATAGCTGGCAACGCAGAGATTGTTATTCGTTTTCGTTTATTTAAATTTTTTTTTTATTGATTGTAAAGTAGAGTCGCGGTAGTTTCGATAAAATTTAAACAGCGAAAGTGACGGTGACAAATTGGCGCCCAACGAACGGCATTCATTTATTCAGAAATTTAAATTGAGAATCGGAATTCTCACGAACTTGTAGTTTTGTGTTCTTTTTTAATTTTTTTTATATAATTTAGTGAATTGTTTCACTAATAATTTTTTTCCTTCCAGAAGAAAATTACTTTGAGTTCCAGCGGTTTGAGCATCAGCAGTCGGAGGAGTAAAAAAAAATTGTGTGCCCAACTTTGTCCGGGAAACTTGGTTGGTGGTTTTGGTTTTGCGTTCGGTGAGTCCGTTCCATTTTATCATTATTTTTTTCTTTTCTTTTAATTAAATTAAATTTTTTTTTTACTTTAATTTTTTTAAAAACTTTTTTATTAAATTTTTTTTTAATTTTAATTTTATTCTATTCGGTTTAATTAAATTCTACTTTTTTAAATTTTTTATTAAATTTTTCTTTAATTTGATTTTGTTTGGTATAATTTAAAATTAAAGTTAATTTAAAGTTAATTTTTTGTTTGTTTTTTTTTCGTTTCTCGTCTTATTAAAAAATTTTATTTTAATTTTGCTTTATTATAACTATTATTATTTTTATTATGAGACGTCGGACTCAAGGAGGTACGGAGTCCATTGGAGTTTATGTTGCCGCAATGAAAGGGATGTTCGGCAGGCTTTCCGAACCATTATCCGAGCGTCGGATATTAGGGTTGATTATGGCGAATCCTTCGCCTTTCTACCAAACTCAGCTGGGCTGGGCTGAGCCGAAATCGGAATTGGTTTCCCTCGGACATCGGCTGGAAGCAGTTCGGACAAACGTGGAATCATTTGTTCCACCACCCAGTAGTCGGTCGAAGAACCTACTGGAACCGGATCTCGCGTACGTGTCGATTGGACCAGATGTCGCGGAACTTATTGCGCCACTCCGGGATCAACGATTGGCGCGTCGGATACAGGCACCAACACAGTCGAAGCTTGCGTCGTTCCGGTGCTTCAAGTGTAAGCGATTTGGACATGTGTCGGCGAACTGTCCCAATGGAATAAAATGTTACGGTTGCGGAAGAGCGGGCGTAATGAAGCGGGATTGTCCTCGGCGTACTGCGGGCCAACGGACCATTACGGATATTCCAAATAATCGGAATAATGGAGGCAGTGCTTCTGCCATGGGTCGGACGGGCCCTAGAAGGGATAATCGTATCCCAAATAATTCGGGATATGTGGTGCGAGCTCCTGCGGCACCAGGGCAGGAGACTCGTCGGAGTTAGGTAGATTGCCTGCGAGCAATCAGATGGTGTTAGGTATTAGGCCTTCTCCTTTAGATCGAGAAGTTGTTTGTCTAGGTTTTGCGTTTTCAGAAAATGAATCGGATAGTAGGCCATATTTAGGAGTTAAAATTTTTGGCGTGCTAATTAGGGCTTTATTGGATCGGGTGCAACGCGCACCATATTCGGGCGCCATGGATGGGAGATTTTAAAATCGTGGGGTATTAAACCCAATTCGTGTAGTATTCGCGATGTAGTATTGGCGGATGGAGAGCGGGTACCGGTCGAGGGTACAGTATCACTACCAATCGAGGTGGAGGGCAAGTCTAAAGACGAGGACTTTGCCCTTGTCCAAGAACCCTGGGTGGTAGGGGATAACATCTGATAACCCAGATGCTGTATTACAATCCAAAATAATCACAATGCTTATATTCTGTCTAATTACAGCGACAAGTATACAGTGACGGTAGCGCTAGAGACGCAGAAACATACCATTTGACTGGTCTCTAGCTATGTGGCTCACAATCAACTCGGACCACCATCACATGACACACTACGCAGAGCGATCTCCGAGGCTGCTAGGCGCAAAGCCATCATCGTTCTCGGAGCGGACGCCAATGCTCACAACACAATATGGGGGAGCTCAAACATCAATGATAGGGATGAGTCACTTTTCAATTACATTGTTTATACAAACCTAGATATCTGTAACGTAGGCAACGAACCTATTTTTATAACTTCGGTGAGACGGGAGGCTCTAGACTTAACTCTTGTGAGCAAACGATGGGCTCACTTCATCAAAGACTGGAGGGTCTCAAAAGAACACTCCTTCTCTGACAATCAATATATTGAGTTCCGTCAGGATATTCAAACTCCAAGCGTAGCTCCTTTCATGAACAGAAGGAAATCTGATTGGGTGAAGTATCAAGCTGCCCTTTTGAAAAAACTCCCAATTGTTAACCCTTCCATCCCCACATCGAGATATCTATTGGATGAGGTAGTAGAAAATTTAACCAATGCCTGCAACAAGGCGTCCAGCGCTTTATGTCCTATAAAAAAACCTAGGGGAAAGCTAAACCTCCATATTGGTCTGATGAGATCATTCTCATAGATCATGGCTCTGCTATAAAGATAGCCTTAGAATTTTTAAGAAACAGTTTTGGGAGGGATACTGCAACAATGTTGAGGGTGTCTCCGAAGCAAGGTGTCTGTGTAAAAGCCCAGCTTCCAGTCCATCAACTCCTAGCTACATTTTAAAGCCAAACGGAGAGGGGACCATGTCGAGTCTCGAGACTCTTGAACTCCTTGTCGATACTCACTTTCCCGGTTGCTCGCAGTCGGGAAGCAATGAATCGACGGACTCACCAACAACTCGCTCGCCCCTAAAATTCTTAGTAAGGAAAAGATACATTGGGCCGTTTAAAGCACCTGGGCCGGGTGGTATTATTACAGCCGAGCTACAGGCAGCCTTAGAAATTATCATTCCTTGATTAGAAGTTATATTTAACTGTTGCTTACAACTAACCTATATTCCGAAACTATGGACGAATACTAATGTAGTCTTCATACCCAAGGGAGGGAAGACTTCTCATAACAAAGCAAACGACTTCCGACCGATTAGTTTAACTTCATGTCTCTTGAAGACTCTTTGTAGATACTTTCATAAGGCAAGATATAAATCCCAGAACTATATCTACATCACAACATGCTTACACTAAGGGCAAGTCAGTAGAAATTGTCCTTCATTCCCTAGTCCACAGTATCGAAAAATCTTTGGTTCTAAAACAGTTGACTCTAGTTGCTTTCCTCGATATAGAATGAGCCTTCAATAATGTTCTTCCCAGTGCTATAACAGCATCATTGGGCAAGTTGGGTCTGGATAACACTTTAGTTAGCTTTGTTGAGACTCTGCTCATGAAAAGGATGATAAGTTCCACCCTAGGTAGCTCATCTTTAAATAGGACGGTGGTAAGAGGCACAAGCACAAAATAACCACCTTTAGTACTCCTACTCTTAACGGTGTCTCTCTAAGGTTAGCGGAACAGTCGAAATATCTGGGACTCATCCTTGATAGAAAACTAAGCTGGAAAGCCAATTCTCTTTATAGGGTACAAAAGGCCAATGTTGCCATTTTCTCGTGTAAAAGAGCAGTGGGCAAAAGTTGGGGTATGGAACCTCGGATTGTTCACTGGCTCTATACGGCAGTTATTAGACTAATTCTCTTTTATGGTGCTATGGTGTGGTGGACAACTCTTCAGAAAGAAGTCCACCTTAAGGCTTTGGCAAGGCTCAAAGAACTGCATCATTGTTAATCACAGGTGCCCTAAGGACAACCTCTTCCTTAGCCATGAATACCATTCTTTACTTAACCCCTGTTGATCTTTTTGAGAAACAGGTCGCGGCCAACTCGGGTATTCGGTTAATTCGGTCTGATCCATTTATAGGACATTACAAAATTCTTTCGGAATTTACCATTTTATCCAACCACATTGATTACACCCTCCCAACACCCTTCTTCAACAACCACTTTATCACTTCCATTCCGAGAGAGGATATGATTGAGAGTCGGTGCCAGCAGAAGGATGCGGTGTATTTTTACACCGATGGATCCAAAGTGGATGGAACGGTAGGGGGGGGGGGGGTTTCTTGGAGCAGTTAGGGGTACACTTATCCTTTCGTCTGCCTGACCACTGCAGCGTCTTCCAAGCTGAGGTCATGGCTATACAGGTGGTAGGGAACTGGCTGAAATGCAATTACGTATCTGCTCATGATATATTAATTTTCAGCGACAGTCAACCTGCTATCAAATCCCTAGCCAGTATATCACTGACCTATAAAGTGGCTCTTGGTAGTCGGCGATTACTCAATGAAGTAGCCGATGAACTCAACGTACACCTCGTATGGGTTCCAGGTCACAGTGGCATACTTGGAAACAATAAAGCTGTTGAACTAGCTAGATAAGGCACACAAATGCCTCTACTACAATTAAAAAACTACCCGGGTATCCCACTGGCAACCTGCAAGCTTAATGTTCAAACGGAATTCTTGAACCAGGCGAAGGTGAGATGGCAGACAGGACGCACATGCAAAATCACCAAGCAGGTATGGCCAGAGTACAACCCCAAACGCTCTAAGAAGCTACTATCTTTCAGCAGAAGACAAATTTACAAAGCCGTGGCAGTAATAACTGGACATTGCCTTAGGGGTGCGCACGCAGCAAGATTGGGTGTGCCCTCAAGTGTGCACAGAAGTTGCAGGGATGAAGAGGAGGAGCAATCCCTTTCACACTTCTTAGGCTATTTGTAGGAAAAATGCCCTGGGTCAATATTTTCTAGACGACCTGTCCGACTTGGGGTCAACTGACCTAGGGAACCTACTTAATTATTTAACTAAGTCCAAGTGGTTCGATTAATCTTGGTCTTTCAGTGTTAAGGGGGTGGATGGTTATTAGCACCCACGTGGTAACACAACGGGCCGTATCTGGCCTAAGTGTGTCCTGATGGACAGCCACTTAACCTAAATACTTTTATAACTAAAAATTAAAATTTAATGGTAACTCGCGATACATTTTGCACACAAATTCTGCGAAATTGCACACATCAGCTACTTTTCGTTAATTGAGTATTGTTAAGAATTGAAACAATTATGATATGCAAAAACAATTACAAAAATATTTCACATAAAATTATAGATAGTTCATATTATGTATGTTAACTCGCGTTACTTCTAAATCATATGTAATTAATTCCATAAAAATGAAAGATATAACACGAAATTTTGTTTGAACGATCGAGTATACCAAAATCTAAAATTACATATGGGCAACTCATGTCAGCCGGCCCAGAGCTCTACCCAAAATTGTGAGCAATGAAAAGATTCTGTATTCGCGAATAAGTTATTAATTTCTTTCTTGAAATGGGAAAAATATGCTCTGAGTTCAATTTTGGGTTCGCTAATTACGAATCAGAAGCCGGATTTTAAAAATTCAAAATGGCGGATCCAATATGGCGGACAAATTTTTTAAAATTCATTGGATTTGTTTGAAACTTGTTAATCGGAGGTTTTTGAGGTCGTTGGTTCTGAATCTGAAACTGGATTCTCGAAATTCAAAATGGCGAAACTAATTGGCGGACGAATTAAAAAAAAATCGATGGATTTCTATGAAACTTGGTAATTGGGGGTTTTTGTAGCCGCTGATCACAAATATATAGTCCGATTTTTCAAATTCGGATAGGTCGATCTAATAGAGCTGCTTTTTGAATGATTTTGATTATGATTCAGGCTTTGAATTGATAGTAAAAAAAAGGCTTAGAAATCTCAGTTTGGAACTACTTATGGACAAAGCTTTAATATTTTCTTTTAATCCATTAAGCCTGAATTATTCCCACAGATTTAATTTTTATAATTTGATGTCGAAATTTTAAAATTAATAATAGCGGCCCAATATAGCCTATCGAAAATTTAAATGAAAGGAAAAGTAGGAAATGATACGGCTTTGCAGGAGTTGAAAATTATCCAGACAATACAGACAAGATAAAAAAGCTTCGAAAATTGAAGTGGAGAAATAATCAAGCCGTTAAAAGCAAGAGTCGAAAATGATCCGGCCATTGAAGGCAACAGTAGATTTCAACGAATTTATGGTACAGGGTTTATACCACTAAACGTTAAAGGGTTATTATTTATGTTTGAATATCTGCATATATGCAATTTTTTCTCTGATGCTACAATAAACGATTGTAAATTTTTAATTTCGCAGGTGCTAGAGAAATTTTCTTAGTAGGTTAGGTTACGTTAGGTTTGGAAGGCGTGTGCGAAAATATACATATATCGCTCATTTACTAGAAGACACGGTTTTCGAGTTAATGATACAGTTAATGTGTAAAAATTTCATATTAAGTAATATCTTGTATAATCTGGGCGTGAGAATTATAAGATTTCTTCTTTTTTTCAATTGAAAACTTTAAACGCGTTTTCTGCAAAATCGCGTTTTTCGAGTTATGACAGTCTCAGATTTGGCTTAAATTTTGCCTATGGTTTTATTTTAGACCAAACCCAACAAAAAGGTATACAAAAAAATTCTGGTACAGTTTTCACCGGAGTTGCCAGAGCGTACCAAATCTCCGAAATTGACTGTATCACAGAATTTCTAATTTTATGCGGTGTTAAAATATTAAAATACTCATATCTCTCGAACTATTTGAGTCACCACCTCGAATAAAAAGCCAAAGAAAAGGTAATTTAGTCTTCTTAAAGGAACACTAAATTTTATATTTATATATATATCCGCACTTCCACTCGGAGACTTAATTGTCCATTGTGATTGCCCACATTTAATTGCCCAGAGGAGGCACCTCTCTAACCACGGCTCTTTACGGAGCATCTCTGATATACGGCCGTCTCTGAGAGTAACGATGGCCTTGCTGTGGTATGGGGCGCTGCCACGGTTGACCTTCCCTTTCCCCTTATCTTTATATAGGTTGCCGTGCATTCTGATTCGTCAGGATGCACAGCTTCGCCCTGGTCAAACAGGAGGAGCAGGTGACCGGACGAAACAGAATGAACAATAACAACCAAAACCCAAACGAAGAAGTCTCTCGAGTCTACGACAGAGAGCGCATCCTGGAGGAGAGTGGGGTCGTAATTTTTACAGCCAACTCTTCTTTGGTGTCCGGAGTTGTGAACCCTGCTCCGGCTGAAGTAGATATGTGTATAGACGTCACAAATGTGGCTGACATACCTGCTACTGAAGTCGGCGTATTGGGACCACAACCGTCTCGCACTATGGGACGCAGATGGAGGAGGATTAGGTCGGATAACAGACGTAAGGAGGCTTCGGCTACTACTCTGGTTGAAGACCCAATTATGGCAAACGCTTCAAAGAGGGTAAGCTCTGCTGAGGTTACACAAACCGATGCAGAGGTTCCCCAGAGAAGCCAAGCCTCTTCCTCCAGACGTGCTCACGTAAAAAGAACGAAGACTGATACTGCCAGCGCTACCATCTCATGCATGGTGGGCGTGCAGAAGGGAGGCTCTAATACTCTCCAAAGTATTAACGCCACCTCTGCGACGCCTACTGCTGCTTGCAATGATAACGTGAGGCTACATCAGTCTTCTTCTAACTTTGCAAATACTGCGCAACCTATCGACGTTGATTTCACTCCTAGTACCTCGAGGGGTCTTTCTAGGAACTCCATTGTTATGGAGGAGGTCAAGCTCGATAGACATCCTATCACAGCAAAGTCTGCGAAAGCCGGGCCAACTTATAGTGAGGCCGTGGCTAAAGCGCTCCCTATTGCTGTGATAGGAAAGGCTGGGCTCAACCAACAGGTGCGTGATGCAGAGCTCAAGCACTGCAAAACCCAACTGATGCGAGCAGTGATATCCGCTGGCCCTGATGCAAACGCAAAATGCTATGAGGTGATCAATGGAACCCTAAGGGTGAAGTGTTAATCCCAAGCCAATTTCGATTGGATCAGGGCAGCGGTGTCCAGGATGCCCAGTAAAGGGAGTACCAAATTCACTGTTTACAGTGGAAATGAGACTCCCAGAAGGAAAGCGATCTGCTGGATTTCAGACCCTGATCTGTCGACAGCAGATGTGCTTTCCTGTTGGAGTGCCCAGAACCCAGGTATTGACACAAGGTCTTGGAAAGTCCTTTCGCACAAGAAGAGCAAGAACCGGGAGAATAAAGACGGAGCTTCTCTTGTTGTGCTAATGGACCAAGCCTCAGTTGATGTTCTGGAAACTAGGTACAACAATCGCCTCAGCCTCTTCTTTGGAGTGGTTACCTTCCACATTTATCCAAAATGAGTGGTTCTGACGATCCTATCCGTTACTGTGCACTCACAGTAACGGAGATAAATCTGCAACACTCTAAGACGGCTACTGCTCTTCTATGTAAACGCCTATCCATGTTGCATACATTCCCTCACATAACAACAATCCAAGAACCTTGGTCCATAAAGGACGCATCTGCGGACTTGGTGAGTTGAAGGGGCGCACGATTCTATACGATGAGAGTTCTAACAGACCTAGAACCTGTCTTATAGCATCTCCTCATCTTACAATTACCAAACTTGGTCAGTTTTGTGGCCAAGATATAGTAGCTGCTAAGGTGAGTTTTCAGGACAATCGAGAATGGAAAAATTTTGCGATTGCTTCTGTCTACTTTTTATACGATGCAATTTCAACACCACCGCCAGCGATGGTTGTTGAATTTGTGGAGTACTGTGAAAGGATGAATTTGGGACTCATATTATGTTGTGACGCTAATGCACAGAATGTTATCTGGGGCAGCAGCAAGTGCAACGTAAGAGGGACCCATCTTCTCAATTACATACTGTCTTCTGGGCTGAACATACAAAACGTTGGGAACCAACCACACTTTTGTGACACCTACTAGACATGAGGTTATTGACCTAACTCTTTCGAATGAAAGGTTAGTGCAGTCAATTACAAACTGGAAGGTCCTTAGAGATGATTCTCTATCGGACCACAGATATATCGAATTTCAGTATGGCGTTGAAGTTAATCCTTTACCGTCCATAAGAAATCCGAAAAAGGCGGATTGGGCAAAGTTTAGGGAAGAACTGGCTTCATTAAGCTGTGCTCTACCCCCTAAACTACGTAATTGGCAAGGTTTGGAAGCAGCGGTTGAAAATCTCACCTCTGCTCTTCAGACCAGCTTTAAGCGCACCTGTCCCCCTCGCCAACCTCTTGCTAAAATTCCTGTTCCGTGGTGGAGCAAGGAGCTGCAAGCCCTGCGGGTTGAGTCGAGAAAACTTATCAACAGGGCTCTCAAGACTGAGAGTATAAAAAGCTAATTCGAGATTCGAAAAAAGCCTCCTTTAGAAATTTCTGTAGCGGTATTGAAACTTTGTCTGAAACAGCTAGGTTGGCGAAAATCCTCAAAAAGGGTCAAGCCAACCGACTGTGTTCACTCAAAAAATCTGATGGCACTTTCACGGAATCAAAAAGTGAGATGATTAGCTTAATGCTTGAATCTCACTTTCCGGGCAATCAGGTCTCTGTTGTTTAACATCACATTTTTCCGGAAGTGGAGAGCGTTAATTCGACAGTTTCGCAGCGCAACTGGTGGGTTGCCAGGACAGTGGCGAATGAAAACGCGATTAGGTTTGCTATTGCTTCCTTTGACAGTTTCAAATTGCCGGGTCCGGATGGTATACTGCCAGTTGCTCTGAAAGAGGGTATGGTGCAATTGCTACCGGTTTTGAAGAAGATCTTCATCTTCAGTTTGGCTCTGGCTCACATACCTCAACAATGGAGGTTGGTAAAAGTTGTTTTCATTCCAAAAATTGGAAAGGACAACTATACCAATCCCATTTCCTACGAAAATGTCTTGAGCGCTGTGTTGAGCACCGCATCCGTAGTGAGTCGTTATTGTTACATCCTCTCTCTTCATTTCAGCATGCTTACCTATGTGGAAAATCTTGTGAGACGAAAAATCTGGTAGGCCGGATTGAGCAACAGGAAAGAATACTGTTGGAAATAAAACAAAAAGATCACGAAGTTTTAATAGCTCTTGCTTTTATTTGCACCTAAGTGCTTTATGCATGCTAATTCCTATCGTTGTGAAGAATAAGCGATCGAGATAAGCGAATGAGATAAGCGAATGAGCTTTAAAAATCTAGAAATTCAATATAATTCAATTACAAATTTCAACTCAATTTTCAATATTCACAATACCTTAGTTTCTAATTATTTAATTTCAAAATGGTTAATTAAAACCATGTGCGCACTGCAAGAGTAAAAATGAGAAAAGGAAAGAACGAAAGTCGTTCGTAAAAAGGTAGAAAATGAAATACAGAAAATAAGAATGTGCGCATGGTTGTAAATTTATGTTGTTGCTCGTACTTCTATTCACGGTTGCCTTAATCGGTAACAATCTCCCCCCGGTAAGCGACCGATCCGTCTGAGCTTGCCTGATCTTTGCCGATGTCGAGCACTGCTAATTTTACCGCTGGTCTTTCCAGAACGCCTTGCTTAGTTTTGACCTTGGCTCGTCTCACCTGACCGTCTTTCGCAAGCGTCGTTTCGATGACTATTCCTTTTAACCAAGTGTTTCTTTCTGCATTTTCATCAACTATGAGGACGACATCTCCTGTAGAGATAGGTTTTACCTTTGTAAACCATTTGCTGCGGCGTGTCAGTGTTGGAAGCATTTCACGGACCCATCGTCGCCAGAATTTATCGTAGCAAAATTTTCACTTTGTCGCAGGCACATTTTTAAGTCTATATTTTCTGCTTTGCAAAATGGCTTGGCACCACTCGAACTACCCAATAAAAAATGATTCGGAGTTATGGGCTCCTGGTCTTCAGTGTCGAGCGATACGAATGTCAGCGGTCGTGAATTTATAACCGACTCAACTTCAAGTAATGCTGAACGCAAGCTTTCATCAGTAAAGCGTTTTGATGGTGAAATCTTATAGAGCACTGATTTTGTAGTTCTAATTAATCGCTCCCACGCTCCCCCCATATGGAGTGCCGCTGGTGGGTTGAACTTCCAGACGATCCCCTTGTGAGCAAGTTCGCTTTGCATTGTAGAAGAGTTTAAATTGCGTAGTTCTTCCCTCAAGAAATTATCTACGCCTCGAAAATTTGTGCCGTTGTCGCTATAAATTTCTGCAGGAATGCCGCGCCTGGCGATGAAATTCCGTAAACACATTAAACAAGAATCGGTACTAAGGCTATGCGCAATTTCAATGTGCATGGCTCTAGTCGTTAAACACGTCAACATGACACCCCATCTCTTCTTGGCTTTACGATTTTCTGTCACTATCATAGGCCCGAAATAATCAATGCCCACAAAAGTAAAAGGCCGAGCAAATGCCGCAAGTCGAGCTGCTGGTAATGGTGCCATTTGTGGGGCTTGTGGAAAGGCATTAGCAATTTTGCAAATTTGGCAGTTACGTCGTACGGCTTTAAACAATGACCGCAGTTTTGATATATAAAATAGTTGTCGTACTTCGTTCAGTGCTGTCTCGTGCTGAATATGGTAAAAACGCTGATGATAGTGAGCTACTATTAAATAAGTAACCCGATGATGCGGTGGAAGAACAATAAAATCGTACTGAGGTCTGCATGCTGCCAAGTATGTTGCTCTATTTTTAATTCTGAGGAGGTCGTTGCCATCCATATATACCTGCAGTTTGCGCAATGGACCGTTTTTACAAACTTGTTTCCCAGATTTTAATGCTGCCCAGTCATCAAACTCTTCCATTTGTACACTTTTGAAAATGCAAATTTTCGCAGCATCAAAATGTTGTGCTGTCAGAAGCAGAGGATTTTGCCGTGCTGCGTTGATACGGTGTCTAAGCTTTTCGATATATAATAGCCAGTTTGCCACTGCTCGATATAATCGTATCCAATTTGAAAAGTAGTTAAAGTTTATTTTTTGTTTTCGTACGTTGTGGTACAAAAATCGAGATCGAATCTCACTAGTGTTAGCTGGGCCTAAATCTGTATTTTGGGGCCATTCGTTCTCGTTTTGTAAAAGAAAATCAGGACCACTTATCCATTGTTGACTGACTTCAAGACTTGGCCTAGCTTTTGTGGCAATGTCTGCAACGTTCATCTTTGTTGGTACCCATCGCCACTCTTTGATTTCAGATGTTTCATGGATTTCAGCAATTCGAAACATGACGTATTGTTGAAACTTTCGTGGATCACCCCGTAGCCACTGTAGCACAGTTTTCGAGTCGCTCCATATATAGCGTTTTTCGAAGCGTATTTTGTGTGCTTTTTCAATATTGCTCATTAGACGCGTACCGATCACCGCTGCCTGCAGTTCCATACGAGGTATTGAAAGCGGACGTAATGGAGCGACCTTCGACTTGGCTGCTATCAACCTTATGACAATTTTGTTACCAGCTTCAATACGAAAATATGTTACTGCTGCATACGCATTTTCGCTTGCGTCTACGAACGTATGCATTTGAACTTTGCAGTTCTCTTCGTTCAAGTGTGGTGAGTAATTTCGCGGCACAGTTATGTTGGTGATCATTGGAATATATGCCGTCCAATTTTGCCACTTTGACATTAGTTCTTCTGTAAGAGGCTGATCCCAATCAATACCGCTTCGCCAGATGTCTTGAATGAGAATTTTTAGGTACGATGTTAAGCAAGCAATCAAACCCAGTGGGTCAAAAATCGACATTAAAATTTGTAATACTTCCCTTTTTGTGGGTATAACTCCTTCGCTGAAAACATTGCGCCTTAGCCGCACGAACTTCAAAATATATTTAAATACATCTGCTCGCGGGTCCCAGTACATGCCAAGAATTTTTTCAAAATGTACTGCATCTGCAGCGCAATCGAAAGTTTTGTTTTCTGGTTCGTCTTCGCTGTGCAAGGCCGCCAACACCTCTGACGAATTGCTTGACCAGTTACGAATATGGAAGCCACCTTGAGCATGAATATCACGCACAGCTTTGGCCAGGCTAATAGCTTCTTCAACTGTCTGAGTCGAATCAATAAAATCGTCGACATAATGATGATTTGTTATAGCATTCGCTGCCCGAGGATTTAGAACGACGTGCTTTGAAGCATTCAGGTCACGCACATAGTGCGCAATACACGGTGAGCAGCAAGCACCAAAACTTAAAACATTCAATTTGTAAACATCAATGGACTCGTCGTTGTCATTGCGCCATATAAAGCGCTGAGCATTCGTATCTGCTTCTCTTAATTTAATGCTATGAAACATTTCAGCGATGTCGCCACAAACTGCAATAGCTCCCATGCGAAAGTTGAACAAAATATTGATGAGTGGTATCAGCATATCAGGACCCTTCATTAAAAAACTGTTAAGCGAATATCCACCAGATTTAGCTGCGGCGTCCCATACGAGTCTGATTTTGTTTGGTTTGTGGGGATTACGAACAATAAATATTGGCAGATACCATATTTTTCCGCTGTGCTCATTGATTGCGTTTTCTGGCAGCTTCGTCGCATAGTTTTTTGCTACCAAGTTCTCGATTTGTTGTTGTATGTTGCGTTTTAGCGCTGGATCTTTAGCCATTTTGCGTTGAAGAGAATTCAGCCGATGCAATGCTGTGGGCAAACTATTGGGTAGCTCTATCACATCATTTGACCAAAGTAAGCTTGCAACATAACGATTTCCTTGCATTTCGCAGCCCTGTAAGATTTCCATCGCCCGTCGATCTTCATTTGACATGATGTTTGATTTTGGTGCCGTTATGCCGATGTTTTCGTTGATTACAAACTCTTTCACTAAATCGTGTAATTCGTTATTGCCATTGCAGCAGCATCTATGCAAATTTAGACCTCTGCGATTTCCTACAACACTGCCGCCGCCGAACACCGTCCATCCCAATCTTGTTTTCGCTGCTATAGGCTCTTGCCAGCCGCCTTCACGAACTTTTAACGCAACGATGAGGTTGGGGTTGTTTACTCCTATAATTAACATTGGCTCAACATCATTGTAGCTTGGCAATGGAATATCTCGTAAGTATGGATATCTATTTTTAATTTCATTTGATACCAAAGACTCTGCAGACATACGTAAATTTTTCACTGTGTGGATATTTCGCAACGGAAATATTTTCGCACCATTAGTCGCCGCTGATATTTTCAAGTCCAGGCGTTTTGAATCTGTTTCTTGTCGATTTATGTTCCCAGTCCATTGTATACATAAGGGATCGGAAACACCAACTTCACCTAGTTCGTCAGCGAGACTTTGCTCAATTAGACTTAATGTTGAACCGTCATCCATGAATGCGTAAGTGGCTATAGTTTTATTTTTACCATACAGTGTTACCGGCAAAATTCGAAAGTACGAGTGACTGCTAATATTTGAGCGATGGTTATTTAAAACGCTGTTTGAGCTGTTGTTTGAAACTGGTTTCGAATTGTGAAGTAGCATGTGATGCCGAATTGTGCAACCATCGACTCCACACAACTTATTGCTATAGCAGCGACGTGTATGCATGCCTAGACACTGACGGCATAATTTCTTGCTTTTTACCATGTTCCATCTTCCGTTTGTTGACAGTCCTTGAAAATTTACGCATTGATAAACTTTGTGTTCTTCACTGCATATTGGGCACTTGGGCGTATCCTTTGAGGCTTCTTGTTGCTTCGGCACATCTGTTGGTTTATGCGTATGTAGTTGAGCATCTTTTCTATTTGGCTTGTCGCTAGTATTGAGTATAGCTGGAGTTGTGACTCGGCATGCCGCCTCCGCCAAAGTGGAAAGCCAGTTGGAGAAATCCTGTAGACTTGGACCCTGAATGTCCATCGAATAAATTGCCCAATTCAGCTTTGACTCTTGCGTGAGCTTGTCAATAAATTCTTGTAGCAGTATCGGGCTGTTTAAATAGTTAGTCAACTTGCTGGCATGTATAGTTGCAACAATATTTTTGATTGCGAATGCAAAATCGATGAGTTGGTCTAGTTTGCCTTTAGGTGCAGGTAAATGACGTGCCTTTTCTATTAGATTTTTCAAAATGTGTTCCGGACGACCAAAGTACATTTTAAGAGTGCACATAACATCAGGCACCATGTCTGGCAGCACCAGCAGATTTCGTACAACATCTCTTGCCTTACCACGTAAACTCTTCTGCAGGCGAATTAAATTTTCATGATTGGAGTAGCCTGCCATCTCAGTGCTTTGCTCGTAGGCACTTATAAATATATGCCACTCTTGCGGATCACCATTAAATGACGGCAAATCTTTTGACATACACTGCCGAGCCGCTAACTGTCTTGATGTTAAATTGCAACTGTTTATTGTGGTTGTTGTCAAAAGCTGATTTGCAGAATTTTCTGTGCTTTGCAAAAAATGTGGAAGTTCATTCTGTTGCGCTGCGTTACGCGATACGTTGTGACAAGCGGAATAAGATGTTGTGCACGCCGGTGCATGAACACTTTGATTGGGTCGCACGTCACCGACTATATTGCGCATAACTTCTTGTTGGATTGCGGTGGCCGTAGTGCCAATATTACACAAATTGGTTCCACACTCTTGGGTAGCGCCAATATCATGGTAGAAGTTATCGCCAACCATTTCATTTTCCTCCTCTTCGCATAATATTTTATATTTTTCTCGCAAGTATTCTTCTTTTAAACGCATTGTCTCTTCAAGCTGTTGCAACCGAAGCTGTTTAACTTTGTTGATACTAGACTGTTGCTGTGGTGAAGATTGAACATTGCCGCTGCCATCACTAGCTGATTGCTGAATTTGACTTGCAGACGGTGAAAGTATAGTGAGGTTATGATCACCACCACCATTTTGTACAACATTGTCCTCTGCATCTGCATTTTGCATGCTTGTGACACCTTCAGGGTGCGCCATTTAGATTTTTATAGAATACAAGTAAGATTTTTAAAGAAATGTTAGAAATAAAACAAAAAGATCACGAAGTTTTAATAGCTCTTGCTTTTATTTGCACCTAAGTGCTTTATGCATGCTAATTCCTATCGTTGTGAAGAATAAGCGATCGAGATAAGCGAATGAGATAAGCGAATGAGCTTTAAAAATCTAGAAATTCAATATAATTCAATTACAAATTTCAACTCAATTTTCAATATTCACAATACCTTAGTTTCTAATTATTTAATTTCAAAATGGTTAATTAAAACCATGTGCGCACTGCAAGAGTAAAAATGAGAAAAGGAAAGAACGAAAGTCGTTCGTAAAAAGGTAGAAAATGAAATACAGAAAATAAGAATGTGCGCATGGTTGTAAATTTATGTTGTTGCTCGTACTTCTATTCACGGTTGCCTTAATCGGTAACAAATACACTATTGGTATTTTTGTTGATATTGAGGGAGCTTTTGACAACTCGACTTTTGACGGCATGTGCACTGCAGCAGGTCAGCATGGAGTTGATCCGGTTCTTGTTAACTGGATTCGCTCAATGCTGTCACATAGACTTATGATGGTTCAAGCTGATTGTGGTCAATCTGTGACATGTGGCGTGAATAGAGGATGTCCCTAAGGGGGCGTACTCTCTCCACTGCTGTGGTGTCTGCTGGTTGACTATCTGCTTGTTTCCCTAAATGAGTCGGGTATCTACACACAGGCGTATGCCGATGACGTTGCCTGCTTAATTAATCACTGGCGAATCGGTCGGGTATATTTGTAGGAAGGCTCTGAATATGATTGACTCTTGGTGCTGCTCAAACGGGCTATCGGTTAACACTCTTAAAACTGGTGTTATTCTTTTCACCAGGAGAAGGAAAATTGATGGTCTCGTTTTACCAGTACTCAGAGGAATCACTATTCAGCTATCCCAAGGAGTGAAATATCTAGGAGTCATTCTTGATACCAAACTTCTTTGGCGTACTCATGTTGAGCTAAAGATATCCAAGGCATTGGCATCTTTTTGCCAATGTAAGGCTATTTTTGGCAAAACATGGGGCTTATCACCTTATAAAGTCTTATGGCTTTATAAGGCTATGATTCGCCCCATCATCACCTATGCATCCATAGTCTGGTGGAGCAGACTTAATGTTGACAGCGTTAGGAAAGCTCTTGCCAGACTTCAAAGGACTGTGGCCATTTGCTGTATGGGAGCTTTTCCTACAACACCTGGCCCATCCTTGGATACATTGCTCAACTTACCACCCCTTGATATTTTTGCTAAAGGAGAGGCTGTCAAAGCCATCTGTAGGCTTAAACGCAATGGGTATTGGTATGACACTTGCTGGGATATTGGTGACATTGTTGAAGGTACTGATATGGACCTAAAAGTTCTATCAATGCCATCCGATACAATGCCAACAATTCCAGTTTTAAAACAGCGCTATACAATACAAATTCCAGAGGCCCAAACTTGGTTTTTGCCGGGACCTGGGCCAGGAGTTGATTGTAAGCGTATTTTCACTGATGGCTCCAGAACAGAATTCGGTTCGGGTTCTGGAGTCTTTGTCTGGAGTTCTCTAACACCGCAGGATCTACTAAGATTTATTAATAAATCTGGTACAATGGACGTAAAAAAAAAAATAGACAGTTAAAAAAGCCCCAAACATTGAAGTCTGCTCATCTGCGCCTTGGACATTGACATAGAAAGTGAAGAATCGATTCTGTGTCTTTTTCATTATGACAACTTCTGCACAGTCCGTTTGTTGGAATGCTCCACCGTTGAAGCATTGATGCAATAGCACAATGACCAGTTATGACTCCTGTGAGCAGACGTACTGCAGATCTGTTGTGCCCTAAGAGGACATTTGCCCTCTTCCTATCTAACCTTGGTCACAAAGCCCGTGAAACTATACAGTCATCTAGGTTAGTCCAAGCGTCATTTGACACCGCTATGGTGTACTTGCGTATAGTTTCATATGTATCGGTTTTTTGCGGAGAATATGTAGGCACATGGGTTTTTTTTTTTTTTTTGGGTTGTTGCCGAGTATCAATATTGCTTTCCAATCAAATTGATTTTTTTTTTCCAATGTGTGACCCAAAATTGTGGTCGTCGCAAAATTTATTTTTAGTAATATTTTTTTTTTTTGTATTCGAAAAATCATAAAAAATGAAATTAATCGATTTAGAAAGTATTAAGGGGGCACCTCCAGTTGTAACTTTTAAAAAATCACTTTTTTTCTTGCGTTTTCTTAAAGTATACGTTTTCAAAAATATGTCCACAAATTTTAAAGTTGATCCGGAGAAATTTTTGACTGTTATTTCGAAAAAAAAAATTTTTCTTGATATTAAAGTAAGTTGAAATTTTAAACGCGTTTTTCTTAAAACGTTGTTATTAAAGTCGGTGACGACGATTATTCAACAACTTCTAAACCGATTATTTTCAAATTTATATGAGTTTCCAATACATAATAATGTAGAGATTGATCGAAGGATTTTTTATGCAAAACTTTTTTTTACAGCTGAAAAAACAGCGTTTTTTAGTGAAAATTTAACTGTTAACTTTGACAGTTGGCCATTTTGTTAAATATGCATATTTTTTCAAATCCTTGGCTAATAATGAAATAATCTTATAATAAAAGTAAATAGATTTCATTTTTGGATTTCAAATGATCTAAATTTGTTTTCCAGAAAGGCATCGACGGAATCGCTCATTACTCATAATGTTTTAAACATTTTTGAGTAGAAATAGTTTTTACAAAAAACTTTATTAGTTTACCTGAAAAAAATTCTTGATTGAATTTTTTCGGGTCACAACTAGGGATTTGAATTTTATAATCTGTGCTATACATAAAAGCGCACCGGCTTTGTGATGTAAATTCTGCTAAATAATGAAAATACCAGCTCATATTACAGGCACGAAAACAGAAAAAAAAAAGAAAACACAAAACTCTCATTAAACAAAGCCAACAGCAAAGAGAAACAAATAATTTTAACCACTCATTGATTTTATGAGGACAATTCAATTTTGAGTGTAAACTGGAGGCAGTTATGGCTCCATAGAACAAAATTTTTGTGCAAATAAATTTGTTCGTGATGCGCCTTCTATGTATTATATATTTTTTGGTTTAACTCTATCATACTGCTGTTTATTGTAAATGAAGGAAAGAGTACTTCCATGAGTAAAATATATATAAATATTTTACTTACTTTTGAGCAGATCTTCTTTATTTCTGGTATTACTGTTTGTTGCAGTAAATACACTGACGCTGTATTGTGAGTTGTACTCTCCGAGAGTAATACAATGCTACTATGCTTTATCTTGTCTCCATGCTTATAATAGAAAACTACTGGATGGAGTGTGCACTGATCATTATTATAGTGAAAGATTTCGGCATAAACTTAATTTGAAACAATCTTTGTTGTCCCTAAAGATGATTATTTATTGATTTTAAAAACTTTTGACTACCATATTGGATCTGACTAAAACGAAATAACTCGGGTTACATCTAAAAAAAAATTTTTTTTTTAAATTTTCAATAAGTGCAAATTTATTTTTTTTTAATTAATTGGCACACCTGAAGAAAGAATAAACACACAATTTGTGATCTGTTTGCACTTTCTGCGATAACACGATTGTTGTTTATAGCATTTTTTATGTGTACAAGTGTTGTTTTAGAGACGAAAAATTATTG
This sequence comes from Toxonevra muliebris, assembly GCA_963691655.1. NCBI lineage: Eukaryota > Metazoa > Arthropoda > Insecta > Diptera > Pallopteridae > Toxonevra > Toxonevra muliebris. The sequence continues at coordinate 85,212,398 of OY829326.1, forward strand.
CACATACAAAGTTTTTTATAGAAATCTAAAAAAAAATATTTCTAAGACTCCTCAAATACTGTCATATACTGTCGTATAATCATAATTTCGTATAATTTTTTATGAAAAGTGAGAATTTATGACAAATTAGAGGATACCACACTAAATAAGACACATTTGAATTGCTTAAATATATCTTTATTTTTTGGCGTAAACCCGCAAGGCTACCTAACTGCTAAACTCAAAAACTAATAAAAAAAATGGACTTCATATTCATTTTTCTTTCATCAATTTTAATTGGAAACAAAAATTCTGGTGCTTGTTTATTTATTATTTCAATCTTGCGGGTTAGAGGGTTAAGATAATGACATATTTTAGCAATAACTTAGCTTTGCCACCAAAGAATAAAAAATAAAAAATTCTCATCTCATGCCACAATTCTGTGGAAATGTGTGTCCTTAATTGTAAAAATTTGAATGCCAATAAGGCATCCAATGTTAGTTTCCAATTATAATTTCCGTCAGATGTTGTTTGTTGTTGTTTCATTTAACAACATCAAATTTTAAATTCCATGCAATGAATTATTACTCGTGGAGCGGTGTGTTAGTTTTTGCCGGCGCGGCTACAGCTTCAACAGCTGCCCATATTTGCATGGTACATTTCAGCGCTGATGATTTCGAAAAAAATTTAAAGTATAAAATAGGTAAATACCGTGTAATTATTCATTCGTTTTAATTGTTTTTCTGTTTATATAGAATTTTCTAGTCATTTGGATTCTATTTAATTACACAGTACAACAGCAAGTTTCAAATGTCGGATGGATAACTTTTTAAGGGTAATTCAGGGCGCTGATTCTGATCCTGTACTCTCTATCACGTCTGGGATCTCCGCTATGGGGGCCAAATCCCATAATTTTGGTATACGTGGGACCAATATAAAATTTTGTTTATTTTACTCTGTACACTCAGCCAAAAAATCATGTAAAATCAACCAAATTTTAACCAATTTTCCTGTTGTTATTTTTCAACGGGATCAATCATGTGAAACCTCAATATGAAGCTCTTTTTTAACATGATTTCTTAGTGTTGATTTTAAACAGATGAAAATGTTGATTCAACATTACTAATCATGTTGATTAGTAATGTTGAATCAACATTTTCATCTGTTTAAAATCAACAGACCACTTGTTAAATTAACCTGAACTATCTTGTTAAAAAATAATATGGGCTACAGGTTGAATTAATAACATATCGTGTAATTTTTATCCGATTTATCCGTATGAAATAAAAATCCCTTTTGGCTTTTTGTTTTGTTTTTATTTTTGGTTATATGTATACACAAATATACATAATACGAATTTTACAAAGTGATTTACATAAGATAGATATTATTAATAAATTGAAATATCATAAAATGTTTGTTTTTTTTTTTATAGCAACTGATATGATATTTAAATGTTTTTAAGCAAGCAATCTCAAAAAAATAAAATTCGATAAAATTGTATAAGCTTCTACTGGATATGCGAGTTTTAATACTTGAAACAATTTGAATAAAATGTCTAGTGTCTTTATAAAAGTTGGTACTTTATATGAAATACTATAAAAAAGGACGTAAAAACTGTCTAATTTTGTTATCTCATGTCCAATTACCAAAATTAATGGCTGCAGCAGAAGATTCTTTGCTACAGCTTTTGATTTTAACTCCTCGTACATTCTGTGATAGTCATTGACGCGTTCACAGTGCAGCACTGTTACATTTTGAGAGTCGCAAATTGATGGTTTCCATTGAAAACGTTTGCTGCCAGAAGTCTGTTGTATTGACACTATTGGTGGTTTCAAAATAGCATGAAGAAGAAGCGTAACAATACAGTCCATTGAGTCTGGTAGAAAAATAAAAATACAATGAAATGTAAAAAGGCAATATAAATGGCGATTTTACCCGAATTTGAATTGTCGTTAAGATTTTGTAACAAGCTGTTAGAAGCAGGATCTTTATTTTCTCCTTCATATAAGGAATTACAGGATTTTTGAAATGCGCCCATTTATTCATCAGATTCTGTGTTTTATCTGCATATGCTGTGGCAAAATCTATTTCGATCTGCAATGAGGAGGATAAAATAAGAAAATTGATAAAACACGTCATTATATTTTGATACCTACCAATGTGAGGCCGAGAGAATTTCTAAGCAATGGCCACTTATTTAAAATATGTTTCTCTTTGTTGAATATATCAGCTTTTCTTATTGTGACGGTGTCTTCCCATTTTTCTACAATGGCATTCCACGGTTCCGTGTTATACGAAAGCCACAACTTTTTAGTGTAGAGTTCTGGATCTGTCAAGTAAAGAAATTTTCTGCATAACAAACTAAACATAATTAATAGGCGTAACGCCTTGTTTAAATAGAAAGAATTTGTTACAAATACCAATTTTTACTAAATTCCATTTACATTTCGTCATCAATATTTAGAAAGGCCCTAATTCATATTTTGTTTTTTTTTTTACAGGAGGAGCAAAAAAGTCATTTTATTATAAATAAAAAATCTTTAAATTTTAGTTCAGAATTGAATTTGTTGGTGAATTTGTACTTAAGTTACATTTAAAAAATATTTGGAACAATATGTTTTTGCACTAAAGAAATGCCAATTAGGGACTTTCTAAATATTGATGACACAAGTAGTGAAAGTTATACTCAACCTTTGCAGCGATCGAGCGACTCATTCGGTTCGCAAACTTCTAAATTGCTAATGTTTCCTGGCTTCACAATGTTTATCGGTTCTGCAGATTTTTTTGTTTTTCTGCGCGGATTTGTGGCTTTGTCGTATAATTTACCTGTAGGATTTTTACCATTTCGTCTGTTATAATAATATCGCTAGGAATAAATAAAGATTAATGAAATAAATTGTCAATCAGTCTAGCGTAAGATCTAGTTTTCTACAATGGAACATATATCTTTACCATGTCTTCTGTTGGAAACAGCGATATAATTTGTTCTCCAAAATGCACTATATCTCTCATTGCCATAGACAGCGACTTTTCCTTGAAATGATCGACGATAGCATTAACCAAAATTTCGCGGTGCTCATCTGACAAACTTGAGTTCTCTGTATATTGTTGCAATAAACTTTGACCCCTTGGAGTTGATCGAAGAATTACATCTAAGCTCTTGGTGGGTTCGTCCTCTGAAAAACGCAGCGAGTCTTGACTTAAATTCACCGAACTTCTACAAGAGCTTAAAGAGAATAGTGTGTCCTCCTGAAAAAATTTATATTTGGATTGAAAAATTAAAAAAAATTAATATGCTACACCTCAGAACCACATGACTTCCACTCAGGAATAGAGATATCTAAAAATTAGATTTGAAAGTTGTTCCTTGAACTTCACACGTGTTTCAAGCATCGAAAGTGGGAAGAGTGCATTTATGTCATCATCTTTTATCAAATAAAGACTTTCAACATCCAATCCGCAATCTAGTTCAGATAGAAATTTATATATATAAGATAAAATTTTGTACAAATTCTTTATGCAAATCAGAGCTTTGGAGTGCAACTAAAGCCCAGAGCAAGAAATTTGAACTTGGGTTTAGAATTTTTAATTTTTGAATAACCGCATTTGCTAATTTATTTTGACATTCATGCCATCATAATTTACAAACTTACCTAATAATCTTTCATAAACTTCTTCTCCAAATTTCATTTTTCCGCAGATAATTTCTTTAAAATCATCTCTTTTTGCTTGCAGAACCGTGATTGGTTTGTTGTTGTGAATTTTCAGGGTCACTTGAAATGATTATTTCATCTTCAGGTATACCCAGAGAAATACTTACCTCGTTTGAAGAAAAACGGCTATCAAATTGAGGAAAAATGGGAATGATTTGACGCCATAGAAACGGTTTACTCATTTAGATATACAAAATTTCTTTGAATTGAGGAAATATATTTTCTTTATTTTAGAGAAAAATTTCTATGAAAGAAGGAAGTTTTCTATAAATTACAGAAATATGTCTTCAATTTGTAGAAATTGCATTTTTCAAATGAATAATATTTTATTTCATTATGAGAAATTGTATATAATTTAGGTACAATTTTCCTCAGTTTGAGGAATAGTTTTCCATAAATTGAAGTCAATTTACTACCTTTTTAGAAAAAAAAGTCCTCAATTTATGGAGTATTTTCTACGATTTTGTTTTATTCAAAATGACTAGAAATCAGTTTTTTTTACTTGTATTCATTTATTATTTTATTTTTAACTCTATTTTCTTTCAGCATTAGCTGAGCTATGAGCTCATTTTTTAATATAAATTTAGTCAATTCTTCAAACCACATTTCGTCTATTCCATTTTTAATACAACTTACTTTTTGCCAAAAAATTACTAAGTCTGAACAATTTTCTAATTAGTAAAGTATTTTGAAAATATGTTTACAATTCTATGAAAATACTATGAAAGCTAACTTTGCCCACAGAATGTACCAAATTTTAAAAACATGTACCAATGTACCAAGCGCAGAAAAATGGAAAAAAATTTACCAGTTTTGGTAGAATTGTACCAAAGTGACAACCGTGCTTATACAAGAGAAATTTTCGTGGATTCAAATTAAGGAATTTTTTTCTTTGTTTTAGAGATGGGTATTTATCTGGGTGCATCCAGAGAAATACTTACCTCGTTTGAAGAAAAACGGCTATGAAATTGAGGAAAAATGGGAATGATTTGACGCCATAGAAACGGTTTCCTCATTTAGATATACAAAATTTCTTTAAATTGAGGAAATATTTTTTCTTTATTTTAGAGAAAAATTTCTTTGAAAGAAGAAAGTTTTCCATAAATTAAAGAAATATGTCTTCAATTTGTAGAAATTGCGTTTTTCAAATGAATAATATTTTATTTCAATATGAGAAATTGTATATAATTTAGGTAAAATTTTCCTCAGTTTGAGGAATAATTTTCCATAAATTGAATTAAATTTACTACCTTTTTAGAAAAAAAAAATCCTCAATTTATGGAATATTTTCTACAATGTTGTTTTAATTAAAAGGCATAGAAATTATGTTTTTTACTTGTATTGATTTATTAATTTATTTTTAATAAGTAGGTTTGGTTTACATTCATACGTATTTTTACATACACTACAGGAGTCGTCGCCTTGAAATGATCAAAAGATCCTTATGGCCATCAAAAAATTATAAATTGAAGTTTATTGAAATTTATTTCTTTCGAATATATTTTTTTTCACAATATATATAATTTTTTTTCACAAATTATATCAACAAATTATATTCAAAAGAAAAGCAAAGAGTACGCGATTGTCTGCTAAGGCCAAGAGTAAAGCTAGTTTTTTGTGTATACCAAAATTTTGTATGGAGAACATTTTTAGTATATTCGATTCTTTCTTACATTTTCTATGCAAAAAGAATATGTAAGTTTAATGACGCCACCTTATTTTGTTCTAAATAAGGTAATTTGCCCCTTTATGGTATTTTGATACTTTTGTTTCGTAGCTAAATGGTGCTTGAATTTTTATATGCTTATGCGACTAAATTTTGCAAGAAACAGTTTTATGAAAACGTCCATTGTTCCATGCACATTTGTGTTAAAAATAGACAAAGAAATTCGTAAAAGTTTTGTGTTAAAGTTTTATGCAGCGACTCGTTGCAAGGACTAAGTTTTAGAAAAAAATGTTATATTACCACACCCATATTTTCTTGTATTTTACTTACTTTTTTATCTCACTTTCCTTTAATTTTAGTTTTAACAATTTCATTGAAATTTACGATTTTATTGCAATTGGTGGGCAGCGCCGCAACTATTTACGTATATTAAATCAATTGAATGAATTACACCAAAAAAGATAGATAATCATTGCAGCTTTAATATATACTGTAAAATACTTTGACTATATTGGAGATGCCACGCCTACTTTTTTGATTTAGATAATTTTTTATAAATTGTAATAGTACTCCAGTTTTCAAGGCATGAGATTGGGTTCTACGACAATTTTGAGCCAAAAAACTAATTTAGGCGCTTGCTTTGTATGGGACGTGCCACGCCCATATTTTCAATATTGACCATTATGAGTAGCCATCAGCTTTATTACTTCAAACGTTTTTGAGATATTGTAATTTTGTGATTCAGCTTATATGGGAAGTGGGCGTGTCTGTAAACCGATTTAGTTGAAATTCGCAATATTTCTTAATATTTACCTAAAAAATATCTGTGAGAAATTTTATTGGTCTACCACAACTCCTTCTACTTTTGTCTACCGGTTGTATGGAGACGCTACACTGTGCGCCAGTGTAATTAAATGCATTATTTTTCAAAAAATAGGGCAAACGATTTTACCGGCAAATTTTAAACAAGAAATCAAGATTAGATTAAATTGTTAATTAAGGAGGGAGCCAGTCACCTAGTCACACCGGCCAGACATTGGGTCTTTTGTGACAAACCTCTAAAATTAAAAATCATCCATGATATTAGTTTTCTCCACAAAAGTGGCTATCTTTTTAGGTAAATTATTTGCATTTTCAGTAATATTTTTCGATTCTAAGTAAGCGTTACCGAAGTAGCTAAAGCTTCACAGTGGCACAGTATGTGCTCTGCCGTTTCTTCTTCTTCGTCACATTTCCTACATATGTATAATCTCCTGAGCAATATCATCGCATCGTGAATATTGGCACTGGCTTTCTGGAACGCAAAAACTATTCCCCTGCCATATTTTTTGACATTCAACAAACGTTACTTCTAGCTCCATTTTATTTGGTCCTATTTACATGAAAGATCGTTCTATGTCAAAGTAAATGATGAAACATCAGCCATATGTCGAATAAAAGCCGGAATACCACATGGCAATGTTTTGACTCCTGCTCTTTATTAAATATTTACTTGCGACTTTCCTGAAACTGATGGTGTTACTATTACTGTAGAAGCTGCGAGTTCAGAAACAGCTCGACGGCATTCAACAATGGTTGCTTCGTTGGAAAATAAAGGTGACAAGTCAAGTCAGCAAATACCACGTTTCCATTGAGAAGAGGGGAATGTCCTCCGTAAAATCTGAATGAAATTACTATCCCCAAACGTAACGGTGTTAAATATTTAGGACTACACCTTGATAAAACATTAAATTGGAAAAAGCATATAAAAGCGAAGAGGCTACACCTTAACATAAAAACAAAACGCATGAACTGGTTATAGGGTCCGAAATCAGAGCTAAGTCTTGAGAACAAACTACTACTTTACAAAACGATATTGAAACCAGTTTGGACATACGGAGTTCAATTGTGGGGTATCACTAGTAATTCAAACTTAGAAATACTACAACGCTATCAATCCAAAACACTGAGATTCTTAGCAAAAGCACCCTGGTTTGTAACTAACAATGCATTGCAAATACCTAAATATTCTAAAGGTAAAAGATTTTGTATTCTGGCTCTAGGCCCCCCCCCCCCCCCAGAAATAATATAGCAAGAAAAGTTAAGTCCAAAGAAAATGATTAATTTAAAGATTATATAAAAACTTGCATTCATTAAATAACAAATTTGAATGTCTATGTTAACTTTTCGTGTTTTTGCTTTTGCAGCAAAAGCTATGATAAATACTTAAAGAAGTAAGAGATTATTAGTTTCTACAACTAAATTTATAACATTTCCTTATTCATTATGCGGCAGTTATGCAAGCAATTTTTTGATTGATGTATATAAGTCGGATCGATTTTGTTTTGCCAATAACTTTTCTTTGATACTTTTTCTAATTATTTCCTTTTTTTCGAAATGAACGAGGATTAATTTTCTTTCAAATGGTATGCAACACTTCTTTCAATTATTTCGAATTAATCAGTTGTGAGCGAAGAAACAAAGGATGAGCGTATTTTCATATAAAGCCTTAACAAAAAAAATAAGAAACCCACAAATTTTATAACGATAATAACTTTTGTGCAGGTAAGTATATTTATATAATTTATATGGGTTTTATTCACTAAATATTCTGCTATAGTTTATTAAAAAAAGCACCATTTTCGAAAACATGCCAAGAAAAAAATTTAATTTTAAAATCGATCCGAAATACCAGCATGCGTTTTTCTACTTGATTCTAATTACAAGCAAATGAGGTGCTTGTATAATTACAAAACTGTAAAGGTTCAATTAATGAAAGTTTTTTGGTTGTAATTTAAATATAATAAGTGATGTTGGAGGTAATTTGGATAGACCCTTTGTTTAAAGAGTTTTGGTGGAATTTGAGTTCAAAGTTTAAATAAACTTAAAATTTTTTTTTTTAATTTTAATTTAAATCCAAAAAATATATATTTTTTGAAATATTAATTGAATAATAATTAATTGAAAAATAATAATTAATTAATAGCGTTTCTTAGTGTTATACGAATTTTGGAACTAACGAGTAATTTTTAGTTAAATTCAACATACTTTTAAATTTTAATTCACAAATTGTTTGGAATGATTCGAAGAAATAATTTTTATATATTTCATTGTTCACCAGTGGACTAGCGGATCCAAGTTTTATTGCTTTAGCTTGATATGATATTCGAAGATATTGGATTTTTGCGAAAATGACACGCCCACTTTAAGATACGGTCATATTTTATAGCCCACAACTTGACATACATACAAGTGCATATCTACACCAAATTTAACTAATATAAGGAGTGAGATTGAAAAAATCTTAACACACGTTTTACCTAATAATTTTTTTTGGGTGTAAAATTTAAAAATTTCTTTGATCTTTGAAAAATATGTCAGTTTTTATTTTTAATGACAAACATGTTGATTTATTGTGAGTTTGATCAAAATTAGTGAAGAAAAAGAAGTACGTCTTAAAATTATTAAAAATTTTCAAAAAAATCCTTATTGGTCCTACAATAAATTGGCCAAAGAATTGAAGGTCTGCCGTCAAACTGTTTCCAATGTTATTAAACAGTTTCAGGAGAATTCGACCATCGATAGGAAACCTGGTTCGGGAAGAAAACAAGGACCACATGATATTGGGAAAGCCAAGGAAATAGAAAGCATATTAAAAAGATCTCCAAACACATCTGGTAGAAAAGCTGCCCGGTTAGTCCAGTACTCTGACTATTTGGTGCGAAAAGTTAAAGCCAATGCAGGTTTGAAAACATACAAAGTCCAAAAAGTTCCAGACAGGAATGATGCAAAAAATTTAGACGCCAAAAGTAGTAATCGGAAATTAAAATAGAATTTCATACAAAAATATTCATGTTGTACGTACGTATGTACTGGCAGATTTTACGCAGCTTCCGGGTCAAAATTTTTATGTTGCTGATGCTCGAGGAAATGTCGAAGAACAATTTAGAATCCAAAATCAGACAAAATTTTCTAAAAAATCCTGGCATCATGTCACTACTGCAAAAAAGCTCTGGAGTGGTACCAAAGTAATAACATAGTTTTTGTACCAAGAGAGGCCAATCTCAATCCTCCAAATTGTCCGGAGCTAAGACCAGTGGAGAGATATTGGGCTCTTGTGAAAAGAAACTTAAAGGGCACAAAAAAGTTGTCCAAAAATATCGAAGATTTTAAAAGGAGATGGGCAAAATGTTCCAAAAAGGTGTCTGAAACAACTATCAAATCTTTAATGGAAGGCCTACCAAAAAAGGTCCACGAGTTCATAAAAAGTGGTTAGAACTACAAAAGTTATATTTTTCTGTAATTTGAAAAATATTATCAATTAAATAAAAAGAAAATCAAAACTCTAAGATCAACCGTTTGAAAATTATTGAATTTTATATACATATGTGAAGATTTTTTAATAACCAAATAGAGTAATAGTGAATGGCCACTAGGTCGGGCAAGAATATTCCCGCGGTAAGGTATGCCTGTCGTTAGAGGCGACTAAAATACCCCAAAGAGAGGGAGGGCGTGACCAAAATGTCACAAAGCCCTATGCCATCCCGATGAATGACGCTGCTTCAGTCTGCATTGAGATCATGCCCGTCTCACCAGATCGAAGCAGCAAGGCGCAGCCCAAAATAATAATAAACGCCAAGGAGACCCAGACGTCTCCCGCGTTTATATGAAACGGTACCTCATACTGGAATGAGACCACTCCCGCTTATAAAAACTAGCTCTCACGCTTGTTCCAGCCGTCTCTTCACCCCGCTTCTAGACCAATAACGGCTTTCACGGTTAATCGAAGTTGGCGGCTGGAAAGTAGCAGTTTTTAGGGTGGAACGAAGAAAATCTCGCGTTGACTTCGGCTTTTAATGCTTTCACACCTCGTTAAATAAAAAAAAAACAAAAAACAAATTTGACTTAGATCAGACATAAGGAAAACACATAGATTTGGAAAGAATTTAAAGGTATGTGTGTGTTTGTACCCAGTTGAACTTTGGGTAATCGTAGGAGTAATCATTGAGCCCTCCAAAGCGAGCAATCGATTACTCCCTATTGCTCCAGAGCTCTTGTACTTTGTACTCCTTTTTAACATTGCATGTCCTAGAGCATGGAGTACTCGTTTTAGCCTCCAAAAGGAGCAATAAAGGAGGACACGATTACGAGCATGAGATCACTTGCATCTCATAGAAAAACAAAACTCCGAAATAGTTCCCTACAAAATTCATGACGCCATAAACTAGTTGTCTAAACCGCCAGTAAGCACTTGTGTGTGCCAAGGTTCAAATCCCACATTTTTTTTTATTTTTAATTATAATGTTATATTCATTTTTGTTCATTATTTTTTATTTTTTTTTTATTATTTGCTATTATCGTTTTATAATTTTATTATTTTCTTGAGTTGCCTTTTTCCAGGCTCGAACCTGTGGCTGAAAAATTCGCATCGCGCATATTAAACGACGCGCTTACCAACTGAGCCACACATGCAAATTTATTGTTTCTTTTACTCTTGTAATGATTCTAGTTACTGGTTTTTAACTCTTTGATGCACTCGATTTTAAAGAATATAAAAACACCAGTTGCACAGAAATTATTTTGGTTTATATCATTATCAGCATAATGAGAAACTAAATAAAATATTAAACTTTGTGACTATAAGTAATTTCAGGTGGTTAAAATATATCACACTATGCATAAAAAATATGCGGGGTAGTTTTTACCCTACCTACCGTAGAGGGTTAACTGGGCAAGAGAGAGTAAGATATACAAACTTGAACTACTCAATCAGGCTGTCTTTGTTTATCATTATTTCTAAAAATAGACCATATTGTGTTGGTGATATTCAAAAATTTTGTTACTGTACTGGAGTTGCTCGTTTATCCCTCCTTTTGGAGTAATGAAATCATTAATCGTTTGAGGAGTACTCACTGTTTGTGCAACTGGGTATTTAAGCATGCATACATATATTTTTTTCTATATATATTTTCCTTAAACCCCGAAATTACCTGTTGCGTCTAAATAAACCTCAAATTCAAAATAATTTGTTATAAATTTTGCAGCACACAAAAATAAACACCTATTTAGGCCCAGGGGGTAGCTTTCGATGTTGAGACAATAAAAATGAATTTTTTTCTACCAACTTATTCCGTTCGAAACAAATTTTCTTTCTTTGTGCTCAGAATACATTAGCGCAAAAAGTCATGGAGTTTCAGACCGATTCATCATGAAACAAAAAAGATATACATGTTTAAACTCAAAATGGGCCTAATTAGGCCCAGGTGCCCATCCTAGAGTTAAACATTCAATTTAACAACAACAATGCGCAGCCCAACTTATGTGCTCTATGGTTAAAATCATGCTCAAAATTATGTTCGGTTACTTTCTCACTCAATGTGCACAATATGACTATACCAGGTGAATTTACCAGAAACTCATTCTTCGCCTTTCTTTGTTGTCAATACCTTAGGCTCATTGTTTACTTTTGATTGCTTGTTTACGTTTTTTCTCCACTTTGACATCCGCTGCATGCCGCCATTATGGCTGCAACAACAAAGATTTTATGGTATCTGATGCAACAACATTGATGTGAGGTTTTTGCCAAGGTGAAATTGTTGTAATCTTGCTATCACCTTATATAAGATTTCACCATGATTGTGCACATTACGTTTTTGTGCCACTACTACATATACGATGAATACCGTTTCTGTTATTACAATGTTTATGCTTGCTTATGATTTTCTTTATTATTTATATGGGACAAAATCAATAAATTATGTATTTTAGTCCAGTCGGTAGAATAAAAAATCCACCAAAAGTTCATAATTCTCATCTGAGATTTTTCTTCAGTAATTGTTAGTGGGGGTATGATAGATGGAAAAACCACAAAAATCAGTTCTGTTGCTGCAGAGCGACCCCACCAAAAAACCCCGCCTTTGGTGAAAAAAGCATTTTTTACTAATAACTGGTTAACCGTTGGAGATATCAAAAAATTACTTACTACAAAAAAAGCTTGAGAGATTTCCTAAAAAAAAGACATTGCTTCTGAAAATGCTGAAAAATTAAAAATAAAAACACTCACATTTTGCAATTTTATCAGCATAATAAAATTAGCTAAATTTTGGTTAACTTTTTATTGTATTTGATATTCTTTTTTTAATGTAATTTTTTAACTTTTAAATTATTAGAAAATATTGCTAAAAGATATGTGAACTGAAAAAAAAAATTTTGAGCTATATATTCATTTAATTTGGGTCTTTTATTATTTTTAGGAAACAATAAAAAATTAGCAAAGATTTGGCTAATTTTAATAGTTAAAATAGCAAAAACCAACAGGCAACTATACTATATTATTATGTTTATATACTAAAAATCATCCGTAGTCAATGAAAATGGCAGATAATGTTGTACTTTATTTCCCTTTCAAAATTCATTTTTATTGGTTTTCCTAGCTTGTTTGGTTTTCGAGTAATTCAATAGGCTCCGCGCGCAAAAATTCAAATAAACAAAAATGCTAACGAATCCAAAGTAAATCCAAAAAAATGTCAATATCTTAAATATTGAATATCTCGAAAACTATGACATATTCGAAAAAATTACTTAATACCTTTTTTTAGGAAATCACTCACACAATCACACTTTTTGGTGTTAATTGTTTTTTGATATCTCCAACGGTTAACCGGTTTTTATTAAAAAAAGGCTTTTTTCACCAAAGGGGGGATTTTTTTTGAGGGAAGGAGGCAGGCTGTTTCTCTGCAACCCCAGAACTGATTTTTCTGGTTTTTCCATCTATCATACCCCCACTAACAAATACTGAAATACTGAATACTGAAATACTGTAATCTCAGATAATTATTATTATAATGAAAATCTTTATAATGACTGGACTATTTAGTTTGCCAAAGAAAGAATGATTTGTGCACTGATTTTTTGATTGAATTGAAAAATGAATACAAAATAAGCAATAACTTGGAGACGGCGACGATACCTTTTCGACGATTTACAATTTATAGGAGCCGTTTCAGTTCTCTATTTTAACTTTACTCCAATAATTATACTGAGCTTGTATATTTCTTCAAAAGTTGCTGATATGTTAATGTTGGTTTTATGTCTTCATCAGTGTACACGTTTTCCTGAGCGTAAACATTTTTGGCTCTTTCAAACGCCTCAATAATACAAGACCTGTAAAATCAAAATTTAAGAATTAATTACTTATTTGAATTAAAGTAGAGAATGAAAACTAAATCGTCAGTTAATGTTCAAATTCAAATTTTTGTGCAGAGAAAACTTGAAAAATCATCTCATATGAAAAAAAAATGAATGAGGCAACTATCATTAACCCGAACTCAACATTAAGCAACAATTATAATTCTTAACATACATGTCAAAACAACTAACATATATTGAGCAAAATAACATATATAAAAGTGTACAAACATACATACAGCGTAACTAAACAAACGAATTAAACCCAAATAATAACCTTAACCCTCTAACCAGTAAGGCCGTCCTAAGGTAGCCTTCAATCTATTTTAATTAATAGACAAGTGCAAATTTATTTTTTTTTAATTAATTGGTAGACCTGAAGAAAGAATAAACACACAATTTGTGGTCAGTCTGCACTTTCTGCGATCACACGAATCTAAAATAAAGTTTACAAAAATATTTCTTAGTCTCCTCATATACTGCTGTATGACTATAATTTCGTATAATTTTGTATGAAAATGAGAATTTATGGCAACTGAGAGGATACAACACCAAATAAGACACCTTGTGAATTGCCCACATATATCTTAATTTTTTGGCTTAAATCCGCAAGGCCGCATCGGGGCAGCCTTTCGTTTTTCTCACCTAACTGCTAAACTCGAAAACTAATCAAAAAAATGAACTTCATATTCATTTTTCTTTCATCAATGTTAACTGGAAACAAAAATTCTTGTGTTTGTTTTATTATTATTTCAACCTTACGGGTTAGAGGGTTAAACTACTAAAAATCTTAATGCTTTTATTTACTCCCGCTGAACCACCAAACAACATTTGATTTTGCGAGCTTTCAGTGAATTTAAAATTCGATTACAAAGTTACATCAAAAAACAATAAACTAGAGATAAAGTCAAACGAATTAAAGGGTCTATATTGTAAAGAGGTCACAATCCGCTCTTGCTGGAATCGAAACAAAAAATCATAGAAACCAGCAGCGAAGTGCAATACCGATGGTGTGTTAGCGATGGTTGTCAACACATCCAGCGGAAAAAAATGTATGAATGGATGAGTTGGAGATGTTTGATAAAACAAATATTTAACATTTCTTTTGGCCCACCAGCAGCTAACACAATAACTTCAACATCTATTACTACCACAACAGCGACTACGGCGTTAAGCACAACAACATCATCAGTGTTACCGATAATTGTACAATCTCTTCAAGGATCCTCAACGACACCATCATGGTCTTCAGAAACTCTAACGCCAACCATGAGTTTAGACGGACATTATTTCTTGAATTCTAAAGAATTACCTCTGCAAAGTACTACAACTAACAGGTTTGCTTTACTAGACCAAGATGATTGTGAAATTAAATCAAAAAAGGAAGATGAACTCCAAAAACCAAAACCTCCACCCATTTATGTATCGAAAGTAGAAAATATACAACTTCTTGTGAGTGTCCTTAATAATATTTCAAGCGACGGATATATACTTAAAGTTCTTAAGGACAATGAAATAAGGATACAACCAAATACAGAAGAACTATTCTGAAACTTCATAAAAGCTCTGTCTGATCGCAACACAGAATTCCATACGTTTAAGTTAAAACAAGACAAAACATTTAACATTGTTCTTAAAGGTCTTCATTGCTCTACTCCGATAGATGACAGTAAAATTAAAATGGAAAAATTAGGCTGTGTATATTTACGACTTACAAATATAAAACAAAAAATTACTAAAAAACCCCTTTCAATGTTCTTTCGATCCAACCATCCAACATAATGTAAAGTAACAATTGCAGCCAGTTCGAACTTTCGCTCAAGTGATTACAAACAAAAAAGTAGAGGTGCCATCAACCAGCACTAATGAATCTACAAATAAAACATCCAATGTTATGAGCGAATTAAAAGAAATGCTTAAAACTTTAATGCAATAAATTAGCACCATGCTAAATCTACTTACTGCATTCGTTGCAAAATCAAAATAATGTGTAAATCGAAATGATGCTTAAATCGAAATGTACACCCAGAAAAATACCCATTTCGAAAACAAAGAAAAAGTTTCCTCGATTTGAATACACGAAAATTTCTCTCGTTTGAGTCAATTTTCAATCAAATTAATAAAAATGTGCTTCTTTCATGTAAGCACGGTATTCAATTTGAAGTAAGTTATTTCTTCATTTTTGAAAATTTAGTTGCGGTGCTGCCCACAAATTGCAACCAAATCCCAAGTTTCAATGAAATGGTTAAAACTAAAATTAAAGGAAAGTAAGATGAAAAAGTAAGTAAAATACAAGAAAATATGGATGGGAATATTTCATATATCTTTTTTTCTAAAACTTAGTCCCTATAACGCGTCGCTGCATAAAATTTTAACTCAATAGCTTTTACCAATTACTTTGTCTATCGTTAACAAAAATGAGCATGGAACAATGTAACCGTTAACCTGTTTCTGCCAAAATTTGGTCGCATCAGCATATAAAAATTCAACGCACTGGTTTTTACTATTTGGTTACGAAATAAAAGGATCAAAATACTATAAAGAAACAAATTGCCTTATTTTGAATTCAATAGGGTGGCATCATTCAACTTATATATCCGTTTTGCATGGAAAATGTAAGAGACAAATATATCAAAAATCTGCTCTATGCATAATTTTGTTATATACAAAAAACTAGCTTTATTCTTTTGGCCTTAGCAGACAATTGCGTACGTTTTGTTTTTCTTTGTGACTTCTTAGTTGGCGTATCTATTCGAAGCAAAAAAGTTGAATTTGTGGCTGCCGCTATATTTTGTGCAAATAAAAAAATAAAATATATTTAAAAAAAAATTAATTCAATAAATTTCAAAGTATTTTAAAAGTTCAATTAATTGAGTGAATTAGATTCTATGTTCTGTGTTCTTTCGCCTAATAGAGTCGATTTTTCATTCGGATTTGTTTCGTGTGTTTAATAGCATGAAATATGTAAAAACTCGAAGTGGTCTTGAGCCGGCCGGTACTTTTTTTTTTTTTTTGGCTACTTTTGTTTATTATTATGTATTTTTTATTTTGTTAAAATAAAAAGTAATGAATTAAAGTAATAAGAACATGATTTTAATACCTTTTTATTAAAACAACATTGTCGAAAATATTCCATAAATTGGGGATTTTTTTTCATAAAAAGGTAGTAAATTGAGTCCAATTTACGAAATTTTACTTAAATTATATACAATTTCTAATATTTAAATAAAAATTATTAATTTGAATAACGCAATTTCTACAAATTGAAGACATATTTCTTTAATTTATAGAAAATTTCCTTCTTTCAAAGAAATTTTTCTTTAAAATATAGAAAAAATATTTCCTCAATTCAAAGGAATGTTGTATATCTAAATGAGGAAACCGTTTCTATGGCGCCAAATCATTCCCATTTTTCCACAATTTGATAGCCGTTTTTCTTCAAACGAGGTAAGTATTTCTCTGGGTGTGGGTGTAGTAGGATCTTTGAAGGTCAAAGCCACCTTATTCGAACCTTTTCTTAAATATTAGCCTTTGAAAAACAAAAAATTTATTTATTTTTGCAATAATAATTTTATTGCCTTTTTTTATATTCTCGTATCAACAATTTACCGTTATTTGTCAAATATTTGTTTTTGTTAACAATGATGAAAACTTTAAGATAAATATGTTTAAGTGCGGTTACCAATTTTTTTAAGTTTTATTTTTCAGGTCAAATAAATTTGGACCGTCAAACATCCCAACTATTTTACAATGATAGATATTTTTTTCGAAGATAGGTGGTTATTTTATCTAACGCTTAATTCAGTAACTATAAAGAGATTTATTTTATACAACATTTCATCTTTTAACGTTTAAAATAAACTTAGATTTTGACCTTAGGTGACCCCAATTACTTTTTGATTGGAAATATTGACCTCAAAGACTGTTTGTTGCTTTTTTTCAACGATAATTTATTTTAATTCATTTTTTAAATTTTTAATTTTAATGTATTTTGTTAAATGTTCATTCGAAAAGTCTAAGTTTCTTTTTCCTAAAACCGGAAAGAAATTAAAAATCTGTTGATATTCAACCAAGTTACAGGCTTATAATTGCCCAAAATCGTTTTTTTAACGGTAAATCAAGATTTTGGGGGTGTTTGGAAAATTTCAAGTACAGACTCTTGTTTTACTCGATAAGACCTACAAGAAAAATAATATGACTTCCCAGGTATTTCTACTTCACTAAATTTTGTAACACTGTGTTATTATTAATAATAAGATTGCACACCTTTAAATAAATACCAAGAACCACATATTCAAGCCACTAGCATTAAAATTTTTGACAATCATGGACCCCTGGTAATCAGTTCAATTTATTGCCCTCCTAAGTACGCTATCAAAATGGAAGAATATGATAAATATTTCAAGACACTCGGTGATCGCTTCATAGCTGGTGATGACTACAACGCAAAACATCCTTACTGGGGGTCAAAATTTGGGGCTGTGTCATAAAAATGTACATTACTCGCCTTTTCGACATAGGTTAGGCAAATATGTACAAGCACTAGTTACAAAGGTAATGCCTCGACCATCTAGCATTAGACATTGACATTTTTGAGTTTTTTCGTTATAAAAATTATTTTCATTAATGTCATGTTATTTTTAGTTGTTATGTTTCATCATATTTTAAGCTGTAGATATTTAACTTCAATATTTATGAAATATATTTAATAAATGAAATCAAAAGTGCATATTTCTATAAATTATTTTTTAATTAACATTTACTTTTTCTTCGATTTCATATGTTTATATTAGTGTCCGACCGAATATTCGGTTTCGGTTACGGTTTCGGCCAAAAATACGGTTTCGGCAAAAAATATGGCCGAATATTTGGTCGAAACCGAAACTTTATAAATTTTACTGTAAATTGCATTTCAGTACGCAAAAGACTGTTTGTATTTTTAGCATATAACATAAAGTTATTCAATTTTGAATATTAAAATAAAAATGTGAATTTCATTTGTACCTATACCACAAAATGTATTTTATTTAGTACCTTTAATATGTATTTTCTTTATTGTTAAAATAATATTTTTGTTATTTTATATATACATATAAAATGTATATCAGGGCGTACCAATTTGTATGGATGAATTTTTTTCGGAGTACCGACAGAAGAGTTCCATATTCTATGACAAAAAAATGGAGCCTACCCCCCGTAAAATTCGTAGAAGTTAAAGTAATATTAAAAGTAACTATCGATTTTTATTCAAACTGTAGTACTGAAACTTATTCGAATTTTACGGGGGGGTAGGATCCATTTTTTTTGCCATACTTTCTTCGGCAAAGTTGATCAGAATCGAATATAGAATTTTTCTGTCAACGTATTGTACTTTTCAAACAAAAAAAAAAAAAAAAAAAAAATTGGTACGCCCGAATGTATATGGATTTTTTTTTTTTGAGTTTTAATTAAAAAGAAAATTAAAATAAATGATTTGAATTTTGTTTTTAACGTATCTGCGGTCACAAACAATAACAACACAACTCGAATTTTGTCGAATTCGAGTTATTATCATAATTTGAATCTTCATATCCGTTTTCATATTGTGTCAGAATTTTATGACTATCGGTTCAGTGGTTACGAGTTATTAGGGCGGAAAAATAGCACAACTCAACCTGATTACTCTTAGCACTTGAACCTTTGAAGTGCTGTCCTGTAAAATACAAAAAACACACTTATGCTGTTATGCCTTGTGATCACAGATATATACATATATATTAAAAAGTTTCGGTTTTGGTCGAATATTAGAAAAATGGCCGAAATTCGGTTTCGGTTTCGGCCGAAAAAGTCGGTTTCGGTCGGACACTAGTTTATATTATTAGTGTTACTATGTTGTTATCGTTTTATAAATCTTCAACTCGAATCCTTTTTGTTTTAAAAGAAGCACAATCTAAATTTTTTCTCGGCCTACCGGCCATTCCAAAAGCTCTTGATGAAGTAGAGGGGAGTGGCACATGCTAATAAGCATAGTACATTCACTTTTTTTCACTTATTCGACTTTGGTTGATCATTTGTCAAAATAACTGTTCTTCGAATGCTATTTTTTTTTTGTTTTTGCTCTTTGGGGATATTTATATACGATATACAAATAGCGATGCCAAAATAGCGAATCAATTTTGTCCAGCTAGTTTGTTCTACACGAGCCACTCTGCATCGGATAGAAATAAGAATCCGGATATTATTGACTTTTGCATTACAAAATCTATAAATATACAACATGCTAAAACTGAATCGTCTTTTGAATTATCATCAGATCATTCACCGATAATTATCACGCTAAATCTGAACATTGTACCAATATTACAAAATCCAGCGTTTCACAATAAAAGAACAAATTGGTGCTTATTTAAAAAGATAATTAATAACCAGTTTTCACTGAGTGTGCCACTCAAGACAAAACGAAAGAGAGGAAGCTGTTGAATTTTATAATCATGCACTTCAATCGGCATCTTGGGAATCCACTCCAAAATACAATACACATAGCACATCTAGTCACAAAGAAAACCCAATTATTAGTCTATTGATAAATGACAAACGTAAATTGAGGAAAACCTGGCAAATAACGCGACATCCTCATGATAAGCGAAAACTCAACAAAGCTGTAAAGAAACTTAAAAATGGCATTAAATTTAATTAAAATAATGAAGAGTTTCAGATATATTTATCAAGTTTATCTGCAACAAAAGAAACCAATTATTCGTTATGGCTGGCCACAAAAAAAAAAATAAAAAGACCTACCCTTCGATCACATCCCATAAGAAACACTCAAATGAACAGCGGTTGGGCAAAATCCGACTTAGAAAAAGCAAACAACTTCGCAGCACACCTGTCTAATGTCTTCAAACCGTTTGCGGCTGAAACTCAACAAGAGATACTCCAATTTTTGGATCTTCCAGCTCAATTCCGCCATTTAAAACAAGTGAAGTAAAACAATGCATATTAAACCTAAACCCGAAAAAATCGCCAGGTTATGACTTGATAACACCCAAAACCCTACAAGAACTTCCTGAAATAGGTCTAAGGTATCTGTTGAAGACATGAACTTAATTGAGTTCGACTAAGTTGCAACCCTGCATCCCGTGTACTAAAAACCAAATTCATTCTTTTTTTTATTGTTCTCCTTTTTATATCTATATATTTATATACGGCAGCATTGTTGCACAATGCTACCGTTTTCTTGAATTCATTCTCTTTTATCTACTCAAAGCAGCAAGACTGCAATTTCACATTTTTTTTCTCCTTTGTATAAAGTCCCCTTAACTTACAAGTTATAATTTATATTTTAAATTTCAAATCTATTTAAATTAAATGCAATTGAATGCAAAAAAACAGGTCTTTATTTTTAAACCCGACAAAATCCCCACAATAGCTTTCAAACTATTGTACATGGTCCTTCGAGCCGTTCGAAAAAATAAAAAGAATCGGCACAGAACTCTAACTAACTAACGAGAAAATAGCGCTATTTTTCAAAAAAGTGTGTCAAGTGCTCGGTGGAAATGGAGTTTTGATTTTTTAATTGAAAAAAAAAAATAAATTGTTCCGCTTATACTTCAAAGAAAAACGTAATAAAAATCGGAAATTTAAAACATTGAAAAAGAAAGCATTAACAGAACGTGAAATTAGAAAAAAATAACTAAAACGAAAAACAAAAATTTGCGTGTGGAAATAGGGTGCGCACGAAAGTACAAAAAGTAATAAAATTAAAACATTTTTAAAAGAACTTGTGCAAACAATTAAACTGTATTAAACACGACAATACAAAAAACAAGTAAACTTATCGGCAGCGTCACCATCAACGACATCAGCAAACCACCGCCAACAGCAGCAGTTCTACCAACAACAGCTGTACCATCAACAGCGGCAGAGCCACCACCAGCAGCAGC
The DNA here is from genome assembly GCA_963691655.1 of Toxonevra muliebris. NCBI lineage: Eukaryota > Metazoa > Arthropoda > Insecta > Diptera > Pallopteridae > Toxonevra > Toxonevra muliebris. Next base: position 85,233,847 of record OY829326.1, read on the forward strand.
AGAGCCACCACCAGCAGCAGCAGAGCCACCACCAACAGCCGCAGAGGCACCACAAACAGCAGCAGAGCCACCATTACTCGCAGCAGCAACAGTAGCAGAATCAGCAAACTATTGTTCACACAACACGTAAGACACATATTAACCCAGTGGAATGACAGAGTAAGTGAAAAATCATTTTCATAGCATATTAAAACTTAGGTTTTCCAAATCGAATTTCTCCAACCCAATGTTCGAGAAAATTGCGGTAAACTTATATTATATGCGATAACCGCTATTACGGAACATATATACTATCGATATAATATACTTATATGTTTAACAGCAATATCGGTAATAATATATTTCGATACATACGATTTTGCCGCATAATTGCTCGTTTTCCCTCGCTTTTTTCGGGCTCTCAATATATATCATATTCACTCTCAGAATATTGATATATATACGAATAACTCTCTCGCTGTCACAAAATTCACCTCGATCCGTTTCTCTCTCAAACTATTTCTAAACTTCACTTATATACTTTTATAAATAAATAAATATATAAAGACTGTGGTGTAATTTGTTTTTTTATCTCTTTTTTCCTTTCCGTTGAACACACTCTTAAAGTTTCCCATCTCTTCTTATATAATATATTTTAAACATTATTATATTTTTATACAAAATACTCTGCTATTCTCTCTATATTCGCTCCAAACATAACTTGAATTCGCCGAAAAAGAACAAATTCACATATTTAAATTCTCTCCCATACAGTAGATAAAAGAAGAAATACACTTTTATTTGTACATATAAATCTGCACACATATTGTAGAAATTTCTTCGATCCAATATAATACAACCCAGTGAGCATCGGTTATGCCATTGGTAGTATATATTGAAGATTTATCCAACTTTTTTTTCTCATCTCTCACAATATTTCTTTTTTATTATTAATTGGGCATCTAAGTGCAATCGGTCTTCGGTATCCAATAATTTAAGAAATATTGTTAAAAATTTGGTTTTCTCTACTCATTAATTTGATATCTAAGTTCACAGCAATCCCTCGCTTGTGTCTTAGGTATCTAATTACTTACAATTTGTGGCACTCACATTTCGGTAACACATTTATTTATCGATTGGGTATCCAAACGCACAGCAACCGCTCCAATTATCAAAAAAATTTCTTATCTCTCTCCAATTATCAAAAAATAAAAAATCTCACACAATATTTTTTTTTAATAATTCGACTTTGCGTATAGACACAACACTTGATTTAACCTTTCTCTAAATCACAGTAGTAACTCGTTACGTATTTGATACAAATAAAGAATTCTTTTATCAGTACTATAATAAGCACTCGTTTATTTTACATTCATCATGGAAGAAGATAAACGAGAAATCCCTCAGAACCAAACAGGTCCCAAAACACGTGCGAAATCACAAGGTGAAGATGAAGAAACGCGTGTATTACGAAAATTAATATTTGAGTCCGACCGGTTAATAATATTTTGCAAAAAGGGGTAAAGCATCCCAGTGGAAGATCACACTGAATCCCTACTCGAAGTGGATATCCAGGAACTCAACCAACACTGGGCGCTAGTAATACAAGCTTACGAATCGGTTTATATGCTTGGAACAGCAACTTCAACCCAGCAGTCAGCAGAAAGGAAATATAATTCCTGCAGCGATAGCTTCAGAAAGTGTAAAGCGCAAATCAGCGATATTTTGAAAATTTTGAAACCTGTTCCTATACCAACCCCTGTTCCTAGGGCATCGCCTCAATTCGAATCCCCAATCTCCTCCCATAACTCTTCAGACAATTCAGGTATGTGCATCAAGGTACCACCATGCGATACCGAAATATTTTATGGGGGCTATGAAGAATGGCCGCCCTTCTTTCGAGATATGTTCACAGCAATTTACATTAATCACCCCAAATTAACCCCAGCTCAAAAGCTGTATCATTTGCGCTACAAAACAAAAGGTACAGCAGGTGCCATAGTGAAACAATATCCCCTAACGAACGATAATTTTGACTTGGCCTGGGAGGCTCTGAAATCGCGGTATGAAAACCGAAGGATTTTAGTAGACAAACAACTCAAAACCCTGTTTAATATCCCAGCTGTAAACTCAGAGAACAGTGAACAAATTCAAAGAGTTCAAAATACAATAAACAACTGCTTAGCAGTTCTCACTTCACAGGAAGTGGCTATGGAGAACTGGGACCCCCATCCTAGTTTATATATGCACCTCAAAACTTCCAGATGAAACATTAGCTCTTTGGGAACAATCATTAATCTCAAGAAAAGATTTGCCCCAGTGGGAAGATCTAGATAAGTTCCTCACAAAGCCGTACGAAGTTGTTGAAAGACTTCATAATTATCGGCCAAGTAAACCGAAATTCACACCCAATTATCCTCAAAAACAAAATAGTTCGTACAATAAACACCCGAATAAGACTCAAACCTTGCAAATTGTGCAAATCTAACTATGCACTAAAAACCTGCCTAAAGTTCAAGGCACTCTCAGTGCATGACCGCTGGAGATTTGTTAGGGAAAACAATTATTGTGAGAATTGTTTAGCCTACTCACACTTAAAGAATGATTGTCAAAGCAGTTTCCTTTGCGTCTATTGTCAAAAGCGGCATCATTCTTCTTTCAATCCCAAGGGGGTCAACAAACCACAAAAAACAATGGCCCAAATCAACATCTCTATACCCACTAGCCCCGAAAGACCATTCACAGGTCAAATAACTCCTCAATCGCAAGGAGCGCCCAGCACCTCTCAAAAAAATAACAACGATGAAATTTATGTTCATCACTCAAGCAGCCAAGAAAAACTCTACTCCCTACTGCCATAGTCCCTATCTCTCATATGGGTGGAATTTATCACGTACGAGCTCTAATAGACCAAGGATTTCAGAAGACCTTCCTATCTTCTAAAATCCAAAAACTCATTGGTTTAAAAACCAAAGAATCCCATTATGTGATTTCAGGCATGGGGGGAAGAGTGGTTCAAAACTCGAACCAGGTTTGCTTCCTCGCAATATGTTCAACAGACTTAGAAATTAAAAATGAAACACAGGCAATAGTATTACCGCAGCTTACTCGCTTCTTGCCCACCTTTAGGGTGGCAAAAACAGCCTTACAGGAGTACGCCTCTCTCAAGCTGGCCGACCCTAATTGTCTGACTCCAGCCAAAGTAGATATGGTGATTGGCAGCGATCTTACCCCCAAGATCATATTACCCGGTATCAAACAAAACGTGGATGGAAGTCTCCTGGCACAAGACACGATCTTTGGATGGATTTTGAGTGGCCCTATCCCCGAAAGGGTAGCAGCCTTCACCACAGAAGTAACGGAAACGTTGAACGAGTCGCTTAGCACGCAGTTAAGAAAATTCTGGGAACAAGAGGAAATCCTGGGCTTACCACAACGCTCAGAAGATGACCAATTCTGCGAAACCCTCTACCAAAAAACTACATTTCGAAAGGCAGATGGACGGTATGTAGTGAAACTGCCATTCAAACCCACTTTCCCAAATTCTTCCGCCTTAGGTCACTCCCGACCGGCAGCTCAACAAGAGTTCCTCAGCATAGAGCTAACTTTGGCAAAAAAAGGTGACCTGAAAAGGACATACTCCGATGTCTTACAGGAATATCTAACCCTTGATCATATGGATCCCACAACTCCTCGTGAGATCATCTCTGAAGGAAAGTATTTCTCCTTTTACTTACCCCATCACGCAGTTATCAAACCGGAAAGGAAGACTACGAAAGTTCGGGTGGTCTTTAACGCGTCTAGGATGTCAAATTCTGGGAATTCACTAAATGATGTTCTCCACACGGGCCCCACTCTTCAAAATGATTTGATGTTTCTCATTCTCAAGTGGAGACTCTACAAGTTTGTTTTTAATGGTGACATTGAGAAAATGTACCGCCAAATACTAGTACACAAAGAGGATCAAGATTTTCAACGGATTCTCTTCCGTAAATTTCCCGAAAATCCCATAGAAGACTTCAAGTTAAAAACTGTAACCTTCGGCGTAAATTGTGCTCCCTATTTGGCCATAAGAACTCTCCACCAATTGGCCTACGATTCCAAGGAACAGTTCCCTTTCGCGTCTAACATTCTCTTGCAAGAAACATATGTCGATGACATACTTTCAGGCGGACACGATATTCAATCCACGGTAGACTCAATGTGTCAAGTAAGACAAGCTCTCAAATCGGCAGGATTCCCACTCAAAAAAATGACTGCTAATAACCCCAAAATTCTTGAGAACATTCCCCAAGAGGATCTGTTGGATTCCGATTTTCTACGGTTCCAAAGCACTAGTTCCACAAAAACGCTAGGAATTAGTTAGAATGCCATGAAAGATTAGTTTTCGTACACCTTTGAGCCTCTCCCAGCCTCCAATTCTGCTACGAAGCGCCAAATCCTCTCCTCGGTTGCGAAACTTTTTGACCCGGCAGGATGGCTAGCGCCAATAATGATCCTGGCCAAAATTCTTCTTCAACAAATCTGGTTGGAAGGCACAGATTGGGATGAATGTGTAAAGGTAAACTCACTGCTCAAATGGAAAACCGAGAACCTAACAGCGATAAATGGGATCGAGATCCCCCGTTGGGTAAAATTCTCTCCAAAAGAACAAATCCTAATCCATGGATTTTGTGATGCGTCCGAAAAAGCGTATTGTGCGTGTGTGTACCTACGGGTGCAAGACAGCAACAACCACGTCTCTTCCGATTTGCTCGTAGCTCGCTTAGAGCTCTGTGGCGCCGTTTTGCTCTCAAAGTTAGTGAAGCAAGTTCGTTCACAACTGGGCTTACAGTCCCACGAACTGACACTCTGGTCAGACTCTTCTATTGTTCTTGCATGGTTGGAAAAACCACCTTGCGTGTGGAAGACCTCTGCCCGTTCCAAAGACCTATCCTATCACTCATGAAGAATTCACATTTGTAAGGTTGCGACTGATCACTCTGGCTCAGTCTACTCATTTTAGTAGAGAACATGAACTCTTGTCGGCCTCAAGACCCATCAGTAAGAAGAGTTCTTTATTACCTCTGAACCCCTATCTCGACAAAACTGGCATTATGAGGGTTAATGGGCGCCTGGCATATTCCGGCTTAAGTTATAATGAACGCCACCCCATAATTCTACCTGAAAAATCCAAATTTTGTGACTTATATCTTGATTTCCTCCACATAATTCTTCTCCATGCAGAGAAACAGCTCATGATTCGCATGGTACAACAGGTATTCTATGTTTCACGCCTCAAACCAAAAATTAAAGGCTTGATTTTCCGCTGTAAAACATGCACCATTCACAAAAGGAAGTCCAATCCCAAATAATGGCCGCACTACCTCCCGAACGTTCTACCTACTCACTTCCCTTTTATACGACAGGAGTCGATTTTGCGGGACCGTTCTTAGTAAAATCCTCCCCGCTACGGGGGCTTCCTTTTTAAAACATATGTTTGTGTATTTGTGTGCTTCTCCACAAAAGCCATACATTTAGAGGTTTGTTCGGATCTCACTACCTAAGCATTCCGCGCAGCCTTCACCCGACAATGGAAAAACGTTTGTAGACGCACAACGCGCACTGCACAAAGAATTCTCTCAATTTCTAACAGAAATCCCCTCTGACATTTCGAAAATGTATGGTCCCCAAGGTATTAGTTGGGAATTCATTCCCCCTCACGCTCCGCACATGGGAGGACTTTGGGAGGCGGGCGTTAAAAGCTTTAAAACACACTTCACCAAAGTCGCTGGAAATCAAAGGTTCACCTTTGAAGAATTTACCACATTAATAATTAGCATAGAGGCAGTTCTAAACTCTAGACCTCTATCTCCCGGGCACTTCCTTCGTGGGGCACCTCTGCTCGCATTGCCGGAACCCAATGCGGAGAGTTTGTCTCTGGGTAATCGGTGGCAAAAACTCAAAGTTTTGCATCACCAATTCAGCAAACGATGGAAAAATGAATACCTAAAAGAGCTCCATAAAAGGTATAAATGGAAACACCCCCAGAACAATATCTCTGAAGGAGATCTAGTGGTAGTAAAAGATGATCTCCTTCCACCCAATCAATGGTCGTATAATTAAGCTCTATCCTGGCCCGGATCAAAATGTCCGTGTGGCCGACGTTCGCACCTAGAATGGAACCCTCACCCGACCGATAGTAAAGTTGTGTATATTATCTTCCGCATAAGAGTAAACGAGAACCCATATTGACTCCCCTTATTTAACCAACGTTCATATTCATACTCTATTACTCCAATGTTCACCATAACTAATAATTGTTTATTTTCACAGGACAAAGCAGCAGCGGTCAGCTGATTTTACACAATGCCGACTGTGCAGTCGTTTACACCCTCTGCGGTACTGCGCTGTCTTCCAAGATATGAGCACTGATCAACGCTATGAAGCAGCACGAGCCAACAAATACTGTATAAACTGCTTGGCGACTTCCCACATCACCGGGGCGTGCACCTCCAACGGTAGCTGTTATCACTGTGGTCTTGCGCACCACACGATGTTACATCGTTCTCGATCGCGGCAGCCTAAAAGGCGTCCTACCTCCAGAGCGAGGCGCATAACACCACCGCACAAGACACTGAGCGGAGACAACCGTCGTCATTGGCCGCAACAAAACAAGCAACGTACGCTCCACACGCGAAGTGCTAAACATCGACGTATTCGGCGCTTATTCAGTACGGCTTATGAAACGCTGCAACAATTACAAGCCTCGCTCCAGGAGCCTACACCGATGCAGGGGGGCCGGCATGTTGAAGACATGAACTTAATTGAGTTCGACTAATTAATTGAGTTCGACTAATTAACTCAATTATTTAATGCAATACTAAGATGCTCTCACATGCCATGGAAAGTTGCTGAAATTATTTTAATACCAAAACCCGGAAAAGCCGTTGAAGATGTCTCGTCTTACAGACCAATAAGCTTGCTCCCGGTCCTATCAAGGTTATAATCGATAGCAATATAATTCAATGCCACCAATTTGGCTTCAGACAGCAACATAGCACTATTGAGCAAGTTCATAGAGAATACAACAAAATAAGAGCAGCATTCGAAAGAAAAGAATACTGCACAGCAGCATTTTTGGATATCTCTCAAGCTTTTGACAAGGTTTGGCATCTCGGGCTGTTGTATAAATTAAAAAACTCACTCCCGTATACCTACTATAACATCCTTAAATCATATCTCGAAGATAGACACTTCACGGTAAAAATCAATGGAGCTGTAACTTCTTTACTCCCAATATTATCTGGTGTTCCTCAAGGCCGCAGATTCAATTAACCGTAGACATTGTTACAGCGACTTTTGCTGATACAGCATTGTTGGCCACTCACAAGAACCCCGACGCTGCAACTAAGATACTGCAGTCCCACTTTGTCAAAATGCAAGTTTGGCTTAAGAAATGGAGGATCAAAACGTTAAAATTTGTACATATTAAATTTCATATACCGCTGCTACCAGGGCCGTAGCCAGAAATTTTTTTCGGGGGGGGGAGGGGGGGTTTCATTCGAAGAAAATATTCATAAATAATTTTTATCAAACTGATTTTTAAATACAATAAATTAAATCAATGATACATTTGATGGACCCTATAAAATTAAAATTTCAGGAAAAATTTTCCGATTCTACTTGATTGTATGCAGCCGAATAAGAACTGCATAACTTCGTTTCTTACTGGTTTTGGTAGAATGTAACAAAAACGCAAGAATGATAGAATGCAAGATTACGCCAATAAGTTGATCTAAATTGGCTCTCTCTGCGCATGTCGTCACAAGTCAAATTTTTAAAGAGACAGTGATGATACATACATTTTATACTTGAACAATTTAAACATTGGTATGAAATGTGGATATAAATGATATTTATTAATTTTAATTCGTTATTTGCAGATACAAATATAAAATGAAATATTAATAGTTATTTTTCTTCATTTTAAGTTAAAATATTTAACTTTTCATTCATAATATGTGCCACAAATGTAGTAATACACAGTAATATAAATCCAAAGAATTAAATAATATAAAACATAAAAAAGATGACAGATAACATTTTTCTTATAATTTTTGAATCAGGTCTGATAAAAAAAAAAACAAAAATAATAATAAAAATAATGTTAATACTTGTAAGGACTCAAAATATTTGAGTTATTTTGACCCCGCAATTAAAATGTATCATATGTATGAATATATAAAATGAAGCAAATTATATACACACATATTACAGTACGATAAAACATGTAAAAATTAATATGAACAAAACGGTACAACAGAAGAAAAATTAGTATAAAAGGACATGCATTAAACAGAACAAGTCACTCAGACTCAGACTTAGATCGTGGTCTAAGGTAGTAGCAAGCTACTACTGGTTCTATTGTCCTCTATTCGCTAGATTATATGTAATAAACCAATCGATGCGTCCGCATGGAAGGATAGTAAAAAAAATCGTTAGTTTATATCAGCAGAGCGTCTGCATGCTAAGTTCTTCGTAAGACATTATTCATTCGTGAGGTATTAATTGGATCTTGGCGTAAGTCCTTACGTCAAGATTAAGATTTCCGCTGAGGTATTAATCGGCATCAGGACGTCGTATCCACGAACCCTGGTGTAGTGAACACACGTAGTTGCCACGGACCATACAAACGACAATGACCTAACCATCGTATCACGAACACACACAAAGGAAACATACGAACGCAAACCGAGCGCCAAGGAAAGCAAACGAGCGCCAACGAAGGTAAACGAACATCCGAGAGGGACGATTGAGGGGCTACAAGGAACAAACAAAGACTGTACCAAGAATAAAATACTAACGAATCAAGTGTAATTAAAAACAACAGTGAAGAATATAAATAAACAAGTGAACAAAGAAAATCGAAACGAACTATCGTGAGTTATTATTTACGCACCGTGGTTACTCGCTGAGTATATCCTGACTAAAAGAAAAGGAACCAGGAAGGTTCGTTGCAAATGGTGCCCGAGCAGGGACTCGTAAAATAAAACAAACAGAGAAGTGACTCGTAAAATAAATCGAACAGAGAAAGTGACTCGTAGAATAAACAAAGAAAATGGCTCGCAAAACAAACAGAGATAGTGACTCAAAACAAAAAAAGAGGCTCGCAAAACAAACAGAGATAGTGATTCAAAACAAAGAAAGTGGCTTGTACAATAAACAGAGATAGTGACTTGTAAAACAAGCAAAGAGCAGTGACTCATAGAAAATATACACAGTGAATTTTAAAATAAAATAAAGAGAGTAAAGAACTCCGCTGTGAATAAAGAGAGCAAAGAACTCCACACTGAAAAAAAATATATAAGTTTAATATGAAATAAAATGGTGCGACTTTCGTGGGTATATACATTACGAAAAGATGATCTACTCGTATACGCTAAGGAATTCAACTTCGACGAATCTGGCTCTGTCGAAGAGCTACGAAAGCGATTTGCGACTTTTGTGCAGAAACAAGATGGCAACCCGGCGTTACAAGAGCGACTACAAAGACTTGAAGCTAACCATTCGAAACCAATCCCATTAGTACAATACACTCCAGCAACACCAATCGTCAACATACAAGCCGAACTACCGACAAGTGTATCTGCAGCGGAAGCTCCATCGACTTAATCCTATGCAGCAATCGAACAGGTCCGTAAATGGTCGATCAACTACGATGGCGGACGTGATCTCATCGCTTTTATAGAGCGCATAGAAGAACTCAGCGAAGTTTATTTAGTTTCAATGAATGCGTTACCGCGAACTATGCCCATACTGCTATGCGAAAGAGCATTAATATGGTTTCGCAACAATAATCGACATTGGACTGAGTGGGGCAGTTTTAAACATGACTTTCTAAGTTTCTTTCTGCCAACGCGATATTTTGAACGCCTTGAAGATGAGATCCGGAACCGTCCACAAAAGGTGCGTGAAAAGTTTAAGGATTACGTGGTATCCATACAAAACTCATGCGTCATGCCGGATACACAGAACAGCAGAAATTAGAAAGAATATTTAGAAACTGTGCCAGTGAATATCAACTATACATTAAGCGAAGAGATTTCGGCAACCTGGATGAACTCATCACGATGGCTGAAGATTTTGAAGCCATCAACGAAGGGCAAAGAAGATACAACGAGCCACCTAGGCGTAACATTGAAACAGCGAGACACATTTCCGAAGAGCCGAGGCACATCGAGACATCAACAAGGTTCACATACAACAATCAAAGAAACCATAATCAACCACCAAGGCAAAAACATGCTATACCAAGGCCTGAATATAACACGAGACATGCATCAGCACACATACATCCTAGAAGTAATGATGTCGAGAGGGTAGTACAAGCTACGCAAGCAAGCGTATCTGAAGTTGCACCGGTGTATCCAAGAACTTTGCACATAAACACCAGCACAGCATGCAGACGATGTGGTCAAGACGGTCACATGGCACGATCCTGTCGCAACTCTAAAATACTCTTCTGCAGGTAATGTGGTAAAAGCGACATAAGGACTATTGAGTGTTGTCGTCAACAAACGGGAAACGAGCCAGGCCTCCATCCAGAGCGAGGAACGATGAGGTCATAAATGCAACCATCTCGCACACATCACTAGGCCAAGACAATGGTCATATCTTCGCCATTGTTACCCTAGGCGAAGAAAACGTCTGAGCCACCATCGACACAGGGTTAAAAAGCTTCGTAAGCACGGCGTTAGCCACAATATGGTGCAATAAAGGGCATATAGAGACAAAACAAACAAGGGTTCGTCTGGCAGATGGTACAACGAGAGGAGTCAACGAAGTTCTAACCATAAAAATTAAATTGGGTGAAAGTCACTGCACATTATCATTACTTATACTTCCAGAAGTAATAGACGACTTGATACTGGGCATGGATTTTCTAAGATGAATGCCAAATTTCAATGTGGAGGTTATAATATCACCTTACAACAACAGAACAACACTATGCCCATTATAAATACATGTACGGTAGCAAGAGAAAGTACCGAAGAAGAAAAAATTAAACAATTCCTACAAGAAGGCCTTTGATACAATGGAGGGCCCATCTAATATTACCACACATCGAATAACAATGCGTGACGAAGAACCAGTGAAGCAAAGATATTATCCAAGAAATCCAGCAATGCGAGGAATCATCAGCCGAGAAATAGATGATCTACTCTAAAAAGGATGCATAGAACCCTCTAGCAGTCCTTATAGTGCGCCAATCGTACTAGTAAAAAAGAAAACAGGTGCATGGCGATTGTGCATAGACTATCATCAACTGAATGCAAAGTCAATTCCCGACGCATACGCTTTTCCAAGGATATAGCACATCCTAGAACGCTTACGTGATGCAGCATACATTTCAAGCTTAGATCTTAAAAATAGCTATTGGCAAATACCAATGGAAACCAAGAGTAAGCAATATACTGCCTTTACGGCGGCTCAACACAGCAAATTTGCGCATTAACCCAGACAAATGCGAATTTTTCAAACGTGAAATCAAATATCAAGGGCATGTTGTAAGCAGCGAAGGAATACACAAAGACCCCGACAAAGTAGCAGGTATACGTGAATTACAAGTACCCACAAATGTACGTGAGCTACGACGCTGTCTTGGGATAGCATCATGGTACAGACGATTCGTACCCGACTTTTCAAAAGTGGTACTGCCACTATTGGAAATGGACCGAAGATCAGCAGGTGGCATTCAATACATTGAAACAAAAACTAACAGAAGCACCCGTGTTGACCTGTCCAGATTTTACAAAGAAATTCATACTTCAAACAGATGCTAGCGACTATGACCTAGGTTCAGTACTCACACAAGATGTTGGAGGAGTGGAGAAAGTAATTGCATATGCAAGCCGACACTTAAATAAGGCAGAACGCAATTACTCACCAACGGAAAAAGAGTGTCTAGCAATCGTAAGGGCCATACGAAAGATGAGGCCATATCTAGAAGGCTATAAATTCACGGTAATCACTGATCACTTGTCACTCAAATGGCTGAATTCCATTGAAAGTCCGACTGGCAGAATAGCTAGATGGGCATTGGAACTACAGCAACATTCGTTCGATATCCAGTATAGACGTGGAAAGTTAAACGTAATAGCAGACGCTCTATCCAGGCAACCACTGGAAACCTTAGCCAAAGCAATAACCGAAACCCACCCCGAGTATCCATGGTGGAAGAAAAGATTAAGCGAGATACAAAATGAGCCACGAAAGTTTCCAGATTACACCATCGAAGAAGGAGCACTGTATAGGCACATTCCAAGCCAGACCGCAGACGAAGACAACGCCCCTTGGAAGTTATGTGTTCCCACGCCACTACGTAGCCGAGTGATGCATGAAAAACACAATCAACCCAGTTCACGAGTAGCCAACCGATATTACTGGCCAGGCATGTTTCGGGACGTAAGCCAGTATGTACGTCAAAGTACCACATGTCAACAGTATAAAACCAGTCAACAGAAACCAGTAGGGGATGAACCATGGACAATGGTATGCGCTGATTTTGTGCGTCATCTACCACGATCTACACATTAACAATATGCTTCTCGTTTTCTTTGACCGATTTTCAAAATGGACCGAACTCATTCCCTTACGACGTGCTACATGTGAAACTCTAAAAAGGGCTTTCAGAGAACGAATTCTAGCTAGATTTGGAGTGCCGAAGGTGTAAATAACCGACAATGGCGTACAATTCTTTGGAAAAGAATTTCAAAAATACTTGAAAGAAATTGGAGTCCGCCAACAATTCACCGCACCGTATACACCACAAGAAAATCCCACAAAACGAATGAATCGAACAGTAAAAACAATAATAGCCTAATAATTACCCTAGCAGTGAACTCTAGCATCCAAGATACAACAGGGTTTAGTCCAACATTCCTAGTGCAACAAAACCCGCAAAACATCAATAATATTGATCAATAACAATATAAATAATTATTAATAATAAAACTAATAAGAATAGCAAAGTCATAAAACAAAAATAATACATAAAATAAAATCTTACATATTTCATCAGAAATAATGCCTCACCATATACCAAGCAAAAGAACTAAAAATCAACAACGGGATACTGTAATAGTTAAAATGTATGTATATACATTACAAAAGAGAAGTGCCGCAAACATTCAACAGCAAAAAGCAAAGAGAGAAACAATGTACATAGATATGAAAAAAAAATTATTATTTCAACTGAGTAACACAAAGAAGAGAAAATACATAAGATATGAGAGCAGAACAGTTGCACAAAATACCGTGTGTAACTAAAAGCGGCACTATACCAAATTAGTGCAAATTAAAATACACTGGAAAATATTTTGTATGTATGAATTATGCTCAAACACCATACGAACTAAAAACTACACTATACAAAAAGTAACATATACTATGTTTTATGAATTATATACCTATATAAAATAAAAGATAAATAAATATAAATGTTCAACAATTTCAACAATAATCACCACCACCGTAACCTATAGATGTACGATGTACAACGATGAAACGAACCAACCAACAACAACACAGAAACCGATGATAGAGCACAGCAACAATAATGAAGAAATCCACAATAATTACACCAACAACAACAATAGCCAAGAAACCCTTAACAACAATAGCGAAGAAAACCATATTACCTACGAAGAAACACCCAACAATCATAGTAAAACAGATAACAATAATAACAGCAAAGATAACAACAACAGCAGTGAAGAAAATAACAACAATAGCAACAGAGAAAATAAAAACAATACCAACAACAACAACGATCTTCTCCAGGACCTTCTACCGGAATATTTGGAAAACGATGTATTAATCGTAGAAGAGTTGAGCTACATTTTGGGCCTAATCGAGGACGAGGACCATTTGTCAATCCCAATCACCAATCTCACAGGAGACCAATTACCTGACAAGTTACTACACGAGTTGCGAGAAAGCAGCGACGGAAAAGGTGCTCATTTAAAAGAGAATACGATGGAAAGATCTACAAAGTACGAGTAAAACCAAATGGGTGCATCATAGTCAGTCTTGGCTCTACTAAGTAAGGGGTGGTGTAAGGACTCAAAATATTTGAGTTATTTTGACCCCACAATTAAAATGTATCATGTGTATGAATATATAAAAGGAAGCAAATTATATACACACATATTACAGTACGATAAAACATGTAAAAATTAATATGAACAAAACGGTACAACAGAAGGAAAATTAGTATAAAAGGACATGCACTTAACAGAACAAGTCACTCAGACTCAGACTTAGATCGTGGTCTAAGGTAGTAGCTTGGTGGTTCTATTGTCCTCTATTCGCTAGATTATTTGTAATAAACCAAACGATGCGTCCGCACGGAAGGATAGTACAAAAGAGTCATTAGTTTATATTAGCAGAGCGTCCGCATACTAGGTTCTTCGTAAGACATTATTCATTCGTGAGGTATTAATTGGATCTTGGCGTAAGTCCTTACGTCCTTAGTGTGAAATTTAATGAGGGATCGATGAAGAGTAAGATATTTACTTTTGGATTCAAACCGAGAATCGATTTTTTTATTTTTGGAAAACTAAATTGTTTAGCGTCCTCATAATGCACTGTTTATTTGTAAATACAAATAAAGAAAATGACAATCTACGTCAGACACAAAAGCTTTCGCTCAATTTTGTGAGAGCCAAATAACGGAGATGCGTGTGGCGTAATCTTGTATTCTATCATTCTTGACAAAAACGCGATTTTTCACATGACCGTTGTTGTTGAAGCTTTTGCACTCTTCCTCTTCTTAGTTTCTAAAGCTTTTTTTCTGCTAATTTTCTCTTAATTTATCGGCACAAACATGACGTAGCACACGTATATAATACATGAAAGGAAAATTCAGCTATATGGAATCAAGCTCTCTCACTAAAGAACATGAAAGCACAGATAAAACTATAAGAAGTCGACTCTCTGCATGATTGTATGCAGCCGATCCCCATATGGCTTCGTTCGCTAGTCTCATATGAGTGCAATAACAACTGACTTCCGTTGCAAAATTTACGATTTACGCTCGCTAAAGAAGTTTCACTTCAAAAATATTTACCTTTTCATAATGAACAACTTTGTCTCAGATATCAATAATGTAAGATGACTAGCGAATAAACTACCCATAGATTACCACCAACACAAACATAAACAATTATCACAATTTTCGATGGCAAAATGAAAAATATTCAATTCAAACCAAATTCATTATTTTTGTTTGAAGCAGCAGAACTGAAAACCGGCAACACAGCGCCAAAATACAAAACTGCTGAAATTCGAACAAAAATTAAAAATACAAATATCGAATTGTGTGTTGTGATGGGATTTTAGTGGGTAAGTTTATTAATTTGAAGTCCTACGCTGTTGACGTCTGAGAGAAAGTTGTTTATTATGAAAAAATAAATATTTTTTGCTTTCACACAAAATAGTATGTCGGAAGTATGTCAGTATTCCAAGCCGTTTAACCTAAATGAACAATTTTAAATAAATTTTTACCAAAAATCCATGATCCAAAAATACAGAGAGCAGGTGGGGGGTTGGTGTGGAAAGAAAAAATGTTTATCTTTTTGCAATACACCACTGCCTTAGATGCCAAAGTTGTAGGACTTCAAAATAATATACTTATCTACCAATATCAATTATAAATGATATGATTTTTGCAAGACAAATAAAATAAAGAAGTAAAGCAAAAATATATTCCGTCGCATGTGCATGTTTCTGTTTGTAGAATTTATATGTATATATGTAAAATAAATATAAAAATTGTTTGTTTATGAATATATATATATATATATATATATATATATATATATATATATATATGAAATTTAACATGTACAAAAGAATTAACATGGCACCTCATGTTAAAGTCTGGGCTTCGTCCAGCTTTGTTGTCCGGACCTGGCAAAGTAGGCGTAATGCAAAAACTACAACAACTAAAACTTTTGCAAGAGATATAGTTCCACTTCCACGTGTTTAATGGTATCAACATTCTTCTCAGTTATTGATATCAACATCCCATCTTAACATTCAAACCTTCACCATCTTTCTTACTATGACTCTCTAATAACATATATCTTTTACAACTAAATTTTGATTGCTTGCCTTACTATGGTTCCCCATATGGCTGCTTTAATTTCCTAACAAGCATTTTTTAAATTTTATAGGAGAAGCAAAGAACATTTTTGTATTTGGAGTACTGTTTCGAGAATTTGTAATTTAAACTAAAAGAAAAGATTGCAAGTTTTCAGTGTAGGTTTCTTAAATTTTCGATACAGGACACAGTTTATCATAACCCATCGAAAACTCTACACTGAAAAATTGATATTATGGCCTTTGCAAAATAAGGCAGAGATATATACCTTTTGAAGCATTTCCTTTGTATGCCAAAAAACTTCCACATTCTGTCTAACAACTACTACTAACCATCCCCCTTCACGCACAAACTGCAAGTGTGTTCTTTGCATTGTTTTCTCAGGTACACAGTTTCAAACATTTTCTTTGCATGGGAAGTGTAACGCATATTTTATTTATTCCCTTCATTTTTTTCTAGCATTTTCCATTGACAATCAAAGCTCTCTAACCACAAATAATTTAGGAAATATACATTATAAAACCGAGTTGGAACAGTCACTAACTCAAGCGCACCCATACTTTACCCACCAAAATCCATTGACAAATCATATTATCATTCCAAATCTTTCCAACAAATCATTTGTAAGATATACAATAATGAAAATTCAGGCTATATGGAAAGTTCCTCGCCGTGTCCATGTCCCCTTTTTTTAATTTCACAGACCTTTTTCCTGCGGCATTACATTGCCAATTAACATCCTTGCACAAAATCTCTGGTTGTGGAGATATACCCAAAAATTATCTGAGTTATTGATGGGCATATGTCCATGAAATCAAGTTACAGTTTTATATAATATTATAAAAAAAATTAATTATTTGTATAAAAAAAGAATCACTTGGTGGGTTCACTTGTAGTGGGATTCGAACTCATGACACCAAAAAAATTTACGATTTCTTTGCACAACCACAACTTTACTCTCCTTTTTAACTCACTAAACCACAAACCTTTACAGAATAGGGTGATCACATTAGTAATATATAATAATGCTTTTTGTGTGTTTGCATGTTTTATATTCACCTTTGTCGGTATTTGTTTTTTGTTGTATTTTTATTATTTTTCCAATACACCGATAAAAAAAAAAAATATATTGAAAAAAATTATTTGTTCAAGTGGGACTCGAACCCACTATTCCACAACTCTTTCCTACATCCACTACTTTACCTTCTCTTCTAACCATCTCATCCACACACCACTATGAAATATGGAATACTGTGATCAAATTAATAATATGTAGTTACATTCATGCAAATGAAAAAGAATTTCAAACGCAAAGCTCATACGCATTCTTTTCTGCTTTGTGTTTGTGTGGTGGAAATCACAGGGAGCGAAATAAAAAATCTATTGCTTTGATTCAAGGGAAAACATAAATATTTACAATAACAAATGTAAGGGGAACAAATTTTTAATATAAAAATGCATTTCACAGGTAAACTATTAACTTTAGATATATGCCACAACTGACTTTATTTTAGCAAACGATAAGATCTATAATCTTTCTAACATAACATAATTTTTATGTACCTCTTATAGATTAAGCAGCATTTTGTATTAAGTAACTAAATTTTATAAAAAAGCTGACTTTGGTCCAAATAATGGTCTATATTAAAGAAACTATTTAAAATTAACTTAAAATAAATATCGACTTAACTCGACAAATGTCCAAAGCAATTACATACTAAATTTCATGACAATCAGTTGCGAAATATAGAAACCTATTAGGACTAAACATTTAACAGAGCTCTATTTTATATATATAGAAGAAGATGAAAAGTTTCAACATTTTAGATCCAATATATATTTAACTATTTTCCATAATAAAAATTCCTTCGCATTTTGATTTCATGAAATCAGTAGAAAAAGATTAAAAAGTATTTATATGAAATATGTAAAACCGCAACCAAACGTTTACATATTTGCATATAAAGAATATATAACACTGTAAATGTTGAATATATTTTGCCAAAAGAAATGTTAAATATTTGTTTTATCAAACACCTCCAACTCATCCATTTATACATTTTTATCCGCTGGATGTGTTGACAACCGTCGCTGTCATACCATCGGTATTGCACCTTGCTGCAGGTATCTATGATTTTTTGTTTCGATTCCATCAAGAGAGAATTGCGACCTCTTAACTATATAGACTCTTTGCATCATTAGTGTGTAGCAGCTACACGTTATAGTTTTTGTCTTTACTTTCACTTTATCTTTAGGAGCTCCGAATCCATCCTACCTCCCAAAATGATCTTTTGTGGCGATGCCCTCTACCGCTGCCATGTTGGATTAAAAGCGGTAAATTTTTTTGATGTGTAAACATTTTAGCTCACGGTATGGGCAAAATTTCAAATGTGTAAAATGTAAGAATAACTGTAACGTAAGATGTAAGATAACTGTAACGTCCAGTTCACCTCTCGCTCAGACTACTGCGCGGCATGACTGTGCTACTCTAAACAACAAAGAGAAGAGAGAAGAAGAGAAGAGGGGGAGAAATTAAAATACGAGCGGAGTTTGTTTGTTTATGTTTGATCAATTTACTCACACATATGTGTACATACGAAAGCAAAATGTGTGTGTACATTTATTCGTGGAAGAATTATTTGTTGGTGTTAAACGTGTGGAGACCGACTATACCGTACAAACAGAGAAGTCGCCGTAGAAAACACAGGCGTTTGATAGGTTTTGCATTCGGTTAGTTAGATTGCATTAAAATTAAATATTTTTTAAAGTATAAAAACAATACAAAATGATAAGTAATAAAGAATTTAGGTTTCAATAAAGGTATAAACAAAATGTAGTGATAAATGATAGCAAACGACGGCATTATAAAAATTTTGCTTTGCACATTAACCTTAGAAAGGCAACACATTTTTAATTTATGAAAATAGCAAAAATGTTAAACAGAAAAAATCAAACTTATTTATTATAAAATCACTTATTTACTTCAAAAAAAAAATACATTCTTTCTTTTTTTGTTAAATGCAGTTAAGGCAACTCTCTGCGCGGTGTTTTTAAAAAGTAGTGGGGTGACTGGTCATCCCTGTTGCCTTTCTAAGGTTAAATGCGGAAAGAACTTATCGTCGCCTGAGGATTAATTTGGCGTATGTGTGTACAAATTCACATACCTATACGCCAAATCAATTTTCAGGCGACGTTATGTAAAATTTTCACATCTAATAAAATTTCAAATCGACAGGAAGAAAAACTTAAAGCGCGGGAAAAAGGATGCAATTGCAGCTGCGTATATGCGAGCATATAGTGCCCGATGCATTGAGTAAAAGAAAAATAATACAACTACAACATATCAGCCCTATTCACGATTTGGTGCAATTGGAAAAAATTTCTGCTATCACAACAACAAATATATGCGATATGGAATAAAAATTTGCATTTGCAATGATGCAAGACCATTTGCAATTTATGGTGAATTGGGCTATTATATACAAAAGATAATGATATTATTAAAAACTTATTATTAAGTTTATAAAAGAATTGTTTTAATTTGAATTAATTACCTAAGCATATAGATTATACATTAAGTCCCTATATATGGCTATACATATGTGAGCTTATGTATATGGCATTTAGTTGGCTTAACTGTTTACACATCAAATATCTTGCGTGCCTTGCACGCATCCATTGTTTTTTTTTATAATACATATAACGTAAATGAGGGTAATTCGGATCGATTTTGTTTTGCTAATAACTTTTCTTTAGTACTTATTAAAATTATGTCCTTTTTTTTTCGAAAAGAACGAGAATTATTTCCCCTTTCTAATGGTATGCCACACTTATTTCAATTATTCCAAATTAATCAGTTGTGAGCGAAGAAACAAAGAGTGAGCGTATTTTCATACAAAGCCTTAGCAAATAATATAGGAAACTCACAAATTTTGTAACAATAATAACTTTTGTGCTAGTAAGTATATGTATTTATATAATTTATATAGGGTTTTGTTCCCTAAATATTCTGCTATAGTTTGGTAAAAATAAGCACCATTTTAGAAAACATACAACGAAAAAAATTGACTTTAAAAATCGATCCGTATTACCAGCATGCGTTTTTCTACTTGCATTTTGCAGTTTAAAATCAAAAAATATTTTTTTTTATTGAAATATTGGGAGTATGAATGTATAAGCTCGTAATTGAGAAACGTTAAAAAAAAAAAAAAAAAAATAATAATGATCTGTCAAAAAATTTTCATAATTTTACAAAAGTGTTTTACTATAGCTGAAAATGTCGAATTTCGTGCCAACAAAACAACATTTGCGGTAAGTTTTAATTTGCTTCTTCCATTTAAAGAAAAACGCAACTGAAGCACATCGTTTACTCACTGAAGCTTATCCTGACTATGCTATAGACGTTAGAATGTGTCAGGTGTGGTATGCCCGTTTCAAAAGTGGTGATTTCGATGTTGAAGACAGGGAACGTTCAGGCGAAAAAGTTCGAAGATGAAGAATTGAAGGCATTACTCGACGAAGAATCATACGACGAAGATAGCCTCAAAAGATGAGGAGTTCTTTCGACGCGGAATCCGTATGCTACCAGAAAGATGGGAAAAGGTTGTGGCTAACGATGGACAATACTTTAAAGAACAAATTTATAATCACTTTTTCACAATAAATGTCCAAATTACGAAAAAAATACGAGTTTATACATACATACTCCCAATATTAATTGAAATTAGTAGCGTTTCTTAGAGTTATACCAGTTATGAAACTAAGAATATGAATATATTTTTAAAAACTAGTTTTTGTTAAATAATTAGTATATTTTTTATTCCAAACTACATTCTAATTTTTGACTATGTCAATATACTTATAAATTTTAATTCAGAAATTTCTTAGAATGATTCAAAGAAATGATTTTTTTATATATTTCATTGCGCATCAGCTCATGGGCCACTAGCGGATCCAGATATTTACCTTAAGAGGCTAACATTTGTTCATCCCTTTTAAATTTTTTTTTATTTGTGGCCAGTGATCAAATATATGAAATTCTTATCAGAAGGGAAGGGGGGAGTTAGGGAGGCGATGAGGGGGAGGTTAGGGTGGAAATGCGCGGGGGGGGGGGGGTGACGGCAGCTTAGGGGGTAGTTGGGGTCGAGGTAAGGGGTATTTAAGCAAAAATATTTTTCCCTTTCCTACGCCTCTTAGATCCGCTATTGTTCCTACGTAAGATTGCATAGCCCCATACTTTTGTTTTTAATATATTCGCATCTATCGCCCAGCCACAGCGTCTTCCCCTAATTTTGAAACGCCCATAATTGAGAATTAGTTTGGTGTGGAACAAGTCAAATTTCAATAATTTAGCTTGATATGATATTCGAAAATATTAAATTTTTCCAAAAACGCCACGCCCACTTTGAGATAGCCCACAACTTGACATACACACAAATGCATCTCTACACCAAATTTCACTAAGATTGGACAAACGGTATATGATTACATAAGGAAAATACATAAATTTGGACAACAATTTGTATGTATGTGTGTGTATGTATTACGCATACATACATACATTTTTTTTATATATATATTTTCCTTAAGCACCAAATTTATCTTTTGCATCTAAATAAACCTCAAATTAAAGATAATTTACTATACATTTTGCTGATCCGAATTACATACACATCGATTCGACTTACATGCACACTTAATTTTTCGATCCGATTTGCATGCAATTCACTTTTTTTGAAGTGATGTTACCTAAGTAACTATTAAAAAAAAAGTTATGTTTTGCTTTTTCGGTAGTTAACAACTATAAAAGAGGAATTTTGTATTAAAACATTTTTTTTCATAAATCTGTAATCCTATTCTTAGCGCTCAAAGTTTACCGTAGAAAAAACGATCGGAGTTACCTACACTTACGTTACTTATAATATCTTTAAGCAATTTTGCAATAAAATATCATAAAATTAAAATTACCGGTTTTCACCCGAAATTATTGTACGCTGTAAAAACGCAAAAAGGGGATGGTTGGACTCCTCATGGATTTGAATGAAACCATACCCCGAAAAACACAAAATTATTGCTAGGCAAAAATTCTTACCAAGGAAAAAAAAAATTTTTTTTTGTGTTCAGGAGATCCCAATATCCACCCAAATATGTTTTGTTCTTGGTACTTTCCGGCTGTAAGCTACTGTAATCATTTGTGCTCACAATTTTTAATAATACTGTTTACTAAAGTGCTTCACGAAAAAATTTGTGTTTGTAGACCCCTGAAAAGGAACCTCGGTTTATATTATGATGATTTCCAAGTTCTAGCGATTACCGTTCGTGAGCTGAATCATCTTGAAAAACCTGTAAAAATCGACTTTTGTACGGGAACATTTTTTGGTAGGTTACTTTTAGCCAATTAAAAGTTCACAAATAATAGACGGCCATTCCAAAAAAATCGAAACCAGATAAGTCGGCTACGAACTTTTAAAAAAAAAGAAAAATGCAAGACATGATTTTAAACAGTACCCATTCAAGTTTACGAAAACACCTATGACAAATAAATCTATTAGTTTCCGTAGTTTTTACGAACAACCAAAATAACTCTTTAAGTAACGATTCGTAGAAGAGCATTTTTCAGTGTTTTGACAGTAATAAGTAAGTAAGATAGTACCAGATGATTGTAAAGCGAGATTATGTTTTAATAGTGTTTAGTATGCTCGATTTTTCGCCGATGTTGTTTTCTTGAAAGGCAAATTGTAAATACTTGCTATTAGGATCTAAATAATTGTAAGTTTAGTGCATGATTTAAAACGAAAAACGTGGGACGCTTATAGATAGAGGTAAAATTGGTAGCGACTTAAGTGAACTATTCATCTGTCAATTTCATATTGCATGCGACCCACGTTTTTTGTTTTAAATCATGCAAATATTTTCAGTGTGTACTGAAAAATTTACGATCGTACCGAAAACCCCATCACTTATTTATATCATCATACGACGCAATTGTGTTTCGTTCCCTTGAATGAGCAGACAAAGAGGAAAGATTGTAAAGAGGTCGCAATTTGCTCTTGTTGAAATTGGAACAAAGAAACGTAGAAACAAGCAACGAGATGCAATACCGATGATGTGAAAGCGACGGTTGTCAACACATCCAGAGGACAAAATGTTTGAATGGATGAGTTAGAGGTATTTTGATAAAACAAATATATTGCATTTTCTTTTTGGCAAATAACATTCAACATTTACAGTTTTTTATATATTTTTTATATACAAATATGTTAACGTTTTGTTTTGATTTTATGTATTTTGTATAAGTAAGGAGTGAGATCGAAAAAATCTTAACATATATAAAATTCAATAATTTTTAAACGGCTGATCTTAGAGTTTTGACTTTTTTTTAATAATATTTTATTTTAATAATAATATTTTACAAAAGAAAAATATAACTTTTATAGTTCTAACCACTATTTATGAACTCGTGGATCATTTTTGGTAAGCCTTCTATTAGAGATTTGATAGTTGTTTCAGACACCTTTATCGAACAGTTTGCCCTTTGTCCTTTTAAAATCTTTGATATTTTGGGACACCTTTTTTCTGCCCTTTAAGTTTCTTTTCACAAGAGCCCAATATCTCTCCACTGGTCTTAGCTCCGGACAATTTGGAGGATTGGCCTCTCTTGGTACAAAAACTATGTTATTACTTTGGTACCACTCCAGAGCTTTCTTGCCGTAGTGACATGATGCCAAATCGGGCCAAAAATATGTGGACACATTGTGCTCTCTTATGAAAGGAAGAAGTCTTTTTTCCAAACATTCTTTGATGTATATTTCGGTATTTATAGAGCCCACTGTAACAAATGACTTGCTTCTTTTACCGCAACTGCATTAGCTTGCCATACCAGGAATTTTTTAGGGAATTTTGACTGCTTTTGGATTCTAAATTGTTCTTCGACATTTCCTCGAGCATCAGCAACATAAAAATTTTGACCCGAAAGCTGCGTAAAGTCTGCCAGTACATACGTTTCGTCGTCCATTATACAACATGAATATTTTTGTATGAAATTCTAAATTTTTTGCAGCATTCCTGTCTGGAACTTTTTGGACTTTGTATGTTTTCAAACCTGCATTGGCTTTAACTTTTCGCACCAAATAGTCAAAGCACTGGGCTAACCGGGCAGCTTTTCTACCAGATGTGTTTGGAGATCTTTTCAATATGCTTTCTATTTTCTTGGCTTTCCCAATATTCAGTGGTCCTTGTTTTCTTCCCGAACCAGGTTTCTTACCGATGGTCGAATTCTCCTGAAACTGTTTAATGACATTGGAAACAGTTTGACGGCAGACCTTCAATTCTTTGGCCAAGTTTTTGTAGGACCAATTAGGATTTTTTTGAAAATTTTTAATAATTTTAAGATCAAACTCACAATAAATCAATTTGTTTTTCATTAAAAATAACAACTGACATATTTTTCAAAGATAACTAGATCAAAGAAATTTTTAAATTTACACCCAACAAAAATTATTAGGTAAAACGTGTGTTAAGATTTTTTCAATCTCACTCCTTATTATTACAATCAGATTTATATTTATGACAACCGTCGCTTTCACACCATCGGCATTGTACATCGACATGTATGTTTATAGAATATGTAAAATAAATACAAAGATTTGTTGTTTACATGGTATCGTAGTAGCGGTATATGAAATTTAATATATACAAAAGAATTAACACTGCACCTCATGGTAAAATCTGATTGTAAAAGAAAACCAAAGCAAATAATAAAAAGAAGAAATGTGTGTTTTTGTTGGTTTCCCGATAGTTGACCGAAATAAGCCATTACAGAATTTCAAATTTAACATTTTCAATCGTTTTTACATTGCACCTAGTTGTGATTCTACTTTTAGTAATAGAAATGAAATAAAGTTCCAACATTTTAGCTAAATATATTCAACTAAAATATTTCAACATTTTACCTAAATATACTTATTTTCATATATTTAGGAGAAATGTGGAAAATAGTAATAACAATTCATGAAATCAGTAGAAAAAGATTCAAAAGTAATTATATGAAATATGCAAAACAGCAACCAAACGTTTACATATTTGTATATAAATAATATGTAAATACTGTAAATGAGGAATGTTATTTGCCAAAAGAAATGTTAAATATTTGTTCAAACACGTCAAACTCATCCATTCATACATTTTGTCAGCTGGATGTGTTGACAACCGTCGCTTTCACACCATCGATATTGCACCTCGTTTCTGTTTTCTACGTTTCTTTGTTTCAATTTCAACAAGAGCGAATTGCGACCTCTTTGCATGTGTGCATGTACACCAGTGTTGCCATATTTTTTGGACAAAAACTGTAAAAAGTAATAAAAAAAACCGTATTTTGGAAAAAAAAAACTGTAACCTATAAAAACAAATAACCAAAACTAAAATTTTTAATTTGAAAAGTTTCTCAGTCACTTGCCCTGCTCTGAAATAGTTAAAATTAATTTATTTAAATAAATATGATTTATTTAAAATTAAGTAAAATAAGTCAATAAAAAAAGAAACAACTTCACTTAAAAATGTATAAAACAAATATATGTTATTGTTATTAATAAGAAACACGAAATAACATTCTTGATATGACTAGTTAAAAAATTAAATGAATATTCCTGAGTCCGATTTTTTAAGTAGTCATAGTTCACCAGTAATCAATTCAATTTTTTTTAAGTAAGTTTTTTTTTTTGTTCTTTTCAGCTAATTTTCGAATTTTAGTTTTGTTAGTATTAATTTGGGAAATATTCTTTCTACATTCGCTACCTGCAATTGCTAC
This sequence comes from Toxonevra muliebris, assembly GCA_963691655.1. Lineage (NCBI taxonomy): Eukaryota > Metazoa > Arthropoda > Insecta > Diptera > Pallopteridae > Toxonevra > Toxonevra muliebris. Next base: position 85,259,778 of record OY829326.1, read on the forward strand.
CCTAAAATAAAATTACATTTTTTGATAACCAAAACATATTTAAGTCTATTCTGCATATTATTGCAATAACTGTAAAATTGGGGGATAAACTGTAATATTTGAGGGAAATCTGTAAGACTGCATGCCGACCGAAAAAACTGTAATTTACAGATAAATCTGTCAATATGGCACCGCATATGTACACACATATATATTCTATTCCCGCTCAGTGCTGCCGAAGGTACTCCGATCGGAGTATTCGTACTCCGCTCAAATCTCAATCCTCCTGTCCCCAATTGGAAAAAATCCTCCTATTTCATATTCTTGAATTTTTGAGTAGTAGGCAAAATAAACGTAAATAAAACTAAATGTTTTCTGTTGCGTTATTTTCATTTCGTTTATGTCTGTGAAATATTTGTTATTAGGACTAGCTGTTTTATTTGTCGCTGGGTTATTGCCAAAATTTAAAAGTTCGCATTCCATTTCCTGAGGGCTTTGGTTGTCTTTGTGTTAATGTTTGTAGTGTTTGAAAATTGAAATCAATAGTAGAAAAACTGTGTAAAAGTAATTGCCTATTTAATAAATATCTATAAATTGCTTGCTGACTGCAACTGTTAATGCAGTAATGGTAGGTAAGGGAAAGTTAGAAAAAATTATGCATCCAACTGGGTCCTTTCGATTGAGCTGGCTAAAAAATACCACGAATAACATCCTATGTTTTTATGTCCAGTTTAGTGAAGATGAAGAAATGTTAGTTTTAGTTTTTAATCTTTATTGTTTTTTTATTATTATTTACTAATATTAATAATTTATACTGCACCGTTTATTTCCAAAGAAAGAATATTTTGTTTTTATTTTTCATAACTTTTATATGACTGAATTTGTAACAAAAACTTACTATACATTATTGGAACTGTTAGCAATTATCTAAGTAAAACTTTGCTGAAAACTTTTAAGACATTTTGAAAAATTCCTCCCTTGTCAAGCAAAATCCTCCGCTCGAAAGGAAAAATTCCTCCCCTTAAAATGTTCAAAACGATAGCACTGCTCTGTTTTTACAACGATGAATGCAATGCTTTGATCTATGAAAAAAATTGAAAAACTTCCGATGCTAATATTTTAAATATTATATAAATATATATACACTGCCGGTCAAAAGTTTGGAAATCCTGAATAAGAAATCAATTTTTCATGTTTGCCGCCGTTTTTGGCTGACCAAATGCATTTTATTCGATATTTCTGTATACACTAAGTACAATTTATATATTTTCTTAACGATTTACATTAATTTTTTAAATATATAATCATTTTTATGGACCATTTAAATTAAGAATTCTAACGAAGATGATTTATGGGAACTGGCATATACAAAATATCGCATGTTTTGTGAGTATCTATCACAAACATCATATCATTAACACTTGTCGTAGATGTCACTAAAGATGCAGTGACGTTTTCTTGTAAGAATGAGAACACACAGTTACTGTCTAACGGTAGATTTGGCTATTTGACACTTGTTGCGAAAATTCCAATATCATAACGCATTAGATGTTACACATTTAACGTCATTCTATTAGTGCAAACCGATCAAAATGGCTAAAAAACGAGAATTATCGATTGAAAAACGATCTAACGTTGTTACTTTACATAAAATATGCAAAACATATAATGAAATCGTCAAAATCTTAAAAATTTCAAAAGGAACCGTTTCCAAAACACTGAAAAGAAACCGTGAAACAGGCACAAACGCTGGTAAAAAACGATCTGGTCGACCTCGCAAGACTTCAAAAAGAGACGATGACAAAATAATCACCATCAGTAATGCAAATCGTTTCGAAACTGCCCCGAAAATCAGAGCCAAAATCAATGAACGTTTGTCTTCACCAATTTCAGTATCAACAGTCAAACGACGATTGCGAGAAAAAGGATTGTTCTGCGACTCCAAAACAAAAAGAAAAAGTTGGAATTCGCCTTACAATACAAAGACTGGACTATTGATCATTGGAAATTGGCGTTATGGTCAGATGAATCAAAATTTGAAATTTTTGGATCACATCATCGGCAATATGTTTGCCGTAAAACGAATAAAAAATAGAAATCGTAGTGCATTTCACCTACGGTCAAGTACGGTGGAGGATCGGTTACTGTATGGGGTTGTTTTAGTTACGAGGGAGTTGGTGAAGTCGTTAAAATTGGTGGTATAACGAAAAAGGAAGACTATCATTGTATACTTCAGTACAGTGCAATACCATCTGGGATTGGCCTTATCGGATACGGATTCCGCTATCAACAAGATAATGACCCCAAGCACACTTCTAAGTTGTGTTCCACATATTTAGATCGAAAAGAAGAAGGAGTGCTACAAAAAATGCTTTGGCCTTCGCAATCTCCCGATGAAAATCCTATCGAATTCCTGTGGGAAGAAATGGACCGACAAGTGAGAGATTTGAAGCCAGCCAGTCAAATTTCCATGTGGAATTGTTTGAACGAGGTTTGGTACAACTTTCAAGTACAAAAACTTCAAAATCTTGTCAACACAATGCCCAGAATTTGTGCTGCTATCATAAAAGCAAAAGGTGGTTATTTTGATGAAAAGAAGCTGGCCTAATTACATTCAATTTTATATCCTTAAAGATAATATTTTGAAAAAATTAATGTAAATCATTCAAAAAATAACCAATTTATACTTAGGGTATACAGAAACATCGAATCAAATACATTTAGTCTGCCGAAAACGGCGATAGGAAAAATTGATTTTTTATTCAGGGTTTCCAAACTTTTGACCGGCAGTGTATATTTTAGATATTTCATATCATATAGATAATTCATTATCTTCCAGTTCTGAAGTATATTTAAAATTTCAAGTGTCTAACTCATTGAGAAGTTAGTTTAAAATCGATTGCAAAATTTGTACCGAACAGATAGACAGACAGACAGACACCATTGAAAGCGAGTTAATATAAACGTGGTAATAAAGAATTTTATTAAAGATGGCATGCGCGAATTTTCTCAGCCACATTGTTTTGAGTACAAAGCTAACTTTAAGCCATTGTCGTTGTGTAAGTTTTTCCGTTTTTTATAATCAATGTAAGTGGTAAAAAAGGGTAACGGAGAGGACAAAAAATCACACTGCATTATAAACTGGGCAAGTTTAGAATTTCGAATTTGTGTAATCTTGATGACGATTTGGGTTTTTCGTACATCGAATTATTACAATCAGATTTATATTTATGACAACCGTCGCTTTCACACCATCGGCATTGTACATCGACATGTATGTTTATAGAATATGTAAAATAAATACAAAGATTTGTTGTTTACATGGTATCGTAGTAGCGGTATATGAAATTTAATATATACAAAAGAATTAACACTGCACCTCATGGTAAAATCTGATTGTAAAAGAAAACCAAAGCAAATAATAAAAAGAAGAAATGTGTGTTTTTGTTGGTTTCCCGATAGTTGACCGAAATAAGCCATTACAGAATTTCAAATTTAACATTTTCAATCGTTTTTACATTGCACCTAGTTGTGATTCTACTTTTAGTAATAGAAATGAAATAAAGTTCCAACATTTTAGCTAAATATATTCAACTAAAATATTTCAACATTTTACCTAAATATACTTATTTTCATATATTTAGGAGAAATGTGGAAAATAGTAATAACAATTCATGAAATCAGTAGAAAAAGATTCAAAAGTAATTATATGAAATATGCAAAACAGCAACCAAACGTTTACATATTTGTATATAAATAATATGTAAATACTGTAAATGAGGAATGTTATTTGCCAAAAGAAATGTTAAATATTTGTTCAAACACGTCAAACTCATCCATTCATACATTTTGTCAGCTGGATGTGTTGACAACCGTCGCTTTCACACCATCGATATTGCACCTCGTTTCTGTTTTCTACGTTTCTTTGTTTCAATTTCAACAAGAGCGAATTGCGACCTCTTTGCATGTGTGCATGTACACCAGTGTTGCCATATTTTTTGGACAAAAACTGTAAAAAGTAATAAAAAAAACCGTATTTTGGAAAAAAAAAACTGTAACCTATAAAAACAAATAACCAAAACTAAAATTTTTAATTTGAAAAGTTTCTCAGTCACTTGCCCTGCTCTGAAATAGTTAAAATTAATTTATTTAAATAAATATGATTTATTTAAAATTAAGTAAAATAAGTCAATAAAAAAAGAAACAACTTCACTTAAAAATGTATAAAACAAATATATGTTATTGTTATTAATAAGAAACACGAAATAACATTCTTGATATGACTAGTTAAAAAATTAAATGAATATTCCTGAGTCCGATTTTTTAAGTAGTCATAGTTCACCAGTAATCAATTCAATTTTTTTTAAGTAAGTTTTTTTTTTTGTTCTTTTCAGCTAATTTTCGAATTTTAGTTTTGTTAGTATTAATTTGGGAAATATTCTTTCTACATTCGCTACCTGCAATTGCTACCCTAAAATAAAATTACATTTTTTGATAACCAAAACATATTTAAGTCTATTCTGCATATTATTGCAATAACTGTAAAATTGGGGGATAAACTGTAATATTTGAGGGAAATCTGTAAGACTGCATGCCGACCGAAAAAACTGTAATTTACAGATAAATCTGTCAATATGGCACCGCATATGTACACACATATATATTCTATTCCCGCTCAGTGCTGCCGAAGGTACTCCGATCGGAGTATTCGTACTCCGCTCAAATCTCAATCCTCCTGTCCCCAATTGGAAAAAATCCTCCTATTTCATATTCTTGAATTTTTGAGTAGTAGGCAAAATAAACGTAAATAAAACTAAATGTTTTCTGTTGCGTTATTTTCATTTCGTTTATGTCTGTGAAATATTTGTTATTAGGACTAGCTGTTTTATTTGTCGCTGGGTTATTGCCAAAATTTAAAAGTTCGCATTCCATTTCCTGAGGGCTTTGGTTGTCTTTGTGTTAATGTTTGTAGTGTTTGAAAATTGAAATCAATAGTAGAAAAACTGTGTAAAAGTAATTGCCTATTTAATAAATATCTATAAATTGCTTGCTGACTGCAACTGTTAATGCAGTAATGGTAGGTAAGGGAAAGTTAGAAAAAATTATGCATCCAACTGGGTCCTTTCGATTGAGCTGGCTAAAAAATACCACGAATAACATCCTATGTTTTTATGTCCAGTTTAGTGAAGATGAAGAAATGTTAGTTTTAGTTTTTAATCTTTATTGTTTTTTTATTATTATTTACTAATATTAATAATTTATACTGCACCGTTTATTTCCAAAGAAAGAATATTTTGTTTTTATTTTTCATAACTTTTATATGACTGAATTTGTAACAAAAACTTACTATACATTATTGGAACTGTTAGCAATTATCTAAGTAAAACTTTGCTGAAAACTTTTAAGACATTTTGAAAAATTCCTCCCTTGTCAAGCAAAATCCTCCGCTCGAAAGGAAAAATTCCTCCCCTTAAAATGTTCAAAACGATAGCACTGCTCTGTTTTTACAACGATGAATGCAATGCTTTGATCTATGAAAAAAATTGAAAAACTTCCGATGCTAATATTTTAAATATTATATAAATATATATACACTGCCGGTCAAAAGTTTGGAAATCCTGAATAAGAAATCAATTTTTCATGTTTGCCGCCGTTTTTGGCTGACCAAATGCATTTTATTCGATATTTCTGTATACACTAAGTACAATTTATATATTTTCTTAACGATTTACATTAATTTTTTAAATATATAATCATTTTTATGGACCATTTAAATTAAGAATTCTAACGAAGATGATTTATGGGAACTGGCATATACAAAATATCGCATGTTTTGTGAGTATCTATCACAAACATCATATCATTAACACTTGTCGTAGATGTCACTAAAGATGCAGTGACGTTTTCTTGTAAGAATGAGAACACACAGTTACTGTCTAACGGTAGATTTGGCTATTTGACACTTGTTGCGAAAATTCCAATATCATAACGCATTAGATGTTACACATTTAACGTCATTCTATTAGTGCAAACCGATCAAAATGGCTAAAAAACGAGAATTATCGATTGAAAAACGATCTAACGTTGTTACTTTACATAAAATATGCAAAACATATAATGAAATCGTCAAAATCTTAAAAATTTCAAAAGGAACCGTTTCCAAAACACTGAAAAGAAACCGTGAAACAGGCACAAACGCTGGTAAAAAACGATCTGGTCGACCTCGCAAGACTTCAAAAAGAGACGATGACAAAATAATCACCATCAGTAATGCAAATCGTTTCGAAACTGCCCCGAAAATCAGAGCCAAAATCAATGAACGTTTGTCTTCACCAATTTCAGTATCAACAGTCAAACGACGATTGCGAGAAAAAGGATTGTTCTGCGACTCCAAAACAAAAAGAAAAAGTTGGAATTCGCCTTACAATACAAAGACTGGACTATTGATCATTGGAAATTGGCGTTATGGTCAGATGAATCAAAATTTGAAATTTTTGGATCACATCATCGGCAATATGTTTGCCGTAAAACGAATAAAAAATAGAAATCGTAGTGCATTTCACCTACGGTCAAGTACGGTGGAGGATCGGTTACTGTATGGGGTTGTTTTAGTTACGAGGGAGTTGGTGAAGTCGTTAAAATTGGTGGTATAACGAAAAAGGAAGACTATCATTGTATACTTCAGTACAGTGCAATACCATCTGGGATTGGCCTTATCGGATACGGATTCCGCTATCAACAAGATAATGACCCCAAGCACACTTCTAAGTTGTGTTCCACATATTTAGATCGAAAAGAAGAAGGAGTGCTACAAAAAATGCTTTGGCCTTCGCAATCTCCCGATGAAAATCCTATCGAATTCCTGTGGGAAGAAATGGACCGACAAGTGAGAGATTTGAAGCCAGCCAGTCAAATTTCCATGTGGAATTGTTTGAACGAGGTTTGGTACAACTTTCAAGTACAAAAACTTCAAAATCTTGTCAACACAATGCCCAGAATTTGTGCTGCTATCATAAAAGCAAAAGGTGGTTATTTTGATGAAAAGAAGCTGGCCTAATTACATTCAATTTTATATCCTTAAAGATAATATTTTGAAAAAATTAATGTAAATCATTCAAAAAATAACCAATTTATACTTAGTGTATACAGAAACATCGAATCAAATACATTTAGTCTGCCGAAAACGGCGATAGGAAAAATTGATTTTTTATTCAGGGTTTCCAAACTTTTGACCGGCAGTGTATATTTTAGATATTTCATATCATATAGATAATTCATTATCTTCCAGTTCTGAAGTATATTTAAAATTTCAAGTGTCTAACTCATTGAGAAGTTAGTTTAAAATCGATTGCAAAATTTGTACCGAACAGATAGACAGACAGACAGACACCATTGAAAGCGAGTTAATATAAACGTGGTAATAAAGAATTTTATTAAAGATGGCATGCGCGAATTTTCTCAGCCACATTGTTTTGAGTACAAAGCTAACTTTAAGCCATTGTCGTTGTGTAAGTTTTTCCGTTTTTTATAATCAATGTAAGTGGTAAAAAAGGGTAACGGAGAGGACAAAAAATCACACTGCATTATAAACTGGGCAAGTTTAGAATTTCGAATTTGTGTAATCTTGATGACGATTTGGGTTTTTCGTACATCGAATGGATCACTTTTGCTGTTTCACACGGTAAGGGTGGGGTTGATAGTGATTTGGACGAAAGTAAGGTCATAAAATCTTAATGTTCACACAGTGTTGAAACGCTGCCACAAAACAAACATTATTTTTGTTGAGGAGAAAGAAGTCGCGGCAAATACTTTTTAGGATTTGCGATTTGAAAGATACATGAAAATCGAATGCGTTCACGAGGGTAGGAAAATCGGCCTCGCATCATTTCATTCTTTTCGGAAATTAGAGTACTTGCATTTATGCGCATGATACTTCAAATTCGAAGAAACGCAGAACTTAGGCTGTATCTTCAAATCAGCAAAACGTAGGCGGTTCTGTGCCTTGCGATAAGAGAAGTGGTAAAGTGTTTATAGAAGAAGAGAGGTTTTGAGGGGATGCAAACGACTCGGAGTATGCGCGTGGCCTTTGTATATAAAATATTGCCATTTATTTTGTGCAGTCATTTTCACGTTTTGCCATGTTGTGTTTTTATTTGTTAATTCTAGATGTATTGGACGTCTCCAAGTGTTTTTTGGTCGCTCGTGACATCCACTTCCTTGTGGGTTCAATTCAAGCGCCATTCTTGTGATGCCGCCGGCTGGTTTTCTTAAAGTGTGTCCTATCCACCTCCATTTTCTTCTCTATATCTGTGTTGTTATTGGTTTTTCGTTTGCAAGGTTGCAAAGGTCTTCATTTCTTATTAGATTTGGCCAAAATATATGGCATATGATCCTTAGGCTTTTGTTAATGAATACTTGTAGTTTCTGGGTGATGCCGTTTGAAATTAACCTAGTTTCACTTCCATATGTGAGCGTTGACTTTACACATGCGTTGAATATTCGGATTTTTGTTCCCCTGGAAATTTGTGAACTTCTATATATTGGCTGTAGTTTTCCAAACGCCGATCTAGCTTTGTTGAGTCTGTTGATGACATCTTCCTTTTCCTCCACCGTCTGTGGTCTCATTTTCGACAGGCTGACCTTTGATTGTGATGTGGTTATTGCTAATGTTTTTAATTCGCATGGCTTCGGTCTTCTTGATGTTTATCTCGAGACTCACGTTGCGTGATGATCTGATTATATGATTGTGTGAGAACAGACATATATCGTCTTCAAAATCCAAATCCTCGAGTTGATATGTGGGACTCCATGTTATGCCCGTCCTTTAAGAGCATACGTTTGCCATAACTTGATCCTTATTTGACTCCTGCATTAGTGGTGAATGGTTCGCTGATAGTATTGCCATAGCCTTTCGATATTGTTGAGAGTTATCATTTTTATCATTTTCATTTTAATTCTTTTATTTTCAAACTAAATTTTCTGTTAACAACTTAAACTATTGTACGCTCAGTGCTATTAGCAAAATTTCGTTCGCAACTGAGTCATCTTGAATTTTTACCTTTAGTTCAAATACCTATTCATTTGTGATGTATGCATTAAAGATGCAGTTGGATGTATACCAAACTGGTATACTTCATATGAATTTACTTTGCTTTAAATAAATATCCATTAATTTTATTTACTAATGTAATTACTTAGAAACATTTACAATTTTCAGATATTAAACATTTGTTGAGCCGATTCTCCATATAACATAAAAAAGTAAGACGGCGATCGTACTTATCCTCTCCGTTACTCTTGGCTGTCCTCTCCGTTACTTTCCCCATGTTTTTTCTTTCATTATGTAATTATTTTTCAACGAAACCATTACGATTTTTCGTGAGTTTCAAAAAAATCGTCGAAAGCCCCCTAGTATCAAAGAAAAATATAATTTTGTTGTATGAGATCAATATCATTATAAGAGTCCCCTAGTCTCTCCGTTACTTTAGAATGGCCGTAGATACTGAAAAATCCTAGGATTCTGGATACATTTTTTTTAAATCTGCCAGCAGACTCGAGTTAATGAGATTTTAAGAGGTTTTTTTAACATGGTCCAGCTCACGAACGGTAATCGCTAGAGCTGAAATATTTTGGAAATCACCATAAACTAAACGAGGTTCATTTTTAGAGGTGTATAACAAGACCGATCTTTTTGTGTATGGGACTTGAGGCACTTTACTGCATACTACTGTACGCTTTTTGAAACTGTATAATTTAAACGAATTACTATATTACTATACAGACCTTAAAATATCATCAAATTACTATAAAATACAGCAGTTACTGTACAGTTAACATCACTGGTTTGAATGGTTGTATCATAAAGATACAGTCGACGTTTAAGGGTTGAAAAATGTATTGAAGTTAATGAAAATTATCGAATAGTCAGGCAAATATCAAAAGACATCACGATGAAAAAGTATAGTTTTTGTGTCAACCACTCAATCCTTAAAGATTAGAAATTATGACGGAAAAATAGTTTTCTATAACTTACCTAAAAATTTTTTGATGTAATACGTAAGCACTAACATGCCCAGCATCAAGATAACGTACTTCAACTCCCGGCCAAATATCTTCTAAACTGGAGCACCCTTCACGAGGAACATATGCATCGTCTTTCGCACAAACAGCAATTATTAGAGATGTGTCGAATGGCACTGAAAAATTTTTTAAATGAGTGCATTCATCCATCATTCCTCTCATGAATTGCAGTGCATCGCGCTCCCACCAATTAGTTTTCGTAATGTCTATTTTATCGTTACGAAACTGCGCTGCTTGTGGGAGTATGTACTTCATTAGCTTAGTTAAAGCAGACTGTTGTTTGCATTTTGATGCTTCCAATACTTCATCGTTTAGTTTGTTTATTTCATCATTGTTTTTTAATACATCTTTTTTCCCCAAACCCAATAGATGAGAATCTTTTTCAGATTTCTTTGTTAGTTCCTTATTAAGAAATATTGAATTATTATCGCCAACTTTAACAAAATCTTTAGTCTGCGTGTAATTATTGTCAATATCTGTAGGACTCAACTCTTGAATATGTCTCGTATCTTTTATGTCTTTCTTAAGCTCATTTAGAGATTGGTTGAAATTTTTAATAAATTTCTGACCAGCTGTGAAAGCGTCATCTATCACAGTAACCATTTTTGAAAGCCGTTCGCTGTATTTACCATCCGAATAATATTGAGTTTCTAGCATATCCCAATTTATTGATTGACTCATTACACCCTAAATAATAGAAAGAGGTTATTTTTCAAGTTTATTCATATCTTAGGTTTTCAGAGTTTTGATTTATAAATTATAAACAAAAACATATATGGGTCAGAATTCGTGAAATCAATCACTGAAAATTAATTTTTTCTCAGATTTCAATGTAAATATGGAAATTAGTAAGTTTCTATAAGAGTATTGCAGTTATGATACATAATTTCGTGACAAATATTTTCCTAAGGGATTTTCTTAAACACCCTGTATCTCAGTTAAGGTTGAAAATACACCCTATATCCAGAAATATTTTTTTTCTGAACAAACCGGAGAGTCTATATTTGGCGATAATTGATTTTCTTATAATAATAAATAGTGAAATTTGCATAGTCGAAAATGTGTTCGCAAATTTTGTTATGCGAGCGACAACGCACTTACTCCAAATGCGACAAAACGTTGTGCAGTGCTGATTTAAAAAATCATAACTTCTAAACAAAAAATGGACACACTTTAAAATTTGCACATATTTTTTTACTACATTACTAGCAATGTTTATGATTTTTTTCAGATTTTTTCATGCTCCAGAACAATGTTTGCTTACTAATTGTTATAAACAAATACTTATAAATAAACAAATAACCGTTATTTGGCGATCGAAAAAATTCTTCATAAACTATCACTAAAAAAGAAGTAGTCTTCAAAAGTTCGATAAATTTGGTTGGGCACTTCCCGAAATACATCAAATTGAAAAAAAATTTCCAAAAATTATTAATATCAATAACGTCAATAAGTTGTAAAAAAAAAAAATTTTGTGAGCTAAAAATTTGGGAATCGTATTTTCTTATAGAAACTTACTAATTTCCATATTTACATTAAAATCTGAGAAAAAATAATTTTCAGTGATTGGTTTCACGAATTCTGACCCATATACAAAATCACGACATTCTTACATTACTTCGTAATCAATTAACAGAAAATTCTGATTAGTTGTAATCATAACCGAAAATGTATGATTGTGATTCCTGTAATCGTAATCAAAAATTTTTGGTTATGATTATTTTTAATCGGAATCAAAAAACTTGTGATTATGATTACTCTTAAGCGAAATCAATAAAAGTGTGATTATGAGTCCAAGTAATCAAAAAAATTTATTATGATTACAAGTAATCAATAAAATTTTATTACTATTGCTGTGCAGTTGTGCACAACGATCTTTACGCATCCATTCATGTGTGAGTGTTATATTGTAGTTGTAGACGAATGAACCGTAGGTCTCGGCTTAATGCGAATTCGAATCGCGATGTGAAAGGCTTTTCTTGGAAATTTATATTCCAAGTATTTGACATTGTCTGCAAACAGTTGGTGCCGTATAGAAAAATTTTGTATTTTCTATTTTTGATTTAATTTACCTACTACTTGCAATCGTAGGCAATAACATTTTGTATAAAATTATGGTTAGTTGCCACCACTGCATCTATTCATCGAAAATGAAGCCCGAAAATCGAAAAATTGGCTAAGGATACGATTCCGCTATTTTTGATCCGTTTGTAAAATAGCGCCTATATTTCTTCCTTCAGATAAGTTATAACAATTTTAAATCGAGCATCATGCAGTTATAGGTGAAAGTAGGGTCAGACTTCTGAAATCTGGATTTTAGGACAAAGTCTAGATTTTTTTTTGGTGTGAAAATTGGTACTTTTCAGGAGAACGCAAAAACCCCTTCAATTGTGAACTCAAAATCAGCGGATGGCTAAAAACGCAAATTTATATTATTCTGATTAATATTTCAATCCTCTTTTGTATAGAAGTAAGATTTTTCAGAAAACTTTTTTACGCAATGCAGGTATCGACACAATGATAGGGACGATATTTAGTATCCAGCGTTAACACCAACAACAATGCCAGTTTTGATAATGAGCGAATGATAATTTTTACTAACAAGTAAGCAATTGAAAAGCAAAGCCCTCTCTCTATGGATGAAAATAAGATTCTCATCCTTCCTTTTCTAACGTATGACGCTAACAACGTACATTGAAGAACATGGAATCATGAGCAATAGGAATTGTACGCCGACACTGAGCCAATGTGGTGGAACAAAAGAGGACGACCTAATTTGCGTTGGAAAGACCAAATTCAGAGGGACCTGACTGTATTTGACCTTTCCGACCGGCGCCATAGTAAAGTCAACTGGCGAAGTTTTATTGAAGCGTCTTACACCGATGATCGGTAATCGGCAACTATGCAAGTAAGATTGTGAGCTTTAAGTTGATCTACCGTAATAGTGGTAAAGTTACAATCCCGATCCTAATTACTAAATTTTAGAGGTATCGTATTCATCACTTCCATATTTGCCATAATTTTCGTATCTCAACTCTACTTTTATATAGAGAAAACAAAACTATTTGAGCGAGGATTATAATTTTATGTATGTGCAAATTACACAGGTGGACAAAAAATATTTAAAACTTTATGAATGATGACCGATCCCGTAGACGCCTTTCTGGAAAACATGTTTTGCGATGAGCAATATTTTGCAAATCTAGAACATTTGAAATCCAAAAATGAAATGGATTTACTTTTATTATAAGATTATCTAGTGATTAATCGAAGGATGTGAAAAAATATACATATTTAACAAAATCACCGGCTGTCAAAGTTAACAGTTCAATTTTAACTAAAAAACGTTGTTTCAACTTACTTTAATGTCCAGAAGAAAATTTTGTTGCATTTTGTTTGCTTTTTCGAATACCAAAAAAAAAAAAAATTTATTACTAAAAAGAAATTTAGCTACGACCATAATTTTGGGTCACAAATTGAAAAAAAAAATTAGTTAAGTTGGAAAGCAATATTAATACTAGGCAACGCAAAAAAAAAAACACATGTACTCCCGCAAAAAACCCATTCATATGAAACTATACGCAGTCTCACTTGGCAGTACTCTGCAACTATATGCGAGAGCCTAAGAAAAAAAAAACACCATGAGAGTGCATGGGAGAGAGTAAAAGCAAAATAAATGAGTGGTTTTGCTCTTCCTATTTACTGCGACCGCCCACACCCGAAACGAAAGAAACATCCCTGCCAGACAGCGCTAATGGAAACTCCAATACAGTAACAAAATTTTTGGCTTTCACTAACACAATTTCAAAATTTTACACGGTCTGTTTTTAGAAATAATGATAAACAAAGACAGCCTGATTGAGTATTTCAAATTTGTATATCTTACTTTCTCTTGCCTAATTAACTCTTTACTGTAGGTAGGGTAAAAATTGTCCCAACTTTTGTATATTTTTTTATGCATAGTGCGATATATTTTAACCCACCTCGAAAAATTGAAATTACTTATAGTCATATAGTTTTTTATTTTATTTACAATTTCTTATTCAGTTGTCAATGCTATAAACCAAAAGAATTCTTTGCAAACAGTGTTTTTATTTTCTTTAAAAACGTGTGCCTCAAAGAGTTAAAAAATAGTAATAGTGCCGGAAACATTGCAAGAATAAAAGGAACAAATTTCACTCAAAGTAAATTTGCTTATGTAGCTCAGTTGGTAGGCGCGTTGTTCTACAGTTATGATGTAAACTTGTTTGGCTGCTGGTTCGAGCCTGGAAAAAGGCAACTAGATAAAAAAAAAGAAAAATAGTGGAAACAAAAAGATATTTAATTTTTTTTTTTTTATTTATAGGATTTAAAAAAAAAAAAAATAAAAAAAAAAAAAGTTTTGTGGGATTTGAACCTTGGCCCCATTTGAAGTGGCTACATGCTTCCTAGCGCTTTAGACAACTAGTCCATGGCGTCATAAATCTCTACATGAACTATTTTGGAGTTTTGTTTTTCTCTGAGATGGAAGTGAGATAAATATATATTTAATAGTAACGAAAATCATGTGTGTAAGAATGGGATACAAAATCACACGTATAGTAACTTTCCCTTATATTTTTCTCATCGTTGTGTATAAACTAAGGCGAAGTGATGAAGGCTTTTGCCCTTATGGCTGTGGTTTAAATAACACATCAAATAAGCAATAGTGTTCTAGCAGGGATATTTTGGGAAAATTTTGAGAGATGCGCCTTCTATATATTATATATTATTTGGTACTAGTCTTGCTCTTCAAAATAACGTTGAGTTTTTTTTTCTGAGATATTTACTTCCAACTGTGTTATTTATTCTAATACCTGCCATATAAATTTTTCTCATTGTGACAGTTTATCTGACCTCAAGGGGAAACAAAATTGAGATGTATTCTAATTGATATTCTACTTGCTATTACCTTTCAATTAAGGTATTGGAATGCCTTTATATTTTGATATCGATTTTAAATTAATGATAAACGCTAACTTCCATGGTAGAAAAGTTGCATAACCCTCTATTGCACGATTTACACTAGTTTACAGCCATTTTGTGCTAAGGATGTTACTATTTTTCTTTTATGTGTTTTGGCCACCTAAACTCGAAAATTGCATAAAAAAAATACAGATATAGAGAAAAAGTTGAATTTTGGTATTGGTACAAAATCGGTCATAGCTTCGGTATTTATCCATAAATTTGTTCGTGAGTACCATGTTCTCTTCGTAAAAGTGCAAGCTCTATGTAAAAAGTAAGACATAGGGCACATTTTTACGATTTCTCGATTTCTAGTATTCTTTATTTTTTAAATGATTATTCGTTTTTAATTTTGGCCCAAAAAACGTTTTTTGTTTTATATTTTGACCAATTGTACTTAAACTGGGTTGATTGGAAAATGTTGTTAGCAATATTTATTGGTAAATTTATTATCTTTAATATTAAAATACCATTTACAATCATATTGGTTATTTTCCTCATGAGATATGGTAAAAACAGTTAAACTATCTTCGGAAATAATAAAAAAAATTAAAAAAAATAAAAGAATTTTTAGCACAGAATTTTTTTTTTTTAATTTTAGTTGTTATGATATACACCCAAAGACCGTGTAGTCTTTTTTACACGATTTTGAAATAACACGGTTCACAAATAAGAACAAATACACTATTTTACACGAATTTTTTATTCTAGCACGAATCCCTAAAGAAAATGTTTCTTAATTCTTTTTTCTTTATCTCCTTGTACTTCAACTTGAACACAGCATTTCGTTATTCGGTACTTATTTTGTGCTAAAGTGTTCAGTTTGTAGGATGCAATAAATAATTTCAATAAAGTGCTAAAAGTTGATGTTCAAATTAAAGTTTATGGTGAAATTTCCAGTATAATTTGTATGACAATACTTTTTTAATACTAAAAAAGGTAATATTGTGTTGAATTTTCGGTTTAGAAAAGTTCTATAAGCAATATTATTTTACATTTTTTTATAGTACCCTTATTAATAAAATGCCAAAACAACAACAATATATTCCGAAAAGACAGGCAATTTCATTCAATCGAATGATTAACAGTTTATGTCAATTGGATCAACCATTATCAAGATTTACACCAGTTATTGAAAAAATAGCAAAAAATCAGGTTTTTTGCAAATTTCTCGAAAACGCTTCTTTGCAAAAATACTTGAGTGAAATCTTCATTTTTCCGACCCACAGTTAGTCTAAAAACCTCTTTTTTTCTAGCCCATTTTTCGTGTAAATATGGTATTCCACTTTCTTTGCACGGTTTTTGGAGTCTTTAAAGTTATGGAACATGGGGATATGTTTACCATATGTCGCATGTATTTTTTTAAACTATTTTTTTTTTGCACGGTTTTTTAAGGAACACATTTACCGTTTAAAAAAAGAGTTGGGTGTAATTTGCAAGAATTAATTTAAAAAAATTTCTTTTTCATGATTTTAAGTGTTTGAAAAAAAACGTTTTTCCTCAAAATCTAATAGTCCCGGACAAAATACGATTCCATGTCCGCGCTAATCCTGGCGTATGGTTAGCTTTGGTATATCAAGAGCTTATTGTAAAAACATGACAAGCCACATAAATTCGAAGGTGCAGTAAAATGGTGGATGGACATTATTCCGCGTGACATTACATTTACTAAATTCATTTTCTAAATGAATTAAGACCGCAAACCCGAAATGAATTTAGCCCGCGCGGCCTAATTTCATTTTCCAATCGCGGTCTTTATTCATTTGGTCGAATGACTTTAGACCACGCGGCCAAATTTCATTTTTCGATCGCGGTCTAAATTCATTTCATCAAATGTATTTTGGCCGCGTGCGAATTTATGAAAGAACACCAGAATGGCTTTATTGCATTTTTGATTGGGAAATAACGCCATATGGCTTTATTTCACTACCAAAAACAACAAACAAACGAAATGAACGAAAAGTTTTTTTTTAGTTTTTTCTTTGAGTTTTGTTTCTAATTTTTTCAACAGAACAAATTGCTGTTTATTCTTAACCCTTTCAGTACATATTTTTAATCGAGCTCGAAAGATAATTTTTTGGGTTAAAATTATGATTACCTTCAACTTCTACAACAAATTAAAAAAAGTTTCACTCCTCTGCAAATCATTGTTTGTCCGCTATTAAAGGTCGAAAAATTAAACTTCTGAAGCTATAGACAAAAATGGGTTAACACTTTTTCCTCAATTTTTAGATTTTTATATTTTCTTATCTTTTGCAAACATACTTGAAAAGCAATATTTCCATTTAGCAATAAATTAAAGATATTTTTATTAAAATAATGCAAACAGACTTTATGATAAATTTTAGCACATAGATTTTTGACTTGACTTAAGAGACAAAATAGCGCAAGCACTAAACTTCAAACATTTGGCAATCAAAAATCACGAAGTATACCTAACAGAATCGTATATATATAATATTATTAGTAAAATTTGTATTGCATCTGTTTTATGCCAGATTAAAGTGATTGTTACGGTATGGTAACAATATACTGAAAGGGTTAACCCCGATATTATTTATTTAAATTGAAATGTAACATCGTGCGATTTTTTTTAAATAATTTAATTTTTTCTTTATTTTTTAAAAAAATGTTTTGCCTACGGCGCCTGTTTCAATGTCACACTTCAATTAAATTGAATCAATATCTTTGTTTATTTTTATAAAAATATTTCGCTTGAGGAGCTTATTTCTATGCCATTCCTATTTAATATATGAGCATATTTTTCCCTTTTATTTTTATAGGTTTACCCATTCGCTTTCATACTGATGTTGAGAAAAATTTAGGAGTTTTTTATTTCAGAAAGTCAATTTTTAAAAAATCCGGAAATAAAACTGTATTTTCTTATATGTATATGGGACATTCTCTGTCAACGGGAGATAGCTCCCCCCTTTAGGGCATATTTGGGCTCAATTGAAAGCTTATTATCTCTAGTTTCAAGTGCCGTAAGGACTTTTTTGATTTGATATGATCAATATGGCGGCTGCAAGTTTACGACCACACCTTGAGAGAATAGTTTTATCAAGCATACGTTTACCCAAGTCATCATAAAAGAACAGATAAAACCTTTTTTCGTATATTTTTCACGTGCCCCAAGTCATTGTAAAACTTCCAAAAAAAACTTATTCTTCATTATTAATTTTTTTTCACTGTAATTAAGCACCGCAAAGGAAATAGAGACCTACTAATTCAGGTCGTTTTTTCTGGGTCTTAGAAGTGTGGAATAATCCATTGCACTAAAAAGAAGTAAAAACTCTTAGGTTTTTGTAGAATTTTTGTAATATTTCGTCCCAATACATTTGCTGCAGATGTACCAATAATAGTGCATGAAATTCTTTTTTCACTATCAAGTTTGCCGAAGTTTCTTTATTTTGCGGGGTTTTTCCACATAATTTTTTTTTTGCTTTTTATATTTTCTGTATAAAATAATTTTTTTTTTAATAAAGATTGCAAACAAACGAAACCAAAACAAATATTTTCACTTTATCTACAATTTTTATTAGTTTTTTGTTATGTATACGCAAGTATACAAATGGAACCGATATGGTATACAAAACTTGAGACCGGTGAGGGTTAAATACGCGTTTGGCCATCATTGGTTTAAGCTAACAACGAGATAAAAGTGAATAATGATAACGAGGATGAAAAAAATTATGAAAAAATAAATTGATTAGAAAAAAAATTTTTAGAAATTTAAAAAGTTAAAAAATAAAAAAATTCAAAATTTTTTTTTTTAAATGGATGTTTTGATGAAAAAAAATATGAACCGTATTTTTTCAATTTTAAAAACTTGTATGTCAATAAAAAAAATCGTGAAGTAGCAGAGCAAAACGGACCAAGGATTCGGACTCAACGACCCCCATTACCCTAAATGCACTTATCCCGTCTCTCCTCATTTTCAAAAGTTTTCATTTGTTGAACAGTGTAATAATTAAAAAGCATATAGGACTGAATTTTGTATAAAAATCGAATTATGAATTGTTAAATTTTATTTGTTTTTTATGCACATCAACTCATTTGATTTGCATTTTATTATCGCATTTCTGAAAATATATTTGATAGAAGCCTAGCGCACTTTCTATATTTTTCTATTTTTACCAGCATTGAGTTGATGTTATAATAGCCTTTTCGATTATAAGATAGAAATTTCTATTCCGCTGAAGGAAATATTTTGATATGTGTACCATCGATGCACATAACAACGCCGGGGAATCGCATTCTTGCATAGTAATCAATTTTCGCCTCGTTTTCCTCATTCGTCATTATCAGCATAATCTATGGTAGCCAGACGTACTGATTTGATCAGTACATGTCCTGATTTTTTTTTTTTAAATATGGATTTTTTGAAATCTCGAAATCAGTACGAAAATTTACTGACTTTTGAATTTTGTACTGATTTTTTCAAATTCTTAACCTTAACGGTCTTAAGATCGTTTTTGTAGACATTCTCACCCTGTTTGTTTATTTTTCTGATTGACGAGTATGTTAAAAAGCATACGCGTTGCTGCTATCGAGAGGAGAAAAGCAATATCTGCTTGAAGAAAATTCGATTAACGTAAGTTTTTAAATTGAGAGGCATTTCATGTGAAGCGGACAACGTGTAAAAATGTGAAGTTCTGAAATTCGGCCTAATTGAACTTCTTGAAAATATGAATGTGGATACACAATTTTACAATAAAATATTGAACATGGTAATTTAAATAGGAAATTTACTGTTCTTTTCAATTATGGAATTAGACCGGAAATTAAAATTTTTTTCATGTTCAATATTTTATTGTAAATTTGCTTAATTACGTCAATTCATTAAAAACCCATAGCTTGGCAAATAAGCTTCATAAAAAAAAAAAAAAAAAATTGTATGTCTACATTTATATTTTCTACAGGTCGAATTTCAACAAGTTTCAGAACCTTACTTTTTTTTCGTTGTCCGCATCACATGAAATGCCTCATGAGTGAAATGAATTTGTAATTAACTGAATTTAATTATTGTCTTCAGTTCTAATAATTCTCTAAATATGTAAACTGATACTTAATCAACATTGTCTACTGACGAAGAAAAAAAATGAAAAATTAACACAAAAATCTGAGAAAAAGTTTGAGGGCGTTTATATTACTATATTACATTGAAATTACTAGGTAAAAAAAGCATAAAAACTGTACTGATTTTCACCGCTTTCTAGGGTCTAATGTATTGATTTGGCGGTTCAAAAATCTGGCTACCCTAGCGTAATCCAAAGCAAGCATAACTTTTCCTCCATTATGGCTAGACTGTCGACTGCACCATTCTAGCTTCTTGTTCCTTATCCAGAAGTCACAAAGTACCAACTACGTGGCTTTGTGCTGTTACTTCAAACTTATGGCTTGGTCCAAGTCCGTCCTGCACTACATCCAGTACATATTTATATGTGTCCTTGTTGAGACACAGTTTTTTATAAAACTAAAAAAAAAAGATGAACTTGATGAAAAAAAGATGAACTCGATTGTTCAAAGGATTCCAAACACCTTTTAGCACCTGTTTTGGCGGCTACTTTCTTTTTTTAACAATGTTGTTGCCAAAATAATAACTATAATATAATTAATTTAAATAAATTTTCAAAAAAATTTGATTAAATTATATTATTTGATTGCCAACGATTGGCAACGAAAGTTGGCAACACTTATTCAAACTAAGTTCAGATAGTTAGCAATGTTAACTATGAAAACGTCGGATTACGGTTGCCACACCAAAAATTTGTTTGTGGCCAAAATTAAAAGCAAAAAGGACCAAAATGTTATATAAGGGGCCAAATTTTTTTTAAATTTTTTTTTGTTATTTAACAAGTAAATAAAGCACATTGTAAAATGTGTATAACAAATAACTTATAATATTTTAAGCAATTGTTACATAGTACATACATATATCCACTATTTTTAAAACCCCCCCTTTAATCGGCAAATGAATGCATATATTGTAACCAGATTATTAAAACTGAGGCATTAAAACTCTTTTTTTTTGTTTTGAATTGCACCAAATATTGTAACTTAAATTATGCTTTGGCTTCCATTTAACACTATTGTATACAACATAATGAAAAAATTGCAATACCCATCTCCAAAGTTGATGGCACCAAATGTTTTTTGATCTGCTGAATCCGCCATCAGCTTTGTCAAAGCAACTCAAGTTTACGAGATATAGCCAATTTTTTATACCAATTGTTCATCACAATGAGGCATAGGGAGCAAAGCTGAAGGTACTCTTTCATATTCAACATTTTGTGTCCGTGACTGTTTAAATTCAGTACAGCTTTTTTTTTTTCAAATATAGTTAGTTAATTATGTTCTCCAGGACGTACCCAACGCATCCAAATACTCTTACTCAAAATACAACCTAAGAATATCTTCAACTTTACTATTAAAAAAATAAATATGATTTTTTGAGAGAGTGTGTTTTCCGCACAACATACATAGCAAAATCAATTATATTTTTCTGCACAATTATTTTTGGAATTTGGGTTTATGTTTCCCAAAACCAAGTTTACAGATTTTTTTTGTTCAGTGACCTTTAGTAAAATTTGATAAGCAACATATTTCTTAAACATATTAACCCTCTGTCAACTCTTGTAATGGGTCAAAAAAGTAACTTTTGAAAGGGGCAAAAATTACCCATATTGATGGGCGCCAAAGGGTTAATATGTTGGAGGAAAATATTCTACGGAAAATTCTACTATATCTTTCCGAGCACACAAACAAGCTTTGATGCAAAACTAACAAGTTGTCTTATGGTCTATTATACTTAATCTGTTAGAAATGGGTAAACTTTAGGCCCGCGTACAAAAAAATTTGATGCAAACTTTTAAAACGCAGAGACACGTATAATTTTTTTGTCGAGTTCTATTAGAATTCACTTTCAGAACCTTTTAATTTTGGGAAAAATTGAATTTTGTCGGATAGTGTAATTTTCGTTTTGATATACTTATGTAGTAATGTTTGATCGCTGATGATAACTGGATGCTTATTTTTCAGTCGATTGTTCTAAATCTTTTAGAACCTAATTTTTTAACGAAAAAAAATAATATGTGCAAAAATTTAGTTTATTTCGGGTACCTCCCATACAAATATTCCACTTTTTGGGGATTTTTAACGGTTTTTTGTATGGGAGCTATGCAATAAGAAGAGGAACATGTAACTTCGTAGTATACCCCTAAATCAAAACTTCAAAAAAAATTTTGTATGAAACGCTGCTGATAGGGGAAAAACAGTTATCACCACTGAATTCCTTGACCCCGAATTAGTTAGTGCATTGTTATGCAGACGATCACGATCACATCTTGTGCACGAGTTATTGTTGCTTCAATATAAAGCGAAAAATTGAAAGAGATAGCAAGAGAGTAAAATTTGATCGACACGATCACCAAATGATTTGGCTGTCGATGCCGAATCATGAGATCAAACCAGGGTTACCTTTAAAAAATAAAATAGTAGCAAAAAAGTACTAAAACAATACAAAAATGTACTATTGATCGGCGATCAAATGGTTGTCTGCATAACATACTTTGGGCAGTGAGTTGAAAAATCAAAAAGAGAGCGTAAAAAGTGACGTGCTCGGCGATCATTTGATCGTCTGCATAACATCGCCCTTAGAAACGATATGTCTCCCGGCTGCTACAATTTATTACTCGCACAGTGTTATCAATGGTATCCAGATTATGTGCAATAAATATTTTTAACACGATGGGGAAGCTACACTTTGAATATTGCTCAACTATTCTCTTTTTAAGCAACTAACTAAATCCGGACAGAATGCAAAGATTGCAAAATAAAGCCATGAGAATTGTTCTCAAATGTAATGTGCATACTCCAATTAGGGTACTTCTTGAGACTTCAAAATGAATGTCAGTCAATCAACGTGTAATATTAAATGTGTTATGTTTTATACTTAAAATAAAAAATCATAAAATGCCAAAATATTTAACTTTATGTAGCGGATGCACAGCAATATTATCTTAGATTTTAAAAGACCTACATTTATTTCAAATGCTGCACAAAACTGTTTGTTCTATAAAGGAACTAATTTATTTTATATTGCCGACAAAAATTAAAAATGAAACAAACATGTTAGGAGTGAGATCGAAAAAATCTTAACATATATAAAATTCAATAATTTTTAAACGGTTGATCTTAGAGTTACAAATTACAGAAAAATATAACTTTTAGAGTTCTAACCACTATTTATGAACTCGTGGACCATTTTTGGTAAGCCTTCCATTAGAGATTTGATAGTTGTTTCGGACACCTTTTTGGAACAGTTTGGCCATCTCCTTTTAAAATCTTCAATATTTTGGGACACCTTTTTTGTGCCCTTTAAGTTTCTTTTCACAAGAGCCCAATATCTCTCCACTGGTCTTAGCTCTGGACAATTTGGAGGATTGGCCTCTCTTGATACAAAAACTATGTTATTACTTTGGTACCACTCCAGAGCTTTCTTGCCGTAGTGACATGATGCCAAATCGGGCCAAAAATATCTGGGCACATTGTGCTCTCTTATGAAAGGAAGAAGTCTTTTTTCAAACATTCTTTGATGTATATTTCGATATTTATAGAGCCCACTGTAACAAATGACTTGCTTCTTTTACCGCAACTGCATATAGCTTGCCATACCAGGAATTTTTTAGGAAATTTTGACTGCTTTTGGATTCTAAATTGTTCTTCGACATTTCCTCGAGCATCAGCAACATACAAATTTTGACCCGGAAGCTGCGTAAAATCTGCCAGTACATACGTTTCGTCGTCCATTATACAACATGAATATTTTTGTATGAAATTCTAAATTTTTTGCAGCATTCCTGTCTGGAACTTTTTGGACTTTGTATGTTTTCAAACCTGCATTGGCTTTAACTTTTCGCACCAAATAGTCAAAGCACTGGGCTAACCGGGCAGCTTTTCTACCAGATGTGTTTGGAGATCTTTTCAATATGCTTTCTATTTTCTTGGCTTTCCCAATATTCAGTGGTCCTTGTTTTTTTTCCGAACCAGGTTTCCTATCGATGGTCAAATTCTCCTGAACCTGTTTAATAACATTGAAAACAGTTTGACGGCAGACCTTTAATTCTTTGGCCAATTTTTTGTAGGACCATTTTAATTTTTTTGAAAATTTTTAATAATTTTAAAACGTACTTCTTTTTCTTCACTCATTTTGATCAAACTCACAATAAACCAACATGTTTTTCATTAAAAATAACAACTGACATATTTTTCAAAGATAACTAGATCAAAGAAGCTTTTAAAAGTTACACCCAAAAAAAATTATTAGGTAAAACGTGTGTTAAGATTTTTTCAATCTCACTCATTCTATCTTTAAATAAAAATTGATTAAATATGTTAAAGAAAATTATAATTAAAAACCAAAAAAACAAATTCTTTGTTGTATAATGTAATTGAAAATTTGGTATTTTCTACATTTTACATATATTTATTGAATTGAAGTAAACAATTTTCAAAAGACAGCATGATAATTCTGGGAATCACGTTCCATATGCCAAAAACATTGGTTTATATGTTTAGGTGTTATACGCATTTAGGAGGCAGAAAAAAAGGATTTTTCAAGAATTTTTTCGGAAAGGTATTTTAATGCATTAATATAAAATTTTACATACATATTTTTTAATTTTTTTTTTTAAATATTGATTTTTAAAGCTCTTGTAGATGATCTAGCAAAGGTGTAGATGATCTAGCAAAGGTGTAGATGATCCAAATGCGGAGAGCATGCTATCTCATGTTCAGGTCATCCAAAATAAAAAAAACCAAAAAGATTTACTTAATGCAAAGCATCATCTAGAAATTGATCGCAAGAATTTGATTTTTGATGAAAATTTTGACTTTAAATTGTTTATGAAATGATAAATATTCATCGGGAAAATAAATCCTTCGATCAATTAATAAAAAATATATTTGTAAAGCTTATGTAAAAATATGAAATCGGTTGAGCCGTTTTTGAGAAACCTTGCTCACTGGCTTTGAAAACACGACAAACCAGGATACGTCGAAGAACATTTTTACGGCACAATAAATAGGTCCAGTATGTCGACGAATCGAATAATAACAGGGCAGAAAGTTTCTATTTTTATAGATAAATACAAGTGTAACACAATTTTTGAAGTCAGATAATATCTACATGTCCCTCTTGAAAGTTCCGGAATTTTGAAAAAAAATCAACGCTTTTTAAAAACTTTTTAGCCAAAGTTGTTTCAATGGTCACAGTTTAAAAAAAAAAATAGTAGAAATCACCCCAAACTTAACGCTCAACCGAATCGAAAATTTTTGAAACGGTTTAATAGAAGAACGTTGATAAAAAAAATAAAAAAAAAACTTATTTTAATAAAAATTTAATTAAATTCGATTAATAGGCTTTAAATTAACAATGATGCCAGAAGAATTTCAAAAACTAGCAGATCAGACGATCGTTTCGGAACCCGCTACGGTTCCTCATCAGTGATTTTTTTGATAGTTCCCTCATTTCAACAATCTATATAAGTGAAAATACTGTAAAGAAAATGAGAATTACAAAGACAGATATTTTCACCGAATAGTACCGTTCTACATACTTTTTGCCATTCTTCTTTGACACTTGTATTATTTTATTTGACCGGTTAACCAGTTAATTTCTACTATTTGTATTCGGAAATCGGTTCCTAAAAATTTTCGAATAATATTCCTATATTTAATAATCGGTTTTTTGAAAAGGTCGAATAATTGGAAACTCTATTTGCAATCTTTTCATATCACTCGAGAGAACACTCGGCGGCCTGGAAGATAAAAATGCCTTATTTAGGTACGTTTAATTATGCCCGTCTTTGTCACAGCTTTAGTGTAAACAAAGACAGGTTTGTGCTTGTGTCCTAATTTAAAAAAAAAAGTTTGCAACAATGTTGAAATCAGTAGAAAATCAGTATATTTCATAAAACCAGTAAAAAATCAATATTTTCTGCAAATCGTTTAAAAAATCAGTATTTCTACTGAGAAATCAGTAGATCTGGCAACCCTGATCATTGATAATTGATATTTGATAATTGATCAATAAATTGCATTGGAGAAGAGCACTAAGGTGCTTTTACCAGGATTCACTGAAAGACCCTGCAGATCGCACCAAACCTCGATCGTCTCTAAGACTTCTTGCATTTTGATGCACATCATCTGCAAGGACCGTCCCGAGATTAGTACGCACACATCGTCAGCATACGGTTGGATGTGAACTCCAAAATTCTGCAAATCATTAAGAAGGGAGTCCACCATGAAACACCATAGAGGAGGAGAGAGTACGCACCCTTGGTGCATCCTTTTTCAACCTCGACCGTAACATTGCCTTCGTTTTTTCCCCCCATGATAAGCATCCATTTGGATAGCATGGCATGAATCCATCGAATGACGATTTCTTCAACACCATATTGTCTGGCCGAAGAACACATCGAGTCGAAGGCAGCGTTGTCAAAAGTCCCTTTGATGTCGATTGTTCAACTGTACTAACGCAGCGTGAAGAGCTGATTCACAGGATTTTCCACTCTGGTAAGCATGTTGTCGAGAATTGAGAGGGTTTTGGCTTAGAACCTTCAGCCTCATGAGCTTCTCGACCACGCGCTCCAAACTTTTAAGCAAAAACGATGTCAAGCTTATCGGTCGAAAACTTTTTGGTAGAGCGTAGATATCCCTTCCCAGTTTAGGAATAAATACAACTTTAACGGAGCGCCAAAGACGTGGAATATATCCGTGAGCGA
Source organism: Toxonevra muliebris (assembly GCA_963691655.1). Taxonomy (NCBI): domain Eukaryota; kingdom Metazoa; phylum Arthropoda; class Insecta; order Diptera; family Pallopteridae; genus Toxonevra; species Toxonevra muliebris. The sequence continues at coordinate 85,286,606 of OY829326.1, forward strand.
GACAAGCCGTGAAGATCCTTTCCAGAACCTTCATAAGATTTGTCCCTCCCGCTTTAGCATGATTGGATAAATGCCGTCGGGTCCAGGGGACTTAAAGTCACCGAATGAAGAAAAGTCAAACCTTAATGTCTCTTCGGTTACTATCCTGGAGGCTATAAACCAGTCCAGCCTTCTGGTAATAGAGCCAACCTGACCAGGAGTATTGACAATGCTCTGAGGAGCAGCTACCTTGCAACACAGGAAGTGCGTTGCTAGGAGTACGTCATTAACTTCTGACCTAGAGTTGGTGTAGGAGCCATCGGGCTTCAGAAGTGAGTCCAGCTTAGCCGTCCGGTCCCTTTGAAGAACTTTGTATAGTCTCGCCGAAACATTCTGATCTACCATTTTACTGCAAAAATTTCTATAAGAGTCCAGTTTTAAATATTTCACCTTCCAACCGAGATTTAACGGCTCGATTCCGAAGCTTCCTGAAGTTTTTCCGGAGTTTCGAAAGCACAGCGTTCCACCAAGGGACCGCCTTACCTTGTCTACTCCTACGTTCCGGGCACACCATCTCATAGCAATCAACCAAGATTCGCCCTAATGTATTAGAGGCTTCGGCGATTGACTCTATCATCCGGAGTTTAGGAACGACGCGAATTCTTTCTTCGACCAGCTTACCGAATCGTGTCCAATCAGCTTTTCGAGGATTTCGGCCGGCATGAACCAATTTTAGCTCAGCTGCAAGCCGAAACTCTATAAAACGGTAGTCCGAAGGGAGTCATCTCTAAGAACTCACCATCCGCTGATTTGATCAGCGACTATACTGTTTGATAATTTCAGATCAATCACCTCCTGTCTCCTACTAGTAACAAAAGCCAACATTTTGAATTACCAGTTGGGATGATAGAATGAAATCGAATAGCTTATTCCTTCTGAAGTTACACTTGGTGCTCCCCCAGATAAGGTTTTGAGCAATTGTTAGTATCGATCTTAAAAAGGCTTTTGAATCAGTAAACTTAAATTGTTTAATACAAATTATATAAAATTTAAAGAACTAGTCTTATATAACGTCAACATTAAATTATGTAGATAATTTGTATCCGAACGAAAGCAGTGCTTACAAATAAATGAGATTAAAAATGAGACAATAGAAGTATTTTAAACTCAATCTTCGATCTAAAATTGAAGACCAATCCACAATTTTACGCTGACGATGGATTATTAATTTGTAATACAGAATCTTTCCAGGATCTTTCAGACCAACTCCGAAAAAAGTGCTTATTATTAACAATCATCGTGACATACCGTCATTAAATGAATTTTGTGGTATCACGTTTGTAAATGAAAAAATATCATGTAAAACTAAAATAAATTAAGGTAAATTGGAACGAAACTGCAAATTATATCAAATTAATTTCGAGATATTTATGTTAAGAAAATTTGATCAAGAAAACATTTCTGTATATCATTTCCTTTATAACGAGATCCAAAGACTTCAAAATAAGATTATTATCAAAATGCTTTCGTATATACACAGTCACAAGAATACATAAACTAAAAACAAATAACTTAAAAAATTATCTAAACATACAAATAAACCACACTCATAATTGGTTTGCAAAGAATCTTATGAATTACAGAACTTGGTGCTTTAGAACAGAGCGATGTAAGGATTCATTAAAATCAAAAGGCTTGAACTAATATAATCAATAATACCATTATTTATTTTTATTTATCTATTTGCTGTTGCGAATCAACAGAATATTAATTTATAAAATTTGTTGCTTTTAAATACCAAATTGGAAAAATAAAGAAAAAAGGTACCAGCGTACCAAGCGTAAAAAAATTTCGGTCCAAAAGGACCAAAGTAGCAACCGTGGTCGGAATGAATGATAGCATTTCTTCGCATTCGTGATGTGCATTCGATTCACGACGGGAGCCCGTTCTGAATTCATGATAGGCCTGCCTGTCTTCACAAGAAAATGTGATGAAGAACTGTCAAAACTCCAATTTCAATTCCACTGTTCTTTTTTGATCAAAAAACTCCGGCATGGTTGCACTTCTATGAACACGACAGGCCAGCCCAAGCCTTTCAAGTTCTGGCAGATTCGAAATCTATACGAATAGTTTTTCTATCATTCCAAATGGAAGAGCCGAATTCTAAAAATTCTGTAGAAATTTAGAGACGTTTAAAAAACTTTGGCAAATTTCTCATTACGTTTTTTAAACAAAACCATTCAATTTAATTTGTTAAAGTGGTGTTTTACTTTGTAATGTCTGGAATTTTCAAATATATTAAACGTTCAAGGTTGAAAATTTACCATGTTACGCGGTGATATATGTCCGTAACTTCCAACCAATTTTTGGTTTTTATAGCTCGTGGGAAAGACAATTTTATAAGTAAATGATTTGAATATTGACTAATTAAAAAAGTTAATTTTATTTAGGATCATTTCAATTAAAATGAAAACGTGGTTTTTCGTCCTTGAAAGTGCATTTCCAAATATTAAGTGTTGTTCCTCCCCCCCCCCCCCCCCCCGTGCCAGAGCATTTCAAATTTAGTGTTCTTTTCTGAAAAAGAGGCAGCTTATTCAGAGAGTATTGTGTTCTCTACTAAAAAATGTTGCCTTCAGAGCGGGGAAAAATGTAACACTTTGCACTCAATTAAATGGCGGGGTGAGAATGTTGCCTTGCAAATCAGCTGATTCAGACAGAGTTGCATTTTTATGTTATTTTTTTGCACTAAAAAGAAAATGCTATTCGATCGAAGTGTTCGTCTAACGTACATATTATATAAATTTTATATTATTAGTAAGTTTATTAGTTAAATTTATATCTTAAGTAAAAAATACATACTGTAGTAAAAACCGCCGCCGCACTAGACCACGAAAGACAAGGAACTAAAACCAGCGGTTTTGGCCAATTAGTAGCTGCTAATGAGGCCATCTGAAAAATTAAAGGAAAAATGAAGAATCATTAAAAAAATCAGTTCACGTCGTTCATAATTCTACTGTGGCGCAAAAACCAGATGGGGATCCATAAATTGTTTTAGACAGTTCTTCTCATTATTATAATTATTAATAAAAATATTTGTGAAAAATTTAAATAAAAAATGTTTTTTAATAGACTACGTTTTTAAAAATGACTAAAAAGTGGAAAATAATTTCTCCTAGCCTCATACAGATTCATAACCCCATAAAGATTGTCCCGAAAATACGTAATGGCGAATTTTAGTAGTTTTGAAAATATTTGCATGATTTAAAACGAAAAACGTGGGACGCTTATGGATAGAGGTAAAATTGGTAGCGGCTTAAGTGAACTATTCATCTGTCAATTTCATATTGGATGCGACCCACGTTTTTTGTTTTAAGATTTAACATTTTCAATCGTTTTTACATTGCACCTCATTGTTATTCCACATTTTGTAACAGAAATGAAATAAAATCATTTGCCAAATACCATAGTAAGAAGAAGATTTGTTGGTATGAATGTAAAAAAATGTATAAGGAGGATAATTTATTTATAAGTTTATGAAATAGTAAAGTTCCAACATTTTAGCTAAATATATTCAACTAAAATATTTCAAAATTTTACCTAAATATGCACTAGGCGACAATTGAAAGTATAAATACATATGAGTCATTCTTTTACAAATCGTACGGATTTGAGAAAAAAACTGACTTTAGTCTTTTAAATGGCACGAAATTTTTTTTACGATGTCTTCTCATTAATTACGAAGAGACGTAGATCGGGATTTTGTCCTTAAATGTATATTTTCAGAATTATGTAAACTTTTAGTTTTGTTTTTTTGCTGAGTTCTATTTCACTTAAAATTCAGTATCTCTGATTCTAGTTGTCGGATCGACCGTTTTTCGTTATTCTACACCATATTATGTAAGCTTTTTAGTTGCTTACCAGAGTTTAATATACATAATAAATTAATAAATAATAATAACAATTGCATTCTTTATATAGTTTGTTCATGCTCGCCCCCACAACGAAAAAAAAATCGGAAAAAATGTCACATATTCTGTGATTTTATCTAAAAAACCCAAGTTTTAGAAAAGTGGAGACTTCATTGTGTCCGAAGATATTAAATATTTTTTAGCACAAGCCCTATGAAATCCAATATTACGAATAAAAAAAATATTTAAAGAATGCAATTGTTATTATTATTTTTAATTCACTATATATATTAAACTTTGGTATGCAACTAAAAAGCTTGCATAATATGGTGGAAGAAAGCAAAACAAAAAGTTCACATAATTCTGAAAATACACATTTATGAGCAAAATCATCATATACGTGTCAGCTAATTTCACGAATATAAGCCGTAAAAAAAATTCAATCAAATCTGAATCATGAGGTGTATGATTTGTAAAAGAATTACCTATCTGTGTTTCATTTTTTTATTTTTTTTATAAAAATTCCTTGTATTATGGGCCTTTAATTCATAAAGTTAGAAGATGTAATATATAATAATTAAAACAAAATGGTTAACAGGTAAGAAATACAAGTCAAACTTAAACAATTTTTATTTAAAAAAAATAACTAAAATGATGATGCGTCAAATGAAAGTATAAGTCATTATAAAGATTTTCATCATAAAAATTCTGATTTGGGATTTTTCTTCAGTATTTGTTAGTGGGGTATGATAGTTTCTATTATTTTTTTTGTTTATGTCATAGTTTTCGAGATATTCAATATTTAAGAAATGTACAGGCGCTTGTAGCTTAAAAATTTTTGTTTTTGCTGTATCATTTAATTTCATTTTAAATTCACCCAACTAAGTATTTTTTTTCATATATAAATTTAGTCTCAGTCTTTTTTACATCCGTTTATGTCACCCTGCAATGTTAATGATAATGTCGTTATACAGCACTTAATTTTTTTCATATCCTTATCTACTAATTTTCTTAATTACTGGAAAATTACAACTAATCTCTCAATTTTGCTGCATCATGATGCAACTAACGAGCTTAGCTGGTCACAAAAAGGAGTTCGTATTTTCTTTTTGTATCCAGAATCGGCCCAGGAAACATCCTAAAATTTAAGTTTGTATTGAAAGATTTTCAGAAGAAAATCATATACTGTTTTTTTTTTTTACAACATTTCATAACCGAGTAAGTTACCCTTCAATACCTAAACTAGTATCACAGTTTTTTTTTTCTTATTTTTTCCTTCTTCTTAGAAATAACTTTTTAAATTTCTGGCGATACCTATATATAAAAAGATAGAAAAATTCTGAACACTGAAGTTTCATTTGATTTTCAATTTTTATTTTCAAATGGTGTCATTTCCTGGCAAAGGTAAATTAAATCCATTCATTTTTTTTGTACATTTTAATTAATATAATAAAAATCTATATAGATTTGACACCAAATTAATAACTATGCACAACGATAATTAAGGTAAAAATTACCAACAAAAACTACGGCGAAATCACTGGTAGCTATTGTAGCTGTTAATACAGCTGATGAACGAGGCATCAAGATGTTACCGAAGCAGTAACTTTCGGTAACCTATAGAGGTCCAACATGCGGTCTAAATCGCGTAGCAGAAAAGTGGTTTTTGTTAAGAAAAAAATGATATATATAAAAAAATATATATAAATTAATGAAATTAAATAACTTAGCCTAGGTTAAAAATATTGAAAACGTGGATCAAAAACATGCAAAAACGATTAAAAAAAAATGTCGCATGAACATATTAAAAACAGCGAAAAAATGATTTTTTTTGCGAATTTATATATATAAATATTTAATTTGATTAAATTTAATAACCTAGTCTTAAAATTAGAGCTTGAAAATAGTTTAAAAGAATTACAAAAAGATCATGCACGACATATTAAAACATATTTAAAATCAGTGAAAATCTAAAACTTTAAAATAAAAATGGCCGAAAATGAGTTAATTTAGAAGAGGATCGTGAAAATCTACAAACTTTAATATAAAAATGAAAAAAAATATTTAGTAAAAACTATCCAGAGTAAACTATAAAGGGTAATGAATTAAATAAGTCTCATATGATTTAGTGAATTACCATACGAAACTTATTAATTTTACTTTAAGTGCGGAAAATAGTTTAAAATTAAAATTAAATTAATATATTAAAATCATTTATGCATATGTGCACAAGTACAGTGTTGGCAACATGTGTTTGTATTATGTTGCTAAAGAGATCATTAAGATCCAAAATTTTCTAGCATGCGATAAAACATGCATTGTTGTGTCGTCATTCCCTTTAAATATTAAAAACAAATTCTCTGGTGCACCATAACGCAAACACTTGCAACAATTAAAATAAGTAAAAATTCGGTATTTTTTTTAAGTAAAATGTTAAAATATCAAATTAATTATTTAAAATTAAAGTTAAAAAGTATTAAATGAAAATAAGTGTGAAAGTGTGCATGCATAGATACATGTTGCTAATCATACGCAACATATAGGGTTGTGCAAATTAAAATTTTCGAAAACTTCGAAAATATTTCTCTTCCCCTCCAGCTAGATGCAGTCCAGAACTACCAGCATTACTCTCTACAGAAAGATCTTTCATCGTGGGAGCAGTGCCGTTAATTATTGTGAGTTTGAACTTGATACTGTATCATAGATATGTATGTAAAAATAATTTAAAGTTAGAGAGGAGAAATTTAATGATATTTTTCGGAGGTTTTTTTTTTGTTTTGGTAGGAGAATTTTTAAATTTGCAAAGTTCGAACATTTGAATAATATTACGAACAAACCTTTTGCACATTTTATTTCATGCATGCATGCGCTAATTTTCAGTATACTTTGCATGAAGCCATTCTTTCGTTTTAAATTAATTTATTTTTCTATTTTTTTTTTCTCTACATTAAAAATAAATATTCTTTTTTGTTGAATTTAGTAAATACTATTAGATTTTTTTTCTTTAAACCTTTTAAACTACATTTTAAGTAAATATTTTTTTTTTATGTTAAACTACATTTTCTTTATATTTTATTATTATTATTTTTTATAAATGAATTTAATACTATCTAGCAAGTTTAATTATTTTTATTGGTATATATTATTTTGGTATTTGAACACATATTACGATATGCTTATGCTTTTGAATTTAATAAAAAAATTTGTTATTATAATAATGAAATGAGAAATTTTATAGTTTGAGTTCATGAAGTGAAGTGGGCTTGGTTGTGGTTCGTCGTAGGGATCATCTATTGGATTTGAATATCAGAATATTCGAAGATGATCATGGTTGGGAGGGCAATTGTTGATGCCACAACATCTAGGCTCAACAGAGATGGCAGAATACGAACTGCAATGTCCTTTTCTTTTTGTATTTCCTTTTCCTTTCTTCTTCCTCTATCTCCTTCTTTTCTAGCTTTCTCTTTCTTTTTCTACCCCTATCTATGATGCACGCAACATTAAAATAATAAGTGCTGTGGTGTGCTAACCAGGTGAGCGGTTGCAAACAGTATCCCACCCCACTAGCCGACGAGCCGAGCCGGAACCAGCCGTACATCAAGCTGCCGCACCCAGGATCTAAAACTTAGTCACACATTACACATCGTTATATGCTACAGAAATTGCAAATTTAGTACTTTGGATGTACTGTGGATGCGCGAGTTATAGTTTTAGTAGCTTAAGCCACTAAGTAAAACAAAATTTGTTGAAGTTTTCACATCTTTATTTTTTGTAATGAATCTTAAGACAAACTTTATTTCTTATTTTTACTTACTTATATACTGATCGCAGATCAGTTTTCTTAACCCTAGTTTGTTTTGTTTGTTTATTTAATACATATGTTTCATATAAGCTAGTTATGACAAACAAACAGAAGGTAATTAAAAAAAATAAGGAGATAACAAGAGATTTTCACACCATGTGGTTGTTACTCATCGATTTGTGTTTGGTTCCTTAGGAAATAATACTTTTTATATATTTGGGAAAACCCAACTTAATATTCATTTAGGATGACTACATCCTGTTTATCATATAATACTTCTATATATTTGGGAAAACCCAACTTAATAGTTATTTAGGATGTCTACATCATATATTTATCACATATCTGTTCTTTTATTGGGTTTTGTGTACAGCAGAAGCAGTAAAATGATAATGCAGATTGTGTACAATTCGCTTTAGCGATTGGAAACAAAATATGAACATTATCCAATTGAATTTCTGTTACTGCCCCTTACGTAATTCGCGCTCATCTTTGTTTATTTGAATTTTTGCGTGCGGAGCCTATAGGAAAAATTTAATTACTCGAAAACCAAACAAGATAGGAAAAAATAGTATAGTTGCCTTTAACTATTTGCAGGCCTAATAAAAATAACTGGTTTCACCATATGTTATAAATTTACTATCTTTTAGTTCAAGACATTACTTGTGAAAAGCTAGAAATAAAAAAATTCACATTTAGCGATTTGATCAGTATATTAAAATCAGCCAAATTTTGGCTAATTTTTCATTGTTTCCTAAAAAAAAAAAGAACCAAAATAATACAATAAAGGGTCGCTCTGCAACAGATTTTTGTAGTTTTTCCATCTATCATACCCCCACTAACAATTACTGAAAAAAAAATAAAAATTTTTGTGAACTTTTGATGGATTTTTTACTCTGCCGACTGGAGCTAAAGAAAAAAATGTTAGAATTAGTATTTTTTAATAATTTGTGTTACCGCCTTTATTTTGGATGACATACTCCGGACTAAATTTTGGATAGTCTTATTGGAAATGTTGTTGAAACTCATTCCAAAATAAAGTTGGGTTCCTGTGGATCGATGTTGAAATTTTGCAGTCTAAGATTGACCACAAATGCTCAATCGGGTTTAAATCTGGTGATTATGCTAGCCAATTTAGCTTTTCTCTGCGATTGCTTCAAATTATTGTTTTGAAAGTCGAGATGTATGCTTGGAATCGTTATCCTGTTGGAAGATAAACGAACCCAAACCCATTTTTTTGTGCACCATTATTCAAATTTTCGTGTAAAATATTGATATAAACATCAGCGGCTATTCTGCTATCAATTTTGACCAAATTACTGACACCAAACATTGAGAAGCAACCCCATATACCATGAGCGATCCTCCAACCTGTTTTACTGTAGATTTTATAAGATGCGGTTTTAAACGATCAGACTGCCAGCCCTAAATCCGTTTGCGTTTTTCGAATTCTTTAACTCAAATTTAGACTCATCTGACCAAACTATTTTGTCCCAAAATGAATTTGGCATGTCCACATACTGCTTAGCAAAAGGTAGTCGTTTTTTTCGATTGGCCGGGGATATCATAGGTCGTTTTTGTGCTGAAAAAATTTTAATCCAAATGACTTTAATTTTCTTTGCACAGTTCTTATTAATACATCTAAGCCGCATTTCTCAATTAACTCCCGAGCTGATGTTTCTGGTTTTATAGTGACTTTCCGCTTCAAAAGAGTTGCTTTTGAATAGAAATTTTCGGTTTACCCTCCTTTTTTTTTAGTTTTTTTAAACTTTTCGTAAATTTCCCTTGCACCATCAATAGAAATAGCGTATTTTTTAGCTATCGATTCATAGGTTTTACCCTTTTCACTGTTTTCTACAATTTGGAGACGTATTGCTTCTGTACGCATTTTTAGCTAAAAAACAACTAAAATTTATAACTTCTAAATACTGTAAATGTTGAATGTTATATGCCCAAAGAAATGTAAAATATTTGTTTTATCGAACACGTTAAACTCATCCATTCATACATTTTGTCCGCTGGATGTGTTGACAATCGTCGCTTGCACACCATCGATATTGCACCTCGTTTCTCTTTTCTACGTTTCTTTGTTCCAATTTCAGCAAGAGCGAACTGCGATCTCATTGCATGTGTGCATATACCAGGAATGCCAACTCATTTTTTCTCTCTCTTCGATAGCCGGCGAGAAATTCCCCGATTTTCAATCAAATTCCCCGCATAAAAAGTATAAAATAATTTCTTCTTGCCCCATACATATTTATAACACCATACAGATTGTCTTGAAAATATGTAATTATGAATTTTAGTAGGTCTCAAAATATTTGCATGATTTAAAAAGAAAAGCGTGGGACGCTTATGGATAGAGGTAAAATTGGTAGCGACTTAAGGGAACTATTCATCTATCAATTTCATATTGCATGCGACCCACGTTTTTTGTTTTAAATCATGCAAATATTTTCAAACCTACTAAAATTCATAATTACATATTTTCAAGACAATCAGTATGGGGTTATGAATCTGTATGGTGTTATAAATATGTATGGAGAAATTATTTTATACTTTTTAGTCCGTTTTAAAAACGTAGTATATTAAAAAAAAATTTTATTTAAATTTTTATTTTCTGCTTTTTAGTCTTGTATGTGTGAAATTTTTTATTGCCAATTCAACAACTATATAGGGCAAAGCCCTTATAAATTTTCCGTGTTGCACTGTGTAATCGATAACAACATAAGAAAATTAGCACAGTTATATTTTTCTTTGAAATAATATCACATAAAAAGAATTGTACGAAAGTGTACCGAAAATCTTGCTTATGTACTGACGTATTTCGAAACTCAAAGTGTACTAAAAAAATGACGATCGTATCGAAAAACCCATCACTAATGTATACACATATATATTCTACTCCCGCTAAAGCATTGATTTTTACAACGATGAATACAATGCTTTGGTGTGTTTCGTTCCTTTGAAGAAAGAGTATAGATGGTAAAGAGGTCGCTATTCGCTCTTGTTGAAATTGGAACAAGAAACGTAGAAACCAGCAACGAGGTGCAATACCGATGGTTTGACAGCGACGGTTGTCGACACATCCAGCGGACAAAAATGTATGAATGAATGAGTTTGACGTGTTCGACAAAACAAATATTTTACATTTCTTTTGGCAAATAATATTCAACATTTACAGTGTTATATATTCTTTATATACAAATATGTAAACGTTTCGTTGCGGTTTTGCATTAGTTTTCGAAAAATCCAAGCTTAATATACGCGATTTATAATAATATTACTATATTTCATTAAAATTTCAGAAAAAGTTGAAATGCCAACGAAATGCCGCCATCACAACATGAAATTCAATTTGCTATTTTCTACTCATTTCGGCGTCAATTCAATCCAGTGCTAATTTTCCGCGAATCATCTGGAATACAAGAAGAAATCTGCTCAATGGGTTCCACGAATTTTAAATGATAGAAAAAGAGGCACGTGTTCGTTCTGAAAATTAATTTTTAATATAATTTGAAAACGGTAATAAAAGTGAAGCTAGGTTCTAGTAGTACCACCCGGAAACAAAACAGCAGTTCATGGTATGGAGCCCAAAAGTTGTTAAATCTTCTATTAATCCAAGACAGCATAACTCAACAACAAAAGTGATGATGTAGATTTATTTTAGGCGGTACTTGCTTACTACAAGTTATCAAAAATTTGTTGTTAAAACAGAAAAAAGAGGAAATATAACAACTTTATTGGGCTCTCAGGAATAAATGATATTTGTCCAACATATTCCCCAGATCTAGCGCCATTTGATTTCTGGTTGTTTCCAAAAATTTAAGAAACATTAAGTCTTCCCCTTCAGTAGTAATGCGGAAATAATTAAAACAGTTGATGTCGAAATCGAGAAGCTCCAAGAAGACAATTTTAGAAATATATTGAAATTGGTGGAATTATGAATCCTAAAGATATGAAATAAAAGTTTTGTTTGAGTGCGTCGCTAATCAGCGATTGTCCATTATAAAAGACTTTGATAAAATATATAATTTAAAAAAGACAACAAGAAAAATATTAAAAAAATCAAAAACAGTACTTACACTGGCGGTCACGAAAACCACACCACTTGCAATACTGCTGCGATTTCGGTAATATTTCCTAACTTAGCCCAAATTTTCCTTCCTTTGTAAAAGAGATTCCCTTGTTTATGTTTTAAGAATGTATTGAAGCGGAATGCACCATTTTTTATTGCGCTTGTTTGGCGAAAAGCAGAATTTTTGAAAAAGTTCCAAAAACAACTGCAAAGTAAAAAGAATTGTCGCGCCACACAAAACGTCGAAATTTTTGTTCTTAGGTATCAAGGGGTGTCATTAAGTTAAATACCTGAAGAAATCTGATGCCTATATTCGACTGCTGTTGGACTGATCTAGAAAAAAGGCAATTTGTACCCGCTTGAAAACAGGACTATGGAAGACAAATACAAGAGAAAATGGCATAACCTGAAAGAAAACCATAAATTATCGATTCAAATGTGCAGTCACAATAAGGGCTGAGCAAAAGAGCTATTACAAAGTGAATATAAATGTCTAAACCTTACGCAGAAAGAAACGAAAGTTCGGTCTGTATGGAAGACGACCAGCCTGGCATGGACTAAAAACTACAGCAATTGTAATCTGGCAGACTTGAGAAAAGTTATATAATCGGACAAATTAAACTCAATTTTTTATACGCATTTAATCTTCGGTATGTGCGTCGCTCAGATATAGACCAATACAAGGATAACTGTGTAGTGAAAATAGTCAAATTCCCACATAGTCATACGGCTTGAATGGATTTTTCCTACTATATCCGGGGTCCCTTATGCTATATTAAAGGGGCTGTGAACGCCCAAAAATATGGCTAAAATTTGATGGAGCAATTGCTGTAAGCCAATTGTGGTGAGCTTTCGCTCATTTATGGCGTTATTTTTCGGGACGAAAAATATGCGGCATATCATAGCGCCAAATTGGCAAGGTTTAGTTAGTAATTAATGCCTTATGTTTGACAACTTTAGAAATAGTAAAAAAGTTAGATTATTGATTCTTATTTGTTAGCAGATTCAAAATATTGTTGATGATGTTAGAATTAACTGCCAGGAATGATCAGGTAGCTCGCGTTGTTTAAGTCCGATAGAGCAACCCCCTTCATTATATGAAACGGAAATATGCCAAAGAATAAAAAACCCCTTGTTGGAATTCTGAAAAATGTTTGGTATTCAAAAAATCTCTATGCCATTTAAGATAACGGCCATAAGAAAAGCTAAATATTTTTGTTTTTACATACTTTAAACTAATACCCTCGAAAACGTGAAATTTCTTCCATATTTTTGTTTTAATTAAAATAATAAATTTTGTGTATATGTATGATGTTTCTTTCGCAATTTTGTTTATTTTGTTCCCGAAAATAAAAAAAATTACATTCACTAAAACAAAATAAGGTTTAGGCCCCATTTTAAACGACTTTTCTTTAAATTAGTGGGTGGTGCGGTTTTTGTGACCGCCAGTGTATATTCTTGCTTGTGGTCGAAGTGCTTGCGATTGTGCACTAAACACAAAGAAGAAGACTTTTGCTAATATATCATAGTATATATACTTCTTTCGCTGAGAGTACATGAGCGAGACTTAACATCCAGCTACTGAAATAATGGCAGGAGTTGCAAAACGTTCACGCAAATCTAACGAGGCTACATCTAGTGAGAGTTCACCTCTCTTAAAGACTCCAAGGTTATCAGATTATGGACCATCTCCAAAGCGATTGTTGCAACTTATTGATCTGCGTTTTTTCAAACAAACTGAACTTCTTTCGCAAAAGATCGAAAATGCGTCAAGAGAAATTTTACATAAAATCGATCAACAAATTTCTGATTTGCAGCGCGATGTAATTGCTGTTACTAAAAGAATCACAAATCTCGAAGAAATGTGTAAGGTTATAAAACTAAAATCAGAAGTTAACCACTTGAAAACTCAAATACTGCAAATTGAAAATTCTTCGATTTCATGCGATTTACGAGTGTTGGGTTTCTACACACCGAAAATGAAAATCTTTCTATATTTTCTTTAAAATTTGCAACATTTTAAAATAAAAATATCCATGGAGCTATTACTATAAAACTTGCATCTGCTCACGATAAAAACATGCTACTAAAATCTGCCGCACAATTTAGGAAGATTAACAACAATATTTTGCGCTTGAAACAAATAGGTTTTGATTCTGGGGTACCATTCTATATCAATGAATGTTTAACAAAAACAAATTATAACATTTTGAGAGCAGCAATCCGTTGTTACAAGAAACAACAATTATTTTGTGCGGCATTCTCGTTGCGTGGATTGATATTGTGAAAAGAAACGAACACGATAATGCAATTCTCATCGAATCGACTAGTGCACTTGATGATTATCTTTACCGAGAGGGAAGCGGTAGCCGTGTTATGATCAATAATGTTGAGACACACAGCAATTTCTTCCGTGACAAACAGTGTTGAAATAACCTTTCAACATTATATTTTTTATATCTATATAACTTTTCAACATTTTATTTTAATCTTAAAAATAATTAATTTCTATATAATTTTTTGTAAAATCTGTTGGCTTTATATAATTTTTTTTTTTTACATAATTCTAATACATATAACTTTTTATTGTAAGACATTATCAGTAGCTATTACCACTCAAATCATTAACTTATTTTTCACATTTGAATCTTCAATCGTGATTGCATGCATTGCTAAAAGTAGTTTTTTGTTTTTAAGTTTTTCTTGCCAATGAATCGTAGTAGTACAAGTTCCAAAGACACTTCTATCCTGATGATTAGCATTCTTAGTCAGCAGAGAAAAGCATGCAGGTGGTGTCAGAGATGGTATTTCATGTAAGATTAGGTATAAAAACATACCTCTTAGTGCCATGGAATATCTTTTTTTTAGATATAACATCGATCAACGACAAAATTTTAATTGGTTATGTTTACAGACTGAATAAAACTGTTGAAATCAAACCACTAACAGAAATTTTGGAAGATTTATCGTTACCCTATGAAAATATTATAATGGCTAGCGACTTCAACGGCAATATATTAAAAGAAGGACATTTCATTTCTTCTATGAAAACTTTAGGGCTTTTTTCTGCTAATAACGAATTTCTAACGCTTTTTACTAAAACAAATAAGTCATTATTGGTCTTATTCTTTGTTAATGATCAAAATAAAATAAAGCTTTAAGGTCAAATATCTTCATCTACATTTTCTAAACATGATATGATTTTCTTAATACATATATGGCTTTCAGCTAAAAAATATCCCTTTAACAATGTTTGTTATCGAGATTTCAAAAACATTGATCACATAAAGTAGGAAAAAGACCTTAGTAGTATTGACTGGAGAGAAATTTATAATTTGACGTCAAGTTACTTTTCTTCAAAGCCTGTATAGCTATTTAATAAATTTGTACCTCTCAAGTGTAAATCCATTAAAAATTGCCAAAACCCATGGTTTAAAAATGCGATAAAAAGCATGATTGCATCCAGCGACAGAGCTAAAAAAGATATAGAATTAATGATTTTTAAACAAATTTTAAGGAGCTAAAGAAACAATGTGCGGTAAAGATTAAACAAGCTAAAAGCTCTTTTTATTCCAAAAAATTTTTCGAAGCTATGGGCGGCAAAAAGACGGGTAGAACTTAAAAATGTTTGCATAGGTAGGAGCAAAACTCATTTAGATATAGACTCAAATATTCTTAATCAAAACTTTCTGAGCATTCCAGACTGTGAAGCTAACAATTATCATTATAACTCAATACACACCACAGAAAATATAGAAAGTGAATTTAGTTTTTCATGCATTGATCAGCTCGATGTTTTGGAATGCCTTCTAAAAGTAAAAATCCAATGTCATAGGTCTTGATATGAGGTAAACCAAGTTTTCCTAAAAATATTGTTGCTAAAATTATTACCGTATATAAAATACATTTACAACACGGTCCTCACATCAACTTCATTCCCGGATAATTGAAAGATGACTCAAATCATACATTTAATGAAATCAAACAATGATTACATGGTGCGACAGTAAAAAATACCTGGCAAGTGATACTATTTTTTTATGGGTCATGTCGAGTAAAACAAGAGTCTGTATGTTAAATTTGCCAAACACACCCAAAATTTTGATTTACCGTTGACTTCCACACCGAACCAAATCTCATGGGCTACTCATTGGCGTATCAAAATTAGGGGAAGAGCCTGTGTCTGGGCGATAGACGCGAATATATTAAAAACAAAAGTATAGGACTGTGCAATCTAACGTAGGAGCAATAGCGGATCTAAGGGGCGTAGGAAAGGGGAGAGGATTTGAATTTAAATACCCCTGACCTCTCCCCTAACCTCCCCCCTAACTCCATAATTTCTTCGAATCATTCTAAGAAATTTATGCATTAAAATTTATATGTATATTGACATAGTCAAAAATTAAAATGTAGTCTGGAATAAAAAAAATACTGATCATTTAACACAAACTAGTTTTTAAAAATGTATTTCATATATTTGACTAAAAATTACTTGTTAGTTTCAAAATTGGTATAACTGTAAGAAAAGCTATTAATTACAAATAATATTTCCAGCCATTCCAGATTGAACGTAACAAAAAAAACCAAATCTCGGCCTGATCATTTTAGATTTGCTTCAAACTTTGTCCACGGTTTTATTTTAGACCAAACCCAACAAAAAGGTATACAAAAAAAATTCCGATACGGTTTTCACCGGAGTAGCCAGAGCGAACCAAATCTCCGAAATTGACTGTATCGAATTACAGAATCGTCCATAACTCAGTCATTATACTACCGACATGCATGTATAAGGTACTGTTGGAAAGGTAATAAGACAGGTTACAAAATATAATATTATTTAATTTTGTTAATTTTTAAGATGAATTATTTTTGAAATTAATTCATTAAAATTTTATTTGCAAAATTCGTATCATAGTCCCGAAAATTAAAATTTTATGTTCCTTTAAGAAGACTAAATTACCTTTTCTTTGGCTTTTAATTCGAGGTGGTGAGTCAAATAGTTCAAGTTTGTTTTGACTTGCATTGTGCAATTGACCAATGCCATCTTTGATCAGCGTTCCGGACTACAAATAAATAGTTATTTTTTCCGAAAAATCCGCGATAATGGCAAATTCATTTGGTTGAAGTTGTTCTTTCTTAAAAGCGAGATAATCTGCCTGTCTTTTGGCAATATAGTCATGTGGAACCAAATGGATTCGTTTTTGGCTGAATTCAGAATCAAAATCATCCGCAGGTTTTTTCAAGTTTTTTCCAAAGAAAATCTGCCAATATTCATCCATTGTCTGCATAATATGCTTTAATATAATTTATTGAAATGTCTGCAAGATATTTCTGTTCTGCCGTCTTACCAGAACATTCATTTTATAAATTAAAAAAATTAAATTATATTATATTTTGTAGCCCGTCTTATTACCTTTCCAACAGTACCTTATACATGCATGTCGGTAGTATGACTGAGTTATGGACGATTCTGTGATTCGATACAGTAAATTTCGGAGATTTGGTTCGCTCTGGCAACTCCGGTGAAAACTGTACCGGAATTTTTTTATATACCTTTTTGTTGGGTTTGGTCTAAAATAAAACCATAGGCAAAATTTAAGCCAAGTCTGAAAGGTTGAAGTCGATCGCTCGTTACGTTTAATCTGGAATGGCTGTTTCAATAAAAAAAAATATTTTTTGATATTAAAAAGCAAAATTTTTGATTCAAATTCAAAATACATCAAACATCAGGGAGTATCATTTTATTTTTTTTGGTGGTCACTTTCTGGCAGTCGGTGCTAACTGCAAGTGACTATTGTGCTTGTGGAGTATGCTTCTCCTACTATTTTTTTTCCGAGTTCTATCAGAATCCACTTTCAGAATTTTATTGTTTTTGGGAAAATTAATTTTTGCCGGATGGTGTAATTTTCGTTTTGATCTATTTGTTTAGTTTCGTTTGGTCGCTAATGATGAATGTTTATTTTTAAGCCGATTGTTCTGAAACTTTCAGAAACTATCTTTTTAACAATAACAATGATGTGTGCCAAAATCTAAGTTATTTCGTTGAAAATAAGTATACCTCCTATACAAATTTTCCACTTTTTGAGGATTTTTGACGGTTTTTTGTATTTCTAGAATTATTTTTTTTCTGCAAATAAATTTCAGATTCAGTTTTTCCATGCCAAAAAACCCCTCGATACAAATTTTCATCTCAATAAGAGGAGCATGTAACTTCATAGTATACCCCTAAACCAAAACATCAAAAAAAATTTTGTTTGAAACGCTGCTGATAGGGGAAAAACGGTTATCTCCACTGAATTTTTTGACCCCGAATTAGTTAGAAACGATATGTCTCCCGTCTGCTACAATTTTTTTTTCATTCGAGCACAGTGTAATTAATACTTGTTTTGCAATTTTTGCGAACAAAAGAACTTAGTGCCCTGTTATGCAGACGGTCACGTCATGGGGACTCGTTGTTGTTGCTTCAATATAAAACGAAAGTTTGAGAGAGAGAGAGAGCGGGAGAGTAAAATTTTACCACTACGGTCACCACGGTTGCCACTTTGGTACGATTTTACCAAAACTGGTAAATTTTAATCGATATTTCTGCTCTTGGTACATTGGTACATGTTTTAAAAATTTGGTACATTCTGTGGACAAAGTTAGCTTTCATAGTAATCAAGAATTGTAAACATATTTTCAAAATACTTTAAAAATTTGAAAATTGTTCAGACTTAGTAATTTTTTGGCAAAAAGTAAGTTGTATTAAAAATGGAATAGACGAAATGTGGTTTGAAGAATCGACTAAATTTATATTCATGTTAATGATCCTTTCTCATAGCTCAGCTAATGCTGAAAGAAAATTTTTTGACGTTAGTCTAATACAAAAAATAAAATGATTAAGGAATAAATTAGAATTCAATACTCTTATTAATAGAATGTTATATAATAATCTAACAAAAAGTTTTTAATAAAGTTATTTATTCTAGATGAAAAAAAATGATACATTTTTCCCCCGTTTGGTACATTTTTTGTAAATATTGGTACAAAATAAAATGAGTAAGTGGCAACCGTGACGGTCACCAAATGATTTGGTTTTTGATGCCGAATCATGAGATCAAAACAGGGTTACGTTGTAAAATTATTGTTATTACGTAAATATATAAAAATATATGTTTTTTAATAGTTATAATTACAAATAAAATTGAATATGTAAGTAATTATTATAATATTTGCCATGAATTATTATAGTTTAATTCAGAAATATATATTTATAAACACTTTCTTGTAACTTGTCTGTGTTTATTCCTCCAAAATATAATTTTTTTTGCATATGCAAATTTTAGCGCTTCTAAACCAATGTCAATATTGCTCATTTTTATTTACTTTTTATTAAAAATTTTATTAACTTATTTCACAAAGTGTTGATAGTAGCAACCAAATGTTACTGTTTTAATAACCATGAATTCCTAATAAAATAGTATCAAAAAAGTACTAAAACTATACAAAAACGTGCTAGTGACCGACGATCAATTAGCATATCTTAATTAGCATAAGAAAAAGTGACAAATTTCCAATTCTACCCTTCCTTTTTGATTACAAAAAGTCCATCATGGCTGCACTCATGTGAGCATGCCCATGATTTTCATGCTTGCGCCCGTGTGAGCAGCCACAATTTTAGTTAACTTTTGAAAAACCAGAATTATTAATATAATGTTTTTCCTGAATATTGAATTTTAAAATTCTGTTGAACAACAATAGATATTTGGCCACGAGGATATTTTTTTAGTTCAAACGCACGTTTTTTTTTCTTTTGCGACGAAAATTCCGACAGCCATTTTGAGCAAAACAATACAATGCAAATAAAGGTCAGGAAAGTTTAATGGAAAGCTTGGCAAGTAGCATTGCTGAATTTTGCTATGGCCCTCAAAATAACTTCACATTTAATGTATGGTTTGCGCAGCACGAGGATCGTCGACGAGAAAGATCTAGACGAAGCAGCTCGAGTACGACTACTAATGAGGAAGCTCAATCCAATAGTATATGGGAAATACGCAACGTGCTTGTTGCCTAAAAACCCTACAGATGTAAGTTTTGCCGACACAGTAAAAATTTTTCAGGAAATGTTTGAGTCAAGAGAATCGCTTTTCAGTTTCAGATACAAATTTTTTTAATTTTCTTTTAGACCAATTTATGTATTGTTAACGAGATTATAATGACAGGGTTTTTGGTCGAAATTTTCATACGCAAATAGTTAACTATTTCATACTTTTTTCCCAACGTTTCGGCGCAAATTTTAGGCCTTCTTCAGGGGATTTTTATTTTTATTTACGGAAAGCAAAATACTGCACTATGATAGCAGGCATAGATGACACAGCAGCGTTTATACGATATTATTATCTATTATTACACTGTGTGACAGTGAAAATCTACTTTCCTCGAGACATAGCTCCAATTGTAGGTATAGTCAAACAGCTAAAAACTGCATACTCAGAATTTTGAATTGACCCTCGAAATCAGAACTTGGGGCCGAAAAACCCATTTTTGATAAGTTAAAGCATATAATTGCCCGAAACTTTATTTTTATTTGTCCGATGAGTAAGTTTTTATATTTCATTCAAAAGAGGGCACTTAGTTGCTTACAATGATATATAAATTGATAATATAGCCTACAAAATATCTAGCTCTGGGCAAGATATAACGAAAATTGAAATTTTTATATTTTTTGATTTTGAATGGCATTTTAAACAAGTATTTTGTTTCCCAGTGTATATATAAAGGTATAAATAAATAAATTACATTTAACCCATTAAGGCCTTAGCATATAAGGCGCAAAATCGACGAAACTTCACATGGAACTTACATTTCACTCAACTAAGAAAAAAAATCTAAAAAAAATTCTTATCCGTAACCCTGGGTCTTATAGGGTACGTTGCGAAAACGCTGGACCTATGTGCTACCCAAAATAAGTACCTTTAGTAATCACATTTTTATTTATGTAGTATATAGAGATCTTAGTTTTATGACAAAATTAGTGGTTTAAATAAAAAAAAATGTTTTTGGAATTATTTTTTATTATTTAAAACTTATTTTTATATATTGGTTATAGAAATTTATTGCGTTATTGTCTTGTCTTCCAAAAGTGGTGAAAAAGTACTTACGAGTGGTCAACGTATGACCATAGATATTGTGATTAGTACATGGACGGACAGGAGTGGACACTAATTTTGAGCTTTTATTTTATTTGTTAGTGGTTATTAAAGCTAATAAACAGTCGTATTTCGCTGACATTTGTGGAAGACGATGAATCACTGCAATCATTTTGTTCGTAGACATTGGTGCTGTGTACCATGAGATCAATCCCCTCCTGGGTTAATTCTGTTTCCAACAAGTTATAAACTTTCAAAATCCATTGAGGTTTGACTGAGATATTCAACTTCAAGCACCATACACAGGAAAAAAATGAGTACATTTTTAAGCTGCTTTATTGTGTGCTTAAATGGTTGGATTAATACTCGTATAGAAATATTTACATATTGAAATAAAAGAGTTGAATAAGTCAGCCACACCTCAATGAAAATTTGAGGTGTGGCTGAAAATTTATAGCTAGTTGGACACAGAATTGAACGCAGTTTATTTTTATATACGCCGCTATATTTACTGGTAAACAAAATAGTCGTTTAAAACGCTATTCAAAATGAAATTTTGTTTTCGATTTTCCTTATGTTTTGGTCTCTAAGTCTGGTATTCCTTAAGACAGTGGTTCTAAAGTGATCGGGCGTGCCCCCCTAGGAGGGAGGGGGGGGGGGTGCAAATTAATTTGCACCACTCCACTTCAGCCTCTCTCGACCTGATGAAGTTCATCGGAGAAAAGGGGGTGGACGTAGCTCTGGTTCAAGAACCCTGGCTTATAAGAGGCAGGGTTAACGGACTAGGGTTAAACGGCTATCGCCTTTATGTTCCACCAACCCAAGGTAAGATAAGAACCTGTATAGTTGTGAAAAAAAAGCATTAATCTTTTTCTTCTAACTCCCTACAGCATAGGAGACCTCACAACGGTGGTATGCGAACACAGGCACAAGCGTAGCTTGTTGCTAACGTCCGCATACTTTCCATACGATGAGGAAGGCCCGCCCCACAATAAATCCGGCAACTGGTCGCATATGCGGAGTCACGCGGATTGGACTTGGTGGCTGGCTGTTACGCAAATGGTCTCAATGAACTTTGGGGCAGCTCTAATACCAACAGTAGAGGTGAGCCCATTTGTGATTATATTCTTTCTACTATCCTAACTATATGCAACAAGCAGGGCAGTAGCCAGGATTTTTTTTTGGGGGGGAGGGTTTTTCATTCGAAGAAAATTGACATAGACTTGCCATTACTGATTATGAGCCCGACCTCAAAACAATTAGCAAAAATACTAAAAATAGTCAGAGGCTCATTTTTTTTCAAATGATTATCAGTGGGAATTCGGGCCATGATAAGGAATCCGGATGAGGTTGGCTTATATTCCCAAAATTCGTGCAGTTACTGCATTGAAAGGGGTCATCCGAGTCGGGGTGCTCTGAGCAATAATGGGTTAAAGAATTAATTACATTTTAAGATTGTTTCCTAGAACTTTGGAGCTGATCCACTACTACTGCCCTACATGGGCTTTCCGAATAAAACGGTTCCTAGTGTTTGTGAATGAATTTTTTATACCGAACACGAATCTAAGGGCAAAAATTTCCCATCACGCCACGTTTTAGAAAAAATGGGATGGAAAACACAAAAATTGGGTTTTTGGCCATTTTTTAAAATTGGAGAGCTGAACACTGGCGTGCTACAAATTTCGAAATCCAGAAATTATAGGCGGAATCATGCCCTTCCAAATGAGCCCTAAACCCGAAACTGTAAATCAAAAACAGTTACTGATCTAGAAAAACTATAAATGCAGAATTGCTCAGCATCACCTTCTCTTTTTGTATCCAAAGTCAAACCTCATGTCAAAGAAAACAAATCGGATCTGGTCGCATAGTGTAACTAAGATTTCAAGTTTATTTTTTGTATTTGACTTTTTAGAAAGAAACCGATGGAAGTAAAAAATATTTAAAAACTGTTCAATAGATTTTATTTTGACTTTTTTTCATCCACTGGCAATTAATATAAAAAAATAGAAGAAAGTTTCCACATTTCGGGGGGGTCAGAACCTCCAAAACCTCCCCCCTAATTTCCGACTGGGCTAGACGGAACGGTTTAGCAGTTAATCCTGCTAAGACTGAGCTAGTCTTGTTCGAGAGGAAAATAAAAATACCTAAGTTTTCCTTACCAAAGTTGAATGGAGTGACACTGAATCTCTCTTCGAAAGCAAGGTACCATTCTGGATTCGAAACTTAATTGGAGAAGGAATATCGAAGAGAAAACGAAGAAGGGACTGGCTGCATACTATACCTGTAAAAGAACCTTTGGGAAAAGATGGGGATTGTCACCGTACGTTATTCATGGAATGTACATCACAATCATTCGAACCATCATCCCCTATGGGCCCCTTGTCTGGTAGCAGGCGTTGGGTAAGAAAAGCAACCAAGCTCGCATGGGAAAAATACAGAGACTTGTCAGCCTGGGGATCTCAGGGTCTGTAAGTAGTGCACCTCAGGAAGGTCTGATTTCATCTCTTACCGTTACGGGTGTTTTTTCAAGGCTGTGCAGCAAAAGGAGCTCTTAGACTAAGAGAATCCAACGTGTGGAGATTGGCAAACTATGGACACTCTACAATTTTGAGTGAGATAAAGCGGAGGGGTCAAAATAGAATCAAAGCTGACTTAGATGTAGCCACGGATTATATGACTTCAAATTTAGATTTTATTACTAGAATTCCAACTCTTTATCCAACCAGGGAAGACTGGGAGTCGGGTTCGGTAACAGGTAATGCTGGTATTACCATCTTTACCGATGGCTCAAAGATGAAGAATGGAACTGGAGCTGGTCTCTACTCCAAAGACCTGCAGCTAAGGCGGTCGTATCGTCTTCCTGACAGCTGCAGCGTTTTTCAGTCAGAGAGTTTTGCTATTGAGAAAGCAGATCGACTTCTACAAGACAGTACGATTCCGATTTCGAATATCACTATCTTTACAGACAGTCAGGCTGCAATGAAGGCAATAGAATCCAAAATAGTTCAATCAGAGATTGTAAAGAAATGTCGTGCTTCACTGGAACGAAATAGCAGATGAAATGGTCAGAAGGGGCTCTGAAATGGACATTAACGAGGCGGATACCTCTATACAATCTCCGATGAACTATTTAGGAAAATAAACGAGTACACCATAGCGGTGTCAAATGACGCTTGGACTAACCTAGATGACTGTATAGTTTCACGGGCCTTGTGGCCAAGGTTAGATAGGAAGAGGACAAATGTTCTCTTAGGGCACGATATGGAAACAACTGTAAAACGATCGTGTCTGACAACGGCACACAATTCGTGAGCCAGGAATTTCAGTCTTTTTTGAAGACTCCAGGAGTAAACCACACTCAAATAGCGCCATACCACCCGCAATCAAATGGGCAGACAGAAAGGTTCGTGGATACTTTTAAGAGAGTCGTAGTAAAGCTTCAAAATGAGGGAACGAGTGTACAGAACCTGAAGACATTCTTGCAGACATACAGATCAACCCAAAATCCGAATGCACCCGATGGCGGAACTCCTGCAGAGGCATTTCTTAATAGATAAGGACCTCGCTGAAATTGTTGAATTCACCAACACTGCGCCAAGGTACGCAGCGAATAACAATTTAATGCGAAGCATGAAGCGAAACCGAGATACCTTACGGCAGGTGATTTAGTTTATGCCAGAGTGTATCATCGTAATAAAAAGCATTGGGCACTATCTTCGACCGAATTGACAATGTGAACTACAACGTCTTACTCTCTGTAAATCGAAGATTGATAAGATCGTATATATATCAGCTCAAGAGAAGGTTTACAAACGAAAATTCATCGCCACCGACAAGATTTTTATGCGACAGTTTCGAGTTCGCTCCAGCCTTATCCCGAAGCATCAATACGACCACGCCCATTTGTGAAAACATCGAGATTGATGGAAGATTATGACATCTCTTAGAAGAGAGAGATGTTGTGGGTATGCAAATACCCACATCATTTTTTATCACTCCCTTTATTTCGTTTTTTCATTCGATAATAATAATAAATACAACCCTGAATTCATGTTTTGTATTTATACATTGTTACTCCTTTCATTACGATTCCGTTATGATCAGTTTTAGTTAACTGTTGTAAAACCTGAATTATTAACATATTCTTCTTCCTGAATACATTTTGAATTTTAGAACTTTGTTGAACTACAACAAACATTTGCAAGAAAAATTTGATATAAGGAGTGAGATTGAAAAAATCTTAACACACGTTTTACCTAATAATTTTTTTGAAAAATATGTCAGTTGTTATTTTTAATGACAAACATGTTGATTTATTGTGAGTTTGATCAAAATGAGTGAAGAAAAAGAAGTACGTCTTAAAATTATTAAAAATTTTCAAAAAAATCCTAATTGGTCCTACAAAAAATTGGCCAAAGAATTGAAGGTCTGCCGTCAAATTGTTTCCAATGTTATTAAACAGTTTCAGGAGAATTCGACCATCGATAGGAAACCTGGTTCGGGAAGAAAACAAGGACCACATGATATTGGGAAAGCCAAGAAAATAGAAAGCATATTGAAAAGATCTCCAAGCACACCTGGTAGAAAAGCTGCCCGGTTAGCCCAGTGCTCTGACTATTTGGTGCGAAAAGTTAAAGTCAATGCAGGTTTGAAAACATACAAAGTCCAAAGGCAGATTTTACGCAGCTTCCGGGTCAAAATTTTTATGTTGCTGATGTTCGAGGAAATGTCGAAGAACAATTTGAATCCAAAAGCAGACAAAATTTCCTAAAAAATTCCTGGTATGGCAAGCTATATGCAGTTGCGGTAAAAGAAGCAAGTCATTTGTTACAGTGGGATCTATAAATACCGAAATATACATCAAATAATGTTTGAAAAAAAGACTTTGTCCTTTTATAAGAGAACACAATGTGTCCACATATTTTTGGTCCGATTCGGCATCATGTCACTACGGCAAGAAAGCTCTGGAGTGGTACCAACACATAGTTTTTGTACTAAGAGAGGCCATTCCTCCAAATTGTCCGGAGCTAAGACCAGTGGAGAGATATTGGGCTCTTAAGAAAAGAAACTTAAAGAGCACAAAAAAGGTGTCCCAAAATATTGAAGATTTTAAAAGAAGATGGGCAAACTGTTCCAAAAAGGTGTCTGAAAGAACTATCAAATTTCTGATGGAAGGCTTACCAAAACAGGCCCAAGAGTTCATAAATAATGGTTAGAACTATAAAAGTTATATTTTTCTGTAATTTGTAAAATATTATCAATTAAATAAAAAAAATTAAAACTCTAAGATCAACCGTTTAAAAATTATTGAATTTTATATATGTTAAGATTTTTTCGATCTCACTCCTTATTGGTAACATTTTTTTATTACTCCCTTTATTTCGTTTTTTCATTCGATAAGAATGTGCAACATTAATTATGTTTATGCATACTTGGTGCCACCCAGCTTTACCTTTTGCTATCGAATGAAAAATGTAAGTACAGGTAGACCTCGCTTAACACATACTCCTTATAGTACGGCCTCCCTCTAACACGTTTCACTTTTTGCGACGCGTAAAGAAAAAAAGAGAAAAATCAGCAAGTTTAGGGGATCGATCGTTGGTTTTGTTTATTTTCTTATTTACATACATATCGCTCATTTACTAAAAGACTGTCATAAGTCAAAAAACACGATTTTTGAGTTAATGATGCAGAATTATTCATTATGTCACGCTTCATATTGTGTAATCATATTAATATCTTGTATACTCTGCGCGTGAGAATTATAAGATTTCTTCTTTTTTCTGCAAAGTGGGAGTTAATTGAAAACTTTAAAAGCGTATTCTGCAAAATCGTGTTTTTTGAGTCTTTTAGTAAATGAGCGATATGTATGTATAACTATGATTTCAATTAAAAAAATGTTCTTTGTATCGTTTAACATGATTTTACTTAGCACGGCATTTTCCAGGAACGTAACACCCGTGTTAAGCGAGGTCTACCTGTAGTACCAAAACTATCATCTCTGCGTTCGATTATGTTTAACGAAAGTTAAAGGATTATTGTGAAGTTGGCGCCATTTCGTTTTTCGTACCATATATTAAGGGAAGTTCTTGGTTGGGCAGCTACAACTTGTGTCTTGAGTCCCTCATTTTCTCGATTGAAGTTTTGAAATCATAGGTTAGTTACCTTATGTGTTTTTTTTTTTTGTATAGCAAAATATATTTTTTAGCTTTCTTTATGGCGATTGTACAACGAGTTGCATCGTTTGTAGCGAAGTTGTACAACTTTATTCGATTTCGTTTCATTATTTAATCAATTTCTATTGTTTTGACGTTAATGGAATGCCGTTATGGAAAGTAATGAAACAGAAAAATTGACGAAAATGCTAAAGTTGACAGTGTAAAAAAAGATAATAAATAACATAAGAACAACGTATAGAAGAGAATTAAAGATAAAAGCAAAAGAAAAAGTTGGAGCACTCCTCAAATGAGTAAGGTTTGCGCGATCTATGATTTAGTAATAATAAAGTAAAATAAATAAAGTTATTACTTTAGTTTTTACTTACATGACCTCCCATTGACAGTCCAGTGATTCCTAATGGTCCAAAACCGTTTCTTTCACACCAATGAAGAAGAACTAGGCATTCTAATATTAAGCAACCACCCATAACAAATATATCAGAAACGTTATGTAAATTTGAGCGACTGTAAATAAAAAGAAAAATATATATAAAAATATTAATTATAATTACTTGTAAGAGTACTAACAAGCACGTTGTTTTAGAAAAAAAGGAAAATTTATAATTTTATTTTATAACATATGAAAAATAAATAAATTGAAAACAGATTTGGGAGTTTTTTATGTAGAAAATCCTTGGATATCACAACGTGCGAGAAATCTAGGATATAATATGTAATAAAAGATTAGCGTTTATTTATTTACATATACATACAATAGGTTGTAGCATTTTTCGAAAAAAACATTGGCTATGGCCATAATGATCCCCTGATCACGAATTAACTAAAGAAACGGTTTTTAAATGACGGTAACCACTGCCAGTATGACAAAAAGACTTTTTGGTGGCAAGAATGAATAAAAATAGATTTGAATACAATTTTCAAATTTATTGCGATAACGATTGAAAAAAATTTGGGAGCAATCAACCATTCTCATCATCAGCGACAAAAGCATTGTATGTAAAGTTCAAAAACTTTGTAATGAGTCATGTTTTGTTGATATCAGAGAAAAATTTAAATTCAAAAATTGAAAAAATCAAAATTTTCAAGGTTAGAATGGGTATTGCGAGACAACCACTTCACCAATTTGGATCAAATATGGCTCAAAATTCTTATAGAGTACTTTTTATGTTTTCTCCAATAAATATTAGAAAATCGATGATTTATTCGTACTTGCCACCAAAAACTCTTTTTTGCCATACTGGCAGTGGTTACCGTCATATAAAAGCCGTTTCTTTGGTTAACCCTCAAATGTATAAGTCCTACTCAAGGCGGATTAACATATATCTTTAAATTAAACCCAAATGTAAATTTATTTTAAACCGAAGGCTAGTTTTTGGAGAGATTTTCAGAAAGCATTTTTTTTTTAGCAACTCTAGCTTAAAAGTTGTGGTTATTTTAAAGTGAAGAGTCAGGCATTGTGGTCGTGAAAATTATTTGATTTAGAAGTGTTTTTTTACAGTTTATTTTTTTCAGTTATAATGAAAAATAAATAATAAAAAATTCTGGTAAGTAAGATTCAACATTATTTTAGAATATTCAATAAAAATTATGATTGTTTTTGTATTGCATAAGTGATAAATAAACGCTTTAAGTAAAACCGCCTCTATGAGGACCTATGCATTGCACATGATAAAAATCAGCCGCTACTTTTGAATTCAATTTGCAATTTATTTAGGAAAAATGCAGAATTAGAAGGAGAAACGCCGATATTATGTGTCTAAGATGACAAAAAAAAGAAATTGGAGATTTGTTCAAAGAAATGTATAATATAAACTATAAGAGTCATGAAGAGAAGGTGGGTTTTGGGAGTAACTCCAACCTTGAAGATAGCGTGTAACTCGGAAAATGCATAAATGCATTGGATTTGGGACTTACATCAGCAACACTGAACATATCATCCGTGAAGGATTAAAATAGTAAAATATTTTAAAAGCTTTACAATTCTCCGTTTGAGCTTATTTTTTCAGGCCATTCCTTTGCAGTGAGCACTGCATAGATTCGCCTTGAGGCTGAATTCACATTTGGGGCTTCTTAGGATACAGTAAGCCAAAAATCTAAAATTTATCAACATATTCGTAATCTGCAGCCCCAAATTATTCTAAGAACAATTTTTATTAAACAAAAAAAAATATGCATGCATTAGAGGATCAATTCGCGATCACGGGATCATTCTGCAGAGGTTATAACCATAGCCAATGCTTTTTTCTAATATTTTTTTGATTTTTGCTACACTTGACTTTCTGCTTTTACCAAATTTTTCCATCACTTGGATTCTTTTTTTTCAGGCCTAATTAAAGAGTTTTTATACTTTGTGCGACTCTAGTGATTGTAACGTAACGCGTAGGCGTCCGATTTTCAAAACCTTTCATTAAATGGATTCATAAGATCTGCTGAGTTTATGAAAGATTCGAAAGAATTGACAAAGTTATAGGCAATGATACAAAACAAAAATGCTTTTTATCAAATTTACCGTCTTTAATATTTTATTTTTATAAAAGATAATTTATTTTATAATTGAAATGAATGATATTTATATTAGTTTAACATTTTGTTGTTCAGTCATTTCATACTTGGTGAATCCACTTTTAGCTTTTATTACAGCTTGTATGCTATGAGCATGGTTTAAATGCACGCTGCGGCTGCTTCCTTCAAATTTGGAGTGTTGTACCATACTCTGGTGATATTATCAATTAATTTTATTTTATTAGTAATTATTTTATCTTTGGAAAATGGAATTTTTAACACTGATTCGAATTTTTAACGTTTACTATTATTTTTGTCCAAAGTGGTATAAAATAACGGAATTTATGTGTCAAAAAGTACTTTCGGTATTGCCAAACGTAATATCTAATCAATAAACACAGAAATAATACTATTCATACATTATTGTATTAATTACAGCATCGAATTTAACACACTATGAAACATTTTTGATTTTGAGTATAATAATATGACCACCCTCTGTAAAAACATATAAGTTATATTTAACGCATAAACTTGATTTGCATCAAATTTAGATCAGTATGTAGAAATCTATAAATAGGTTTGCACGTGTCATAGGTCTAGTCGAGCAGGAAAAAACTGCATACTCAGAATTTTGAACTGACCCTCAAAATTTGGACCGCAAACCCCACTTTTGATAGGTTGAAGCATATACTTGCACGTAACTTTATTTTTATTTATCCAATGAATAAGTTTTTATATGTAATTCGAAAGAAGACATTTAGTTGCTTACAACGATATTGAAATTGGTAATATATCTTAAGGAATACCGGAGTTAGACAGCAAAACATAAGGAAAATTTAAAATTTGTTTACAAATTTTGATTTTGAATGGCAACTACTTTGGTTGCTAGTGTATATATGAAAGTATACGAAAATGAACTGCATTTAATTTTGTTCCCAACGAGTTATTAACCCTCAAATGCATGCAAAATTGTTGTTTTTAACATAACTTGGGGTTGCTAATCCTCAATTTCTTTTATTTATTTTATTTATTTATTTTATTTATTTATTTCAATTTCATCAATTAGAGTACATGCTCTTAAAGACTACTAGATATTCTAAATGCTAACTTAAATAATAATTAACTTGGGTATTGCAGTGTCATAATTAAACGATTTTTAAATTTACATCGATTTGAATGATTATAAAAATCTAAGTAGCCGCAGACTTCATTTGCTTCCCTTAAATAACGTGTTATAGGCTCATTGCGGCAGTAGTTTACTCTATGATAAGGTTCATAAAAAAGACTTCTAGATCTTAAGTTACGAGTAGGACAATAAAAGCCAATTAATTGAAGCAGAGGTGGGCAATCAATATGATTGTTAATTATGTCTCTTACAAACATAACAGAGAAGTATTTACGCCTAACTTCAAGAGATTGTATACCAAGCAAGAGACATCTGATTCTATAAGATGGCATATCAGTATTCCAGCGCAATTTATGAATGGCACATCTCGTAAATTTTCTCTGAACCCTTTCAATTCTTAACGACTGAACAGAATTAAAAGGATCCCAGATAATGCTGCAATACTCCAATATAGACCTCACAAATGAAAAATATAAAGCTTTGAGAGTATAAGGATCTGAAAAATCTTTGGAGTTCCTTATAATAAATCCAAGCATAGATCTAGCTTTAACTATTAAGTAGTCAATATGCTTGGAAAAACACATTTTGGAATCAAAAAGAACCCCAAGATCACACTTTTCGTTAATCCTAATTAGTGCTGTATCGTTTAAAATATACTGAAATCTAACTGGAATCAAAATTCTGTGAAGAGATAAATTTTGGCATTTGGAAATATTAAGGGATAACTTATGTTTATCACACCAAATCAACAACCTAGACACATCATCCTGAAGCCTCGCACAGTCACTGATGGATTTGACACTACAGTAAAGTTTCAAATCGTCAGCATACATAAGGCAATGGGAGTGGCGAAAAATTCTAAGGATATCATTTACAAATAATAGAAAAAGAAGTGGGCCTAGGTGGCTGCCTTGAGGGACACCAGAAGTGACCTCAACTACTTCCGATAAAGTGTTATTTATGCGAACGAACTGAGTACGTCTAGACAGATATGATTCCAACCATTTCAACATACTTGAGTGAAATCCCATTGATTCTAGTTTTCTGATTAGCATTAAATGATTTTACTGAAATCCGTATAAATCACGTCACACTGATAACCATTTTTAATATTATTTAGCACGAAGTTAGAAAAAATTGTTAGGTTCGTTGAAGTAGATCTGCCCTTAACGAATCCATGTTGATAGAGAGAAATAACTTCTTTCAGAAGGAACATAAGTTTGTTGTAAACTAATTTCTCAAACATTTTAGGAATAGCTGAAATCTTACATATTGGATGATAATTAGAAACTTCAGCCTTGGAGCCAGATTTGTGAATGGGAATAGTATACGATTTTTTCCAAACCTCTAAGAATTCACCACGAGCAAGAGACCGATTAAAAATAATTAGCAATGGAGGAGCTAGTGCAATCGCACAATTTTTTAATAAGATTGGAGGAAGGCCATCAAAACCAGATTGTTTGTCAGAGTTTAAGCAAGTGAGCTCTAGAGCCACTTCTTCTAAGGTTAATTGCAAATTACCAATATTAACCAAACTGGAGTTCGAATACTGGTTTAAATCCCTAATGGTAAAAGAAGGGACATAAACAGAGCGAAAAAAGTTTGCAAAGAGATTGCAAATTCTGGAGATCTCAGAAGACGTTTCTCCATCAAAGTGCATTATGTCTGGAATACCAGAGGATTTTCTTTTATTATTGATGAAATACCAAAAGCTTTTACTGTGAGATTTCAACTCAGTTTCGACACTGAGAATATAGTTTTTGTATAAAAATTTATTAAGATAATCAAATTCATCTTTTTCATCTTAGACACATTAAGTCGGCGTTTTTCCTTCCAATTATGCATTTTTACTAAATAAATTGCAAATTGTATTCCTAAGTAGCAGCTGATTTTTTTCATGTGCAATTCATAGGTCCGCCTTGAGGCGGTTTAACTTTAAGCGCTTATTTATAACTTATACAATACACAAACATACACAATTTTTATTGAATATTCTATAATAATGTTGAATCTTACTTACCGGAATTTTTTTATTACTTATTTTTCACTTTAACTTAAATAAAAATTAACTGCAAAAAAAAAAAAAATACTTCTGAATCAAATAATTTTCGTGGGGCATAATGCCTAACTCTTTAATTTAAAATAACCACAACTTTTGAACTGCTGTTGCTAGAACAAAGCAGCTTTCAGAAAATCACTTGAAAAACTAACAAAAAAAATTCGGGGTTATATTCGTATTTAATTTAAATATATATGCCAATCCACCTTGAGGCGGACTTATGCATTTGAGGGTTAACCCTCTAGTTCCCAAATTTTTGACTGATAAAAAAAAATCGGAATTGATTAATATTGGCGTAAAAATCATAAACTGATTTAAAACCCCCAAAAAAAAAAACAAATGGGCGTGGTTTTATGAAGTGGGAAAGTTTGAACGCCTAAAATTATTTGTTGTTGAATGAGCTTTTTATCAATTTGTTTTAAGTAATTAAATATTTTATATAAAATATTCAAATTCTCCGCTATCCATACCTTTTATTTCTGGATAGTATGACGGGAAGTATTTTATTTATTTTTTTATTTTTTCACTTCTATCTCAAATACAATCAAAATAAGGAATTTTCCTATTTTTCACAAATTTTTGATTTTGACTGTCGCTAATTTCTGTAATACGCATTATAACTGATGCATTTTTTAAAAGCTTGGGAAATAGAACATTTTCATGGTGGCAATTCCATTCTTTTTGGTGAATGCCGTCTAGAGGCGGGCTTGGGAACTAGAGGGTTAAGTATACAATACAGCAACTTAAAAATGCAAGTATTTTTTCCAGTTTTTGATCGAATGCCGCAGTCAAACCTCAAGAGATTTTGAAAGTTTCAAACTCGTTGGAAACAGAATTAAATCTTGTTTATTTTCATATACTTTTATATATACACAGGCAAACAAAATAGTCGTTTAAAATATCATTCAAAATGAAAAAATGAAAAAAAATTTTATTTTTCAGTATATTTTGCCCTCTAACTTCCTTAAGATATATTAGCAATTTATCTATTGTTGTAAGCAACTAAAACACAAAAAGTTTTCCAACATTTTTTTGCTTTGAAAAGACGTATATAACGAAAGTGATGGTGATTCGGATAGATGTATATAAGTCGGATCGATTTTGTTTTGCAAATAACTTTTCTTTGGTATTTTTTTTAATTATTTCCTTTTTTTGAAATGAACGAGAATTATTTTCCCTTTCTAATGGTATGCAACACTTATTTCGAATTAATCAGTAATGAGTATTTATCACAAAGAGCGAAAGTATTTTCATACAAAGCCTTAGCAATTGAAATAACAAAACCACAAATATTGTAATATGTATAACTTTAGTGCTGGTAAGAATATTTATAAAATTTATATAGGGTTTGTTCACTAAATATTCTGCTGTAGTTTGTTAAAAATAAGCACCTTTTAAGAAGGCATACTAAGAAAAAAATTTATTTTTAAAATCGATCCGAATTACCAACATGCGTTTTTTTACTTGATCCGAATTGCAAGCAAATGAGGTGCTTGCATAATTACAAAATTTGTAATTTAGATATAATAGGTGACGTTTGGAGGTAATTTGGATCGACCCTTTGTTTAGAGAGTTTTGGTGGAATTTGAGTTCAAAGTGTAATTAAACTTGAATATTTTTTAAGATCCAAATATATTGGTTTTTTATAGGAGAAGCAAATAACATTTTTGTATTTGGAGTACTGTTTCGAGAATTTGTAATTTAAACTAAAAGAAAAGATTGCAAGTTTTCAGTGTAGGTTTCTAAAATTTTCGGTACAGGACACAGTTTATCATAACCCATCGAAAACTCTACACTGAAAAATTGATGTTATGGCCTTTGCAAAATAAGGCAGAGATATATACCTTTTGAAGCATTTCCTTTGTATGCCAAAAAACTTCCACATTCTGTCCAACAACTACTACTAACAATCCCCCTTCACGCACAAACTGCAAGTGTGTTCTTTGCATTGTTTTCTCAGGTATACAGTTTCAAACATTTTCTTTGCATGGGAAGTGTAACGCATATTTTATTTATTCCATTCATTTTTTTCTAGCATTTTCCATTGGCAATCAAAGCTCTCTAACCACAAATAATTTAGGAAATATACCCTATAAAACCGAGGTGGAACAGTCACTAACTCAAGTGTACCCATACTTTAGCCACCCAATTCCATTGACAAATCATATTATCATTCCAAATCTTAGTACTGCACTACAAATAGTTTCTAAGATATACAATAATGAAAATTCAGGCTATATGGAAAGTTCCTCGCCGTGTCCATGTCCTCTTTTTTCAATTTCACAGACCTTTTTCCTGCGGCATTACATTGTTAACATCCTTGTACTAAATCTCTGGTTGTTATCTGAGTTATTGATGGGCATATGTCCATGAAATCAAGTTACAGTTTTATATAATAGTATAAAAAAAATTAATTATTTGTATAAAAAAAGAATCACTTGGTGGATTCACCTGTAGTGGGATTCGAACTCATTATACCAAAAAAACTCACAATTTCTTTCCACAACCACAACTTTACTCTCCTTTTTAACTCACTAAACCACAAACCTTTCCAAAATATCGTGATCACATCAGTAATATATAATAATGCCTTTTGTGTGTTTGCATGTTTTATATTCACCTTTGTCGATATTTGTTTTTTTGTTGTATATTTATTTTTTTTCCACCAAACAATATATTGAAAAAAAAAAATTAATTATTTGTTCGCGCTTCAAGTGGGATTCCAACTCACAATTCCGCATCTCTTCCCTACATCCACTACTTTACCTTCTCTTCTAACCATCTCATCCACACACCACTATGAAATATGGAATACTGTGATCAAATTAATAATATGTAGTTACATTCATGCAAATGAAAAAGAATTTCAAACGCAAAGCTCATACGCATTCTTTTCTGCTTTGTGTTTGTGTGGTGGAAATCACAGGGAGCGAAATAAAAAAATCTTTTGCTTTGATTCGAGGAAAAACATAAATATTTACAATAACAAATGTAAGGGGAACAAATTTTTAATATAAAAATGCATTTCACAGGTAAACTATTAACTTTAGATATATGCCACCACTGACTTTATTTTAGCAAACGATAAGATCTATAATCTTTCTAACATAACATAATTTTTATGTACCTCTTATAGTTTAAGCAGCATTTTGTATTAAGTAACTAAATTTTATAAAAAAGCTGACTTTGGTCCAAATAATGGTCTATATTAAAGAAACTATTTAAAATTAACTTAAAATAAATATCGACTTAACTCGACAAATGTCCAAAGCAATTACATACTAAATTTCATGACAATCCGTTGCGAAATATAGAAACCTATTAGGACTAAACATTTAACAGAGCTCTATTTTATATATATAGATTAATTGAAATTAATAGCGTTTATTAGTATTATACCAATTTTGGAACTAACAACTATTTTTTAGTTAAATTCAATAAGAAAAATATTTTTAAGAACCAGTTTGTGTTAAGTGATTTTAATTTTTGACTATGTCAACATACTTATTAATTTTTATTCAGAAATTGTTTAGAATGATTCGAAGAAATTATTTTTTATATATTTCATTGT
This sequence comes from Toxonevra muliebris, assembly GCA_963691655.1. NCBI lineage: Eukaryota > Metazoa > Arthropoda > Insecta > Diptera > Pallopteridae > Toxonevra > Toxonevra muliebris. The sequence goes on from OY829326.1 coordinate 85,322,941, forward strand.
TCACCAGTCCATGGACTAGCGGATCCAAATTTTATTGCCTTAGCTTGATATGATATTCGAAGATGTTGGATTTTTGCGAAAATACCACGCCCACTTTGAGATACGGTCACATTTTATAGCCCACAACTGGACATACATACAAATACATCTCCACACCAAATTTGACTAAGATCAGACATAAGGAAAACACATAGATTTGGCCATAATTTGCCTGTATGTCTCTTTACGCAAACATACATACATTTTTTTTATATATGGGACATTCTCTGTCAATGGGAGACCTCCCCCTGTCCAAAATTGGTTAAGGTATTTCAGAGAATGTTTGGGGTCAAATGAAAGCTTATTATCTCTAGTTTCGAATGCAACAAGGCCTTTTTTGATTTGACATGATGGCTGATCAATATGGCGGCTTTAAGTCTACCACCTCTCCTTGAAAGAATAGTTTTATCAAGCTTACGTTTACCCAAGTCATCATAAAAAAACAGATGTAAGCCTTTTCCGTATATTTTTTCGCTAAATATGAATATAATATATAAAAACAGATAAAGCCTTTTTCGTATATTTTTTTTTCGCTGAATATGAATTTAATATTATTTTTCACGAGAAATGTTACGTGTCGTCCCTAACCTCAAAAAACGAAAAATTCCAACAAACAGTTTTTTGTGTCTCACGTGTCTCAAGTCATCTGAAAACTTCTCAAAAAGCTTATTTTTATTATTAATTGTTTTTTCACTCTAATTAAGCACCGCAAAGTAAACAGAGACTTACTAAGTTCATTTCGTGGTTTCTGGGTAACGCTAAAAGTATGTTACAGCCAAGTTAAGGAATGAAAAATGAAGAATAAGTTGTAGTGTGTAATAAGTGGGAAGTTTTCTGATGACTTGAGACACGTGAGACACGAAAAAAAGTTTTTTGGGATTTTTCGTTTTTTGAGGTTAGGGACGACACGTAACATTTCCCCTGGAAAGTAATATTAGATTCATGTTTATCAACTGAAATTACACAAAAAAGGAAAAAGGTTTGTGAAATTGAAAAAAGGGAACATGGCATCTCCAATATAATCTGAGTTTTAGCTATGGAATATCTCAGTATTCATTTGTGGCACGTCTCTAAAAAACGTTATTTATCAATGGCATTCTCTGAAAAAATATGGATAGGCGTGGCCTTTTCCGTTCAACTCTAATGCTTTTATAAATATTTCCAGAACTATTTACCCACGTTGGTTGACAAAACGACAAAACCACGCCATAAAAAAAATGTGGTTAGGATTGAAAAGATTTGGAATGATAATATGATTTGTCAATGGAATTTGGTGGGTAAAGCATGGGTAGACTTGAGTTATTGACTGTTCCACCTCGGTTTAGGTATATTTCCTAAATTATTTGTGGTTAGAGAGCTTTGATTGCCAATGGAAAATGAATGGAAAAAATAAAATATGCGTGACACCTCCCATCAACTGTATACCTGAGAAACCATTGCAAAGAACACACTGGCAGTTTGTGTGTGAAGGCGGATGTTTAGTAGTAGTTGCTGGCAGAATGTGGAAGTTTTTTGGCATACAAAGGAAATGCTTCAAAAGGTATATATCTCTGCCTTATTTTGCTAAGGTCCTAACATCAATTTTTCGGTATAGAGTTTTCGATGGATTATGATAAAGTGTGTCCTGTACCGAAAATTTTAGAAAAAAAAAAAATACAAATTCTCGGCACAGTACTCCAAATACAAAAATGTCTTTTGCTTCTCCTATAAAATTTTAAAATTCCTGTTAGGGCTTTAGCTAATTAAGGCAGCGATATGTGGAACCATATTGGGCAATCTTATTCAATTATATTAAATTTTATTTTATTTCACATTTTGAAAGTGAGAATGTAACCGTTACATAAATTTTGAATTTTCTAGTACCAAAAAATGTGGCATGACTTTTATGTAGTGTAAAATTTTTTTTTTAAATTTATCTTCTCATTATAACATTCTATTCCATTTACACGCGCTTTTAGAAATTGCGTGTGTTGAAGGCTGATCTCTTTTTCTATGAAAAATAAAAATGCTTGCTGTGTCTGGAAAGACATTATACGTATAGATTTGCGCATTGTCACTGTGCGTTGTTGATCGAACATTCTTTTGAGTACAAAAAACAAATAGCGAAGCACACCTTATTATGTCAAAAAAAAAAAAAAAAAAATAGTTCCTTGCGTTACTTCAGAGCATGCAATGAATAGCAAGCTATCTCGTCTGCCATATATTGCATACTATGTAACAATGGAGACCCCATTTACATATTTCTTGCTATAAATAGTATGCTATGAACTATTGCCAGGGAAGACGCGATGTTAAACCAGCGTGGGCCAAAGAGTAGCCCGTGTGCCTAAGAGCTTTTCAGCTTTTACATGTACACAAACCGAAGATCAGTCATTCACACAACAAAAGATTACTCGGTCATTATCATTCTTGCGAATAGGTTTATGCTGACACAGAAAAAAATTTTTAATATCGTATAGGAATAAAATTTTTCGTTTGTCAAAAATTTTTTCAAAAATAAATTTTAAGTCGAGAGGCATTTTGCACTTGCCTTGCAAATTACTTTTCAAATAATGAATGCGATTCGTTATAAATTGCAAAGCAGATTTTTTTTTTTTGGAAAAAATGGTAATTACAACCATTTTCACTGGAATTAAAAAATTATAACGATGATTTTAAATATTCCCAACGAAAAGTTTCTTTTCTAATTTCGTATGCATTGGCAAAGCGATGTAGTGTAGCGTCTCCATACAACCGGTGGACAAAAATAGAAGGAGTAGTGGTAGGCCAATGAAATTTTGCACAGATATTTTTTAGGTAAATATTAAGAAATATTGCGAATTTCAACTAATCGCTAAGCTGGATCAAAAAATTACAATATCTCAAAAACGTTTAAAGTAATTAATATTAATAATTAAGATTAATATACATAAATAGTTAGGTATTATCAAAATATTTTATTTCACTCATTAGTTAATACAATTTTTTAAATATATAAACTTATAATTTTACTAAAATGAAATAAATTACTTAAAATTCATTCGCTTTCATTTCCTCCTTCATAGTTTGACGACGAATCAGATGAGAAAACAATTTTTAAATCTACTATTTTCCGATTCTAGGAAAATGAACTGACTAACATCTTTTTCGTTCATTTGTTTTTTACTGTAAGTTATTCGTTCAGCAGAAATAAGTGGATCAGAAGATAGTAATAACCGCGTCAACAAATACATATTACACGCTTTTCTAGAAGTTTTTTATGTATTATCTTATTGTGTCTTGTTTCTAAAGCATCCTCCGAAGAAACCTTCCCTCCCTCAAAAATCAGTTCTGGGGTTTGCAGAGCGACCCTCCCAAAAAACCCTCACTTTGGTGAAACCGTACTTTTTGTACGGTTTTGTAATAATAACCGTTGGAGATATCAAAAAATTGCCTAGCACACATAAAAAGCTTAAGTGATTTTCTAAAAAAAAGGTATTATGTAATTTTTTCGTATATGTCATAGTTTCCGAGATATTCAATATTTAAGAAATTCCAAATTTAGTACTTTGGATATACTGTGGATGCGCGCGCATCTTTGTTTATTTGAATTTTTGAGTGCGGAGCCCATAGGAAAAATTGAATTATTCGAAAACCAAACAAGCTACGAAGAAAAATCAAAAAGAGTTTTGAAAAAATTTTCATTGACAACGGATAATTTTTTGTATACAAAAATAACAATATAGTATAGTTGCCTGTTGGTTTTTACTACTTTTACTATTTGCAGGCCTAATAAAAATAACTGGTTTTACTATATGTTATAAATGTATTATCTTTTAGTTCAAGACATTACTTCTGAAAATCCTGTACAACAAAACAAAAACAATACACTACTTTGTTGTTTCAAAGACTCAGAAATGTCAAAATCAGTTGTAGTAAACATAAAAATAAATGTCTTTCAAAAAATTATAAACGAAAAATCTTGGTTTTTAAATTTGTTTTTTTATGAAATATTTTTATATTTCAATAACATATAAGCAAATAAATAGTAAGTTTGTGCTGATGTACATTTTGCATGTATATAATCGAGTGTGGGAAGATATACAGCGAAGTTGTCTGTATAAGTGAATAATCTTAAACAGAAACCGAACCAAACTAAATCAAAATGGCAAATCTTCCACTGATTTTGAGTTTGACTGATGATTTTAACTGTTTTACTCCATTCTATGACCCATCCAGGCACCAGCTCCACAACTTAAGCTGCAGAAGCATACAATAGGCATAACATAAGAATTTGTATCCATTTTACACATTGTGGGCCAAAGAAGCCGAATGCGTTCTTCATTCGGAACTTTAAGAAGAGACAGTTGACGCTGCTAGGTTAGGTTAGGTTGGAGTGGCTGTCGAGAGACACACTTAGACCTGAACGGCCCATTGTGATACCACATAGTTGGACCTACAGTTTAACGCCGATTCCGAACGGCAGTGTGGCAATTTTTTATCGGCTTGGTGGTTTTGCCATTACCAACCAATGTGTGTACTTGTACACTATCTTATAATTCTCATACACTTCATATTGATAAGTGAATATAAGAAAGTAATGAAAATTAACCACCAGACGAAGACGGGAATCGAACCCGAACCTCACAGATGAAAGTCTAGTGCACTATCCACTAGGCTATCGAGGTCGCTGCTACCACCTATTATAATTCCGCCACCTTCGTTACACTGTGCGACGTATACCTCTTTCAATTCCTTTGAAATCGATAGCACAATCTGTGCTAGACGGATTTTTCAACTGGATGCATATTGGTGGCCACCACTGCTTTAAACACAACTAAAGGAGCCGACCTCCGACTGCCGACTTCTTCAGAGAGAATAAACACAATAAGAGCGCGAACCCTTAGCGCCAAGAATATGTAAAAGAAAAACGATATATATTTTTGTTTTTACAATTCATTTTATTTCTACTTATGTTGTCAATTGCCAAAAAGTAAAAGGAAAATTTCAAGATTATGCATTTTGAAATAATTGTTGCATAAATAAAACGTTGACTCTAAGAGTTTATGCTCGATTGCAAAAGTTCTTTTTGGTGAAAATTGAAATGCGTTAAATGCCGTTGTTCTATAATGTTAGGGCTGAGAATCGGCGGTCATTAATATTTGATTATTCACAAATGCATATTGCTAATTGATTACAATACAATGGAATAAAAATGGTAGGGGACACTGGGGTATTGTGGATCGCATTTTTATTTTGGCTAAAAACTCACAAAAAAAAACTTTTTCTGAAAATTTCAAAGCTTGAATTTGAAGTACGAGAAATAACCTCACAAAGGGTCGCAACAGTTCGACCAAATTGTATTAAAATTACAAGTTATATCAGTTGGCACCAAAATGGTGTTTTTGATAATTCTCGGGGAATTATGGAACAGTTTGTAAATCGATTAAAAATGGAAAAATGTTGTAGAAAAACATTATTTATAATTCAAAATGACAGAAGATTCGTTATTAAAGAGAAATAAAGTAAAATGAAGTGAAAAATAGCAATGAAAATCAGTCCGAAACGGAATATTCGCAAGTCCAGAAACTTGCAGTCTGCGGCGCATGCCAAGTGAACAGCTCTATCGCATATGTTGCAATGGGTGTTATTTTGGTGGTTCATCTTTTTTGGCATATTTTACTTACAAATTATGCAAAAATCAATGTTTTCTTGTCCCGGTGTCCCGACCTTATTTGTTTTTTGGAAAATATAGCGTCGATCTCGTGTGTATTCTTGTTGAGAACGAAGCGATATCATTGATAAATTTTTCGAATGCTTGAAAATATAAATATGAATACAAATTCGCTTTTTTGAAAATGTAAGCGAAATTCTCTACAGAGCGAATCCTCAACATTGTATACTGGTTTACAAATTTCAAGTCTTGAAAAGTACCAAGAACAAAACATGTTTGGGTAGATAAATTGAGACCTCCTGAACACAAAAAAAAAAGAATCTGATCGAAATCAGCAGTATTTTGTTGGAAAGTTAATTGATTACACTGTGCAACAATTTTAGGGTCATGGAATCTAACGGAGAAGCATTATAGGTCGATAGTACTAGTCTACAGTATCAAAACCCTAAGAGGGATTTAAAAATTTAGCTCGCTTTTAAATGTTATAGCCTTTCAAAGTTGTGATATTTTAGTGTATTTTTCAATATTATTTTCTGTTTTCAATAAAAACAACAATTTGAAAATCCAAACTCTATTAAATTCTATACATTTTTGAAGTTGTATATAAACAGGCTTAATGAACAAATGTAGTCATCACAACAACAATGTATATAGAGACGGGCAAATCAGACGGCCGTTTCGGAATCCGCCACAATTCCTCATCAGTGATCTTAGTGATAGTTCTTAATCTTTCAATATCCTATATAAGCTACTAATATTTGAAATCATAACCCAGAATTACGGATTTGATTCCAAATATCTTCACTGAATAGAGATATTGAAATTCAAATATTAGTAGCTTATATAGGATATTGAAAGATTAAGAACTATCACTAAGATCACTGATGAGGAATTGTGGCGGATTCCGAAACGGCCGTCTGATTTGCCTGTCTCTATATACATTGTTGTTGTGATGACTACATTTGTTCATTAAGCCTGTTTATATATAACTTCAAATAAGGAAATTGACATGAACTTAAGTCATGACTTTGAAAATTAACCTCTAGATTTAATTTTCATAGTCTCCTAAAAAACTATACATTTTTGTTTATGGTATTGCTGCTTATTTTTTACAAAAGTCAAGTAATGGATAGTTTTATCTTCTTAGTTTGGAAAACTATTATAATGTTAAAATTGTTAACGACATTATTTGTTATTTCGCTCAGAAAGCAGAAAAAATATCAAAACATTGAATACTGTACTGTACAACGGCCAAAAAAGCTCAAGAGTTTTGAAAGTTGATCTTATATAACTCAAGTACACTGAACATAATGGTTTTAGTTTTTCTCTATCACGTCTAATTTATTTTTTATAACTTTCAAAAGGAAATATTAATAATTGGAGTCATTACAGTCATTGTGCCAAAACACAATTTTCCTGACATCTTTCGCGGTGTGCATGATAAAGAAGGAACTGCTTATCTGTAATTAGTGTTGATTCGATACCCACATAGTATCGATACTTTTACTCATTACTTGTATCGAATAAAAGTATCGATGATACCGAAAATATCGGAAAAAAGTATCGAATATGTACTTGTATCGAATACTCGTTTAAAAAAACAAATTACTCTTTTTTTAAATGGTTCTCAAGGAAAACATTCAGGCCAGAACGGCCCATTATGATACAACATGGTTGAGCCTACAGTTTACACTACTCAACACGAGTTTTTCGCCAATAAATCATGGTTTTGAGATATTTCCACTGGAAACACGTGAATCATATAGAAATGACGTTAATTTTAATTAGCAAATCGATAGAAAATTTATAATAGAAGGAAAACTAATCAACAGATTAAAGCTTGTTAAAAATATTTTATTTTAATGAAAAGGTTTCAATTAACATTATGTTCTACATGCATGGCCGAAAATATCTTCTAGAACTTCAATACTGTACTGCAATATTGTCATACATTGAAATATTGCAATATGGACTGAAATATTTTGAATAACTCTGCAGTAGTGTTTTGAAATATATTATTGATTGCTGTAAAATATTGTAAAATGATCCACAATTTTAAATATTGTATAGCAATATTTCAGTTTTTTAAATAAATATTTTCCAAAAGTATCGAGTATCCGATACTGACCCTTTTTTCCGATAACAAGTAAAATACTTATGTTATAGCATCGAGTAAAAAAAGTACTTGAATCGAATGAAAAGTATCGAGTTTTTACTTGTATCGAATCATCACTATCTGTAATACAAAAAACAAAAAAAACTGTAGTTTGTACCTTCACGATCTGAGTGAAGGAAGGATTTTGCAGAATTAACTTTTTTACAAAAATGGTGATCGTTTTTCTAAAAAGTTTGATTTTTGAACGTCTCAGCTTTCGATTTTTGCAGCAAGAAAAAAAAAGGTTTGATTGAAATTAAAAATCCTTCGTTCACTCAGAGGCTATTGTATAAATTTTTATAAATAAGCCTGCCAAAATTCAGATTGATCGGGTTAACGGTTCTTAAGAAAAAGTTTCGAGATAATCGCGTTTGAACTTTCGGCACCATATCGGAGGTAGCGCGTTGTTGGCAGCTGTAACTTTGGTTCTAGTGTTTAGATTTCTATGAAATTTGGAGAATATTTTCTCAAGAGAATGTATTTTGAGAAAATGCAATAAAAATTTTTCGTTTTTATTCGGTCAACACAAGTGTATATAATCCCTTAGTATAATTCGAGCTGATGGAAGATATTTTTTTTAGCTGTTAGGTTAGGTTAGGATGGACTGGCAGCCTTCTGCTTGAAAGCACACTTAAGCACATTAAGGCTCATTGTGATACCACAGTACGGCGAGACTCCCCCATTTACGGATTGGAGAACCATGAGGATTCCATAATGAATCTGGCTATGTCCTTAATATTTACGGATGATAGCTCGGACAGACTAGTGAAGAAAGGTGAGCCCAGGAGTTTTAGTCTCCTCCTGGCCAGGGATGGGCATTCGCACATGAAATGGAGGACTGTTTCTTCCTCCTCCTCAGAGCCGCAGCCCCGACAGAAGTCATTGAATGGCAGTCCTAGTCGTGCAGCATGTCTCCCCATTATGCAGTGCCCCGTGAGCACCGAAGTCGTAATGCTGATGGAGTTTCTGCTAAGGTTGAGTAGCTGTCTAGTTCGTCTATTGACCATAGTGGTCCATGTTAGCCTGGTAATACCACAGGTATGCTACGCTACCCAGGATATTTTGCTTCCTCAAGGTAGTTTTGGTTAATGGTTAATTTAATAGACGTAAGAGGGACACCAATTGTGCAGGAAGGTGATATATCTGTAAGCTGCGAGCCCTGTTTTGCTAACTCGTCGGCATTGCAGTTACCTGAAATATCCATATGTCCAGGCACCCAATATAGGTGGACCTGCGAGTGACTTGACAAAATGTTGAGTGAAGATCGGCAGTCGAGAACAAGCTTTGATGTAGTGAAAACACCGGCAGGGGACTTGATTGCTGCTTGGCTGTCCGTGTAGATGCAGATATTCTTATCGAATGAATCGTTGCGAATAAGCCACTTGGACGCTTGATAGATAGCCATTACTTCCGCCTGAAAGACGCTGCAATGGTCAGGAAGTCGGAAAGAGAGTCTGAGATCTAACTTACAAGAGAAGATGCCACAGCCGACTCTTTCCTCCGATTTGGATCCATCTGTATAGATGTCAATTGAATTGTCAGTGACCACCTCGTCATTAACCCATTCCTCTCTACTGGGGATATGGATGAAAAACGTGTGGTTTAAATTAGGGGTAGAGCAAATGTAGTCTACGTTAGTTTGTACGGACGTATCGTGGATTAAAATCTTGGCATGGCCCAGGTTTGACCGGGTCCAGCGAGTTAGGGCACTGAGTCTGGCAGCAGAGCACTTAGCTTGTTGCTTGACCAGAAGTGAGGTTGGCAACCAATGAAGGATTGCGAAGAGAGCTTTCGTGGAGGTAGTACGGAGGGCCCCAGTAATCAATATGGCTGCCGTTCTTCTAACCTTATCTAGTGGTTTAAGGTTGACCGCCTTTGCTCGACCACTGCTGAATAGAGCCAGGAAGTGACTCGAGGTTGAAGACCCCATCTTGTTCCTAATGCCCTCTTACAGCAGTAGAGAGCGCAAGAAGCTTTCCGTACTCTCTCTGCTATATTAGCTTTCCATTGAAGTTTAGGATCAAGAACAAGTCCTAAATATTTGACGAGCTTGCTAAGGCAAAGCGAGGTACCATTAATTTTAGGTAGGGCAAAAGTTGGTATTTTATACTTTCTAGTAAAAAGCATAACCTCTGTTTTGGCAGGATTAACATTAAGACCGAATTCACGGCACCAGTGAGACAGAATGCTAAGTGAGAGCTGTTAGCAACTACTAGGGGGAAAAATATGACGCTGGTCCCCAGTTTCTCTTATATAGGCATTTTTTAAAGTTTTTATAAATTTTAATAATTTTTAAAAAATTTTTAAGGTTATTTTGAATAGTTTTTTATGGCATTTTATTGGTAATTTTTTAAGTTTTTTTAGGTCAACAAAATACTTATATGTAATAAGATGGGGATGTGCACATGTGATATCATAGAATCCATTTTTCGGCAAATTCACAAAAGTAAGTAAAAAAATTATCTTTGATGACCTACTGCCAATTTGATGATGATTTACTAGTACAATCTTATTTTACAATAATTAAATACTATTTTTAAAATGTGGGTAATCAAAATAATTATCCAAGACTTGTTTGGTTTCGCAGCTTCAATACCCTGTTTCCGTAACAATGTGAGTAATTAACCAACTAGTTCATGAGGCTTTACTCTTCGCAGGCGCCTGACCTCGTTTGTAATGTCTAAGAGCTTATGCTTAATGACTTCGTCCACTGATAATATTTGAAGTTCTCTATGTAGTTCTTCATTCGTCATGTATCTGAACGCACCAGTTATTGCGCGTAAGGTTTTATTTTGGATCTTTGAATTTTCAGGCGATTTGTATTTTTAGAACAGCCCCATAATTGGCAGCCGTACGCCCAGATCGGTTTTATTATTGACTGATATATTAGTATTTTATATTTTAAATTTAATTTGGAGTGTGTGCCTAGCAATCAGTTTTGCATCTAAGTGTATCCCGAGATACTTTGCTGTTTCGGCTTTTGGTACTGCAACACCTTTAATATGTGTGTGCAAAAAGCTGTTCCGTCGACGCAAAGTAAACGTGACGTGAATAGATTTTAACTCATTAAGTTTGATCTTCCAATTATTAAGGTTATCTAGCGCTGGTTGTATGTGATGACATAAACACAGTATCATCTGCAAACGTGCCAATAAAAACTTTGTTTGTTAATGGAATGTCAGCGGTATAAAGGGTGTACAGAAAGGACCCAAACACACTTCCTTGAGGAACTCCAGCTTCCGCATTATAGTACTCGGACACTTCATCTTCGTGCAATACTCGGAATTTCTTTCAGGAAAAATTCTGATAATTTTGTATATGAGCCCATGGTGCCACACTTTGTCGAACGCTTGCGGCTTATCCAGGAAGTCTGCTTCGCAGTATTGATTTTATTCCAGCGCTTTTTCTACTTTTGAGACAACACAATACATTTTTGAGATAGACAATACTTGGTCGATTGTTGAGTGTTGATCCCTGAAACTAAATTGAAAGTCCGGCAGGACAAGGAGAGGTTTGAGTCTTTTCAGAAGTAACTTCTCAAATAGTTTACTGATTAATGGCAGCAAGGATATTGGTCTGTAGGAGGTTACAAGTTTAGCTGGTTTGCCTGGTTTTTTCAGCATGATTATTTGTGCCATTTTAAAGCAAACTGGGACGTGTGTGAGTCAAAAGCAAGCATTAAATATGTATGTCAATATAATTACTGCTTTTGGCGAATTTCATCAATTCCGGCAGCTTTTTTCAGGTTTATATTCATGTCAATTTCTTTTGCAACTTCTAAAGGCGTTACAGGTTTCAAAACGGATGATGACATGTAGAGGAGTTGTATCGATCCCTGATGACATATTGTGTGGTGTAAATACTGCCTTTAAGTGCTTTGCAAACAATTCAGCCTTATCTCTATTACTTCTTACCCATTTTTCATTTTTTATTGGAGGTATTTGAGCTACTGGTTTTTTCATTCCTCTAGTAGCCTTCCAGAGCGAATAATTAGTGTCTATTCCCGGTCCTAGATTCCTCAGATATCTTTCTAATTTATTATGTTTGTAAAGTTTGATGAGTTTCTTAAGTTTATTGCTCGTATAATTAAAAGATGATTTGCCGTTTTCTGAGTCTTTCTTTTATTAGCTGCTTTATCTTTAAAAGATAATTGACCTGCTGCACCAACCGTTCACCTTTTTTGGGGGGGTAGATTCATGCGCTGTTTTTTGTAATTTACGAATAAAAAAATTTGTTTCTATCTCAAGGTCGTCTGTAGTTTTTAGTCGTATGTTTAGATCTAACTCATTATCCAGATTATGTCTAAACTTCTCCCAATCAGTAAGTTAATTATATAGAAATTGTTTTTTCCTTTTTTTAATAACATTTGTACTCAAAGTCAAAAGCACTGGTGTATGATCAGATGTTAGGTCATCACTATCTTCAACATGGATATAACTTGAGGATATTCCTTTAAATTTAAAAAAAAGTCGAGTAAATCAGGGACTTTATTTGGGTCCGTCGGCCAATAAATCGGTTTTCCTGATGAGTGATAATCGCAATTTAAAGCCTTTATTCCCCTTAACAGTTCATTACCTTTGTAAGGTGTTATTAGCCGAGAACCCCATGCTGTATGCTTAACGTTATAGTTCCCACCGATTATGAATCTCGGACCAAGATTGTTAAATATATACAGGTATTCCTTTTGGTGGGCAATATGCTGCTCCTAAAACTAGGCCAACACCTCCATGATTTACCGATACAAATGTAGCTTGTATAAATGGTTCTCGAATGTCTTCTCTTTGTGAATGTTTAATATTTTCTTTAATGAATATAGCTGTTCCTCCACGAGCCCACTCACTGGGGTGAGTAGTCCAGTATGCTGTATATCCTTTAATTTTTATGTAATTTGTGTTTGAAAAATGTGTTTCTGAGATGAGTGCAATATCTATATTGTTCATTGCAAGGTACACTTCAAGTTCATTTGCTCTTTGGTTGAGCCCATTTGCATTCCAGGATACTATACGGAAGAAAGAGCAGGTCATTTTTGTTTCTTTTGGCTTGTTTTACTTGGTGGTTTGGATAATTGCTCCAAACTTTCCAACCTTTTTGTCATCTGGCTAAGATTTAATTTAACCTCGTTATGAAATTTTATAAGGACATCCGTTAGATCATATGGTATATCGATGGTTCCTTTGCCGCTGGTGTTGAATTTGCTTTTTCTTTTGCTTGCTTCCAGCTCAGGGATTTTGGGCTTCGAAGCATTTATTTTATTATGGTACACCTCACAGCCTTTGTAACTGGCCAGATGACCATTTTTACCGCAAAGAACACACGTTGGTTCTACAGTTCTGGGTTTAGTACACTCATTAGTTGGATGTTCGCCAGCGCATTTTACGCACCTGGCTTGCTTATTACAAAAGTTTTGGGTATGTCCAAACTGCTGACAGTTTTTACATTGAGGTATACTTTTAAGCTTTTTTGGTGGCTCGATTGATATTCGGCAGTGTAGCAGCTCGTTTATATCATAAACTTACTTATTATTGTCGCTTTGGAACAAATCAGCAAAAAATAAGGAACAATTTTTAATTATAGATTTACAATTTTCATTGTATTTTTTATAGACATTAGTTACAGATGCTACATTGTGTCATTTTTTCTCTAACGCCACTTTAATTTCATTTGGTTCAGTTGACGATGGCATGCCACGGATAATAACTCTGTACGATTTATTATTTTTGAGATGAAGTGTTGTACTCTAATTTTTTTGCAAATTATTTAGTGTTGCTTTTATGTTTCTATAATCAAGCTTATCTTGAAATGTAATTTTTATATTGTTGTTTGTAGTAGCTTTAAATTGTACTTGATTTTTCGCTATTGACTGAATTTTGGTTCTGAATGCATTAAAGTTGATAACGTTACTAACGTTAATTAGAGGTGGCAATGACACTTTCTTTTTTACGTTTTTTGGGCTGCTTGGAATATCCTCGTCATTGTTTAATTGTTTTACTTGAACTTTCAATGGTGTGTCAACAGTTTTTTTTTCCTTTTTTGGCTTCTCTACAAAATTCTTTCCTAGTTCTTCTTCGTCTGTGGTATATTCAGGTCTTATGTTTAACTTTGATGCGTCGTTTTTACTATTATGAGTATTCATTACTATCTTTTCAAGATCCTTTAATCTTTTCTCTGGCTCATTTATGTAAAGTTGTTGTCGTTGACATGTCGCAATAAGTTCATCATTTTTATTTCCGTTGGCTTCTACTATTGTAGCTGTCATAATTGGGTTTTGGGTATCCATATTATTGGTATATGTTGTCAACAGTCATTGTAGTCAAAATTTTTAGTACTAATATAAATAATAGAAAATATCACCTGGTCACGTTACGCTTCTTGTATCTTTGCGACACCCTGTGCTGTAGATATATGTGACTGACACAGCTGATAAACACTTGTGTGGAGAGATATGATCGTGCTAATTTGAGTTTCTTTTTTTTTTATATTTTAATAGAATATTATTTTCAACTTGCCAACGATTTTAGGGCACAATTTATTATGATTGCAACATCCGAATCTGGTTTACTTCAATTGCAAGCGATTGCTAATAATCTGCGTGCGAGCAATAACAAATTTGCTGAAGTGCTGCTAGAATTCTATTGTATTGTCTAGAATTCCCTCAGTATTCGCTGAACACCTTGCGGTACGTGTGTTAATTTTGAAAAAACGAACGAACTGAACTACTCTTTTATGACAATATAAAACTAATAACTTATTAAAAACTTACATTTTTGCTCATTTCTGAACATGTTTCTAAAATAAACCATTTTGTGTGAAACACTACAGTAAGATACTCCCAAATAAATTGCATTTTTTCAAAGAGAATTGCTTTTTTACCCAATTACGAGGCTTCACTGAGGGTTAATAGATTCTAGAAAAATTTATTGTGGATTTTACCATGACAAACTGGGAAAGAAATACTTTATTTATAAGAAAAATAAGCATATGAACATTTTTCAATTCACTTAAGGGGCTATACGCACTTAGAAGGCCGAAAAAACGATTTTTCTGAAAATACATTATAATGCATTACGTATTTTTTATGATTTTTAAAGCTCATATAGATGATCTCCAAGAAGTAAAAGCTCTTTAAGAATATTTGTCAGATATGATATGAAATTTTCAGAGAATATACTTAAATATAAAAATATATATAAAAAGTACAAAAATCGAATAAAAAAATTAATTTTTTGAAAATTCAAACTGCGTATAACCCGTTTTTTGGCCGTGGTAATTTAAAAACTAATTTAATACGTTTTTGATGTTTTGGCAACAAGAAATAACTTTTTTAAAGCACTTTTACTTAAAAAATGCTTGCATTTGTTAATAGATTAAAATAATTTAGAAATAAATAATGATACTTTTTGCAACTTAAAGTTATTTCACATTATAATATTATTGTTTATAAATGTTTTAAACTGTTTGCAGTGTCTTTGTCCATTAGACTGTACGCCATTTTTAATGTGTCTTTCGCTTTTGAAATATTATAAACTAGGAATAACCATAATTTGATACAGCTAATGTGGCTTAGAAAACCGATTCTTGAGACTAACAGTATAAATAATAATTTAAAGGAAAGGAACAAATTCTTATCACTTACCCCCCACGGTACGCCTTGGCTTAGTCATCTACTAGAGTACAATGGTAAATTATAATCCATATGTTATAAAAGTAAATTAAAGGGCATGATTAAGATACTTTACACTTGGTGGTCTGGTTTTCTCAATCCATAAAATGGGTTTTCCAATATAATGGCTCCAATATTAGCATCCTTCAACAACGGTTTTGCAATAAAATTACGCCTTCGCCAGTAAAACTGCAATAAAAATATTAAGTTAGGATAAACGAATCTTGCACGAAATTCTTAAATTCCTTTCATGCGAAACACATTTGAAAAATTAACAATATTTGATACATATTTTTATTGATAACGTAAATGAGGGTTATTCGATTTTATTTTGCTAATAACTTTTCTTTCGTATTTTTGAAAATTACGTCCTTTTTTCTAAACGAACTTTCTAATGGTATGCAACACTTATTTCAATTATTTCAAATTAATCGGTTGTGAGCGATGAAACAAAGAGTGAGCGTATTTTCATACAATGCCTTATCAAATAGTAAAAGAAACCCACAAATTTTATAACAATAATGACTTTTGTGCTGGTAAGTATATAGGGTTTTGTCCACTAGACATTCTGTTATAGTTTGGTAAAAATAAGCACCATTTTAGAAAACATACGAAGAAAAAAATTGACTTTTAAAATCGATCCGAATTACCAGCATGCGTTTTTCTAGTTGCATATAATTCGGATCGATGATCGGAATTACAAGCAAATGAGGTGTTTGCATAATTACGAAATCTAGGGAAACTGTATAGTTTTAATTAATGAAAGTTTTTTAGTTGAGATTTAGATATAATAGGTGATGTTTGGAAATAATTTGGGTCGACCCTTTGTTTAGAGACTTTTTGTGGAATTTTATTTCAAAGTTTAGATAAACTTGAAAAATATTTTAAGTTTTAGTCAAAAATTTTGCATTTTAAAATCAAAAAATATTTTTTTTTAATTTAAATATTAATTGTAATTAATAGCTTTTATACTAATAGTTATACCAATTTTGAAACTAACAAGTAATTTTTAGTCAAATTCAATATAAAATATATTTTTAAATATATATAGGGGAAAAGCATGCATGTTGAGACAGTCCAATATTTTTGTTTTTTTCCACTAACGGTACGAATGTTTCTGCTGTCACGTTGATATAACATCAGCAGTAAATTTTTCATTACAGAGAGACCTACTTGATGCCATTCCTTATGTTTCAAACAGAATTTCCAAAAAATTTTTGTGAAAAAAGTGAATTCGAGAATTTTCTAAACGTAAAAAAATGTAGTTATTAAAGCCGTACAAAAAGGTTAATATAACATTCGTACTACAGTTTTTGTTCTACTTTAATGTTCCGAAGGAATTTTTAACATATCTTGCATAGTGAAAAAAAATATTACATCATTTCAAAATATCGGCGATGCTTGCAGGTTGAGACACATGAAGGCATGCAGGTTGAGAAACTGTGTACCGTTATATGTTTTGGTGGGGAAATGCCAGAGACCTCATTTTAATGCTTGTTTATGTTCGGAATTGCTATTGAACTTTTATAATAAGCGAATACAGGCAATCGAAAAAAGTAAACGTCGTCTTCAGATGAAGATGTTGATTTCTATATGATATGTATGAAGAATCTGCCAGTCAAACTAACTAACACAAATTCCGTGGAATGCAACAAGTGTCAACAACCATTCTATTTAAAGTGTGCCAACATAACGCGAAGTTATTTCACGTGCCGAAAATGCTACCTTTTTTCTCTTCTTCTTGGCTTAGGCCTTTATGATAAATAAATTAAAAATAATACTTTGAAGTTCATCGTCATAATTTTTTTTCGCTCCATCATTTTCTAAATTTCTATGACTGTCTCAACCTGCATGTCAATAATTTTGTTTGCCAAAAAACATATGTTCGGAAAATTGGCCACAACTTTTTTCTGCAGTAAAGGTGTAGCCCAAGACATTACGTTTGTAACAGTATATAGCTTTCTGTAATATTTTTTTTAGTAAAAAATTTTGGACATAAAAACAAAAGCCATCTCAATCTACAAGCCTTTCCCCTACTTATCATTTAACACAAGGAGTATTTAACCCCAAATCCTTTCCCCTTTTCTAAGCCCGTTAAATCTGCTATTGCTACGTAAAATTGCACAGTCCCATACTTTTGTTTTTAATATATTCACACCTATCGCCCAGCCACAGCCTCTTTCCCTAATTTTGATACGCCCATGAGTAGGCCCATAATTGAGAATCAGTATACATGCATAAATTGTTTTTATATAAATATTTTTCTTAAACACCAAATTTATCTTTTGCATTTAAATAAACCTCAAATTAAAGATAATTTGCTCTAAATTTTGCTGATCCGAATTACAAACATCATCGATCCGACTTTCATGCGCACTCAATTTTTCGATCCGAATTACATGCAATCCATTTTTTTCGAAGTGATATTACCCAAGTAACTATTAAAAAAAAAATGTATGTTTTGTTTTTTTTTTTTGTTGGTAGCTAAGAACTTAAAAAGAGGAGGAAAAATGCTTTAATTTTCTTTAAAGCACTTTTTTCACAAATCTGTAATCCTTATTTTTAACGCTTAAAGTTTCCCTTGCAAAAATCGATCCGAATTACCTACACTTACGTTATATCTAGTTTTTCTTTTGGATAAAAATATAAGACCACATACTAAAAATGTGGCTCACACGTCCGGCTTTCCTCGCTTAACTTTTTTCGATAGCATCTTCATTCCTTAAAGTGTTATACACAGTTAGAATTAAAAAAAAAAAAATCGATTTTTTCTTCCATTTTTGTAATGTACATATATTTAAATATGTACCCGGGTATGAGACAGCACCAAGTATGAGACAGTGGATTATTTACATCATGCAATATCAATATTTCCGATCTGACTACTATCAAACTTTTTTTAACATGAGCCAGTTTTTATGGTAATGCCGGAGTGAATAGACTTATTGCGTGTATCAGTTGAAAACATCGTGTGTAAAAATCAATTACGAAACCTTTTTTTGATTTTTTTCAAAGCGATATATTTTCGAACGAAATAATTGAAAAAGATGAGTACGATATAATACATTAGCATTTAGTGTTTTACGTATATTTCGCGATTAAATTTTGGATTATGCCAATATATCTGAGGTCAAAAGAGTAACTGCTTAAGTCTGAAAATCTCATTTCTAGTAAACACGGTTTGAAGTTAATGTGATTGGTTGCCACTCTATGTAAGCGAAAACCTTTATTTTTTATAACTTTGGTTTTAGAAAACATAGACTTTCGGGGACTCCACGCACATATGCATTAGAATAAGAAGAACACGATAGTATTTATAACTCAATTCTGTCTTAAGTCGACTTAAGCGTTTATTGCTATTGACCACAGATATGGTTGGAAATAGTTTTTTTTTGTTATTTAGCGGGTATGAGACATAGCATATCACAGGGTATGAGACGCCACTTAACTACTGTTTTGATCCATTTTCTTTTGGAATTTTAACCTTGTCAAACCCAAAAAAGAAAATCGTCCATCAAATGCATCACATGCAAGCGACCTGTTCATTTGAAATGTGAAAACATTGCGAAAGCAATTTGGATGGAGAAGACGAGGGAGATGATGAATAAAAACTGCCATTTCGATTTACCTTAGCCACTGAAGGCCTATAAAATAATTAAATTTATATTTATTAATAGTTATGGGGTAAACATTATTTTTTTTGGCAAAAATACACATCCTCAGAAAATTGCGTATTTTTACTGCCTTTCCCACAGTATATAAAACTTTCGATTTGGTTTAACCAGTGAAAATGTATGGCTCAAAAACAAAATCCGTCTCATAACCGGGAATACTCCTTTATATTCTCGGAAAATTCTACTGAATTCGAATTCATCCGATTTTTGGAGTACTAAAATAATTTCCATGTTTTGTTAATTTCTTTTGTCATTGGCGTGTTCGTAGTTACACAGTTATTAGTATTAACATAGGTGACATTGTTGATACTAATTTGGACCTGACAGTTCTACCAGTGCCATCCGGTGCAATGCCAACAATTCCAAAATAGCGCTATGCAATACAATTCTAGAAGTCTAACCTTGATTTTTGCAGGGAACTGGGCCTGGACTTGATTGTAAGCACATTTTCACTGGCGTACTCCGTACTCTGTCGTCTACAGCCATCAACACCACAATTAATGAGTGGGTCGATTTGGCTCACATTCGTAAATGGGAGGTACTGAGGGGCTTTAGACAAACAAAGATCACGTTGCCTGTCTTCTCAAAGCATTTCACAGATTTCTTGCTATTAGTTAACAGAAAGAGCTATAGGCAGCTGGTGGGATTATAAGTTCTAAGCCATTACGAGCGAATCCGTATAAAATTTGGGTCACTTCTCTCGTAACGGCTTATTAGAAGCATTTTACAATGATTCCCGAAATTTTTTTTTATTTTTTTTTTTTGTTTCCCTGGAATTGAACTAAAAGGGAATCAATTACTTTCGAGGAATCATTCCAACTAAATTGGAATTTATTTCTAAGAAAGTAATTGATTACACTTAAATAATAAATTCATTTCTTTTCAATTACATTTTTAATTCCTTTAAGGAATTGATATATTTTTAATTACAAAATGCAATTCCCTGTAATGGAATCGAAAATTTTTCCAATTCCTTTACCTAGGAATTTAAAAATTTTAATTACTGATTACAATTCCTTGTAATAGTATTGAAACTTTTATCAATTCCATTACCAAGGAATTGAAAACATTAAAGTGCCAATTACAATTCCTTGAAATTGGAATCGGGAATGTAATGTAATTGAATTTACCCAGCTCTGATTTTAATGAGGGATCAATGAAGAGTAAGATATTTACTTTTGGATTCAAACCGAGATACGATTTTTTTAATTTTGGCCAACTAAATTTTTCAGCGGCCTCATAATGCACTGTTTATATGTAAATGCAAATAAAGAAAATGGCAATCTACGTCACAGACACAAAAGCTTCTCTCAATTTTGTGAGAGCCAAATAACGGAGATGAGCGTGGCGTAATCTTGTATTCTATCATTCTTGTACTGGAACTTAAAAAAGGAGGATAGCACAACGTATAACCCTTTGTGAGTATGAGTATATCGCACCATGAGAATAGAAGTGTCGTAACTTTCAATGGAACACTGCCGAAACTTCCACCTTTTCCCGTTTAAGCGCTATTTAGCCAACAACAGTTTTCCATCACATGAAACATCACACTATTACAATGTTTGAAATGCGATTATCTCAAAACTATGTTGTGGAAGCTACGACACTTCTATTCTCATGATGCGATATAGTTAGATTACTACTCGTCTTATGTAAGAGTTATGAGTTGTACTCTGTTATTACACCCGCACTAATACTTTATAGCAAAGTACTCTCCAATTACAGGTCGATTCCGTACGTTGTGGGGGATTCCCCAAATTGTGGGGAAACGCATCAATTTTTTGACGACATTTGTCAAAGGTGAACTTCATTGTTCTCGACATGGGTTCACTAAAAGTTAATTTACTAGTTCAAATATAACTCGATTTGAAAAATTTTTGTACTTTAAATAAATTAAATTGAATTACCTACAATCCTACGTACTTTAGTTTTAAAAAAATTACCGCTATATTCGAAATCCTAACGGGTGAATTTAAAAATTCATAAAAAAAAAGTGCTAAATGGTCACTTTAGGCGCTAGGGGTGGCTTTGGGTTCAGTTGTATCAAAAAACTGGTACGCTTTAGCGTCATTTTTTACATAGATATGGATATCTGAAAATCTTTTATATGCAAGTTAAATGCTTTTTCCATACAAAATCCCAAACCACGGTTTTCGGAGTAGCGCATCCAGTTTTCACAAATTTAAATTTTTTTTTCATTTTAATTGGTTTTTAACACCCTATTTTCATATTCTGCTGTCACAATTAAGATCTGAAATATTTTAGCAAAATGTATGGAGCAAATAAGCCATCTAATATACATATACAAAATTGTGTTTTTTATATGTATCGGTAGAAATGTGTGAGGAATCGTTCCGGAAATTGGGGAATTTTTTGACGTGTTTCGGGGAATTAGCTCAACATCACCTGACAACACTGGTTACCACAAAAACTAATATTGTTACTGAGTTTGAGAATCGATATTCTCGCATCGCGTTAACGCAATAACCCACCATGGAGTTGTTTTTTTGTGGGGTGAAAAGATTTTGCGATATTTTCATAGCAAATAGAATACGGAAATGAATCGTACATGTTTTTTATAATTTTCATATTTTTGTATAGTTTTAGAAGAATATACATTTTTTCTTCAAAGGAAATATATTAAGTTAAATATTTTTATAAAACATGACCATTTCGTCGTTTTTTCAATGCAAAGCATACAAATGCCAGCTATTTTGTAATTATTACCAGCTTCAGAGGTTGTAATAAAAATAACGCTTGCTTACAGAATACCAATTAGACGTAAAATTTGCCAAAGCTTCTATTTTTCGGTAACAAAATAGACGTTACCACGACAGAATCGATCTGTTATTGAAAATCCAATCAATCATTGAACGACTTGAGTCACTGGCGTATTTTTCTTGCAAAATATCATGCTCTTTTTTTGGGATTACGCTATTTTTTCATTGCAGTATGGAGAGTAATAAAGATTGATTTTTGTGTAGTTAGTTTTAGTGTTACCATAAAGAAACATTCATCTGTAAACTACAGTTTTTTTAGACGCATTGCAAATGCAATATTATTATTATACAGCAGCTTTATTGCAATTTGAACCAAATAGCATATTCCTTGTTATCAGAGTGTTTGGAATTTAGAAAAATACACGAGACACTAAAACAGTTTTTCTGTGCGTTTTATTTTTCAAAATCGACCAAATCTGGAATCACTGCTAATAACTACTGTCTGTATCACACTCTCATTCTCTGCGTGCGTTTTGTGGTACTTGCATACATAGACCCCTGTTATATGCAGCAATACTTGAGTCTCTTTTGAAGTTGCTCCGTAATTTCTCGTGCTATTATACGCTGCAGATCAAAAATTGAGTTGCAATATTTTTGACATTTAATTCAATTTGCCTTATACTGTTTCCGTTGAAAACCATGCAAACCTTTAATGATAACATTTCATTGTTTATAATTTTTAACAGTTTTTAATAAATTTTCATACACATAAGTCTTAAATTTTCGAAATTTTCGAAAAAAAAGAAATATTTATGCTGACGAATTAATGTTATGTACATAAATCTGAGTAAAGATCTCAAAATGAGAATAAAGCAATTACGCAAAAATACGGAAGAGTTAAAAGAAACGGTTAGAGTATTGCAACAACATCAGCGATCGTGCAATTTTGCCTACCCCGCAAGCGTCTCACCCCTTTTACTATCGAACTCAAATTGCACGAAGAATTGCTGGGTATAGTAGGAATCATACTAATATTATACTTACCTAATAGTGTGTTCACAAGGAAGTTGAAAATCGATTTTCGTTGACCAAAATTCGATTTTCAGGAAAGTCGTTCAGACGACATTTTATTTTTCATCTGTCAATGTTTATTTCCATTTTTTTGATATTATTTACTTTTCTTACACTTTTTACAAATAACTAATCTCATCATGTTTGGCAGATAGCAAAAAAAAGTACTAAATATTGTAAAAGATGGAGATTGCAGCCTTCCTTGATATAGAAAGCACATTCAATTGATGGCTCTATTGCGGCTTTTGTCTACAGTCTATTAATGAATAGGATCATTAACGCAAAGTTTGGTACCTCTTTCATTAGAAGGTTTGCGGTCAGAGGCACTCCGCAAGGTAGTGTCCTCTCTCCACTCCTCTGAAACCTTGCTGTAAATGATATCCTAACGAAACTTGAATAAACAGGGTGCAAAGTATTTGCCTATGCGGACGATGTTGTCATCGCCGCTTCGGGGAAATTTCTTGGTACACTTGTAGACTTATTGCAATGAGCTGTGAATGTCTTATCGTCCTGGTGCAATCACAGAGGACTATCGGCCAATGCATCCAACACAGAATTAGTTCTATTCACTCGAAAGCACTCTATACCAAATTTTGATCCATCAACTCTAAATGGTAGTTCACTTATCGACTCGGAACAAGGCTATAGGCAGGAAATGGGGGTTAAAACCCAAGGTAATCATGTGGTTGCATACCAGTGTTTAGTCTTATTATATTCTACGGCGTAATAGTGTGGTGGGCAGTCATCTCAAAGAGCACCCAAAACAAAGAATTAGACAAAGTGCAGCTACTAGCTTCAATGTTAATTACAGGAGCACTGAATACGACACCCTCTAAGGGGCTCTACACCATCTAGGATCTCCTTCCAATAGATCTAGTCGGAAAGATCTCAGCGTTAATATCTGCAGTGAGACTGAATGCGATTCGTAGGTGGTCCCTCACAAATTATGGTCATGGTACGATACTCAGTGAAACTAAATTTCTTTCACCCTCTGTTGATCTCACTCTCTCCCCATTATCCTCAGCTTCAGCTTCAGCACATATATTCTATCTCGACAAGAATGGAGTGTGAGTAATGTGATACGCCCTGATATCATCCACCTTTATACTGAAGGTTCAAATTCGGATGGTAGGGTTGGGGGTGGAATTCACTCTGAGCGCCTGAACATTTCGGTGCAGTTTCGTTTTCCTGATCACTGCAGCGTCTTTCAGGCAGAGCTGCTTGCGATCACTGAAGCCGCAAATCTGATAAGATGTAATGCGATACCCTGTGGTGATATCTGCATTTTCACCGATAGTCAAGCGGCAATAAAATCCTTCCAATGTCCAGCTAATAACTCTAAAGTTGCCCTACAATGCAGATCGTCTCTTTACGAAACAGCCATTGCATGTAACCTGCACCTTATATGGGTACCTGGGCATAGCGACATTGAGAGAAACTGTAAGGCTGATGACCTCGCCAGACTTGGTACGACACTCAGCAATTCACTTATTATTGGTAACGTAGGTATACCACTTGCCACGTGTAAACTTCTAATTAAAGATCCCACACAGTGGCGGTACGTTTATATAAGCCAAAAAGCCGGGCTTACCTAGCAATCCTCAACTGAAATATTGTGCAATATTCACATATTTTCAAATTTGCACGTTTTGTTCCAAATGCAAGAATAATTTTCTTTTAAAGTTTTTAATTTGTGTTGCCCTGTTTTCAAATGGTTTATGCATGTGGAACATGTAGCATAAGTAAAATACCTAAGTACAAGCATTCATCCTATAGCAGTTTCTCTCATTGGCTTTTACAAGGCTTTCAAAATTTACAAATCACAACATTCTATTTCGCTTATACTCACAGGGAATTGTATGAATGTGCAGTTTTAAAAAGAGTACTAATGTACATTTCTTCCAATTATGTAGGATTTTATATTGAAATTAAAAGCTGGCTTTCGTTTTTTTTTTTACGTGTTTGAAATAAGTAAAAAAAAAAAAATTGCAGTTATTCTTATTTGGAACATTTTCGTTCCACTTCGCTTGGTTTTCTTTTTTGTGCGCTGTTGAGCTTACAATTGCTCAATTAATCAGGACAATATAAAAGAAGATCGCAGTTAATAAAGTTTTAAGAAACATTTCGTAAGTTTTTAAAGCTTTATTAATAGGGAAATTAATTTTGCATGTATTTTTCGATTTGCAGTGACGAATTCGGAGAGGCAGCAAGACGTTCTGTGTGCCGAAGATTTTCATTTACCGAAGAAATTGTGTAAACCGCGAAATGTAAACAACAAAAGTTTTAAGAAACATTTTATTACGATATTGCAAAATTTTGTAAGTTTAAAAGGGTTTAGTTATTAGGACAATTAATTTTGGATCTATTTCTGAATTTACAGTGCCGCATTCTTTAAAAATGTAACATATTTCTATTCAAGCAACGTGGTATTTCACAACTTCAGTCATTAAATGAGGGCCATGTTCATCATACCTGCACCTGCAAAAATTTAAATAAATAATAATTGAGCATTTTATCGATATTCCCATCCACGATCGTCTCATCTTTGAGAATTTTATTGCCCGGTGTAGTTTTAACTAGATTACAGCATAAGTTTGCAGAAGTATACTTATAAGCTTAAACATTTTATTTTATTTTTTATATAATTATAAGTTTTTGGCAAACTATGAGTTCGGAAGCCAATGAAATTGTTGTATGTGAAGGATTAAAGTGTATTAGGGAACTAATTTGTAATCAAAAACTACAAACATTAAATTTTTCAAAGAAAAAAGAAATAACGGGCTCATTAAAACCTACTCCTAATTTATGCATAGCTCAAACTGGGAAATCGCACAAAAGGTTTTTCAATCGTTCGGTGTATAAGAATCGTTGGGTAGCTGGTTGTTCACATTTGAATAAACTACTTTGTTGGTATTGTATCTTTTTTCGAATGACAAAGGCTTGTGGAATTTTTTGGGTTACGATGATTTAAATAATTTATCAAATGCTATCAAAAAACATCAGATATCGCAAAATTATTTGAATGCAGTTATATCTTTCCACAAATTCGATAAAAAGCGGAAACCACTTTATCACGACAATTTTCGGAAGAAATTAATTGGCACAATTTAAAACTAGATCACAACCGAAGTGTATTTCAACGACTAGTAGATATTGTTTGTCATTTGGCTCAACAGGAACTTCCATTTAGAGGTCATAATGAATCTGGATCCTCTTTAAATAGGGGTCATTTCTTAGAATGTGTTTCTTTATTGTCAAAGTATGATCACGCTTTAGAAAAACATATGCAAAACAGTAATACTGACCCAAACTATTTATCAAACAAAATACAAAATGGTTTCATTTATTTCTATTATTCTGGATGAAACTCCAGATATTAGTAATAGAGACGTATCCGAAGATCGTACTGCAGATGCACTTACTAAAATTATTTTTGAATTCATAAATAAATATGAGTGTAGTAAAAAACTAGTTGCTCAAAGCTGTGATGGTGCTAGCGTTATGTCCGGTGCTAGAAATGGAGTGCAACAAAAAGTACGGGAGTTATACCCTCACGCTATATATGTTTGGTGTAGTGCACATATTTTAAACTTAGTTTTATCTAAATCATGAAACAGAATTGGAGAAGTGAGTTTATTTTTTTCTGCCCTACAATCATTAGTTAATTTTTTTTTAATAATAGTATGAAACGGTCTGCACATTACAAAAAGTTCTGTAATAAAAAACTACCGCATATTTCTGCAACTCGTTGGGCGTATTCATCCCTTATTGTCAATACAGTTTTTGAACAACAAAAAAAAGCCTTAACGATTTGTTTGAAGATATGATGGAAAATGACCAGATTTGGGATGGCGATACCGATTTATTTGCTCGAAATATTCATAGTTTGCTCAAATCATTTGAATTTAATTTCTTCCTTGAAGTATTTCAAAATATATTTGTAAGAACAGATAACTTGTATAACATCATACAAAAATCGCAAGTAGAAGTCGGTTATAGTAGCAATAAAATTAAAGAATTTGATAATTGGTTGTGTTCAGATTTTCAATCCCTATTTGATCAATTTTACGATAAATCATTAGAACAAAATTCAGCACCATGATTGAAAAGAAATATCTCATGCCCTTCAGAGTTGTTGAAATTGGCTCACTTGGTTGTTACAATACCTGCAACCAGTTGCTCAGCAGAACGAGCTTTCTCTGCCTTAAAACGAATACACACTTATTTGAGAAATACGCAAGGGCAATGTCGTCTTTCCGAACTGTCCATAATCGCCAATGAAAAGGAACTCTTAATTAATGTAAAACGTTCAGTTCATTTTTATGACGACGTTATTAAATCTTTTCTGAAAAAAATAGGAGATTTCAATTTGAATATAAATGAACCTTTATTTCTTTTTTTTAGTGTAAAATAAATTTACTTTGATTACAGTTCCCAATTTTTTCTAATCCACTTTTAATCTGTATTTTTGTAGATATACTTTGTTTATTTTTTGTAATTGCTGAATTTGTGAATTTTCCATATGTTTGTACGCAAGTATTTCCATATAATCAATAAAAAAAATTAAATGAAACATTTCATGATTTTTTAAAGATCTTTAATATTCAACCACTTTCATAAATCCTATGTTGTTCTGAATTGAAGATATTTGGAGGAAAATTTTTTTCACTGGGCTTGTCCCATCAACAAATGCTAAGCACGCCACTGCTCTCACATCGCGAATAGCAGGTAGAGAATGGAACCAACTTGCCAGACAGTTTTGGCCGATGCCTAACCATAGTAACCTAACTCGCATACACGAGTAGTAATCGGCATCGTGGCGTCGTACGAATATTAATCGGCGTCGCCATAGGAAATTTTCAAACTTATACAAACGAAATGTTTTTTTTTTTCATTTGAATTGAAATAGATTCCATACAAATAGTTAACTGCAGAAAATTAAGAGATTTTTCATATGAATGCATTTAAAAATGATTTTATTTGCATTTTTTTTTTAATTGGAGAAAAAAATATTAATTTTATTGATTTTAATGTAAATACTAAAATAGGAAATAATTAATTTTTTTTCAAAAATTAAATCGATTTGATAAAAGCTAATTTTATTAATTTTAATTTGAATGAAAAAATAGTGAAATAATTAATTTATTTAGGAAATTTTATTAAAATAATAATAATTGTAATATTTGTTGGTGTGACTGCAAATTACAATTGGTTTCAATTTGATATTTTCCTACACAATATAGAGCACGCAATCATCTATATGCAAAATTGAATTTGCAAAGAAGAGCACGCAATAAACGATTACAGCGATGCCTACGATGCTGAATTTACAGTTACGTATTCGCATCGTACTCGGCGATTATTCATTAAATTTTAACGTACTCGTGCATACGTCCCTAGTACATACTTCAAGCACACCGTGCGTCAGTGCTGTCGCTGTTACTTCAAATTAAGTTTTTCACTTCACTTTCAAGCCCGACACTTCGTCACTTCCTCTTTCATAAAAATACTTCGGTTTATCAGTTTTAATAAAAAACTAAAATCCATATAAAAAAAAAATTTGAATAGGTTCATCTATATCAATTATTTCGTTGAATTACTTTTTTGCAGTTCTCCTTAATTTGAAAGGGGATCATCGACTGTAGCCAGATCGGTGTGTTTGAATCTATATTCTCTATAAGAAGTAAGACTCTATCTAGCACACATCCTATAGTATATTTTGAGACCTTTTGTGATTATTTAAATACCTATTTAGCAACATTGATGAACTGAATTTAACTGATTAGAATTTGGTGGAAAATGACGAGGTAGAAGGCGAGGCTTATACTTTTAAACATTTTAATGCAAAAGGACTGGCATTGAGAGTATGTACCCTCATTTTAAAAATTTTGTCGGAGCTTTATTGGGTCTGCCTCACAGTAGCGCTATCGCCATAGGTTTTTTTTTTCGCAAACTAAGCACATAAAATCAGATAAATTTTGATAACATGTCGTTTTCTCATTACACTTCAAAAAACACTTCACTTTTTTTAAAAATCACTTCGAAACACTCGAATATTTTAAAAATTTCACTTCACAAAAAAATTTCAAAACGACAGCACTGTCTTGCGTTATGTTCCTATTGTATACTTATTTTCTTTTATAAAATAGGTAATGTGAAGTACCTTATTTATTTTGTGAAGTTTGTTTATTTTTTATGTACATTTTACATGTAAAATTTGCAAAACCATGAGAACATATAAAAAAATCAGAAAAGAAAAGCGGAACGATATACAAAATGCGGAGTCCGGACTTTCGCATTGTTTTGCATGGATTTGCCAGCCGTTAAATTAATGTACCAACTGAACGCGAGCACTTCCTATTATAAAATTAAATTGGAGGTACATAACTTTACTATTTACAACGTAGTCACACATGAATCGTACAATTATGCATTACTGGCTTTCTGGAATAACAATTGAGCAAAAATATTCGATAAGTAGACATTAGGTTGCCATTAATTTTCGAAAATCGGAAAATTTTCAACGGCACCCTCTCGATCGGTTCGTTTTACTCAAAGAATAATAATAAAATTTTAGTTTAATTGGATAAGGGGAAATGGTGCCGCAAGAGCTCCAAGTTTTGAAAATAATGATTTATTGCACTAAATTCATATTTGACTGCTTGTATCTCTAACATTTTTCATTTCTCATAAAAACTGAAAAACAAAATTTATAGATCTATCAAAGAGGATAGGAAATCACTCAAGTGAGCTTCCTCGCCGTATGCAAGATCACCCACAAGAGCGATGCAGTCCTTAAAAGGCAGCGCTGGCATGAGCAAGAGCAGCTCAATCAGCATATACGTGCAAAACCCAGTGCCACCTAATGTGTGCAGTCAGCCCGTATGTTCAGTGATGTCTCCAGAGATAATCTCATTAGAGCAGTCACTGATCGTAGTACAATTACATTTGAGTTACATTTATAATTTCAAATTACTGTATAAAAAAAATAAATTACTGTTTTTTTGGTTAAATTACTGTACGTTTGAAAAATGAAATAAAACTACTGTTTTTACCGAAAAACAATCTTATATTTAATATCAAAACAAAAAAAGTAACAGCAATTCAATAAAGAAAATAATATAAGAACAGTGTGTATAAAATATGTTAGGGGCCAAAGGTTGTAAAAATAAAGAAACAAATTTAAGTTTTATGACTTTCAAGAAGGAGGCAAAGGAAAACTTTGCATGTTATGTATTGCCAAATAGCCTGGTTCTTGAATTTTCCCATTAGAGCAATTGAAAGCTTATGTCTTATAAAAAATAAGTGACAAATTTTGAGCTAAACTAGATAATACAGTCACGTGGTGTTTATATAAATTATTCTTTTGTTTGTAATTTAAAATAGTTTTACCGAAAAAGTTCTGAGCATAGTAAAACTTAATATTTTCAAATTACTGTATTTTTTTCACCAATTACTTTCGTACAGTACACGGGTCAAAATTACTCTACAATACAGTAATTACTGAACATGTAACATCACTGGTAGTACTTAACATTGATGGGACCATATTTCAAAGTAATTGGAAATTGGTGGAGATGGCACTTATAAAGGTAAATCGGGAAGTCCTAGCAAGGAATCGCGAACCGGCCCCTTTTTGTCGCGACGCTGATTGGTATTGCTCTCCTCGGTGAAGTCTGACCGGACTGTAAACTCGAGGTCGTAACGCTGGGTAAAATCGCAAATTGACCACGATTTAGAGCTGGGATTCTGGTTGAACCTCCGTTTTCCAAGAAGATCCTTAAGCTCATTCAGATGAGCAACCCGAATCATCCAACAGCTGGAAGGTCGTCAGGGTTGAGGAGGCAGGTGGCGTCTCTAGACATACCATTATGACGGTCAACGAAGGGTCCTTAGCCTCCCTGTGTGAGCCAAAGGGTGAGATTAGCTATGGTTTTGGCTCAATCACCCCGAAAATATTCCGCAGGGATGTCCTGGCGGGCAAGCCAAGCTGCTTGAAAGAAGAAGGGGACGAAGGCCCAGAGGCTCCTATTAGCGATGCAGAGACCCTTCCATCGATAGAAAGTGACGCTCAGTCTACTTTGGAAATAGTAAGCTATTTTCTTCGCCAATGGGAAGTCGAAGGGGATGACAACCTCCTAAACGCGTCTGATGTTGATGACGACGAAAGCACGGTCATCGAGATGGAGTTGTCTGAAAGTCCCCATGAGAGTGCTCCAGACCAACCTACTTCACTCCAAAGCAGCATAAGTCGCTCTAATTCTCCGCATTGCCTTTATCCAAGAACCCTGGGTGGTTGGAGATAGGGTTTGAGGACTGGGCTTGAAAACGCATAAGCTGCTATAAGTAAGAGGTGCAGGTAACCCTGAATCCTCTATAATTACCAGTGCTAGTTTTTCCAGCACTAAAAATTAGCGAAATATGCAGCAAAACAGTACAATTTCTATGCAAAATATGCGTTAAAAGCATATTTTCTTTATTTTTAATCTCTATTGCAATTTACAATTACTACAAGTGTTTTTCAATATTAAAATTTGTAATTTCTACGGTTATCGCTCAAAATAGATTTAAATGACGAAAATTAACGTTCTACATCACAAGATGTCATTAGGCAGAACTTGAATGCTGCTAACTTAGCCGATGTTAGTTTTTAATGTAGTTGTCGCTAATATCAGTATGTGCAATATATGTATATAGTTTTGTGAATAGCCTCTAGCGTTTCGTAAACGGGATTACGTTGAAAAATTTTAGTAAATTTAACTAAAAATTATTTCATGTCCAAGCCATCTAAGCGCATTACGAAGTTCTACAACCCACGCAATAGCCTTATTTAACTCTAAGCCTTGAGTTTCTAGTTTTTTACATTGGGTACTATGATCCACAAATTTGTTTTAATAAATGCCAAGTGTGCTACGATATCTGCATTATAGAGCGGACACGCGAGTGTGGACTGCAGGCAAATTTAGCTTTTCGTCGAAATGCGGAATTTCGCCATACAAAAACTATCAAATGAAATTCTGCATTTCAGACGCATTTCAATAAAATACAGAGAGTAACTAACAAGGTTGGACAAAACAGTAAATATTTTAATTTTTTTTGGGCATTTTGGATTTTAATAATGTTTATTAAGTAATATTTATTAAGTGAAAAAATAATGGATTCTATCTATTTATACTATCCATAATTGCTATATACATTCTCTATTTTTATTTACACAAAACACACACAAAAGTTCTTCCTCTTCTCCAAACTTATAATTATAATATTAAAGTCTTAGTATATTAAAGACGTTAAAAAAGGTTTAAATATGCGCTTTTCTTCTAAATCTGTAAAATATGCATGCGTTAGGAAAAATGTTTAAAATACGCAACTTTTTTTTATTGACATCAAAATTTTTAAAATAAAAAAAGAAATTAAAAATGCACTTCATATTTTTTTTTCATCAAGACATCCATTTTTACAAAAAAAAAATTTTTCGACTATGTTAGGTACTTACGTTTTTTATTTTATATTATATATTTATCTGAAATGAGTTCAAAAATGAATACGTGAACGTGTAAAAAACGAAACAACAATATATCAATTTATTTGTAGGTATACACAAAGAAATTCTTAGGATTTAATTGTTCAAGAACACAAAGTAGATTGATCAAGAAAGTAACTTGAGAAAAAAATTTGAACCTGGCTAAGGAACGGCTCAGCGACAAGGTGCCATATGTTACCACTAGGCATTACTGGGTTAAGCTAACAACGAGATAAAAGTGAACGATAATAACGATGATGAAAAAATAAATTAATTAAAAAAAACACTTTGTTTAAAAATTTTAAAGTTAAAAAATTTTTTTTTGTAAAAATGGATGTTTTAATGAAAAAATTATGAACTGCATTTTAAATTTTAAAAATTTTGATGTCAATAAAAAAAAATCTGACGTAGCAGAGCAACACGGACCACGGATTCGGACTCAGTTACCCTAAGTGCATTTGTCCCGTCTCTGCTCGTTTTCAAAAGTTTCAATTTGCAGAACAGTGTAATTACACTAGTTTATAAATTAAAAAAAAGTTTTTGTGCTAAAGACTATTTTGTTTTTCATTTATATACTTTGGTCAGTTTCATTGGCCGCACATTGAAATTAACTTAATGTTTAGTTTTAATAACCGGCCACCCTCTTAAAATTTTAGGAGTTCAAAATTATTATTATAAAAATGGGAAAAAACTTGGAAAAAAAAAATTGTTAAACATTGAAATCGTAAAAGTATCAGTTTGCTGAGAACCACCGATATACCGTTTAAAGCATTTCCTTAGTAAGAGAGATGTCACATCCACTTTTTCTAAACCATTAACTTTTTCCTTGTAGCATCCACTGTAAAACGAAGTTTTTGTGCTAACTCTCAGTATTGTTCCAGAAATAATTTAAGAATTATACTATATTAAAAATCAGTGTTGCATGGGATGACACACCCACTAACCCAGCCAATTAACTAATAATACTTTTATACCAAATCTAATTACCGTACCAAAAGTGTTTCCTGAGATATCCCATAATGGGAGTTAATAAGTCAGCCAGGATACTTAGATGTATATATATATATATAGATGATATAGATTTGGTTTGAAAAAATAAAAGCCATTAAAATTTTGCCTAAAATGCATTTGCGTATTTCTCAAAAACCTTACGTGAAAAAATTAGTACGCCATCAATATCAACACCCGCGAGTAATATAAAGCTGATGTATAAGGTCCTTGACGCGAAACATTGCAATTTATCGACTGTTAATTTTGAAAAATAAATAAGAAAACTTTTAATCATACATTACAAGTAAAAAAAAAATTCCAGCTCCTCTCCGAAATTATTTTCTGACTATGTAATTGATATGCTGACTTACATGGTCTCCGGTACCAGCTAAATGGATACAGATTGGTTTATATTTCTCATGTTTCCACTTATTGGGCAATAAAACTTGAAAATGAGCTTCTTGAACTGATTTCGGTACTACGTCAGGTAAATGTAGCTCCAAAGGCGTCATAAACTTCCCCTCAATAATTTTGCAATCAGGATACTTCTCTTCATTGATAATTTCCACAGGGTAATCATATGGAATTAACTTGTAACACGTTTCTCTTCGAGAAATAATTTTACGAAATTCAAATAACCTGAAATAAGAAAACAATAAAACATAATATAAAGCGGTAATGAATTGTTTAAAACAGTGACCGAAAATAATACATATTTTTAAATATTTTAAAGAAAAAATTAACATGTTCCAAATATCGGAAAACAAAGTCGAGTATACCAAAATGATAAGCATTCTCACTAAGAAGAATAGTTTTTATCTGTTGATTTTTATTTGTTGGGCAGAAATTATAATAATTTTCCGATTTTTATCTGTTTGCTCAGAAATAAGAATTATTTTCTGATTTTTTTTTATGTTCAGGAATATATTTATATATTTATATTTTTAATCGAAAGTAAAAAATCAAATCATTGCGCAGCTTTGCACACACGATGTGTTCAGTTAGAGTCTGAAATTCGTGTGATTATTTGTGTTGTTATTTTTTGCGTTGCTTTGCGTTCGGCGTTAAACTGTTGGTCCAATTATGTGGTATCACAATGGGCCGTTCAGGCCTAAGTGTGCCACTCCAACCTTACTAAAAAGAGTATAGGTAATGAAAAAGTGTGTTAATAGATTTTTTATTATTCGTGGTCGCCCACGACAATTACTTTTCCAGCAGCATAGCACATACAATTTGATTCATTTGTCCATTTATTGCTAAACATTTAGAGAACGTTTTATTCATTCCCCCAATCTGTACATTTCTCTGATAAAATTGGATCATATCTGAAAGCCGACTTATTACCGATGGCTAAAATTCGACTCTGCTCTCTAGATGTAAAGGGTTTCCCATTAGGGGCATAACGATTTCGTATCTTTATATGAACGCACCTTTAAACTTTTTTAATGAACTGCCAATGTCAAAAGGTTAGTTAAAGTCAACATTTTTATTATGGTTAAGTTCACGAAGAAGCAACGTTTGGAAACTATTAAAAATTACTATCGAAATTCTGAGTCGGTGGTCGCCACTTTAAGAGCGCTTCCTCCAATTTTCGATCATGTTACCGTCAATGGAGAGCGCTATCGTGTTATGTTGGAAGATTCTTTGTGGCCAGAATTTGATGATACAGTGTGGCCAACTCAGCGCTTTTCCCGCTGATTTTAGTGTTTTTTGAAAATTAAAACGCGGGAAAAAAGTGATTTAGCGCTCAGTAAGTTTTTTCAATTTAAAATATCTTTGAAAATCGCCTATACTAGTGAAAAAGTTTTAATGTATTGAGTTTTCTCGAACTTTTAAAAGGAAAAAATGTTATACGCTTTTTTAAAGAAAATACTCGTTTTAATCTTCATTTTAGCGGATTTTGAAAAACAAAAGTTGGCCACACTGCAACGATATGTGGTTTCAACAAGACGGTGCCACTAGCCACACAGCACGCTTCACAATCGATTCATTGAAAGGCAAATTCGGTGAACGTGTTATCTCGAGGAATGGTCCGGTGGAATGGCCGCCTCGTTTATGCGATCTAACGCCATTGGATTTCTTTTTATGGAGCTATATTAAGTCACTGATCTATGCCAACAATCCAGCAACTTTAGACGAGTTCAAACGCGAAATTGCCAACGTTCTGTTCGAAATGTGTGCGAGTGGTGGAAAATTGGGTCCAAATAATCGATCGCTGTAAACGGGCTCGTGGTGGTCATATGACGGAAATCGAATTTCATTCATAAAATGTAATGCTTCCACTACACCCACAATAAATTTTAACTCAATATCTCAAAAAATTCTGTGTTTTATGGTGTGTATAGTTGTTATGTCCTTAATAGAATCCCCTTTATAAGTTATTTGTCCCTGCGAGCTTGTTTCTGAGCCCGTTTGCAATAGTTTAAGCGAACGTTCGCTTAACATTCGCTGCTAGGTCCATTGGGAACATACTCTCATTCAAATTTTTCTACTTTATTGTTAATTTGATATTCACCACGTTAGCGTCTAAAAATAGAATTGAGTTCGTATCTATGGTTTTCATATTAGATTGAAGTTTTATTGTCACTTTAATTTAATTTTATGCTTGGATATGTGCATATATGTATAACATCAATTTGACAACACATAATTAATCAGCGCAATGAACGAGTTGGCTCAGGAGCGAGTTAGATATTGAGATGAGAAACATTTTTTTGAAATGTTATCGGCGGAAAACTTTTTTTTATAACTTTTTAACACACATTTTTTTAAATTAAAACATAATAAGTCAAACTTTTTTCGTAGTCAAAATAAAAAGTCCTTTAAACAAAACCATTCGTATTCACAACTTTGCATTGCATATGGCATTGAATTGCAGTTAAGTTAATGAAAATGCAAAAAGCGGGAATTCTAAATTCTAATTTTGATATGCTAAATGGTGTTTTAGAACATCTCACTCTTGAAATCTTAGTAAGATAAAATGTTTGTGTAAAATTCAAAGAGTTTTTATTAGTTGCAGGCGGATTTTTCTCCAATTCGTCTTCATTTACTCTTAGTTTATTTGGCTACACATTAAACCATAAAAAAAAGTGCGCCGCACACCTTCGAATCTTCGAAGGCAATTTAAAAAAAATATATTTTTTTTTTTGACCGTACGTAGGGGTTCGTCTTTTTAAATTTTTCGTTATATCTTCGGCATTTACAGTCGAATCTTAAAATATGATATATCGATGTTTTTGTCTCAAGATCAATTTTTTTGCTTCAGAAGTCACTGACCTCAAGTACCCTATACTAGTACTTACCCATCATATTTCAATTTTTACTACATTAACCCTCAAATGCATAAGCATCAAGGCGGATTAACATATATCTTTAAATTAAACCCCGATGTGAATTTATTTTAAATCGAAGGCCAACCCCATGTCTTTTTGCTAGTTTATAGATAGATTTTCAGAAAGCATTTTTTTTAGCAACTCTAGTTCAAAAGTTGTGGTTATTTTAAAGTGAAGCGTCAGGCATTGTGGCCGTGAAAATTATTTGATTCAGAAGTGTTTTTTGAAAGTTAATTTTTTTTTAAATTATAGTGAAAAATAAATAATAAAAAAATTCTGGTAAGTAAGATTCAACATTATTTTAGAGTATTCAATAAAACTTATGAATGTTTTTGTATTCCATAAGTGATAAGTGAACGCTTTTAGTAAAACCGCCTCAAGGCGGACTAAGCATTACACATGATAAAAATCAGCCGCTACTTTTGAATTCAATTTACTATTTATTTAGGAGAAAATGCAGAATTGGAAGGAGAAACGCCGATATTATGTGTCTAAGATGGCAAAAAAGGAAATTGGAGATTTGTGCAAAGAAATGTATAATATAAACTATAAGAGTCATGAGGAAGTGGGCTTTAGGAGTAATTCCAACCTTGAAGATAGTGCGCAGCTCGGAAAATGTATTGTACTTGGGACTATTTGGGAGAAATGTAATTTTAAACCCACAATATTGGCAACTTTTCTGATCTAAATACACCATATGCTGGCTCTGAGTATTTTATTTTGTCACTCATAGTATAGGAAAATAATGCGTATTGCTTTGGTTTCCTTGTTTTAAAACGTTAAAATAATAAACTCTTTTGAAAGCTTAACAATTCTCCGTTTGAACTTATTTTTTCAGGCTATTAATTTGCAATGAGCACTGCATAGATCCGCCTTGAGGCGGAATTCACATTTGGGGCTTTTTAAGAAAAAGTATGGCAAAATTCGAAAATTTAGTAACATATTCGTAATCTGCAGCCCCAAATTATTCTAAGAACAAATTTTATTAAAAAAAATGCATGCATTTGAGGGTTAAAAATAAAAGTAAAATTAAATAATGGAAATTTTAATGGATCATATTTCGACGAGATTCAAGTTGGCTGGATTTCTGGCGGCTCTCAAGTTTAGAAAAAATGTGGTCCATGCGTTGTTCATCGGTGACCGCCATGACAGATTCATGTTCTACATGAACAAAACACTCGGTGTTTTGAGAATGACATGGATTTTAGCAGAGAAAACTATCAAATGAAGTTATTTTCCTTGTCGTAAACTGGTAATTCGATTATTTCTTTTTAATATTGTAGTGCTTCCAGCTGCTCTTGCATCCAGAACTGCAAGCATGGCGGCTCAGTCAATTATAGTTTGGGCCAACTGATCATATTGAATTATGAGTCACTTTCAAAGTTTATGAAATGATAAACTTGTGGACTGAACATTTGACGAATACACCCCATTATTTGATTTTAGTTTAATTGTTTTAATTAATGTTGTAGAGGTTCAGATATGATGTGTAAGTACTAGAAGAGGGTACTTGAGGTCAATGAATTATAAAGCAAAAAAATTCTTGAGACAAAAACATCGATATATCATACTTTAAGATCCGACTATAAATGCCGAAGATATGACGAATTTAAAAAACCCGACCCCTACGTTCGGTAAAAAAAATATCGAAAATTTTTCTTAGCAAAAGTTTAATGATTATTTGGGAGCTTTAATTTTCTGACATTAGGGTGGTAAGAACTGAGAACTGATGGGTAAATACTAGAACGGGGTACTTGAAGTCAATGACTACTGAAGCAAAAACATTGGTCTACTTGAGACAAAAACA
The DNA here is from genome assembly GCA_963691655.1 of Toxonevra muliebris. Classification (NCBI taxonomy): domain Eukaryota; kingdom Metazoa; phylum Arthropoda; class Insecta; order Diptera; family Pallopteridae; genus Toxonevra; species Toxonevra muliebris. The sequence goes on from OY829326.1 coordinate 85,361,544, forward strand.
TCGATATGTACATACTTTAGGATCCGACTGTAAATGCCAAAGATATAACGAAAAATTTACGTTCGGTCAACACAAAAAAATTGTATTTTTCAAAATTGCCTTGCAAAAATAAATTAGATTCGAAGGTGTGCGGCGCTATTTTTTCCCCTTCAACGTGTAAATGCTTCGAAACCTTGTAAGCCTTGAATATTTTCGAGCCTTGAAAACGAACTGTCAAAATTTGTATGGAAAATAGTTTATACTCACCTCATCATATTGCGAGTCAAATTTGATGCGTAAGCAGCCTCGAAAAAGTACACGAGTATTTCAGTGTTGCCTGTAGTTAAAACAATTTGATACTAAGTTTGAGGACCAAGGTGTATTTACATAAAAATATGAGACGATGTAAATATGTCGGCAGAATAATGAACCAATTTTTAAAAATAATTCAAAGAATTATTCAAATCTTTGTTAAAAAAAAAGTAGTCGATACATTCAGCCATTTCACTACTATCGCAGTGTTTTCAGACCCAGTAAAATTAGACCGCTTGATTTTAAAAATGTAGTTAGGCCGTTTTGCTAAAATACATTTGACCATATGATTTAAGACTAAATTCCATCCAGCGTGTTTTTATTACAATTTCCGCCGTTTGGTAAATTACGACGTATCTCGAAATGTACCATTTTTCAGAAAACGGAAAAAACTTTAAGTTTGAAAACGTCTGTTAAAAACTTTCTAGATTTCGAGACAGAATTAGGTCGTCATGGACCCGAATATCCACAACCTTCTCGTGGCGCCCCTGGATAGCAATCTGACATCGTCAGCTAGCTAATATTTGCGGCGGGTTTATTTGTGGTCTTGAATGATTTGTTGTACGCCGGGTTGGAAACACACCACTTCAAAAACATTTCAAGGGAATCCTCAAAAAAAAAAAAGCCTCAGATAAGAAAACGACTCTATACGGATATACACCTGGAATGTCCGAAATCTCTACAGAGACGGTGCCTATAACGAAAAAACACGAGTGCCAACCCAGGTGAGCTGGCTCTTGCGAAGATAAACTGCAACGATAAAAGGACAAATCAAGACAAATCAAAATAAATTACTAAGAAAAAAGATTAATATAAAAAAGAAAATAAAATGTTTTGCATTAAATTTTTAAGTATCTACAAAATTAAAAAACATTTCTTAACTCAATTAAAATCAAAAAGTAAAAGTGAAGCTAAAAAAAAAAATGAATTGAAAATTTTTGTTAAGTCCTCACGAAATCCGTTTTTGCAAATATTAGAAAAAGAAAATGAATAGAATATAAATTTTCAAAACCACGCAAATTTAATCAGGCTTTTTTCCTATAATAATGGCATACTACTCCCCGGTAAAAATACCAAAACCAGACCCAACAAGTTTACTCGAAGCTCTCCATTTTTGCTTAAAACTACAGAACCAAGGTTTCCGAGCTTACCATGATAACCACCAAAATGAATTAAGAATATTCACAGCCACCAAAGAATTTCCACCCACCACAATTTCATCCAGAGTTGACAAACATGCCACAACCCCAAAAAACATTTGGGTCAAATGTCCATGGTTCACAATAACATGACCCTTTTAACCATTACAAAAGCAAAAGCAGACAAATCAATACTGCAATCCTCCTCTAAGGCCAATAGCACCAAAACCAGCTTTAAAACCAAAACCTATGGACGTAGACAGAAGCATCAAACTTTGTTAATTATACCAATAGAATTTAAATACGCAGGAAAATGCCAAGAAAAATCGAGCCTTAGTAATCCACCTATCAATATTCAAAAAAATTTTCATATATGTACTGGCCAAGGATGGTAGAAAAGTCCCCCTTAGAGGATCATGAACAAACCAATCCTGAATACAACGACCAGGATTTCCATTTGGAAAATGAGGAAGAACAAGATAACCCATGCAGCTATGAAACTTTCGACTATACGGATATCCATTTTTAGGCTAAACAACTCTTCGTTATCTTACTTTGAATGTATAATGAAAGAGCTTAGAAATCCTTAAAATATTAGTGGACACTGGCTCCAACTACAGCTACAATCAGCTCAAAATATCATTAAAAACGACAAAAATTTGTACGCTAATTTAATTGGAGGACAAATAAAAATTAAAGACACTTCGCTAGTTATAATTTTAGGGAATTGGCAATCGTCGTTCATACCAAACACAAATATACATATATGATAATAAAAAATTTGATTAAAATCCGGTCAAAACAATTAATCTCACAAGACGTCAACCATATTAACCTTAGGAAGGCAACACTTTTTTGTCTACGTAAATAGCAACATTTTTAAACAGAAAAAATTAAACTTATTTATTACAAAGTATTCATTTTATTCATTACTATAATAAATAAAATTTACTATAAAATAAATACATTAATTTGTTTTTTATATTAAATACAGTTAACCCTTTAGTAGGCCAATTTTTTTCAGGAATAAAAATATGAGGATTGGTTGATTTTAATGTATAAAACTCAGAAATGAAATCGAAAATCGAATTGGAGTCTTTATTTTTGCTCGAGGTGAGAAAATAGGTGGTCCATTAAAAAGCCTGTAGTCCCGATAAATGGAAAAGTAAAAAATTATTATGTATTCAAATTGCATAAATGTAAAATATAATCAATTCCCTATTTCCTATTACTTTTTCATTAAAGTGACAGTCAGGCTGCACTTAAATCCTTGCTTAATTCTCTAACCACATCTAAACTTGTTATGCATTGTAAATCCAGGCTTAATAGTGTTGGAAAACCGAATATCCTGCTGTTGATATGGGTTTCTGGACACTCAGGAATTTCAGGAAATTAATCTGCTGAAAGGTTCGGAAACTGGTTTCCTGGGCCCTGAACCTGTACTCTCTTTGTCGTCTACAGCCAACAAGATCACCATTAATGAGTCGATTCGACCCGCACTCGTAAATGGGAGTAACTGAGGGGCTGTAGACAGACAAAGGCCATGTTACCTGTTATCTCGAAGCGTCTAACAGACTTTCTGTTATCACTTAACAGAAAGAGCTGTAGGAAGCTGGTGGGACTATATACAAGTCACTTCTTTTGGGCCAAACATTTGAATATGATTGGCCTGGGAGTTAGTGCCTTCTGTGCTTCCTGTGGTTTGGAGGAAGAATGTGAAGCGACGGTAGACCACTTTCTTAGTGTCTGCCCCGCTTTCCGCCAGATCAGAGTTAGCATATTTGGCACTGGAGTGTTGGGAGACGAACACCTGAGCTCTTTAACACCGCAGGATCTGCCAAGATTTATTAACCCATTTTGGTCAGCCCGGTGATTCTAGTCACCACTACTTTGAGAGACCATAGCGCCGCAGATACAGCAAATATGAGACAATTTTTTATTTCAACGCTTACAAGGGACATTTTTAAAAAAGCAATTTGAAGGATTTTTATGTGTATGTGTGTGTGTGGTATGAGTAAACCCTTAAAAAACGTATTTTTTAATATTTTTAATGTTTCATAAGAAAATCTGACCAAAAATCAAAGAAGAATTGCAAAAAGTACATACATTCTGTCAAATAAGTACCCGGAAGTTCTCATTTTAAATTTTCCCTCTGAGAATATTTAAAAAAAAATTTTTTCCCAGGTTGGCACAACTGTCAACCACTATTCTGTGAATTTTTATTGCTATGTGTCATTTAGTTTGGTTACGGCATCATTAAGAACAAGTCAACCTTTTGTGTGCGTTGCGATTTTTACTATGGATAAAAATATCGAACAAAGAGTTTGTGTGAAATTTTGTGTTTCAAACGAAATTTCTTGTGCCAAAACGACATGTTTTGGGTATGCGGAAAGTCTCAGCGCGATTGGTGCCAAAAGATCTGAATTTTCTTCAAAAAGTGAATCGCAGTAAGGTGGCTGAAGACATGCTTGAACGCGTAAATTCCGATCCAACGTTCATCGAACGCATCATAACTGGTGACGAGACATGGGTTTTCGAGTACGACATGCAAACAAGTCAACAATCATCGGAATGGCGCGCCAAAAATGAGCCGAAACCGAAATCGCAACGCACACAAAAGGTTGACTTGTTCTTAATGACGCCGTAACCAAACTAAATGACACATAGCAATAAAAATTCACAGAATAGTGGTTGACAGTTGTGCCAACCTGGGAAAAAAAATTTTTTGAAATATTCTCAGAGGGAAAATTTAAAATGAGAATTTCCGGGTACTTATTTGACAGAATGTAGAACGGTAGTGGTAGTTCCTTTCAAGTGAACTAACTGTCAGTAAAAATAACTGTCTTTGTAATTCGCATTTATTTTACAGTATTTTCACTTATATAGATTGTTGAAATTAGGGAACTATCACAAAGGTCACTGATGAAGAACCGTACCTGGTTCCGAAACGATCGTCTGATCTGTTAGTTCTATGAACTTTTTGATATTCTTCTGGCATCATTGTTCATTCAAAGTCTAATAATTTTAATAATCTTTTTTATAATTTCATAAAAAATAAATTTAAACAAAAAAAAACTAAAACTAAACTTATACTAGAATGGGTAAAAAAATGTTTTTTCCAAAACTTTGCTTTCTTTTCATCAAATCGTCGTCGAGCAAAAAAGTAATATTTTTGCCCACTGGTGACTGAAATTACCAGTCCATATCTCGGGAACCGCTTAAAGAGTCAAAATAGACATACCCTAAAATTTTCTTTGAAATCGGTCCACTAAAACTGGTAGCTGCCCAAAATGGGTTAATAAATCTGGTAAATTTAAAATCTGTTATTTAATTTAGATTAAAATTTTGTAAATTACTCGAAATGTGATCTCCAACTGGCGGTAAAATTAAAACGAAACAACGCACAGAGTATTGAAGCTATGCAACGTGTAGCTCCGATATTTATCTATCGACTGATTGGAATTAATACACATAAAAAACGTATGAACGTATTTCAAATTGTATCAAGCGGTTACCCGACTGGAAAGGGTCCTGCCTACTAGAGAGTTAAAGTAAATCTCTTTGCGATACTTTTGTCAAATAGTGGGTGACTAAACCAAAAAAGTTACTGTAAGCATCCGAACGAATTCCAATTAATAATAAAAACAGATAAGCCACCAACTGTTAAGAGATAGGGTTATCAGACCTTCAAGATCCCCATATAATTCACCTTTAGTTCAGAAGAAACAGGACGCTTCTAAAGAAAAAAGTACAGATTGGTAATCGATCACAGTCACGATAGCAGACAGCTATCTGATTCCCAACATCAACGAGGTTCTGTCTCACCTATGAAAAAAAAACTATTTAGCATAATTAACTTGAAAAGTGGTTTTCACCAAATTCCTCTGAAGAAAGCTGTTTTTTCTATCTATATGTATGTTTCTCAGGACATATTCATAAAAGATATGCAAGTACAATAATATAAATTTGGATCCTTTGAGTTTCGGGTCATATTGGGATTAAAGGGAATATGTAAATCTGCGGATACACTAACTAAAAAAAAATACCTTAGTAGGTACAGAGACATTCTGCGGAATAGGTAAACACTCCATATACTAATTAGGAAACAAGAAGAAAATCAAAGGAAATTATACTGGGAACACAGACCAGGACTAGAACATTCGAAAGCACTATTAGGAACCTATAACCTAAAACGCTTCAAGGAATGTATGAATTTGTTAAAGAATAGTGTTAGAATTATTACAGGAATTCTAACAGGTCATTGTAGGTTAACTATCACCTAACAAAACTGGGAATTGCATCTAATGAATCATGAAGGTTTTGCAGCAAAGATAGGAATTCTGCGAAGCACATCTTAGGACAGTGCCCCGCACTTATGCATATTCGTCAAAGAATGATGATAATCTCAACTCCATAGAAGTAGGATCTATACTAAAAGGAGGCTGGACTTATGGAAACGCTGTAAGTCCATGAAGGGGCACAATAGATCTTAAACGTCGCAGTGCGCAACCCCAACAATAATAATAATAATATGAATTTATAAACTTATAGCCAATACTGAACAGTTTCGTAAAACAAGAAATCGCTGTAATGACATTTTAAGAAGCGAAAAGTTTTCGATAGGAGTAGTAAGAACTTTTTGTCCTTTGTAAAGAGAGTATAGAACTGTCAATTCCAACTTTTTTCATAGGTGATCGCCTTGTCATTAGCTCGGTTGATAAAGCCAATCTTTTAGGTGCAGGTGTATTTCCGTCTTGTTGCAAACCTCAACCTATTTCTAAAAAAGCCAATACTACGGACGTTGCGAATTATAGCCCCATCGCAATGAGCTCTACACATTGCGCTTAGGAAATTGAGAGTAAACGGTATGCTATGAATGGCTAGTTTAATAAGGTTGTCTGTTATCTCACAAAAGAGTGTCCCAACCCTTTGTTAACCCCCTGGTTATGGGTGGGGTGATTATTGCGGAGTCAGCAACTCTTGATATTCTGGGCATGTCCATCCAATGTGACGTTCGTTGAAATAATCATATTTTTGAAGTGTCGATAGAAGCAGTCAAGTGCCTCAACTGTCTGAAGCGGTGTAAGAAATATTTCACTCCGAATGATCTCCGCTATGGGCAGGAGCTTCACGAACGCAACTAGAGCTACTGGACAGTATTCAACATCGAGCGATAAAGCTAATAGGAGGCAGTAGGGTTTTCAACTCTATTGACTTCTTGGAGCACCGTAGAAACGTGGCCTGTGTGACTCTGTTCTACCAGTATTTTCACGGTAGATCTTCCGCTGAGATACGGAATTTGATTCCACTAGTATCCACATGTGTTCACTACAACTACATGAACCGCAAGCGGTTCTTTTCTCTGCCGTACCGCGCGTATATGGAATAAGCTCCCTGGAACCGTTTTTCCTGATTTTTACGACATTTCCAAATTTAAAGCAAACGTTCACAACTTTTTCTCTCTCTTTTCTCCTACCACTTATCTATACTCCTCTCCCAATCAACGCAATGCTTTGCAATCATAGGAGTACCCCCTGAGTGTTGATTGCTTTAAAAAAAAGAAGGGTTGAGGGTAACATTAAAATATTGTTGCAGCATTTTGTCAAGAAAAAAATCGCTTTTAGTCTATTTACAAAGATTCGCCAATTATTTATGTTACGCGCTATTGCTCTTAATTCGCTGAATGTTTTGCCTGTTTCACTCATAACTGTTCGTTTTTATGGGACGCCCTTGCGGATTTCATTCCGATGGAGTAAGCGCAATTGCACTTACAGGTTTGCGGAGCGTGTGTCCTAGTCATCCACATTTTTTTTTCATGATGTCAATTCAAATATGGTGTTGATGTGCTATACTCTACAAACGTTCTCAAGATCCGCGCAAGACATCTGTTAACGAATACCTGGAGTTTATGTAAGACTACAGCCGTTAAAAACCAAGGTTCAGATCCATATAGCAGCATTGTTTTTACACACGCATTGCAAATTTTGATTTTGATTAGTATCCCTTTTGCTCTCCAAACACTTTTCTGGCTTGCAAACACGTATCTTACCTTCTTCAACCTGTTGTTGACGTCAGCTACTGTACCACCATCAATCGATACAATACAGCCTAAGTATTCGATTTGCTCTACATCCTCAACTTACGTTCCCCTTATATTGGCCTACGTAAGCATTGATTCTCCAGAATTTGGTTTTGGAGATGTTATGTAGATTTTTAGTCCCATTTTTTTGCATGATATTCAAAATATCCCAATTTATTACGAAGATCCCAGTTTATTCCATTTTTGTGCATATTAAGTGCTTCGAAGACGGCGTCCAGCGAAGTAATAAAGAGAAGAGGTGAAAGTACGCATCCTTGCTTAACGCCGCTGGTAGATGGGAATGCATTGCTAAGTGTACCCCTGGTGCAGTACTTTGCAGGTAGCTCCTTCGTAAAAGCTTTTTATTATACGAACAATTTTTTCCGGAATACCTCTGGAAAGAAGAGCATTCAATGTTTGTTCGCGACTCAGGGTATCAAACGCCTTCTCAAAGTCATCGAAGGTGAGGTATAAATTTGCATTAAACAAAACAGCCTGCTCAATTAGAATGCAGCTGGCACTTATATGATCAATAAAAGACCTACTTGGATGAAAACCGGCTTGATTAGGTCGGATTAAGTTATTAAGAGGCTCAGCAATGCGCGCCAAAATTATTTTTGTTAATATTTTGTTAACCGCTGGTAGCAGGGAAATTCCTCTCCAATTGCAGCATTTTTTCTAATCGCTTTTTTTTGAGATTTGTACGATGGTTGACGTTTTCCAGTCGGAAGCCATACATTCCGAACACCATACTTCTAGAAATAATGGATGAAGTTTTTCTGCCATTAAATCAGTAAATTGTCTGAAGCGTTCTACTGGAAATTCATCACAACCAGGTGCTTTACCTGATTTTAATGATAGGATTGCCACACGAGCCTCTGCAATACTAGACGCACCGCATATTAGGATTACGTCTTCTATATTCACAGTTCTGTAAAAATATCGCCTCCACACCGCAAGCTGCTCGTCATTATTTGTAATAAGGCACCAGTTTTCATTTTCTACAGGTGTGCGGGAGAAATTCTAGTTGTTTCCACTTATGTCTGTGCTCAATTTAAAGAGCCCCTTCAGGTCACCCTTATCGGCTGCTACTTCTGCTACACTTCATTACCTAGATTGTCGACGTGTTTTTGTTTGTCATACTTGACTTGTCCTTTGATTTGGTTTGTCATATGGAGGTAGCTACATACATAGCTTTAAGTTTAGTTTTAAGTTTCTGCTTTTAAAAAATAATAAATAAAGTCAGTCGTTGCAAGAATTTCGAAAATAAACGTGCTTTTATTTCGTATGTACACAGAGAAACCTGGATGTCGATGAGCACAGCGATTTGTTCCATAGACAAAATTGAAAAAATTCATCCGCTGAAAGTTTCGAAAGCCAGGATTATGCTGACTGTCGCGAGCTGTCACATAGATTTTCCGATATTCAACAGAAACTGAATGACCTTGATGGCGAATCCAAAAAAGTTAAAGTTAAAGACTTAAAAAAAAATTTCAAATAAAATAAACTTAACGAAAACCAAAAAATTAACATTAATACTACTTCAAATAACATATTTAAACTGCGCGATGAGTTTATCGAAAGGGTTCATGAATTTCAATACCTGGGAAGCATTATCTGAATAAATGGAGGCGCTATGGAAGATGTTGCGTCGAAAATAAAGAAAGCGATTGGATGCTATTCAAGACTTATATAAAATAAATTACTAGCTTTCGACAATCGATACTTTCGAAGAATTCTAGGTACTTTTTGGCCTAACAGAATATCTAACGAAGAACTTTGGACCCAAATATGTACGATATCAACACTGAAGTGCGCAGGAGAAAATTTGGTTGGTTCGGCCACACGTAATAAAAAATTCGAATGAAATCTACGCGGGTGCACTTGTTTATAACCCACAAGGTTCCAGAAAGAAGGGCATCCGCAAACTACATGGCGCAGTTCCACACTTGTGGACGTAAACGTATCATCAGTGACTAGCAGAACTTGCAACAGCATCGCTGAACTAGTCCCCAGAAAACAGAGGTGGAAACTTCTTATTAACAGGCTATGCCCAGTATAGAGGCAGTTCAAAATCTTTGACGAAAAACAAGGCTTTTTATTATTAATGGATGGCTGGAAAAAATATCGATTTAATCAGTTTTTATTAGTTAATTTTAATTTTTTCAAATTCTCCCTTCAAGTTTCGTCTTCTTTTAGTTTTAATTTTTTCACCATTTGATGTTCACATTCAGCTGTTTCTAATTACTTGCAAATTGCAAAGCAAATACAAAGAGGTCGAAATTCGCTCTTTTCCAATCTGGAAAGTAAAAAGCTACAAACCATTTATGAGGTGCCATACCGATAAAACGAACGCAACGGTTGGCAACCTATCCACCGGACAAAAAGGTATGAATGGATGGGTTGGCGGTGTTTGATAGAACAAATAGTTTACATTCCTTTGGGCAAGAAGTAAAGCAAAAATATATTCCGTACCATGTGCAAATGTATCGTCGCCTGAGAATTGATTTAGCGTATGTGTATAAGTATTCCTATGCCTATACGCCAAATCAATTCTCAGGCGACGGTATGTTTGTAGAATTTATATGTATATATGTAAAATAAATACAATAATTGTTTGTTTACATGTTAACGTAACAGCGATATATGAAATTTAACATGTACAAAAGAATTAACATAGCACCTCATGTTAAAATCAGATTGTAACAGAAAACCGAAGCAGAGAATAAGAAGAAGAGTCGTGTATGTTTTTGTTATTTTCCCGATAGTTAACGAAGTTTAGCCATTACAGCAATTTCAAAATGAAAGCACCTCATATGAAGTGTAGATTTTCATATTATATATTTTTATTTCATTTATCAATATTTAATATAAATAAATGCATGCACCTCATATGAGATGTAGAATTTTTTATATTTTTTTTTTTATTTCATTTATCAATATTAATGTAATATTTAAAATTTTTCTTAAATAACTACATTTGTAGTTAATAATAAAATAAAAATAATAAAACATAAGAAATAAATACAAATATTTGTGAAATTTATGAAATTTAACATGTACAAAAGAATTAACACTGCCACCTCATGTTAAAATCAGATTGTAGCAGAAAACCGAAGCATAGAATAAGAAGAAGAATCGTGTGGTTTTGTTGTTTTTGCGACAATTGACGAAGATAAGCCATTACAGCAATTTCAAAATAAACATTTTGTGAAAAAAAATTAACATTGCACCTCATATGAAATGTAGATTTTCATATTATATATTTTTATTTTATTTATCAATATTCAATATAAATAAATGCATGCACCTCATAATATGAGATGTAGAATTTTTTATAATATTTTCTTTTTTATTTCCCTTATCAATATTAATGTAATATTTAAATTTTTTCTTAAATAACTACATTTGTATTTAATAATAAAATAAAAATAATAAAACATAAGAAATAAATACAAAAATTTCTTGTTTACATGTTATTGTATCAACGATATATGAAATTTAACATGTGCAAAAGAATTAACATTGCACCTCATGTTAAAATAAGAAGAAGAGTTTTGTGTTCTTGTTGTTTACCCGAATAAATCATTGCAGCGATTTTGAAATTAACATTTTGAGAAATTTGTTTTTCATATTAAAAATATGAGATGTCATGTGAGAAACTACATGAGTGTAGTTATTTTATATTTAAAAAATAATGTAAAGAAATTGCAACTGTAAACAAAGAAAGCAAAATTAAAAAAAGTATGAAATTTAAAATTTTCAAACAAAAAATTTTAAATTAAAATCTATCTAAATCTATCTTTGGATTGCCTGAATTTCATAAAATCAAAGCAGAAAAATATATTCAAAAGTATCTACATGCATGTGCATAACAAAAAAGAAATCAATCAAAATACATAAAATCAAAATAAAACGTTTGCATATTTAATTAATTTTATTTAAAGAATACATAAAATACTGCAATTGTTGAATGTTATTTGCCAAAAGAAATGTAAACTATTAGTTCTATCAAACACCGCCAACCCATTCATTCATACCTTTTTGTCCGGTGGACCGGTTGCTAACCATTGCGTTCGCTTCATCGGTATGGCACCTCATAAATGGTTTCTAGCTTTTTACTTTCCAGATTGGAAAAGAGCGAATTGCGACCTCTTTGTAATCTATACTCTTTGCAAATTGTTCCTAATTCCCGTTTGCGTACTTTTTGTTATATTTTTTTCTTTCGTGAACGAATGCATTCTCACACTCTTGAATTTGATTGGAAATTTGTGTTGGAAAATTTAGCGAACTGACCTACTCATATATCTATCTAGAATTTTGGCGTCAATATTTCGCCTGTACTTAACCCAACTTTTGTTTTCCTTCCGACTTATACACTTATGTATGTATATACTTACATATATATACACCAAAAAAGGGTACTTTATTTTCCCTTTTCCAAACAAAATTTAGATACATAAGTTCTGAGTACTCCGTAAATTCCACTATGAAACACCGCAAACCGCATTATTTTTTTTTTTTTTAAATATAAATATCCAATAGCTGTGTTTGTAAAAGTTAGCTCGATTTTTTTTTTTTGCATTATTTTTTGAATTTTTTAATACTTATAGATCGATTTTTTTACATGTATCCGATGTATGTCATCGTGATTCTTTTTAGAAATGTCGTTTATGTACAAATAAACCCATTCTGTAAAGAATCTATATCCTGAAACCCACACATTTCGAAAATATTTAAAATTTCTTGCTACTTCTTTTGTCAAAAATGTATTAAATTTTTAGATAAATGTGAAATAAAATAGAATATTGAACTATTTTTGATTTGGAAAAATAAAATAGAATATTGCACTATTTTTGATTTGAAAAATTTTTTTTTGCAAATTTCTTCCAAATTGCACATTTACACAATGCCGATTTCGGCGAAACAATTACAGTTCTCGGCTTTGGTTAGTACTGTAACATTTCATTTCGTCAAAATCAACATTGCAACGATTTCATATTTCAGGCGTTCTGCTTAAATGATCCTGATGTTCGGAAATTGGTAAAGTCTGAACACTTTGACAGGGCCATGGTAGACAATGAAATAGTTGCGTGGACGTCGATAAGAGAAATCGTCGTTGGACTTTTAGGGAAACATCGTTCTCCCAATTATAAAAGATATGTGCGACGAATGTGGGATGCTTTTTCCAAAATTGAAGTGCATGTATTGCTAAAAATTCACTTACTTCATCACCATTTGGACTACTTCAGTCGACAGTTGACTGAATCAGATAAGCAGGGAGTGCGCTATCATTAAACTGCAATACCATTCAATCCAGATACAGAGGAAAACGAGATCCAGATGCCATACTAGCCGAAACATGTGTGGAGTAAACATTTTTTTCAATACGACCACGACGAAAATTAAAATTAAGGAGAAGAAGAAGTGGAAGGAATGGAATTCTCTGGTGATGAATCAGATAATTTAGATTATGATGTATAAAATGGTCCATTGTCAAAAAGAGCTCGTCTCTTATGTTTTGGCATAAAAAAGTTTATTTTTTTGGTAATAAAATCAAGAAAAAACGTAGTCTGTGTTACTTTTCTAAAATTCTCTTTTATCTATTTAATCCTTTCCCACAGATTTTCCGAAGATTTCGTACAAAGAGCGCTATTCCACCAAATTTAAGTTCAATTTAGTATTGGTATTTTATAAATTAATTTTTCTAGTTCATTTTCATACAGTTTTGCCAGAAGAAGTGGCAAGAAAATTTAAATATTTTCAAAATTAGAGTAAATTCCAAAAATTTGCCATTTTTCTTACATTTGGTCTCAAAAATTGCGTTTCAGGATATAGATTCTTTACAAATTGGTTTATTTGTACATAAAAGACATTTCTAAAAAGAATCACGATGACACACATCGAATACATAAAAAATAATCTATTTATAAGTCAAAATTGGGGTATATGAAAAAAATTAAAAAAAAAATCGAGCTAACTTTTACAAACCCAGCAAGGGTTTTCCTATTAGATAGGTATATTTAAAAAATAATAATAATAATAATAATAATCCGGTGCGGTTTGATTTCGATGACCTGAAAATTGTCGCATAGTGTTAATGACCACTCTCTTTGATATGATAGGCGCAAAATCTACAAAAAATTTGAAATTCAACAACCTCTAATACTTTCCATATATTATTTAAAATTAATAGGCTTTGACTGAGCAATGACGCCAGAAGAATACCAAAAAGTTCATAGGACTAGCAGATCATATAAGTGGTATTTTTGACCAATTCTTCATTTAGATTTTTGTGTTTTTTTTTTTTTTTGGCTTTGTGGTTAAATATTCTTGATGCAAGTAAAACGATAAATTTTGTTTAATTTAATTAAGCTTGATGAGGCGCCTGTTTAATTTAAAAAAAAAAACATAAAATATATATTTTAATATATAATATATATTTTATTGATAATTTCAACACGTTTCAACTAATAATTGTTTTAGCCACTGCTTCGATTTCAATGGTTTTTTGTAAGCCGGTAGAGAAAATCTTAAGATTTAAAAATATTGACTTCTTTTTTTATTATCTCTTATGGTTTACGTGCAGTGGTCACTCAAAGTTTTCGAACATGCACCAAAGAGTCGTTTTCAAGAACTCGTAACTTCTGTTGTATGAACGGGAATTTAACAATATGTAGCGTTGAAAATGTAATACGGAGGACTTTAAGAAAAAAGTAAAAACAAATTTATTTCAGGAACAAAATTTTTTCTTCGAAGATATGGAAGTACATACCTTTTTTGTTTTAAATTTTATTTTTTTGTAGGCTATCAATGTTTCCATGAAAGAGCGGTCAGGCAATGTTTCTGTACAACTTGAGGTCGGTGATTTTATCGAAGCTCTCATATTTTCAACGTTGTGAATAGTTTATTATATTTTTAATATGCTATGAAAGTTAAATCTAAGCGTTAATTTTTCAAAGTCAATCAATGGTGCTATCAATGTTTCCATGTAAGAGCGGTCAGGCAATGTTTCTGTACAACTTGAGGTCGGTGATTTTATCGAAGCTCCCATATTGTCAACGTTGTGAATAGTTTATTATATTTTTAGTAGGCTATGAAAGTTAAATCTAAGCGTTAATTTTTCAAAGTCTTGACTACTGTTCCATGTTTTTAGTTTAATTTTAAGCAATGTATAACAGGCTTAAGGAATGTATATGACCAATTTTTTGGTCTTTAACGTTACAGTCGTACTCATATTTTTGCAAATATGTCGAAATTGAACGTTAAAGACCACTTTGTAACGTTAAAGACTACTTAAAACGGTTATATCTTTGAAACGACAAAAGTTAAAGAAAAGAGTTTGTTTACATGAAATGTAGGCCATGAGGACTATTTTCATGTCAATGTAAAAAAATGTTGGTCTCATGGGATATTTGTATATACATGTAGTCATCACAACAACAGTGTATTTAGAGACGGGCAAACCAGACGGCCGTTTCGGAATACGCCACGATTCCTCATCAGTGATCTTGATAGTTGTTAGTCTTTCAATATCCTATATAAACTAATAATATTTGAGATCGTAACCCAGAATTACAGATTGGATTCAAAATATCTTCACGGAACAGATAAATTGAAAAAAACTACCACTACCGTTCTATATACTTATTTGTTATTGTTTTCTCATTGTAACTAGTCAGCATAACCGTTCGTTATTAAAAGTCTAGTACATGAATATGTGTGTTTGTAGAAAAATGATTTTAGGTGTAATTTTTCTGAATCAGGCCCTTTTAATTAACTTATTATGTTTTTTGAAAAATATTTTTGAATAGTTTTTGAGAAATTTACAATACAAATATATAATTTGATTGCAAATATCTCATGCACCATAAATTGAAATGAAAAACTGGCATCACAATTGAAATCTGCGTCCACAAGTTATATAGATATGATACATGTATAATGTTCTTATCAAAAGAAAAGTGGGAAGCCATTAAAAAGTTCTAAAATTTTTGAATTTCTTCATATATTTTTATTGAGGTTTAAGGAGAAAAAGTTAAAATAAAATATTAACCCTTTAATGCATGATTTTTTCTTTTAAGAAAAAAAAATATTTTTATATTTTATATAGCCCTGATCACGAAAATAATAAGAGTTTTGGAAATTATTTACCTGTTTGCTAGCTATCGAGAAATTTCTATCGATTTTGAACCAAAATAGAGAATGTACACAAAATAGAAGAAAGAATTAGAAATTATTTTCACAAAACAAAATTATCATGAAATGAAATAAGCATATCACATATGATATGTCATGCAATAAAGGGTTAACCCACATTCTTAAGCCAACATAATAATAAAATTTAAAAACAAAAAAAGGTATGTACTTCCAGAGATATTAACATATCTTTGGAGGATCTTATGTCCATGAAAAATGTCGTTCCTGAAATTATATTTTTTTATTTTTTTCTTAAAGTCCTCCGATTTCATTTTCAACGAGCTACATATTGTTAAATTCCCATTCATACAACATAAGTTAACAGTTATTGAAAATGGCTCTTTGCCGCATACTCGAACACTTTGGGTGACCAGTGCACGTAAACCATAAGAGATAATAAAAAAAAAGAAGTCCATACTCTTAAATCCTAAGATTTTTTCAGATACCAGGAGTGTCAGACACCATCTTCTTGTTTTTGAGTCGAAACTTGCTGGAATTACCCTTATATAACAAACATATATAAACGCATGATACGTAGTAAAAATCAAACAATGAAACCGAGACCGTAACCGTTTAAAACCGTTTCATTTTTCGTAATCGAAAATATAAACGTTATTTTCATCTGAAAAAGAACGAAACCGATTCAAACACTGGAACCGGTTCAAATTGGTTTTGAGAAAAATTTTCTCGACCATTGTTATAAAGGTATCTGTTTTTCCAACATTTCAAAATTTAAAAATGACGCCAGTAAGTATGGCGACGAACGTAGCCGATTCCAGCGCCGCTCACTGGTTGTGCATAATTGTTTGACGGTTTTCTAATCTACAAAGTAAAAAACACATTAGTGGTTCTCATGAAATCTCGCAAAGTCCTCGTATACCTCGCAAACATCGCAAGCTTGCTTTGCTTTCTGTTTTCTGCTGCTTTCATTCTCCATACAAAAAAAGTTTGCGAAGTGTTCGCAAACTTATAAGCCAATTTCAGTGTGCAAACCTCGTATATAGTATTGCCAACATTAAAAAAATCGTACGTAGTTAATTTTGAATTTTCAACACTTTTGCGCAACAGCTGATTTATACTCTCTAATTCTACATAGCGTGATCATGACACGGTGTATACAAATTTGCGCATATATGGGTATGCAAGCTTGAGAGCTTTCATGAGGACCACTATAGTCTTCCTTAATTTTTATCATGATAAACGTCAAATTGCAGGTCTATTTATTGTTCATCTGCAACACAAAATCCGAGATTAAGAGACAATCCATGTTTTCATGTTCTAGCTGTTTCTGCAACGCGGGTCAGAGAGGGGTTGTTTCTGACCTAAAATTGATTATGCCACCTGCGAGAGGCACTCCCTAAGTGTTGTAGTGTGCTCGATTACATTAATAAGAACTAATCAATTATACGGATTACAAATACTCAAATAAATTTCTGGTTTTTCAATCTCTTTTATGCTGTGTTCATGCTTAGCTCTAAATGCGCATTTAGGTTTCTCAAACTTTAGTAAATATACATTTATGCACAATTGAAAACAAAAATTATGAAAATGGGCGTGATCGGTCAACTGCCACGTCCATCTCCCATACAACAAAAAACTAAAAAAGCTCTAAAATCCGTTGCAATCAAAATATCAAAATAAAAATCATAAAAATAGTTTTTACTGTTTCAACATTTCATATTGTTTCATATTTTTTTTTGTTTCTTTTTACAAATTTTTGAGAAGTCAATTTTAAAACGTGTTGTTCTTGGAGATTCTGTATTTCGTTTAATGAAGCCTTTTCCATTTTTAGAAAAAACAACTGCAAAAAAAACATTTAAATCCAAATCTCTTAGAGTAGTTGAAATTGCTTTTGGACACTTGGAGGCAAAGTAAGGCATGTATAGGAAAAAAACTGGTCGACATTAACTTGTTACAAAAATTTAATTTTTTAAACAAAAACAGAAATTCACACATCAATTAAAAGGCCATAATAGTAACTTTAAGAAAATTAAAACCTTATTTATTTGGTTGGTGCGTATGCGAAAGATCGCAACTTTGACTTATCTCCAGCCATTAAACGTTGCACATCACTTCGGGACATTTGAGATGACACAGTAGTTCACTTTTTCTGCAGCTGTTTCTCCTTTTTGACCACTTGCTTCGTTTTTAGCAATTTTGTTTTCATTATAGCCCAATATTTTTCTATCGGCCGAATTTCTGGGCAATTCGGGAGATTGGCATCTTTTGGAACAATTTGTACCCCTTTCTCTTTATACCACGTCATTGCCGTAATGGTAAGTTGGTAAATCTGGCCAGAAGTGGACAGGAGCCTTGTAAAGACGTACCATTGGCAGTAGACGTTTTTGTAAGCACTCTTCTACATAAATTTTTTGATTGATGGTACTAGTAGTGACAAAAACTGCACTCTTTATGCCGCATTGGCAAATTGCTTCCTAAACCAACTATTTCTTCGCAAACTTGTCCACTTTCTTTAGCTTTAGCTTAATTTTAGGCGCAACATCACCTCTCTTTTTTGAAGTGTAAAATAGTTGACCAGGAAGCTGATTAAAGTCTGCTTTGACATACGTTTCATCGGCCATGATCATGCAATCAAAATTATGTACAATTTTTTCGTACAGCTTTCGGGCGCCAGTTTTTGCTTTTGCATTTTTTTTTTGTCATTCCGGTTCGGGGCTAGCGGAACTTTATACGTCTTAAGTCCTTTTACTCTGCGTACTTTTTGAACATATCCGGGTGACATATGGACTTTTTTAGCAAAATCTCTGGATTTCTTTGAAACAAGTTTTTCACTTTCTTTGTTTTTTCTCCGAGATGAACCTCTTCTTTCGCTTACTTCCAGTTTTCCTTTCGGTAGTTAGTCGTTCACTAAAGTTTTTAAGCACTAAAGCTACCGTAGATTTTGCAATTTTTTAACTTTTGGCAATGTCTTTATGTGACATATGTGGAAAATCTTGATTTTTGCGCACAATTATATCGCGCGTGCTCGATTTCGATGAACTTATTTTGCGCAATGAAAAAATCAGAAAAAATAATGATGCAAAAATGGAAAATTCTATACGAATTAATAAGTAACATAACATTTACATAACAGTAACATTTGCTGTAACTGTCATATTTGAATTAATACATATTTAATGCGACCAGTTTTTTTCGTATACATACCTTAATTATACAAAGATAAGAACATGTTGATATTGTGAACATTAGTACTTTCATTATCATTTATATGGGTTCCGCCGTTATGGAAAAGGTATTGATGACAGAATTGATAATGCGAATTCTGTAATAAAAGCTTGTTGCGTTCTCCATAATTTCTTAATTGTGGAAAAAAACTCAGTTGCACCTGATTGGTTAGCAGACCAAAGAGCTCTTGACAGGACTAGAAGATATCCACAATACTCTACCAATTTGCACCAAAACCTAACAGAAGCTGAATCAATAAGAGAAGCTTTTAGTTCATATTTAAGTAAGTATGTCAAATATTTATTTTTTTTTTTTATAACAAAACATAAAAAAAGTAAAAAAAAGTCTTCATGTCTAAAAAAATAACAAAACATAATAAGTAAAAAAGGAACAAGTTAGTTGTACTAAATATTAAAGAGCCTTATGGAAAAAAATTTTTCTTGTACACCTCTGAAAAAGAACCTCGGTTTATTCGGTGATGATTCGCAAAATATTTGGTGGGTTTCTTTTGACCAATTAAAAGTTTATAAATAATAGATACTGAAAAAACCTAGGATTCTGATTAATTTTTTTTTTTTTAATCTGCAAGATAATCAGCCATGTTGTAAACTTCACTTTCGAGTGAAATTGCAATTGAAACAGTGCAATTCATATTACTGGAATTTCTATTCCACTCGAAAGTGAAATTCAGAATATGGCTGATTGTCCTGTAAAATTTCAGAAATGCGTGTTAAGGCTTTAGCAAATTAAGGCAGCGAAATCTGATTTGCGTTTTTAAGTTTCGTTTTTCTTTACTTTAATGTTATGAAATTAAAAAAAAAAAAATTTAATGAATGAAAAATCTATTTTTTTACTGTATGACATCGGTATCGGCATCTAGCAAAAAATCGTAATCGGTCGCACTCTATGTGTATAATCATTAAATTTATGCAGCGAAGAGGACGGCACTATGGCCATTAATTTTGTATATTTATTGATTCAGACGTGTCAATCTCCGATCAAAATCTAATTATTGCGCTAATCATTCATATCACTTACATGCCTAATAACTACTACTAACTTACCGCCTTCACACACAAACTGTAATTGTCTTCTTTGCTATAGTTTCTCAGGTATACAGTTTCAAACATTTCCTTTGGGAGGTGTATTCGGAGGTGTATTATTTATTCCATTCATTTTATTCTAGCATTTTTCAGTGGGAATCAAAGTTATCGTGCCAACAATCAATGATGTACCACAAATAACGCTATCCGACAAAAATAAATTTTTTAAAAATAACAAGGTTCTGAAAGTGGATTCTGATAAAACTCAAGAAAAAAAATTATGCGTTTTAAAAGACGTTTAAAAGTTTACGTCTAATTTCTTTTTACGCGGGCCTAAAGTTTGCCAATTTCTAACAAATTAATCAAAGATAAATCATAGAACAACTTTTTAGTTTGCATCAAAGCTTGTTTGTATGTTCAGCAACTAACTTATAGTAGAATTTTCCGTAGAATATTTTCTTCCAACATATTAACCCTTTAGAGCCCACCATTATGGGTCTTTTTTGCCTTTTTAGAAAAAAGTTACTTGTTTGACCCATTACGAGGGTCGATAGAGGATTAATATGTTCAAGAAATATGTTGCTCAAGAAATTTTAGTATAGATAACTGAACAACGAAAATCTGTAAACTTGGTTTTAGTAAAAATAAACCCAAGTCAAAAATGTTTTATATTTTCATCTTTTATACGCAGTTTACCAGCGTGTTTTTAAAAGTATTTTCAAAACTAAAACTTTATTTTACATTGCAAAATAAACTTTAATTAACAAATTAGCTAAATTAAGCACTATACTGTAAGTGCCAAACCATTAGAAACGCCAGAAATTTCCTTTAATTTTGTTCGTAAATGCAGTGAGTTTTAACCGTTTTAAAAAGATTTTGCCACACTTTTTTTCGGGAACTGTTTTCTGGTGACATTTTAGAACCGATTTGTCAAATAAAGGGAAGCATTTTGTTAGCTATGCTAGGGCCGCCAAGGCAATAAGACTGGCAATACTGCCAAAAAAGTATGCTGAACTTATAAACTCGTGTGAGGAGCTAAGACAAATAGAAGACACCATCATAGAGATTCTTAAAGCTTGGAATGCCAAGCTCCAATTTGATGGCATCTCTTTCAGACCAGGTCTCATACTGGTTGACTGCGCTGGCGAAGAACTGGCTAGATGGAAGGGAGTTGAGTTGTCAACGTGCACTGGGGATAGCATACCCAGTGTAGGTTAGGTTGGAGTGGCTGTCGAGAGAAACACTTAGGCCTGAACGGCCCATTGTGATACCACATAGTTGGACCTAGAGTTTAACGCCGATTCCGAACGGCAGTGTGGCAATTTTTCATCGGCTTGGTGGTTTTGCCATTACCAACCAATGTGTGTACTTGTACACTATCTTATAATTCCCATACACTTCATATTGATAGTGAATATAAGAAAGTTATGAAAATTAACCACCAGACGAAGACGGGAATCGAACCCGAACCTCCCAGATGAAAATCTAGTGCACTATCCACTAGGCTATACCCAGTGTACACTTGATGACTATTTATCTTTCCAAGGCTGCAGGATTGGACACGAAAATGCTCCTAAAACTCATCATTGCCCAGAATGAGGGTCTGTCCACAGAACTATGAAGGGTCTTTATAAGCAAAGAAGAAAGGATGGGCAGACTGCTGACGATTGGGGTGGATGACCGTTCATTTGACGCGATAAAGAAAAACAACTGTATCATCCGATACAGGTTCGGCTACATCCCAATCTATTTGCACAAGTCGGAAAACAAACCGGGTACCACTGAGCCTTCCTCGGCGAACTACCAAAGGAACTCGAAGAAATACCAAAGGAAGTCGCTAAGGAGCAAGAAGCAGCGAAAAATTAACAAGTCGAGGAGGTCAATTTACAATCACACGATGTTGATGGTCTTGACGATTTCGATTTGACCCTGCTGTATATGGGAGCTGCCGAATCCCAAGAATGCACATTGTTAGAGGTTGAAGAAACTCTGACAACGGAAGAAGATTCTCAACAATAAGTTAGGTATGACCAGTACTAAAGTTACACAAATTAATTTTGCGAAGGCTGCCTCTGCAATCAGGATACTTCCCAGGAGACGACGTCCATGCTCCACCGGACCTGGTCAATAAACTGGCGAGTTACTGCAACAAGAAGGAACTACACTTTATACTCGGATGTGATGCTAAAGCTCACAACGAGGTGTGAGGTAGCACGGAGAGTGAGTACAATATTGAATTTATTCTTAGTAATAGATTAGAAATTTTCGATTTGGGTAACACACCAACTTTCGTAACTAGAACACGATAAGAGATACTAGATATAACACTAGGAATTACTTTAATGAGCTAGCTATAGTCAATAACTGGAAGGTTGCAAGTGAGCCACCAATGTCAGATCATAGAATAATAAGATTTGACATTGAGGGCTCTCCCGCAATCAACAGAATAGTAAGAAATCACAAGAAAACAAATTAGGACCTGTATGTAGATAATCTGAGCAAGAATACAACTTGTTAAGAGGTTGGCAATCATATAAGAAATGAACTAGAATTAGAAACAATGGTTGAAAATTTTTATAAGGTCGTCACTGATGCATATGAGGAAAGCTGTCTCATAAGTACAGTAAACTCATCTAAAGACGTACCCTAGTAGAGCAAAGACCTAGCTAAACTGTGAACTGAAGTTCGCAGGTTGTTCAACCGAGCAAAACAAACTGGGGCATGGACAAGATATAGAAGCTTACTAACGACATGCTTTAGAAGTTTTTCTGAAAATATTGGGGAGACTATGCCTCAAGATTATACAAAGTCATGCCAAGGATAAAACCTTATCTTCCATCAGCCTGAAAAGGGATGACGGAAGTTATACTAAGAATGAGGAAGAGAAAGCCCAACTACTTCTTAATACTAATTTTGCAGGATTTTTTGAGCCAACGTCAGAATATAACCTAGAATCGTTATATAGAGCGAATAAAGATAAAGGTGGGCGGTGGGTACATTCAAACCATTTAAAGCACCAAGCATAGACGGCATATTTCCCGTTTTGCTGCAAAAGGGGATAGAAATTCTTTTTCGTCCACTTATGAAAATTGATAGAGGAAGTATAGCCCTGGGATATTTACCAAAGGCAGGCGAGCTGATCTTTGTTCCGAAGGCAGGGAAGAAGGATCCTCTTCACCCAAAATCCTTAAGACTAATATGCTTGACTTCATTTGTACTCTTGAAAAAAATTATAGATAACTATGTAAGAACGACGGTCCTAGTAATTTTACGCTTCATCCTTGTCAACATGCATACAGGTCAGATGGATCAACAGAAACTGCCCTGAAGCGATTGACAGATGTACTACACGACATTCTAGAAGCAAAAGAAATAGCTTTATGTGTGTTTCTTGATATCGAAGGGGCTTTCCATAACACCACGCATGAAGGAATAAAAGAAGCTCTCATCCGCAGAGGGGTAAATAATACTTTGGCATGTTGGATGGGAACCATGGTGAAAACCAGGGCAGTCGAGATACCGATACGAACTTCTGGAGGAATTAACAAACACTGGACTTATGATCCAGGGTTGTGCCGACGATGTAGTAATAATATGTAGAGGTAAATTTGAAAATACTCTATTTGATTTAATCTAATCGGGACTAAAAGTCACGAAAAGATGATGTTTAAAAGTAGAGCTGAATATTAATCCAGCAAAAACTGCAATGTACCATTTACAAGGAAACATAAACTTAAGAACTTGAGGACCATTCGACTGGATGGTACGGAGGTGAAACTATATGCATTATTCGATTTTCTGGCACTTCTCAACCATAATGCACTGTTGCGGCTTAGTCACTTCGACAAAAAGGAACACTTTAAATAATAATTAATTTAAAAACAAAACAATAAAATTAATTTTAATAAATTGCTAATAGAAGAAGTGCTAAAGTATAGATGTTTGTACGATTTGTCCACGAAGGAGTACAAAAATGTACAAATGAAAGATACAATTTGGGAACAAATTGGAAAAATGCAAATAAATTCAGGCTGTAAGTAAAATATATGAATTCATTATACTTATTATAGGGTAGTGTCCTCATAACCTCCGTTGAATAACGAATTTTTATTAATGTTGCATGTCGTTGAAAATATCTTACAAATTGCTATGTTTTTGCTGAACATTAAAATATAATTGGATTAACAGTTCAGGAGTTATAAACATTTACAAAGAGCAACAATTGTAGTCAGGGTCGGAACACTGCTGTTAGGATCGAAGCACTGTAGAAAATCAATAAAAAATTAAGAAATATGATTGAAATAACATGAAAATCAAAGAAAAAGGAAAAATTATACTTGAAAACCGGGAAAAGAGACCTGAAATCAAAATAAAAATCCATCTGTGTGAATTTTAAGGATAATTCGATTTTTTTTATACACACACGATACGATAAAATGTCACGAAAAACACGCACGAGTGAAAAAAATGTATTTCCAGAATCAAAATGCACCATTGCAACAAAATTTTCGGTGTTCCGACCCCGACCCCGACCCCGATTATATATACTGCTCCAACCCTGACAACACTCGTCATTTAGTTTCGCATCATTTACAGCATATTCGCGTGAAGCAAAACCATGAAATGCTACATATTTCCACTTCTTAAACCTTATCGAACAATTTAAGATAACTTACTTTGATGCTTGCATGTTATTTTTTAAATGAATACACTTTTTCTGGCACTGCTAAAAAGTTTTTTTACTCTTCTTTTAGCACGCGGTAGCTTTTCTTCTTTTAACACTTATATACACTTCACGCTCTGAACTCGAAATGGCAGTGAGATATAACAGAGAAAGAAGCGCTGTCCAGACCCTGACAGCGCCCCGACCATGACGACACTCTCCTACTAATTTAGGTGCACGTACTTACATACAAAAAGATTTCACTTCAAAAATAATTTTCTTGTGAATAGAAAATGGCAGTTGATTACCCGTCGACCCATCAACCGTCGCAGTTGTGGTTACTCGGACAGATTTGACGGCGGATACTGATCGACTATTCACTACCCGTCGACGTCATCGTCATCTAAAATCCAAAAATCCATATCTACACGTTTTATTGTAAAATGAAAAATATTATAGATATAAAAAGAATGTAATTGTGAAGGTTTAGTATCTTTAGAATCACTTATTCCTTTTTATTTCAAGTGTATAAATACGTATATTTGCTTATTAAATTCATGTACTTGTAGGTACGGAGTTTTGGGTTTCGTTAATAAACTCGTTATTTTTGGGTGAAGTTTAAAATTTTGCAGGAACATAACACTGTGCAACACAATTTCGGATCCAGCGTAATGACTATGATAGCAAAAAAGTACTTGACCTTGACAATATCGCAAAAATGGATGGTTTTAAGGCTTTGCAATGTTCTGAGAGCTTAGTTTATATTCTCACATCCGATTTCTATTCCAAATGCCAATTTTTGGGTTTTTGAAGATAAATTTACTATTTTGGCCAAAAGACTCAT
Source organism: Toxonevra muliebris (assembly GCA_963691655.1). Taxonomy (NCBI): domain Eukaryota; kingdom Metazoa; phylum Arthropoda; class Insecta; order Diptera; family Pallopteridae; genus Toxonevra; species Toxonevra muliebris. Next base: position 85,386,988 of record OY829326.1, read on the forward strand.
TTAAAGAAAAGATATGACTTTGCAGTGTTAAGCAAAAACTTTTCTTACACCTTTTGCTATAATAGATTCTCAGACGTAAACATCGAGAAATGCACGGTTATACCCTAAAAAAGCAGAAAACGCCAATTCATAAGCACCAAAAACCAACCAACTTTAACGGGCTGTACCGAACGCCCTACCAAGACTTTTAGCAAAATCCTATATAGGGTTTTTATTGCTAAGTACTTTTCAGCTATCATAGTCGTTACGCTGGATCCGAACATGAGCCCATATATTGTTGCAGTGTAATTAACCAAAAAGCCGATTTTGAAAATTTATGTAGTTACGGTTTTTTGGATTTTAAACGGGTGTCCACACGTGCAAGTAAACTGCTGCAAGTAGAGAATACAGCTGCAGTCGAAATAATAGTAGTGACAATAAAAAAGTTTCATATCACGCAAACAATATTTTTTAGATGAATAGGTATGAATGTTATGGCGAAATTCAAAGAACGGCTTGAAGTCTTCAGTATCTAACGCATAAAATCCTTTTATATTAAAAGTACTTAAAAAAATACAAAAAATAAAAAAAAAAACTCACAGACCATGATTTGGACGGTCAAAAAAAATAGTAGTGCTTGATATGGAAATAGGGATAGGAACACTATTTTTGCAAAAGCGTTAATATTTCTATGTACTAAGGAATCTCAAAGCTTATTAGTATGTTTATTTTTAGCTAAAATGTCAACACATTGCCGGGACTTATAGTCAACTAAGCCTCCTTATTTTCTGTATTTAAAAAAGAAAAATATGATAAAATTTATTAAATCTGTAGATACTCAAGACTTCAAGCTATTATTAATATTTAAATATTATATGAATATATAATAAATAACATTTTTGTGTAATATGAAAAAAAAATTTAAAGTTATTTTGAGTTAGCTTGAAGTGCCTTCTTTATAACGGTGTAACTTTTATCAACATTTTCTTAATGCACAGTTAGTTTTTCATTCATAAGTTTCAGAACTCGAGAGTACTGAGTACTTTTACGCGTTTCATATTTATAACTCAGGTACCATAAAATCTGAAAACAGGATAAAATAAAAAAACTGAGTTTATAACTGCGTTATATGTTTTATATATAGCCCAGTCATTATAAAAATGTTCATCATAATAATTCTTATCTGAAAATGTTCCACAATAATTGTTAGTGTGAGTATGATAGATGGAAAAACCACAAAAATCAGTTCTGGAGTTGCAGAGCAACCCCACCAAAACCCCCCCCCCCCCTCCCCCCCTTTGGTGAAAAACCCCCCCTTGCTATAAAAAGAAAGCTTGAGTGATTTCCTAAAAAAAGGTATCTAGTAATTTTTTCGTATATGTCATAGTTTTCGAGATATTCAATATTTAAGAAATTGTAAGTTTTGTACTGTGGATGCGCGCGCATCTATTTTTATTTGAATTTTTGCGCGCGAAGCCTAGAAGAAAAATTGAATTACTCGAAAACCAAAGAAGCTAGGAAGAAAGGGGATATAAAGTGCAACATTTTCTGTCAGAATGAAGAACTGCGACTATACCCAATCGATCTAGCATACTAGTATACTTCATGTTAAAGTTAGCAAGAGAAAAAATTTATTTTTCAGCAAAACATTACGAGAATTCACACCAGCACTGAGTCAACGTATTGGTTTAAAGTAGGCTAAATAGGTAGAGTAGTATTAAAGTACTCCGGATTGTCAAAAAAAGTCATAGACAAAATTGGAGAAAAATGTATTCCATATCCAGAGTCGCATTTTTTTAAAAGAGTAGTATGCATGAACGATTGGGATTTGCCAAACCTACTGACTTTAACTTTTGCGTTGTTACGCAAGGTAATTTTTGCGTCGGAACCCCATACAGCTTGAGGCAAATCCTCTTGTTTAGCACTGATGTGAAGTCAGTAGGCTTAAAATGTTGAGCACACAAGCAAGATGAGTCCTTAAATTCCGTGCAACATGTATAATTCCACTTTTGCCGTTCTACGTTATCTTTTAGAGGGCGAAACATGCTTACATGTTCAATGGCAAAGGTAGTCTTACACAATGATAACGTATTTCCCGGCATATTGTAATTATTTCACTTTTACACTTTTTCAAAATTTTTCACAATTTTTAAACTCGAACTCTGACAATCATTTTTTTGAGAACCATTTGATATTAAAATCAAGTGAATCTCAAAATTTTTTATTCATTTAAAGAGGAGAGAATTCGGCTTAGCATACTTGTTTATTTTACTTTGGGTTGAACAATATTGACTTACTAAACCGCCAGCTTGCTCACCAGACCTCAATCCCATTGGGACATTCTCGTGCGCCAGGTGTATGCCGAAAATCTTCATTTTGAAACAGTTAACCAACTGCGCGAAATAATAATTGAGGAATGGGAGAAAATTGTTGGTATAGGGTTGTAAAACCTGGTAGCATCGATGAAAAAGAGTTTTCGAGGTGATTAAAGCTCGGGGTGGACCAACAAATTATTTAAAAAAGGCAAATTTCTTATTTTTCTTGGAATTAAATAGTGGTAATAAAATTAATACAAAACGCACAAAGTACTGAGTTTTTCGAATTCCGAACCATTTTAATGAAAAACTAACAATGCATAAAAATAGTTTTTGACTTAAGTTATACCGTTTTAAAGAAGACATTTTATGCTAACTCAAACTACCTATACATTTTTTTCGATGCTATGGTGAGATATGTGTGAAACTTGTGTGGGTTATAAAAAACCCACCTTACTTGCAGTAGTGAGTGTATTAGTGAAAAAGTGTGAATGTATTGAGTTTTTCGCGCTTGCACTTGCTCGAGTGGACGCTGGCTTAGATGACGATACCATACCGATATTTACCAGTTCGCAAATGAGCTGTTGAAATTTGTATGAAAAAATATTTACCCAAACCGAATAAGTTTGCGCAACAATTTCGGTGTGCGTCATATATTTAATACTTCTATATTGCTCGTAACCTACCTGCTCAATTTATTTGAATTCCGAAATCAAAGGTAGAAAGTCCAGTGCAAATGTGAGTTGTGCGCATGCGCACGTTTTATATGTATTAGTATATGTGTGTATTTGAAAACTAAAGCATACAAACAATTGTCACATGACTTCAGTGGCGGATGCAGAATAAAAACTTGGGCCACTTTAAAAGATTATGAATTTTTTTAAAAGTTTTACATAAAGTATTTAATTTGAGTATTGATTTGTTGTATTTTCATAAGAGATGCAACGATGTATACGATAAGCAATATTGAAATGAAAGTTCTTATATGCGGTTTTGCAGCTGCTGGAAAGCATTGATGTATTCCATTTTAGTATTCAGCAACTTTCTTAAAAATACCTTTAATTATTGGTGCATTTTGCTTTCTTGGTAGTACTGACACTTTCACGAAAGGATCTTCTCTATTTAAATATTTGGTTGCAAGTCCAATATTTTATTTTCTTCGTAAGCTTCGAAATGAAAATGAGTGCAGCGAATCTTTACATTTCTTAGTTCCTGATTACATTGGTACTCGGTGTTCGACGAACACAAAACATTTTCTCCATTTGCTCGGTCGAGGTGGTTACATTCAGCTCGTTGCAGTTGCTTTTTGTCAAATTTTCCCCGGAATTTAATTTCGGGAATATTTAGAATAGGGCTGATTATCTTTAATTGTCTCAAATCAAAAAATTCACAGCAAAACCATATTTGGAATTTTTAGACATTTTTTTTCTTTCTTTCGACTTTTTTTTGACAAAAAATTCTCACCCGCTCCTGAGATTTCTTTTTAATTATATGTCATTTTTGAAAGATGAGGAATCGGTTGTCTCGCTCAGATAACTATATGTCTAGACTGTATAATTTGCGTATGGATATTCATTGTACTGACGATATAGAAGTATTACATATATGGTGTGCGTAAACTTATGCTCAGATAAAAACAACCCTGCAAAGCTCTCAGCTGTTATATTTTATGACACTATTGATTTAATTTTAATTAATGGGATCAAAGTACTCGAGTACATTTTTGGGACTTGTGAGGTGAATATGATTGTCAAAAATGTATATAACATAAGAGGTTATATGAATATTTAACAGATGATATAAACACAAGATCAAGGATAATTTATACCAAGTGAAGTTAACAGCAATTCATTCTTCTTTTTTCGTGGTCAACACCATAAGCTGTCAAAATTATTGTTACATTTTTTCTCCATTTTGATATTGGGTGCTTTTCCCGGTTTAATTATAAATCAGTGTTTGCGTTTTAGAAACGGCATGATGGATTACAAAAAATACTTTGTGCTATAGATAAAAATGCACAGAAGGGAACGCAAAAACACCTTTCTTGCACGAAACAAAACGTCAAATTTTAAAAACAGTGTCTGCGATATTTAATAAAATAAAAGTTGTCAAATCTTACAAGAAAATAAGATTACTCATCGCCATTTGCATTATTGAGAAATAGCAGAAGCTCCTACATCATCAGAAGTTGAACAGACACTTGCGTCATTAATCTGTGGAGAATGTAGTTAAAAATTAACAAATATACAATTAATATATTTTCAAATGCTTTTTAAACATTTTCCACTTTAAATAACATTTATTTTCCCGAAAATTCTTTAATTATTTATAAATTTAAAATTTTCAATATATTTTCACAAAAGCAAAACAGCTGATAAACACAAACATATGATTGTTTGACAATTTTACCATTTTTACCCTAAGAAAAAGTGCGGGCGGTTTCGTGCAAGAAGGGAACGCTTTTGGGCTGTTTTGGGTATATTCGTGCACCCGCGGTAAAGCGCGGGAACGGACGTAATATGATTACAAAAATGGCGTCCGCTTTGCTAATCAGAAGCACTCAGCGACGCGTTTCTAACACACTTTGAAAGCAGCTTTTCTGATTTTGCATCCGGGAAACGCACCCATTCACTTCATACCGCCATCAATCTTGATACTTTGTTGTAATCTTGCTACCACCTTATATATGATTTCACCATGCACAAGACGAGCGCAAACGAGATAAGCAGCGGAGAACAACAATAATAGCGTCGCTGCACAAAAGCACATTGTGCTCGATATTGATTTCTGCAAGAAGGCAGAGACATACGATCAATTATTTTATTGATCTTGGCCCGTATGCATAAAAAATAGTGGAAACTGCATTTGAGTGTTTACTAACAAGTAGTGAACGGTCGATAGTGGACACTTATTTTCATATGCATAAAAAGAAAAAACCAAACACTATTTTCAAATTTCGATTCAAGTGTTCACTACCAATTCGAAATTTGTGATTGTTTATTTAAAAAAAAAAAATAATAAAAAAAAATATATTGATTGTCAATAAATAAATAAATGTAAGTAATTTTTACAATTATTTGTGGTTCATAAGTATATATTAACAAAATAATTTTAATTAAAACGATAATGAATTTTGAAGAATTTCTACTGGAATTCCTGGATGAGGATGTAGATGTTATTCCACCAAACAAGAGGAATGAGGTTTCAACATCTTCGTCACCTTCTTTGCAACTTCCTGCACAAGATGCATCGGCACTGCCGTCGTTTGATGAAGAGTATAATGGAGGGAAAAACAACAGGGTAATGGATGCCCTGTTTGTTGAATACCTCCGTAAATATGCTCTCTAAATGCTCCCAAAGTAAAATTGGAAAAAAAGAAGGTTAGCTACAAAATAAGCCAAAAATTACTGGTTGAAAAGGGCATTGTATATAACGAGCAGCAAGTTGCAAAGAAGGTGCAAAACCTCAAGGCAAAATTGAAGGCAAAAGCAGATATAAACAACAGGAAACAAGAAAATTAATTTATCTACAACTGAGAAAGAGTTGGCTGAATTAATGAATGCCACTGATAATCCTGCCATCAATCCAATACAAGTGAAGGTCCTATCGCATGTTTTAAGATTAGTACATGAAATTTATTATTTTTGGTTTGTAGGGGGTATTGGTATTTGCGGATATAACGCCTCAAAATTATTGCCAAATGATGTTGAAGATGATGATGATTTAGATTTTATTTCACCGAACAAAAGACGCAAGTCTATTTTGTCGACATCTTCACCACCTCCTGCGCAAAGTACATCCAAACTGTCTTCATTTAATGCTAAACGAAAGGTGCCAATTAGTAATTCTAATAAATCTACTTCACAACATTTATATTATTTCTTTTATATTAACACTTAATTTGTTTAAAATAATCTCCTGTTTTTTATTTATAGATTTTTAACTGTTTAGAGACGAATGAAACAAATGGTTTGTCACTCGCAAATCTTCAAAGATTTGTCTTATTAACACAATTGAAGTTTTTTGAAAAACAACAAATTGTTGCAGATTTGCAAATCGAAAAGTTGAGAAAAGAACTAAAGGAGTAATAAATACTGTTAGAGTGGGATTGAGTTTGTTGTTGAGGTGTTTCGAACTAACTAATAAAAATGCTTTGAAAATTTTCAATTAAAAGTACTTATTATTAGATTTTAATTTGGTTCTTTGCCGAAATCAAAAAACGCGGGGTTTTCTTTTTCGATTGTAGTTTCAGCTTGATTTTATTATGATTATTCATCTAAATCTAGTCAGTAGACCGTTATCCTAGGCGAATTTACAAAGTATTAACAAAAAAAAGGTAAGAGGCATAAATAACAAAAAATGGTAAGTGAAACAGGTAATTAATTAAAGAGGCAAATATATATAAAGATAATGAATTAATTAATAACGATTCTTATCCTCTTCGCTGAAAAGTACACATACGTGTACTCACGTTTTTGTGTATTATTTAGTTTTTTAAACGTGATTATTTTCCTCGAGTTCTACATACTGTTGATTGATGGATACCAATATCCTCTCCCACGTCAACCTTGAATAAATATGTGAAATAGATGGAATAACTAACTTAAAACTCCCAGTTGATTAACATTAGCTCACTTGAAAACCAGGATCTCCAACATAACTTAGAAAAATTTGTATTTTATTTACGTTAGTCAATGCACCACCTCTCGTCTCGCAATTTTCTGGCAAAAAATATGATGCCGTCCATTCTACATTTTCCCGAGACAAGCGGTATAAACATCTATAATTATTATCCGATCCGGCTCTTCTTTCTTTATATGGTATGTCTTTCTTTTTTCGTTTATATTCATAAACATTGCCATTTTTTAATTTTTAGCAACAAAGAGTGTGCTATATATCACACTAGAAAATCAAATAGAGATCACTTTTTTTTTATAGTGATTACTACTTTTATACATATCACTTTTGAGCATGTAATGTTTGGAAATTGAAGTAGTGAAGTGAAGTAGAGAAAACTATATACCTAAACAAACAATAGTGATCACTGTTGAAAGTAGTTTACTTGTTTTATGCATACGGGCCCTTGCTTCTAATGAAATGGCAATCAATATAACGATACATTTTAAAAATATTTCGTTCATAGTTCTTTTTTCAATTACTTTTTTATTTAGTTAATATTATTTGCAATTTTCCGCCCTTGTTTGCCAGACGAACAAATTTTACACCACATTCTACCATAGTACTTTGCTACCGTTTGGCACCCACCCTAAATCGTTAAAAGGAGATTGTTCCAACAGTTTTATATACAATTTTTTCCACCGAACAGGGTTGTATATACAATTGCACAAGTTTACAAAGTCGAATTGGATTCATAGCTCAAACTTATCTGGTTTGTACAAAAAATGTTCGAATTTTGACAAACGATTTGCGAGCTCGCAGTTTGCCAGATGCCTGCACGAAACCTCAAAAGTAATGCGGTTGCAAGCTACTTTCGTTGATAAAATATATTACCTGCCTTGTTAAACTTAGTGGAAAACGTAAATATTGTTGTACGGTCCTCCATTAAACATAACATGTGTACATTACATAAGTCTACAATCTTGAGTAATTTCACAATTAAAATTAATGGGCATTCAATTTTACCTATGCAAATTTTCCGGTTTTCCCCAGCCTTTTTCAAAGAATCTTGTGATCAACATACGACGATAAACGCTATCCAATTTGCTTGGACCCATATTATAAGATGGAATAAATTTTGTTATATATCCTTGCAAAATATAAATTTCCCCGAATACAGAACAAAGCGAACGTAAATCATGAAAAAATATGGGAACGTAACAAACAAGGTGCTTCATTTCCCCAAATACATTTAAAAATATGCTAAAATACCCCCGACTAGTGATACATAAGTATAGAGTATGGTAGAAGTATTTAGAGGTAGATGCATTTTTTCAAAAAGTAGCCATTTTGAACTTTTGACAAGCAAGAGGAACTGTTTAGAGATGCATTTTTTGAAATGGGCGCAAAAGAGAGATTTAGTAGTAGATTATTAATACTGCTTCTATTACTTAGTACTAAATTATAAATTTTATTTGTAATAAAAAAAAAAAATGTTATTTGAAATTATTTTCTTTATAAGCAAACACCTTGAACATGTTAAGAGTTAAAAGGTAATATAAAAAGCCGGAACTAATTATCCCTATGTACATGCTGTACTATACAATTTATTTTCCATAAATTCTCCCTTAAAAATTGAACTATGAAAATACAACGCTGTTGCAAAAAGTAGAAAAGCACCAAAACAAATATTTTCCCAATTATCAAAGTTCCTTTTACTTGTCAAAATGCATCTACCTTCTTAATTCTTCCGCCATGGTATAGAGTATTTGAGTACTAGAACTCAATAACAGGGTGTAAAGCAATCATCGAATACATACTGCACGACTTCACTTTTAATAAATTTAACCGATTTTCATTAAACAAAACGGCATTGAAGCAGCCAAATTTTGGGGTTGCTCCGTTTCATTTTTGTTGCAACTTTTACATATAACTCCTCTCCGTTCGAGCTCCAATGTGAAGGCTCTGGCTAATAGCATCCGTTGTGTACGTGAGAGCGAAGTACACTACTGACAACAACTATGAAAAATATATGAATTCGTGACCCCAATACAACGGATACGTTGAAGTAACGCAAGAAGTTGTGCAACTTTCATCTTTGCCGAGAGTTGAGAGTGTTGCAGCCAGTGTGGCCAACTCAGCGCTTTTCCCGCTACATGTAGTGCTTTTTGAAAATAAAAACGTGGGGAAAAAGTGTTTTAGCGGCCAGCGGGTTTTTTAACGTATTTTTCAGTTTAAAAGACACTAAATGCACCGCTAAATAATCCATTTCCTGAATAATCTTAACAACATTCGTAACCGTAAGTCACTCAATTCAAAAAATTATTTACTTCATTTAAAAAATGGATTAAAACACGAAAATTCATTTTGTGAAAACTACAAAATACCAGATGTCATAAATGTTTAAATAAACAGCACTGGTGATTATAATGCTTCTGAATTCAGATTAAAGAGTGTGTTATGGCCAGAAGAAGCTAATAGTAATGAAGAGAATATTGACTTAGATTGTATAATTTAAAAATGCTGTGAAATAAAAACTTTAAAAATACATGTATTTATTTAATCTTCTTTTTAATACAGCAAAATCCCGAAAATTCGTAATCGTAAGAGACCATAACATGGGGCATAATGTTTGCTATAACCTCTGTAACCAAGAATCATAGCAAAGCCCATTTACGGCAATGACACTGGATGTATACAATCCACTAATTGACAGCCAGCATCCGTATTTTAAAAACTAAAATAAAGTGGAAACCGTATCTCCCACTTTACTTAAGTTTGCGAACATTATTGGGATATACAATCCCAGGGTTAACGAGGTTAAAATAAGAAAAATACGAATTAACGGAATTAAGGCACTTCTCGCTCATCTTGTCAACCACGAAAAACACAAAAAATTCCTTACAAAAAAGTGATTTTTTCGAATTATAGTTCCGTAGTACATATTTTGCTTTGCAGTAAGAATTATAAGAGGTTGTCAATTTCGATTTATAAGAGGTTATACAGACCTTGTACTGAAAAAAAAATACGAATTAGCGACGGAACCAAAATGTGTAGAATTTTGCCAATAAAACGATTTTTTCAAGGGACCTGCAGTTTGTTACGAATTATTGAGATTTTCGAATTAACGGGGTACGAATTGTTGCTATTCTACTATATTTAAAACAATTTGTGTTTTGATTTTGACTCGCACGCACTATATGAGGAAAGGTCATATAGTGTAAATAAATACACATACATAAATAATTCATATCAAAATTCTCTTGTTTCTTTTTTTTATTCCATGCAACAAAAATTTGGGAAAAGTTGATGAATCGACTTTGAATTTCTAATCAGTTCAAAAGTCGAAAATCTATCTTTCTTTCCAGTTGCACATCCCTACCCTGGGATTGTATATCCTAAGTGTTCGAAAACTTAAGTAAAACGGGAAATACGGTTTCCATTTTATTCTAGTTTTTTTTTTTTTTAATGCGAATGCTGGCTGTCAATGAGTGGATTGTATACATGCACTGTCATAGACGCTTTGCTATAATTCCTGGTGATAGCAGACATTATGCCCCATTGGAAAACTGTAAGTATTAAGAGTCCTTGGCATATTATATTTAATTTTTTTTTTAATATTTTCATAAAATATGAAGAAACTAAACCAGATTTTGAGTTAAAACTCGGGGTGAAAGTGTTAAATTGAAATCTAGTTAAATCGAAAACCTCTATATTCGTAAAAAATTGCTGATCCCTTGCGATTACGAATTATCGGGATTCTGCTGCATTAAAAAGAAAATTTATTAAATACATGTATTTTTAAAGATTTTAATTCACAGCATTTTTAAATTATGCAATCACAAGAAAAACTAAAATAAGAAAATGGAAAAAGAGTATTGTATGCACTTTGATCACAAAAAAATATACAGAGTAATAATTTATAACTATCATATGTTGATGTCGAAATCTATATTCTCTTCATTACTATCAGCTTCTTGTGGCCATAATATACTCTTTAGTCTGAGTTTAGAAGCATTATAAACATTACGTTATTAGGTACTTTGTAGTTTTTACAAAATGAATTTTCGTGTTTTATCCATTTTTTTATATGAAGTAAAGAATTTTGTGAATTGAGTGAATAAGTTCATTACTCATTGCTTTTTTTTAATGTGTCATTTATATTTACAATTTTTGTTTTGATTGTTTTTTCTTATTTGTAATCAAATATCCTGTAAAAATTAATGGTAGTGCAATTAATAAGATTATTATATCTTGTTGTACTAGGAAATAAAATGAATAAATAAATATGATTTTTTTCAAGTGTAGTGTTTTTTTGAGTAATGCATCTCTGATTTTATATTGTATAACGAGTAACTAGTTTCAAAAGTAATCTGGTTATTTTACGAAACATTTAATTGCAATATTGTTTTACGATTCTGCAATGAAATATTTTGTTTAGATTTAGCGTAATTTGGTTAATTCCATTTATAAGTAATAAATATCGTCAGATTGTGTAATTGTTCAAAGTGGTTATTTTGTTAGTATATTGTTGCATACTTCAGGTAATTGAATTTTTGTTTAAGCGTACGTATATCAATTTTTTTTTATAAAATACTGATGTATGTTTTTTTAGATTGAAATGCCCAGATGTAAAATTGCTAATACAAAACTAAATGAGTCATTAATTTTTACTTGTGTACATATGTGCGTATGGTTTCCGACTAAAACACCATTATATATAGTTACATAGATATGTACATGGGTAGTTGTTTCCAAAAATAGTCGTATCCATATTTTTTTTGTAATGCGTTAATTACTGAAAACTTAATTGCAGTAAAGAAATATAGTTTTAAGAAACTAGCAATTAGACATTGAGTTTATGATCTCCCTTTTTTTTTTGTTCACATAGTCAAGGAAAGGCGGTGACGTTTTTTTTAAAAATAAAATTTAATAGGGCAAAATAATTTGTTGTTTAGAAATCAGAATATTAATGAATCGTTGGATTCAAATATGTTATCCGCATTGATCTGGTATGGTGTCAACAATTTAATCTACCAAAAAAAATATATCAATCGAAAACCTTTTGCTAGGTAAAGTCGATTCATTTTTCAGATAGGAATTTTTAACGACGAAAAATATGTTTAAAAGAATCGAATGCCTCTATGTCAAAAATTAAAAAAATGTCGGATGAGCTGTTCATGATAAGTAAGGTAGTATATATTCAGGAGGAGGCAATGAAGCCGTCAACTATAAGCAAACGACTTGGGGGCATGATGAAAATAATACGAAGCGCAGAAGGTTTCAACGCTAGCTCTCAGAGTAATTCCTATTGTATCTGATGCTGGTTGACAGTCTCGTGCACCCATCATTAGGCAGGAAATTTAGTATGATGTATTCTGACAGCTACAAAATATCAATTGGGTACCGGCTCTGATTGGTACCTGGATGATGAGAACTTGTGCTTCTTTGCTAGAAGAGAAATGATAACAGTCTTCAAGAAGAGATTTTTGTAGCTTATAAGATAATCGAAAATGGTTTGGTTGGTGAGAAAAATGGTTAGAAGTTTTCAGTGACAGTCAGGCTGCACTAAACGCCCTAGAAAAAGGCGCCAATTTTTCGAGGATCGGAAGCGAATGTAAGACAAAACTTAATAACGTCGCGGGCACTTTGATTTGCGTGGTAACGAAAAGGGCGAATTGGCCAATCGTGGCTTTGCGGCAAATCTAACGGGTCCGGAACCATTAGCGGCAGTTTGGCAAGAGCATTGATCATGAACATACCAGCGTAAGCATGGAAGCCATGTGCAGAACTGTCGTGCTCACTAGCGCAACCATGTCAGATTTTTTTTGTAACAAAAAGGAAAAGTGGAGTTGAAATTTTAACGTTATGAAAGAACCTAAAAGGAGAACAGCAGACTTTATTCTCCATCTGGGAAGAAAGTATTTATTTATTCAGTTAGTCTAAGAATGAGGTCAGACAAATACACTAGAATCGCGAATTTCCGGATCAATTAAAATCGGGGGTTTCCCGGATAATCGAAAAATCTGAATAATCGATTTCATAGTCAAATCAAAGAACACGTCATTTGGACAATAATATACTTAAGAAAAAATACGTGCAACAAAGATGTATGGAAATACAATGTAATTTATATTTTTGGCTGGAAATAACTTGTTATTTACCTGAATAGGTTGGTTTGGCCTTTGAAAATGACGTTACAAATTTAATATTTTGTGAACTATGAAAAAGGCATCGTTATGCAGGGTTATGAGTCCTGATAATCGTATGTCCGGATAATCGGTGTCCGGCTAATCGGGATTCTACTGTAATATATACAATGAGAACTTAATAACTAAGTTCAGTTTATGTATGTGTACAAAATTTACTTAAAATTAAAACAATTTAAGTGAACCAAACCAACGTGCATAATTGCGACTACAGCAAAATGACAACCTGTAATCCGACAGTCCTATTTTATAAAAGTAGCAAAAACCAAACTCAAAGGAAATAGAACTTATTGAAAATTCTACACAAAAAATTGCCGGTTCATGCATTTCATAATCAGTTCTATAAAAGGAGAGCGCAAGCAACTGACAACGTCGGAGATTTATTCGAGGCACTGAAAAATTTAGTGAAGCGAAAAGCGGAGGGCAATGTATACTTCCACTAATAATATCGGGAGTAAAAATTGCACAAACGATAGTATGCCGCTGAAGAAGTAAGTTCATGCATAAGCATCTATTTCGAATAAGAAAAGAGGGCGGGCCATCACAACTGAACAGCTTTCGTAAAGCAAAATTATTAAACCTGCTTTGAACTCCCTCAAGTCTTTTGATGTTAATAATATAAAAAAAGGATTCCAAACTACACTACAATACGCTAGAATGGATCTAACAAACGAAGTAAAAATTATTTTTTTAAGGCATAAGGATCGTTGAAGTCCCTTGTATTTCGCTTTATGAACCCTAGAGTTTTGTTGCATTTGGATACGATCATGTTAATATGTCCATTAAAGGAGGCGGTATATTTAGAGATTCTGCTAACTTCAATAAGGGCTGCACCGAATAAAATTGTTCAATACATGTCTTTCCATACTGTGCTATTGAAAGATTCAAATTCAAAAACTTTTATTTTATAAACTCTGAATTAAATGTCAGAAAATATGTGTCGCTTATATTCAATAAAAATTTAACGCAAAAATGGTAAGCGAACTGGAAGTGCGAGAAAATATTAAAAATTTTCAAAAGAAGCCTCAGTTGTCTTTAAAAAGGAAATGCCAAAGAGGTATTGTGTATATTGTTAGGAAGAAAGGTTCTGGTTGTGACCATTCTGAAGAAAAATATAAGCATATCAGGAAGGAAATTGGCAAGGAAGGCTGATTGCTCAGAAACTTTCGTGTTCAGAAAATTTATACAGCAGGTTCTCGAGCAAATGTCGCGTTCAAATTCAAAGCTAAAAAGATGACAAAATTCCTAAAAAAAATTCCTTGTTTGGCAGGCAATTTGCAGTTGTGGAGAAAGCAGCAGCTCATTCATGGCATCGGGCACAATCCACGGGGAAACATATGTGAAGGAATGCTTACCATAGAGGTTGGTTCAATTTTTAAGCAAAAATGAAGCATCCACTTTTTTTGGCATGGCCTCGCTTCATGTCACTACGGCTAAGCGGCATTATAGTCCAAGAGCCCGTGACAGAAAAAATATCTGACTTTTTAAAGGCTAGTTTTGTAATATTTTGTTATACTTGTTTTGGTTAGAACAGGTGGCACATGTCGAAAATACGAGGTAAGTGCAATGGTTTTCTAAAGGCTGAAACTTTATATAACAGGTTATGCATTCAATACAAAGCATAATTCCGGTAGTCAGCCAGAATTTCGTTAGAACGGAACTCGTCAGTGAGGCTCCAAGTTTGGATGAAAAAAAAAATTTTCCCAACAGGTTTCTAAAAGCTGAAAAAAAATTTTTATGTAGTTTAGCAATAGTAAAACATGAAAAAGTTAGTCAGTCAACTATTTGATAAAACAACGCTCGTCAGTCATGGCATGTTATAGTATAAAAATTACAAGCGTGAGATGTAAGGCGCTTGCTTTACTTTTCGTTGTTATCTACCCTGGTCTTTTTAAATATAAAATTATCAGTTCTGTATATACATGAGTCGTCTAGTTTCAAATCCAGGCATGTCACTAAAATAAATGTCTACAAAAATTAAAAAACAAGTGAATAGAAATAAAAAGAATTTTCGGCAAAAAAGTAACTTACATTTTTGGGTTTGAAGATAGACAACATATAATCCTTATATAAGTAACTATTTATAAAGTAAAGATAGTTAGAGTTGGGAAAAACAATTTTTAAAAATTTATAATATTTTATTATGTAAGAGATTTCATTAAGACAAAAGAAAAAAACTGACGATATACCACCTTGATCAAAAAGTTCCCGGAATAACCACCGTGTGGTGCTCCCATCGTTCCGATTTGAGTTCTGTCTTAGCGTCATAGCTTGACATTTGCAAAAGTTATGTAGCCAAGAGTACATCTATCTCTGTGTGTGTTGGCGATTTTTTACAATTTTAGAAATGGATTTAAATTTGCTACAACGAACTTGTATTAAATTTTGCGTAAAAACGGATTTAATGGTGCGCGAACGTTGGAAATGTTGGAAAAGTGTTTCGGCAACGATTCTCTAAAGAAAACGGTCGTTTACCAGTGGCACGAGTGGTTCAAAAGTGGTCGTGAGTCAATCGAAGATGATGAACGCAGTGGAAGATTATCGACATCGAAGACATTGATAAAGTAAAAGAAATTTTGGTCAATAACCGCAAATTAACCATCAGAGAGATAGCGGAGGACTTGAACATTGCCAATGGATCCATTTTGGTTAATGATTTGGGTGTCCGTCGTGTAGCACCAAAGTTGGTGTCAAAAGACCTCAATTTCATGCAAAAAAGAGACCGTGTTGATGTCGTAAAAGACATGATTTGCGAGGCTGAATCCGATCCCACATTCATTAAAAGGATCATTACTGGACACGAGACGTGGGTTTATTATCAGGTAAGCGAATGTCGTTTACCAATTGAGCCGAGACCAAAAAAGCCACGTCGTTTTCAGTCAAAAAAGAAGGCAATGCTCATGGTTTTCATGGATTACAACGGTGTAGAATGTCATGAATTTTTGCCAGAAATCCAGCCAGTAAACAAAGAGTATTATTTGGGCGCTAAGAGACGTTTGCGTGAAGCAATTCGCCGAAAGAGACCAGAATTGTGGACAGAAAACTCGTGGATTTTGCACCATGATAACGGACCGTCGCACAGTGCCATCATTATTCGTAATTTTTTGACGAAAAACGTTACTATCCGAGCTTTCTGAATCGTCATCTAAAAAAGTAAATGTGCAAGAAATAAATATATATTGTAAAATATATCCCCAGAGTATTTTAATTGTACCTGAATTTGTAGGGAGAGGTTGAAGTAGAACGTCTTTGATTAAGTCTGGTAACTGGTTTCCTTTAAACCATAACCCATAATCAAGTGGGGAAAGATTGGTTGGTATTTTTATGTGATCATTTGGCCAAATCTGTGTAATATACGACGCTCGAAGAAATTGTGTTCAGTAATTCAGATTTGCATGGTGGCAAACTGGATGCGTCTACGTTTTTAATTTTAATTTAAAAGTTATTATTGGTGTATTTATATGTTTTAGTAAATATTTGTAGTCGTGCTTCGTTTACTGTTTTCAATTTTTTTAAGCCGTACAATTGGCAAACTTCATTGCAGAGGTTCCAGGGGTCTTTTTTTTCCTTTTTGTAAAACGCTAAATTGAAATCGCTCCCAGTGAACGCGTGAAGTCCAGGAAGAGCATTGCAAACGGAATTTCCAAATTCTTTGTATAATTTTGTAATGTCGATAATTCTTTGATGATTTCCAACACCAGCCTCGATCCATATATTTGATGCACTTTAAAGGTTTTCCATGTTTCCTAGCATGATAACTAGGATATCAGTATAGGAACATCTAATTATAATATTTGAATCGCAAACGATGTTAGACATGTGCAGTGCATGTTCACTATCCTTAATTGAAGGCGTGAAGTATTGATCGATGATCAATACTTCACGAAGATCGTGGCGTAGACACGAAGCGATCCATTCTCGCACACTTTGCTGCGGAATATATTTCAGAAATTTTACTATACTTTTGTGAACCAATGTCTCTTTTAGTATTTGTGGTGGAACGGAGACAACCACGTACAAACGTTCTCATTAATTCCGTCGGATGTGAACTACAAAGTGTTGTAATACAAAAAAAATTGAGAAATTTAGGCCTATAAACACATTGAAAACCCTAGAAAAATATAAGAAAAGGTAGTTAAACTACAATTAGAAGGATATATGGAACGCAACTATTAATTTATGAAATATCAATCTGGGTTCAGGAAAAAGCACTCTTGTGAAACAGCTGTAAATTATGTTGTCAGTGAATGGAAGAGTGGAAAGAAAAAAATAATGGCAATATTCCTAGATTTTAAGCGAGTATTTGAGACCATTGTATAAAAGGTCCAATTAAATTGGTTTAAAACATATTTAACTCAAAGAACATAGAGAACAAAAGTTAAAAATAGCATCGCCGACTTTTTAAAAGGGTCAATATTAGGTGGTCTACTATTTATTATATACATAAATGCCATAATTAATGTTATACGAAACAGTAAAACGATTCTGTACTTGGATGATACATTAATATACACCGACGGAGAAAATGCGGGAGAATGCAAAGCAAAACTGATGGAAGATATTGACAAAATAAATATATGTTTGAAAATTAATAAGCTAACATTAAATGAACAAAAATGGAAAATAATGGATATAAATATGAACAGTGAAGAAAGTTTCGACGGTGAAGCGGTGAACTAATAGAAAAAGTTGACAATATTAAATACCTGGGTGTAATTATTGACAAGGACCTCAAATTAAATGCACATATCGAATATATATCCAAAAAGATTGGAAAAAAATTGGCTTCAAAAGAATTCGCGAAAAGATGTCTATAATTGACGCGGTGAAAATATACAATGTTATGATTAAACCACACTTTGAATACTGCTCAATAATGATATACTCATGCAGCAACAATGCCCAAATTGAAAGACTACAAAAACTGCAAAAGAAAGCGATGAGAAGTATATTAAAATGTGATATATATATACATCCATACATTAAATGTTGGACGCACTGAAATGGTTAAACATCCGTCAAGGATTAGAACTCAACACACTAATATCAGTATACCAAGCATGACATGGAAGAGTACCAAAATATATTGCAGAGAAAATCATGTACATTGGAGAACTAAGAATGAACTAAGAAATGCAAAAGATTTTAGATTACAACGGCACAATACATCTGCGGAGTACAATATTTTTTTTTTTTAAATGGGTTAAGACTATAATGCGCTAACCGATGATATTAAGTGTGAACAAAATTTCAAGATATGTGAACAAAGTGTATAGATTTGATAAGAATTTCTGTAAAATAATCTAGAAATAAATCATTATATTATTTTGTATTAAATGTACCTAAATATGTCAATTTTGACCCAATGTTTAACGTATGCCATGAATGACGAGCGTTGTTCTATCAAATAGTTGACTAACTAACTTTTTCATGTTTTATTACACGGTGCGACAGTAAAAAATACCTGGAAAGTGATACTATTTTTCTTGTAGGTCTTGTCGAGTAAAACAAGAGTCTGTATGTGAAATTTTCCGAACACCCCCAAAATCTTGATTTACCGTTAAAAAACCGGTTTTGCGTACCTTTGCGCACTTATAAGCCTGTAACTTAGTTGATTATCAACAGATTTTCAGTTTCTTACCGGTTTTAGAAAAAAGAAACGTATTATTAGGTGGTCTACTATTTATTATATACATAAATGTCATAATTAATGTTATACGAAACAGTAAAACGATTCTGTACTTGGATGATACATTAATATACACCGACGGAGAAAATGCGGGAGAATGCAAAGCAAAACTGATGGAAGATATTGACAAAATAAAAATATGTTTGAAAATTAATAAGCTAACATTAAATGAACAAAAATGGAAAATAATGGATATAAATATGAACAGTGAAGAAAGTTTCGACGGTGAAGCGGTGAACTAATAGAAAAAGTTGACAATGTTAAATACCTGGGTGTAATTATTGACAAGGACCTCAAGTTAAATGCACATATCGAATATATATCCAAAAAGATTGGAAAAAAATTGGCTTCAAAAGAATTCGCAAAAAGATATCTATAATTGACGCGGTGAAAATATACAATGTTATGATTAAACCACACTTTGAATACTGCTCAACAATGACCAGTAATAAACTGGAAATCTGTTGCTAATCAACTAAGTTACAGGTTCATAAGTGTGCAAAGGTACGCAAAACCGGTTTTTTAACGGTAAATCAAGATTTTGGGAGTGTTTGGAAAATTTCAAATACAGACTCTTGTTTTACTCGACAAGACCTACAAGAAAAATTGTATCACTTCCCAGGTATTTCTACTTCACCATATTTTATAACGCTGTGTTATTGTTAAAATACTTAAAAAATTTTAGAAAAACCGTTGCGAAAATTTTTTTTTTCATAGAAACTTGGAGTCTGACTGAAGGGCCCCGTTCTAACGAAAATCTGACTGACTACCGGCATTATGCTTTTTATTGAATACATAGCCTGTATATAAAGTTTCAGCCTTTAGAAAACCGTTGCATTTATCTCGTATTTTCGACATATTTGAAAGCTCACCTGTGCCGCCTGTTCTAACCAAAACTTGACTGACCAGAGTATGTTCATGTATTTCACAAGTATAACAAAATATTACAAAACTAGCCTTTAGAAAGTCAGAGAGTTTTTTTGTCACGGGATCCCCGTCTATTAGAGTGGTTCCAACGGAATTAATCGATTTTAGTGCTTGAGAAGTCAATCCCACAAACTGTCCAGAATTAAAGCCGTTTGAGAGATACTGAGTTTTAGTAAAAAGGGAGATGAAGTTAACAAATTAAGTTGCCCAAAGACCTTCAAGACTTTAAAAGAAAGTGGTCTTCAACAGCTGTGAGGACACTACCATAAAAACTTTAATGGACGGGGCTCCTGAAAAATTAAAACTTTTTATTAAAAAAAAGATAATTCTTGGTTTCTTATTTTTTTAAAACTAAAAATAATTTACAAAATAAAATACTAAGTCTATAAACATCGGACTACTGGTTCAAAAGATTTCATAATCTTTGTAGCGGCCAATTTCATTCGGCACAGTCCTTGTTACCAATAGAGTGAGCAATCTTTTTAATAAAAGTAATGTAACTGCTATTCTGAGTATTCTGATTGTAAGGTAGAAAGAGAGTATTAGTATCAGTGACGGTATATACACCTGCCACACCTGTCACGCACATCTTACCATTTCTTTTTTGCAATATTTTTCCAATTTTTCAGCTTATGTTGGGACCACATTCATAATTTTTAAACGTGTATATAATAGACAAACACGGTATTTAAAAAAAAAATTTTATTGATTTCAAATGAGTATTTTTCGTCCTTTCCATATAAAATGAAAAAAAGGGATAATATTGATTTTCATATATTTATTTCGTTTTCCAAAATTTTTAACAATTTAAAAAAAATTGTGTTTTGTTTTCTTGAACATTCTAATTTTAAATTTAATAAGATGTATGCTAGGTTTTGGAGGCTATAACAGTTTCGATTCGACCAGGCATTGACTCAACCAGATTTTGTAAAACACTGTTTAAAATTTCCTTTTCCCAAACTTTTTCCAAAATTATTCGTAGGTACAGTTTAGTCTGCGGCTTATGCTGAGCCACTTAACGTTTCATCACGTGCCATAAATGATCGATTGGATTCAAATCTGGAGAGTTTCCAGGCCAATCCATATGTTGAATACCATATGCCTGGGCTCTCACCACGTAACTTCTAGACGATTGTCGTCAGAACAATAATCATTAAGGGGATCGTCTAATGTGTTTAAAGCTTTTTTTTTCTTATATTTCACTAGCTCCTAGGCTGTTTAATATATTTGTAGTAAAAATATTTTTCTTAATGAAATGAAGTTGTAGCTTTTATTATAACCTTAATGATATAAACTCTTTGTTCAGGATAATGAAATAAATAATTACTTTTATAAAACCTATTATTAACTTTTACCCTTTTGTGTATTATTTAAGATCAATGCCTATATACATAGTTAATAATCGTTACTAGCTCTTAGAGCTACAGAATGTATGTTAATTATTATTAACTAAGTGGACCCTATGTACCTATCTTTTAAATGAATTGCATTTTATATAATGTATTCTTGCTAATATTAATAAAAAACTGAACTGTATTTAAAATTTCTGAAACGAAACCCGTATCAACAAAATTTGGACTAGGGCTGCCATGATTCCAGCTGTTTTGCCAGTCTTAAATCAAAATTGAAACAGAGTACCAGAACGAAGTCAAAATATTAAAAATTCAGTTTTTGGCACAGTTTTGAAAATAAATGCTTGATATCGCTCATATTAAGTTTTTTATAATCATAATTTCGTATAATTTTGTATGAAAAATGAGAGGATACGACAGCAAATAAGACATCTTGTGAATTGGCCAAATAAATCTTTATTTTTTGGCTTAAACTCTCAAGGCCGTCTCAGGGCAGCCTTTCGCTTTTCTCACTAACTGCTAAACTCAAAAACTAATCAAAAAATGGACTCCATATTCATTTTTTTTTCATCAGTGTTAACTGTTTTTTTTTTTAATATTTCAATCTTGCGGGAGTCGCGTCTCAGGAAATTGGGGATACAAAATTCAAATAAATGTGCAGCGTCATTTGGGCTGTGGATCAGAACCAAATCTGAGTTGCGCCAGGTATAACATAGAAATTTATTTATAAAAAGAAATTTGAGACAATTTCAGTTTCAATTTTCTTTCGTTATTTGTACTATTTGGATATTGATTTGAAAATTATGAGTTTGTATTCATCATACGCCCACCACTGTATTTGAAGTATTATTTGAACTTAAATGCAAGTACGGTAAACAGTTTCAAGGGATGTTAATGACGTCATTGCGCGCATGTGTATTTTTTTGTATGACTGCGGTACATTGATTTTTATTCTTACAGTTTATAATGTCTATACTTCATCGTTGGTGAGAATTTGCCAAATAAGAAATTCTTCGTAATTTTCATTCAAAATGATAGCTTCTAAGGCAATAAAGAATTATAGAATGTAAGTATGTTATTGTTATCATTGTTGTATTACCATGAAAATAAGATGTATTAAGGTTAATATTATTTCAATTGATGCATTGATATGAAATTGAAAGAAATATATATATACACATATAAATCTTTAATGTTTTATTTTTTTTAGACGGAAAATTGAAAATATTGGCAAAATGACTCAAATGACCCAAGACGAAATTATAAGTAATACAAAAACTGTTCTTCAAGGATTGGAAGCATTGCGGGTAGAACATGTTTCGCTTATAACAGGTATGGGAGAATCTCATAGAGACAATGAAAAATCTGATATTGTGAGAAAAAACATCGAACACATTGAGCTGGGCTTGAGTGAGGCCCAGGTTATGATGGCCTTAGCTTCCCACCTCCAGAATATTGAGGCCGAGAAGCAGAAACTTAAAACGCAAGTTCGTCGTCTGCATCAAGAAAATGCATGGTTACGAGATGAACTTGCAAATACTCAACAAAAATTCCAAGCTTCAGAGCAGTTGGTGGCGCAATTGGAAGAAGAAAAAAAACATTTGGAATTTATGGCGTCTGTTAAAAAGTATGATGATAACCAAGACCAAGAAGATTCATGTGAAAAATCTCGTTCAGATCCTGTTGTTGAACTCTTTCCCGATGAAGAAAATGAAGAAAGGACCAATATGTCACCAACACCACCAAGTCAGTTTGCAAATCAAACATCAGGTTATGAAATTCCAGCACGTTTACGTACTTTGCACAACTTGGTTATTCAGTATGCATCACAAGGAAGGTACGAACAATTGTTATTTGCATTGCACTAAGAATCACTGTAATATACTTGGTAAAAATTAGCCCTAATTCCTTTTTAATGGCTCAGACTCGTTGTAGCGCACGCAGTAGTGCACTGGGATAGCTCCATACATATTTTTTGAAACAAAAAATGCAGAGTTGTACGGCTTAAAAAAAAAATAAAACTGGGCAAGGTCAGTGAATTTTAACGCCTACCTCCCACATGCATATCAAAAATGCCAAAAATCAGTGAAATTTTGCTCATGAAGTACAGTTGCTCAACAGTACAAGCTAGTATAACAAGCATGGTTGGTTAATTATTTCGCCTACATTGTTTTAATTTTTAAAATCTGCAATAAAAATAGTAAATTCAGAGATGTTAATTCCCTTTTCCACACAGCAAGTTTTCCTGTCGCCAAGTCGAGTTTGTAGGCAAGAGAGGGAAAACGAGGGGGGACGAGTACAGACTTGCTCGTACCGGCAAATTTTCTTTTGTGCAGTTCGTTCTTTGATATTTCTCTTTAATCTTATTTGTCGCGCATTGATTTTGGTTTCTTATTGGAAAAAATAAATAGTTTTGATTTAAAATTTCCCTTTTCTTCGATTAATTAATTTATTTTTATTCAATACGTTGATTTCACTTTTATTTATTTTTATTTAATAAAATGTTTTTCACAGCAAAATTGCCCAAGGAATCTTGCTCTGTGGGAAAGCAAGTAGCAGGTCCAAAAGAGAATTGAAAACCTGCCGACAAGAAAACTTTTGTGGAAAAGGGGACTAAGTACGAAATTTGGTTGTAGGTACTTGGTAATGACTATATCGCTATCTTAATTTGCTAAAGCCCTAACACGTATTTTTCAAATTTTACAGTAGAAACAAAAAACATTTTGATATTTAGAGTACTGTTTCCAGAATTTGTAATTTAAATTTAAAGAACAGAAAGCAAGTTTTTGGGGTATGTCTCCAAAATTTTCCGTACAGATGAAATGGGGCACGCTTTATCATAATTCGGGTTCGTTCCGGTTACAGTTTTGAAGGAAAGTGAATAAAATAACTTTGACAATCAAACATGAAATAAATTACTAAATGCCTAGTCACATTTTATGGTTTGCATACATTGTTTCACAACATTGAAATTAAAAAAAAAACACATCTGAATAAATATACCAAATTAATGGCCATTTCATTATATTTGCTTAATCTTTACTGCAGAAGGGAGCTCAAACCAATATTTAAAAAAGAATGTGGCCTACAAAGTTTATAAACGCAATTTTTCTTGTTAACAAAAACAAAGCAACAAAATCGTCTATTATCAAGTTACTTAACTTTCATCTTTTCGAAGTCCTCTGCAAAATGTGGTATTATTCTCAAGCTGTTCGTCGTTGTGTACTCCTAAAGCATTTTCCTGAATTATAAAAATATGATAAGTCCCATAAATTTGTATATTCTTATTATTTTGCAAAAAAATGATGAGCCACAGCCACTAAAAAACATCATATCTTACTGCTTTCTGAAATTACTTCCTCATTCGTGGCTATTATTGATATTTTCCCAAAAATCGTAACTTTTACTATTATTTGCTTCAGAATTCATCTTTTTGATCACAGACGTAGGTAATTGATGTGGCTTATAGAGTTTTTGGTTAAAATAATTGCATTTTATTATTATTATTTGAAGGAAGGACGACTCGAAAGTCAGGCTGCGTGGCAATTTTTTCTCAGCTTAGTGATTTTGCCATTACCAACCAAGGTTAGTACTTATACACTTTCTTATAATTCTCATCCACTTTATATCGATAGTGAATATAAGAAATTTATGAGAATTAACCACAGACCAAGACGGGAATTGAACCCGCAACCTTCTGGGTGAAAGTAGTGCACTGAGATCGTTCTTTGCAAAGAATAAAGAATGGTCTATTAATGATTGGCTAAAGGCGACTTGGTCAGACGAAACGAAAATAAATCGCTTAGGGTCAAACGAAAAGTGTTGCACTTGGGTTGATAGGCAAATTAAAGTACAACGCGGTAATATAAAGAAACTATGAAGTTTGGAGGCGATTCTCTAAGGGCTTGGTGCTGTTTCTTTGGAAACCAGGTTGGAGTTTTGCAGCGTATTAATGGTTAAATGAAGGCATTTGCTTACATTATCATTTAGAAGACTTCAAACATGCTGTCGCTGCCACCAAAAAGTGGATTATTGGTAACGGGAATAACTGATGGACTCGACGTCACAATCGCCTGACATAAGTCTTACATAAAATTTGTGGGGGCCACACTAAATACTAAAGATGATTTAAATCGATTTCCCATGTGCGCGTCAAAACTGTTCACACCACTTTTTCTTAACTTTTTTGTATTCTTAATGAATTTTTTATGAAAATGAAGAAATTTTTGTTGATTTTTTATGCTGGTAGTTTTCAATATCAAAACCTTGTACTTTGTTTTTAACATAATTTTGTTTAATACTCAACAAATTTATGAATATTATATTTTATGAATTTTTGTGAACACTTTTGTCCGCTACTGTATCTATGATTCACAAAAATATAAATAAAAAACAGACTGGGGGGTAGTTAACTACTTTTTTTTTCAACTATCACTTAGTTGTAGTTGAAATAATTTCAACTACATTCCAACTATTTCAGTTGTAGTTGAAATAATTTCAACTACATTTCAACTAATTTAGGTGTAGTTGAAAAATTTCAACTATCACTAAAATAGTTGATATATAGTTGAAATTATTTCAACTGCTACTGAAATAGTTGGAATGTAGTTGAGATTTTTTCACAGTGTCTTCTCCAGCAGTCTCGTTTTGACTTCCTAATTTCTGAATTGTACTCCGTCAGTGCAACCCTATATTCATTCCACTGCTTTGTACGTTTTGATTTATTGAATAACTTCCTGACATGCTTGCGCATGTCTGACAGCTAATTGTTCCACCAGGGTACCTTGCGTACCACTTTGGTTGAAGGAACGAAATTGCTGTCTTGATAGGAAGAAATTAGCACATTATTGAGCTGAGTTACTGCCTCTTCCAGTTCATCAACTGAGCTGATGGAGGTAGCAATGGATTTGATCTTTGTGCCCACGATGGCTTGGAACAGACTCCAATTAGTCCTTCTTGGATTAATTGCATTAGCAAGGAGTTCAGAACGTCCTGGAATGTCAAAAACTATGTGTTGATGATCAGACAGGGACGCTTCATCTGAGACTCTCCAATTCACAATAGAATCGGATAATATCCTGCTGGCTAGGGTGAGGTCCAACCCCTCCTCCCTGGCTGCTGTAATGAAAGTAGGCTTGCATCCCCTATTTACAATATCTACACTACTAGATACTAAGTAATTTAGAAGACACTCACCTCGTTCGTTGATGTTGCTACTACCCCAGATGGTATGATGGGCATTAGCATCACAGCCGACAACAAATTGGCGATTGGACTGTTGACAGTCACTAATTAACTCCTGGACTTCGATTGGTGGGATTTGTTGCGAGTCCCCAGCAAAGTAAGCAGTCGCCAGCACGACCTCCTGTACTCCGTTTGCAGTGGGAACCTCCACCAGTATTGCTACGAGATCTCTGGAAATGAAATTAGTAAGAGGGAGATAATTAAAACTTTTTTCAATTAGTATGGCCGCTCTTGGCACAACATCTCCACGAAAGTAAAGCAAATTACTATGATTCGTATTGAGTCCGCAGACCTGGCCACAGTTTACCCAGGGCTACTGTATTAGCGCAAGGGTGAATTTGTTTTCAGCGAAAAGTCTGCATACTGTGGCCGATGCCCCTATGGCATGATGCAGGTTCGCCTGGAGTACCCTGATGGCACTCATCGTCTCTGTTGATCTAGAGACCGTTGGACGAGCTTCCCAGCCAAAGCTCGTCTAAGCCCCCTGCCTCTAGCACCTCTACCTCCTCTGCCATGGGCTACAGCCCTACCAAGGGAGTTGGGTGGCATTCCTCCCCGAGAGGAAGGATGCGAGTTGCGAGGCAGAACTGCCAGCGGAGTTCCACGTGGCAGTTCTGCGGAAGTCGCAGAAGGCAGTGATTGCTGAGAGGCCCTACTACTAGTCCGCCCTGCAGCATGACTAGTAGAGGGTCCTGCAGCAGCCATTGCCTCTACGGTCCCTCCGGTAATGGGTGTGTCAGAGGACACTGTTAATGACCCCACGTGCAGCAATGAGAGCCGTGATGACCTTCCACTGGTGGGCTCATCAGCCCGACCAGCAGAAGATCCCACGGTACTCATAGCCCTCACTGAAACGGTGGCAGCAGGTTTGTGTTTCGACCTGGAAGCGGTCTCTGAGGCAGACGGTTGATGCTGCGAGAGCCCTCTGGTTGTCAGCCCGGCGGCACGACTTGTAGAGGGTCTCTCAACACCACTCTTCGCCACAAAACCGCTACCTGGCGCACCCGACGCACCGACGATACTGGCCCAAGTAGCAGGACCAGTCGCAATATCACCAGTGGACCTCAGCCGCCGAAGAGTCCTTAAATTAGCCTGCCCAGCGGCGCGACTAGTGGAAGGCTCTACAGCGTCTAGAGGAACTGTTGACATGTTGCCGGTCCTGCTACTGACCAGATCGGCAGTAGCCGGGAGCATGTCCACCAACATCGCCTTGTCCCCGCTGTCTACCGTACTGGTAGAGGTAGTGTTGGAAGGGACCTGCTCCTCCGATACAGGTCCAGCGTTTTTGGTCGCATCGGCCACAGGTTTGAGCATCAATTTGATGAACCCAAATCTGTAGCAGACCCTGCCCTTGAGCTCCAGCAGTTTAGTCATTGATGCATCATCAATAACCATAATCAGATGGAGCAGCGGACCTTGCGTGC
Organism: Toxonevra muliebris; assembly: GCA_963691655.1. Lineage (NCBI taxonomy): Eukaryota > Metazoa > Arthropoda > Insecta > Diptera > Pallopteridae > Toxonevra > Toxonevra muliebris. The sequence goes on from OY829326.1 coordinate 85,414,744, forward strand.
GTCGTTCAACAACCTTCCACTGCTCAGTTGAGAAGGGGTTTAGTGCTCACTACCTTCTCACTTGTCAGGGAGGTCCGGGTTCGATTCCCGTCTTCGTCTGGTGGTTAATTTTCATAACTTTCTTATATTCACTATCAATATGAAGTTTATGAGAATTATAAGATAATGTACAAGTACACACATTGGTTGGTAATGGCAAAACCACCAAGCCGATAAAAAATTGCCACACCGCCGTTCGGAATCGGCGTTAAACTGTAGGTCCAACTATGTGGTATCACAATGGGAAGTTCAGGCCTAAGTATGTCTCTCGACAGCCACTCCAACCTAACCTAACCTACCCTCCTCCACAAGGTCTATATCAAGGGCCGAACGGTCTTTAATTTTATTTAAGTGCCTACGCACCCAGTCAGCCGAGGGCTGGTCGACGCACGTGAGAACTAACCACCCCGTTCTGGGCAGACAGTTCTCAAATTGTGGCTTAAGCACGTCTTTACCATCTAGCTCGATTGACACGTCAATAATCGCCTCCTGCACCAGAGCCACTTGCTCAGCTGTAAGAGGACGATTATTCATGTCGCTCTAGACAAAGCCCAGTCTAACGCTACTCACCACTTGGCTGTAAGTGGCTTTCGCTGGTTCCGTATGGAAGTTCTTGGACTTTTTGGAGTCGGGGAGACTCTGTGATTGCCCCAACGAGCGCACACGTTTAATTTTTTTCGGCTTAGCCGGAAGGGAGAGAAGGGGATTCTTGGCTATTTCCAGAGACCTATCTCTGGAGAGACCACAGTACATCGCCCATCGGAACCTCCTTTTCTCTGCAGAAGTTAATTTGACAAAACCAGAGACCGCGTTAAGCGTCATCTTGTGCACCAATAGCTGTGAGCCCAGATTGATCCGAGCACACACTAAAATTGTCCGGCACTACCGTGCCACAGAGGGAGTCAATATCCGAGGAGTCTTCCCCGGATACGACCCCCTCCCTGGCGCCGATAAGTGTGGACGAAAGCACACCAGGGATAGGCGTTGGTGGCCTATCCGAGACCCCAGTAGCCAGACCAACATCACTGCTAGTGGGGTTGGAAGCTAGAGGCCCAGAGGCCAAAGCGCCCGAAGGCATGTCTACCTAGCCGGTAGACATGGAAATAGGGACAGCTGTATGCCCATCAGCACTACAGGCTATCGATGCACTAGGTGCATCCTCCACATCCTTGTTATTTTCCTTTCGGTTATTAAACATTTGATTCCCACGAGTGGGCGGGAAAGGAAAATCACCCATGACATAGCCCGCTGTATCATGGGAAGGCTTAGTGGAACTGGAGGTCGCCTGGTATCCATAGTTCGCATATTAGCGACTAAGCACCCTCTTAGCCACGCATCCCTCGGCATATGCTGTTCCACCTTGGATTAGGGGTTTTGATTTAAGAGAGTGGACCATCTCTCCGCCCGACTATGTTAGCCGGTGCATGATAGAGACATGACCGTACCATACACCGTTTCCAGCCGCCACCACGAGGAGGTCATAGTCGCACTACCATCAGTCCATACAGTTACGGCACGTACACCAAGGTGTTACATGTTGTTCCCCCTGTATTGGCTGACGGCTGACGACCCACTTATCTCCTCACTCATCTCCTACTTACCCTTTTTCAAAAAAAAAACCGTTCAAAAAACAATTAGGGTTTTTTGCATTAGAACCAAGCCACTAGCACTACGTAAGTAAATAATGGAATCGTTTGTTGTAATTACGTTAGCATTAACTCATGCATTCATATTTGCATCATTATATTTTCAAAAAAAAGTATGTCGGAAAACGATTTAATGGTAGTTTCGTCCCAGTGTGTACCGTAGTGGTTAGTGTGCTGAACAGTGGCGCAAAGTGCCAAGGTTCTATACTCGGCACGTGTAACTGCTACACACTAAAAAAATTAAAGGTCTTCAACATTTTTATATTTTCTCCTAAAAATAAAAGGTTACGATTGATTTGTTGACACGTGAATCTACCTAATTTTAATGTAAGCAACATTTATGCAAAACATTCTTACCTCTAATTATTTTTTTTTTTTTGATGTAGGCGTAATTTCTCCCGTAATTCGTGATTTTATATACCGTAGCGCTTTTCACAATCAATGTTCCAAGAAAATTCCTTAAAATTCGAATTTCTCCGTATCAGACTGGAGATAAGTTTCGGTCTTCACTACTTTTAGTGCCAATGTGAGTAAGGCTCTATTACCACTAAACTTTTAGCAGTAGTTTGTATCAAATTTCTAAATTTTTAGTATTAGTGGAAACAAATTTCTACATTTAGTGATAGTGGAAATCGAACCCAACTGCCACTAATCTAGTGGAAATCAAACCCCACTACCACTAAACGTTTAGTGATAAGGAAAGAGAGTTCAATTGGCTACTTACTGGAAGTCAAAATAGAATTGCATTAAGTTAAACTCGTACAATATAGACTGTCGTCCTAAAGCCTTATATAAATTTTTACCTAATTTGAGTTTAATAAACCTTTCTTTTGTCTGAACCCTTTAAACTCAAATCCAATCTGTAAGTATATGAAAATGTAAAAAACAACATTAAATATACATATAGTGCTAACTGTTGCTGTTTTTTTTGTGATAAAGAAGCCGTTCGGTAGAAAAGAGTTAAGGATATCATTCTTTTTTTTTTTTTTAATACAAAACTTTGTTCAGATTTCCAACAAGAGATTCTTTATTCTTTGGCTTTTGTTTTAAGCAACTTTCTGTTTGATAATATGCCATAGGTTTTCAATCGGACTTAAATCCGGCAAGCTACCTGATCATTCCAGCCAATCAATTCTAATATCAACGTAAACATTTTGAATCTGCAAAAAAGAATATTTAATAATAAAATTTGCTATTTGTAAAGTTGTCAAACATTAAGCATTAATTATTAACTAAAACTTACCAATTTTGCACGATGACATGGCGAAGAAGTCGTTCGGGAAAATAACATCATTAATGTGGGAAAGTGCCCCACAATAACTTACAGCAATTGCTTCCTAACATTTTACCCATACTTTTGAGCTTTCATGGCCTCTTCAATATGGTATAATGAACCCCGGAAACTTATCATCTGACTTTGTGGAACTTGAACTATTTTTGCTACACAGTTAAACTTGTATCTCTCCACATCTGAGTAACGCACGTACCGAAGATTACACTGTGTGACAGTGATCTTGCACTTTTATGGAGACCTAGCACAAATTGTAGGTCTAGTTATGCTAGGAAAAATTGTATCGGGGAAATTTTTCATACACCCCCAAAATCTCGTTTTATGGTCAAAAAACCGTTTAGGTTAATGTCAACAATCGCTCATAACTTTGCTAATTTTTATCCGATTTAGAACTTTTATTTTTAGTTTGAAAGAAGAACAGTCCTTTCCGACCATGTGTTGTTCATTATCATGAAACGAAAACTGACGAGACTGCAGTTGAAATTATTTGCCATTTTTAAATTTTTTCTTCATTTTTTCGGCTTGATCGATGTTTTTACGCTATTATTTCAAGGTAAATTTAATGCGGTGTCGAATGACCTTTTGTGAATTAAATTGGATAAAAATTGACGGAGCTGTGAATTTTAAGATTTGAGGAACATTTTATTATTTATAATTATTCAGTACAGTGCAGAGTGCTCTTTGAGTGAAAACTGTTTGCTTCTTTCGTTTCAACGACCAGCAGTAATCACCAAGCGTGTTGATGGAGCTCTTCCCTTGGAAACGTTTTTCAATGATTCCTATTTTCTCGTGGAATCATTCACCTTATGGCGGTGTTCTTACTGTACCTTTACTAACAAAAGAGTTTATTTATTTATTAAGTTGGGACCCTTAAACATGGAAGCTTTTCTTACGTCGTATCGTTTTATTTTACTTCATAAGGACCTTGCCGGCTACAAACTTATTTTTTTTATATCGACAAGATCACCCAATGAGTATCCCACTGCTGGCTTACGCCTTTTGTCATGATTTTTATATTCTGATTGCGCTGGTAAAGTAATTTCGGCAAAGTTTCCAAATTTTTGCCGACACCTCATTTTTTATGCCAAACAAAGCTTCAAGCGGTGTCATGTTCGTGGATCGATATCTGTTGCTGTTAATAGCGATGTACTACGCACAGTGGAGCGTTTCATAAACGTGATACATTTTTTTTATCGATGCAAATCATTGTTTCAGCCCTATCTCACACAAATAAACACAATTATAGTTTTTTTTAACCACACCCATTTTGCTCATATTGGTTTACAGTGATGGGCAAAAGTTAGAATAAATTTCCAAACATTGCAACAAATAAGAAAACAATAGCGAAACAAATTTTAACACATATAGATAGACAAATATTGACAAATAATATTTTCATTCCGATTCTTAGTACCGCACCAAAACAACAACAACAACTGCACCACAAATAGTTCCTGAGACTTACAATAATGAGAATTCAGATTATAGGAAAAGTTCAATTCCACTCACATTTTTTTTTTGTGGCGTGGTTTTGTCAACTGACGTCCCTGACCAAATTTCATAAGCATTAGAGTTGTATGGAAAGTGCCACGCCTATCCATATTTTTTCACGGAATACTATTGACAAATAATATTTTTTAAAGACGTGTCGCAAATGAATACTGAGATATTTCATAACTAACACTCAGATTATATAGGACGAGCCATGCCCTCTTTTTCAATTTCACTGGCCTTTTTCCTGCGGCATTAAATTGTCAATTAGCATCTTATTAACAATTTATACCAAATGTCTGGTTGCGGAGATATGCCTAAAAATCATCTGAATTGTATGGGAGGTACGACGCCCTGTTTGATTGAAATAAAATATAGCCTATGTTCAAACGGGGAGTGCCACCATTACAGTATTGAATAAACCTTTATGCTTTGAAAATGTAAATTATGTTAAATTAGGAATAAAAAAGTCTGAAATTTTTTTTTTTCGCTCGAGTTTGTTTTTAACTCATTATATTTCGGTGTAAAGATGAGTTATTTGTTGTTATGTGCCATGAAATGAAAACAGAATGCAAACACAAAAACAAAAATCATGACGTTCGTATCTTTTTTCGGACAAAAAACTGTATATTTGTACCAACAATTTTTAAAAAACTGTAAATCGATTTAAAAAAACTGTATTTCGCGGTATCAATTTTATTCAAAGAAAATTAACAAGGATAGCAAATTAACCGTCATCTGAATCGTTTTCCCCGTCTGTAGTTGTTGTATTTTACTTGTCTTTTAAAGAAAATTTGACGAAGCAGTTCCGGCAGTCGACGTCGACAACCATAATAAGGGCGAATATGAAGTATTAAGTTTCGTATTTGATAAGGAGAGAATATGCTGCGAAGTTACATATTCCATTTCAAATTTATATCAGCGAAACTACATTCAGTAGGAGGTTCAAGTCATTAGAACGGTTATACTTTTTCTTACAATTTCAACTTAAATTGCTTATAGCTTTACAACTACCAAAGCGATTTTAATGATTTTTGTGTTCACTAACTTATAAAATTGTTAATTGTAAGTTAGTAATGTTGTTGTGGAGACGAGTTTTGATATTTTTTTTTTAATTCTCGATATCTTGTGCAAATATTATAAATTGAAGTACTTACTTGCATTCACGAGTTTGTACATTTCTTTAATATTTTGAAAACCTCAGCCGCGAACATATTTATTGTTTTTGAATTACAGAAATTGGCTTCGTGATGAAAACGGTAAGTTTCTTGGTTTTTAAGTTTTATTAAATTTTCAAGATTTTAATATTATCCTGTAGAAAAAGGACAATTTAAAAAAAATGGGAAGGAGTAAGGACTTAACAACTTCCAAAAAAAGAGTATAATCGCGTTACTTAAAAGTGCAAAACGTATTTTTCAAGAATTGGGCTACTAGTGAGTGTAAGACAACCAGTAAGCTCCAAGATAGCAAAAGCCTCTTCAACTGAAATATACAAAATTCATAGCAGACCCTCCGGCAAAAGCAAATATCGAAAAAGTACCACTGGAGATGATTGGTGCATTGTAAAAACCGTTCTTGAGAAGAGAAAACTGCCTTTGAAAAGAGTTTTAAATGTTTTATAAAACCAAGATCTGACAATATCATCAACACTTAAACGTCGACATAAGGAAAACAATATAAAGGCTTATCGTCCTCAGAAAAAGCTGCGCCTTACAAAGAGAATGATGGCATCCAGATTACAATTTTCTAAGAAGAAGCAAGAGTATCGACTTTTGGAACAATGTAAGCAATTTAATACAAAATATTGACCTTCATTTCTTTTTTGTTATGTAAGCATATTTAAAATCAATTTGTGAAATAAACTGCAATGAAATAATTATTTAATAAAACTAAAAACAAGGGTATTATTAATTTGAAGCCGAAAATTACTAGGATTATGAAACCGTTCTAATGACTTGAACTCCTACTGTATATACATATAACATATATATGGCCAATTTTTTTCTACACGTTCCTTTCACTAGTGTCGCACATCTGATCGAAATGTGTCAAAATTCAAATCGGAACCAAAACGTAAAAATAACTATATTATTCTAATTTTTTTTGTGTAATAGAAAAACTTAAACTTATGAAACAATTCAAAATACAGTTCAATTAATTTTTTTCTGTTGATTGTGATGGCTTTGAAATGTACCGCAAATTTCATGTAACTTTAAAGATTTATTTTTACAAAAATTATTTTTACTGAAAAATCTAACAAAACAAAAAATGTAAACGGCCTACTTTTTTCGAGAACTTTTAACCTAGGTTCTAGATACAAATGCATTTTTTGAAAATTATTCAATTTCCTCGCTGTATTAGCCATCAAACTTGTGTAACATTAAAGACCAATTTCGCTGAAAAAAATCTACTTTGTAATTTGACATAAAAACATAATTTACTGTTCTCAGAAACCACTGAGGCAGGCAAAGGGTAGCCAGACATACTGATTTAGTCAGTACATGTGCTGATTTTGTTGGATTTTTTTTTACAAGTACAGATTTTAAAATTCTGAAATCAGTACGCAAAATAAGCTATTTTTGGATTTTGCATTATTTTAGTACTGAATTTTGTAATTTTAATAACATTTTTGGTATTTTTTTTATTGAATTTTTATCTATTTTGAATTATTTTAATGAAAACTAGACAGAAATATAGGTTTTGTAAAATTCTCAACTATAGAAAAAATGTAAATTTTTTTCGATTCCACAAAGTAAAAATGTATATTATTTTTGTATTTAATTCAAGTCCAATGTACTGATTTTTTAGATAAAAATATATTTAGTTTGTATGGAATTTATTAAAAAAAATTTAGAAAACAAGGCTTTTAAATTTCATCTGTCGATCTGGAAATGGTTGTACGTTATTGACGTGCTTTAGAATGTTATCTAACTTAATGAAAAGAATAAAAAAATGAATATCACGTACATTTAATCTGATTTTATGACCTTCTTAGCGGGAAAAAAAATAAAAATATGAAACCAAAGCGCACCCTAGCGGCCGTTATTGGTAAAAATAAACTGCAGATTCAGATTCCTTGTACCCGAAAACCCCCAGAAAGACCTTTTGATGGTAAAAATATTTGCTTTTAAATGATACTACTCCGACGCGACCATAGACTAAAGCAGCAACTTCAAAATGAAAAAATCGCTTAAAATCGCCAACCTGGGAAAACTGTGAAATTACTTTTCTATGCACAACCCAAGCTTTAAGAAAAACTTAGTTTGACCAATTCCCCAGAAAAAAACCCCGAAATGCTCTAAGAAGTGGGTTGCAAAATACACCCCGCGCGAGTGACGTAGGATTAAGAGCACTACAATGTGATATTCCAAGACTGGTTTTTGGAAACCAGTGAAAAACAACAGAAATATGATATTTTCAATAAATATTTGTTTTTTTCACCTTCTAGCAATTTTTATTTTTTTATTGCATCAAATTGTCTTGTTCCTCAAAATAAAATAGCTAGGTAACGTTATAGACTTTTTCATGTAACGTTAAAGACTGGACATTTTAGATCTTGGAAGTCCAAGAGAAATATTTTTTTGGTATTATTGTGATTTCAGTAATTTATTTGATACTTCATGTTCGATATAGTGCCTTAGTTTATGTTTTTTCATTGCTACTTTCGCTAATTTTTTTCAAAATGTAGAGCTACCTCGAAACTTACTTCCAAAAAATGTAAAGTTAAAGACCACATAAAACTGGGTATATATAAGTTGTTGGTTATCATTCACCGTCACCCTTCGCATTTCAAAATTTCTCTTCCCAAAATTGCTGGAAATAAATTTTCTGCACAATTTAGAGAAAATATTCTAAGTGGATTTAATAAAGCTGAATCAATGACATACATTGTAAATTTTGTATTCACCATTACGTTAGTTCCCGAGCTATAAGCCATTTTCGCGCTTCTCATTTTTTAAATACTAAATATGGAGGTGGCAGACCGCGGGGCACAACCAAACGTGTGGATCAGGCCATCATTCGGTTTATAAAAAAAGATCATTTTATATCTTGGAAATAAATTGCGTTTAAACATTTCACACAGGCTTATCCAACGACGAGCTGTGGAGGGTGACTTAGGAACATACCAAAGCGTAGAAAAGCCATTTATTTCTTGAAAGAATCGACAGGCAAGGCTCGAATTTGTAGCCGCGCACTTTAGCTGGGCTACTGCTAAATGATTAAAGTTAGTGTGCTGACCAAAAGGGCAACGATGAAATCCGCGCTATTTGAAAAGCACCGTATAATACGGGGGAGGCAACGTAGTGCTCTGGTGATTTTTTTCAGCCATGGAATCGGTTCAATTCATAAAATAGGAGGATAATGAACCGTCTGATGTGCAAAGATACTCCCCAGAATGTTTATTATCTTATACTGAGGAAGATCTGCTGTTGATCCCAGCACGGTGTGTAAATGAGTGGTTTGTTGTCAATAAGGTCAGTTTTTTATAGTGGCCCACCCATTCACTCAATTTCAATCCCAAAAAATTATAGGAAATTATAGATCTTAAAATTCAGCGCATTCTCTACCAATCGGAGATTGCATGGAATAACATTTCTGTGGACGTTTTGAGCAATTTTATTGAGTCCATGCCACGTAAATGTGTAACAGCTCTGAAAAATAATGGATACGCTACAAAATAGTAGAGAAATCGAACTTTTCTATTAAAATATTCTATATGTGCTTTAGTTTTGTCGCGTCAGTTTTATGCATTTTGTTACTTTTGAGTTAATATTTAGTGTATATTCTTACTACATTCATAAAAAAAATTTCAGTCCAAGCATGTTTTACAATATTACTCAACAAAATGCAAACAAGGAAGAATCCGTGCTTTAGTTTTGTTCGACACTGTATATCTAAATCTATATATATAAAATAGAGCTCTGTTAAATGTTTAGTCCTAATAGGTTTCTATATTTCGCAACGGATTTGGACATTTGTCGAGTTAAGTCGATATTTATTTTAAGTTAATCTTAAATAGTTTCTTAAATATAGATCATTATTTGGACCAAAGTCAGATTTTTATATAAAATTTAGCTACTTAATGCAAAATGCTGCTTAAACTATAGGAGGTACATAAAAGTTATGTATAGAAAGATTATAGATCTTATCGTTTGCTAAAATAAAGTCAGTGGTTGAATATATCTAAAGTTAATAGTTTACCTGTAAAATGCATTTTTATATTAAAAATTTGTTCCCCTTACATTTGTTATTGTAAATATTTATGTTTTTCCTAGAATCAAAGCCAAAGATTTTTTTATTTCGCTCCCTGTGATTTCCACCACACAAACACAAAGCAGAAAGGAATGCGTATGAGCTTTGCGTTTGAAATTATTTTTCATTTGCATGAGGGTAACTACATATTACTAATTTGATCACAGTATTTTATAGTGGTGTGTGGATGAGTTGGTTAGAAGAGCAGGTAAAGTAGTAGATAAAAGAAAGAGTTGTGGAATACGAATCCCACTACAGGTGAACCACCAAGTGATTCTTCTTTTATACAAATAATTATTTTTTTTACAGTATTATATAATCAATAACTCAGATAATTTTTGGGTATATCTCTACAACCAGAGATTTATTACAAGGATATTATAATGCCGTAAGAAAAAGGTCTGTGAAATTGAAAAAAGAGGACGTGGCATTGTATGAAAAAATATGGGTAGGCGTGGCCTTTTTCGTTTAACTCTAATGCTTTTATATATATTTCCAGAACCATTTACCCCCGTTGGTTGACAAAACCACGCCACAAAAAAAAGTGTGGTTAGGGTTGAAAAAGACGGTGAGGAACTTTCCACATAGCCTGAATTTTCATGATTGTATATCTTAGAAGTAGTAGTAGTGCAGTACTAAGATTTGGAATGATAATATGATTTGTCAATGGAATTTGGTGGGTAAAGTATGGGTACACTTGAGTTAGTGACTGTTCCACCTCGGTTTTATAATTGCCAATGGAAAATGCCAGAAAAAAAATTAATAACAGAAAATGTTTGAAACTGTATACCTGAGAAACCATTGCAAATAACACACTGGCAGTTTGTGTGGGAATGCGGATGATTAATAGTAGTTGTTGGGCAGAATGTGGAAGTCTTTTGGCATACAAAGGAAATGCTTCAAATGCCTTGTTTTGCTAAGGCCCTAACATCAATTTTTCAGTATAGATGGATTATGATAAAGTGTGTCCTGTACGGAAAATTTTAGAAACCTACACTGAAAACTTGTAATATTTTCTTTTAGTTTAAATTACAAATTCTCGAAGCAATACTCCAAATACAAAAAGGTTTTTTGCTTCTCCTGTAAAATTTGAAAAATGCGTGTTAGAGCTTTAGCAAATTAAGGCAGGGATATGGGGAACCATAGTAAGGCAAGCAATCAAAATTTATTTGTAAAGGATTTAGTTGGAAAGTTGATGAAGGTTTGTATGTTAAGATGGGATGTTGATAACAATAACTAAGAAGAATGTTGACACCATTAAACACGTGGAAGTGGAACTACTCATGTAAATGATATGAATGATTAATGTAATGATTCGATTTTAATCGGAGACTGGAACGCTCATATAAATATATCTCTTGCAAAAGTTTTAGTTGTTGTAATTTTTGCATTACCCCTACTTTGCCAGGTCTGGACAACTAGTTAACTATATATGAAGAGTACCAGAATGTTATATATTCGAAAGCATTTCTATAATTTTTTGGCATCCTTCTGATATTGTTTATTTAAAGGCTATTAATTTTAAATAATTAATTTTGGGGTTCTTTATGCGATTTTCAATGTTTGAAAGATCCAAATGTTTTAGCTAGCGTAAAAAAAAAGCGTAAACTTAGTTTTTACATTGTTAGCTTGCATTATGTGGGCCGAAGTTCAAATTTTTCCCCTTACAATTTTTTCACAAGCTTTAAACGTTTTGGGAAACCAGCACAGGCGGCACGGACGACTTCTTCTGGGATTTCGTCCCAAATTTTTTGCAAACGGCGTTTGAATTGCTCCAATTTCATGTTTTTAATGTTTTTTAGTTTATCCATCATGTACCCCCATACGCAAAAATCTAATGGATTTAAATCTGGAGAAGATGGAGGCCATTCATCCACCGGAATATTGTCCTTGCACCAACGCTGAACTGTACCTGCTTTATGAGCCGGGGCAGAGTCTTGCTGGAAACAATATGGTTCATTGCCAAAAAGCTTGGATGCATGAGGAGAAGAATTGTTAACAAGGACTTCGTCTAAATAGTATTGGGCATTGATTTTGACGCCCTTGTCAATAAAAACGAGGTTTTGTGGCTTACATTGAGATCCTTGGCTGGTTGCCTCCCTGAAACTGCACAATTTCTTCTTATTCGCTCATGCACAGTCTTTACCAGACCTGAAGTCCTAACGCTGATTTTTCGGCCAGGTTTCTTGGATATTTCAAGTTCCAGTTGCTTTATATCGAGCCACAGTGCGTTGTACAAATCGGCGGTCAATACCTAGCTTCTTTAGCATCTTAACAATTTCGTTTTTTTTTTGCCTTGCAAATGCAATTTCTATATAAGCTCTCTTTTCGCTTCCATCGCTCACAAACTTTTAAAACGAAATGATCAAACAAATGACGAGGTCAGCTAATCTCACAATCAATGTAAGAATTAAAATGTGTAACGGTAAAAAGTCTAGACTTGTTTGGTTTGACATGGGGCGCTTCAAAAAAGTGCGACAGTTATTAGGGCCCACGCTGTAAAGAAACCAAACCTCCTTCTGCTACAACTCATGGTTTAGAAGCAGAAGTAAAATAAAATTTGAATTGAATTGAATTAATTGAAAAAGGCGAGTGCAATGCATCAGCATTTAGTGTTTTACGTGTATTATGGGATCCAATTTTAGATTATGCCATTATATGGTTGGAAACAATATTTTTTTGTTCTTCTCGAAATGGCATTATTTTGCGGGTATGAGACAAAACATTTCACCGAGTATGAGACTCCACTTAACTAGTGTTTTGATTCATTTTTTTTTTGTATTATTAGCCATGCAAATGGCCTGTTCATTTAAAGTGTGCAAACATGTGTGCAAGCTTCTATACTTACAAGCATTGCGACAGCGATGTGGACGAAGAAGACGATGACTAAGATGGAGATGATGATTAATAACTGCCTAGAATGTAAATCAATTTATATTTACAAATAGTTAAAGGGTTTTTACTTCATATTTTTCAATTTTTAGTGGATTTTTGTAGGTGTAATATCCGTTTTTGTTGGCAAAAACGCACATCCTCAGAAAAATGATCATACAATTTTGCGTGCCAATGGAATCACTATACTTTTTTCAGATAAAAATTGCGTATTTTCATTACCTTTCCAGCAAATTTAATTTAACTAGTCAAAATTCATAGCTCAAAAACAAAATCGTGTCATATCCGGGAACACTCCCTTACTATTTGCGTTGTTGAAAGAATTTACATTTACTCCCCTTAGTTCTTAATTTGTATTCCGCAGCTACTTCTAGAACCTTTCGCAGTTTCATCAGACCCTCTTCTTCGTTTTTAAAAAAAATTATTATATCATCCATGTAAATTTCCAGGATCGAATCTCTAATCAAACGACTGAATACTACATTAATATATCGTTTGAAATTAGCAGGTGAGTTCGAATACACCATGTTTAGTTACAAAAGCAGTATACTTACGGCTTTCGTCTTCGATCGGCATGTGAAGGAATGCCTTTTCAATATCCAGAGCGATGAATACCGAAGCACATTCTAATTTGTCTATCAAATTTTCCATATTAGGCACTGGGAAACGATCTTTAAACACAATTTTGTTAAGCTTGCGTTAGTCTACGCATAATCTTTTTGAACCTTTTTTTTTTTTTATCAGCTGACACTACTTTGCTACAATATTCCGACGTTGACGGTCTTATTACTTGTTTATCTAGCCACTCCGTGATTTTTTCACCGACAAATTCTTGGTGTGATTGTGGGAATCTTGACGGCGTTTAATAAATTGGTTAATATTTTTTAATGACGATTTCTGCACTGCTGTATTAGTGGTGAAACTCCGTCATCAATTTGAGTTTCAAGTCTTCGCAACCCGACAAGAAAAAGTTTTGCCGTTTTGGCCATTTTATTCATCGCGAAAATATATTTTTGCGTATCACACCAATTGTATGCTTCCGCATTTTTTAAAATTTTTACTGCAAACTCCAGCACGACTGTTTCAACGTTACCCACAACGCAAGTTGTACCTCGCTTTTCACCAAACTTTGTAACAAGTAACCTCACAAGCACACTTAACTCAGACACTTTAATTTCAGTTCAGTTGCCATTTCAAAGACGTCGTCCGTATCAATTTCTTGGATTTTTGTTTGTTTTCTGTCCGATTTTAGCCGAGACGTTCTCTTCGTCTGCACTCGCGACGCTTTATGAAGTTTTCTAACGATTTTGTTCTAGATCTGTGAGGATATCGCTCACTGTGGGTTTCTGTTTTTTTTTCACTATCAAGGTTATTCAGACGTGTTCTGAAATTTATTCCGATGTTTCGTGTTCTGCAATCAGATTTTCGGAATTGCGTTCGGATTTAATCCGATTGTAGATGTTCTGACATCTGATTTTATGAAATTTCAATCGGATTCAATCTGATCATCTGAGAGTAAATTAAACAGAAATTTTTAAAGAAACAACCAACAAATTAAATGTAAAAAAACGACTGTCAAAGCACTGGTGTTTTATTTTTGAAAAAATTTATTAATTCGAGTATTTTAAATTGATGAAAATGAGCTTTGCAGTTTTTACAGCAATCTTAGTTGACCGCTTCTTTCCCGTACACATCTTGATGACATTCTTGGGATGTCATCATCTTCCTCGCATATGGGAGTTGTAATGTTTACAGTCACTTCCTGACCTAGTCAGTAAGATGTTATGTTTGATATCCCCTGCACAACTTTGTGCAACCCAGAAATTCTGGCGAGAGTTTCCTCCGCATTCGAATAATTGTATTTGGTGAACGCTCGACCACAATTATATATATTACAAAATTTACAAATATTTTACAAAAATAAATTTTGTTTGCTTACATTTTTAAAGGGAATTTTTTGTTACTGGTTTTATTTTATGTTCTTGTTGAATTTTTTTATTATTTAAACTTTAAAACAATTGTAACGTCAAAATCGGTGAACATACCTCTCAAACATAAGTTCGAATCGGATTTAATTTCAGTTCGAATTTTTCAATTCTTAACGCACATGTGTCTGCTTTTACTGTTATTCCGCTTCTTTCATTTATACGTCACAAAATTCTACTGAGGATTTACTGTTTTTCAATGTTACTTATGTACCGCGTGAAAAAGTAAAAAAGCACTAAGTACATTCCAGAACTGTACCGATCAAATTAAATGTTTTTGGTTAAGCCTCCAAATGTATTTATTGTAATTCAGTTTTAATCACAAGGGTTTATGAAGTATAATAATGATTAGAAAAGAATTAATGAAAAATAACACAGTACGACAGCAACAAAAAAATGCAAGAACTCGAACATACTTTTCTAAGGAGTGAGATTGAAAAAATCTTAACACACGTTTTACCTAATAATTTTTTTTGGGTGTAAAATTTCAAAATTTCTTTGATCTAGTTATCTTTGCAAAATATGTAAGTTGTTATTTTTAATGACATACATGTTGATTTATTGTGAGTTTGATCAAAATGAGTGAAGAAAAAGAAGTACGTTTTAAAATTATTAAAAATTTTCAAAAAAATTAAAATGGTCCTACAAAAAATTGGCCAAAGAATTAAAGGTCTGCCGTCAAACTGTTTTCAATGTTATTAAACAGGTTCAGGAGAATTTGACCATCGATAGGAAACCTGGTTCGGAAAGAAAACAAGGACCACTGAATATTGGGAAAGCCAAGAAAATAGAAAGCATATTGAAAAGATCTCCAAACACATCTGGTAGAAAAGCTGCCCGGTTAGCCCAGTGCTTTGACTATTTGGTGCGAAAAGTTAAAGCCAATGCAGGTTTGAAAACATACAAAGTCCAAAAAGTTCCAGACAGGAATGCTGCAAAAAATTTAGAATTTCATACAAAAATATTCATGTTGTATAATGGACGACGAAACGTATGTACTGGCAGATTTTACGCAGCTTCCGGGTCTAAATTTTTATGTTGCTGATGCTCGAGGAAATGTCGAAGAACAATTTAGAATCCAAAAGCAGACAAAATTTCCTAAAAAATTCCTGGTATGGCAAGCTATATGCAGTTGCGGCAAAAGAAGCAAGTCATTTGTTACAGTGGGCTCTATAAATACCGAAATATACATCAAAGAATGTTTGAAAAAAAGACTTCTTGCTTTCATAAAAGAGCACAATGTATCCACATATTTTTGGTCCGATTTGGCATCATGTCACTACGGCAAGAAAGCTCTGGAGTGGTACCAAAGTAATAACATAGTTTTTGTACCAAGAGAGGCCAATCCTCCAAATTGTCCGGAGTTAAGACCAGTGGAGAAATATTGGGCTCTTGTGAAAAGACACTTAAAGGGCACAAAAAAGGCTTCCCAAAATATCGAAGATTTTAAAAAGAGATGGGCAAACTGTTCCAAAAAGGTGTCTGAAACAACTATCAAATCTCTAATGGAAGCCTTATCAAAAAAGGTCCACGAGTTCATAAATAGTGGTTAGAACTCTAAAAGTTATATTTTTCTGTAATTTGTAAAATATTATCAATTAAATAAAAAATGAAAAAGAAATCAAAACTCTAACATGAACCGTTTAAAAATTATTGAATTTTATATATGCTAAGATTTTTTTGATCTCACTCTGTATTTAATTCGGGAACGCTGAACACGATGGCGTTTTCTGTTTTTAACTACACTACACTAGAAAATATAACATGAACTAAAGTATGTTGTCTCAACTTATTCGAGGTCGCTGAACACAGATATAGATGCTGAAAGTTCAATTTTGGTGTGATTTTTGAGAAATTGACAAAGTAATCAATGATTGAGTAAAAATAAAATATTCTCTAAAACTCGAAATTTTTCTCAAAATTCGTTTTGGTCTAGAAAATGATGAACCACTTGAAATTTTCATGCACACTATTAATCTAAATATGTATGGCCGCAGCGAAACCAACATATATCGGGGGACACAATGTTATTAACGATGAAAACCAAATCGTTCTTTCGCCCCTCCACATCATGTTTGATCTCATGAAGAATTTCGTTACAGCGTTGAAAAATAACGCTAGCGCAATAAAATTTTTACAAAGAGAGTTCTCGAAATTGTCACTGCAAAAAATCAAAGCGGACGTATTCGTTGGACTTCAAATCCGCAATATGTTCGACGATGCTGGATTTACTGAATGTTTCAGTGAGTTAAAAGCGAGAAGCATGGGAAGCATTTGCGAATGTTGTTCAAATTTTTTTTTGAGAAATTATAAAAGTGACAATCATGCCCAACTGATCGACGTAATGTTGGAAAAATACAGTGACATTGGTAAGTTCAATTTACGTTGAATTGAATGTTGATTCCTTATTGATTTATTCAATGATAAATAAATTTGATTCCGAAAATTCAGGTATGAATTTGTCTCCCAAGATGCAAGACTTCTTTCCATCATATTTGGGTTCAGAAAGTGACGAGCAAGGCGAACAGTTCCACCAAGGTACGGCTGAAATCGAAAGACGATATCAAGGTTTCAGGTATGAGGGCATGATGCCAGACTACTGCTGGTTCTTGGTCACGGAGGACCCGACAGCGAAAAATTGCTAAAGTTCAAGTGGTGGCTCATCATTTTCTACAGCAGAATGAATTTTGAGAAAAATTTCAAATTTTCGAGAATATTTTACACAATCATTGATTACTTTATCATTTTTGATCCTATTGTTATCGTTTTATGCTTAAAAAATTAAACTTCAGATTCTGA
The DNA here is from genome assembly GCA_963691655.1 of Toxonevra muliebris. Taxonomy (NCBI): domain Eukaryota; kingdom Metazoa; phylum Arthropoda; class Insecta; order Diptera; family Pallopteridae; genus Toxonevra; species Toxonevra muliebris. The sequence goes on from OY829326.1 coordinate 85,432,140, forward strand.
AAAACCATTATTTTGTCATATCTCGAAAACTTACCCATAGAAAAAAAAAAATATGATTTTCGTCTTCAGCAACTTCGAATTAGTTTAGAAAACATACTTTGGTTCATGTTATAATTTAAAAGTGAAATTTCGTATTTCAGTCCTATATATGTATACTTTCATCAGCGGTAGCTACTTAATCAATTTTCTATTGCATGCGTCCCACGCTTTTCGTTTTAAATAATGCAAGTATTTTCATACCAACTAAAATTCACCATTAAATATTTTCAGTACAATCTGTATGAGATTATGAAACTGTATGGGGTTATAAATCTGTGTGGGGCTAGGAAAAATTATTTTTTGCTTTTTAGTCCGTTTTAAAAACATGCAATATTAAATTTTTTTTTTTTGTTATTTCAATTATTATTTTGTGCTTTTTAGTCTTGTGTGTGTGAAACTTTTTACTGCCGATCAAACAACTATATACGCCTATGCGTTTGTAAATTTTCCGTGTTACACTCTGTAATTGATAACAACATAAGAAAAGCAGCACAGTTTTATTTTTCTTTGAAATAATATCATATAAAAAGAATTAATTATATACTAACTGCGTTATGTATAAGCTGATTCCGAACCTCAAAGTGTACTAAAAAACTACGATCGTATCGAAAAACCCATCACTAATGTATAGAGATAATTCCCTGAGTAATGCTAAGAGAGTAAATTGTTGATATCTTCTCTCTCTCATACATACATACATACATATGTGTTCATGTAAACCAGAGACCTGCATGATTGTATTCATATACAGTTCACTGCCACTTGCTAAAACGAATATCATGCATGCATGCTAAAACGAATGTCATACGCAAGTATGAATCAAACAGAGTTAAAACGAATAAGTCCAACGCGAAAGATTCGTGACTGAGAATGTCAACGAAGTTCGAAAACATTCCAATCATTAGCAGTATACGTATTCATAAATATTCTCAAGTATTCGCAAATATTCACAATTATTCGAAAATATTCTCAAATATTCTTATCATATTTTATAAACACCACTTCCAATTTTTTCAATAATTTCTGCAACATTTTCTAACTTCATCTCTACGACCAATGACTCAAAATTAAATTTGTAATGCTTGACCACATTAACATTACAAACTCATAAATACATGCATATGGTTCTAGAAAAATCCTGCACGCATACACAAATTATCCATGTCAGATTTACAACTAAAATTTTAATTTCAACCAAAATTGTATTCTTGAGAAGAAATTAATCGATACGTATTTTTTATTTCAATGTGATGTTTTTTTATTTTCAAGTTACGATATTTTGAAGTGTTGGAGTTGTAAAAATGGAACGTTTTTCAATCCCTAATTATTCAAAAACTAACCGTTGCACATTATATGAAAAACTTGGCCAAAGCTCAGTACTAAAAAGTTAGAACCTATCTCCTTAAAGAGCAATAAATTTGATATTGTGTAACGGAAAAATTTTACCGTTACAGATTTTCTATAACCGTTAGTACTAGATTGAAATCATATGTTCTATGAATTTCAAGTTAGCCGACATATTTTTTATTCGTTGCGTGCGCGAGTTGAAATTTTTAAATTAGAATAATTTGTAATGGATGTAGAAACCAAACGTTAGTATTTAATTTTTAATGGAAAATGCGTTCCTTAAAGCTTATACCACCTTGATAAAAAAGTTTCCGGAATAACCACCGTGTATCGCTCCCATCGTTCCGATTTGAGTTCTGTTTTGTGTTAAGGGGGTATCGATGTTTTCAAATCGTTGTAAATGAAAAGCTTTTCAATATTTTTATTCGAGGTTTTTTGCAAGTTTTTTTTACAGGTTTTGAACAATAATTTTCGTTTTTATTGTTAAAAATATCTTTGTTAATAATGGTTCATTCGACGCAACGAATTTGAGCCTGCCGAAAATAGTTACTCCATGGTGGACATGATATCTCCGGTTAAAATATTCTGAAACACAAAATGTAACCCATTTTGTAATCGTGAGACTTCCTGCTATCGCCTCATATAGGGAATAAGAAAAAAAACGTATGAAAAAATGACGATTTTTTGCCCTGTTTTTGTTTATATTTTGCATTAAAAACATTAGTTAAGCAAATGCTTTCGCCATGATTCTAGATAAGGCCATACCTATACATTTGCTTAGTAGCCTTGTAAAATTGTAAGTCAATTGGACAAGTGGTTTTTGTGAATCGTGTCCACCGTCCCGAAAAAAATGGTTTCGAGAAAAACGGGTTTAAAGATTTACAAACATGGTACTTACAAATTATGTAACTTACGGTTATTCAGTGATTCTAGGACCGTACATTGCACCCTCTTCTTTCTCATAAAACCCGTTGTCTACATCAAAAATACTAAATAAAAAAATCGATTTTTCGGACCATCTCGGGTAGAATACCCCCTTAAGTTGGTACATCTGTTGTTGATATTTCCTCTAAATCTTAGCGTCATAGCTTGACATTTGCAAGAGTAGCCAAGAGTATATCTATCTCTGTGTGTGTTGGCGATTTTTTACAATTTTATTAAATTGTATTTTATTAAATTTTACGTAAAATACGGATTTAATGATGCGCGAACGTTGGAAATGTTGGAAAAGTGTTTCGGCAACGATTCTCTAAAAAAAAACGGTCGTTTACCAGTGGCACGATTTTATTAAATAGTGTCCGGAACGTGCAAAAAGTTAAGTTATGTGGAGAATCACACAAGTTTTTACGAGGAAAGCTATGAAAATTTCAACATGTATCAAAGTGGCAAGACGACTGCAATCGTTTGTCTACCATAAAAACTATAAAATTGTATCGAATAAACACGATAATTATCGAAAAATAATTTTGGCAGCTTTTTTATGTAAATACCCTGAAATATTTGCTCAAAAAGATTCAAATAAGTATTTTGTTTACTTTTTCATTCTGTGTGTCTATTTGCTTATTAAATTCATAAACTTGTAGTTACGGCCTTTTGGATTTCTTTAGTAAAACCGATATTTTTAGGCGTAGAAGTTTAAAATTTTGCAGAAACATGTAGTTTCGGCAAGTGCATCATAATTATTTAAAAAGCCGATTTTGAAAATTTGCATAGTTACGGCTTTTTGGTTTTTAGATGATATGTAAAACAGAAACAAAATTTGTAAATTTGTTGCTGTTTTGCATGTAAACTAAACCAACGGTAATTCCCGAATGATGATTTTTCTTTTGTACGGTTCAGAATCTGAAGTAAGTTTAGAGTAAAGTTTTCTGCTATTTATATCTTAACTATAATAGATATTCGTTATCATCGATCTCTGAGATTTCATAACCTCCATTATCTGAGTTATTATGAGTTTTTTTCAAAACTCCTAGACTAGATAAAACTATGTACTAACTAATTGTACTCACAAATATCACTGTCACTAATATTTTCTATTTCCTGCAAGGAGAGCACAATAGATCACCCGATTCCTAAAATTTAGTTTTTCAAGAATGGAAGCAGAAACACAACGTAAATCTGTGTTTTTAATTTTTGAAACATGTAATTTATTATTTAAAGGGTTACAGCAACTAAATTTAAATTTAACTAATGTAGACATTTTTTTTTGCTGTTGACCGCGTTAAAACTCGAACAAAGCAAAAAATGGAAAAATGAAACTGTAAAACCAGCCTTAATGAGAACTTTCTGTATTTCGTTCCCGTTCGTTTAGGTAACATGCAAAACAACAACAAATTTACGAATTTTGTTTCCGTTTTATATATAAACTAAGCAAACAACAAAAGTAAGAGAAAGTGGTAGTAAGTACACTTTAACGTATGTAAATTCATATGCGCGCCACTCGACCAGGCCAGGTGACTTTAGTAGTAGTTGTTTTGTTATTATTTGAATATCTCGAAATTTTTACACAATTTTCCTAACATTTGCAGATCACAAAATTAAAAAAAATAATGTCCAAATTGGGAAAAATTCAATTTGTTTATAAAATTTCCAGAATTCATATGTTGAATAACAAAAACAATTTGATGTTAAGTTTTTTTCGATAAGTTTGTGCGATATACGAACTTTTATTAGTTTGAAATTTCTTCCTACAACGGTTAGTTTTTGAGTAATTAAGGATTGAAAAACGTTCCATTTTTACAACTCCAAGACTTCAAAATATCGTAACTTTGTGATTCACAATCGTTTTCTACAAACCACGCAACTGAATATACGCCAATTTTTGAATGAATGCGAGTATACATGTGTAAAGATTCGTATTTCACAAAAATGAGCCACTTGCTGAGGATCTGTGAAGTACACACATATATTCTATTGCCGCTAAAGCAATGATTTTTACTTTATCGCTATGCATTGATTTATGAATCTTATTGGCAAATATCTACTCTACTAAAATCCTAAAATTATAACAGCTATGCCATCTGTTAGTTGGTTAATGCTTACCGTTGTACGACGCAATTGTGTTGCGTTCCTTTGAATGTGCAGAACAAAACGAAAAGAAACAGTTCGTTATTGTTTGTTTTCGTTCTCTGCTTATATCTTCTCTCTCTCATTTGCCTATCATTTGTATATGTACACATATATATTCTACTCCCGCTAAAGCAATGATTTTTACAACGATGAGTGCAATGCTTTGATCTATGAATAAAATTGAAAAACTTAACGCTAATATTTTATATATAATTATATTTATATATATTTTAGATATTTCAAATTGCATTGTCAGCCAGTTCTGAACTACGTTTAAAGATTCAAGTCTCGATTGCGAAATTCCACGCGAACAGATAGACATCATTGAAAAGCGAGTTGATATAAACGTGGTAAAATAGCAAACTGATTAACGGCTGGCTATCGTGACCGACGACGACTGCAATTACTGCGTGACCGCAATTGATTTAAACTTGTACTAGCGGTGTCCTAATAGGGCGATGGCTAGGGTTACCATTTCTACATTTATACTTTGCAGTTGGCACTCCTTAAAAGAAAAAAGCGTAATAAAAAATGGTTCATAATTAAATATATTATTAAAAAATAAAATAAAATCTCCTTTTCAAAGGCAGGGGTTTGGGTCTAGGTTAGAAAATTTTACTAAAATTGCAGCAATTGGTGTGGTTTTCATGACCACCAATGTACATTAATTGTATATAATTTAAGGACGTTAATTTCAAAGCTTATTCAGACTTTGTTTTTTACGAACGGTCGCATAGAAAAAACTAAACCTCATAAATGTGTAGTCAAACAATCGCTTACAATTTGTTTCCTCATCAGTGATCTTAGTTTTTAGGGAAAATCGTATGAAAAATCCACAAAAAATTTAAAAAAAAATGTTTTTTTTTTCTAATAGAATGAATTACACTCTATAAGTTAAAAAGATTTTTGACTAGTCCTTTCGGAACTCCTACTGATACTCTTTCGTAATATAAGTACTATTATCCAACTTTATATTCGTTCAAAAAGCATTCCTGTAAAAATTTTATAGGATGTATCGAACAGTTAAATCCCTCAATAACATTCTTGTAATTTTTTAATAATGCAATGATTTGTTACTTATCTCGACCTCTTATACTACCTCACATCGTGTAGCTAGTCTAAAAGGATTAGTTGAGTCAGTTTAGCTTAATATATAAATGGAAGATTGCTTTAAATTATTTGCGCTCAAAAGCGAAAATGAGATATACAAATATAAAAATCTAATAAAATCTAAATATACAAATCTAATTTCATCGAATAAATTTTTCAGATATGAAGTTGCAGTTCCCCTATGCAAGCAAGCACTTGAAGACCTTGAAAAAACAAGTGGGCATGATCATCCAGATGTGGCTACAATGCTAAACATTTTGGCATTAGTTTATCGTGATCAGGTTAATATTATTACAATAACATTGATATATTTTACTCCAATGATCCATTTGATTTCAGAACAAATACAAGGAAGCTGCGAATTTATTAAATGATGCATTAGCTATTCGTGGAAAAACTCTAGGAGAAAACCATCCTGCTGTAGCTGCAACTTTGAATAATTTGGCAGTTTTGTATGGAAAACGTGGAAAGTATAAAGATGCTGAACCTCTATGTAAACGTGCTCTGGAAATTCGTGAGAAAGTTTTGGGAAAAGATCACCCCGATGTTGCTAAGCAATTAAACAATTTAGCATTGCTATGCCAAAATCAAGGGAAATATGATGAAGTTGAGAAATATTATCAACGTGCTTTAGAAATTTATGAATCAAAGCTCGGTCCTGATGATCCTAATGTTGCTAAAACCAAAAATAATTTAGCAAGTTGTTATCTCAAGCAAGGAAAATATACTGAGGCTGAAGTATTATATAAACAAGTTTTAACTAGAGCGCACGAACGTGAATTTGGGGCGATTGACAGCAAAAACAAACCAATTTGGCAGGTAAGCTAGGTGTTTATTAAGTTATTATTAGAGAATATGAAACTAGAATCTCAATTCTCGGTATATTTCACATTTACGTGTTTCATGATATGTACAAATATTGACTTCTTTGAATTAGAAAATGATATTCAGGTATGTTCCAGAATCCGAGTGAAAGTGAATTCGAAAGTGGATTTGAAATCGAGCGAAATTGTTTTTGGTGTTCTAGAAACCGAGTAAATTCATATTCACTATTTTTTTAACTAGTTGTAATGTTTGCAACTCGCTGTAATTTTCAATCAGCTGATTGTTGGCGCAAGGAAAAAAAAAACAAGTTGTGAAAAATTAAGAATATTAATGCTTTAATTGTATATGCGCTAAATATTTAAGCCAAAAACCAGTATGCCAGCGTAAAAATTAAAAGGCGAACATTAACAGCGGCAGCGTTGGCAGCCGTGGAAGTGCTGGCAGTAGAAGAGTCGACGGTACTAGGGGCAACAGAAGAAGCATCAACGACCACAGCACCTATCGAGGTGGACGGCATTTCCTCATTGGAGCTTGTGTTGTCTACATTTTCAAAAGTGGAAGGGGGACCAAACTGTGTAGTTCCGGTTACACCTTCAATTACCGTGAAAATTTCACATAATGGTCAATTGACTCTTCTGTGGAAGACAAAACGAACTTATAGGCCATCGCGGGTCGCTCTAGTGTTGGAGTTCTGCGCTATTTTCTTCCTAATATTTGTCTTCTAATCCATCCATCCAAACCTATTTATGTATTTAATTAGAAAAATGCATACAAAAATATATGTATGAAATCACATTTTTCCAATCAGATACAGGTCCGTTTCAACTTTTGGTGGTTAAGGAGACTGACCCACAGTAGACCCACTGTGAGTCAGAAATAGCGCCGTTTTGAAACCACTTTCTCACCTAACTAAAATTACTTACTACCCCAGCTGGGCTCTTGCCCACCCCGTGGAGTTTAGGTAATCTAGCAGATACTCTGGACTGACTGCCGAGCAATCGGACAGGTTGTCGAGGAAATACTTTCTCAAGAAGACGTCTTGATGCTTCTTCATAAACTTGAGGAATAAGGCATCCTGGAAGGAGTTCTTATGCTTTCGCCTTGAATTGATTTTTATTTTCATTTATATTTTTTATATTTGATTAATTTTCGACGTCACATAATTTAATGGCAATGCCTTGCTGCTCTATGGTGTTGTCTGTTTGAGCAATCAGCAAGGGGCGATATTTCATGTTGTTGTGAATCACGAAAGCAATACCACCACCTTTGTTGCGACTTCTGTCTGCTCGGATGATGTTGTAATTTGCGCTCTCGTTTAGTGCTGTTCTTGGTGAGAGTTTTGTTTCCTGTATTGCGCCGATCAGGATATCGTTCCGTTCCATGTAATCGGTTATTTCTTCTAATTTACCCCATAGACCGTTACAGTTAAATTGAAGAATTTTAAATGACATCAGTTGCGGTTGTTGCTGTGGCAAGCAAGCTTTCTGTTACCATTTTTGCGTCTTTGTTGTTATTGTGTGTTTGGCGGTAATACGCGAGAGCTGTGCTGGTTATGTTGTATGCTTGTCGGATGTTGGTGTGGTTGATGTAGAGCTGGCATGCACGTACGCGAGTAGTTTTGGTTGCCTAATTGTTGTATGCAGCATGGAGCAACGAAGGTTGCATTCCATCTCGTGTGTTTTGTCAGTCCTGAGCAGGTTTTCAAATGGCACCAGTTTTTACAGTTGTTGCAGAGCACCGATGTAGTGTTATAGTGGAGGGTCCTTTTACAGACCGAGCAGTGTCATGTTTTTGGGCCCGGGTTTTGCTCGATACCGGCACGTGTCAGTAATATTAGGAGCAGGCTGCCCGGGATGGCCTGTTCCAAAGTCAAAAATCCGTTTGGCTGTATTGTTGTATTGGTTGAATGTTGGTTTGGTGTTTGAGATTTGAGCAGTCGTCATTTCATTGAGCGTATTATTTTTCTGATACTTCAGCTCAACATGTTGCTGAGCAGAGGTAACGACCTCTGAACGCAAGCATTGATAAGAACTTTAGAAAACTATTGCGAATCAATTTTATCTTCCACACACTAAATGTTGTTAACAGCGTTCAGCATCAAAAAATGAATAAAGGAGGTTTTTGCACTTCGATTCGATTTTCAGAAAAGTCGTTCGGAGGGCATTTGATATTTCATGTCAATTTTTATTTCCATTTTTTTGAGATCATTTACTTTTCACACACTTTTTACAAACAACTAATGTCTACATATTTAGCGTATACCAAAAAAAATCACTAAATATTGTAATAGATGGTAGCATGTAGTAGCATTCTCTCAATTCTCTCAGAAACACAGAGTTGCATAACGAAAAAACGTTTTTCGTTGAAAATCAGATTTTCATTTGACAATTTTTCTATGACGAAAATTCAATTTTCAAAGGATTTTCAGCCAAACTCGATTTGAATGTGAACATCCTATTATTTCGCTGAAGAAAGCAGTAAAAAATGAGCACTTCAGTTTTAAAAAATATGCTGCAAGAGGCAAACTTTGAATGTCTATATCTTTTAAAAGCGAGCTAACTTTGCAAAACCCTTTTTGGGATTTGTTACTCTAGACCGGTACTATCGTCCTATGTTGGCCAATTCTCCGTTATCAAACGTATATATGCTAGATTTTCAAAATACACATATCTTCAGGAAAGGTGTCTTCTTGCAACTTACAAATGAATATTTGAATAATAGCCAATTGGTTGTGTGGTCGGAAATTAAGCTTAGTACTGTAGTGGAAGAAATGGATAAACTTTTGTGCGATGCCGTTTGTTTGTGCATCTGGTCAAGTTGTCCGAATAATTGTACAAGCTGCAGATATTTCTGAGAGACGTGGAGCAGTGAACTCACACTTGCGGGAAAGAATGACAATGGGTCGTTTCGCAACCGATGTATGGTTTTAATTAAAATGAATTATGTAAATGTTAATAATAATTCATGTAAATAGTTTAAAGATCTTTTGCGTTGTAAAAAAGGTTTAAAGAAAACTTTCACATGGATTACCAATATATCCAAAAAATCTTGTCGCCAAAGGATGATTCGATTTCTCCAAAGAAAAAACTTGCTGTTATCTTGGAGTAGGTAGCAAATAAAAATTATGGATACATTAAAAAATATTGTTTTACTCAACATAGATATTTTACATGGGGAACATTGCAACGACATGTTGCTTCAACCTATAGAATTAGCAAACAACATTTTGGAAAAAAAATTAAGCGAAGTTTACGATGCAATAATCATTGCATTGCATGAAGGCATTGTTACAATGCCCAATTGAAATGCTAAAAATATCGCAATTCTTTAATGCGTGGAATTTCCCAAACTTTGTTGGTGCAATTGATGGGAAACATGTGGCATTTAAATGCCCACTGAAATCAGGAAATCTTTTCTTTAATTACAAAATATGTCTACAGAATGGTTATCCTTAAAAGAATTTATGTGGCTTAATTCAATTAAGATTGACAGCAAATATTTAACTATAGACTAAGCAGAGCACGGCGATGTATAGGAAATGCCTTTTGAATATTGTCAAATACAATTTGAATACATTCAAAATTTTACTTTCTCTCCCGGAAAATGTTTTGTTACCCTACCAGAGCTCGAAAAATTATTACTGCTGCTTACACAATTTTCTTATTAAAACCAATCGAATTACGCCGACAGATACAATGGGTATAGGGAAATTGTAAGAGGTGAATACCACTATCATTTACCTAATAATTCGTTGTTTTCGTCAAATTTACAACGCTTTCAAACTGGCAGATATCCAAATTTAGCTAAATCAATCACACAAAATCTCAAAGGTTTTTCTATTTCAGATACTGCGTCGATTCTTTGGCAACGTAAAGCTACTTTTTTGGATTAAGTTTTTTAGCCCAAACTCAGAACATAAATCTGTATGCATGTATTTATTTTTTTATGTTATACAATAACCATAGTTTATTGTATAATAGGATATTGTGCTAAAGAGCTTTGCTGTAAAACGTTGCTGGACGTTTTATGGATGAGACAAAGATATTTCTTACGACTACAAAAAAATTTTTGTTTTCATGCATACATTTTTGATGTGAAATATCTTGGCTCATATATTAGGCCTGTTACATGAATCGGGACAACTGGTTTTAAATGACAAAATTTAGATTTTTCACACTAGATACAATCTTGAAAACGAACTCGTGTATAACACCGGTCAATATTTAATTAATTAATTTCTTTAACTTTTGTCACATGTACCATATCAATTTCGTTTATGATTTTTTATTGTTTATTACCTTATTTAATCTTTTACCCATAAACAAAAATTTACCTATTTGATTTTGTACTTAGATAAGTTAACTAAGCATCCATAAAAATTGCATCCCGTTTATTGGATAAATAAATAAACATTTTAACAAAAAATCTAAAACCAACTAACCTTTTCCATTGTAGAAAATGCCCTAAAATTATGTTTTATAATTGTGTGGAGGGTGAAATTAACTACCATATTAAAATAACTTATGTTCTCTGTGAAGAGAAATCCAAGCCCTCCGATGTAAAATTGTCTTCATCTTTCAAGTTGCAAACACTACCAGACTTTTTGGCTTTGTTGGCAAAGTAGCGCTTGCTGTTTCGCAAACTCTTCCACGCGGGTTTGCGATCTTCCACTACAATATTCATAACATGAATTAATTTTTTATTTATTTTAAGAAATTACGGTTGTTGTATTCTGATTGCTTGTGCCAAATCAAAGCTTGGCGTTTTATGCAACTTAGAACTTTTTTCTCTTCTTCATTCAGTAGCCTTTTTTTTGTTTTTGCAACTAAAAATAAATAACACTGTACAACGACCAAAAAAGCTCAAGAGTTTTAAAAGTGGATATTCTATAATTTGAGTACGCTGAACATGAGTTTTTCTTTATAACGGGCTAAAAAGCGTTCATAAAAAAATTATTTGTAGATTTTTAAATAAAATAAAAATCTACAAACAATATTTTTTATGTAGTTTTTTTTTTTTCAACCACTTTCAAAACTCTTGAGCTTTTTTTTGGTAAATCCCGTTGTGCAGTGTAATTAAAAAATCATTTACTCAACTTTTTTTTTTTTTTTTTGTGTGCAAAACATGTTTTCTGTGATTTTCCAACACTATTTAAATGTCACGTACATTCAAATTTGCATGAAAAAATGTTGCATCACTTCTCCTAAAACTCATGTTGAAAGTATTTCACGAGAAGGAACAGAGTGCTATTTTGGCTAACATATCGCGAAATATTTCGCTTTTATTTCACCAGCTGTTTTTTATATGGAGTTTGTGCGTGGAATTTTGTGAACGTGAACTTGAACAGAGTACACGAGTAAAAAATGTGAATAAAACGGCTGTAACTCGTATTAGGGTGTAGCAAAAATATAAAAATATTACAAAGAACATTGGCTATGGCTATAACCATTGCAGAATGATCCCCTGATCAGGAATTAATCAAAGAGAAGGTTTTTAAATGACGGTAACTTTGCCAGTATGATAAAAAAAGATTTTTTAGTGGCAGTATAAATAAATCGTCGATTTTCTAATATTTGTTAGGGAAAACATAAAAAGTACTTTATATATGCAGCTGAGGATGGGGATGGCCATAGCCAATATTTTTTCGAAAAATGCTGCATCCTAATTCGTGCTGGACTTAGACCCCAACAAAAAAATCTCGTATTTTTGTTATTTTTTTTTTAATAGATAAGGCATAAAACTCTACAATCATATTAGGCTTGACAAATATGTTCGAAAAAATTTATCACCTCAAAAAAAATTTGGCACTTAGACCCTTTAGACTTACACCCTTAAATTTATTTTTTAATTAAATTTATTTCAATTATGGATAAATAAGAAGTGTGGCATCAATTTTATCGAGTCTCAGCAGTATTTGATCTTTATTTAGTTATTCCAAGCTTCTTTTATTGTCGACCTATTTTTCAATCTCTGCTGTTTTCTATCTATTTCTGAGATTGTATGCCAGCTTTTATCAGATATTGCATTACCGTAAAAAGAAAATTATAGAAATTGCAAAGTTCCGTTATTCGCTTGATAGAATAAATATACTTACACTATCATTAAATATTCCTAGTTGTTAAAAATATGTAGATCTTTGAAGCTGAAAATAAGCGTGCATCGACCGATTTTCCAATAAATCGGGGAAAACTTCTTAGAAAAAGTGAAAATATATTTTGACATCACCTTTATGACTCTAAAATCCAAAACAAACGATTATATTAAAAAAATTAAAATCCATTCTGGTAGTTCTGGTAACCGCAGGAAACCGGTTCAATATTATTTTGCTGAAAGTTTATTTTGTTAACAATCGATTTATCAGAAATAGTGATGGTGGCTGATCACATATTTGTAGTCAGTCATTAGCCCCAAAATGGCCGGAATAGGACAGTTTTATAATCAACATCCAAACATTGTTGCAGAGGCCCTTCCCAATATGTACAATAATCAACGTATGGAATAGTATCAGTTAATTACCACTTCCAATGAGCAATGGGCAATAAACCAACCTGCATCTACAGTATGACAAAAACAAGTTTAAAATATGAATATATGAATATATTTGTAGGTTGCTGAGGAACGTGAAGAGCATAAGTATGATAACCGTGAAAACACCCCATACGGTGAATATGGAGGATGGCATAAAGCCGCAAAAGTGGACTCTCCTACGGTGACAACCACACTGAAGAATCTCGGTGCTCTTTATAGAAGACAAGGCATGTTCGAAGCTGCTGAAACTCTTGAGGATTGCGCACTACGTAGTAAGAAAGAAGCTCTAGATTTAGCAAAGCAAACCAAAGTCGCACAACTTCTCACAACTGGAGAGAAAAGGCGATCAAGACAATTTAAAGAGGATTCAGATAATGCTGATGAGGTATACTATATTATTCTTTATATGTACTAAAAAATACAAAATATGCATCCATTTCACAATTTTTTATTTTTTATTTTTATTATTTGAATACTAACTATGTAGAACGTTAACCCCTTTTCCCCTTTATTTATTATATTTGGTTCCGTTGTCTATAAGCAAAGAAGATGCACGCAAATAACCTTGATTTTTAAATTTAAAAATTTTGTGATTTCTGAGAATGAGACAAAAATACCTATTAATTTAAGGGTCAATGTTAACTACAGATAGAAAGTTTTATCTTCCCTTATACATTTACATGTATTTAAAACAAAATATTCAGTTTGTCTTATTATAAGCGAAGAGTCGTTATTTTAGCTTAACATCCCCCATAAACGCTTGCACTGAAGTCTTTGGATACGTTTCGGCATTTGTTTTTTATCTTTCACAGGTTTTTTAGTAGTTTTGCTTTAATAGTGGCTCAGTACGTTTCAATTGTCCTGAGTTCGAAGCAATTCAAAGGATTTGCCTCTTTAGGAGAAATTGTCTTGGTATCAATTTTAAAGTCATTTTTCCACAATAGTATGTCACGAAATTAATCCAGAAGAGAACTGCGTCGCTATGAAGCTTAATTAAAAGTAAAAGACGTTTCTATAAGTATTCAGTAACATAAATTTCTCGGTTTATTGTACAAGTGCCAGCAAATGGTTCGCTTTTAAAGCTGCACTGGCATGTGGCCAGCCAAACAATAATTTTTTTTTTTTGTAAATTTGTCGAGCTTTTTTTTTAAATTGATCGGCAACATTGCCCCTTTTGCTTGCAGTATAAAATTGGCGCCCTCGAATTTGTTTAAAGTCCTCTTTTACGTAGGACTCGTCGTCCACTACAACACAGTAGAAATTATGCATGAACCGCATGAAAAAATGTTGGTTGTCATTGCGGTTTGGCGGTGCCTTCTCTTTGAATGAACGTAATCTTTTTGTACACACGAATGAGGCATTTCCTCTTTTTTGGCGACATTTCCTCTCTCTTACCGAAAGATCAGGGGGGTTACTCTGTAGTTCGATTCGAAAGGCAGTTCTATTCGAATGCTAAATTCGATTCGAAAGGCACAAAAGGCACGATGTTCAGAACATTGAACAAATATTATTAGAAAATATTTTCTAGAGTACCAATCGTTCGAGTTCGAGTAAATTTTCTTTCGAATCGAACTACAAAGTAACCCCCCAGGACTTTGGCACAAATATTAGGAAATCATCCGGAATGCATGGAGAAAGGTTCCATGAAATTTTAAACCAGAGAGTCTGGCACCTTTAATTAAAATACGTAAAATATTATACTCCATTGGTTCATCGTTTCTGCAATAAATTTTATTTGAATTTAATAAATAAACATAAAACGTAAAAGAGCAAAAACTTTGATAATGCGTTATATGAAAAACGTTTTACGTTTTATCTTCTTTATTTCCGCTCAACAAGAATATTTTTTAAATTAATTTAATTCCATTCAACATTTTATTTTTAATAAATGAAAATGAAATAGCGATTGAAACAAAAAAAGAAAAGGAGCAAAAATATGAAAGGGCGAGAAGATAACTGTCTGAGTTGCGACTGAGCATTCTTGTCAGCCCCGACAGCTCACTTATTTCACCTACAAACTCGACATGCGTGCATGGAAATGTTATATCGTCGCCAGAATAAAAGATTGTCGTTTATTACTTTCAACAGATTTCGAGAAACCGAATGTAAGATTAAGGACACACACTCCCTCATGTAGTAGGCTTTGAAATAACGAACTGTTATGCAGACTAGTAACATTGAGAAAGCACAACAACAAATAAGTATACAGAACGGTACTGGTAGTTTTCTTTCAGCATCTCTATTCAGTGAAGATATTTGGAATCAAATCTGTAATTCTGGGTTATTTCAAAATATTAGTAGCTTATATAGGATATTGAAAGATTAAGAACTATTACTAGGATCACTGATGAGGAATCATGGCGGTTTCCGAATCGGCCGTTTGTATACACTGTTGTTGTGATAACTACAAATATACGTTCTTTAAGCCTGTTATACATTATTTAAAATCCAATATTTCAGGTTTTAGACATAATATATACAATGTACAGTAAAAATCAGAATTTTCTTGATTCCACTGTTATTTTCATAGCAATTGTATCCTATTTTCACCAAAATCATTGTGTCATATGTTATATTTTGGCTCAAACCGGCTGGCACAATCCTAACAGATACGATAATCTAATGCTACTTACGATAAAGAATTAACAAGTTGAAATTGTTGTATTAAATGTGCAGCTAAGGGAAAATTCATTGAAAAGACAGTAAATATTTCGGACTTTAATTGGTATATCAATTTAAATTGTACAACATTAAATATTTAAAATAACAGGATTAAAGGCTAAATTTTCTTCCTTTTAAATGAATAATTTGTTTTAAAACACTTTTTTTTTCTTAACATGTGAACTGGACTACTTACGAAAAGAGAGTTTATGTGGCAAGAAGTTTTGGATGTTTCTTATAGAGAAAAGTACACACAAAAAAATTTATGTGAAGACATTAGTGTAACTACAATTTTATTCCAGAAGATTCAGAAGTGCTACGATATCATATTATATATCAATTTAAAGAGCTTGTCGAGTAGGTTAACCAAAAAAAAAATCAAAAATATTAGCTTCAGAAGTTTTTTAAAATTCGGTCATTGAACAAAGCATTGCGTTCATCGTTGTAAAAATCATTGCTTAAGCGGAAGTAAATAACAAATGAGAGGGAGAGAAGACATGAGTAACGGCATCCCTCAGAATTATCTGCATACACAAATAACAAAACAAACACCAAAAAGTAGTTTGGTTCTCTTTTGATATTTGTTTTTTATAAAGAGATTTCTTTCGCAAAAAACTAGCTCCAGTTACTGGGGCCTCACCAACTAGTTTGCTTTAACTTTTTCAGCTCTTCACTTTCGCAATTTTTGAAGGCAGATTAAGAAAGAGTACAAAATTTTACTTTGGAGTCTGGACATATCAGAGTGAATTTCGTTAATTTAAAATTTAGATGGACACACGACAAAAAAGAAATTTCAAATTCGTTTTTTGACAGATTACACTGTGTGAAAAAAAAATGCATGCACTTTTATGGAGACCTAGCACAAATTGCAGGTCTAGTAATGCTAAGAAAAATAGTATGGCGGAATTTTCCCATACACCCCCAAAATCTCTTTTTATGGTCAAAAACCCGTTTTTGGGTAGGTTGGTGTGAACAATCGCTCTAAATTTAGCTAATTTTTATCCGATTTACAATTTTTGTTCTTAGTTTGAAAGTGGAAAAATAGTTCTTTCTGACCATGTATTGTTTACTTTTATGAATTGAAAACTAACGAGACTGCAGTTGAAAGTATTCGCGATTTTTCGATTTCTTAATCATTTTTTCGGCTTGGACGATGTTTTTACGATATTATCCGATCATGGAGATTTTTTACGACAAAACACTTTCAAGGTAAATTTAATGCCGTGTTGAATGACCTTTTTTTGAATGAAATTGGATGAAAATTTACGGAGTTGTGTGAATTTTAGGATTTTAAGTATATTTTATTATTTACAGGGTGACAATTGTAAAGTGACGCAAGTTTAATACTCTGCAGCAAGCTTTGCCATTTACCGTTACTTTAATTTAAAAAGCAAATTCATTCATCATTGGCTTTGCTTTTAATTTCATTTGAATTTTTGTTATTACATTTTGAAATTTCCATAAAAATGGACAAGGAAAATATTCGTCGTGAAATTATGAAATTTCATTTGGCAAATAATTGGCAAAAAGTAGCCGTCAAATTGCAAAGGCTTTAAATTTGTCAAGTCGTACGGTAGACCGAGCTATTATTCGATATAATGGAACTGGGGGTTTTGGAGATAGAGACCGGGGAAAATTTTCAACAGTTGCCACTACTGGTTTAACAGAAAAAATTGGTAAACGAATCAAGCGAAATCCAAGGAATCGCTAAGGAAGTGGGAGTAAACCGTGAAACAGTGCGAATCATTGCAAAATCAAAGCTTAATCTTAAGCCGTACAAGCTCCGAAAAGCTCAAGATCTGACATAAAAAAAGAAAGATTTGCGACTGCAAAGATGCAAGGCGTTGCTACGCTCCTCTGTGTTAAAAAATGTTGAAAATATCTTGTTTACAGATGAAAAAATTTTCACGGTTGAACAACATTTCAATGCGCAAAATGACCGAATTTGGCTAACATCATCATCGCAACAAAATAGAACTGTTGGCCGAGTTCAAAAGCCAGCTTCCGTTATGGTATGGGCTGGAGTTTCCGCTAATGCCAGAACCCCTCTAATATTCGTTGAAGAGGGTGTTAAAATTGACCAGGTTGTTTATCGGAGCATTTTAAATGAGCATGTTCTTCCCTGGGCCCAAGATACATTTGGAAATGAAAACTGGACTTTCTAGCAAGATTCTGCACCTTCCCACATGGCAAAATTAACGCAAACATGGATAAAAGACAAATTTTTCTGGATTCATAACATCTCAAGAATGGCCACCATACTCCCCAGACTTGAATCCAATGGACTACTCTATTTGGAGTATTTTAGAGAGTAAGGCTTGTGCATCTCAACACCACAGTCTGGAGTCGCTGACAAATTCATTAGAGGAAGCCTGGACTGAAATTGATCAGGAAGTCCTGCGGCGAACAGTCCTACGATTTCCGGATCGATTGAAGGCATGTGTGCAGGCTAAAGGAGGTTATATTGAATGAGGTGGGGTTCAAATTAATGCTTATATATTCAGCAATGTTAACACTTAATTGTACTTAATGGAAGTACGTCCTTTTGAAAATAACTGCTGAAATGTGTGCGTCACTTTACGATTGTCACCCTGTATAATCATTCAGTACAGTGTACAATGCAGAGTGCTCTTTGATTCAAAAATGTTTGCCTCTTTCATTTCAACGACTAGCAGTTATCAGCAAGCATGTTGGTGGAGCTCTTGTTTTGGAAACGTTTTTCAATGATTCCTATTTTCTGGTGGAGTCACTCACCTTATGGCGATGTTCTTACTGAACCTTTACTAATAAAAGAAGGTTGTTTCCCGTGTTTGGAGAAAAGAAAGGATTTTTCTGTGTTTTTGTGTAAATAAAAATAAATAAAACTGTTGCTTTTCAATTGGATTTGGACACCAAGAATTTATATAGCAATTACTCTCCGACTCCACTATTTATTTTTCACTTAATAAATATTACAAGAGCAACTGTTATAAAAACAAAATCCAAAATGTCTAACAAAAATTTAATAGATCTTAAGCTTTTCCAGTTTTGTACAATTTTGTGTTTGAGGGTTGCTAGTTAATTTTGTTGAAATGCGTCTGAAATGCGCAATTTTATTTGATAGTTTTTGTATGGTGAAAATCTGCACTTCAGACGCATTTATAAATTTATATAAAGTTTTTACTATTCACTCTTTAGAGTAAAGTGCAGAGTAACGGAGTAAAAAAGTAATGTTTTACTCTAGAGCGTGAACGCATCTAAAACTAAAATAGTGCTCTCTGGAGTAAATGTCAATCAGATATTTTTAATTATTTATTGTTTACTTTTTTTTTTTTATTAAAAAAATGTGTAGTAACAGTGCAAAAACCTCTTTTATGCTTTTTTTATTGCTGGACGCTGTTAGCCAAATTAAGTGTGTTGAAGGTGAGGGAAGATAAAATTGATTCGCAATAGTTTACTAAAGTTCTTATCAATGAATGAATGAGTAGAAATTCAAAATTTTTTCATTTCATATTGCTGACAGCCTTGTTTTATTTTCTCTTCGATCAATGTTCCCAATTGAATGCGCCAGCAACAAAACTTTTGGTTTTTATTGTTTTATGGATCTTAACCATGTCGTATATTTTGTTATTGTAGAGTAATTTTGTTTTAAACTTTTACCTTGTTACTTCCGTTAACCAGCACTTTACTCTAAAGAGTGAACAGGGCTATATATTACTTCGAAGTGATTTACATGATGTTTTATTTCATCCTCTGTACACTTGCCTTTAATCGCCTGTACATGCGGAAGCGATAAAAATAACAAAACTGTCATTTTATAGTCTAAAGTTGGCGGATTTTGAAATTTATAAATTTCAAGTACTGTTATTTTGCCCTTGATTTCTGAGAATAATTAGCTGCTTATATTCAACAGCATAGACACTAGAGTCAGCTAAAAATCTGTAAAATGCACATGTTTCCATACTCGTGATATTTTTCATGGGCATTAGTTATGTGAATTTAATTTTAATAAAATGTTTCAGTTTAAGAACGCCAGTGAATTTGCTAGGAGATTCCATAGTGTCGCTCCAGCAACTGGTAGGTTTCACAGTTTTAAGCTCACGTTCTAAGAGTGGTGGAAAACCGCTCTGTAGGACTTCAGCTCAAGTATCTAGGATTCTACTATTGAGAGCTATAACTTGAAAACCATGAAACTGCTCATGAAATCCCCTTTTAGACACTTTTCTCTGTGGACGAGGGATGGGAAGCGAAAGGGGACGAATCCCATTCACACGTACCTACGATTTTTTGACGTTTACTTTTTGCATCTCTATTGCTCACATGTTAAATGAACGTCAAAGAAGCAAACAAAAAGAAAATCGCTGTGTCTAAAAGCTATCGGCTATAGAACAGTGTTACGAAAGAGAATTGCAGAAAGAAATAAGTTCTAAGTATTTCAAATATAAATTTCTATATATTGATATGTATAAAACTTCATTTTAAAAGCATTTAAATGCACTTTTTTGAATAAAATAAAAAAAATTTAAAATTGAAGCTGATTTCCAATTTTTTTGTGTGTGTTTTTTTCAGCTTTATGTTGCCTTTTTTGGTGTTTTTAGTGCCTTTTTTTTTTTTTTTTGCAATTTTGTTCCTTTTTCGTAGTTTTTAGGTCCACAAAATCCACTCCCTGCTTATAAGTTTGGGTTTGTTATACTTAAAGACTAGTGTTGGGTGCTAAAATATGACATAAAAGCTTAACAATGGCATAAAATCTCCGAAAGAACTATTCAAAGTTAGAACTTTGCGTTTTTCAATATAAGCTTGAATTTTTTCGCTTTTATGAGAATAAGAGATCAAGAAAAATTTAATACCATTAGTTAAAAAGGTAATGTTATTAACTTCCAAACAGAAATTCTTTGTCAACTGTATAAGCTATAACAAAACCACTGAAACAAGACACAAAAATCTTTAACCTGCTGTAGTTTGTAAGCGGCTAAAACTAAGCCCCTCCGCCCGCCCACACGATTTTTTACCTTCAATGGCCTTACCTATCATCTAACTTTTAGGAACGATTAGTGATATTTCACTGGTTCCGTTCCATCTTTTTTAGCTGGCTTTTTAATCATATGCTTTCTCACAAACTCATCTCAATTTTATAATGTGAAATTTTTTGTCAAGATATTCTTTTTTTTATTTTCAGAAAGTTCTTAAACCGTGAGGATAAACGCTATATAAATGAACGCTGTTATGAAACTACTAAAATATTATAAGTTTTTCTATACAAATAACAATAAATGATATTTATTTACTCATTCCTTAATAAAGTTAATTTACTGCAATTTTATTTTGTCGCTTTAATAAAGTATATTAAATATTAAGTGTATCACTTGTTGATTTTTTTAATTCTGGAAAGGATGTTAAGCCTTTTTATTTTAAAGGTTAAATTTGCTCCTTCAAATTTTGTTTGGTTCATTAACAACGATCTAAATGTATGTGATATTTACTGTGATTTTCCTATTACGAGTGTAACGATTTGGTGTTCATAAACGGTACAAAAAGATGTATTGGGATATATAATGATATTATTGAGAACTTTTTGGAACCCTCTATTGATGCCTTATTCCCAGTGATCATTGTCCTAATTTTTAATCATTATTTAGCTGTCCTATAGAGCAAAAAGTGTAAGTAAAACTATATTTTTGATTGATATCTTCATTTATGTCTTCGTTATCTTTCTTCAACCACCAGCATATCCGTGGTCAAAAGCAAAACGCCCTTGAATTTGGCGAGTATTTAGGGTTTTTTTTTAAATGAAATAATGAGCAATATTATTTAAACTTTGTATATATATTGTGTTACTTTAACAACATACAAAAATATTAAAAAAAATATAATTTTAAGAAAACTAAAATTGGTGTTACAGTTGCTCTCTTCAGTATGAGTGTAGTTATCGCAGGAACTAAAATGAAAAAAAAAAATTCGTCAAAATGGCGCGTTGTTGAAATTTACGTTACGTAAACGGAGCGTTTTTTCATTACTTTTTGTATGTAAAAAGTAAGAAGTATTGAACGTAGAAAGTTTTTTTTCCTGCGATAAACACTGGATTACTGAATAATATAGTAAAATTTGAGACGAATCGGTCGAGTAATTTTTTTTTTGTCTCACGCAGTGCAGAAAAATATAGTTTCGAGATGAATGAGTTTAAACTTCGGTCTTCCCTTTTACCTGCTTCTGCGCTCACCTGCTAAATAGGCTGTAGAAGTCAAAATACTTGAAATATTGATACGAAACAGTATACTTTTAAATGCCTATACTTTTGAAATATATTAAAAAACAAATTGATTTTTTTGAAAAATCTAGACTAGAAGGTGGCCTTAAGTCGGCTTTAAATAGAATTAAGTTATAAATGCTATCGTATTCTTCTTATGCCAATGCACATGTACGTAAAATCGTTTTTAAAATGTTTTTAAAACAAAAGTTTTAAAAAAAGAAATGTATTCGCTTACGTATGGCAACCAATCACATTAACTTCAAACCGTGTGTTTAAGCCATCGATTATATTTCTTAATTTCTTTTCTTCTTTAGTTTGGGCCCTTTCCCAATATTCTTTTCTATTTCTATTCTCTTTTTTTCTCTTACTCAATTCTACCTTTCTATTTCTATCCTTTTTCTCTATTGTTATTATGAATATTTCCCAACGTTCGGTCGCGATCTCTATCATCTGTATATTTTTCAAGTTTTCCATTTTTTCCTCACAATAAACTTTTTATACATATTAATTTGAAATTAATTGTGTCTTTCTTTTATATTTAAATAGTTCAAAAATTATAGTTCACCTCGAATTATACATTGGTTCTTCGAGCCGGATTCGCGTTGTTGATTTGCGAACTCAAAACGGTGTAATAACACGTCCCATCGTGATATTGTGTATTTTACCTCTCTCGTAAAACGCAGATCCAAAACAGTGACGTTTGGAGTTTATTGTGCTCCGTATCTAGCCATCAGAACTCTCCATCAGTTACTCCAGAAAGATACACAAGAGCAATGCCCCCTCGCGGCAAAAATTCTAATTGAAACACCTATGTCTATGACATCCTCTCTGGAGGTCATGATGTAGATTCTGCAATCGAAGCACTTTCCCAAGTAATTCATTGTCTTGGCTCAACTGGATTCCCTCTCAAAAAAATCACAGCGAATCATCCTGCCATATTAAAAAAATTCCAGTAGGAGATCTCGTAGATTCCGATTTTCTACGGTTTCACAGTGCAAGTTCCACGAAAACACTCGGAATTCGTTGGAATGCTCTCTCCGACACTTTTTCTTATACAATTTCACCAATTTCATGGGTCGCGAAACTTTTTGACTCGGCGGGATGGCTTTCTCCAATTATGATTCAAGTTAAGATGTTATTGCAGGAGTTGTGGCTAGATGGAACTGACTGGGATTAATGTGTGACGCCTGGATCCCTTTCTAGGTGGATTCAATTCGCAGAAAACCTCCCAGCGGCTACGAACATCGAAATCACTCGATGGGTCGGGTTCTCACCCAACCAACATTCGACTTAATAAAGCTAGTTATTCTTATGGCGTAATTCCGAAATTGTATTGGTATGCAAACCTCAGGAATTAGTGTCCTATCGTCTTTGGTGGAAATGGACCTGGGGCCCTATTTTGTAATGCGATACGAATGCCAAATCATTCGCATTCGTATAAATGCCACTCTGCAATGCGACTTTCGCATTTTGTTTTACCCCTTTTGAAAATCGCATTTTCGGCACTTGGTAACCCGTAAGTAAGTTTTTGGGAAAACTCTGTTGTTTTTTGTTAATAAATATTCTCAATTTACAGGGAAAATTCAAAAAAATAAACAAACCACTAAACATCAATTTGAAATTTTGGTAGATCTTATGCGCTTGCATCCTGATCTTTCCAAGGGTCATTTGAAGACTGCGAATGCAAAAAATGCTGCCAACAATTCATGGAAAAATTTGGAATGTGACCTAAATGCTGCCGGGCCAGTTTTCTATTAAAATACAAATGCTCGTTCCTGGAAGACCTAATCATTTGGATGTGTGTGCCATCTATTGCTCCAATTACTCCTGGAATGCCGGACTTCAAATAAAAACTTCTTTTAGCATCATTTTTTTCACACTCAGACATTTTAAAATTTATGTGCTTCACGCAGAGTACTTTCTCTATTGCAGCACTGCCACTAATGCGAATGAGTTACAGAGTACGAATTGGTTTTCGAATCGCACTTGGTTTTCGAATTGAATCACCTTTCGTATCGCATTACAGAGTAGGGCCCCTGAATGGCTTCAAAAATCTTCCGATTATTAGCCGAAGTCCACTCCCCGAAATGCAACATTGCTAGAGCAAAGGAAAATGGAGTTCTACCACGTTCTGGATACGAAAATCGACATTCTCGATCGATTCTCATTTCCTCATGCTCTTCTAGTGTTGGCTTATGTTTATCGCTTTTTCCATAATGCGAAGGCAGTAGTTAGCAAACCTAATGTCCCAGCTTCAAACTCTAACTTGCTCCATGCCGAAGTCAGCCTAATGCTTCGCATTCCTCGCTTGGAACTTAAAGTCAAAAAGTGTATTTTCCAGTGTAAAGCTTGTACTATCTACAAGCAGACAATGCGGTCTCAAATTATGGGTGCTCTACCTCCTGAGCGTTGTAATTTCTCTCTTCCATTTTCTACAACAGGTGTAGATTTTGCCGGACCGTTTCAGATAAAGCCTTTCGTCATACGGTCGTACACTTTCCTTAAAGGATACGTGGCAGTATTTGTATGCTCCATGAAAGCAATTCATTTGGAATTCTGTTCAAATTTAACGACTGATGCATTCCGAGCCTGTTTCGCTAGATTAGTTGGACGTAGAAGGCTTCTAGAAAAAATGATGAGTGATAATGGCACAACATTTGTCGGTGCTCAACGCACCATTAATAAAGACTTCTTAAAATTCCTCAAAGAAGTCTCCATTAATATCTCCCAAAAATATGCGCCTCAAGGCATAAATTGGCACTTCATTCCTCCAAGCAGTTCTTACATGGGTGGTTTATGGGAATCAGCAGTCAAGAGTTTCAAAACTCATCTCAAAAAGAAGAGGCCGTTCTTAATTCCCGGCTATTTTCTCCTACCTCGTAGGATCCTTCTGATTTCACAGCAATAGCCCCTGGGCACTTTCTCCGAGGTACACCTCTATTGGCGCCACCCGAACTTAACGCTGAGAATCTCTCATTAACCGTTGGGGAAAACTCAAGGTCCTACAGCATCAAATCAGCCGCCGTTGGAAAGATGAATACCTGAGGGATCTTCAAAAACCGGTATAAATGGAAACATCCTCAGAAAGACCCTGCAGTCATAAAAGACGAACTCCTTCTGCCAAATGACTGGCTTACACCGTAGTCCCGATAACCACATTCGCGTTGTTGATTTGCGCACTCAAAACGGTGTAATAACACGCCCCATCGTGAAATTGTGTATTTTACCTCTCTACAGAGAATTCTCGTTTCTACTCACTCTTAGTATTCCCATACTAATTCTTCCACTTTTCCAGGTCCAAGCTGCAGACGCATCTCTTCCGATCCAGCAGAATCAGCCTGAAGCTGCATCTCTCGCCGCTCAACATACTACGCCGGTAAACGTTCGATACTGCAGGTTATACCTCCGATACCATTCATTGCGATTCTGTCGTGGCTCCTCGCGATGACTTCAAACCAGCGAGTGCAAGCGGCCAGGGCACATGGTTACTGCCTCAATTGCCTGGCTACCACCCATACCACCGTTCATTGTACATCGGACAGTAGGTGCAAGAAGTGCACCTTGGACTACTAGCGCGTGCAGAATGGACGAGTCGCCAGACCCCGAAACCAGGCACCTCGACGGCCATCAAGTGTAATTAATCGTGCATTTGTTGGGCGATGTAGTTCAGACGTTGACGCGACTACAAGACGCCATGAATGTTGCACCCGCGCAAGGGGGCCGGGATGTTTAACCCATCCATTATATTTCTTAATTTCTTTTCTTCTTCAGTTTGGGCCCTTTCCCAATACTCCTTTTTTCTATTTCTATACAGTTATTTTTTCTCTTACTCAATTCTACCTTTCTATTTCTATCCTTTTCTTTTTCTCTATCTCCAAATTTGATGGTACTTAATGACAGTTTTGTCGTAGCAACTCAGGTTTTTGAGATATAGGCAATTTTTTTATTTTCCAGACATGGGTCGACATTTTTATCAAAATTACCATTTTTCCGAAATGAAAAGTAAAGCATCTATATTTTATATTATATTATTATATATTTAAAAGGTAATTAAATTATCTTTAATTTAAGAGTTTATTTGATTCTCTATTTTATTTCAGTCAAAAGTTATAAAGATTCGAAATTGAAATTCGGACCAAAAAACGCTTTTTTCGAATTACCTTTTCTTTGGTCCCCATTACGTGCTGAAAACGAAATATCCCGCTGAAATATCGCTGAATTTTATATGAATCGATAGCATGAACTCTCGCGTTTCGTTTTCAGCACTTAATAAAGACCAAAAAATAGACCATTCGAAAAAAAATGTGTTTTTTGGTCAGAATTTCAACTTGGAATCTCTATAACTTTTGACTGAAATGGAATAGAGAATCAAATAAACTCTTAAATTAAAGATAATTAATTGCCTTTTTAGATGCTTTCCTTTTCATTTCAAAAAAATGGTAATTTAGATAAAAATCTATCGATATCTCAAAAACCTGAATTGCTACGACAAAACTGATAGCAGATTCGGATTCAGCGGACCAAAAGACATTATAGGCCATCAAATTTGGAGATGAGTATTGTAATTTTTTTCATTTTGTTATATAGTGTTTTTATTCTTACGAATATTTCACAACGTTCGGTTGCGTTCTCTATCATTTGTATATTTTTCAAGTTTTCCATTTTTTCCTCACAATAAATTTTTTATACATAATAATTTGAAATTAATTGTGTCTTTCTTTTGCATTTAAATATTTCAAAAAATATAATTCACTTCGAATTATGTACCGTGTTTACTCCAAATGATCTTTTCAGACTTAAGCGATTACTGCTTTTGACCACAGATATGTCTGCCATTCGCATGTCAAGAGCACGTCAGAAAACAAAGCCAAATTTCAATTTGTTTTTCAAATTAGCCAGTATATGGATTGCTACTTAAGTTTTGAGATATGGCAACACCAGTATCGATATGTCAAAGCTGACAACAGCATCGTATATTTAGACGTTTTTAACGGTAAACATACTTAGAACGTTTTGCCATACGAGTGCTGTTTGTATTGTTTGCTGTGACTAGAAAAATTCATCTCGGCCAAAAAATGGAGTTAAATCGTGAACATTTTCGTGCGATGATTTTTTATGATTTTCGACGCGGATTAACTCAACAACAGTCAACCGATCAACTCTCTTCTACTTTTGGTGATGAAGCACCATCCCGAACCACCGTGTTTCGCTGGTGTTCGGAATTTAATCATGGTCGTAGTTCGCTCCAGGACTAATTTCGTGAAAACAACAAAATCGGTTGTTGTGCTAGAAAACATCGATGCTGTGCGTGAACTGATATTGCAAGATCGATATGTGACTTATCGTGAGATTGAGGCGTACTTGGACATTAGTTCCACTAGCATACATTCAACATTGCATAAACATTTGACCGCCTAAAAGTTCGCGTTGGATACCGCTTAATTTGACAATCGCCCAAAAAAAGGATCGTGTCGATTGGTGTGCTTCAAAAGACGTCTATAAGATCGTAACAGGTGACGAATCATTGATATATGCATATGAGCCCGAAAATAAACTACAATCGATTGTATGGCTCTTCCAAAGTTAGCCAAACCAAAAGTTGTTCGCGCACGAAGCACTTCGAAGCAAATGGTCGCCCGTTTTTTCGGAAAAACTGGTCATGTGACCACCATGCCAATAGAGCAACGTAGAACAGTCAATTCTGAATGTTGCACCACCGTTTGTTTGCCAGAAGTGTTCGGAAAAATAAGAAATCAAAGAAACCAAAGACGAATCATTCTCCACCACGACAATGCGAGCTTTCACACATCGGCTCAAACGAGAACCTTTTTGAGCACTCAAAACCTCCAATTGATGGGTCATACGCCGTACAGTCTTGATTTGGCACCCAATGACTTCTTTTTATTCCCTCACATAAAAAATAAATTGCGAGGTCAACGTTTTTCGTCACCTGAAGAAGCGGTTGTTTTAGAGTTACTCCATTCGGAGTGGAAAAAGTGCTTAGAAAATTGGTTCAAACGCATGCAAAAGTGTATTGATCTTCGTGGTGAATATTTTGAAAAACAAGCCATTTTCAATGATAAATATTTGTTTTAACTTGTTCTATTTCAAAACTTAAGTAGCAACCCTCGTACCAAATAGAGATCTCCATAACCAAACATAACATTTCATCATGTGGCTTTTAGTTCGGTTCAGTTCATGGAGAAATAAGAAGGTGAGAAAACTATTACAATAACAAAAAAAAAAGTGTGTCGTGAATGAGAAGAGCTGTATTTTACTATAGGGAAGAGTGGAGCTAATAACGCCGACACACGAGAGTGAATTTCGTTGAAATTCTGAATTTCGATTTTAGATGGACACACAACAAAAAAGAAATTTCAAATTCGTTTTTTGACAGATTATAAGTTTGGAGAATAAGAAGAATTTTTGTGGGTTTTGTGTAAATAAAAATGTTGCCTTTCAATTGGATTTAGGCACCAAGAATTTATTTAACAATTATGGATAATTGGAGGAATGACAATGGGTTACTCTCCGACTTCAGTTAATAAATATTACATTCATTTAATAATTTTGTTATGAAAAGAAAATCTCAAATGTCTAAAAAAATTAAATAGATCTTAAATTTTTCCTGTTTTTTATTACCTTGTGTTTGAGGGTTTCTGCATTTCAACGATATGCAAAATTTGCTTGAGATTCACTCTCAAATGTCCGCACTATAAGATAGTAATTGGGTCTGACAGCTAAACGGTATGATAAAAAACACGCCATTATCACTGTAGACTCGCGACGAAGACATTTAAAATTTGAGCTCTCTGCGTGGCCATTTGAAGACGCTACGAAGTGATTTATGTTGAGCATCAGTGTGCTCATACAATTTTGACGATATTAATTGTGCTGCTCCATACATCATCCGTGTGAAAAGAGATAAATGCTAGTTGATACCCATGTAAATTCGCGAGCTGAACACGATTAAGTAATTATTTTGGCTATAAAATATGTGTGAGTTAGAGTAAATCAATAAAAATGTGAATGTGGGGCTTATTCCCTTATAGGGGAATAAGAAGCACCAGGATGCTATACTGGCACTCGTCTATCGCCATCAGGCCGCGGCGTTGGTCGCCCATGAAAAATTATTCAGAGTTCTGAGAGCAGCGATGATGACGACAAGGTACCAGAGGAAACAGATACTGATTAAAGTCTAATTTTGTCAAAATTACTTTGAATAAACATTGAAACATGTTCGTTCAATTAAATGCGGTTTTCTTTATTTTTTTATTTCATTTTCAGTGTTCTTAACTCCACTAGTGAGGCCAGTAGAAAAAGGCGGCAGCTGTCCATGTAACTCTTGCCGCTTTACCGTCGTACGACGCAGCTGTGGTTTTGGCTTAAATTGAAAAATAAAACCAGTTTGATTTTCATTCGATGCCTACAGTTTATTTCCAATAGAAATCGTATACAACTATCGCGTAGCACAGTTCAGATACGATCAAATAAACAGTAAGATAAGAAGTCATCGCATTGTATTTAATTAGGACAGTGTCATTTGACCCTGTAGTTTGTTCTCAAAAACATTCGTACATTCGTACACGAAAAATAGCTCACATCAGATTCAATTAGGACACAGCGTTACACTTTGTTTCCCCGGTGAGTTTTTCGCCAACAAAAAAGACCAACCATATCCACAATGCTTTTTAAATAAGTTCAGCAAACATATACCATATCTACGTCCCGCGCCTGCAGCACATCACGGGAGCAAAAAGTTATTCGTGCACAAAAATATTTGGGTTATTCTCAGCAAACAGATATGATGTCCCTGGGCGATTTTTTTCTATTCCTTAACCCATTAAAAGCATAGATTCCTTTTTAAAGAACGCAATGAAAAAACTCAAAACCACACTAAAATTAATTCGCCAACAAAAATGATCTGATTTTATTCATGTAAAATCGTAGAAAATTCTGATATATGCTGTTCTCTCCAAAATTTATTTTACCAGATGATATTGTCTTCCAAAGACAACATTTTGCTAGAAAGCGATTTTTTGAGATTTCACAGAGGTAATTTTATTGTTTTCTATAATTTAGGTGCTTCATATTTTGATAGATGATTATAGATTGTATTGCTAGAGGGTTTTAGTTTGCTTTAGTGTCAGCTCTAAATTAATAAGTATATAAGTAATTTATAATTTTTTCTTGACACCAAATGTTATTTTTTGCATGGTAACCTAAGACAAAAAAGGTCTAAAAAATTAGGAAAACAATTTTTCCGCAACTTGAAAAGTATTTCATTTTTTTATTTAGTATAAAATGAAAGATTTCAAAAAGTTTGGTTCTTCTACCTTTTCTAGTTTCGTACTACTACTACTTCGTACTACTATTTCGTAATGAATCGAATTTATTCCAAAAAAAAAATTTTATATAAATTACAATTCTGTAAAATACATAACGGCAGCTATCAGCAATTTGAGCTCAAATGTTGTCCTTGTGTTTTAATTAAAATTATCCCTTTAGCTTTTCCTTACTGCACTTGCTAAAAAACGAATATCATGCATGCATAACGATCGTATATTTTTTCGGACCAAAAACTGTATATTTCTACCAACAATTTTTAAAAAACCGTAAATCAATTTGAAAAAAACTGTATATTTCGCGATATGTTTTTTTTTTCAATGAAAATTAGCAAGGAAAGCAATTTATCCATCATCTAAATCGTCTTCGTTCAACATTTTCATATCACCTTCTGAAGTTGTATTGAATTTGTACTTGGACGAAATTTGACGATGCGATTCCGGCTTTGCTATGAGGTATTTATGGAAATAAACGCATGCTTATTTCTAGTTACATTTGACGATAAGAATCGCCTTTAATGTTTCGACTTCTTTCAAAAGTACATATACTCGCAACGAGTTGCCATTGTTCCCTTAGACGTTTTGCATTGCGATTGATAAATTTGAATTTCCTAGCGTTCAAAAATTTTATATTTTTTTCTTAGTATAAGCGAGGTATTTTGGTAAAAAAGGTGGTATGCTGTTTTGGAGTTGATAAAACGGTATACTACCGCGAAAAACTGTATAGATACGAGCGTTATGCGTGCAGTATGTTCGTACGCAAAATGCAAGTATGAATCAAACAGAGTTAAAACGAATTGGTCGAACGCGAAAGATTCGTGATTGAGAATGCCAACGAAGTTCGAAAACACTCCAATATTAAACTTCACAAGTATTCCAAAATATTCACAAATATGCACAAATATTCACAATTATTGTTAAATATTTATATCATATTTCATAAACGCCATTTCCAATTTTTTCAATAATTTCTTCAACATTTTCTTCATCTTTACGATTATGATTCACTGTGGCGGTTCTAGGATTTGGGTTTGGGAGGGGCTGAATTTATTAAAATAAAAGATAAATATCAGACTCACTATCGACTTAAACCCAGACCTAGACCAAAAACTATTTTGAGTAAACAATTTGAAAGAAATTTGAATTTCCTTTGAGAACAAATTTTGATGTTTCATTTGATACATCTCTATTTTTTGAGTCATTTTTGGTCGAAAAAAAAAGTCCGAAAAAAGATTAAAATAAGATAACAGTTGATTTTTAACCAATTTTAAGAATATATATTCCTATCACTCTTAAAATCGATATTACTGTTAATATCGGCCTGGTGGTGAGTTTACGATTTCACAACTCCATAACCAACCACTTCATTTCTATGAAAGATTAAATAAATAAATTAATTAAAAAGAAAAGCCTGTTATACATTACTTAAAATGTAAATATATCTTAATTTGACCAAAAAACCAATACATTCGGGTAACAACCGCCAAAAAAAAACAATGTTCAGACCACGAATCGGACCAAAATTCCAACAAAAATCGACCAAAATGAGATCAAATTAAGGTCAAGACTCAAACTAAAAACCCAAAATTCATTCCAAAATTCAAAAAAAAAAAAAATGTAGACCACAACTTAGACCAATAAAGACAAAAAGACACCAAATACCGAACGAAAGTAACCCAAAATTCAGACCAAAAACTAGTGGGAATATCTGATAAATATTTGCATCAAAAAACTGTAACTTAAATTAAACAAAAACTAGACAAAAATTCTAGACGAATTCAGTTTTAAAACAAAATTCAGACCGAAATTCACACCAAAATAGTATCAAAATCAAGTCAATTCAGACGAAAATATTAACCACAACTCAAATTAAGAGTTAGATTAAAACTGAGGCTAAAAAGGCGCCAAATACAAATTAAAAGCAAACCAAAATTTAGACCAGAAATCAGATCAAAAGCAGGAAAGCAAATCAAAATTTAGACCAAACATGGATTAAAACTCAAACCAAATTTAGATTAAAATTCAAACTAAAATAAAACAAAATTCTGACTTACAATCAAACCAGAATTCAGATCAAAATCGGGCAAAACAACTGGTTATTAAATATATTCAGACAACATTACAATCTACAATTTCAACGCTAGCTTATAAATGTCTTACTTTTAGAAAGCTTGATAATGGTCTAGTTTTTGGATTGAATTTTGTACTGAATTTTATCAGAATATTGGTTTAACTTTTCCGTTTTTAACGGTTTTTATCTAAATTCTGGTTTGATTGTAAGTCGGAATTTTGTTTTATTTTAGTTTGAATTTTAATCTGAATTTGGTTTGAGTTTTAATTCATGTTTGGTCTAAATTTTGATTTGCTTTCCAGCGTTTGATCTGATTTCTGGTCTAAATTTGGTTTGCTTTTAATTTGTGTTTGGAGTCTTTTTAGCCTCATTTTTAATCTAACTCTTAATTTAAGTTGTGGCTAATATTTTCGTCTGAATTGACTTGATTTTGATACTATTTTGGTCTGAATTTCGATCCGAAATCGGTGTGAATTTCGTTTTAAAATTTGGCTGAATTCGTCGGGAATTTTGGTTTAGTTTTTATTTAATTTAAGTTAAAATTTTTTGATGTAAATATTTATCTGATATTCCTACTAGTTGTTGGTCTGTATTTTGGGTTACTATCGTTCGGTATTTGGTGTCCTTTTGGCCTAAAGTCTTGTTAAACAATCGGTCTGAGTTTTTGGGTTTTTAGTCTGAGTTTTGACTTGAATTTGATCTCATTTTGTTGGAATTTTGGCCTGATACGTGGTCTGAACATTGTTTTTTTTCACCGGTTGTTGCCCGGTACCCGAAAGCGTGTACGGATCTCGTTTAAATTTAAAACGTATTGGGTTTTGGGTCAAGTTAAGATTTATTTACATTTTAAGTAATGTATAACAGGCTTAAAGAACGTATTTAACTTTTCATAAAAATTATGTGCTTGGTTATGAAGTTATGAGATTTAATTATTCATAAAAATGCAGTGCTTGGTTATGAAGTTGTGAGATCGTAAACTCACCACCACGCCGATATTAATAGTAATATGAATATATATTTTTAAAATTCGTTTAAAGTACTATCCAAATCAATTGTTATCTTAATTTATTTTTTTTTCGGGTTTTTGTTTCGACCAAAAATTACTAGAGAGGTATCAAATTGTTTCATCAAAATTTTTTCTCAAAATGGATCATTTAATAATATAAATCCATCAGAAAAGTCATAATCAAGATTTTGATCTGAATTTGGTATCATTTTGATCTAGATTTTTGATCTGAATTTGGTTCTTTTCTTGGTTTGAACTTCGATCTGAAAAAAATTTGAATTCTAGTTTGAAATTTGGTCGGAATTTCTGCCTAAATTTCTATCCGATTTTAGTTTGAATTTTGGTCTCAGTTTTGTTCCAGTTATCTTTTAAATTTAAACATGTATTTGATAAAATTTTTGTACCAGTTTTTGGTCTAGGGTTGGGGTTTGGTCGATAGTGAGTCTGATATATATCTTTTAATTTAGTAAAATCAGCTCCCCCCCAAACCCAAATCCTAGAACCGCCACTGATTGTAACGTGCGTCCTATTGGCACGCCCAGCATGGCCGCTAATCAGATTTGATTCAAATATGCGACCCCATTCTAATATTTAATATTATTAAAATAAAATATAATATAAAATAATATTTTAAATCCTAATGTTTTCGTTTATTGAAAGTATATACTTTTCGCTGCTAATGACTTTTTTTGGTAAAAATCTAAAAATTTTTACTTTAAGATTGTCGGGTTCTGGGGGGAGAGGCTATAGTTCCCCCTCCGCCCCCTGGATACTCTACTGATGATTCACAATCGTTTTCTACAAGGCATGCAACTGAATAGAAGCCAATTTTTGAATGAATGCGAATATACATGTGTAGAGATTTGTAAATTTTAAGTGTCACAAAAATGAGCCATTCTGATCAGCAGTAAGAGAGAAAGTCACTACCGTGCCACGCGCAAAATGTAAATGCATTGTCATTGTAGGTATGAATGAAATTTTTAAATGCTGTTCACAATTAAAAAATATAAATATTAATTTTAAATTGTTTCTTTAGTTTTTTCATATGTTATAATTTTTCCACGTCAGCAAAACTGTTTTCAATGAGTTTGTTCATACGAGAGCAGAAATGAAGATGTAGTTCATTCAGTGCATTTTGGTGCAAGCAGACTTCAGTGTATTTTCATACAGGAATGCTTTATTCTTCAGGCCATCTTCAAGGGTTTGCCACTTTGGCAAACTCAGTAAGGCACGAACCTTCATCAATTATATCTTACATTTAAAAAAATTATCGAATTCTTTCAATTTTTTGCCTCCAAAACCAATTTTGGTGCTCAGACGCCCTTACTTTTTGTCGAAGTCAGTATTCCAAGCTATTTAGCCTGTATGAACAATTTTAAATAAATTGTTACCAAAAATCCTCTAAAACAGAGGTACAGACAGCAGGTAGAGAGTTGGTGTGGAAAGAAAAATTTTTTATTTTTTTGTAATACACAACTTTGGGTGTGTGTGAAACGATAACTTTTTACTCAGAAAAGAAAATTTTGACAGTTTGAATGAAAATATTGACACTATTGAGGTGGATATGAACTGCCAAAATTTTCACTAGCTCAAGGGCTACTGTAAATTTTGACAATTCAGGATGAAATGTTTAGAGCAACAAAATAAGCATTTTGTATGTTAGCATACACAGTTGCATTTTACTAAAAATTTTCAAAAATAAATATTTTGCAAATTCAAAGAAAAAATGCAAATTATAATAATTAATGCATATAAACAAATATTAAATATAGAAAAAAGGATAGCTATGGACAATTAAATACTTTTTAGTTGGAAAAACATAGTTGCAGATAAAAGTATTAAAAATTAACATTCAGCAAAAAATTGATAGTGTAACAGGGCATCAAACAAAACGATGAAAAGAGAGTAAAAACAGAAAACATTGACAGCAAAACATTGACCGTGTAACATCAGCCTTAGTAAAAAAATTTGAAGTGAAATGTGTTCATTCTGAACAATAATTTCATTGTTTGACAGTAAAACATTGATCGTGTAGCATCGCCCTAAGAAACGAAGTTATGCAGTTGTTATTCGGCTACATACAAACAGAGCAGAGAGACCACTTCTTGCAGTTTTATCGCATTTGCTTTAGTAAGATTCGATATAGAAGTCTCGGCTTGATTGCATATAACTGAACTTTCCTTTCATATGTTATATACGCAGTGTTGCCAGAAACTTCACTTCAAAAGTCGTCAAAATTGTGAGAAAAAATTCTCATTTTCATAAAAAAATCGTCATCAGAGAAAAGCTCTAAAATCTAAATGTGGTTGCTTCCTGAATTCAACATCTTATTGGTGAAATTAATTTTCGTCCCCCAAATTTTTAAGATATGACATCAAATTTTGTATAGAATTGACTTCTTTTGAAACACACTGTCAAATTTCATATAAATTTTGACAAGTTTACAAGGCTTTGCACGTTTTAATGAAGGCCCTTATTAATTTTTCTTTAGCATAAACGCCAACGCAAATATATTTTCTTTCCAAAAATATTGCTTTGCCTCTGAAATCAATGTTATTAACATCATGAGTTAAATACTCTTGGTATCTAGTCTTTATTCCTTAAAAAGATGTACCAGTTTCGTGACGAGAAAAGCTTAACCAATCCGATGAGGTTACTCCAAGGGAGTCGAAAAGGCAGAAACCTTCGGCCTCCTTCGACTCTCCGATGGAGCTACAAGTAGCCATCATCGACAACGTCAACTCTGATGGGAAGATGACGCCGGAGAACTGGCTACTTGTGGAAGCTAAACTGATGGAGGCGATGCTCAGGGCTGACAGTGAGGAGCTAGTTTTCGATGGGGCTGACTGGCAGAAGGATGTTAAGGTTGTTGGTTGCAGCAACAAGAAATCCTTAGATTTCTTAACGCGTGCAATCAGCAGCCTTGATGCACTCTGGCAGGGAGCCCGTTTGGAATTAGTTCCTCGGTCTCGGTTTCCGGTTCTACCGGAATCAGGAATCCATACTGAGACTTATTGGGCGTCAAAACCAGACGCTTAGCACATCGGAGTGGCAGGTAGTCGCTATGACTCCCTGCAAAAATGGAGTGGGTAGTGACGCATTGATCGCAGTAGATCAGGCGTCACTTACCAAACTAAGGAGCTGCGAGGACAGCATCAGGTTCGGGTTAGGCACCCTAAAGGTACGTGTTCCTGGTGGGTCACAAACCAACTGGGAAGAAGCTGGAAGTGGTGCAAATTAATTTGCACCTCTCCACTTCAGCCTCTCTCGACCTGATGAAGTTCATCGCAGAAAAGGGAGTGGACGTAGCTCTGGTTCAAGAACCCTGGCTTGTAAGAGGCAGGGTTAACGGACTATGGCTAAACGGCTATCGCCTTTATGTTCCACCAACCCAAGGTAAGATAAGAACCTGTATAGTTGCCAAGAAAAGCATTAATCTTTTTCTTATAACTCCCTACAGCACAAGAGACCTCACAACCGTGGTATGCGAACACAGGCACAAACGTAGCTTGTTGCTAACGTACGCATACTTTCCATACGATGAGGAAGGCCCGCCCCCACAATCAATCCGGCAACTGGTCGCATATGCGGAGTCACGCGGATTGGACTTGGTGGCTGGCTGTGACGCAAATGGTCACAATGAACTTTGGGGCAGCTCTGATACCAACAGTAGAGGTGAGTCCATTTTTGATCATATTCTTTCTACTAACCTAACTATATGAAGCAAGGGTAATCAACCAACGTTTCGTAACAGGGTTAGGGAAGAAGTCATTGATATAACGTTGGCCACAGATTCCAATACTATTAGGGTTGATAATTGGAGGGTATCAGACATTTGTTCCTTCTCGGACCACAGTCGGATACTTTTCACCATAAACTCTGAAGTAGAGGTCTCACGGCCATTTAGGATTCCCAAAAGGGCGAACTGGTCTGAATTTTCGATAACGGCTTCCCAAAAGCTTGCATCGACGAAAGTCAAAGTTGGCCAAGGGAATGCTAACATTGACAAAGCAGTAGAACGTCTGACAGGGATATTAAATAAATCTTTTAAACTTTGTTGTCCACAAACTAGGTCACGATCCAAACCAAAAACGGTTTGGTGGAACGCAGAGTTAGGACAACTTAGAGTAAAATCAAGGAGGCTCTTTAACAAGGCTAAGCTAAGCCGACTAAAAGAGTATTGGAATAAGTATAGGGACAGTTTTAATGAATACAAAAGTAAAATTAAGGCTGCAAAAAGAGACTCTTGGAATGAGGCATCAAGACTTCGAAAAATACTGTCTGGAACTACTACAGCTTTCGGCAGCATTCGGAAGATAGATGGCTCATGGACAGACTCGAGCCAGGAGTCTCTTGAGGTTCTGACGAAGACACACTTTCCAGGTTGCACGGACTTGACCTACATCGAAAATCAGATGGCAAATCTTGTCCGGGCATCAAGGACTGACGTCTTGGATATTGTAGATAGGGAAAAAGTCGCCTGAGCGATAAATTCATTCAACCCGCTTAAATCAGTGGGACCGGATGGAATTATACCAGCCATGCTACAACATTCTCTTGAGAGCGTTAGGTCTCATCTAGTTGAAATCTTTTCAAGATGTCTAACAGATGGGTATGTGCCAAAGATTTGGAGAGAGGTCAGGGTGGTTTTCATTCCAAAAGCAGGAAAACTAAATCACTCTACTGCAAAAGATTATAGGCCGATAAGTCTCTCATCGTTTATTTTAAAAACACTTGAGAGGCTAATTGACATGTATATCAGAGGGGCTTTCAGCATTCACACAATGGTCATCGCGCAGCACGCATACCGCAAGGGTAGATCAGTGGATAGCGCTCTTCATGAAGTTGTTGGTACCATTGAGAAGTCATTAGATTTTAAGGAGTACACTTTAGTAGGTTTCCTTGACATTGAAGGAGCCTTCAATAATGTAAACACGGAAGCCATCTGTAAGGCGTTGACGGATCATGGAGTTAAGGATTTCATAGTGGCATGGATTGGAACAATGCTGAGAGGCAGAGTCATTAACGCTGCTATGGGTACTGGCTCTGTGAGTAAAAGGACTACGAGGGGAACTCCGCAAGGAGGGGTGTTGTCACCCCTCCTATGGCTCCTAGTAGTTAATGAGATTTTACGAACTTTCAAGGAAAAGAGAACGAGAGTGGTAGCCTACGCTGACGACATAGCAATATTGATCCCTGATATGATATGATATTGAGCAACCAAGCTCGTATGGGAAAAAATACAGAGACTTGTAAGCCTGGGGATCTCAGGGACTGTAAGTAGTGCACCTCAGGAAGGTCTGAACATGATATTTCATCTCTTACCGTTACGGGAGTTTGTTCAAGGCTGTGCCGCAAAAGGAGCTCTTAGACTGAGAGAATCCAACGTGTGGAGATCAGCAAACTATGGACACTCTACAATTTTGAGTGAGATAAAGCGGAGGGGTCAAAATGGGATCAAAGCTGACTTAGATGTAGCCACGGATTATATGACTTCAAATTTAGATTTTATTACTAGAATTCCAACTCTTTATCCAACCAGGGAAGACTGGGAGTCGGGTTCGGTAACAAGTAATGCTGGTATTACCATCTTTACCGTTGGCTCAAAGATGAAGAATGGAACTGGTCTCTACTCCAAAGACCTGCAGCTAAGACGGTCGTATCGTCTTCCTGAAAGCTGCAGCGCTTTTCCGTCAGAGATTTTTGCTATTGAGAAAGCAGCACGACTTTTACAAGACAGTACGATTCCGATTTCGAATATCACTATCTTTACTGACAGTCAGGCTGCAATAAAGGCAATATAATCTATAATAGTTAAAACAGAGATTGTAAGGAAATGTCGTGTTTCACTGATGGCCATTGAGCACCACAAGTTCACTCTCTGCTGGGTTCCTGGACATAGCAATATTGAAGGGAACGAAATAGCAGAGGAAATGGCCAGAAGGGGCTCTGAAATGGACATTAACGAGGCGGATACCTCTATACAATCTCCGATGTGTGAACTATTTAGGAAAATAGACGAGTACACCATAGCAGTGTCAAATGACGCTTAGACTAACCTAGATGACTGTATAGTTTCACGAGTCTTGTGGCCAAGGTTAGATAGGAAGAGGACAAATGTCCTCTTAGGGCACAACAAATCTGCAGTACGTCTGCTCACAGGACTCATAACTGGACATTGTGCTATTGCACCAATGCTTCAACGGTGGCGCATTCCAACGAGCGGACTGTGCAGAAGTTGTCATGATGAAGAAGAGACAGAATCGATTCTTCACTTTCTTTGTCAATGTCCAAGGCTGCAGATGAGCAGACTCCAATGCTTGGGGTCGCGCTTTTTCAATAGTCTAACAGAGATAACGAAAGTGGAACTATCGGATCTTCTTACCTTCATCCGGAGAACCAAATGGTTCAATAAAGACATTACCTGGACTGCTGACGGAAACCGTGGTTAGAGACGTGCCTCATCCGGGCAATTAAATGAGGGCAATCACAATGGACAATTAAGTCTCCGAGTGGAAGTGCGGGTTTATACATATATATACATACATATATATATATATATATATATATATATATACATTCGCACACTCCAAACCTAACCTAAACTAAGAACAATATATTGATGTAAAAACTTTATTCAAAATCGATAGAAATTTCTCGATAATTAGCAAACAGGTAAATAATTTCCAAAATTCTTATCATTTTCGTGATCAGGGCTATAAAATACATATACAAATATTTGTTTTTCTTAAAAAGAAAAAATCATGCATTAAAGGGTTAATAGGTAATGTTTACATTATCTTATAGTAGACTAGCTTGGGCGGACCTGGCAAAGTAGGGGTAATGCAAAAATTACAAAAACTAAAACTTTTGCAAAAGTTATATCTATATGAGCGTGCCAGTCTCCGATCAAAATCGAATCATTGCACTAATCATTCATATCATTTACATGAGTAGTTCCACTTCCACGTGTTTAATGATGTCAACATTCTACTCAGTTATTGTTATCAACATCCCATTTTAACATACAAACCTTCACCATCTTTCTTACTATGGCTCTCTAATAACTATCATCATACGTCCTTTACAATTAAATTTTGATTGCTTGCCTTATTATGGTTCCCCATATCGCTGCCTTAATTTGTTAAAGCTATAACACGCTTTTTCAAATTTTACAGGAGAAGCAAAAAACATTTTTGTATTTGGAGTACTGTTTCGAGAATTTGTAATTTAAACTAAAAGAAAAGATTGCAAGTTTTCAGTGTAGGTTTCTAAAATTTTCGGTACAGGGCACATTTTTTATCATAATCCATTTAGCAAAATAAGGCAGAGATATATATATACCTTTTGAAGCATTTCCTTTGTATGCCAAAACACTTCCACATTCTGCCCAACAATTACTACTAACCCTCGGCCTTCACACACAAACTGCCAGTGTGTTCTTTGCAATGGTTTCTCAGGTATACAGTTTCAAACATTTTCTTTGCATGGGAGGTGTCACGCATATTTTATTTATTCCATTAATTTTTTTTTCTGGCATTTTTCATTGGCAATCAATGCTCTCCTACCATAAATAATTTAGGAAATATACCGTATAAAACCGAGGTGTAGCAGTCACTAACTCAAGTCTACCCATATTTAACCCACCAAATTCCATTGACAAATCATATTATCATTCCAAATCTTAATACTGAACTAAAAATAGTTTCTAAGAAATATATATAAAAGCATTAGAGTTGAACGGAAAAGGCCACGCCTATCCATATTTTTTCAGAGAATGCCATTGATAAATAACGTTTTTTAGAGACGTGCCACAAATGAATACTGAGATATTCCATGGCTAAAACTCAGATTATATAGAAGATGCCATGTCCCCTTTTTTCAATTTCACAGACTTTTTTCCTGCAGCGTTACATTGCCAATTAACATCCTTGTACTAAATCTCTGGGTGTGGAAATATACCCAAAAATCAAGCTACAGTTTTATATAATGGTATAAAAAATTAATTACTTGTATAAAAAAAGAATAACTTGGTGGGATTCGAACTCATGACACCAAAAAAACTTACAATATCTTTGAACAACCACAGCTTTAATCTCCTTTTTAACTCGCTAAGCCACAAATCTACACAAAATATTGTGATCACATTAGTAATATATAATAATTCCTTTTGTGTGTTTGCATGTTTTATATTCACCTTTGTCGGTATTTGTTTTTTGTTGTATATTTATTTTTTTTTTCCACCACACCGAAAAAAACCGAACTCACTATTATACAATTCCTTCCTATATCCACTACTTTACCCTTCCTTCTAACCAACTCATCATCATCCACACACCACTATGAAATATTGTGATCAAATTAGTAATATGTAGTTACATTCATGCAAATGAAAAATAATTTCAAACGCAAAGCTCATACGCATTCTTTTCTGCTTTGTGTTTGTGTGGTGGAAATCACAGGGAGCGATTTAGAGGAGAAATGAAAAGAAATGAAATAAAAATCATTGTTATTAGTTCTAAGAAAAACATAAATATTTACAATAACAAATGTAAAGCGAACAAATTTTTAATATAAATAGTTTAAGCAGCATTTTGCATTAAGTAGCTAAATTTTATAAAAAATCTGACTTTGGTCCAAATAATGGTCTATATTAAAGAAACTACTTGAAATTAACTTAAAATAAATATCGACTTAACCCGACAAATCCAAAGCAATTACATACTAAATTTCATGACAATCCGTTGCGTAATATAGAAACCTATTAGGACTAAACATTTAACAGCCTCTATTTTATATATATAGAAGATAGATAGATAGATAGAAGATAGAAGATGCAATGTGTATTGAAATGTTTCTATAATGAAGAAAGCTTTTTTTTAATAATCATCACCAAGCCTTGACTTGCCATCAAATGGTAATGCAAAAGCAGATTAAGGTTGATTGTTTTAGAGCACACTTCTCACAGTATCGAGGAATAAAGACAATTGGTTAATAAACTTAGTCTAGATCGGTGTATAAATCTTATATTCACTATTGAAAACCAATTCACTAAAATTGTTAATACTTAAGTTTTTGGAAACTTACTTTTGTCACATCATACTATCACTTAGTAGTATTGAGTTCTAAAAATAGTCAGAACTACATTTTCTTTCTTTATAATATAAGTAGTTGCTATTTCAACAGCTTTCTACGCAGCTTTTTAGTAGGGTAAAAATAAATTTAAACCTGTCTATTATTGAGAAGATTTTTGGGGCTAAAGTTTTTTTTTTGGTGTGTTAAAAGACATTTTTGTGATGTACTATGTGTATAAAAATGGCAGAAGAGATTTAAAAAAAAAAAGTTTTTATGTAGTTGTCGTTGACCCAAATGAAAATTAATTAGTATTTGATTATAGGATTTCGTAATAGATGGCGTTAAAAGTACACAAATTAAAAGCAACTTTTAACGATTTAGAGGGTATTTTGAAATAAACATTATTTTAAAACAACTCATTTGCATGTAAATACCTTCCAATGACGTTGCTAAAATAAGAGATACCTGCACATGGTACTCGGAAACAATTAAAAATTTTTTTTTTTTTTGTTTGGTTTTTAACTACCAGCACTTACCAATTTTCTGTGTATATGCATAATTCCCATTATTGTCATACACTGGGAGAAATTTTTAATGAGATTCTGCGCTTTATACGGAAATTTGTCTTGTTTTATAATTAATTAAAATATCTCTATTTTCAAATATTAAATTTTATTTAACATTTGAAGCGCCTTACAAACGAGTTGCCGTGTGATTAATTTATATTCCTGTTGATTATACACTGAAAATATTTTTCTCCTTTTATTTTCAAAAAGCATTCTGTACTGATTTCAATTTTCTTTGAAATATTTTCTATGAGTTTTATACTTTTATATTTTTTCTAGAAAAATACGAATTTCTCTTTTTTATAAGACTTACGATCTCTCTGTATCGTCGTTTAAACCCCAATCGATAAATTTTTCAAGTTTCGATTTTTTATGTCATTGCCTAATAAATAAAGTTTCTCGTTGGTTGATTCGAATAGTAACCCCTTACAAAAAATCACTAAAAAAATCCCAAAATGCCAGTCGAAAGAAGCCCTGATAGATCAACCAGACAGGAAGTTGAAACAAAAAAGCTTTCTGTAGCGGTAAGAGCTTACCGAGACGTTGCGCTAACCCCTGATAGCTCGGAATAAAATGGAGCTTACTCAGGAGAGAGCCTACAACATCAAAGCCCAGATATCTGATTTATTGGATGTGCAACAGAGCCATACCAATAAAATCCCACGGGCAACAGAAAAATCCTGATATTCTATTGCAGAGAAGGCAAATACCTCTCTTTGCCTGAATGTCCCCCCATGTGGCACAGAAATATTTTTAGGAGGATATGAAGAGTGGCCGTCCTTCCGTGACAAGTTTACGGCGGTTTACATTAACCACCCTAAGCTCACCTCTGCCCAAAAGCTGCATCACCTCCGATAAAAGACTGCCTGAAAATCTGAAGCCTTGGTAAGCTAGCTTGGAGTACGCTGAAGTCCCGGTTTGAAAACAGGCGAATTCTGGTTGACTAACAGGTCAAAACTCTTTTGAATCTCCCTCAAATAAGTTTTGAAAATAGTGAGGCATTACAGAAGCTTCAAAATTCAATCAGCAATTCTCTGTCCATCTTAAAATCTCAAGACGTCTCGACAGAGAATTGGAACCCAATTCTCGTATACATTTGTTCTACGAAACTCCCGGAACAGACCTTAGCACTATGGGAGCAATCCCTTAGCTCTGGTAAGAATCTCCCAACGTGGAAACAAATGAACGAATTTCTTACCATTAGATATGAGGTTGTAGAACGGCTTCAAGGCATCAAGCCGGCCAAATCCGGTTTTTCTAAAAATCGGGGTCACAACAGAACATAAAACTTTTGTACAGAAAGAAATGTGGCATACTCTTGTCCAATGTGCGAGGATTCTCATGCAGTAAGACACTGAGAAATTTAAAAAGTTATCTGTGCGTGACAGGGTAAAGGTTGTTCCGGAAAATAACTTATGCGAAAACTGTTTTTTCTTCACTCTCTTAAGACTGGAGTGTTTGAGCCAACACTTGTGCTCGTATTGTCAAAAAAAGCATCACTCAATGCTTCATAACCATTTTGATAATAACACCAACCAGAAGAAAAACCCTGCTTCACAACTTTCTTCTTCTAATCAGCCACAA
Source organism: Toxonevra muliebris (assembly GCA_963691655.1). Classification (NCBI taxonomy): domain Eukaryota; kingdom Metazoa; phylum Arthropoda; class Insecta; order Diptera; family Pallopteridae; genus Toxonevra; species Toxonevra muliebris. The sequence goes on from OY829326.1 coordinate 85,476,595, forward strand.
AAACAGAATGGAAAATTTCCAAAACAGAAAAATCCCCAAAGTCCACCTAATGAATCAACAAATAATAACTCCCAAACATTTACAAAAACATACAGTCCGCAGGTGCAAGAAGAAAAAACATTACTTCCCACAGGATCGAGCTTTTACTGACCAAGATTCTCAGAGAACATTCATCGCATCAAAGGTGCAAAATCGATTGAGGCTCCCAACCAGTGTCGCCATATTTTTTTGGGCAAAAACTCTAAAAAGTAAAAACAAAAACTACGTTTTGGAAAAATAAAATGTAAAATGTAACCTATAAAAACGAAAGAACAAAACTAAAATATTTAATCTAAAAAGTTTCTCAGTCATTTGCCCATCATTCCACCACACATTCAAACTTTATTAGGTCCAATAATATAATAGTTTCCGCATGTTTGGTAGATGCTATGCTTTCTTAAACGGGCAGAAATTAAAAAAAAAAAGTTCGCTCGTTAGGCATGATTCGGAAATAAAAAACAAACGGACATACAAATTTCGTATTAACCCATTAAGGACGAGCGGGTAGATAGATCAAAAAAGTGACTTGAGACAAAAATTGTTTTTGAACCTGGCTCAGGGTGCCATATGGGACCGCTAGGCATTATTGAGTTAAACCAGTTCTTATAACACTTTCACCCAAAAAAACAAAAAAAATTTTAAAAAGTTAAGTTATTTGATTTGCGTTATTTATCATAACGACAACAACAATCAGCCATTAGATTGCTTTAGTTTAACTTAACTTTCAAATAGCGTTTAACTGGTGTCAGATTCTACTCGCAAAAAATGCTCTGGAATAGCTAAAATTAATTTTTTTAAATATATATGTAATAATATTAATAAAATCAAAAAAACTGATTCCTTTAAAATTAAGTAAAATAAGTCAATAAAAAAAAACAAATTCATTTAAAAATGTATAAAACAAATAAATGTTATTATTATTATTATTATTAACAAGAAACACGAAATAACATTCTTATTATGACTAGTTAAAAAATTAAATGAACATTCCTGGGCCCGATTTTTTGAGTAGTCATAGTTCACCAGTAATCAATACAACAATTTTAAAAGCTCTCAAAATAGCTTCATCAAATTTCTTGTACATTTCTCTGGATGCCACAAAATTTGTTAAATTTTATAATTTTTTTAAGTCTTTTGTTCTTTTCAGCTAATTTTCGAATTTTAGTTTTGTTAGTATTGATTTGGGGAAATATTCTTTCCACATTCGCTACCTTCAAGTGCTACCCTGAAATACATTACATTTTTATGATAACCAAAACATATTTAAGTCTATTCTGCATATTATTACAAAAACTGTAAAATTGGGGAATAAACTGTAATATTTGAGAGAAATCTGTAAGACAGCATGCCAACCGAAAAACTGTAATTTACCGATAAATCTGTCAATATGGTACCGCTGCTCCCAACTCAACATACCCAATTTGAAATTTCGGGAACGGGCGGAAAAATAATCCAAAGCTCCAGTTATACTTGTTCCCTTCGGCTAGTTGCCTCAAAAACTGGCCAAAAAATCAATACCCAAGCAATTGGACTCCCGCAATTGACAAAACTTCTTCCCACTTTCACCATTGAACATCCAGATTGGAAACTCTTCGCCATACTGGACTTCGCAGATCCCAATTGCTTTATTCAAGCCCAGATTTATATGGTTATCGGAAGTGATTTCATTCCCCAAATCATGCTAAATGGAACTTATCGCAAAATACGTGGAAGCCTTCTCGTGCAAAACATAATATTTGGGTGGATTACGAGTAGACCCATTACTTATAAAGTGTCAATATTCTCAACACAGGTACAAGAAGTCTCTAATGAACTCCTGAGTTCTCAGTTTAGACAGTTTTGGGAACAAAAGGAAGTACCCCAAACTATACACAATTTCTAAAGAGGATCAGGCTTACCTGAAGACTGCATCCCATAGGCCAGATGGTAGATATATCGTTAGGTTGCCTTTCAAGCCCAGTTTCCCAAATCCACAAGGTTTAGGTCACTGCCGGTCGACAGCCAGTTACCTAGCATGAAGTAGAATCTCGCGAAGAAAGGCGAGCGAGTGTATGATGAGGTTCTGGAAGAATATCTCACTCTCAATTACATGGAGGAAACCAGTTCTCAGGAAACCATCTCTGACAGCAAATACTTCTCGTTAGTAGTTAGGCCCGATAAATCGACTACGAAAGTTCACGTCGTCTTCAACGCATCCAGAAAAACTGGGTCCGAATACTCAATTAACGATGTCCTGCATATTGGTCCCACGCTCCAACCTGATCTTATGACTCTTATCTTAAGATGGCGATTATATAAGTTCGTCTATAATAGAGATATCGAAAAGATGTATCAACAAATCCTTGTACATCGAGACGACCAAGAGTTCCAGCGAATTTTCTTTCGGATACCCTAGAACTCGCAGATTTAGGACTTTAGGTTAAAAACAGTCACCTTTGGAGTGAATTGTGCTCCATTTTTAGCTATCAGAACCCTTCAGCAGCTGGCAAAGGACTCAAAAAGTGAATTCCTTCTCGTACAAGAAGTTATATTAAAAGAAACTTACGTGGATGATATTCTGCCAGGTAGCCACACAATTCCAGATGGTGTTGATAAACTATCAGAAGTAATTAAAACCAGGGTTTTGGAGCAGCCAAATTTTAGGGTTGCTCCGCTCCAGCTCCACTCTGACCTCTTAAGTATAACTCCACTCCGATCTCCAACTACATATAACTTTCTCAATAAAAATAATTTTTTTTTATTTAAAATTTTTTATGTGTATCGCTACCTTAATTTGCTAAAGCCCTAACACCATTTTCCAAATTTTACAGGAAAAGCAAAAACTTTTCGGTACAGATGAAAGTGAGCACGACTTATCATAATCCACCAAAAACTCGATATTGAAAAATTTGATGTAAGGTGGCCAATTCTGGGAAGCTCCGAAGCTCAAAACTCGACATGTTTACCATACGAAAAAATATAACGCTAAGTTGTACAACAACTATATCGTTTTGAAGGCAGCTGTCACAACAATAGAACCAGTTAAGATTGTGAACTCTTTATTCTAAGTGACATCTTTTTAAAAAAATTAGGAATTATTAACACACATTAGCCCTATTCACGATACGGTGTAAACGTCATTGCACATGCAAATTTTTATTGCATATCGCATATGGTATATTTGTTATTGTGATAGCAGAACTATTTTGCATTTGGAATAATGCAAGACCATTTGCACAAAATCGTGAATAGGGCTATTGTAATTAAAATTGTACATTTCATTACTGCAATGGAAATGGTACTACTCAGTTCAAATCCCTTGCAATGAATTTGTTATTAATCAATAAATGTAATGAATTTATTTTAGTACTAATTCATTCCAATGGATTTGAACTTAGCATTGCTATTTGCATTGCTTAATGAAGATGGTAATGGAAAAACTTCATTGCCTGTAATTGTAAAAGTGTGCAAGTTTTCAAATATAATATCAAGCAACAATAGTTGGAAAAATTAGGGATCGGAGCAGCGGAGCGGTCAAAACAGTGTGCTCCACAGGTCTTTGCTCCAGCTCCGCGCTCCGCTCCAAAGCCCTGCTTATAACCATTGCAAAAAGTAGTTATAATCCGATTACTGGCACGCCCACTTTCCAGACAAATTTGTAAAAAAAATACGATAAAAAATGATAAGCATGTTTCGTTTTTGTAGGCACATGTTTATTTCATTATACATTAAACAATTTCATTCACTTTTATCTAATGACTTACTTGAAATATAATATTCCAAATCTATATCCGAGTCATAACTAATTTCTGCTTCATTTGTGCAAATCTTGTAAATCAGCTTTAGCTGAGACTTCTGAAGTAATATTTGGGTATGTAAATATGGAAGTAATCAATTTTATGATTTCTTCTGTCTCTTGTAGCTTGGAAAACAATGAGGGTGGATTGAATTCACAGCTGATCGTAAAACGTTGAATTTTCTCACCGATAAATTTTAATCATAGAATAAAGCAAGTGCTTGGATAATTGAGAAAGACTTGCGTTCGTATTATATTTATTTTCTGTTTGTACTTTTATTGCAGCACTTGTTATTTCCTCATGCGGATATGCACTAAGTAAGTTTTTCATTCGTCGACGTTTTCTTCTGAGTCAATCCAAACATGATGCTTTTCTTTAAACCTCACTTTCATCCTTCCAGCTTTAGACCACTTCCCAGAAATTTAGCTAATAACATGTTTCAGATCTTTTCTTATGGTATCGCTTTTATTTAATATTCCTATTATTATTATTAGTATTTAGGGGAGCCCAACCAGGCACCCTATTTTATGACAAAAGACGTTTGGCTGACCTAATAAAAGTCAAGACATCTTTTGTAGAAGAAGATTTTATGTGATTAGCCGTCAGAAAAGGATTACCAAAAATTCTTCCTCTGAGCCGAGCCAAGGCCGGACATTCACACAGAATGTGAGGTGTCGTCTCGTCATCTTCCAGGCATAGACGACACTCTGTCTCATTGGACAGACCTATTTTGTTTAGGTGATATCTGAGCCCATAGTGTCCAGACATGTAGCCCACCAATAGCCTAAGGTCAGGTAAGGAATAAGAGATGGGCTGATTTTGGGTAAGCGGAATGATAAGTGCTTTTCCCTGTCTTAAACCTGGGATAGAGTTCCAATACTCTGGCCATTTTGCATTAGACCACTCTTCAACGATAGATTTCGTAGAGGCCCAGCCGACTCCGCAGAACGGATCGAGGCCAATATGCTTGGTAGATGAACCTTGCCTAGCCAGTTCATTGGCGGCCTTATTACCAACAATGTCACAGTGGCCAGGTACCCAACAAAGCGTCACTTTATTACGAGTAGAGAAGCGCTGGAGACTCTCAAAACACTCTTTCACCAGTTTACAGGAAAATTTCCATGAAGAGAGAGTCTCAATTGTGTGTATTTCGGCTTGAAATATACTGGGGCAAATACCCACAGGGATTGAGATTCTAGTATTGGGTCCTACAACTCCGGCACCAGAACCACAGTCCATTTTCGAGCCGTCTGAATACCAATTGAGAGCAAAGGGACCGAAATTGGGACACTGGCCATCCCATTCGGACCTAGAAGGAAGAATTATATTGAATTTCCTACCGAAACACAGATCCCTAACCATATAATCCGATACAGTACATATTGGAGTGTTAGGAATTTCGTCAAGAATGCTCATGTGACCATAGTTGCCTTTCAGTAAGCTTGACGACATACGGATCCGCAAGGCAGTTTCTTGATGAAAATGTGTAATGGCACCAGGCCAATAAACGCTTGGCAGGAGTTGGACAGGTGCGCATAGCTCCAGTTATGGAGACGCAAGCAAGACTTTGGAGCTTGTTAAGTTTGGTGATGGCCGAGCCCTGCATGGCTTTGGGCCACCTAACTATCATAGTGTAAAGCCAAAAGATCATCTTAGGAGTAAGACCCCATGTTTTACCAAAGAGTTTCTTGCAGGCCCAGAAAGCCCTAGTAGTTTTTAAGAGGACAGTGTGTAAGTGAGTGTAATATTCCTATATGATCTGTAGCAAATTTTTCAACAGCAGCAAGTCTCTTTGTGTACTGAAGGCTGCTGCTGCTTAGCCAAACGTAGAAAATTTCTCTTTAATTTTTAATAAAGGGGCCACTAGAAAAAAAAATTTAATAAAACAAAAAGGAGCAGATAGAAACAGCTAACATTTTGAACTGCTATTCTACATACTTGCGTTAATATTTTCGTTCGAATAACAAAAAGGGGCTTTTTGAGGTTTTTGTTTTTACTCTACCAAACTTTTTAGTAACAATTTATTTTTATACTATTTACCAACTCACTTTCAAAGTAAAGGTATTCATCATGTGTTTCACATGAACTAAAAATGGGATGCTAGATGAAATCTCAGGTTTTCAGAAAATGCCAAATTTGCACCATTTTCATAATATAAGAATTAAGCAAAGCTCAACTAACCTAGAAAATAAAAATTCAAAAATAAAATGTTTTTGAAATAAAGTTTCGAAAGTTAATCAAAATTTTTAAAAAAGTTTTACTTTAAAATTGCATTATTACTTTATTAAAATTATGACTGAATTTTTTATCGATTTTGGTCGCACTCGTCCCTATGCGGCCCTGCTTGACGGTAAACATTGAAACCAGAGAATCCCAATTCAGCATCATAAATTTTGTTGTCCAGCCACGTTTCAGTAAGAATGAAAACGTTAAAAGAAGTTGAAAGCAATGTGAAAGATTCTTTGAGTGCTGGAAGTTTTGTACGAGGGCCCCTGACGTTCTGGTAATAGATTCTCATGAGCGAACGAGATTCAAAGATTTGATGTGAAGTGATTGTTGAACTATTAATTAGACGTTTTTTTGTTGCTTAGCGACGGTGGTAGGAACGCCGTCAACGTAATTAATTGTCATATCCTTTTCGCCATCTTTATGCGACGATCTAGTTCCTCTCTGATGTTCCTGAGATATTAACTATGATCCAAAGTGCGATCTCCATCAATTGCGATTTTGAATTTTGCGAGTATGTTTCTATTTTTTTAATACATGCAAGGCATCTTTATCGGACTCAAAAGTTAATCGAAGAGGGCGAGGTCCATTGTTGCTTGATTTACCAAGTCGCGATATAGAGTGACAACATGATAGTGAAGTTCGCTTAAGAATGTCATTGAGCGTCTAAAAATCAGTGTCGTCAGTGCCGGACTCTGGAAGATTGTAGACAATAATATTTGATGCGCGTCGACTCCTTTCACGTATTTCATGCATAAAAGAGATAGAGATTGAGTTTGGCAAGCAATCGATCCAAAGAGTAATTCATGTCCGCTTTAGTTACCGGTCTCTTGCAGCATTTAGTCAGCCCACCAGACGGTCCCGTTCCCACTTTTGAATAGCAACATGGATGGTAGGGCGCACAGCATACAGGACAGTTGTTTGCCACAGCTCTACTGGGGAGGGCCTTATTACACGAGTAACATTTCGTCTCTAGAGGTGAGAGTGAGAAATTGGGATGCCGTCTCTTGGAGTCTGATCTTAAGTAGTCACTGACATGACAAAATATATTGTAAAGAATTCTTGAGGCTACTAGAATATTCAACAATAAAATATGGCGACAAAGTAGCAGTAGCCACGCCAGCAGTACGAGAATGCAATAGACGCAGGTGCAGCAATTGAGGTTATGTAGTATGGCGACAATCGATCAATATGCAGAATAATTGGGGTAGCAAATATTAAAGAATTTTAACGATGTTGATTGATTCAATAAAATTGAAATAATTATTTGTAGAAAATAAAATTAAGAAACTTAAAAAGATGTCTACTTAATTTTAAAATTAGGGTGCGATATATGCATATTACAAGGCGAGCAGAACTGGATGTACAATATAAAATTTTTTTGAATGTTTGTTAATTTTTTCTGACTTTAATTAAAGAGATAATGCCAACATAATATAATAATATAATACAAGTCGGTAAGGACCCAGTAACTGGGGCTAAGAAGAAATCTCTTTATGAAAAACAATTATCAAAAGAGAACCAAAGTACTCGTTTGTGTTTGTTTTGTTATTTGTGTATGGGCGATGTTACACGATCAATGTTTTGCTGTCAAACAATGCAATTGTTGTTGCTTTGAAAAATGAACACTGAGCAAAAGAGAGGATGAACACATTTCACTTCAAATTTTTTTACTGTTGAAAAAAACCTGCATCACTTGAAATAAAATGGGGTTGCTGAAGATGCACTGTTGCATTTTATTGGAAAATATTAATATTTTATGAAAAATACTAGACTTTTTACTAAGTTATAAATACATTTTTTTTTCAACCCTTTGCGTTGTTTAGCTTTCGTTTGTTTGTAAAAATGAGTGCTGTTTAAAAAATTACTTAATAATTTCTATAAAAACATGGTAATTCAATGGCCTAGTAACAAAGTGGCGGAGCTTATTTCAATAGTTCGCAAATTTTAAAGATTATTTTTCTGCGTTTTTTATATATAAATTCATTTTTTTTTTTTTTTGTATAATTTGATGCTTTTTCTACCAACATTATCTCACATTGTCATTATAACTATTTTCCATCCAATTCCATTTCAATTGTTGAATTTTCATTTACTCCGAAATACAATTAAATACTTTTTACTTGAAAAAACATAGTTGCAGATAAAAGTATTAAAACATAACATTCAGCAAAAAAACTGATAGTGTAACAGGGCATCAAACAAAACGACGAAAAGAGAGTAAAAACAGAAAACATTGACAGCAAAACATTGACCGTGTAACATCAGCCTATGCAGATAATTCGTTAGAAAATTCTGAGAGATGCCGTTACTCATGTCTTCTCTCTCTCTTTTATTTATTATTTACTCCCGCTTAAGTAATGATTTTTACAACGATGAATGCAACCCTGCAAGAACTGTACTGATTATATGATTCGTAATACAACAAGTAGCATTACTGAAAGTATCAGTCATATTTCCCATCACATTATACAGGGCTTCGGGAAAAATATGACTGTAATTCTTCTATACGTGTGATTTTGCATTTCTTTCTTACCCTTATTTATGTAAGTGCAACTAAACATATAGTTATCTCGCTCACACAAGTTATTGTTACTATTGACTTAACTAGTTAATTGACCTAATGCTTCTTGTCACATATACCAGTAAATGCTGTAAGGGAAATATACAGTAAATTGACCATGTAAATAATCAACCAATTGAAGAGTCAATCTAGCAGTCAGATAACTAGTTACTTCATTATTAACTCACTAGTCAATCTATCGCTCAACTAACCAGATAATTCACCACTGAAATAACCAGTCAAATACAAGTTATAAAATATACGCATCCGTTTTTATTTTAAATTTCTTTTTTATTTATGTAAATATGTTGAATAATGAATTAATGTAAATATGTTTGATATTAAATGAATGAATGCAAATATATTTGATAATGAATATATGAATGTAATTATGTTTAATAATGAATTAATGTAAATATGTTCGATAATAAATGAATGAATATAATAATGTATGAATGAATTAATGTAAATATGTTTGATAATAAATTAATGTAAATATGTTTCATATTAAATGAATGAATGTAATAATGAATAAATGTAAATATGTTTGATAATTAATTAATGTAAATATGTTTCATATTAAATGAATGAATGAAATAATGAATTAATGTAAATATGTCTGATATGAATGAATGTAAATAAATCTAATTATGAATGAATAAATGTAAATATGTTTGATAATTAATTAATGTAAATGTGTTTGATATTAAATGAATGTAATAATGAATAAATGAATTAATGTAAATATGTGTGAAATGAATGTTAAAAATGAATGTAAATATGAGTAATAATGAATGGATGCATTTGAAATGAAATAAACATAATTTAAAATTTATGACGACGTCTTTTTTTCTAAATATTTTTTAAGCTCGACGGTTTTCCTCATGTCTTTCTCAAATTGAAGGCGCCCGCCCAGTTTAAAGACATCTAAAAAATAATCATAGATTAGAAGACACAAAAAACAAGACAATAAAAAGGTATACCAAATAAAATATCATTGACCAGCGCCAGCTGTACAAGGGCCTTCTTCCCGCACCTTCCATCCCAATTGAACAATTGTAGTGCATCATCGGTTATAATTTTTTTAGATTTAGCATAAACATACCATTGCTTCGGCATACTCTTTGCTTTTGAGTTTCTCCTCAACATCAAATATAGCGTCAATTGTTGACAATGGTAAAACAGTTGATATTTCAATGTGGATTTCGTTGTCCGCTTCCCCACTCATACGGCAAACACTATGATGGACCCTTTTCAACAACACTTTGCACTCACGTATTGTTTTGTGTTGTGCCATAGCTTCACTTTTGTCAATAATCTAAAGTAAATACACATTTAGAAATGTTGAAATATTTGATAATAATTAAATTTGCCTCTACTTACATTTTCGGTTAACACTTTTTCTACGTTGGCTACTCGCGTCTCCAGACCATCTATCTTTTCTGAAATTGCGTTTAGTAAACTGATTACGTCTGCAAATTTAATGAGATAAATATATAAATTTTCAATAATTTCAAACCTTTGTTGAAATTCGTGTTGAGGTTGCTGCTGTTGAAATTAGATGTTGTTGTCAACTTTGTTCTTTTTACTAAATGAGAGTGCAAGATAAAGTTTTGTTTTATAATTCTAATTTAAGTATTTCTTTACCTTGTTTTGGGGTCGAATCGGCGCTCGAAATTTTGTATGGAACAACCCGAAGTAAGCAACGCTCTAACGCCAACCTATTCGAATTTTCAATTTTGACAGAGCGATCTGAATTTAAGTTGGTTGCAACATAACAAAAACGATGAGAATTCAATTTTTGTGATGAAATTAAATGTTACAAAACGTCGATATCTATTTAAAGGAAATAAATTTCGATACACAATTATCGACAATACAAAATATTCCAAAGTTTGACTCTATCCGCTTATTTAGTGTTAACGCTCAAATTTAAATAGCGTATCGACTAGCTATAATTAATGTTAATGTTCCTGTCATATATCTTACTCTTTCTTACATACATATACGAGTTATTGGAAAGAATATGAATATTAGTGGGATCAATTAGTTTCTTTCTTTTTGTTATTAGCAAAGAAAACAAAAGCCAACAGCAAATATATGTGTATGTATTAGTTATTAGAAAAAATTTTGTGAATGTGTTGGAGTTTCAGTCACGGAATTCTTGCAGGGTAATGCTTTGTTCAATGAGCAAATTTTAAAAAACTTTTTAAATCTGATAACCTACTCACCAAGCTCTTCAAATTGATATATAATATGATAGTGTAGCACTTCTGGATCTTCTGAAATAAAATTATAGTTACACTAATAAATGTGTAGATAATAATATAAGCATGTGGACATACAATTAAGCCATACAGTTATGAGCAGAAGAATTTTAAGAAAAAATAAAGTTTCTATTGAAAAGAAAAAAAAAACCAACGGTAAAATAACAGTTCAATATTTAAAATTATAAAAGAAATAAACATTTATAATGTCAAATATGTAAAATTGTTTTCAAATTATCGTATGTCTATGGTGTAATTTGCGGTCATATAATTAAGTCATATGCTAAACAAAAATATTTAAAAATAATAAGTTTGATGATTTTTAATTTTGAACTGAAATTTTACCTTTTTTTAGTACTTTGTGGAAACCATTTTTGCCTGATAATTTCTGTACATCTCGACTAGTACCAGAGCATTGGGCAGCAGTGATTTGATTATATTCCTCCTGAATGATAGCCCATAAGGAAGCCTTATTTGAAGGTTTTTGTGCTTCCACGACCCTTTTTAAAATGTTCTATAGATTTTCTATATGGTTTTAATATGGTCTTTGAGCTGGTCACTCGAGAATTTTTATTTTATTCTCATTTAACCAAGACTTAACGACCCGATATGTGTGTTTCGGGTCGTTATCATGCTGAAAGATCCAACCCAAAGGTAAATTTTCACCGTATCTTTGGAGAAGATGATTTTTAAGGATGCCTCTGTACTTGTCTTCATTAATTTTGCTATCGATTTAAGCAATTGAACTAACCACCAAACCATTACACAAGGGCCACATGTTTTAGTTTTTTTTTAGTAAATTTTGGATCCAGCTCAGTATTTGATGGATGCCTAACAAAGAGCCTTCCATCGATCCCAAACACATTTAATTTGGATTCATGGTTCCAAACGATCGTTTTCTAAAAATGCTGTTACTAGTGGAAATATCGTTTAGCGAGCTGAATACGCTGCGCAATATTTTTTTTTTGGACCGTTGGGTTTATGTCTGCTAATTCGTGCTAATATTTTTTTTTTCATTTAATCGCTTACGTATAGTTCTGTCTGATATTTTCAAATTATAATCTAAGTATATTTGTGATCTTAGTTTGATGAAAGTTAAGAAATCGTTAATTTTGCTGAGCCTAATCAAGTACCTATCTTCAGCTGAAGACGTTTTAAGTTGGTTTTTGCGTTGCGTTGTGAAATGATTTGAATTTTTTGTAGTATCTCATCTCATTGACCACTTATCCACGTAAAAAAGCTAGCTCTTCCACGACCTTTGCAATAATCCCAAGGTTCTTGAAAGTTTTCCAAATGAGCTCCCTCTTCGAGGGAATGGAACTCTTATTTTGCCCATCACAACCAAAATTAACAATTGTTCAACTAAAGTATACAGAAATGTGTAAATGATCGATTTTATTGGTTTTTACGAAATTTAAGTGCACTAAGTCAAGTTGATTGCGAAAGAATATAAAATGACTTAACTATATGTCCACTTCTAATCTTAATCCTTCACACACAATTGCCGACTGCGCGCAAAATACGTCACTCTTTTGTAATTGCTCTTAATATTTTTTGAGGCTACTAATGGTACCGCTAAATTACATTATAAAAAATTCTTGGACTACTAATACAAAATATTTTTCAAACTCAGCATAAAATATTGTTCTAGTGACTTAATTATGTGACCACAAGTGTATTTCTAAATATAAATTGGCATCATCTGATTACTTTATACATATCGTCGTCGTTCAAGCAGAAATCACTAAAGTCCTTATTAATTTTTGTAATTGGATCCGTAATAATCTATAATTCGAATGGCATTATAAATTAGATTTTTGATGATCCAGTTGAATCGTATAATAATCTGTATATCAATCTGTTGAGTTTTTAAGTTTTACCAGTGCTCGTATTGCACCATTCACTGCATAAACTAACTACAACTTAGAAATTCAAAAAATGTACTTAGTGAATTCTGACAGAACTACGACGATATATTCAAAACAGTACAGTACAGTACAAGTCGTACTGTCTAATTTTGCATTTTTCTGTACTAATTTTATTTATTTATTTATTTGATTTTCTAGTACAACAAGATATAATAATCTTATAAACTGCACTAGTCATTAATTTTTGCACTCAATGTACTCAATGAGTACAAGTACTCATAATAAAAGTTTTGAGTAAAAATTATGTGTCTGCAGGCACTCACAGTAGAAGTGAAACTTTGTTGTTTATTAGAAAACATTATAACAAATTCTGTTGAAGTTTTTGAAGTCTTCTTCTCTATATTTTGTTGTTGCTTTCCTTTCGTTGATACTCTCTACACTTATCATAACAAACACGACGTAGTACATGTATGTAACATATAAGAAGAAAGTTCAGTTATATGCAATCCAGCAGAGACGTCGGCGTTCTCACTAAAGCAAATGAGATAAAACTGTGAGAAGATGACTCTCTGCTTGATTTTATGTAGCCTAACAACTGCATAATTTCGTTTCTTACTGGTTTCATTGCGATTGAGGCATTCTTGGGCATTAGTTTCACTCGCATATATTCAATATTGCATGAACATTTGGACGCCATTTCGCGTTGGATACCGCATAATTTGACAAAAAAAAGGCCCATGTCGATTGGTGCAAAGAAATGTTGCAAAAATACAATCGCGGTGCTTCAAAAGACGTCTATAAGATCGTAACAGGTGACGAATCATGGATACATGCATATGAGCCCAAAACTAAGCAACAATCGACTGTATGGGTCTTCCAAAATGAGCCAAATCCAACAAAAGTGGTTCGTGCACGAAGCACTTCGAAGCAAAGGTCGCCCGTTTTTTCGGAAAAACTGGCCATGTGGCCACCGTGCCATTAGAGCAACGTAGAACAGTCAATTCTGAATATTACACCACCATTTGTTTGCCAGAAGTGTTCGGAGTAATAAGGAAAACCAGCCGCCAAAGACGAATCATTCTCCACCACGACAATGCGAGCTCTCACACATCGGCTTAAACGAGAGTCTTTTTGCGCACTAAAAACATCGAATTGATGGGTCACCGTACAGTTTTGATTTCGCACCCAATGACTTCTTTTTATTCCTTCACATAAAAAATAAATTGCGAGGTCACAGTTTTTCGTCGCCTGAAAAAGAGGTTGATGCGTTCAAAACATATGTTTTAGAGTTACCCCATTCGGAGTGGAAAAAGTGCTTCGAAAATTTGTTCAAACGCATGCAAAAGTGTATTGATCTTCATGGAGACTATTTTGAAAAACAATTAAGCCATTTTCAATGATAAATATTTGTTTTGTACAGTGTGACAGGAAATATTCGGCGTCAAAAACGTGTTTTGTAGGTTTTTCGTGTTTTTTTGTTTTAATAATAATAGATTATATTTTATTTTTAAATAAATGAATTACTTAACTATAAATGTTTAACAAATAGTATTCTACTATTAATTTAATCCTCTGAAGAAGGCCGAAAACTTGCGCCGAAACATAGAGAATGCTTGTAATTCAGAGTCTAAAAGAGATAGGAAATTGCGTTCTTCAAATAAGATGTAGTCAAAAGATCGGGCTACATTTCCCTCGACGCAACGCAACTTCTGATCTCCCTTTTATATTAAAGTCTTATTTCTAGATACACGGATAAATATAATAAGAATACAAAGTTTATTTGATTATTGCTTCCCTTTTGAAGTCATAAAATTTGTGCAACAAAAATTATTTATAAAAATTCATTATTTTACACTGTCTCGATACACTACTGGCACAGAAAATTAGACGTTTCAGGGACTTAAGGCGCTGGCACATACTAGAGTCAGTGAGAGCGAAGTATACAACTGGCACGAAGTAAGCGAAAGAGAGAGGCGACACAAAGCATATGTTGGTGACGGATGTACAATCATATACAAAATTAATCAGCTGATAGCTCTCTCACTCTCAACTTTCTCTTAACGGGCGTCAAAGTTGAGAGTTGCCCAACTTCTTGTGTTACTTAATCGTCTACGTTGTGTATGGACCACACCACATACAATTCCATATATTTTATAGTAGTTGTACTCTTTGCTCTCACGTACACAGCGGACTCTATGTGCCAAAGCCTTTACCAATTATATCCTGGAATAATGTTTAAGATTTCAACGCACTGCTAAGATTATTAACTATATTTATCGAGACACACCAAATGAGCGTTTTCAATTAGCTAAATATTTGGATAACAAACAAATATATAAACTTTCCTAAATTGCGATTCAGTAAGTTACAGCCAGGAAGAAGAATGTATCGTACCTTCATAATACAAATGAAAAAAACTTTAATTACATATGTTTATTTTTATATATGTACAAACACATTACAATAACATAAAAAATATTAATTCTCAGTAATCTGATGATAATGATTTTTTCGGAATGATGACAGCTTTAAACGCTCCGATTGTAAAGCCTGTTCTAACTCCAGAACCTTTACATGGATTTCAATTTCCATTGTCTTAGCTTGAGAAGCTGTCAACTTACTCACATCAACCTCTTGTGATTGTTCTAAGTGCTGATTGCAATCTTTTACTGTAGCCACAATGGCCCCCGTTGCTTGTGACACATCACGTGAAGCTTTTGTTAAATCTATTAATTTTTGACTTTCTCGTGGTGCCTTCACCTTGCTAGCTATTACAAGTTGAACAGTACATGCAGCTATTTCTTGAGCAGCAACTATAATTTCATAATTTTGCCCGGATTCGTTGATTATAGCTTTATTAGCAGCTTCTACAAGTAAATTGGCACCTTTTGCAACACTTTTTGAAGCTGATATTAGTCCTTCAGTCCATTGACTGTTTCGTTTATAAAACTCCTTTATGGACGTGCTACCTAAAAGTATAAAATTTAAGAATTTAGTTTACTCATAAACGCTTTTCCTTCTATTTAATCTTAAATTCATAAACATTACACCATCTTTGTACATAGATTTTTTGAGAACAATTTTGCTGATTGTGTTGAGTTTTATTATGTAACTGAAAAACACTCATAACAATTCAAGATGAAATATTTATAACTACAAAATAAGTATTTTGTTCGAATTGTTTTATTATACCTATTCATAAAATAGTTAATTTTACAAATATAAAGCATTATAAAATAAACAAATTAAAAAAAAACGCGAAGTCACAAAAATAATCTATAACAAACTTAGCGGCTCTACCTTTTATTAGAATGCAATAAAACCAATAAAAATCAACATTTTCTTCATATATTGTACTTAAATTTGCATAATTATCGTCATTAACCCGAATTCTCTCAAAATACAACTACATTAAAGTAGTTCCAAATAACATAAATTTAACTTTTGGCTGTGATCTATATAATGGTTTCTTAAATATGGCATGTGCTCATATGGACACGCTAGGAGACTGCCATAAGTCAAAAAACCCAATAGATTTCAGTGAAGTTAAACTCAGTAGAACAAAATAATGCTACATTTTTTTCTCACATACCACAAAACATAAGCTCATTAGTAATAGATCAGGAAAGCGACATAGCAGATACTGTAACAGCATCAGAATTTCGTATCAAACGTAGTGCTTCCTCATCATCTTTGAAGGATACTCTAAGCATTACTGCCACATCAAATTCAGCAGCGAGTCTCTCACCAATTATTTCCATTAATTTCAGTTGTGTTAGTAAGAATGAAGAAAACGAACGATTTATCAAAAGAAATCATTCTTTAGTCGAAGATAACAGCAACTTTAATACGTATACGTATGTGCTTTAAACGCGGATGCCCCGCAGTTCCGAACGACACACAGAGTTTCGAGTAGTACAAGCTAGCTGGACAAAACTCGATTCTGCGGATCAGGAAAAAAGGAAATACTTCTGAACAAAGAATATGAACAATTTTGCTGGTCCTATGTGGCTAAGATTGAGTTATAGTTCTTGAAAGTCAAAATTTTTATTTAAGTGGTTCATTGGTTGGCATTAAGCTAAAATTTTGTACATTTTCGAAAATTTTTTTTATTATTTTGAATAAATTCTAGAATTTTTGTTTTCAATGGATTTTAGAGTTAAGGTCAGTTTCTGATGTATTTAGTATAAAACCTGAATAAAAGCTCTGTGGTTTTTTTGTTTTTAGATCCAGAAAATATGTCTTAATTACGATTGCATATATATTTTTTTATTTTTTCCGAATGAGTACTTTTTTAAGGATGTAGTCTGGTGTTCCGGCATAATTTTTAAGGTTATTTCGGGAATTTTTTATTATAACAAAATAAAATGCAATCATTTAA
Source organism: Toxonevra muliebris (assembly GCA_963691655.1). NCBI lineage: Eukaryota > Metazoa > Arthropoda > Insecta > Diptera > Pallopteridae > Toxonevra > Toxonevra muliebris. Next base: position 85,493,715 of record OY829326.1, read on the forward strand.
TTTTTTTATAGGTATGTTATTATTGACATCTTTAACTGCATAAAAAATTTTTTTTGGAGTTTGTTTTACGATACTTTTTACGTCCAAAGTAAAAAACAGGTGTGGGGCTGGCCCGGGTGATTACGGTACATGATAACTATCTTAAACAAAAAAATTAAACAGATTATTGTTTTTACAAGCCTTGTCATTCTGACCAGTAGTAGATTTAAACATTTTTATTAAAAAATAATATAATGTAATAGTGGTCTTCTAAACAAATTTTTTCAAAAATCGCGTTGTTTTTTGTTGAAAATTGGGGTAAAAATAGGAAATAATGATTAAAATAAACAATTCTACTACTTGCGAGCGCCATTGGCGTGTTGAATAACTTATTAAAATTTAACCCCAACCGGTACGATAGTATTCTTTCAGACCTCTGGTCCGATCAAAACAAACGCTTGTGGTGAATTTCTAAACAATTCTTGTATTTTTTCGTTTTACAACACTGTAAAGTAACGTAAGCATGAGAACTGTAAAAATCAAATTATTAAGACTACGGTAAAAACTTTTACCTAGAGCAAACTGATTTTCTATAATTATTCATTATTTGCTGTCTTTAAATATTCAGTATTAAATAATAAAATTAAGGATTTTTATAAAACTAAAATCTTTCTTTTTGTGGTATGCAAGCATCTCAAACTGGTGACCCCGACAAACACCAAGTTAACATGACAGATTCAGAACGTATCGCAACGCTGCACGTGCGGCTTAGCACATCTGCGAATACCAGAAATGAAAACACGATCATAAATAGAGTGTCTGTGAAGGTGCCACCATTTTGGCCAGAAAACTCGGAAATTTGGTTCGAATGTTTTAGCACAAATTTCGGACACCATTTTAAACAAACGTAAGATGGAAAATATTCTAACCTAAAAAAGCGAATAATAGAACGATATTGCGAAAGCGAACAAAAAACAACACAAAAATTACTTTCAGAGATCGACTTGGGAGACAAACGTCCAACCCAATTATTAAACGAATTAAGTGCGCTACTACAAAGTAACTACAGAGTTCTTAAAATCACTGGGGTTGCAACGACTGCCGGCCCAAGCCATATTGCAAGCATCAGATACCGACTTGCCAGAACTTGCCAATCTAGCCGATAAGATCATCGAAGTTGGTGATTTTCCACAAGTGTCGGTACTTTCGAAGACGAAGCTGTTTAATTCTGATATTTCCATTGCATTGAACAGCAGTTTAGTTAACTATTACAAAATGGCGGCAACCGGGCAAGACAGCGATCTCGTTCATCTTCGGTAGGATGTCGAAAGGAAAACCAACGTTCAAATACGCCAGCGCGTGGTAATGGCGAATACTGCTGGTATCATCTAGTGTATGGGGGAAAGGCACGTAAGTGTCGTGATCCTTGCACTTATGCATCAAAACAAACCAAAAACCCAACTGCATCTTTTGATCCTGCGAGCGGATCCGAAGATAGCCATCGTATAGCTCTTAGTCATATGCGATGACAACTCGAAAAAACCAATTTTTAATTGACACCGGTGCTGATGTTTCAGTCCTACCAGCACGCAGAGCAAAATGTTTTTATACTAATTCGAAAGCAACAAAACTTTTTGCTGCAAATGGTTCACCCATACGTACATTTGACGAAAAACGAATAAAAGTCTCACTTGGTCTGAGGCGTAATTTTATGTGTACTTTCTTTTGGCTGATGTAAGTTCCCCCATTATAAGATCTGATTTGTTAAAGCATAACGATCTGCTGGTGGAGATTAGAAAAGGCATGTTGATTGACCGAAGCACTCTACTGAAATGAAACGGTGTTGCTATGCGATCCACAATTACACAAACTTTAGTATACGGTGTGAACAACAGATACGCAAAATTGTTGCGTGAATACAAAGACATAGCAACAATCAAAGCAAATAAAAGGCCTATCGATTTCAGCGTTACTCATCATATTACTACAACGGGCCCTCATTTAGGCGTAAAAAGAATTTCAGTTCCTCGTAGAAAAGGGTATTTGTAGACCATCAAAACGCAGTTGTGCCAGTCCCCTGCATTTAGTAAAAAAGTCTAATGGAGAATGGAGGCCATGCGGTGATTACCGACCGTTAAATGCCAAAACTGTTACCGACAGGTATCCCATTCCTTATCTACAAGATGTTACCAGTATCCTATATGAAAAAAGATTTTTTGCAGCCATCGATCTTCAAAGAACTTATCATCAAATTCCAATAGAGCCCGGCGCCAAAAACTGCTATATCCACTCCTTTTGGCCTTTTTGAATTTTCGTATATTTCATTCGGTTTAAGGAATGTAGCGGCAACTTTTCAACACCATATCCATGAGGTTCTTCAAGGAATTGATTTTGCATTCGCGAAGAAGAAAGCAAAATATTTGATCGCCTCATGCAGAGCAATTTGGCCATCAATGTCGCCAAATGTCAGTTTGGAAAAAAATAATTGAAATTTTTAGGCCACACAATAAGTGAAAACGGGTTCAGGCCACCAGAAGAAAAAGTAATTTTGCAATGCCCAACGAGGCGAAATACCTAAAAAAAATTTTAGGCATGATCAACTTTTACAGATCATTTATTCCCCATGCAATGAAAAACCAACAATTACTTCAGCAGTTAATCCAGTTCTGCATCAAATCATTGGTAATCAGGTGCAACCTCTGGGTTTCTACTCAAAAAGCTAACGCCCGCTCAACAAAATTATAGCGCCTACGACAGGGAACTTACGGCAGTGTACCAAGGGATTCAGCACTCGAGGGGAGGCAATTTGTAATCTTTACAGATCACAAACCTTTAATTTTTGCATTTCAACAACATAGCGAAAAAGCCTCACCCCGAAAAGCTCGTCAACTCGACTTTATTGGTCAATTTACGACTGATATTCGCCATCTGCCTGGTAACAAAAACGACATCGCTGACCTGCTCTCGCGAATAAATAGCATACAGAGTGACGTGGTAAATTTTGACAAAATGGCTATAGAGCAAGAGAACGATTGATAGAGCAAGCTGCGATTGCTAATTCATACAGCTAATGATAGTTCAGTCATACTAAAAAAAATTGTGTATTCCAGGCTCAACAAAAGCACTGTACTGCGATTTTGCCCACGGTAAAGTCCGTATGTTCCACAAAGTTTTCGACAAATTATTTTGAAGAAGCTGCACTATTTATCACATCCAGGAATTAAGGCAACGCAGAGTTTTATTGGCAGAGAGTTACGTTTGGCCAAAAATGTTTAAAGATGCCACTACGGTCGTGCGAGGATGTATTCCATGCCAGAGAGCCAAATTACAACGACACTCGAAGACTCCACTAGGTAATTATGCTGACGTTGATGGACGTTTCCAGCATATTAACATCGACCTCATTGGACCTCTGCCAACGTCAAACGAAGATGGCCCGAACGAAGATGGACCTTTAACGGATATAACCACCGAAAGTGTAGTCAACTCTCTTATCAGCGGCTGGATAGCGTTATACGGTATTCCACAAAAGATTACTACAGACCTGGGTAGACAATTTGGATCAGCAACATTTCGTGAGTTGGCAAAAATACTCGGTGTACAACATTTACGTACAACACTCTATCATCCTCAATCCAATGGTCTAATCGAAAGCTGGCATCGAACATTAAAGTCAGCTATCAAGTGTAGTCCGACAAAAAGTTGGAGTTTCTCACTACCCTTAATACTGCTGGGTATGCGCGCGACTATAAAAAACGACATTGGCACGAGCCCGTCTGAAATGCTTTATGGTGTACCGTTGCGTATACCTGGCGAATTCTTAATGCAACGTGAAAATCAAACAAACGAAACAGAGTTCATAGTATTGCTACGTAAAGAAATGAGTGAATTGGCTATAACGAAAGCATCCCGGCATTGCAGTGAACGAGTATTCGTGCAACCAGCTTTAAGGGACAGCAAATTTGTATTTATTCGAACTGATCGCGTTCGGGTTGCATTAGAGCCGAATTACGAAGGACCTTTTGAAGTGCTGTCTAAATATGAAAAATATTTCATCGTAAAAAGGAATCGGCAAGAAGTGAAAATCTCTATCGATCGTTTAAAATCTGCATTCATCTTCGATGATTCTGCGACAACCAATACACAACCAACGAATGAACAGAATAAAACCAGTGGCGTTCAGCAGCAGGACAACGACAGAGCTAGTGAAATACCAAAAGCAAACGAAAACGATAAAAAGCCACAGCGAGTGACCTCATCGGGACGTAAAGTAAGGTTCCCGCTACGCTACCAATAGTTTGTTTCTAGCAGGGGGGTATGAGGTGAATTTCTAAACTTACATACAATTCTTGTATTTTTTCGTTTTACAACACTGTAAAGTAACGTAAGCATGAGAACTGTAAAAATCAAATTATTAAGACTACGGTAAAAATTTTTGCTTAGAGCAGACTGATTTTCTGTAATTTTTCATCATTTGCTGTCTTTAAATATTCATTATTAAGTAAATAATAAAATTAAGGATTTTTATAAAACTAAAATCTTTCTTTTTGTGGTATGCAAGCACCACACGCTTTTAAAGTTGCAACAACTTACAGTGCGCATTTATGAGGTGCTCTCGATTATGTGCTATTACTTTGTTAACCCACTTTCGTTTGACCTTTTCGCAACACCAACTTCAAACATTTTTAAAATAGATAAGACTATGCGTATCCCATTTAAGTATTTATTTAAATGATAATTTGAACTCTTTTTTTTTTTAACAATCATATTCGTGTTACTAAAATACCAAAATGCAATACTAAAGACTATCTGATTGATTTTACTATTTGAAATATTCCAGGTGTAACGGACGTTGCTTTTTCGCAACAGGCGAAAATTTTAGACGCTCTAAAACTTTCTCAATTGGCTAAAAGTGATCAATATATTGTACTTGAAATACATTAAAAAAGAAATCGATTTATTGAAACTCGAACACCAGACTACATCCTTAAATACTTTAAAACTCTTGTTTCTCTGTGTATTTATTTACAGTAGGGGCTGTAAAAGAAATTTTCAAGAGAGTTATGGTTAAACTTATTGGAAGCAAATAAGAAAGTTATAGTCGGTCTAGTCCGATTATGAAATACCCTACACCTTCAGTAAATGTTATTTTGCGATGGACTATAAAGTTGTTGGTAAGATTTCTTTTATTTTACAAAAAAGCTTAACTATTGCCGAATTTTAAGCAATAGCTTATAGTTAAATTTTTGTTATTGAGCAAAGGTAAACAAATTTAAACCTTTTTCGATTTATTCGCTACAAATTCGATCTTTTCGATGCAAATGAAGATTCTCTAAGAGCTTAAAAAACAAAAATAGCAAAGTTTTCAGAGAATATTAACAAAATGTGGTGCAGTAGCGCAAGGCTAAAGAAGCGATTTTTAGTAAAGAACTCGAACCAGTTGAAAAGTAAAGAGAATATTCCTCAGCTTCTAACGAGCAGAGTTTAATTTCATTCCTATGTTTATTTTTGAGATGTAATTGAGCACCAAAAATGTACTTTGATTTAAAGGAAAAATTAATAAATATTTTGTTGAGTTTAATTGTAAGTGCTATTATTTTTTTTAATTTTATACAAACTTTGTATGCAAAGGAAAAGTATTTACATAGAAATGTATCAGAAAACTTTCACTATCACCCATTTCAATATTGAGGTCATAAAACACATAAAATGTAAATATGCTTATACATACATTTTTGAATGTAAAAAATATTTTTTCTGATTTATCTGTTTGTCGATGGTAGAAACATTATATGAGAAATTTGCAAAAAATATACTACGAAATAAAACTGCATCCTCAAAAAAAAACTAATCTTTTACTTTTTTGGCAGTAAAACCCACCGATAAATCGAAAATTGCAAGAAAAATGTAATTTTTGCAATTGCTTCACCTGTATTTTGTTTTTTGTAACCCAATGTTATAAACATTTCATTTAAATGTTAGTCATAAAATGTTCTTTCCAAAATATATTTTCTTAGCTCTCTTGCTTTAGTACTTTCAAAGTTATGGCGTTTTTAAGTTAGCAATGCAAATAACAACATTAATTAACTCATTGTGGTTCAAGGGTGCATTTGCAGCCCCTGCTTCATACAATTTTTTCTTTTTCAAATAATTTTGTCCAGCTAGCCTGCTCTATTCGAAACACTGTGCGCTGTGGGAGGAAAACCAAGACAATTCAAGCAAGACTGTGTTGGAAAGGCAATGTCTGTTTCAACCTAATTTAAGCTCATTTTACTGAGTTAAACTGTTCAGATTCAAACAAACGATGTATTTTCCTCGTTAACACACAAGCAGACATTATCCTTAATAAAATATTCTAGCATTAGTAATTATGTAAAAACTAGTGTCCGACCGAAACCGACTTTTTTGGCAGAAACCGAAACCGAATTTCGGCCATTTTTCTAATATTCGGCCAAAACCGAAACCGAAACTTTTTAATATATATGTATATATCTGTGATCACAAGGCATAACAGCATAAGTGTGTTTTTTGTATTTTACAGGAGAGCACTTCAAAGGTTCAAGTGCTCAGAGTAATCAGGTTGAGTTGTGCTATTTTTCCGCCCTAATAACTCGTCACCACTGAACCGATAGTCATAAAATTCTGACACAATATGAAAACGGATATGAAGATTCAAATTATGATAATAACTCGAATTCGACAAAACTCGAGTTGTGTTGTTATTGCTTGTGACCACAGATATGTTAAAAACAAAATTCAAATCATATTAATTTTTTTTTTTAATTAAAACTAAAAAAAAAAAAAAATCCATGTACATCGGGCGTACCAATTTTTTTTTTTTTTTTTTTTTTGAAAAGTACGTTGACAGAAAAATCCTATATTCGATTCTGATCAACTTTGCCGAAGAAAGTATGGCAAAAAAAATGGATCCTAAAATTTATAAAGTTTCGGTTTCGGCCAAATATTCGGCCATATTTTTTGCCGAAACCGAAACATAGCCGAAACCGTATTTTTGGCCGAAACCGTAACCGAAACCGAATATTCGGTCGGAAACTAGTAAAAACAAACAAAGACAATAGAATAAATATTACGGGTATAACATTTGAATACAATTTCAACTACACTAAATTACTTATATCAAATTACTTTATTTTACATACTTTACATATTGTAAATGACGACTTCAATATACCATCAGATGGCATACTTGGCAAAGACTTCTTAAAAACAAACAAATATTCCATTAGCTACGCAACTAATTCTATGTCCTTTTACGTAAACAATACAAAGCCTGATCTGAAAATATTGCATGGCACAAGCACCGACACTTGCGTTATCCCACCAAGGGGCGAAGATTTCCGCATGTTTAACTTGGGGGAAAGTATGGAGCCGCTTTTATTTCATTGTCAAGAAATTAGTAGCGGCGTATTTACTGCAAAATGTATTGTAGATCCAAATAACCCTATTATACGTGTAATTAACACTAACACGACCAAGGAACAACTACAACGTTTACACTCTCAACAATGTATATGCAGAAGAAAACCGTATAAGCGAAATAACGACTATTCTCGAAAATCAAATGCCAAGCTATGTTACCAGCAAACTGTGACGACCAAATTTGGCAGCCAAATTATAGCTACACAATACTTGGCTGTACCCCAACACACCAAAGCCGCATCTGTACACCAACACCGCACTGTACATCGGCACTGGAAAAGAAACATGCAAACAAGATAACGACCAGCATGCCAACAACGCAATAAAGGAAAAATCATGTGCTCAAAATAAAAACAACACATCAGGGCCATCCACAACGCACACACACATGCTGCGATCGAAATTCAAAATATCGCGGTTGAAATGGCCAACACAGAAAAGCAACAAGTACTACCTCATATTTTCAAGTCGCAACGAGGAAGAAGAAAAACTGGCTATAAAATAGCATGCACATCAGTATTTTGGTTATTGTGTCGACAGCCCTTAACAAGACAACAGCTCTTAGTGCCAACTGCGGATAGAATAAAAGGAACAAGGAAAAGACGTGCGGGTGAGTAAATTTGGTGTACCAACGACGAGAAATAAAGACAGCCCAGTAGGGATTATCCCCCAATACCTTGACGGACATTCCCCAGTGACTGAAAGACGAAAACGCCGTCTTACTTCTGTACATGACGTGTTTTGATCGACGTGCATAGTTGTGAGCCGACTTGGTCCACCGGGTAGCAAAACACCAGGTCTTACTTCTGTGCATGACGTATTTTGATCGACGTGCATAGTTGTGAGCCGACACTGGTTCCCCTGATAACAAAACGCCAGGTCGTACTTCTGTGCAAGACGTGCACTGGCACAGCAACGGCGCTTATACACGTACAGCACGGCATTGCTGCAGACTCCGCCCCAGCATTGTGTTTTCTTTATTAACAATTGTTAAGTTAATGTTTCATTTAGACAGAAATGTGATTTTCTTTTATATACCTGAATTAAAAATAATTGTGAAGAAATATACGGTGTCTTTGTGTTGGAAATAAAAAAACGAGGGTCCCATGCAAAAATATAAATAAGAGACTCTCTGGAGGCAGCTGAGTCTACCCAAGCAAAGAAAGAAGGTTTCGTTACAAACTAATGCTCTTATGTAAACAGTATGCTAGCATTTTTGCGTTGAGATACATGAATTAAAATACATAGCTATCACGCTCAGTGCGACACCTATGTATCTATGTCTTAAACTAATGTAGATCCCATTTTGAAAATTTAAGGGCATTATTTAAATACTTTAAGCTAAATTTTGAAAAATATTTTTTTTTTTTTTAAAGGTCGAAATTATTAAAATTCTGATTTTAAACTTTTACTTCCGGTTTGGTGCATAACAAAATTTTAATTTCCGGTATGACTCCATAATTAAAATAAATAAATAAATTGAAAAGAACAGTAAATTTTCTATTCAAATTACCATGTTCAATATTTTATTCCGAAATTGTTTGATTCTAAAAATTTCTTTTGAAAAATCCATATTTCAATTACGTCAATTCGGCAAATAAACTCCATAGAACAAAAAGATTATGTGTCCACATTCATATTTTCTAGAAGTTCGATATGGCGAATTTCAGAGCTTCACATTTTTTTACTTTGTCCGCTTCACATGAAATGCCTCATATACAAGATTACGTTCTGCGCATGTTTAACGAAAACATATGGGTGGTTCCATGTCAGATTTACAACAAGATTGCATTCTTGAGAAGAAATTAATCGACACGTGTTTTTTTATTTCAATGTGATGTTTTTTATTTTCAAGATACGATATTTTAAAGCCTTAGAGTTGTAAAAATAGAACGTTTTTCAATCCCTAATTATTCAAAAATCAACCGTTGTAGGAAAAAATTTCCAACTGATAAAAGTTCGTATATCGCACAAACTTATCGAAAAAATATGAACATAAAATTGTTTTTGTTATTCAACATATGAATTCTGGAAATTTTATAAACAAATTGAATTTTTCCAAATTTGGACATTGTTTTTTGGTCTGCAAATATTTATTAATGTGTAATAATTTCAGAGTGTTATGAGATATAGTCAGGGCCGTCGAGATAAAATTCGCCCTTATCTCTTCCCACCACAAATGATACAATAAATATCTTCGTACTGCTCACTAAGAAATGTGTTTCAGAATTCGGAATTTATAAAAATACAAATATCAAAAAACAAAATTATTCTGTACTTTAAGTATGAATATCTTTATAATAAGTTTCCATTTTACTTTAATTACATTAAAAGTTTTTCTTATCAACTCTCATAATCTCATAATCATAATGCGCATAATTCATAAGTACGCCTTTCTTGCTTTGGTTGATGCGAAGGAATTGATGATGTTTTTAAAATTTAATTTTCTTGCTAATTTCGCTTCCAGGAGTAGAGTGGGTAAACTTGACACTCTAGTTTGAGTTGAGCAGGATCGATGGAAGTTTTTTATTCTTTTTTATTATGGGCCCCGGGCCCGTCTGCAAAATGTCTTCACGATTGATAGATGATTAACCCGATAAATAATTTTCATGGTTTGTAATTCAATTTTCAGATGCATAAACGCTTGTTAAAGTTTTTCTGGATTTTAGGATTTGGGTTGAAATCCGGGCGCCCTCAAAAACTCCGGGTCCGGTGGGAATCCCACTCCCCTCTCATTGGGCCGAGATATTCAAATAATAACAAAACAACTACTACTAAAGTCGCCTGGCCTGGTCGAGTGGCGCGCATATGAATTTACAAACGTTAAAGTGAACTTACTACCACTTTCTCTTACTTTTGATGTTTGTTAAGTTTATATATGAAATAGAAACAAAATTCGTAAATTTGTTGATGTTTTGCTTCTATTCTTGAAAAACTAAATTTAAGGAACCGGGTGATCTGTTGTGCTCTTCTTGCAGGAAATAAAAAATATTAGTGCCATTGATATTTTTGAGTACAATTTCGAAATTCGCTGCTTATTATACATAATTTTATCGCGTCTAGGAGTTTTGAAAAAAACTCTTAATAACTCAGATAATTATAGGTAAGATATAAATAGCAGACATTTTTACTCTAAATTTACTTCAGATTCTGAACCACACAAAGAAAAATCATCATTTGGGAATTCCCGTTGGTTCAGTTTATATGCCAAACAGCAACAAATTTACGAATTTTGCTTTACATATCGTCATCTAAAATCCAAAAATCAGTAACTATGCAAATTTTCGAAATCGACTTTTTGAATAATTATGATGCACTTGTGGCAATACGTACATTTTAATGTATGTAAATTCATGTATGCGCCACTCGAAGCCAGGCGACTTTGAGTAATTAGGGATTGAAAAACGTTCTATTTTTACAACTCCAAGACTTTAAAATATCGTATCTTGAAAATAAAAAACATCACATTGAAATAAAAAACAGGTGTCAATTTCTTCTCAAGAATGCAAGAAAAAATTTTGGTTCAAATTAAAATTTTAGTTGTAAATCTGACATGGAACCACCCATATATAAAAGTATATGAAAATAAATTGCCAGTAATTTTGTTTTCAACGAGCTATAAATTTTCAAAATCCATTGAGATGTGGCTGACCTATTTAACTTTTTTACTTGACCACACAAACAATTTCAGTACGTAGATATGTAAATATTTGTATACGAGTATTACTCTAAATATTTCAGCATACTATACAGCAGCTTCAAAATGTACGCATTTTTCCCCAGTATATGGTGCTTGAGGTCGAATATCTCAGAAAATTTAGTTTATTTATTTATACCTTTATATATACACTAGTAAACAAACTAGTCGTTTAAAACGTCATTCAAAATGACGATAATTGTAAAAATTAATGATAATTGCAAAAAATGTAAGAACCACAAATTTACTGCATGTTTATGTTTATTTATAAATATTTTGTATACTGTAATAGGTCTCGCCCAGCCACAAACCGCAGTCAATATAAAAGATTGGTGGAAATGCTGAGCGACTCGACATAGTCCAAGACTTCCAAAATATACCAAAGGAAAATGTGAAAAGTTTTTGGTAGGAGGTTGCTGTAGAGCTTAAAAGTCTGGCGCCGATACAATTCTGTTATGGAAAAATTAATGCGGGAAGAAATCGATGGAAAATTTAAATTGGATAAAAATAATAATAAAAAAAAAATTATGTGTCTGCAAGCACTCGCAGTAGAAGTGAAACTATGTTGTTTATTAGAAAATTGTTAGAATACATTTATAAAACATTCTGTTGAAGTTTTCGCAGTCCTCTTCTCTCTATTTTGTTGTTGTTTTTCCTCTGTTGATACTCTCTACACTTATCGGCACAAACAGGACTAAGTACACATGAAAGAAAAGTTCAGTTATATGCAATCAAGCCGAGACTTCTATATGGACTCTCTCACTAAAGCATATGCGATAAAACTTAATTGTATGTAGCCGAATAATAGTTGCATAATTTCGTTTCTAACTGGTTTTCGTAGAATGCAACAAAAACGCATGACCGTTGTTGTTGAAGCTTATGCACTCTTCCTCTTTCTATTTTCTAAAGCTTGTTTTCTGTTGATACTCTCTATATTTATCGGCACAAACTTGACGTAGCACACGTATATAATTCACGAAAGGAAAATTCAGCTTTATGGAACTAAAGAACATGAAAGCACAAATAAAACTGCAAGAAGTCGACTCTCTGCATGATTGTATGCAGCCGTTCCCCATATGACTTCGTTCGTTAAACACTAACAACAGCATAACTTCATTTCTTATTAATTTCGTATGAGTGCAACAACAACGCGAGTTCCGTTGCAAAATTTTCGATTTACCCTCGCCAAAGAAGTTGAATTATGAATTGTTATTTATTTATTTATTTTTTTTTTTTTTTGCGCATCATTTGCATTTTATTATCGCATATCTAAAAATATATTTGATGGAAGCCAGCGCACTTTCTATGTTTTTCTATTTTTACCAGCATTGAGTTGATGCTATAATAGCCTTTTCGGTTAGGTTAGGTTAGCTGTCGAGAGACACACTTAGGCCTGAACGGCCCATTGTGATACCACATAGTTGGACCTACAGTTTTACGCCGTTTCCGAACGGCGGTGAGGCAATTTTTTATCACATTGGTGGTTTTGCCTTGCCATTTCCTACCAAGATGTGAACTTGTACACTTTCTCATACACTTCATATCGATAGAGACTATAAGAAGGTTATAAGAATTAACCAACAGACCAAGACGGGAATCGAATCCTAACCTTCCGGATGAAAGTATAGTGCACTACTACTACACTATATAGGTCGTCATGTACATATGAAACAACGACCTGTTTTTCGTCTTGGTTCCAAATGCTGTAGATTAAGATTCGAACCCAGCCTTATATTTTCAACAATTTTTGGAGTGCGCGATGATGTGGGCATTTTAGAATAACTTTCAATTATTGGTTTTACCATCGAATCGAATGCAATTGAGGATCAATTTTAATTTTTTGAGAGACATTGTACCATTCTCATCGTTTCATAACTGCGTTACAATTAGAATGCAGAAAGAAGCACAGGTGTCGATGTTAGAGTAGGCGTTCATTATTGGACCTACAAATGTATAAATAAGACACATTCCAGCAAACCATTTCAAGCACCGCATATTTTTATATGTTTTGCATATAATAAAGGAAAGGAAAGAAATAGATCAAAATACATGCCTGAGACAATATCAGCACTATTTCTATATGAAACTAGAACAATTACATCAATTGGCTCATAAGAATATTGAATTGTTTTATCCTTTGATAAATACGCAGTGCTTGGGTCATCAGCCATTTCAACTCGGATATTTTGCTATAAATTTTCAATGTCACTTGTCTTTCTCATGCTTTCTTCTTCTAAACTGCTTGTATTTATATTAAAATCGAAATCTTCATCATCTGATGCTGATGAAAAATTACTTTCTTCAAGATTTCCATAAATATACATATATGTATCATATTGGATACACAGGGACCGATTTGTAACTTTTTTTGTACAGTGTCGCACATATATTACAAATACTTGATTTATTTAGCGTTATATTCCTCCTCAAAATTAACCACATGAGCCCTTTTTTTATTTGAATCGGTTAATAACTATAGAAGATATTTGATTGAATATATTGAAATTGTATCATATTGGATACAGGGGACCGATGAGGGTTAAAGCAATAAAGGTGACGGTAAAAATAGACTCGGAGCTTTCTATTTTCTCTTGATAACTTAGTGGCTGTTTACATTGGCGCAAGTATGACCGCCATGGTCCCGACCTTGTGCAATTGCTCTTGTTTTTTCCAACTAAAAATTATAATTTTGTCATTTTTTCTGTAACAAAAATTGGTTTTTGTCCAGCTCGAGATTTTGTCGTAGCTTGTTTTTACATATAATATATCCCTCGTTTGCTGCAACACTGTCATAATCCAAAACAAAAAAAAATTCGAGTTAACTATTCAGAACTAACTGTTATTTATCTTGTGTAAAAAAATCATAAGAGTATCTTATAAACTCTTCTCGCTAGACGATTTTTTATTGCGTGGTAGATTGTTGAAAACTTTAAATGCGACTTTCTCCAAAAAAAAGAAGATAAATTTCTAGTTAAGCATGCAAAAATAACTGTTATTTAATCCATTATTTTGTGTGTCATAAATGTAAATCATAATGGTATCTTAAGAACTTTCCTCGTGAGAAGAAAATGTATCATTATTGTGTTCTACCGAGTGGTAGTTCATTAAAATCTTTAAATGATATTTTCTAGAATATTATTTTTTTTGATTTATGTCAGTAGTAAGAAAGAGATAAAAACTCGCCTGTCTTTTTCTAACTACCTATTTTTTCTACCTCTCTCTTTCAGCCTGGTGTTCATGTTTGTGCCCGTATGATCATCCGCATAAATAGCGCATAGCAAAGGCAAAGCTTCGTTGAGGCGACCAAGACCGCTCATCGGTCTTGGTCTTACTGACTTAGTGCCAACTAAGTCAGTAAGATTAGTAAATAAATAAGCTAAAATGCTAAAATAAATATATAAACTAAAAAATAAATACAATAAATAAATCTAAAAAATAAATACATAGTTAAATAATTAAAATATAAAGAATTAAGAATTTTAACATTGAATTTTGTTTATTTCCTTCAAGGTTTTTACATACCTCGCCCCGTTGAAACGATTTCCTCTTGCAAAATTTTAGATTTTCGAATTAGTTGCTTTATGCATTCCATTAAAGTTGTGCACGCATCTAAAATCTTTTCATTCACTTCTAGTTTAATACCATCGTCCTTTAATCTTGCATTTGATAGTAACTCCACAAATTTTTTGACCGCATCTTCAATAGCTTTGTCCATTTCTGCCAATTCAGTCTCCACTAATTCTCCTAACTCAACATTTTGAGTTGATGCATTCATTAGAGCATTTAACAGAGCATTCAAATTAGATAATTTAGATTTCATTGTTTGGATGCAATGTTCAACGCTTTCAGACTGATCCATATTGTCAAACAATTGGAACAGTTTAATTAGTGGTTCACATAAACTGTTAATTTGGACTGATACCTCTGAAAAAATACAGTTTTTATATTATTAGAAATAGTGGAGTAGGCAAGGTGGGATTGGGGAGATGAAACCCCCTTAGCGGATGAAATTAAGGATGATATTATTTATAGTATCTGTTTCTAAAAATTTTCTTTATAGCAAATAGTATCTGTTCTTATAAATCTATGGTTAAGCTCCCATATGTGTTAAATGAACTGTTTTGGGAAAATGAGTTAACTGCTTTTTATTATTATTACCAATAAAAGCGGCGTAAGGGTTAGTTGAAATCGATGTTTAGTAGGGGAATGTCGTCATGGTCGGGTATTGTTTGTCATGACGAAAACAAAATTTTCATGCCATTTCGAGTTCAGAGCGTGAAGGTTATATATGTGTTAAAAAAAGAAAAGTGACCGCGTGCTAAAGGAAGAGTAAAAAAACTTTTTAACAGTTCGATAAGGTTTAAGAAGTGGAAATATGTAGCATTTCGTGGTGTTTGTATCACTCGAATATGCTGTAAATGATGCGAAACTAAATGGCGTATGTTGTCAGGGTGGGAGCAGTACATATAATCGGGGTCGGAACACCGAAAATTTTGTTGTAATGGTGCATTTTGACTCTGGACATACATTTTTTTCACTCGTGCGTGTTTTTCGTGCCATTTTATCGTATCGTATCCTGTGTGTACAAAAATAAAAGCAGCTGTCAAAGTGAGAAGACGCAATTTTATAAGTTTCCAATAAAAAATTATTAAACAAGTGAATAAAATATAATATAAAAGTTTAAAAATATACATTTAACACAATAAATAAATAATAGTCCATTTATCGAAATAAGTGTAAATGCGTTAAAAGCTATTATTTGAACTTATCAAACTTATTAAAAATAAAATTTTTTGTAATCCGATTGGTAAAAACAAATAGAAAAAAGAGCGACTATGGCGCCAAAAACTAGAACGAATAGAAAACAAAATAATAAAGAAAAACTTCTAACTTCAAGTGAGTCCAGTGATGATGAAAACACGACTGAGAACCTTTCGTCAATTATAGACAATTAAATAAAGAGTTTAAAGTACAAGAGCGGGCAATGAAAAAAATAAGAGAGTCGCAAGACCACATTAGTGACAGCTTTGATGCTCTAAGAAAAGAAATTGATCGGTTAACTGAAGAAAATAAACAAATTAAGAAAGAAATGAAAGAACTTTAATCAAACGGTGAAAAGGTTAAAACGAAGATGAAAATTTTGGAGAGAGATATGATAGAAATAAAACAAGAGAAGAACAAAAACAATTTAATAATAACTAATCTACCATAAATAGAAAACATAGACTTAAAAGAAATAATAGTAAAAACTGCGGAGCAAGTAAAATCAAAAGTAACAAAAGAGAATATCGTGGAAGTATTTCAAAATGAAAATAAAAAATTCAAAACTTACCCAGTAATAGTTAAAATGAACAATAATGAATTTAAACAAAAATGTTTTGAATTTAGGAAGAAAAATGAGAAAATAGACATGAATAAAATAATTCCAAATTTTGACTGAAGGGGAAAAATATAAATTTTCACCAAATGATGGAAAAAGAACTCAGCGATCTCATGAAGAAAGTGAAAATCGAAGCAAAAAACAAAAACTATAAATACGTATGGGTCAGAGATGCAAAGGTTCTCGTAAGGAAGGATGATAATGCCGCAGTTCTACAAATTATGCAACTTAAAGATTTGATTAAACTCAATAATTAATTAAATTTGCTAAAAAGAAAAATATATATCAAGTACTAAAATTATGGCAAATGTAAAAGAAATAAATGATTTAGCACTAGAATCGATGTCAAGTATGGTATAAATCAACTATTATTTAGTAAAAGCGATAAAAGTATCAATATATTATATTTTAACACTCAAAGCATTCGGAACAAACTAATTGATCTTGAAATTTTGATTCATAAATATGAGAGAAATAAGAACATTATACATGTAATTGCACTAAGTGAAATTTGGATCTATGAAAATGAAAACAAGTTCTTTAATTTAAGAGATTATAATGCCTATTTTGCAAACCGTAAAAATAGAGCAAGTGGTTGTGCGATCTTTGTACACAAAACGATCCACTCCACACTCTTGTCCACAATAGAATATGAAGGAAGTAGTTTTTTGACAGTAAAATTAATTAAAACCGGTTTCTGTATTTCATGTGTGTACAGATTTTGCGCCTCAAATGTTGGATCTTTTGTCGATAAATTTGAGAATGATATCTTAAAACATAAGAAGTCTATAATAGTGGGGGATTTCAATTTAAATTTATTGAATACAAGCATTGAAATTACCACATACACCAATACAATATATAGTAATGGGTTTTTCTGTTTGAATGACATGAATAAGGAGATGTACACTAGAAAAGGAAAAAGCTCTACGTCTATTATTGATCATGTGTTAACGGATATAGTCGATCAAAAATACGTTTTATCTCTAGATTAGGGATGTGCACTTCAGTTGCCCTCTGTCGACGTCGTGTGTACGAAGGTGCTAGAAGCGGGGTGTAAATTAAAAGACGAGCGGTGTTGGTTTTGTTGTGTGTACACATACACATTATTGTTGTTGTTTTTTGCCAAAAGCACACATAAATGTGTATGTACATGTGCAAAAAAAACTAACATATAGAAGAGAGTACAGTAGTGGTGGATACAAAAAAATTTTCTGAGGGGATCATAAACATAAAAAATGTTCCGTATATTTAGAATTTTTATATCAGATATTACTATTTTAGGTATTTGAAAATTTTTCGGGGGAGGACGGGGGAGGGGGAAATTGCCCCATTTATCCCCTTGCAACTGCCACTGACTTACACAATTGTAAAGCAGAGTGAGAGTGACAATCAACAACATTGCATTTAGAGACATTAACACACATCACGATCAGGGCTGTAAAGTAACAGAAAATTTCAGCTTCTACCACTTTAGGCTCAAAACCTTATTCCTTTAGTCAAAATTTTTCTAAACATTTAACAAATATGTGTAAATATGATTATAAATGTTAGAAAAGAAATAGATTTCTACTTTGTGATTTTATTTACAATAAAATACATTTGATAACTAAAATAGGATATTTTTGTGAAAAAAACAATTTATTACGCCAAAAGGAAATTAATTTTTTTTTATTTATTCATCTTCTTCTTTTTTGTATAAGTTTGTTTATTACTTATAAAAAAAGAATATAAATCTATCGCAACTTTTTCAAATCTACTACTTAAAATTTTGAAGATACAGCCCTGGCTACTTTTGTAGTGCATAGCAGTAGGGATGCCAACTTGTGAGGAATTCCTCCAATTGTGGGGAATCGACTTCACTTTTAGTTAGTTCTCGGAAATTTGGGAGTGAGATCGTTTTCGTGGGCGACTGAAATTAAAATTTTTTGTCAATTTGTAGATATGAACAAAATATATTTTTTGTCTAAAACCTTTTATTAATTTTTTATTTTCATTATTCTTTAATTTTTTTTAAATATATTTGGGTATATTACATACATATACATATATGCATAAAAGTTGTGATCGTAAACCAAAATATTATTTCCTTTTTGTGTTTATAGTTAATTGAATCTAAAATATAGAGTTGGCATCCCTGATCAGCACGCAGCAGTGTGTTTGCTGCTTCTCTTCTTTTCGATCTTTCAAAGTAACAACCAAGCAGGAAAATTACATATGCATTCAATAATGTAATTAAAGAGTTCCACAATACAAAGGGAAATGAAAAAATCTTTCTTTTCCTGGTAAAGCAATTTCTGGGCTTATGAAATCAATCCAAAAAGCATGAGTAAAGTATAGTATAAAATAGTATAGTATATAAAGTACGAAGTTTTCTTATGCATTCACGTTTACACTCTCTACAGGGACGAAATCAATAAATTCATACACATTACATACGCAAAAGAAATCACATTTGTTCTCTCATACTAGATACTCTTCCCCTTAGCACAGCGTTACCCCTCGTCTAGCCCGTATGGGTATAGCATCAGCTCATATGTGTTTTTTGCCCATATGTGTCGAAGTGCACATCTCTACTCTAGATGATAATGCTATATCTGATCATAGATTAATTGCTCTGAGTGTATGTAACAAAATTAGAAACAATGAAAATTTAGAAAACGAAATAGAAGTTTTTGATTACCGCCTCTTTGAAGAAGAAAATCGAATAAATGAAATACTTAATAAATCCAGTTTCTCTGAGTTTCATACATGCATATGCGTAAACATTAAACAATGCACCAAAAGTGTTAAAAAATTAAATCGAAATTTTAAAAAGCCATGGATGAATGAAGAGTTACTGTGGTTGATTAAAAAAAAGTATAAATTAAAGAGAAAATATATCAACAACTTATATTTCGAAAATGAATTCAGGAAATAGAAAATTCAGATTCGAAACAAAATCAATAAATTGAGAAAGGAACACTATGGAAATCAAATAGAAGCAAATATCAAATCTAGTTGTAAAACATGGAAAATTTTAAAAGAAATTATATACGGGCAAAACAATATCTCACATAATGAGATAACTCAAATAAAGTATAATGAAAATTATTTCACAAACCCGTACGATATTGCTGACATATTTAATAATTATTTTACAAATATTGTAAAAACACCAGAAATAGTGGAATATACTAATGAGCCAACAATTAGAATAGCTCATCCTTTATTAATAAATGAATGCGACTCGAGTGAAGTTGGTATAGCAATAGCTGAACTTAATTCAAGATCAGCTAATGGGCCGGATGGCATCTCTGTACGTTTTGTACAAAAGTATAACGAGGAACTATCCGGTCCTTTGGCTGCGTTCATTAATAAGTGCTTTCAAACAGGAAGTTATCCAGAAGAGCTGAAAATTGGAGCAGTAGTTCCTATCCATAAAAGTGGAAACAAAGAACTTTGCTCTAATTATAGGCCGACCACCAAATTAAGTACAATTGGCAAAGTATTTGAAAGCATTGTGTTAAACAGATTAAAAATGTTTATTAAAGAGAACAAAATAATTAATGATAATCAGTTCGGATTTACTGAAAATTCACTTTACACACTTTATCTGCATGTATTAATTGCACAGAATTTTTGTATGAAAATTTAGATAAAAAAATATTTGTTGGCTATCTAAGTTGGATCTAAGTAAATTCGACTCTGTAAATCTAACCGTCATGATACAAAAGCTGGTGGAATTAGAGGAAGAAGGAAACGCTCTTAAGCTTTTTAAAAAATAGAAAACAATTTGTTCAAATTAATGGTATGAAGAGTACAACAAAAACTATCAATGTCGGTATACCACAAGGATCTAAGCTTGCTGCCACTTTGTTCCTGATATATATTAACAATGTTTTTAACCTAAAACTTAATGGAATTCCGCAATTTTATGCTGACGATGGTACTTTTATGTACGCTACGGATGCATTAGACGAACTGTTAGTCAATATTCAGTCGGACTTAAAAATTATTACACAATGGTTCGAAAAAAATCTACTCAAAATTAATTTATCGAAAACTAATTTCATAATTTTTAACAATTACAAAAAAATCCCCGACATGAACGAACTCAATGGAATCAATTTCAATGAGTTTTTCACTTTGAGAGTGGAGCGTCTAAAGTACCTAGGTAATATGGTTTGATTCAAATTTTTTATTGGCATGAGCACATAAATAAATTGAAACTGAAATTCATTCCACTAAATTTTGCGATTTTTAGAAGCAAAAGCATACTCCCACAAAGACAACTTTGGTTACTGTACAATTCTTTTTTCATGTCTCATATAAACTATTTAAACCCAATATGGAATAGATGCACCGAACAAAAAATAAATGAACTACAAAGAATTCAAAATAAAAAAATTAAAAACATTTTAACATTAACGCGTAGAACATCAACAGAAAGTCTGTATCACAATATACTTGATATACGCAATTATTCTATATTACAAACACTTATTTTATAAAATAAAAAATAATTTAATAAAACATAATCTTAATATAATTGAAGAAGAAAATTTTGTCTATAATATTAGGAATCAGTTAACTCTGAGACCACATTTTTTCCGCACAGAAAGAAGCGCAAAATCTATACGACACTATGGTATTCAACTTTTTAATAAACTACCAGAAGGAGTAAAAAATGCTAGAAATGTAGTGAGTTTTAAAAATGAAGTTAAAAGGCTACTTCTGGATAATTATAATTTTAATGTTTAATTATCACATGATTACTTAAAAAACAAAAAAGAATTTTATATATTAATTATAATTTAAGTATTTATTCTTAATTTTTTATCACTAAACTGATAGCGAGCGATTAGAAAAATTATCAGCTATCTTCTCATACAAAAATATTAATTTTTTTGAGAAAGCATTGTAAAAAAAATTTTACATATTCGTTATCAACAAAAAAAAAAAAAAAATATGAAGCAGTTCTGGGTGCATATCATTCAAGCAGCCAAAAAACATGTAAATAAAGCATAATATCAATTCATGGTGGAACCTTATACTGTCTAAGCTCAGATCCCAAACGTGAAAGCTCTTTAATAAATCAAAGCGTAGCCAGGAATACTCCACGACACTAACAGAATATAACAAAGAAATTAGGTGGGGAAAAAGAGCCAACTTCAGGAATTTTTGGGAAGAAATAGTAGAAACCCACAGCCGCTAGGATTCACAAAGCACTAGCGAAAGGTAGAGTCGAAACAAGGATTGCGCTAAAACTTCCAGATGGAAGCCACACCATACTTTTTCTGAGAACAATGGATGCAGGTGACAGGAACATCTCAGAATCCTACAGCGTCCATGGAGACTCTATTAGACTTAATGCCTTAAAACCTCTTCTAAAGCAAATACGCTAAAATGGTACACAGACGGCTCGAAAACGGAGGTTGGAACCGGCACAGCAGTATTTGGCCCGAAAACCAGACACTCTGAGCCTATGGGGAAGACTCCTAGCATTTCTCAAGCAGAGATTCTCGTCATAAGGCTATGCGCATAATTCACCCTCGAACGTAAGTGTAAGTCAAGCCGCAATCAGAGCACCAGATTCCTTTGAAATAACATCAAAGCTAGTTTGGGAATGCCTGGAGCAATTAAATGACTTAGGGAAGATAAATAACGTACCCATACTCTGGGTCCCTGAATATACTGAAATATATCGAAATGAGGTAGCCGATCATCTGACAAAGAAGGCAGCAGCCAAGAATTTCATTCTTCCTGAACCTTTTAAAACTATAAAAGACACATTAAGGGGGACCGAAAATAGTAGTAGCTCAACCTACTGTACTCAAATCCCTGGGCTTATATAATCATAATTGCTAATTGGAAACTTTAGCTCAAAGAAAGCAGCTCTATATCTAAAGCTAACCAAACACCAACTCTAGATTGTCACTAGATTCCTTTAAGGGCATTGCAAACTGGGAGATCACATGACAAATCCTTGCATAGAACAGAACAATACCTATAGATTTTGTCAGGAAGAAGCTAAAACATCAGAGCACATACTTCTATACTGCGAGGAACTTAAGGTTTGCACACGATGAAACTAGTGCATACGTTTTTACTCATAGTCTTTTCCGAGTTCAAATTTAAAATTTTTTCAACATCAAAGTAGCTTTGTTAAACATGTCTAAGATCTCATGTTAAATTTTGAGATCATTCGATAGTTTTTGGCTTCAAAGTGAGCTGCGAAATAGAAGTGCGTGAAAAATTGTATGACTATCCAAATTTGACAATTGCTCGAAAAGCACGGTTTTCGGAAAATTTACATGGTTGCGAGCCATTACAATAAAGCAGCAGTTGAATCATACGAAAAGATTGTACTCAGATATGCGAATCCACCTAACTGCCTAGAGCTCAGACCAATAGAAAGATATTGGGCTCTGGTAAAAAGGACCATGAAGGGCACAAAACAGGTTGCTGAAACCGTTACCAGTCTTTCCAAAACGTGGCTGTCATCAAGTAAAAAAACTTCTGAAACAGTATTAAAAGCTTAATGGGAGGCATTTCGGAAAAAGTCAAAATTTTTATTAAAAGTTAATAACAAACAATATTTTGTTGATGAATAAAAACATTAATGAAATTTCTGTTAATATAACGTTTTCGTCTTTTTATTTGTTAATTAGTTCAGAATTAATTTGAGTTAATTTGCGCACAACTTTCATCGTGCGTAAACCTTTTTGAGTGGTACCAAAATATTTTACATTTTTCGTCGGCTTTTTGACTAATTTTTCCCATTTTTTTCTTTTATATTAGCAAATTTGTGAAACAGCTGCAAGGTTGCAATTAATTATTCGATTTGCGCAATTTACACGTTTGTCGAAAAGAGCGTTCCCGCAAACAACCATGTAAACTTGCACACTTACGCAGTTTGTGAATTAGGGGTTTGCAGGAATACCCTACAAGATTGCACCCTCAGCTGCGCAAATTTTTTTCGTTCTAGACATGAACGTCACACCAGAATTTGCATACAAGTGAACTCTGAAATTTGTATATGAAAAAAAAGTATTGTCCATCGTTAGCCACAACCTTTTCTCATTTTTCTGGTAGCATACGGATTCCGCGTCGAAAGAACTCCTCATCTTTTGAGGCACGAAATTCGAAATTTTCAGCTATAGTGAAACACCTTTGTAAAATTATGAAAATTATTTGACAGATCAATTCTTATGGTATTTTTGGCGCTCTTCGAGATAGAATAGCTGTCAATGTCAAAAAAATGGCGCTTATGATAGATATGAAGTTAGTTACAATTACGAGTTTATACATTCATACTCCCAATAATAATTACCTTTTAATAGTTTTAAAACTATGAGACATGTTGCTAATGATTTCTGTGCATTTACACATTTAATTTAATACGTCAATTATAAAAATAAAATATGTAGGGGAATGTGGGGAATGTCGAACCATTAGTTTTAACTGTATTATCTGATATTCGATCTATACGAAACTTTTGCCATCGTATTATTTCAGCTTCATCTCATTTTTTCATTAGCAGTCGAACCGATGAGACGTATTTTGTGCTCTCTGCGATAATCAAGTGATTTTTGAGATTCCAAAAGTGTTTTCGTGCTTTAAAATTACATTGCTTTATCAACATTTTTGCGTAAAACCAAACAGGTAAATATTTTTCAAATCATTGTGTGTAAATATTATTTACAGTCAAAAAAGTTTTTTTTGCATGAAATTTGGTTCTGTGACTCATGGGCAGCTATTTTGTAGAACACAGCTCTTGGGGAATGTCGAACCACTTAGTTTTTGTAATTTGTCAAGTAGATATGCTCCTGAATGGTTTTTCATGCGAAATCACAAATTATTGACAAAAAATTAGTTATAGGCAGTTTATAAAACTATATTTTGAATTTATTAGTACACATGACTGGTGGCTATTTCACATGCAAAAACTGCTACTCCGAATAAATAACATCGATTTTTTCTCTATAATATTTGAGAGGCTGATAGGAAAAGTGGTATAACTTTTACGTTCAGAAAAAAGTGGAATAATTTTACTTAAGAGCAAAAACAAAACGAAATATGTTCAGAGCAAAAGTGAAACGAAATATGTTCAGAGCGAAAACATAATAAAAAACTATGCTGTTCTTGTTCTGAAAGAATTATTATACCATTTTCGTTTTTACTTTTAGAGTGTTTCATTTTCACTCCAAACTGTATTACTTGTGCCGTTCTTGCACAGAGATATTAAATAATTTCACTTTTGCTCTTATATAAATTTTAGCCCGCTTTTCCTCTCGTCCTGTCATTTAACATCCTAAAGTGAAATAAAGCCGAATTGTCGTCATTTCACACTAAATAATAAAAATAAATTTCACCTTTTTTTACATTGTGAGAGTCAATATACTATTCAAATTCAGTTTTGATACCGTATGAAATGTAATACATTAGACCTGAAAACATATAAGGAGGGTTATGTCTAGAAGGTTTGCGTGATTATAAATTAAATCTAATTTAAAAATAAATAAAAATAAAATAATAAAAATAAAAATAAATAACATTTTTTTTACAAAAACGTGCGATTTTGTAAAAAAAATTTATTTTATTTTTAAATTATAACTTTTTTATAATCATGAATACTTTATAGACATTACTTGAAAATAAATTAAATTGTTTTTAAATAAAGAGGATTTCGATGCGTTAGTTCACTTTTTAGTTCACTCGAAAGTGAAATAAAGAAAATTTGCATTATTTCGATAGGCCTTATTGCACCCCGCCTCATAATTTTCTGTCAAGCACCAAACATGTAATATGAAAAATTAGTAGTTACATTAGTTTGTTTCTCATACATATTTAAATATAGCAAATAAGGTTTACCAAGCGCTACCTTACTGAACCTAAATGGTTTAAATTGTTTTTAAAAAAATTAATTTTTTTGGATTTGGATATTCGTGCGACCGAAAAAACAAAAAGTCTTTCGTTCGTTCGGGCGAATCTTTCCATTTACCTCAAAATAGTGGCATGTGATTTTGAGCTTAGACTTATAGAAAATCATGAAATCATTAATTTTAAACTCATGAATATAAATGTAATTATATTTTACACAATTATCAATCAAAATTAAAAACTATGAAGAGAGTTCAAAGTCCGAGAGCGCATAGGCGAACTCACCGACCGAGAGGCGCACTCTCTTTTCGTTTTTTATATATGAAGTTTTTTCGCTCTCAATTAAGCGAGAAACTAGATTAAAAAAAATATTTTCTTGATTCTACGTCATTGAAAACTAGTAAAAAGAAAAAAAATAAAAACGAAAAATGATCAATGGATAATGTTGATATATTATACTAATCGAGCCATTACAAAATTAGATATTAAGATATTTCTACGTTTTCTTTCAGCATATATGTATGTATGGTCTGAAGACATTGCCTCCAGGTGGCCAGGAAATTAGTTCCTGCCTTTTGAAGCACTTCAAGGTTTCAGAAGGAATGCAAGTTGTGAAGCTTTATTCTGATTGCTGTGGCGGTCAAAATAGAAACATTAAGTTGTTACTGATGTTGAAACATTTCCTTGCTTCGTGTTATAGTAATCTTTTAAAGATTGAGCAAAAGTTTTTGCTGTGCGTCCACAGTTACAATAGTTGTGACCAAAATTTGGAGATATTGACTTGGAATTGTTATATCCGACGGAAAATACAATAACAAAAAAACAAACGATGATCTCATGGTTCTTACCGGATCCATCGGTCCACGTTTCAGGTAACTTTTCATGAATCTGCGGACAAACACCTCAAATGAAGATTATGATTTTGCCAGCGTCTACATCAATGACGAGCAATAATTTGATTCGTCGAAAAAAGTGGAATAATTTTACTTAAGAGCAAAAGCGACACAAATATTGTTCAGATCAAAAGCGGGACGAAATATGTTCAGAGCAAAAGTGAAACGAAATATATTCAGAACGAAAACGGAATAAAAAACTATGCTGTTTTTTCTCTGAAAGAATTGTTATACCATTTTTGCTCTTACTTTTAAGTCGTTTCATTTTTACTCCAAGCCGTATTATTTGTGCCACTCTTGCACTGACTTTTTTCACTTTTGCTCTTATATTAATTTTCGCCCACTTTTCCCCTCAGCCTGTCATTTTTCATTCAAATCTTATGTTTTTTTCATAATGAAGTCATAAATAAAAGTTTTACATCAATATTTGTTCGAATTTTCTCAATTTGCAAAGTGGTTCGACATTCCCCACGATTTTTCAAAATGACAAAATCGAATATTTTGGTATAACGCTTAAAACTTTACAACAAATTCGAATTTTTAAATTCTGAAACTACCAAAACGTGGCATTTTGATTCTAGTTTAACCTCCGTTTCTCAAATTTTGAAAAATTACGATTTTAGGGTGAGTTATCAGTCAAAATCAAAGTGTGGTTCGACATTCCCCATATTCATTTACATAAAAAAGAAAATATATTTAAACACCAAAAATTATTCGTTAGTGCAAGAATGTTTTTTTAAAATAAGAAGCATTTAAGCTTAAATTTTAGAAAACGATTACAAAAGAAAGAGAAAGTTATCTAAAACACCAAAATAAATTTATTTCTTATTTTAAAAAAACATTCTTGCACTAACGAATAATTTTTGTATCTTAACATTACAATTAACATTTGGTTCATTTAAAAAAAAAAAACAGCTAAAAGAAAATTAAAAATAAATAATTTACCCATTTCATACTTCAAACTGTTTTCGAAGTCATCAGTGATATCAATTAAACCGAACTTTTTTTTCTAGTGTGACGTCACAACCATATCAGCTGATTGTCAAAAAATATAAACCAAATAACGCGCAAGTCGTAATATTTATTTCGCAAGTCGTAATATTTATTTCTACTATTCTCGATTTTTTTTTAAGTGCCAAAAATAAAATTTTACAGGAAAAGATTTTTTTTAGTTATCTTCGGTTGATGCTACATATTGGCATGGTTTTATGGTATATAAGCTTTATTTCGACTTACGCATTACTTTGAAGTATTAATAGCTACTTCACTAAACTAAAAATACGTTTTTTTTGGACATACAATGATTTCGCGATCACTGTCAAAACTAATTTTTACTTATCAGCAATCTAAAATTTCAGTATACATCAATGATAAAATCAAATTTGATTCCAAATGTGTAATAAAAGTACCATTTTATTCTGTATAGAGCCCTGTTTGTCAATTTCAACTGACATATCCTATACCATTCCATCAAATTTTAAATTTAAATATTCATAATGGTATGTTTTTGGTATTTTTTTCACAAAACCTTTTCAAATCGTTATTTTTATTTTTTCCAAAAGTCACAGATCACAAAGTATTGAATTTCATTTTGCTGCTGGAAGTATTATTTGAAAAAATTGTAATATCTGAAATCTAAATAGCTCGTAACTAAGCATTTATAATCAATGGGATTTGTTCTGGCGTTATATAGCATACACTCCGTACTAATGGGGTTGCTTCCGCATTATTGTTCTTATACTTATTTTCATACTAAGCACTGCTATTTTTTTGACCGTCCAGTTCAAATCATGGGTTGAGAGTCTTTTATTTTTTGTAATTTTTTTAAAACCTTTGAGGTACAAATTAGTTTTGTTACAGGTATAAAATACTTCAAGCTGTTTCAAGCATATCAAAACAATACGTAGATGTATCACTAAACAATTTGTTTGCTGGATATGAAATATCTTTCATCCATCACTGCTATTTCATTGACCGTACCTGTATATAAATTGCCAAAATTGTTTGCATTTCTGCCTGTTTCGACAGATACAACTGAATGAATGCTTTCAACTTTTAAAAGATTGATAACATATTACGCAACAGCATTACTCAAGTAAATTAAATACATCTTAAAATTTAATTTTATTGCGTTATTTCGTTTGTTTTATATTCCTCGTCTTTGGCACTCGGTTAAAGTTGTATTTAGTCCTAAACTGGGAAGGGATAACTACGCTCTACCGACAAGTTTTCGACCGATAAGCTTGACATCGTTTTTCCTTAGAAGTCGGGAACGCATGGTCCAGAAGCACATCAGACTGAAGGTTCTGAGTCAAAACCCTCTCAATTTTCGACAACATGCTTATCAGAGTAGAAAATTCTGTGATTAGCTCTTCACGACTAAGTTAGTATAGTTGAACAAGGACTGGAAGCAGGAAATTACACCTTGGGAGTGTTTATCGATATTGAAGAGGCTTTTAACAACGCTACCTTCGACTCGATGTGCTCTTCGGGCAGACAATATGGTGCTTATCACGGGGGGAGAAAACGAAAACAGTGTCACGTTCAAGGTTGAGAAAGGATGTCCCCAAGGAGGCGTACCTTTCCTTAGAGTTTTTTACTAGGAAACGCAAGAAGGATGGCCAGTTGCTACCAACGTTGAAGGGATGGTGGAGACGAACTGTGGTTAAGTCCACAGTATCTGGGTATCACTGGTGCAATGTGTACTACATCTGGTGATGCCCTCAATGCCTTGCTTGACTTGCTTTTCCTAGATCTTCAAATCCGTAAAGAAGCAATAGGACAGGCCATCAGACATCGGTTAAATAAAGTCCGGCATATCGAGGCGGATATAGGGCACAGTCATATATACCATCAGTTGTCAGTACAGTATCTACTGTTCTTGATGCCCATGGACAACCATGTCTTGTACCCGCTTCGGAACCTGATGTCAGGTTCCCGGAACGTGACAATGGTTAAGTCCAGAGATCGTACTCCGGAGTCTTCGTCATGTTCAAAACCTCAAACGGTACTGGATCCGGTTAGTACTTGGACGATGAGATCAAGTACTCTTTTTCCACCGGACAGATGGCGTCAGTCTTCCTAACGGAGGTTTTCGCTATCCTAAACGTGGTGAGCTGGATAATTGAGAAGAGGTGGCATGGGAAGTGCATAGGTATCTGCAGTGATAGTCAAGCTGCACTGAAGGCCCTTGCTAGCCCTGTCAGCTCCTCAAAATTGGTCAGCGAGTGTAAGGAAAAACTAAATAGTGTTGCAAAACACAAGAAGTTATGCCTCATATAAGTTCCAGGACACTGTGGTATTGCAGGGAATGAACTAGCTGATAAACTACACAGGGCACAACACATGTGGTCAGAATATAACTAAAATGGGCGTCATCACCGATCCAACCTGCCAATCGTGTCTTGAGGACGACGGTACTATGAAACATTGTCATTGTAGCTGTGCAGCGTTCGCGAGAATTGGATTAAGGCTGTTGGGTAGTGATGTCTTGAGCTTTTAAGGTTCATACTGAAACAAAGATATTCGAAGTAGAGAGACCTTAGACCAGTGGTCGGCATTTCTTTACTCAAACGAGCAGTATGCTCATCACATGCATTCTTACGCTCTTGCAATTAGTCGTTGTTCAGACAGCAACGAAGCAACATGAGCAGCGGTTGTGCTGATTTTTTCGTTATGTTCACAGCGAGAAATTATATCTATGACTAAAAACTAACGCCAAAAAATAGTTTATGATTTCAAATGCATTTGGTAACATGCAGTAAATAGATTTAAATAAATGAATTGGAAGCATACCTTTTGTTTAAGTTTTTTATTTGTCATGTGACGGCTTTCAGGTTAATTTTTACAGTGTATGGCAATTACTCTGCGCTCACCAATACAATCTCATTTTCAATTTTGCCGACCACTGCCTTAGACCTTTCTTCTTCCCATTTATCCTCTCATATATCTTTTCTGTCTTTCTACTTTCTTCTACTGGCTCTATTTCGAGTATAGTACAATGGCCTTTGAGATTGAGTGCTTTGGTTTAGTCCAACCCACCTTGAACTCGCATCTTCTGGTACAAAAAGCGTTTTGCTTCACTCAGAGTCATAGACTTCTTTTCATAACAATGCCAGATTTCTCAATAAAATAAATGCCGGTTAGTTGTATTCTGTTCTGTAGGGATACAAAGGATATTTTTTGTTTGTTTTTGGAACCTTTGAGCAATGGACATGTCCCCTTGCTCCCCGTTGCTCGAGTTCAAAAAAGGTTCCTAAAAAAAAAGAATATATGGTTTTTGAAATATACGCATTTATGAGTATTATAAGAATTTCATAGCCGCACGACAGCTACGATTCTTTAAACGCGTTTTTCTTGAAATATACTGTTTCAAATAGGCGGGTGTTTTAAATTTTGAAACACGTGATAGATTTTGTTTTACCCGTGCTCATTTTGTTCAGAAATATTTTTTTTTATAAGATAGACTATAATTAAGATCGTAGGTTGCTTAGTTTTGTTTTTACAGCCCTTAGAAGGGGACATTTTAGAACGAAATTCGTTATTTTTAAATTAGAACATTGTCAAAGGGTCGTTTTTTATTATTATAACTTCTTAACAGTCTATCTTACAGAAAATTGTGTAGATTTCTATTGATTTTTTGTTTTGGAGCACCCGAAGGACTTCTATAATACCCGCCGACTAAAAGGGCGATTTACAGGAAAACTTTTGAACCAAATTGAAAAAAAAAATTATTTGAAGATAACACGGTTCGACAACGGTTTGCACCCATCAGAAATTCCAAAAAATTCTGAAAATACACGTAAAAAAAATTATACATGTCTCGCCGTTTTGTTGTAGCGCGTTAAAATTTATTTTTAAATCAATTTTAAAGTTTTTACCTACCGTACATAGCAGCTAAATAACAAAAAAAACTATGAAGTAGAAAAGAGTAGGCCGATTTTAATGAATAAGGGCTTGTTGGAAAGGTAATTAAATAACAAATTTTATAAAGTAAGAACTAACATTTTTTCACTTCCAGATGGCACTCCAATTTTTTTTTTATTCATATAAGCACTAAACGAATTAAGTTAACTAAACAATTCTAAAAGAAATAGAAAAATATCAAATAAAGATGCTCTGTATTTTTAAACATTTTTATACATAATTTTCTAACACATTGCAAAATTTAAGCCCAATACATATATGGTTTTATACTAAAATTGTGCACTGCATTTTTTTATCATCATATAAATTAAGTTTCAATTTGTTGTAATTTATTATTAAAATTGAATCATTACAAATATGTATGTTTTACAGTTAAAATTATTCATATACTTAATCTTAATACTTAATAAAATTTCCCATACCGCGCCGTCAAAATTTTGATTCCTCTTGTTATTACGAACAAAAAGTTTTTCTACCACATAGATCTAAAATTAATAGCAAGCGCTATCGAACATTTTTTTTTTTATTATTCCTTTTTTACAGTTTTCAGTGCTAATTTTATTCAAAAACACAAATTTTTAATTTATGTCTTTCTTCATTAATATATTTATGTTCTTTTTGACAATGGCAACTTATTATTTTTTGCCGATACCTATGAAAATAACGATGTCAATATTTAAATATAACTCCGGTATCGGTTTCCAAATCGAATCTGCCTAATGTATATATTGTCATCTAAAATCCATAACTACACAAATTTTCAAAATCGACTTTTTGAATTATTTCGATGCACTTGCCCAAACTACATGTAAAATTTTTAATTTTTTTTCTACGCCCAAAAATAAAGACGAAATCCAAAAGGCCGTAACTACAAGTACATGAATTTAAAAAGCAAATAGACGTATTTACATTTAAATAAAAAAGGAAACAAAATATTTCAATCTTTTTAAGTAACTAAGTGATACTAAAGATATTAAGTCTTCAAAATAAATTCTTAAATCTACAGTATTTTTCATTTTACAATATTTTTTGCCCCTCCTGTAAAGAGTAGTATCGGCTTTTTGGATTTTGGATGACGATATATATCATTTGTAAACGATTAAATTGTTGCTCTGAATAGTTATGCAAATTTTGTGTGTTGCGCTACCTTCGGTCACATGCTATTTTAGTATAAAAAACAAAATCTATTGGGCTAAAATTTTGCAATATATTAAAAAATAATGTACACAAATCTTACAAAGTACAGAGAATCTTTAATTGATATTTTTTTTTTTTTGTTGCTTCTTCCAATTTTATATATTTCTATTAGAATTGTTTAGTTGATTTAATTCGTTTAGTAGTTATTTGAAATTTTAAAAAAATCGGAGCGCCATCTGGTGGCGAAAAAATTTTGGTTCTTATTTTACAAAATTTGTTATTTAAATACCTTTCCAACAAGCCCTTATTCATTAAAATTGTCTTACTCTTTTCCATTTTATGTTTTATTTCGTTATTTAAAAACGTCAGCTGAGATGTACGGTAGGTAAAAACTTTAAAAACGATTTAAAAAAACTTCAAAACATGTCGAAAACTTAAGATCGTCAATTTAAAGTTGACAACATAAACGTTGCCATGAATAACAGTTTTTAGTTGTATTTTTTGTTTCATACCAAGTTTTCTTTTTTAATTAAAATGGCATGATTATACAAATTCGAAAGTGTGTGGTACATGAGACTTTGATTTTTAATTTAAATAAATTATTTATTTAATTGCATTCGTTAATGCATTGACTTACCTTGGGCTTTTTCAATATCCGTGGAAGTGTTGTATATTAATAAGCATTGTTCATGAAGCATAGCAAAACTATAACCCAATAAAATAGATTTCCGAGCCAATCCTTCAACACAACTTTTATCTGCATGATATTTTTGATAAATAATGTTTACTTCATTTAATATATTTTCCATTTCTTCCAGCCATTTTAATGTTTTTTCGATAGATTGTTCATTGGATTCGCCAATCTTTAATGCTGATATAATTTCCATGGTTTTTAAAACAGTGTGAAGTATTGACGAAATAAAGCTTTCATACTTAATTTCACTTTCATGTTTACATGTGGATGCAAGCTGTGCTTCTTTAAGAGCTATTTTTAATTTATTTTCTAAATCCGAATTGTGCTGAAGCATGTCCTGGATTTCGTTCTCTAATAAAACCTTTTCGTCAGTTAATTTTTTTATCGCCATATTTTGTTCCTATAAAAGTAAATATGAGCAAATTTAAATTGTGCAAATCTACGTACCACTTACTTTTAACTCTATTTGTGTAGCGGAAAAACCTTGTTTTATTTCATCAATTTTGCTATTTTTGTTATCGATTTCCAATTTGTGATTACTTTTTAATTCAGCAATAAAACTTATTTTACTTTCTAATTCAGCTTTGTACCGAAACAAATCCGCTGAAAGATGCTCTTCCTTTTTTTGAAATTGATTATTGATTTCACTTAAAGACTTCTCTAAAAACATATTTTTAGATTTTGTTTGTTGTGAATCTAATAGTTCTTCTTGAAGTTGAAATGTTTTCAAAGTCAATGTCTCGACTTCAGCACTTTTATTATATTCCAGTTTCTCGCATTTTTGTTGTATTTCATTATGAGCTGCACGTAGCATTTCGTATTTATTCGCCATTTCTTTAATCTCTAATTTCATTTCAGAGTTCTTATTGCACACAACATCTTCTTTTTTTTTCTGTTCTTCAAAATCCATGAGTTGGGATTCCAAACACTGCACTTTTGCTTTCAACTCAGAGCTCGCTTGTTTTTCTTTGTCCAAACATTTGACTGAATCGCCGTGCTGTAATTTTAAAATTATATATGTACATACATAGGTAAAGGTTCAAATCAAAAAAATTAAAATTTGTATCACTACACCATTTTTTTGCAAAGTACAATATATTGAGAGTATACCGTAAAAATTTCAGACCGAAATTCAAAATATTAACGCAGATGTAGCACATAGTCGACAGCACTCATATATGTAATACTTCTATATTGGCAGTAACCTACCTTCACAATGAATTTGAATTCCGTAATCAAAGAGAGACAGTCTATATCGAAATTGTTTATTTGTGTTGGTATATGGGTATATTTGTAAACTATACAAACAAACAATTGTCAAATCGTTCTAGGGGCGAAATTAAAATAGAAGAATATGGTCCGAAACGAATTGAACTATTTTTACATACATAAATTTCTGGTTTCTTCTATTTGTTAATAGTCCTCAGATGTGAAGAGGGCTGAGCAAATAAAAATATTCCTTTACTTTTAAGTCACAAATTGCTGCCCATTTTTGTCGCATTTCGGCATTCTTTGGCAGCCTTTTTAATTACGAACATATTTCCGTATGCCAAATAAATTAATTAACTTTGTTTCTGTTTTACACAAGAAAAAGCTACTTTCGGACCTTTTTCAGATTTAATTTTTAAATTCATTTAACAAAACTAATTCAAAACAAATTTCAAACTAAACTCTAAAAACTGGAAAAAAAAAAAATATTTGATATGTTTGACACCGCTCCTGAGATTTATATTTGTGAAAAGTCATTTCGGGTACATTCGTTTATCGGTTTTCTCACTCGAATGTAGGGGAATGTACCTTGTGTGTACTGCCAATATATTGTTGAAGTACTCATATATGACAGCACTTCAAACTTTAAAAGTGTTTTTCTTGAAACGTTTTTTTTTTTTGATCGGCCCAAGGTCTGAAAAAATTCTGTCAAGCCGATTGCGCTGAAATCTTAATAGATCATGCTACCCGCCACTGGCTCTCGCAGGTAGTAGAATTGCTGATTTTTAATCATTATTTTCTATTTTGTATCCCGATTTTCAACAAAAAAAAAGCGTGATTTTTTTAAATTTTCTGTCGTTTAGTAACTTTTTAATATAAATGTTTAAATCTACTACCTGTCAGAACGACAAGTCTACAGAACAATATTCTATTTAAATTTTTTTCTCAAATGACTTCTAGTGCCGTAATCACCCGGGCCAGCCACACATCTTTCTTAGGTGTCCGTCCACTTTGGACGTAAAAAAACTAAAAAAATATCGTAAAATAAATTCCAAAAAATTCTTTTGTACAGTTAAAGATATCAATAATAACATTAAAAAAATTCAAATGATTGTATTTTATTTTGTTATAATAAAAAATTCCCGAAATAACCTTGAAAATTAGGCCGGAACACCAGAATACATCCTTAATGCAATAGGTTAGATTAAATTAGTTACATGGATTAGAAAGAGGGGCTGTTTGATCAAAATCTCAAAATTCTACCCCCTCCAACTCGGCGAGTTTTTGACCGATCTCGTTCAAATTTTGTGTGGCAACTATTACCGAATAGGACTACTACCCGATTTTGATCCCGATCGCTTTTAAAACTGGACTCACGTGAAATGATATATATATATATATGTATATTGGAAGTTCTATATATAACAAAATAGAACTTTAAAATAGTACCTGAGTCGTGGCTCGGTTTTTCTGGGGTATTTTTAGCCGCTGATCATGAATCTGTAAAAAAAATGTACCGGGTTCCGTCAGATTCCGAATATATTTATACATCTTCGTTTATTTAAATTTTTTTGGTTCTCAAAATTTCATAATTCGTATAGAAAAATTAAAATGAACAGAAAACAAATTTTCAAAAAAGGAAGATTTACGAATATACACGAAACCTGTGTTGTGTAAGTTACATTTATATACGCATGGAAGGGATCTAGTTTTTGATTTTTGAGTGTGCCGAAATTTGCACCCGGGCACTTTGCGTAGATTCTTTTTTTGTTCTTGATGCTCAATACTAATGCTTGACAAGTAAAGATCAGAAGTTTCAAGGAGTCTGTGAAATACTATCACTAATCACTATTCAAGGGTTAAGTCGGTAGATCCATCTTTCAAAACATTGACTTTCTTTGGGACAGAGTAAAATGTACTTTCAAATCTACGTGCTCCTCGCTCTTTGGCGGACCCTAATATATACAATACAATATGCACCGTGTACCATACCTTCAAAAATTCCACTTTAACATCAATTGCGACCCAATTTGTGGCAAAAGAGCTGTTGCAATCAACTGGAATTCAAGTGCAATCGCACGTATTGCATAGAACACTACCAAAAAAATCAATCAGATCTCGCCAAACGGTGAGAAATCGGGTGTATTAAAAAGTGTAGCTAAGCTACTCGCCACTCTGATCACGATTTACTATCAGACAATGCGAGGACTATGTAGTAAATACAAACTTTTCTACTGTACTTCAACTTCCTTCGATTACAACGTTATTATCTTAACGGAGACTTGGTTGAAAAATGGTTTTAACGATGCGAAATTTTTCGACGATTCGTATTCAATATACCGAAAAGACAGACTATTTAAACGAGGTAATGAACAAATAGATCTTTTGGGACCTGAAAATTTGGAGTATGACATCTTCACTTACTGAGCATACATTCCTCCTAGCTCGTCAGCTGATGTTTACCAATCTCACCTAATTGCCATACAATCAATCACAGCCGATCCTGAAGATATTGTTATTGTTGTTGCTGACTTTAACCTGCCAAAAGTGCAGTGCTTAATGGATGATGAAAATCATGATGTTTTATTGCAAACTGTTTTTGACCCACCATTCTCAGCTGATTTCATCTCCGGACTTATAACCATGGGTGTTCATCAAATAAATCATATCCGTAATTGTAACGACAGATTACTTGATTTTTTTTTACCAATGATTTTATAAATACTTCCATTGAACAAGCTAAGCCGCTGACCAAGGTGGATTTGTATCATTCCCCGATATTGGTGACTTTTAAATGGCAAGAGTCGGACTATACTGCTAACCTGAGAATGCAAGCATTCAACTTTAAAAAGGCTAATTATGCCGATATGAATGCACATCTAGCAAACATTGATTTTCCGGAATTAAGTTAAGGAAGTTTCGTGATAAGACACTCGTAGAAAAGGTGGACCAACTTCATGCCATTTTGAATGAAGCACTGAAAACAAAGCATGGAAGTTATACAAGCGTACTGGTGTGAAAGAACCGTTTTATGCGGCATTTGATAACTTCGATAGGCTCAACTCAATGCTCTATACCGCTTCTGTTGACAAAATTAAGTCATCACTCAAACAGGATCCATCGTCGTTTCGGAGCTACGTTAACTTTAAAAAAAGCACAAACAACAAACCCAAAATTTTGCAGCTAGGAGCCAATCGCACTTCTAATGAAGCTGAGCAGTTTAACTGGTTTGCAAACTTTTTATCCACAAACTTTGACGCTTCACCACCAAACGTAGCATTACCACCGAGGGACCAACAGGCTGATAATCAGGTACCATTTGATAACTTACAGCTTGATCTTGGTTTCATTCTACAGGAACTTCTTACTATGAACATTAAAAAGGGAGCAATCCAGACGATATTTATCCGCTACTTCTAAGAAGTTGTGCTTGAAGTTGTACCAATTAGCAGCACCACTTACGGTTATTTTTAATGAGTCATTGCTTCTGGGTCATTTCCGGATAAATGGAAACGTTCCAGTGTCACTCCGATATTCAAGAAGGGGACGAGATCAAAAATTGAAAACTATAGATGCATAGCTAAACTTCAAACTCTTTCAAAGTTCTTCGAGTACGTAGTTAATATAAAGCTACTTGCGATGATTCAAAACGAAATTATTTGTAATCAACATGGTTTTATGAAATCAAATTCCACAGCTTCTAACCTAACTGAATTTACCTTCTTTGCCCAAAAATGTCTGAACTCAGGAGCTCAAGGGGACGTTCTACATACAAACTTCAGTAAAGCGTTTGATAAGGTAAACCATGATAGACTGATAAAAAAAACTTTCCAAGTTTAACCTGTCTATCAATATAATCTTTTGAGTCAAATCATATTTGTCAAATAGAACACAATTTGTGAAATTTGGTAGTAGCGAATCGAGTGATTTTGATGTATTGTCGGGCGTGCCTCATGGAAGCCACCTTGGTCCTAGACTTTTCATGCTATTTATTAATGATATTGCTAGCGAAATGGATAGTGTCTTTATTTCCCTAATTGCTGATAATGTCAAGATAACTAAATCTATTAAATCTGATTAGGATGTTGCTATCACGTAACAGGCAATTAACAAGTTGAGGGCTTGGTGTCAGTCTAATCTTTTACATCTGAACTTGGATAAATGTGTGTGCTCACTATAATATGGTGACTATCTTTTCAAGCGTGTGTCTGAGCAAAAGGATCTCGGGGTCATCATTGATGACAGACTGTCTTTTGTGACACACATTGATGCCATCACATCAAAGGCTAAAACGGCTCTCGGTTTTATCCAGAAATTTTGCTACGACCTAGCGGATTTACCGACACTAAAATCCCTTTATTACTCTTTAGGATGCCTTTTTATGAGATGCATAAAAACAAAATTGAAACTGTACTTAAACAATTTACGATGTTTGCTAGAAGGAAGTATCCATCACTAGCTAACAATTTTAAAATTACGCGATTCAACCAATGACTTAAATCCCTCAACA
Organism: Toxonevra muliebris; assembly: GCA_963691655.1. Taxonomy (NCBI): domain Eukaryota; kingdom Metazoa; phylum Arthropoda; class Insecta; order Diptera; family Pallopteridae; genus Toxonevra; species Toxonevra muliebris. The sequence continues at coordinate 85,532,445 of OY829326.1, forward strand.
TGACATCGCTCCATCGTAGAAGAATTAACTCGGCAGTGACACTTATGTATGATAATTTAAATGAATATGCAAATTGTCCATTGATCAAAACTGACTTAGCAACTAATGAAAACAATCAAAATCTGCGTCGAAATTCATTCATAAAGATTAACGACAAGGGCATGAGATTGGCGCTAACTTATCCTGTACAGCTTATGTGCAACCTGAATATGACAAAATTCAAATTTCTGAGATGCTCTATGGTAGAGACTGTTGAATTGTATATATATTGTATTTATATTGTGTATCAATTTGTATTTTTATTCTTCTTGTTTATCGGCACAATTGTTTACTATATTTTTGCCAAATTGTTTGATTAAAAAAAAACAAGGTTTTTTTCTGAAAATTGTATGATGCAGTGTTAAATAAATAATTAAACATCAATTTTCTTATAATTACACTGTGCTCGAATTTAAAAAAAAAAAATGGTAGCAAACGGGAGACATACCGTTTCTAACTAATTCGGGGTCAAGGAATTCAGTGGTTTTGCTCCGTATCAGCAGCATTTCATACAAACTTTTTTGAAGTTTTGGTTTAGGGGTATACTACGAAGTTACATGTTCCTCTTCTTATTGCTGTGAAAATTAGTACCGGGGGGTTTTTCGGCATGAAAAAACCGTCGAAAATCCTCAAAAAATGGAAAATTTGTATGGGAGGTACTCTTATTTTACATCGAAATTTCTTAAATTTTTGCACACATCATTTTTTTCGTTAAAAAATTATTTTCTAAAAGTTTTAGAACATTCGGCTAAAAAATAAGCATGCAGTTCTCATCATCAGCTATCAAACGTTACTAAACAAGTTACAAAACGAATATTATAGTAGTCAATTTCTTAAAAAATATAAATAACAGTACTAAACATGAATTCAGCAATATTTAAGCAAGTGTGAACAAAGGAGAAAAGATGTTCCCGCTATTCATGCTCTTCATCTTCGTAGCTTTATAAATGCACAGAGATTAGTGGGCATCAATTTTCCTCTCGTGAACGAAAGTGTTCATTTATTAAAGCACATAAATGAGGAGAGAAAACTTGATGCTCACAAATCTCTTTGGATACATAAATTAAATTATCTAATTGATTTAAAAAAATATTTTTGGTTGATTCCACATGGGATTGAACCACAGGTCAAAAATTTTTTTTTTTTAAATCAATTTAATAATTTTTTTTTAAATTTTTTGAGGTGGACCAAAATATTCCAGTACCGATCAAAATTTTGGGTTCATTTGCTTTATTTTTGAATTCTAAGCAATTTTCTCGGAAATTTAGACTTTGCTCCAATCGAAACAAGCGTATTATTAATTTTAAGCATTCATTACGACCTTTTGCTTGTTAACAGAGCCACTTTACTAACTAACTGTGAACAGAGAGTGTGTATTTCTCATCTTTACAATATTAAATACTGCGTGCTCTCAAGCTTTTACATTTTCCATTACTTTTGTGTGTTTCTCTTTATAAAAAAGTAAGTAGAACATTATTTGTGTTTGAAAGGATGCACAAAATATGTGCTGCTGATATAAAATCGAAAAGAGAACATTTTGAAGAGTCAAAGAGTTAAAAAGAAAACCAAGATTTTTGTAAAAGTCATCATATTTTGTGGAAAAATGATTATTTAATTGTAAGCAATATGAAGAAAAAACCAATATTTTTTCGCATATTATTAAAGTTATAAGGTGAATCCAAATTTTTGTCCGGTAGTGTATATGAGGCATTTCTTTTCAATTAAGGAATCAGACCGGAAGTTAAAATTCTTTTATGCACCAAACCGGAAGTAAAAGTTTAAAATCAGAATTTTCATAACTTCGACCATTTAAAAAAAAATATATATTTTTCAAAATTTAGCTTAAAGTATTTAAATAATACCCTTAAAATTTCAAAATGGGATCTGCTTTAGTTTAGGAGATACATGAATTAAAGTACGTGGCTACCACGCTCAGTGCGACACCTATGTATTTATCTATCAAATTATCATTTAAATAAATACTTAAATGGGATACGCATAGTCTTTTCTATTTTAAAAATGTTTGTAGTCGGTGTTGCGAAAACGTAACGACAGACGAAAATGGGTTAATAGCAGTCGTGATCAGCGTCCCCAAATTACTATAAAACCATTGGAAAATCTTGCGCCTAAGACAAAAGTTGAAATCTTGTTGCACTGTGCTGTTATAATTTTCGGTTTGATCCACTTGTTTAGTATCGTTTGATCGCTAATGATGAGAACTGGATGCTTATTTTTTAGCGGTATGTTCTGAAACTTTCAGAAACTAATTTTTTAACGCAAAAAATGATGTGTGCATAAATTTTGATGTAAAATAAGGGTACCTCCCATACAAATTTTCCATTTTTTGGTGATTTTTTGTATGGAAGGTATATCTAAAACTATTTTTTCTACAAATAAATGTCAGATTCTTTCATGTCAAAAAACCCTCCGGTACCCATTTTCATAGCAATAAGAAGAGGAACATGTAACTTCGTAGTATACCCCTAAACCAAAACTTCAAAAAAAGTTTGTATGAAATGCTGCTGATACGGAGTAATACAGTTACCACCACTGAGTTCCTTGACCCTGAAATAGTTAGAAACGGTAGATCTCCCGTTTGCTACATTTTATGACTACCACCGTGTTATTATTGTAACTTTCAATATTTCATTTTATTATGAGCAGACGCACTTTCTTTTCTTGATTACAGTATAACATGAATAAATATACTTAAATGGACCTACCTGTCTTAGAAGATTGATATGTTCAGCTCTAATTTGATTGTACAAAACCTTAAGCTTACTGAATTTTTCTTCAAAGGTCTTGGCCTTCTCTTCTTCTTCAGCAGCCTTTTCTAAGAAAATAGAGTAAAAATAATAAAGAAAAAAAGTAAAAAAAAAACTAAAGTATTGTGTTTTGAGTTATGGTGTTAAAAATGTATTAAAATAATAAAAAAATTTCCTTATATGCTGTTATCATAAGTACTTGCTTTTTTATTTGCATAAAATAAGGCCCAAATGCAAGTAATTAAAAAACAAAACTTTTGATTTTCCAGCGTCTAGCAGCTTTTAGTTTAACAGTAATGGATTGTTCTTGACATTTTCTCATATATTAGGTCTGTTCCCGTACTATAAAGTTGTATTCCATTTTTCAAGTTTTTACCATTTTTTACTTGAAAAGCGTTCCAGTACACAAAAATCTGGTACGTAAGAGAGGCAATGAGTGTGTAAATGATTTCCTCTTCGTGTCAGAAGTTTAAAGTTTTTACCTGAGAAATTTCTGCTGGCCAAAACTTGAAAAGTGTCAAACTGTTTAACAAATGACAAATAATCAGCTGACGATAACAAAAAACTACAAAATATAAAATAACAAAACTATTCAAGTTTTAGTCCAAAAAGTAAGGGAACAGAGCTATTTAGGGATAAAAAAAAAATAAAAAAGAGGGAATTTAATAAAATTTAAAACTTTTAATGAAAATTTGTATTAAGACTCGGGATGTAGCATATGTAGATCGACACCTTGTGGTGCCTCTTTGGTAACGCTAAATGATCTATACGCACTGGCGCAGAGTGTAACGAAGATGGAAACAGTTCAAAAAAGACAAGTTCGAATATTGATAATATTTGAATGCAGTTCAATTGAAAATACTTCAATTAGATAAGCTTAAAAAGGATTTTGGATTATTTTGCCATAAAAAAACGTATTGAGAGTCAAGCATTTGCAACAATGACATTTTTTTCCAGCAAATACTACTTTGGCAGGTTCACTTCTAACTCCTTTTGTTTTAATATAATGAAATTTTTTCCCAATTATTATTTGTACTATCCTTAAAGGACATACCCAGTGTTGGCAGAAGAAATTAGCTTCTGCGCCAAGTCTACCAATCTCTTCGATTTTGAACATCAAAACAAGTAAATCGTAACAAATTCAATATATATTTATTAGTTCAAACGTTTCGAATGTTAAAATTCCTGAAAATTATACAATTTTAAAAACAATTCAATTAAATAAAATTCATAATTTTACATACTTTTGTAGTGGAGAAAGTAGACATATAATTTGAATGCAACGAAATGTGTTTTATATTTAATTGACGATTACTCTGATCGTAATGGCTAAACTTGAAATGTTCTTTTGTCTACTAACTTCATGATCACCTCATTATTCTAGGTACATATTTACAGTTAGTACATAAGCTTAACTTAATAAATTTCAGTGTTGGATAAGGATTTAAAAAGATAGAAAATATTATATCAATGGCGGTAACACTCCCCTTCAGTAAGACAAGAAGGATTCGCAGACTTACTTCTTTCCATCAGCCACATCTATAATTGTTAGTTTAACAGCTGGCCTATCGAAAACTCCTTGTGCGGTTTGTACCGTAGCACTACGAGCCTGTACATTAGCAGCAACTTTAATTTCCAGAACTCTACCTCGTGTTCAAACATTTCGGTGAGATGCAAAACCAAATCTCCAGGGCAAATGGGCTAATTTTTCTCGTGCCATTTCGTGCGGCGAGTGAGTCAGCGCCAAAAAACATTATGTTCATTGGGTATATATCAGCCTCAATTGAAACGTTCCGCCCACGCCATAAAAAATGTTGAGCGTTTTGATTTTTATGGCGTATCAATAGCACATGGAACATTGCCTGGATATCGGTAGACATGGCGACAGCTTTTTTCTTAAATCGCTGCAAAATCGCGAGAGATGCGAGTAGATCTGGGCCAGTATCCCACACAACGTGTGATTTGCCGGGCTTATTTGAATTGAAAACAGCAAATATAGGCAAACGCCATGTGTGTTGTTGCAAGCTTTGGCTGATCTTACTACTCCTCAGCTTTCGTATAACACTTTTTTAAATATTCACTTATAGTCTTATCTCGAAGTTTCGGCTCACTCTCGAGCTTTTTTTCTAAACAAAGCAGGCGATTTCTTGCCATTTCATAGCTAGTAGGTAGTTTAAAATTATCAAAGCGCCATACAAGGCAAGTTTCAAAATGACCGTTTGGGGTTTGATTTGTGTGTTTTTGCAATAGATTCATTGCGCATTCAACTTCTTTGTTAGCAAGCGGCTCTTGTGTTGAAGCAACTCCTAAATTTTCAAAGGAAAAAAATTAACTCACCATATCATGCAGTAGGGTTGTCGTTTTGAAATTTTTTTGTGAAGTGAAATTCTTAAAAAATCGAATTGGTTTTAAAAAAAGTGAAGTGTTTTTTGAACTTTTGGTGGAGCGCTACCGTGTGGCAGACACAATAAAGCTCCGACAAAACTTTTTAAATGAGGGTACATAATTTGTTTTAGGGAATTTTTCAAGCCAAAAACAAAATGGGAGAATTCTTCGAAACTGTCGCGTTTTTGCAAAAAATCATTCAAAAATAAAATCCTCCACTTACCTTCTAAATCGTCTACCTCTTCATTTTCAACCAAATTCTAATAAATTATATGACAGTGCGTCATCACCTGACAGTGAAGCAATTAGAGATTTTTTGGAATCTTCTGATTGGTCGTTTTTGGACCTTTTAGATCCAGCTAACTCATATGATATTCTATGCAATAAATTGAATTTTGCTTTATCGAATTTTGTTCTTATTAAGCGTATTAAGAAAAAGCTTACAAAACCACCTTGGTTTAATTCTAGACTATGTCATTTAAAAAATGTTAAAAATAAAGCATATAAAAAAACCAACGAACAAACTGTGAAACAGATTTTCTTAACTTACAACGCTTAAGGAAACATTTTGATTGCTTACATAAGTTTCTATATGGACAATATATTCTTGGCATTGAATCTAAACTTACATCCAACTCCTGCGGTTTCTGGAATTACATAAATTCTAAACGTCAAACGAATGATTACCCTACTACATTGGTATTAAATGGCACATCGTCTAATAATACTCTCGAGTCATGTAATTTATTTGCCCAATATTTTCAAGAAGTTTATGTTAAGTATGATAATGATAATAATATTATTAATTCAATTGCTCAACTCAATTAATGGTCTTAATATCTTTCACATTTCTCATAATGATGTAGCAACTGCGATTTCAGAGTTGAAATCTAGCTGTAACAGGGATATCGAAGGTTTTTCTCCTACATTTCTTAAAATTTCCTCTGACGTGGTCATCGTTCCATTTGCTAAGCTTTTCAAAGAGTGCTTAAAAAAAGATGTATTCCTTGATGCTTGGAAGCTATGCGCAATTGTACCAATTTTTAAATCAGGCGATCGTAAAGCAAAGTACTATTGCTAAATTATTTGATAGCATAATTCAAAAGAAACTGTTTAATCTTGTTCATAATGTTATATGTAAGTACCAGCATAGGTTTTTTCCTAGTAGATCTACAAGTACTAATTTGATGATGATTTCTAACCAAGTTGTTAGTGCTATAGAGCAACGACAACTAGATATAATATATACAGATTTTTCCAAAGCCTTCGATAAAGTTTATCACTCAATTCTCTTACACAAGCTGAAATTGTACGGCATTAATAATGATGCGCTTCTCAACTTTTTCAAAAGTTTTTTAAATGGCAGGAAACTTTTCGTTAAAATTGGTTCCACTAAATCGACTTTAATGGTAAACGCGTGGTCTGGTATACCACAAGGTGCCCATAGTGGCCCTTTATTTTTTTACTATTCATCAATGTCTTACCACAACATTTCAGATTTGTTAATTGTTTAATGTTTGCATATGATGTGAAGTTATATTTAAAAATCTCTCAGTTGTCAGATTGCTTGAATGTTCAACTGGATATTAACTCTTTCCAAAGATGGTGTTCCGATAATCACTTATATTTAAATATTAACAAATGCTGTATTGTAAATGTATTTCGTATTCAAAAAAACCTAAGCTATTGCTCTTTGATTATCAAATAAATGGTATTAATATAGATCGTAAGACCGATACGGAAGATTTAGGTGTCATATTTGACTCTAAACTGACCTTTAATTCTCATATCGACTATATTGTCTCAAAAGCATTTTCTATGATTGGCTTTATCAAAAGACATACTACGGACTTCAAAGATCCCACAACATTAAAAGCCTTGTATATCTCCCTAGTGAGAAGTCACTTAGACTACTGTTCAATGGTTTGGGACCCGTATTACGATACTCATAGCAACAAAATCGAAAAAGTTCAAAAAGTATTCACTAAGTACGCTATATACAAGATGCCTTGGCCTGATGGTATTCCTTCCTATCTTGGTAGACGCAAACTTCTCGGTCTGCAGTCTTTAAAAGATAGAAGGATCTATTTGTCTTTACTGTTCGCATTCAAACTAGTCAATGGCAAAATTAATTCCGAGGAATTAAGTAATTTATTTCGATTTCATGTGCCGCTTCGCGAATTACATCAAAATCATTTGTTTGTCGATTCCTCACACAATTATGCATTCTACGAACCAATATCAAGATGCATTAGATCATGTAACAATTTTTCCCATGTGATTGATTTCAATGTTAACGAGTATAGATTTAAGCTAGATTTATTAAAAATTTTTAATTAACCTTCTTTCGTATCACTAATAAATAAATATTCTAAAAGATGTATGCTAAATGGTATCTTTTTACTTTTTATACGGGATATAAATTCAAACACACCGATCTGGCTACAGTGGGAGAATATTACAGAGATGAGCATATTTAGATTTTTTTGATCGATTTTAGCCTTTCATTGAAACTGGGAAACCGAAGTGTTTTTGTGAAAGAGGAAGTGAAGAAATTTCACGCTTGAAAGTGAAGTGAAAAACTTCAATTGAAGTGACAGCGACAGCACTGTCATGCAGTTCTCTGCCATTTTGTTTGGCGCATTCGCATATATGAAAATGCTGACACTCACCCTTTGCTATACCACCACCGTCTGCATTGGAAGAGACAGTTTTGTTACTGTATGCACATCAATATTTATTTTACGTTGATTAAGTCCAGCAATTTTTATATTTACCAACTGTGAAGAATTTTCTGTTCTATGAATTTATCCTGTCTACTTCAAACGGAGTGGCTCGATCATTCCACTTAAGTCGAGCTCGTCGGCAAGTTCTTCATCCATTAACATAATTCCCTCGTCAATACACACGTAAGTTTTTACAAATTTATGGTTTCCAAATATCGTAATAGGCAAAATTTTTAAGAAAATGCTTTCGTTTCTTTCGAAATGTCCATTACAGTTATTTGTTTTTACACATTCTTCTGTCATTTGAGATTCTGTTTTGTTTACATTTTTTTTGTTCGCCGTTTTTATAGTTGTCAATGAACCGATGTAAGAGAGAATGGTACTTATATTGACAGCCGTCAACACCGCAGGTTTTCTCTTCACATTCACTGTTGTCAGCATGTTTCTGGAGACATTGCTTACAAAGATTATGTTGGCGAACAATATACCAACGCATGGCGCGATCCGAATTAATAAATCGTTGACACTTCGCAACGTTGTTGCAGAACTTGTTACAAACGCAACATTTTTGTTGCTCTTTGGAATTGAAATGTATGTGTACGCTTTTGTTTTTCTCGCTATGTGTCAGTTGAGAAATATTTTGATGTTTGCACTGCTCGCAGAGATGCCATATTCGAACATCCAATCAGCAAATGTTGTAAGATTTGGGAATTAATTTTCTTTCAATAGATTCAGTTTAACTGTACCCCAGTTCAATTGTAGAGAAGGTGGTAACTTTCTATTAATTCCTGTAAGAGAGAAGAGTTCTCCAATTCGTTATGTAAACCAGATGCCTCTATAGTTGCTTGTAATCCTTTGACATTGACAGCGAATGTAGTAAAAGTTTCCAATTTGTTGTGATTAATTGGTGGCATAACTTTTATTTTGTTTTTAATGGAGTTAAGAATTTTCTCCGGTTGACCAAACAATAGTTTTAAAGTCGATATGGCATTAGGTACACATGAAGGGTGAATTAAAATGTGTTGTACCGCATTATGTGCATCTCCCTTCAGGGATTTTTGAAGCCGAAATAAATTCTCCGCATCAGTCAAACCACACACTGTCGTTGACCAGTCATAGGTTGCGCTGAAGATTGGCCATTTTTCTGGCCTACCAGAAAATATTAGAAGTTCCCGTGGAACTGATTGCCGTGCATTTATTTGTTGTGATGTTAAATTAGCTGAGTGGTTTCGGCAAATTGTGGTGGCAAAATGTTTGACACGCGTGGTGGTTGTGGATATGCGTGCAAAATGTGGAGTTAAATTTTGAGGTATCTGGCGCAAAGTTTACGGCTCGCGATGTATTCGGCACTACATTTTTATGCTCTTTGCCCTGCGTAGGCATAGCATTTTTCCTGTTTTGACGCGGCTCTTCTTCACGCTATGAATTAGTTAAAGTAGGAGCTATAAGCCCGGCGCTTATGGATACCGCAAAAGTGTTAGCGTTACCCATTCCAGAACACCGACCGAACGATCCGACTGTATGTCGTCATCCGAATCATCTGCAGCTCCTTCCAGCGCCTTGTATTTCTTATTTAGGAAATCTTTTTCTTCTTGCGAGAAAGTCTAGTTTCAGCTGATGTTCTTCTTTAAGTTTCTGTAGCACCAGTGATTTTCTAAGTGGTTGCGATGCCTTAGAAGCATGGCTTGAATGACCTTTGTTTGATACTGTGGCACGTGCCAGGATCGGATTTGGAGATCGCGATTGAGAGTCCATTGGAGAAGGTGGTGTTGTGTGGTCGGATTGTTGATCCTGAAAGTTAGGAGTGCTTATGATTTACTCACTGTGAGGAGGAGCACGTGGTGAATGCAAATTAGCTTTCGGAGAATTGGATAAAATCGGCTGCCGGCACCAAATTAGTCCGAACGTATGTAGCACCGATAATCCAAATTCCCTTTATTAAAAAATAATTTTAATAAATGTTAGCAGAAGAAATTAGCTTCTGCGCCAAGTCTACCAGTCTCTTCGATCGTATGTAAATCGTAACAAATTCAATATATATTTCTGTGGTCACAAGGTATAACAGCATAAGTCAGTTTTTTTAATTTTGCAGGAGAGCACTTCAAAGATTCAAATGCTAATAGAAATCAATTTGAGGTATGCTATTTTTCCTTTAATATTTCGTAAGCCACTGAACCGATATTCATAAAATTTTGACACAATATGAAATCGGATATGAAGATTTCAATTATAATAATAACTCGAAATCGACAAAACTCGAGTTGTGTTGTTATGCCTTGTGACCACAGATTTGTTAGTTCAAATGTTTCGAATGTTAAAATTCCTGAAATTTATACAATTTTATAAACAATTCAATTAAATTCATAATTTTACATACTTTTTTAGTGGAGAAATTAGACAAAAGTTCCATATAATTTGAATGCAACGAAATGTGTTTAATCTTTAATTGACGATTACTCTGATCGTAATGGCTAACCTTGAAATGGTTTTTTGTCTACTAACTGCATGATCACCTCATTATTCTAGGTACATATTTACAATTAGTACATAAGTTAACTTAATAAATTTCAGTGTTGGATAAGGATTTAAAAAGCTAGAAAATATTATATCAGTGGCGGTAACACCCAGTTTTGATGTATTTTAATTTTTCGTTTTGAAGTACCATTACTTGTAAAATCACCATCTTAAACCACAAAAAAAAAACCCCAAAGTTTAAAGAACTTTTAAAAAAATCGTCCAAAAACGTCCTCTCTAATTTTTACTTTTTTTTCCAAAAGATATCTCTACAACAATAAGAAAAAATTTTAGTTGCATATGCCTCTAATGAAAAAAGCAGTTTTTTGAAAAATGTTAATACACTAAATTTAAGCGGTATCTGAGTTGTACCCCATGTATGTACTTATGCATACATATATAAATATATACATTTTAAATAAATAAATATACTTGTATATACATATGCGTATTAGGGCATATCAATTTTTTTAAATACCCAGACAAAAATTCTATAGGTATTAGATCTTGATCAAGTATACAGAAAGTTTGGCAAAAAAATTATCCTACCTCCGTAAAACTTGTAGAAGTTTCAAATGTTTTATATGAAACTAATAAATAGAACGAATAAATTCATATAGAACAGTAGAAACTTTTACGAATTTTACTTTCTTTCGGCGGATCCTTTAGAAGCAAGACACAAGGTCTTGCGTACACTTAAGGTTTTCTGGCAATGAAGGCGAGATTTCGGCAAGACTTGGGGTCAAATCTAGCTCTGGTATACTGGTTATACATTGCTCTTGTGAGACCTATTGTCACATATGCCCCCGTAGTATGGTGCAAACGATTTTTGGTCGAGTATCAGTGGCGTAATGTGTACTATATCTAGTGATGCCCTCAATGCCAGTAAAGAAGCGATGAGAGCGGCCTACACATTGCGGTTAATTGGAGTCTGGAATGTCGAGGCGGGTTTAGGGCACAGTCAGATATACCATCAGTTGTCAGTACAGTGCCCACTGTCCTTGATGACAGTGGACAATCATGTATCTTGTATCCGCTTCGGAAGAAGAATGAAGTAGGTAATGAACTAGCTAATAAAGGTTCTGCAATTACACCATGGGGTACGTAACCTTTTCTTGGCATAAATTCTGGGGAGATCATACGTTGGATCAACGATTTCGTGGGTTTTATCCATAGAGAAAGATGGTCTAAACTAACCAGCGAAAAGCAGAAAAAGATAAAAAGAACCGTATAAACGGTATAACGGTACAGCGGTCATCGTCAACCCATCTGCAAAATTATTCTTCACAAATCCAGAAGAAAGATAACAGCGTAATGACCATGACTCTTTTATCAATTATGAACAGCAGCTATAACTATATCCATAACCACCGGTTCAGTAGTACTTATGACTTCCACATATACTGTAAATGCATTCCGAAATCGCAACAATTATGCAAATCAACTCTTGGATGACGAAATCAAATATGTCATCCAAGCGAGCTCATACGGCATGTGATATCAAAAACGTTGGTTAAAAAAAACACCTCACACTATATGAAATTCTACAAAGCAACCCACTCTTATCGCACAGCAAAAAATTGTGAAGGGTTATCAATTTACATAAAGAAAACTTATTCCATTACCGCATCGCAGATTACTGAAACATCGAAAAATGCCATCACTGTAGAGAGAAAAAATAACACAAACAGCGCCACAATCAATATCATTGGCATTTATCGTCCACCTGTAACCGATAACCAAACTAATTTCATTGATTACATTGAGCGAGCATTCGACAATACGAGAAACATAAAAACGATTATTGTAGGTTATTTCAACAAAATTGAGTAACGACCAATCTTAAAGAAATGTATCTAATTCTAATGAAATCGGGGAGGTATAAATAATGTAATTTCAACCCTACTAGATCATCTATTCTCCAATTGCGCATTCCAATATATCCACGATACTCATACAATTGAAAACTTTTTCAGTGATCACAACATTTTAGTCACATCAATCGGCATATAAACCAGTCAAATCGAAATGAGATTAGATTGCATTATGTTAAGGGAACTGATCTCTGATGGCAAAGAAAAAGTACCTGCACTAGAAGGCGAATGAATACAATGTACGATTACATATACAACTTGCTGCGGTTTAGTATACAAAGAGCAACGATCGAAAAACGAAAACCAAAAATAATAAGCATGTCGAATGGCTCAATAACAACAACAGTAAATTTTTGATTAAACAGCGCGACAACCTTTGAAAAAACGCAATCGGAAAAGAAACGCATAAGCATTGCACACCAAAAATTGGCTAAGAGAATCAAACAACTTAAAGGGCAAACGAAAACCAAATATTACAATAAACTATATAAAACCTGTTATTCAACCAAAAAACATGGAGCGATATCAACGCACTATTAAAAGCGGGGAATAATAAGCTGGAGAAAATCAAGTTGAATGACGCCAGAAATGATATACAAAATAGCACAGCAGCTTGCTCTAAAAATTGATACAAACCCGGATGATACAAGGATAACTATAACGCCTTTACATCAAACCCGTAGTCCATATTCATGAGGGCAGTGACTGAGAGCGAAATTGAAGCGTTAATACGTGCCATGGATCAAAATAAAGTCACTACGAAACGCAATTGGCTCCAATCCAGGCACAAACTATCAGCAAATGCTTCCAACGAAGCAAATATCCAGACCATACAAGGTACAATTTTACAATTATTTAAGTCATATCTATCCAATCGCAGCTTCTCAGTTACGACAAATGAAGAAATTAGCTCAAAAAGATCCATAACGATCGGTATATCACAAGGATCCGTACTCGGTGCTAGCCTATGTCTAATCTTCACTAACGACATTGGTAAACTTCCACTCGTAGCCTTCGCCTCTTTGCCGATGGCAGCTCAATATTTCAATCCGGCAAAACACAGTTAAAAAACCAATTGAAATTGAAAAAAAGAGTTAATTACGATAGCTGAATATTTTTGCTTGCATAAGTTAACACTAAACATAAATAAAACAAAACTAATGCACTTCATAACAAAAAAAGTGTCTCTCCCCGAAGCAAATCTTCATTACAACGATAATCAAATTGAGCAGGTTAATCGCTTACAATATTTAGATATTTAGCTAGACAACAAATTATCATGGCAACAACACATAGAAGAGACTAGTAGAAAAGTAGCAAAAGCCCGAAAATTTAAATTCTTACCAATTGGTATATTAAAAATTATGTATTTTACCCTTGTGCCATCTTGTAAATTGAATTTAAAGTTTGAAGTTAATTTTTAACTAAGCTAGACGATAGAATTTTTTTTATTTTTTCATCTCTACCTTATATCTCATAGATGATATAAAATAGACGTTTTCCGATCGAACTCAATGTAATCACAATTATTTTTCGATTTAAAAAAAATATATATATACCCCATTTTGCATGTTTTTTCGGGCATTTTATACACATACGGCAAAATAATGCACATACGGTAAAACAAGAAAAAAAATCTTTTAAATGTATTGAAAATTATAATTTCTTCATCTAAACACAAACAAACACAAAAAATACAACTTGAGTCAAAATAAATTGAGACATAAAAAATTAAGTTTACTTAACATTATCAAAACATCAGGGATAGACGGAATATTCCCGGCCTTGATGCAATGGGGGAGGATCTCATTGTAACAAGGCTATGGAGTATTTTTGTCACGTAGTTTAGCGACTGGATATGTCCCAAGGAACTGGAGAGAGGTCAAAGTGGTCTTCCTTCCAAACCAGGGAGGAAGGACTATACAAAGGCGAAGTCCTTTAGACCAAAAAACTTATAAAATTAGGAGACTACAAAATCTACTATATTTAAACACCTGAAAGGATACAGAAAAAATAGTAAATAGTTGTAGACAAAGTATTAGTAGTAGTTGCACGAAAACAATCCTAAAATATATCATTTAGTTTATTTAGCTAGCATATTTTCGGGTACCTGATTTCAAGTATTACCCGTAATTCTCGGGTACCCAAATTCAGGTATTGCCCGTAAATTTTCGGGTACCCGTTGACAGAAGTGTCCAGGTACCCGAGCATTTGTGTGTGCGGGTATTACCCGATGGGTATCAAGAGCACTACTACTTACTAATAACAGTATAACGGTACATAAAAAAAATATATAAAATTTTTTGAAAAAATGGGGGACAAAAAAAGGTTTTGAAATTTTAAAATGTTAAGTTAATTTTTTATAGAAATCCTTAGATGGTTTACTTTAATATGTAACCTTAAATTTAACCTCCCGATTGTACCCTACCTTCTTTCAAAACAGCGAAACGACAAAATTATTTAAAAAAAAAACTTATTTTGTTCAAAGTTCTCCGCAAATACATTACTACAATACAATACTTTTACACAGATGTGGCAATTTTTAACCCTTTCATTTATGACGGCCTCTGCAGAGGGCAAAGTTTGGCATGTAATAAATATGTTTTAAATTTCATACGTACGTATTTTTCATGTTTTTTTCGATTAACGAACTTTTGAAATTTCGTGCTTATGCTATTTTTTTAAAAGGTTTATGTTTTTGAAGTCAAGTCAAAAAAATATGTGCAGAAACTAATTATTGAAGTTGTTTGCATTATTTTAATAATAAACTTAAGAAAAAATATTGACCCGTTTTTGACCATAACTTCAGAAGTATAATTGTTTACGCGAAAGTTGTCTATCGACCCCAATTTAACTAAAAGGGTTAAAATTAAATAAGAATATACGTAATAATTACAATTTTGATTCCAAAATAAATTTGTATAAGAGCTTACGCATTTTTGTTGATTCAGTAGAAAGTCTCATTTCCAATTCGTTTTTTAATGCTGTCAAATTTTCGCATATCTCTTTCGAATGCGTTAGCTCATAACTAAGTGTAGACACTTCATCTCGTAGCTGGTTAATTGCTTTCTTGCAATTACCTTCCATCGAATTATAATTTTCTTTGACTGTCGTTAGCTCGCTTTGCAATACTTGTATGGCGATATCTCCATCTCTAATTACATTTTTTAGTTCAATTACATCACTGATTTCTTTTGAATCCAATGGTTGCTCTACCGAAATACTCGTATCAACAAGATTATCCATCACCGGTTCTGGATCTGGCTGAACAAACATCACTGGAGGAATGTAGCTTCCAAAATCAACCTTAGATGTGAAATTAGGAGCAATTTCCGGTAAATGAGGAACCTGTATTAAGTCGGAGAAATACTGAAGCGGACGTACATTATCGTAGAAATGTTTCAATTTGGTAAAGAGCTCTCTAAAGCGATCTCGATGGCCAGATAAAATATCGCTTGGCAATTGATCATGTAATTTAAACATAATACGAACGCATAGATCATACAGTGGGTTGGAGTCCTGGATTAGTGTTATTAATGGAGCCAGTCTGCACTGGCCTTGTGGTGTCATAGAAGACATACGATAAGTATTTATCGACGTAAAAACCTTTGACTGCACATCATCAATGTCATCTAAATAGTCGAATATTTCCACACCGAGTTGAAAACTAAAAAGGAATCAAAAGAAAACTGTTCATATATTTGTGGCTTTCATCGTAATTATTATTTTATTATTAGGCTATAGTTTTAAGAAGCTTTCAGTGACCCCTGTTGGCAAACCTGTCTATGACCCTCTAGTGCATAAGTTCTTAGCCTCCAGGGGTCATGGCGAATTTATGGGGTTTGGCATCTGGTAAATGTTTTTGTAACCTGTGCTCCATAGATTCATGGCAAAATTTGGAAGTGTTTTGTACCAATGTTGTAGAATATTGTGCCCATATGATATGGATCCGTTTTATTCAAATCTCAATCGATTGTGATAAAATTTGAAATTTGTTGGTCATTTTATAGATACATGGCTATTCTAACCTCAAAATTGTAAAATTCAAAGTGGTGGCTGCTTTACCTTATACTCGAGCAATTTAGATGAAATTAGGAATGTATTGGCTTTTTGGTACTCGAAAAATGTTCACTTATAGTATAAATTTTCGATTAAATTTCTGTTTATGAGACAATTCTATACTGACTTACGTACTCTTGTTATCGATTTCGGTCCTACGAGACCCTGGGAAAGAAGGAAGTATAACGCAAAGCAGTGGTGTAGGTAGAAATTTTTCTTGGGAAGGATATAATTTTTTTTTATATTGGGTGAAGGTTTCTCAAGAGTGCCGCTTAAAATCAAAATAATAATTTTTGGTCAGAATTAACATTTATTCGTTTAGAAATAAATTATACACTTACTGAATTTTATCAAAAAAAAATAATCAAGTTTTTAAGCTATTAACAATTGAACCGTTGCGTGCAAAAGTAGTGTAAGTCAAAATCAAATTTTTGAAAATACATTGGTTTTGTAGAAGTGCTGTGTAAAATAGGGCTCTTATAAAGTTTATTTTCCCGATGTACAGGGAGCTTTATAGTATACATGTTCAATAGAGTGCCATTAATTTTCGAAAGTCAGAAAACTTTTCGCGGCACCCCCTCGATCGGTTCGTTTTACTCAAAAAATAATCTGTGTAAAATTTCAGATCAATTGGATAAGGAAAAGTGGTGCCCCAAGAGCTCCAAAATTTGGAAAAAAAAAAAAAAGGTTTTTGTGCACAAAATTTCTATTTGATTCTTTATATCTCAGACATTTTTGATTTTACATAAAAACTGTCTTTACAAAATTTATAGATCTATCATAGAGGAATAATTCACTCATATATATTTTTTTGGTATTCCTAATAACTATTGAATAAAAGAAAAAATAAGCTGAAATTCCCGATTAAATCTAGCAAGTTGTACAAATGTCCGCACAACTGCTTTTTTTACTTCTTCGCTAAAAAAAAAAAACATAGTAACACCTGCATAGTCGCTCGCTGGAATATGAAACCAATTTTTTCCAAAAGTTGGCTGAAACTTGTTTATCTATCAAAATGAACGTCGAGTAACTCGAAACACTCGCTAGCTCTCGAAAGTTGAAGTGACCCTGATCTCATGATTTCCGCTCCAAATAATGGTATCTTTGTATTAATAAAAAAAACACTGAAATTATAAAATTTAAATTCTAAATTCGAAAATCAAAGTTTACTAAGTTATGTCTGCAATTGTGAAAATAAATACGATTTTACATTTAATGGACCATACCAAACGCCAGAAGATTATGCTTAATAGAAAACGACGACTTAGAATTAAAGAATAACATTTTTGATTATCTCCCAAAATTTTGGAGTTGATACGATAGTTTAAATGAAATTTTCTTGTTACTCAAAACTATAAACGTATTTTTTTCTTAATGTTGCTTTCTTAAGAACATTTCAGCCTATCAAGCTGAAATTGGTATACATATTATTCTGATGACTACATTTCTGAAAAATACACAAATTAATTCCAATTTATTTGGCAAAAATTCCCAATTTTTTCGAACTAATTTTTGTAAACGCTCTTCAAAGTAAAGAACTCTCAATTCGAAATGTTTCCTAGTACCACTACAATTAAAAAGTTAAAAAATGGATATGAAACAGAAAGAGTAGTCGAGTCTTTGTAAATTTAGAAGAAATAGTTCTAATTTTTTGGCAATGCTATTTGGAATTTTTCCAGCACCAAATGATTCGACGCCTTAGATTCGCAAAGAGAGGTGGATAGGTGAAACACTCTGCCCACAAACGACTATTTTAGGAACTGCCTTGATGAAGAGGATGAGGAAACGGCTTTTCACCTCCTCTGCAATTGCCTAGCTCTCCCCAAACGTAGGCTGCCATCTTCAGGTCAACTCTTCTTCAACAATCCAGCTGATCTCGAACCTTAATTAATTTTTATTTTGATTATGCGCCTAAAGTGACTATTTAGCACTTTTTTTTTTGCGAATTTTTAAGTTCACCCGTTAGGATTTTGAATATAGCGGTAATTTTTTTAAAATTAAAGTTCGTAGGATTGTAGGTAATTTAATTTAGTTTATTTAAAGTACAAAAATTATTCAAATTGAGTTATATTTGAACTAGTAATTAAAGTTCAAATATAACTCGATTTGAAAAAAAAATTTGTCCTTTAAATAAACTAAATTGAATTACCTACAATCCAACGTACTTTAATTTTAAAAAAATTACCGCTATATTCAAAATTCTAACGGGTGAATTTAAAAATACGTTAAAAAAAAGTGCTAAAGGGTCACTTTAGGCGCTAGGGGTGGATTTGGGTTCAGTTGTATCAAAAAACTGGGTACGACTTTCACTTTAGCGGTATTTTTTACATAGATATGGATATCTGAAAGCCTTTGCAATTTGAATGCTTTTTCCATACAAAATCCTAAACCTATTGTAAAACATCCTTAAAAATCACGGTTTTTGGAGTAGCGCATCCAGTTTTAGCAAATTTAAATTTTTTTTTCATTTTAATTGGTTTTTAGCACCCTATTTTCATTTTCTTCTGTCACAATGAAGATCTGAAATACTTTAGCAAAATGTATGGAGCAAATAAGCCATATAATGTACATGCAATACTATGCAAAAATTATAAAAATTGAACTATGAAAATGCAACGCTGTTGCAAAAAGAAGAATAGTATCAAAACAAATGTTTTCCCAATTGTCAAAGTTCCTCTTACTTGTCAAAATGCATCTACCTTCTTAAATTCTTCTGCCATGGTTTTTAACAAATTTATTTCTAGTAAACGGTTCATCAAATATCGGAGATGAGTTTACTTGAGATGGAATCCCCCATATTTCAGTTCTATTAGTGCTTTTATTTCGAAAATTTGTTTTAATAGTAGCTTAGTTCATTAAAAAATAATGTGCGGTCTTAGCTATCGGAAAATAGGGCACTTTACGTTACAAAAATTTTTTCAGACAAAATTGGCAAAGTTTTACTCTTGACCATTTAAAACAAAATTTTGTCTACGCCAATAAGGCGTTATCCTAACATGAGGTGCATAAATATTAAGGAATTGTGTAATCTCCAGGCTGAATTAAAAGAAAAAAAAATATGTGTGACTTAAGAAATGGAATTTGGTTTGTTCAATAAGTATTTAAATTACCTATTTAACACGAATTATAAAGGAAATCTAAACATATACATATACATGTTTTTTTATTTGTTCATGTTTTTCTTGTTGTGTTTAACACTATCTTCTTTATCACGGATTACGACTTATTTACGTTCGTAACTTTTGGCTACACGAATACGAAAAAATCAATATGCTGAATTACGATAATTCGAACTTAGCATTGCCAACTTGGAAAAAAAACTAAATATGTATTTCAAAATCAGCTGTTCTATGTCAAAAGAAATTTTATAATAAATAATATTAAGCCTTTCATGTCCGATGTTGCCTGTAGGCAACATTCACTTTAATGTGACATAAAATAGGCGTTTAACAAATTTTACTAGTAATAATATATGTATTCAGTTGTGTCAGATATTCTTCACGTTTTCTGATTCCAAAACATTCGAAATTTCGTGTGTATGATATTTTTTTATATTTTTTGTCTTTGAAGTCAAGTCAAAACCTATGGGCGAAAGTTCACTAATTTTTTCAAAAGAAAAAAAGAACGCTTAACTAAACGGAATTTTTTATTGCAAAATATGTTTATAAAAGACAAGAGAATATGAAAATAAAAAGATTGGAGAAAATGAGTTATCCAGTGGTTGCTTACAGCTCAATAACTATGTTTTTTAACTTTTAACAAAGGACAAATAAATAAATATATAGAGAGATGGAATTTGATGTGATGATTGTGAAAGTCCTAAGTAACCATAATTGCAGCACAAAAGGTTTCTATCAAGCCCCATTAAAATTTGGACATGAGAGGGTTAAACCAAATTTTTCTAAATCAAAATAAGTTAAAAATTTCATTAATTTAATAAATAAAATTAATAAAAATGGTCTCAGTGCAGCAGCAATATTATTGGAAGGGGATAATATGTGGGAGAGTAGGTGCTTGAGAAGTGAAAGGAAAATATTAAGAGATGCGTGCGTGCAATTCCTTTGAATTTCATAACCGAGCGTAAGTACGATATGAACAAAATTGGTTTGTTGTTCATTCTTTAAATTTTTAGATTTGTGAAGCATTTTCAATTGAATAAGGATGCATTCAGGTACGTTCTGTATATACGATGTACGGTGTATATGGAAGAAGAATTTGGGACAAGCCGAAAGTCAGCAATATCAACATTGGGTACGCCAATTGTAATTTTACGATTCTTGCTAAAAGTAGGATACAAACATGGAGTAGAAAAGTGCCAGAAAGTAGTTTTGCTGCTATCAACAGTAATGTCTTCATTGAATATTTTGGAAGAGAAACTATGTATCTATGACAAAAGGTCTGTGAATTGTCGGTGGGGGGAGGGCCGTTCGTCCGCATCACTCTCTATATTTAATATTTAATTCGTCCAATTATTAAATAATTTAAAATTTAATGTTTTTAGTGTTTTTTCTGTTTACAAAATAATAAAAAAAATATATCGCCGAGAGTGCGAAGCTATAATAGCCAAACAAACAAATAAAAATTCATATTAAAAAATATATATATATTATATATATTTAATTACATACATATAATAACCACAACCAATAATACATAACCCACTATACAATAACATCTAAATAGCATCCACATATCCCGCTAGTTTTACATTGCTGTTGATTTCTTGCTACATGCGGTCATAGTCAGCGTTGATAAATTGAAATTCATTGTGGTAAAGGCATAATACTTGCCACAATGTTTATCTTTCTATTTATCAGTGTTGTATGATCACATTACCAGCCTTTTTGTTTTGAATTTGGTTAGAGCCGTAATGGCAGTTAATTTTTACATAGCCTTTTCGAATATTCGCGGACTTTTTTTCTGTATATGCCTCTTTAAATCTCCATACTAGGCGAGTCGCAGGTGTATGAGGGTGCAGATCCATTGAATTTTCACATTCCAGGGTACCGGCTAGTGCCATTATTCTCTGCCCACAGGGGTATTGCCCTTTTTATTAGCGAGGATGTTGCATACCAGTGCCCGCAACAACTTTACTCGACGGATGCTGAATTTAGCTCCATGTGGGTTAAATTCATGCAGTGAAATCGTTGTTGCTGGCGACTTCAATGACCACAATGCAAATTGGTTAAGCCATTCGAGTCACACAACACCCAAAGGCTTATATGTCGAACTATTTGCCGAGTCAAATAATCTGACTCAATTAGAGACTGAACCAACGCATATTCCGTTCGTTGCAGGGCAAGCGCATAATACCCTTGACCTGTTTCTCACTACTCATCATGAGAAATATGAGGTTAGTATCCATGAACCTCTTGGTAATTCGGACCACTGTGCCATATCAGCATCTTTTCCGTATTCTAGTATTCACAACGCTTTGCAATTAGCTCAAAACGATCAACAAGGCTTTACGGAAAGGCAGATTGGGATGGTCTCAATTTTGATCATCTCAATTGGAAATTGTGTTTCCTGGATAGAAACATAGAAGCCAGTGCTAAAATGGTCCAAGAAATAGTTTTGTTAGGAATGCGGTCTCTCATTTCTAATAAAATGGTCAACATTAAACCAAAAGACAATACATGGTTTAACGAGACTTGCAGATTACACTATACAACAAAATTAGAAAAATGACAATACCCATCTCCAAATTCGATCATTCATTATGTCTTTTGGTCCGTTAAATCCGAATCTGCCATCAGTTTTGTCGTAGCAACTCAGCTTTTTGAGATATAGGCAATTTTTTAATTTCCCAGGCATGGGTCGATATTTTTATCAAAATTACCATTTTTTTCGAAATGAAAAGGAAAGCGTCTATATCTCTCCAAAAAGGCAATTAAATTATCATTATTTTAAGAGTTTATTTGATTCTCTATTCCATTTCAGTCAAAAGTTATAGAGATTCGAAGTTGAAATTCTGACCAAAAAACGCTTTTTTCGAATTTTCTATTTTTGGGTCTTAATTACGTGCTGAAAACGTTGAATTTTATATGAATAGCGTAAAATGTTGCGCAAAATTTAAGTGCTCAGTGATGGGTTTCTGAACTCTAGTTTGGGAGTTAGAAACAAAAAACAAGGATTTCATTAATTTTCATGCATAACATTGCTTTTAATTACACAGAGAATTGAGTAGTTTTTACATTTTGTTCTGTTGTTGGTTTTTTGGGATTGGCGTCTCTAATGATCATTCAACAATAATTGGCTGCATTTCTTCATTTCATAAACCTTGATACCGAAATTCCATTGATTTTAGGTCTTGGTGGAACCGTTCAACCTGTTCATCACTCACTTCACCCAAGTTTGGTGGAAAAAAGTTTAGATTTCATTTCTACCGCGGCCAGTTGCCCTACAATCTGCTTTATTGTTGGTTAACTTGCGTTTGACGTAAAAGTTCGTAGTTCAGGCATACCTAATGAAATAATTAACAATCATACAACAGAAAACAATTGGAAGTATTTTTACAAACTTTCTTCCAAATTGTTGAGTTTTTTGTTGGCGGACCAAGACTGTTGAACTGAACAGGGCCGTATTTAAGAGGTGCGTTTTGGGAACTCTGATCTGTTGTCTTTGGTTGATTTTGATTTGTTGTCTTTGACATGGGGTTTCAGAAAAAGTGATACTTGGCAATCCTAAATTCACAGTTTTTCTAGGTTAGCAACAGTTTTTGAAATAAAGTTTTCGTCCTGAAACTGAGATAGAAAAGCTAAAACATTAATTAAAAATAGAATGAAATATTCCGTCCTTATAAATTTAGATTTATTTGAAAGGTAATAAACAGCAATGTTTGTTAAAGTTCATTTGAATTTTTCCACCACCAGATGATTCGTTAGAAGCGATTGAATTTACGAAAGGAGGAAAAAAAAGGAGATTATGATTGAGTGGTAAAAAAAGGTGCATGTGATTTTCTTAAAAAATTTTCATAATGTTATTAAAAACATTGCAAAATAGAGTCTTGACAAAAATGTCGTTTCGACTTTAAATTAAATTTTAAAAATAAAAAATTCATAAGTCCCTGTTCCACCTCTACAAATAAAACCCTCATTTTCCTCTTGGGCCCGCTAGTAATTGTATTTAATTTCTTGTATTTAAACATCAGTTTCATAAAATATAATTATGGATATTTCCCCCCTATGGTGATGCCAATCTTACGAATTTTGTATTATGACGGAGTGCAGCATATCAAACTTATGTTCGTAGTTACGAACGTAATTAAGTCGGAATCCATGATAGTGGTGTAAATAAATAAATATTTAAAACATACTTTTACAGGCCTATCATTAATCCCGATGGGGATGACGATGGCAAGGACGGGAAAATGTTATTATTAATACCATTACTTATAACTCGTTTTCCTTCAAATAGCATATAAAATTAGAGATCAAGGGGAACTTTATAAGTGTTAGCCGCATAAATATGGTGAGATTTTCAGTTTACCAAAGTTCAAATTTCGAGTGTATTTGACTAGATTTACAACAAAGACTGCACATTATGCCAAGTTACCCAATTTTTTTCCCATTTTCTTTTAGTGGACTCTTGTAAACAAATAATATTTCTTTGATTACCACAACTAACTAGAAGAATATCTTAAGCATAAGTAACTGCACATTTCGCAAATACAAGGAAATATATAAAATGAAAAGGGAGAAACTCAATCACATAACATAATCATAAAAAATTAAATACCGCATAACATACTATATATTTATGTCATCTCCAGCAAATTTCTCAACCTCTCGAAAGTCTATCAAAAGCGATCCTGGAAAGAGTGAGTTTTTATCGTGGAAATCTAATTTGGTTACTATCAGCTTGCTGTACGCCTGTATACAGCTTCCTACTCCGTCTTGTAGATGGCCCCAAAGTTTTCCCATTTCAAATATCATTTTCTTATGAGTCTGAGAATGTTTGAGTGTATTTGGATGCCCTTCCCGTAATACTTTGTGCAGAAGATGACAAAATTTCCAGGCAGTAAATCGGTTTTCCATAAGAGGTTGTCGTGTAATTATTGCCCAAAAAGATTTTGCCTCTTTCGTGCGATGAGTTGTGATAATAGCCGAGCGTGCATGTTTCATCTTAAGTGGTGCTTCCATTGGATTTAAAGCCTTGTTAATGCTTATTGTCTGCAAATAAATAATATATTTCAGCAATATCTTTATAAATAATATCTCAATAAAATTATTACTAAATAACGTAGCAAAAATCAAAAATCCGTACATGACAGTCACAACGACATTTGTCTTAAGACATGTCATCTTGTCCATAGTATAATATTACTATGGTCTTGTCTAGAAGCAGGTTAAATGTGAGCGATTGAACAATGAAAATTACAGGAAGTATGTGCACGAGAGTTTAAGTAAGTGTACGACGAATGCTATCATATGAACCAATTATGGTGCGATAAATACCGAACTTAATAAATACTGAACCTGCTCCTAAAACTCCAGCATGCAGAATAAACCCACCGCAACATACATACAATGCTACACTTATTACATCAGGTACTTCTAATCTTTCTGCTCCTATAAAATTAAGTGTTGTGCTGCCTAAAAAATTAATGTTTGTCTCTAAATTCTCTAGTGACACTTCTGTAGATGATATTCGTTGCCACATTACCTCAATGATCGACACAAGTGATTTCGAAATAAGTAAATCGTCGTTTAAAATCAATATTTGTTCCACATTTTTCGATAAAATAATTTTAAAAAAATTGTCTGCCAATATTGCGGAACCTATCTGTGGACTTGCAGTAACCCAGGTATATTTGCAACATTCCTAGGCTGCTATTGCACTCCTACGTAAATGCCTTTCCATGTTGCATATATTCCCTCACATAACAATCCAAGAACCTTGGGTCCATAAAGAACGCATCTGTGGATGAGAGTTCTAATAGACCTAGAACCTGTCTTATAGCATCTCCTCATACAGCGATGGTTGTTGAATTTGTGGAGTATTGCGAAAGGATGAATTTGGGGCTCAAACTATGTTGTGACGCTAATGTATAGAATGTTATCTGGGTCAGCAGCAGTGCAACATAAGAGAGTCATCTTCTCAACTACATCCTGTCTTCTGGGTTGAACATACAAAACGTTAGAAATCAACCCACTTTTGTGACACCTACTAAAGAGGAGGTTATTGACCTAACTCTTTCTAATGAAATGTTAGTGCAGTCAATTGCAAACTGGATAACTTAGAGATGACTCTCTATCAGACCACAGATATATCGAGTTTCAGTATGGTGTTGAAGTTAATCCTTTAACGCTAATAAGAAATCCGAACAAGGCGGATTGGGCAAAGTTTAAAGTAGAACTGGCTTCATTAAACTGTGCTCTACCCCCTAAACTACGCAACAAGCGAGGTCTGAAAACAGTGGTGGAAAATCTCACCTCTGCTCTTCAGACCAGCTTTGAGCGTGCCTATCCCTCTCGCCAGCCTCTTACTAAGATTCCTGTTTTGTGGTGGAGCAAGGAGCTGCCAGCCCTGCGGGTTGAGTCGAGAAAACTCATCAACAGGGCTCTCAAAACTAATCTTGATGAGCACTGGGCTCTATATCGTCAAAAGCAGAAGGAGTATAAAAAGCTAATTCGAGATTCGAAATTTCTGCAGCGGTATTGAAACTATGTCTGAAACAGCTAGGTTGGCGAAAATCCTCAAAAAGGGTCAAGCCAACCGACTGTGTTCACTCAAAAAATCTGATGGCACTTTCACGGAATTAAAAAGAGAGATGTTCAGCTTAATGCAGGAATCTCACTTTTCGGGCAATCAGGTCTCTGTTGTTCAACATCCCACTTCTCCGGAAGCGGGGAGGGTTAGTTCGACAGTTTCGCAACGTAACTGGTGGGTTGCCAGGATAGTGGCGAATGAAGATGCGATTAAGTTTGCTATTGCTTCCTTCAAACCGCCGGATCCGGGTGGTATACTACCAGTTGCTCTGAAAGAGGGTATGGTGCAATTACTACCGGTTTTGAGGAAGACCTTCAACTCCAGTGTGGCTCTCGCTCACATACCTCAACAATGGAGGTTGGTAAAAGTTGTTTTCATTCCAAAAATTGGAAAGGACAACTATACCAATCCCAAAAGCTTTAGACAAATTAGTATGATGTCTTTCTTACTAAAATGTTTCGAGCGCTGTCTTGAACACCGCATCCGTAGTGAGTCGTTATTGTTACATCCTCTCTCTTCATTTCAGCATGCTTTCCAATGTGGAAAATCTTGTGAGACGGCCCTGCAAAATCGGGTAGATCGGACTGAGCGGGCTTTCAACAAGAGAGAAATCACTATTCAGCTATATCTAGGAGTCATTCTAGATACCACACTATTTTATTTTATTTTGCTATTTCTGGCAAAACATGGGGTCTATCACCTTATAAAGCCTTATGGCTTTATAAAGCTATGATTATACCCATCATCACCAATGCATCCATAGTCTGGTTGAGCAGACTTAATGTTGACAGCGTTAGGAAAGCTCTTGCCAGATTCCAAAGTGCTGTGGCCATTTGTTGTACCGGAGCTTTTCCGATAACACCTGGCCCATCCTTGGATGCATTGCTCAATTTACCACCGCTTGATATTTTTGTATCTGTAGGCATAAACGCAACTGGTATTGGTGTGACAGTCAGTTGCTGGGATGTCGGTGATATTATTGAAAATACTGACTTGCACCTAGCAGTTCTATCAATGCCATCCGATACAATGCCAACAATTCCAGTTTTAAAACAGCGCTATACAATACAAATTCCAAACTTGGTTTTTGCCGGGGCCTGGGCCGGTAGTTGATTGTAAGCGTATTTTCACTGACGGCTCTAAAATAGAATTCGGTTCGGGTTCTAGGGTCTTCATTGAAAATTATGGAGTGCACCTTCACTTCTCTCTTGGGTTATATGCTTCTGTTCAAGCAGAAATTTTTGCAATCATCAAGACAATGGACCATGGCATTGATAATGGTTGGAGATAAAGGAGTATCTGTGTATTTAGTGGCAATCAGGCTGCGCCTAAATTCTTGCTTAATCCTCTAACCACGTCTATACTAGTTATGGATTGTAAATCCAGGCTAGATTGTGTTAGAAAACACAATAGCCTGCTGTTGATATGGGTTTCTGGACACTCAGGAATTTCAGGAAAGAGTACACTGACCTTCTCGACAGAAAAGGTTAGGAAACTGGTTTTCTGGGCCCAGAACCTGTACTCTCTTTGTCGTCTACAGCCATCAAGACCACCATTAATGAGTGGGTCGATTTGACCCACAATCATCAATGGGGCTTTCGACAGACAAAGGCCATATTACCTGTTATCTCGAAGCGTCTAATAGACTTTCTGTTTCCACTTAATAGAAAGAGCTGTAAGCAGCTGGTGGGACTATACACATGTCACTTCTCTTGCGCTCAACATTTGAATATGATTGGCCTGGGAGCTAGTGGTTTGGAGGAACAATATGAAAAGACGGCGGACCACTTTTTTAGTATCTGCCTCGCTTTCTGCCAGATCAGAGTAAGCATATTTGGTACTGGAGTGTTGGGAGACGAACACCTGAGCTCTCTAACACCTCAGGAGCGGCTAAGATTTATTAATAAATCTGGTAGATTTAAAGAATAGCAAAAAGGAACACAACATATAGTACAGTGGACGTAAAACTTGTCTGAGTGCTGTATTCTTGAATACTTCTTTTGCTGTTCCAACCAAAAAATAAAAAAAATTCATGTAAAGTGCGACTTTAACTAACATAGCTATTATGTATGGTTTGTGTCGTTGTAAAAATCATTGCTTTAGCGGGAGTAGAATATATATGGATAATTTTTTCTGTAGGAGTAACGCACGAAAAAAAAAAATTCTTTGAATTTTGCACTATGTCGACTAAATTCCATTCATATATATCCCATAGCATCGGGAAACACAAATGTCAAATCAATCAAACGTAAAAATAACTATATTATTCTAGTTTTTTTGTTCATGCAATTAGCTTTGTGTAGTAGAAAAGGACTTAAACTAATAAAGAAATTCAATATACAGTTCAATTAATTTTTTTCTGTTGATTGGGATGGCTTTGAAACGCACCGCAAATTTCATGTAACGTTAAAGACTTTTTTTACTAAAAGTTTTTTCTGATAAATCTAACAAAACAAAAATTGGGAACGAGCTACTTTTTTTCGAGAACTTTTGACCTAGGATCTAGATACACATGCATTTTTTTTAAATTATTCAATTTCCTCGCTATATTGGCCATCAGACTTGTGTAACGTTAAAGACTAATTTCGCTGAAAAATTGTACTTTGTGATTCGGCATAAAAACAAAATTTACTGTTCTCAGAAATCACTGAGCCGAGCATAGAGTAACCAGACGTACTGATTTAGTCAGTACATGTACTGATTTTCATGGATTTTTATTTTAAAAGTACTGATTTCAAAATTCTGAAATCAGTACGCAAACCTTGCTAATTTTGAACTTTGCATTATTTTAGTACTGAGTTTTGTAATATTAATAACATTTTTGGTCTTTTTATTTATTTTTTTTTTGTATTTGGAATTCTTTTAATGAAAACTAGACAGGTTTTGTAAAATTCCAAACTGTAGAAAATATGTAAATTTTTTTCGATTCCACTGAAAGAACTTTCAGTTTAATGTTCACTTTTTAGAGGAAGGAAAGAAACAAACTTGCCTCAATGATTTTATAACGTGACCTTATAATCAAAAGTAAAAATCTATATATATCTGGAAAATGTACTGATTTGTATTGATTTTTGTATTTAATTCAAGTGCAATATACTAATTTTTTAGATAAAAATAAATGTCTGATCTGATTTTGACATTCTTCTGGCATCATTGTTCATTCAAAGCCTATTAATTTTAATAACTGAATAGAAATGTGAACTGCCAAATTTGGAAGAAATTTGCAAAATTTTTTCGAGAAAACAAGACTTTTAAATTTCATCAGTCGATCTGGAAATGGTTGTACGTTATTGACGTGCTTTAGAAAGTTATCTAACTTAATGAAAAGAATAAAAAAAATTAATATCACGTACACTTAATCTGAAGTTTATGACCTTCTTAGCCGAAAACCCCTAAAAATATGTTATCGTGTTTTTTGCACCAAAGCGCACTGGCGGCTGTTATTGGCAAAAATAAACTACAGATTCAGATTCCTCGTACCCGAAAACCCCCAGGAAGACCTTTTGATGGTAAAAATATTTGCATTTAAATGATACTACTCCGACGCGACTAAAACAGCAACTTCAAAATGAAAAAAAACGCTTATGATCGCCAACCTGGGAAAACTGAGAAATTACTTTTCTATACACAACCCAAGCTTTCAGAAAAACTTAGTTTCATCAATTCCCCAGAAAAAAAAACCCGAAATGCTCTACATTGTTATAAGTGGTGGGGTGCAAAATACACCCCGCGCGACTGACGGTGGATTAAGAGCACTACAATGTGATATTGCAAGACTGGTTTTTGGAAACCAGTGAAAAACAAACAAAACGATGAAATTTTCAATAAATATTTGTTTTTTTTTCACCTTCTAGCAGTTTTTAGTTTTTTATTGCATCATATTTTCTTGTTTCTCAAAATAAAATCGCTAGGTAATATTATAGATTTTTTCGTGCAACGTTAAACACCGGACATTTTGGATCCTTGAAGTGCAAGAGAAATATTTTTTTGGTATTATTTTAATTTCAGTAGCTTACTTGATCCATCATGTTCGATATAGTGCCTTAGTTTATGTTTTTTCATTGCTACTTTCGCTAATTTTTTTCAAAATGTAGAGCTACCTCGAAACTCACTTCCAAAAAATGTAAAGTTAAAGACCACATAAAACTGGTTATATCTCCAAAAACTATTTTCCAAATATTTTTTCTCATGGTAAAAGTATTTAGGAGTAGATGCATTTTTTCAAAAAGTAGACATTTTGAATTTTTTACCGTTTTTCCCCCTATCAGCAGCGTATGAAACGCTGTAACTTCGTAGTATACCCCCAAACCAAAACTTAAAAAAAAAAATTTTGTATGAAACGCTGCTTATAGGGGAAAAAACGGTTATCATTACTGAATTCCTTGACCCCAAATTAGTTAAAAACGATATGTCTCCCGTTTGCTACATTTTATGACTAGCACAGTGTTATTATAGAAATCCGAAGCGAATTAACTGGGAAAAATTTCGCAGAACTGCCACTTCTAAATTGGGAAACGAACCTAGTAGGTTTAATCTTTCGAAAGAGGAAGTAGATCACGAGAAAAACACGCAAGAGAAGGCATTTCAGTACGCTATGAAAATGTCCTGTCCGATTACCTGTAAGCTAAAATTTCTACCTCCATCATGGAACAGAGAACTTTCGGAACTTAGGAAGGAAACCAGGAGAGTTTTCAACGAATGATACCATTCCACGTCCTGGCAACCCTAGAGGATTGTCTCTAATCTTACAAAAAATCTATCCATGAAGCTAAGCAAAGATCCTGGGCTGATTTTTGCCAATCGATCGACAATATTAAGGAATTCGCTAGACTTGGAAAGATACTGTCCAAAGAACGCTCCAACCCATCCTTTGTTAAAAGGGCTGATTGGACAGAATCATTCGATCAGTCGCTGGAGGTGCTAGTCAGTACTCACTTACCGGGGAGTCATGATTTTTGTGAACATCATGACTCAGCCATGAACATCGGCATTCTACCGATAACGTTACAGAAGCTACATGATTTAGTAGTTCCGTTGCTAAGCAGTATATTCAAATCATGTTTAATGCTCAATCACGTGCCTCCAAGCTGGATATGGATCTTCATACCCAAAGTAAGTAGAAGAGGGCATGATTCGCAAAGGACTACAAATCTATCAGCCTGTCATCCATTGTTCTCAAGACTTTGGAAAGAGTCTTGGATATCCACATTAGGGAAAACCTAGATAAATCCTGCATTTCGAAAGCGCAGCATGCCTCCATAAAGGCAAGTCAACGGAGACTGCTATTCATGAAGTAACAAGTATTATAGAGAGATCGCTTTACTTCAAACAATACACATTGGCGACCTTCCTTAATATAGAGGAGGCCTTTAACAACGTAAATATTGACGCAATTCACTCTTCCTTGATAGAGCTGAGGATTGAGGATTGTATAGTGTCATGGATACTATTTATGTTACAGTCCAGAAAAATTCAGGCAGATCTAGGAAGTAGTTATATAACTAAAAGTGTAAACAGAGGCACTGCCCAAGGGAGGATTTTGTCTCCTTTATTATGGCTAAATAGGGGCAGAGTGAAGGTTGTAGCCGACGCGTACGATGTAGTATTATTAGTGTTGGGTCTGTTCCCCAACGTGATAAGCGAAATCATGGAGGGGCTCTGGCTTTGGTGAGTAACTGGGCCACAAGTAGCCGGCTTTCAATTTTCCGCGTCTAAATGGTCAAAGACTATCCCTTTCGTCAACAGTAAAATACGTTGATAAGTTAAACTGGAAAATGAATAACGAACAACGGGTCAAAAAGGCTTGTATCGCTTTTTATGCCTCCAAAAAATCCTTTGGCAAAAGGTGGGGTTTAAAACCTAAAATCACAATGAATGTACACTGCGGTAGTTAGACCTATTCTCACATACTGTGCTATAGTATGGTGGCCAGCTCTTAGAAAGGGCTACAACCAGAAAAAATCAGCCAGAATTCAAGAACAGCTTGTGCAGGTGCAGCGAGGGTAATGTGATAATGTCCCACTGACGCTCTGAACGTTCTGTTTAAGGTAGTCCTCATTGACCTTTTCGTCAAATGCACTGCATCAATTAGCGCGATTAGACTAAGAGATGTTGGATGCTGGACAAGCAAGACCTACGGTCACAGCAACATCTTTAACACATTACCCAATGGGTTTAATGAACTTACAGACTAGCTAACACCGAAAGTCAACCTTGAAAAGGTGTTTAGGATTTCCGTTCCTACAAGAAATCAATTTAAGGACGGCAAGTACCATAAACAATCCGACATAACTCTCTACACCGACGGGTCCAAATGGGATTGTCGTGTAAGGGCGGGATATACTCAGCAGACTTGGGTATAATTCAATACCTCAGCCTCTCAAACAATGCTAGCATCTTCCAGGCAGAAGTCATAGCAATCAGGGAGGCGTGCCGTATCTTAGAATCGTTAGATATAGCAGGGAGAAACATCAAACTATTCTCTGACAGCCATGCCACGATTATGGCTTTAAATTGTCCTATTACCAAATCCAAACTGGTCTGGCAGTGCAAAATGCATCTCACGAGACTAGCAAACATAGCCAACACATCCTTAATTTGGGTTCCTGGTCATAGGAACATTGTTAGAGCCGACGCACTTGCTAAGCAAGGTTCTTCTCAACAAATCCTTGCTAATGGAACAGGTTCTCATTCCGCTAAAAGAGCCTCATTAACTGCCGTCAGTACAAGTCACTGGCCAATTGGCGTTCATGCGTCTAAAATGGGGATCCCCTTCAACGACCACTGTCGCAACTGCAACGAAACCAGTGAGAAAGAGACTGTTGAACACCTACTCTGTAAGTGTCCGGCGCTAGCAAAAACCAAACTCTGTGTGCTAGGAAAACCGTTTTTCGACGTCCTGAACGATTTTTCCACAGTAGACTTTAATAAACTAATCATATTCCTAAATCAGACATCTAACCCCGGTGGCTAATCGTGAAGACTTAACATCCGATGTACCAGGGTTTTTTGGTATCAAAATGGCACTAACGTGATAATTGGACTGAGTCTTCAATGTTTTTAAACACTCGGTCACCACCCTAACCAACTAACCGAAATTATGCTTTTTATTGAATACATAAACTGTATACAAAGTTTCAGTCTTTAGCCATTGCACTTATTTACCTTGTATTTTCGACATGGCTGAAAGCTCACCTGTGCCACCTGTTCTAACCAAAACCTGACTGAGCAGAGTATGTTCATGTATTTCACTAGTATAACAAAATATTACAAAACTAGCCTTTAGAAAGTCAGACTTTTTTTGTCACGGGCTTCCCGTCTATTAGGTGGACGGTATTCGGGCCAACGATAAACAAGTTATCAAGGTCACTACTATTCCTATTCATGAAACACGCTAACGATGAAGCACTTCATGATATGGTTGCTGACCATTTTTAAACAGAAAGCCATCGCCACAGATTGAAAGCACCGCTGACGAATGTTGACCGATCAATACTCCATTCAACCCTGCGCCGAGTGAATGAAAGATTCGAAACCGGCCTGCTATGGAAGCACAATGACATTGACATGCCTGAAAGTTACGAAATGGCGCACAAACGGCATCGAAAAGAGAATGCAACGTGATTATGAATTTGCCACTGCTTACAAAAACATTAGTAGCTCGTACGTCGCAAAACAATACCCTCAAAAATTGCAACCAGAAGAAGCCGCCATAAGCCAATCTAAAATGTGGTGTTTGCCACACTTTGCCATTGTGAACCCGAATAAACCAGCCAAGTTACGTTTTGTTTTTGATGCTGCCGCGGCGTACCGTGATGTTTCGCTCAATTCTCATTTGCGGAAAAGACCGCAGGAATACCGGGCCCTGCCATCAGTGCTCTTTCACTTTCATGAGGGAGCCATCGCTGTATGTGGCGACATCAAAGAAATGCTTCACTTGATTCGTCCACAAGATAAGTGCTATCAACGGTTTCTCTGGTGTGATGGTGACGCCTCGAGAGAACCCGATGCTTACGAAATGTGAGTTATGACGTTCGGAGCAGCATGCTCGCCATATGCTACACAATATATCAAAACGCTGAATGCGTTGGAGGCCCACCCACAATCATGCCGCTAGCGCAGTAAATGCGATTTTAGAATATCATTATGTCGACGACTTTATTAATAATTTATACAATGCAGGGAAAGCTATAAACATATCGCAAGCAAGTACAAGCAATACACATGGCAGCTGGTTTTGAACTTCAGAACTTTACTTTTAATTCGCCAGAGGTGCTCACCGCGTCCGGTGGCACAGAAACCACCATGCCAATAAATTGCAAGAGAATCTGGCTACAGAAAAAATATTGAAAATGTTTTGGCAGCCATCGATCGACAGCTTTCTACTTCGTCGACAAAAAGTTACCGCTGGAGAAAGACGCCCAACAAAAAGAGAGCTGCTCAGCATAATAATTTCCATAATTGATCCACTTGAATTTCTCAGCCATTTCACGATTGTCGCTGAATTACTTATGCGAGAGATATAAAACGCAAATTATACTGTGATGAGCCGCTGCCTGACATTAATTCAGCCTGGATTAGATGACGTTAGCCAATGCCAATGGTGATGGACCTAAATATCCCAAGATTTTATTTTTGTATTGTATTACACCTCTAACTTCATGTGTTTGTTGATGCAAGCGAGCAAGCATTTACTGCCCCAGCGTTCTGGCGTTGAGGAGCTGCACTCAAAATATGCCTTGGTTATTTTAAGTCATAACTTTATCAATTTCAATCGTTTTTCATCATTCCAGAGACTAGTGAAAACCATAGTTTGGCTGAACAGATTTACTAGTCGATGCCGCAACCACTCCGGAACTGCTCAAGACTATGGTCTAACGTCATCAGGGCTCGAAGCCACTAAGAACTTTTTATATCAGAACGCCCAACAAAAAGCGTTTGCATTTGAATGTAAGCAAATTGAAAAAGGCCTCGCTGTTCCACTTAGTAGCGGGCTGCATCAATTGACGCCGTATATTGAAGGATGCATTGACGATGCCAGCTGGTTGCTCACTCGGAATGCTCTCACTAAACTAGTAGCTGCTCATCATCACTGCGCGCTGAAACATCAGAACATAGTAGCCACGATAGTCGAAATACGCAGCCATTATTGGATCCCACGTTTGCGTCAGCTTCTACGAAAGAACACCGCCAATTGTTTTGTTTGTCGATTAACTAAAGCGTCGCCAGTTACGCCACTTATGGGACCACTGCTTCGGCCCTGTCAATGTAACCATCGCCCGCCGCCAAGAAAAGCGTTGGGTGGTGCTCTTCGCTAGCACCTAGAGCTAGACTACAACCTTAGCAGACTCGTCCATTCACCCATCTTCCTATCTCTGCCGACCAAAAAGAACCACTCACACCCAACCACTTCGTCCTCAGATCAACTAACACAGCCCAAACGCAAAGCGTCAATGCTGAGCCAGAGAAAATTTGTGCCTTGGGAAAGCAGTGGTGTATTCCGCGTCAATTGGGTGATCATTTTTAGAAAATGTGGATCGCTGAATACCTGCCAACCCAGACTCGTCATGTCAAATGGTGTCAACACTCAAAACAGGTAAAAGATTTAGTTTTCGTGTGCGATGCCGATATTCCGAAAAGACAATGGTGCTGTGGTACGGTGAAACGAGTTTACCCAGGCGCAGACGGAACAGTCAGACTAACAGACGTGTGAACAGCTAGAGGTTAGAGGATAGTAAATCGGATTGATTCACGGTGGAAGGGAAGAAGAATTGGATAATTTGCTTTGTAATCTACTTTATTTTTATAGAAATAAACATTTCGCATTGCGCATCACGCAACAGTGCGTATATATTTTGAAAATCAATGGGTTGTTGAATTCGTAGTCTCGGATCAGCGGATCACAGCAATAATTCGATTTTGTTCTTATTCGCGACAGGCAGGATTGGGAGAATGGAGAGGTTGCCTGATCACTGCAGTGTATTTCAGGCAGAGGTCATGGCAATCAAAGAAGTCACGTACTGGCTAAGGTATTACGTGATAACCAAAAAAGATATATATATTTTTACCGATAGTCATTCAGCTATAAAATCTCTTGAATCTGTCTACCTTACTTCTACAGTAGCTCTTAACTGTAGAGCGTTTCTTAACGAGATGTCTGATCAGTTCGATCTGCACCTAATTTGGGTGCCGGGGCACATAGGTATACCGGGGAACGAAATTGCTGACGGGTTAGCTAGAAAAAGAACACTGTTGCAAATCACTCCTAACAAGGAGCAACGTGTAAACTAAGGCTAGCTTCGAATACAATAAAACATACTAACGAAAGGTAGTCACTGGAGACCACCTGCAAAACTACGAGACTCATTTGGCCTAAGCTGGATAGTCGCCGGACAAACGACCGGATACATCCCAATAGGCACTTTATCAGTACTGTGACTTGGATGATTACTGGGCACTGCCCCATTGGAAAACATGCAGAAAGACTGGGTCTTCCATATAGAAATCACTGCAGGAGCTGTGGCAACGAGGAAGAACAGGAAACTGTAAATCATCTTCTATGCGAATGCCCAGCTCTGGTTCACGTACGAAAGAAACATAAAAGGTTCAAATGACCTGAATTAGAGGGATAGGGACTTAGCTCATTTTACATGGTATCACAATGGGCCTTGTTGTCCTAAGGTCGCAGGCAGCCATTTTAACCTAACCTAACCTTGACATTTTTATAAATTAAGTTTTTTATTCTAGATCTATTTTTTCCGAGCGAAGGACGTTTATCTGATCAGCTCATTGGCAATTGAATATAAATTTGGCGTAAATAAAAAAATATTATTAAAATAGCTCATTTAATTACATTGCAATCCTGTATTCATTTAGACCTTTAGTCGCTTTATTTTTACATTTCAAAGTCTCAGACTCTAGACTCTCCGATTTTTGCAAAATAACGATTTTAAATTCAATTATGTACGTACCAAATGATAATATTCCTTTTCTGATAATGAAGACATGGTTTAGATCAATGGAGCAATCTGAAAAATTAAATAAATTAGCTTGCTTTAGTGTAAATATAATTTTTGCAATATTTTACAAACATGCAGGTACATTTTTCTGCAAATAAAGTAAAGAGAGGCAAGGCAAGGTAATACACTTTGTATTACCACTTTGGTATGAAATACAGTTTCACCTTTTAAAAAAAAAAACGATTTCGTTTTACGACTTCCACCAGAAAAATTCTATCTAATTAATTTTTAGACTTACAAAAGTATAACAGATGAAAGGCAATTACAATATAAAATCAATTAATTTGCGTAATAAATTAGAACTAGTCTCTTAATGAAAAAACAAATATCAAAAGAGAACCAAACTACTGGTGTTGGTGTTTGTTTTGTTATTTGTGTATGCAGATAATTCGTTAGATAATTCTGAGGAATGCCGTTACTCATGTCTTCTCGCTCTCTCATTTGTTATTTACTCCCGTTTAAGCAATTATTTTTACAACGATAAATGCAATGCTTTGTTCAATGAGTGAATTTTAAAGAACTTCCGACGCTAATATTTTAGAATTGGCTAAACCGATTTTAAATCTGTTTTTGGCTAAACTACTCGTCAAGCTCTTTAAATTTATATATATAATATGATATTGTAGCATTTCTGGATTTCTGCAATAAAATTATAGTTACACTAATAACTGTATAAGGTAAGTGCAGTTAATTCCGTGCTAATGGGTATTTCCGTGCTATGTTACTAAACGAAGGAAAATAAGAAATTTCGTATATTTTCCCAAAATATTTTTATTGACGCTACTTAAATCCCGTTAGTTTTTTAAAAGTCTGCATTAGTTCATCAGTTTACTATGTGGTACCACAATGGGCCGTTTAGGCCTAAGTGTGTCTCTCGACAGCCACTCCAACCCTTCATCAGTTTATCAAAAATCATTATAAAGTGCGCACATTTTATTGTTTCGCGTAGTGAAGCATCATAATTTGGATAAGACTATTGAGAGCTATTTATAAGTATAAACCCATTTTTAATTTACTAGTTCGACCAGATTTGAATCTAATTGCGTGCGTAGCACGGAATTAGTAAATATATATTGCATTTTTATTTGTTATTTTCTTACTAATTTTGTTGGAAAGTTGCAAAAATCTTTATTCAGGTAAATAATATGAACCATAAATACACTTGGGATCTAATTCCGTCATATCATATTAACAACCATAGCGTTATTTTTTAATTGTAAAGTTGACAAATATAGTAAAAATTAGATAAAATATTATAGAATGTCTCCTTTCTAAATCACTTATATTTTGGAATTTTACTAAATTTACGGATATATAACTTAAACATTTGAAATAAAATGAATAAGTAAACGCATTTTCATTTAAATTTATATTTCTAATTGACTCTAGCAACAGAATCACATAGCACGGAAATAGATTCACAATATATCCCAACTTTGATAATTCCGTGCTTCGGCTGATGAAGAAAGTGTAGTTGTAAAATGGGTTTATCATTTGGCCGAGATAGGCTTCCCAATTAATAAAACCTAGTAGGTTGTGTTGCTTACTTAATGAAGGAGCTCAGAAAAATCTGATTGTTTTTTGTTGGCATAGTTTAATTGAGTTAGTTTTGCATTAATTTACGTATCAATGCATAACAACAAACGAACGCAATGAAAAATGAGTTCTTTTTTCTAGGCGTAAATTCATCGCGTTGAAACAATTCTAGTCATTTTTTTGCGTGTCTCAGATTTTTCCGTTCGCGAACGAAGAACGTATTCATTTTTAGTCACTCACGAATGTAAAGTATTGTTGTTCACCGACCTGTGTGTGGTTTGTGTATGTTCGATCGAACCATACGTGAACTACCGATGTATGCGAACGAAACCAAATATTAAAACGATACACATACACGATCGTGTATGACACCGAACAAAATTTGGATACACACAAAATTGATATGAAAATAAAAATATGTGTTAGTTATTTTTCAACAATACATTGTGTGTATGGTGTGTGTACTTTCTGAACCCTGATTTATATATGGCAAAATTTTTAATATACCTTTTAAAAAGTTGAAACGCTAGGAGCCACCTAATTTTCCTATATTTTTTATTGTTATGTTTTTTCAGTTTTTTGAGTAAAACAATGTATAAATTTTCATTAATCTGTTTTATTTTTTACAAGAAAACGCTTAGGAATCACTAAAATTCCTTCATTAAACTTAGAACGGAATTATATTCGCATTAGCACGGAATTAGTTTAGGAATTAAATGTTGTGGAGAATTGGAAATAAATTATTCAAATTCTAAAAATACTTAATTATTTTAACTTATATCTAAAAAAAAAGAAAGTCAAACAATACATGAAACCTGAAATTTTTAACTTGGTACCTTAACTTATATCTAAAAAAAAAGAAAGTCAAACAATACATGAAACCTGAAATTTTTAACTTGGTACCGTTGACATTATCACAATTTCTTTTTAGAGACCAAAACGCCTTAGTGGCACGGAATTAGCTGCATTTACTTTAGATATAAGTTAATATATATGTATATGGGGGTCCAGAACCAAAAACTGAAAAGTCCACTTATTAAATGCTTATAATACTGGTTTAATTTTATGTAAAGACCAATTAAGAACGATTACAAACAATAACAAGTCCTTTTTTTTATATTGTTCTGGTCATTCAAGCGAACGGAATAAAAACGGTTCAAACATCGAGAAAACGAATTCACTTCTGCGCAAAACTTTATACAACACAATAACTTGCAGGCAAAAAGGGAAACAAAATACACAAAAAATTAACTCCTTGTTTAATGATCACTCTTACATTTTGATACATGGTACATGACCGTTGGACACGTTAAAAAAAAAAAATTTTAAATTGCAAAAGAAAATTTAAAAGTGACTAATTTTAAATCACTAAATGTAACATAGAAATTAATTTAAACATTGGAGTTTGGATTCATTTTCTAGATTTCAGTTTATTTCTGTTGAAAAACCCGTTGATTTCACCTCATCCCAAAATAAATATATTAAAGGAATAATAATGAAAAACAAAATAATATTCGCTACTTACAGAAGTTATAATTCTAAAAAAGCTATCTATTAAAATAAAATTTTTGATGATAACAATCTGAGTAATTTTAATAATTACAAGTAGGTACTCATAATTTTTTGTTACTCATTTAAGGTCAGAATGTATAAGATTTCCCTCTGTTAAGGGAAGTTTTAACCCTGAATCCCCCTTTTGCATCCGCCTTTACTTACAGTGACTAAAAAAATTGATCACTGAAAGGAACCTATTTAAAACAAATAGATAA
Organism: Toxonevra muliebris; assembly: GCA_963691655.1. Classification (NCBI taxonomy): domain Eukaryota; kingdom Metazoa; phylum Arthropoda; class Insecta; order Diptera; family Pallopteridae; genus Toxonevra; species Toxonevra muliebris. The sequence continues at coordinate 85,572,841 of OY829326.1, forward strand.
AAATGGCGTCAAATCAAAAAGTAAGAACGCAGTAAAGTTTTTACTCGTCTAGACGAGCACAAAAGAAACCAATTTTCGAAATTAAATCATATCTAAATGCCCTGCATGGTTCTTGATCAGTTTTGTGAATCATTGTGGTTATGTTATGCTCAATATTTCTTAATTTTACAAATTCGGGGCGAAATTGACCAGTTTAGGTTAATTTTTCGGGTTTACTATGTTCAGCAAAATTGTAGCCAGGTAAAAGAGGAACATTTTCATTGGTTTCACTTAACCGAATTTCCTCATGGTGTAAAAAAAATGATACAAAACCTGCGGTGTCATGCGTTTAGTGTCAAATACCTCACCCTGTATTAACTTTTTGCTGCTACAATGCTATGCTATATTGTAGCCCAATTTTAGATAAACAGCTTTGCTAAAAAACCCCAACACGAAATTCCTTGTGGTTAATGGGTTAAGCGAATTAAACTATATGACCTCTATTGCAGACTTTGACTTTGAAAAAATCGCTTATTTGACCTAAAGTAGCAAAACGCCTTGGCAGTATTATTAAGTAGGCCTAGTGCTATTGTAAACCGTTGAGTGATTTGGATTCATATTTTTAGTGTCTTACAGAGTTATTAATAGTCAGCAAGGCCCCCATATTCGTGGCTATTATCTTCAATAATTTTTATAATTCTGTAAAAGTACAAAAGTTTTTTTTATAAAGATAATGGGTTAATACATTACAAAAATGTGTTTATCGAAAGATTTTGCTGAACACATAAACATTCTCAGATGCAACGATAACCAAGATATCGTATGTATTATTATGCTATCACGTTCAGGAATGGGCAATCTTTAGGACCGCATAAAAAAAATTTACGTTTAGGCCAAAAACGGACTTTTCCACAGTAGTTAGTAAGCCTTTCGCTATGCAACAAGTATACTCTGACTCCGATCACAACTTGTCGCCCTTAATTTGTCGCACAGTGTTTATAATCAATTTTCAGGATTTTTTATAGAGTCTGTATCTTTTCAGCGTCATAACTATTCTTTTCCTGTATAATTTTAGTTTTAAAAATTATTTTTATACTATGATAATGAAAAAATAATAATTGACTGATTGGAAGACATCAGAAAACAAAAGTCGATTTTCTGGTCTAAATATCAAACTTTCACCCAGCCATGTCAGATTTTCATCCATTGGGCATAAGTATAGTGGGTAGTACACTAGACTTTCATCCGGGAGTAGTGTTAGTTCGAGTAACTACGAGTAAATACTCGATACTTCTTTCGAGTACTGAGTACTATTTGTACTCGATGCTTTTATGCAAGTACTCAAGTGGATATCGAGTACATTGTACCAAAATTTACTCGCTGTTTGCTTCGAGAACATTGTTTAAGAAAATGTTCCATTGTCTGCTTTTAAACGAGGTAACTTTTTTCAGGAAACTGTCAAAAGTAATGCCACCCCCTCTTTCCCACACTTTTCCCACATATTTTGGCAGGTTCCAGTTTGCGGTATTACTTCAGTTTGCCCGTTTGATCACTATATACCACTCTATATAATTTCTGCAAGACTCATAAAAAATTTGGAGCTAAGTAGGTAAAAAAAATCACAACGGATGGTGGGAAGAGTAAGTGTCGATATTGCATTTTTTGGAGAGGTAGTTCATTAAAAACTTTAAACGCGATTTTCTCAAAAATTTTTTGACTTTGTCTTGCAGAAAATGCGAGCGAGAAGTCTACCTTTATTTGTGGCTTGGATCACGCCTCGCAGTGCCTTGTCTCACAGTGTTATATGTACCCTATGTATGAATACGCTCTGTATTATTCACATAATAAATGGACTATTTTTTTTTTTAAATTTATTTTTCTTATTCGAATGAGTACGATACGAGTAAGTATCGAGTATTTGTCTCCGATATTTAGCATCGATACTTCTCACCGATACTTACTCGTATCGTATTAATGAGTATTGGTACCGAGTACATGTCGGTATCGGAACAACACTATCCGGGAGGTTCGGGTTCGATTCCCGTCTTCGTCTGGTGGTTAATTCTTATAGCCTTCTTATATTCACTATCTATATGAAGTGTATGGGAATTATAAGAAAGCGATAAAAAATTGCCACACCGCCGCACAGTGGTTTAGAATTTTAGAAATTAGAAATTTTTTTCTTAATTTTTATTCATAAATATTTCATTGTTATATTAAAATAATTGTGGGTAAGCTGTCGATGTTAATGAATGCTTAACAAAAACTGCTAGCATGCATTTTGAAGCTTTTTTTGTTTAACTATAGTTATAATCTTAAAACTATGTTTTTTATGTGGGTGTGTTATATATGAAGAATGATAAATAAAAAGAAACGAAAAAAAAACTTTTTTTTTGGAAAAAAAAAATTTACTTTTAGAAACTAAAATTTCATGATAATTCCTTGGTGGACTAGATCTATCTTGCGAAGGTGTGCGAAATATTCTAATATATACACATTTAAATATAATTTCTTAGCTAAATAACAAAAAATAAAAAATTGGTTGCGGATAGCTGCGGATCCCATTTTTATTAACAAAATACTAAATGCATATCGGGGAAAAACTGTATGAAAATGTGATAATTTGTGGTATCAGTGTACTTTTAAGAGATTGAAATTTTTTTGTCAAAAACATATAAATATGAATTAAAATGAAATGTTGAAACAGTCAAAACTATTTTTTTATGATATTTATCTCAGTGTCTTGACTGTAACGGATTTTAGAGGTATTTCAGTTTTACTGTTTTATGGGAGGAGGGCGTGGCAGTTGACCGATCGTCCCATTTTCATAATTTTTCTTTTCCACGACCTAAGAGTGACTCATGTAAGAAATAGCTATGTTGAGATGGTTGCTTATATTTTTTTCCGCACTTTGTATGGAGTCAAACCACTGTGCGCCGTTCGGAATCGGCGTTAAACTGTAGGTCCCACTATGTGGTATCACAATGGACCGTTCAGGCCTAAGTGTGTCTCTCGAAAGCCACTCCTACCAGCCAATCATCATAAAAACGTGTGCCAAATATCTAATCGTGTACACCGATTTTCAACTAAATGTTTCGAGACAGTCGGTTTTAAAGTTTTGGAAAGGCTCCGAATGGAGCACAGGTGAGTCACGCTCACAGGCTCTCATGATGTCATTTTTGAGAATGTACACTAGTGTGTAGCATTTTTTGAAAAAGCATTGGCTATGGTCATATCCTTTGCAGAATTTTCCCGTGATCACGAATTAATTAAAAAAAACGGGATTTAAATGACGGTAACCACTGCCAGTATGACAAAAAAGAAAATGGCAAGCGTGAATGAAATTATATTTGTATGCAATTTACAAATCTATTGCAACAACGATTGAAAAAAATTTGGCAAAATCCAAAAACTTCACAATGAGTACAAGAAGGCAATTTAATTTTGTTGATATAAGAGAAAAATTTAACCCGGCGTCAATGAACATGAGTGTATTACACCCGAGCTGTTCAGTGATTTTAGGTTAATTTTCACAATTTTCAAAGTTTGAATGCGTATTGCGAGAGAACCACTTCACCAATTTAGATTAAATATGGTTTATCTGTGCTACGTTAATAACTGTTGTAGTTTTGTTGTATTTTTTGCAGCAACACATTTAATTTATATTAGAGATGCATTTCGATATTTTGTGATGCAGCGGTTCGTAAAATTGCATCAATACGCGGCTCTGTTGTTCTGTGATCGGAGATAAAACGGTGATTTTTTTTTAAATTTACGCATTTTTTGTGGTTACGAATGTTTGATTCAATGACATCATATTTGATTTTTTTAACTATTTTTAAGCGATCGTCATATATCGCCATTTTTTGGTAAAGTTTCATATTTGCGAAATTTTTCTCCATTATTTTGTTTATTTTGTTTTTTTTTATTTCTTTAATATCACGAATACAACACGACTTCAACGCATCGTACCAAAAACAAAACAAAATAAACTAAAACAACTAGAACTTAAATTTGTCTATAGAGCTCAATAATTTCTGGCAAACACAAGATTCAATGTTCACAGCATAAAAGTATCTACGAAAAACTTCAATTGTTTCTGCCATTCTTAAACTTGAAAGGATCATCGATAAATGAAAACATCACCGTTATTGAATCGATTCGAACAATACTGAAGTCTTTGCGCCGTAAATAATTTTCGTTCTTTTTCACAATACAACAATGTGTTAATAGATAAGCATACATCGTTCTTATTTGAAAACCTCAAACAACATATCGTCACCGATTACACAGTGTTACAAAATTTAGTGAAGTAGATATACTTGGAAAGTCATACTATTTTTCTTGTAGGTCTTGTCGAGTAAAACAAGAGTCTGTACTTTAAATTTTCCAAACACCCCCAAAATCTTGATTTACTGTTAAAAAACCGGTTTTGGGTACCTTTGGGCACTTATAAGCCTGTAACGCGGTTGATTATCAACAGATTTTCAGTTTCTTACCAGTTTTAGAAAAAAGAAACTTAGACCTTTCGAATGATATATATGTATGTATGTATTTTTTTCATTTTTTTTTTTTGCATTTTCTCAACTTTGACGGTGTTTGTACACACTATTTTACAAAGAAGCTATACATATACATACTATATACTAAAAACATATTTATTAACGAGAAAAACGCAAGTTTGTTTTTAAAAATCGGTAAGTAATTGACTGAGTTATTAAACTTTTTGTGAAAACAAAATTTTTGCAAAAATACAATTTTTGGCCATTCAACTCAAAAATGTGTGATTAACCGTAATTTTTTTTTTTTTTAAATTCAGGACTATCAGTTTCTCGTTGAGTGACCAGCAATATCCTGAAATCATTTTTATTTTATTTTTTTATTCGAAGCGCTTTTCAATTTTAGCCATTTCTTAGTGATAATGTTCTATTTTTCTTCTTTTTTTCTATACTCATGTTCGTTTACAATTTAACAATATTTTACAATTATTTTAAACAAATTTCAAAATTAAATAATTTCCATTTATTTTTTAAATTTATTTTTGGTTGAAAGTCAACTTTTTAAAAATATTAAATACCATATGATAATTTACATTATATTTTTGCTCAAAAACTTTCCCAACAATATGCAACTGTGCTTCTATATTTTATGTCAAAATACGTGTACCGAAAGAGGGCTGTCATTTGACTGCCTCACCTCCTTATTTCTCCATGGTGAAAACCAAGCATTATGCTTGGTTTTCACTATGTCATATTTGCCGTCAAAGAGAGAAAAAGAGAGAATTTCCCATATGAAATTGCCAACATGCTGGCAAATTTGATTAAATTAAACATAGTGAAAACCAGGCATTATAGTGCGGACACATGACAAAAAAAAAATTTCAAATTGGTTTTTGGCAGATTATAAGTTTTGTGTAAATAAAAATAAATAAAAATGTTACCTTTCAATTGGATTTGGACACCAAGAATTTTTATAACAATATGGATAATTAGTTACTCTCTGACTCCATTATTTTTTTTGTTCACTTACGCTGTTAGGATATCAAAATCCAAAAACAAATTAAAAAAATGTAATAGATCTTAAATTGTTCCTACTTTTTACAGCCTTGTGTTTGAGGGTTGTTAGTTACTTTCTTCATTTCAAACCCCTTTTCAACGAAATGAGTCTGAAATTCAGAATTTCACTTGACACTTTTTGTATGGCGAAATTCTTTATTTCTGACGCATTTCAATGAAATGTTAAATTGAGTGAGTGAGGTCTGTTACTCGGTGTAGTACTCCATAATTGTAAATTTTCTTTTCACAAAATAAAACCTTTACAAAATTATTAAATTCTTGCCTAAAAAGTGTTTAAGTTTATAAACAAACAAGTTAAACCTACTTAAATTTTTGGAATAATTCTAATTTTATATATTTAAGTAAAAATTTTTTGTTGTATTTTAACCCTCTAGTAGACAGCCTTCACCAAAACGGGTGTAATTAACACCTTAATAGTTTTTTGTTGCTACATTTTATCATATCGTATATGGAATAACCCAAGCTTTTAAAAAAAATACATCAGTTATGATGATTATTACAGACGTTAGAAACATTCAAAGAAAAAATGTGTGAAAAACAAAAAAATTAATTATCTTGATTGAATTAAAGATAAAAATAAATAAATAAAATACTTCCCGTCATATTAGCCAGATAAAAAACTAGCTATGAGTAGCTAGGAATTGGAATTTTTTATATAAAATATTTAATTACTTAAAACAAATTGATAAAAAGTTTAATCAACAACAATTACTTTTAGGCATTCAACCTTTCCGGCTTCGTAAAACCACACCTATTAAATTTTTTAAGATTTTGAGATCAGATTTATGCTTTTTACTTCAAAATTTATCAATCCCAATTTTTTTAAATCAATCAAAAATTTGGGAACTAGAAGTTTAAAGCAAAAGAACGATAAAAAATATACTTCAAATAATCCAAAAAGTCATAAACTAAATGTTTTTATACCAATAGTTATAAACACTTTTTTCCATTAGTAGTAAAAATTTCAATTCGAAGATACATTAAAACTCGTGTAGAAAAACATTACGATCTATTAAAGCATCCTTTTAAATATGACGGAGCAGAGTGGAATAACTTATGTATAATTACTAATGCAAATGATGATACATTGATGATGAAAAAATTAAAAAAGAGTGAACAAATATAGATCACAACTCGAAGCAGCAATAAAAAAAGCATGGGGGTGGAGTTTTTTGCATTTCAATAAATTAGTTTGTTTATGATCTTTATCCTTTCCATGAAATAAATTTAAATGTTGGCCACCTCATCCATAGGAATATTTAGAAATGAAATCTATTCGAAACTCACATTAAAGTTGTTTTAAGATTGATTAGCATGGACAAGGGTTTAATTCTCTCTTGGGTTGTCACTACCATCCGAGCTTAACTCCTGGAAACCTACTTCGGAACATCGAAACATATAGTGGAAGGGTACTACTTCCAAATCAGGCATGAGCTGGAATCGATTTGATATAAAAGGGGCGAATGGCACCCAAAACGACATTCATTAAGCTGACTAAGTCAATGCCTCGCAGATGTGAAGCAATGAATGTAAATAAGGAATATCATAAAATTGTTGCTTTAATTTTGCACACCCCTAAGTGAATATTTCTTTGATTTTTTTTTAATTTTTAAGTTTTCCATTATATAATTTAATCATTTAAATAAAAATTAACAAAAGTCAAGAAAACGTAATAAGTATGGTATGCAAAGATTTGTTGCTTTTGTTTTACACAGTACTGTATAAACGCCTTGTATAGAAAAATAAAATATGCGCGATACACTGACTCTAGCATATTCAATCAAAATCTAGCTTTTTCGATAGTTAGGATATGTAAGCTCATAAAACAAAACATTTCAGATAGTTAAATATTTTATTCAGAACGCGGTAGTGGAACGTACAGAAGAGAACTACCTAATCCCCGCTGAGATAGACCTTCAAAACTAGCAATAAAGCAACGAAAACTAAGTATAAATGGCTAAAGTTTCAAGCAACTATTTTTACTGTGTAAGATCTAATATTAAAGCGAACACCCCATTTATGAAGACAGGTTCGAGATACGTTGGAAAATTTATTTTCACATATTTGCAAATACACCAAAAGATAAATAAAAACAACAAGCATGGCAATAACATTTTCAAAATATTCAAAGTTTATTTCCACCGTCCGACCGGTAACCCTCTGGCCGCACCTCAGCTTATATTTGTAACCACTTACCAGCAACTTGCGGCCGAATAGTTAATAATGTATTTCCACACCCGCACAACTATGTGACACATTTATGTACTAAACACATATATATATATAACCAGCTCGAAATATATTAATTCTGGCTAATGTTATTGAGTTTCATCAATAATTGATGGCTACTTATCTTATCTGACACTATGTATGTTTAACGAATATTTATGAATCCAAACTGCAAATTAGACTTTACCTTCTTTGTTATATATGAAGATATACCAACTCTATATATCTTGGCAATTCACGAACTTCTATTTTATAATTATTTGGGCTAAATTCCTGCCCAAGTTACAAACAATCGTACACTAAACAAATTAACAAGAATAGACTTCGCTTTCAATTTCTATTTCTAAACAAAAACGCACCTGCAAACTACCTGAGATGCCACATAATATCTACTAGGGATGTGCAAATCGATTTCAGCTTTAATCTGGTTTGATTTTTAATCGACTTTTTTTAATTGACTTTAAACTGTCAAACTCGATCGAAAGTCAACGTTTAGGCCCGTAACGCATATCAGCGAAGATGTGGAAAGAAAGACAAGCAATTTTCTATGTCCGAGTTGTAAACAATGTATTCATATGAAACGTTGCAGTTGTAAGTTTACATAGTTGTTTTTGGGGAGGCATATTTCGATAAACGTGTAAATCAGCTCGTAATTCAACAATTTGACAGTTTGATCAGCGCTCTATTTAAGTATTTGGTATCAGGCTTTATTTTTAAATGTTTTTTGTTTTTCAACCATGCATTGATACACAGCAGCTGTTAAACAAATTGGTAAATATAAAAAATCAAAAATGGTGACAAGATATGAGAAAGCAGCATAACTTCAATTTATTGACGACATTGCAATAAGTGATGTGCTTATGCTGGAAATGTTTGAACCAAGTGATGTTAGCTACTTATTTCGGTACATGTTATATTCGTATATAAACTTAAAACTATTTTTTTTTCATCCGTAGAGAGTAACCAGCAAGAAAAAGACGATGCAATTTTTGAGGAATGAGCCTGTGCAACATTGGTTACACATTGCTCTCGATATTCGGTTTTAGGACGACCTAATTCTGTCCTGAAATCGAGAAGGTTTTTAACAGACGTTTTCAAACCGTAAGTTTTCCGTTTTAGTTGAAATAGTACTTTACGAGATACGTGGTTGAAGAATAGAGGTAGCAATAAGTATTTTTTTAATGAGCGATTTAGTGTCAGTGTTGGAAAAGTAATAAAAACACCCTGGATGGAATTTAGACCGCATAAATTAGGCCGCGTTTCATTTCATTTCAGCCGACATATTTATGGTGTCTCATATTTTTATGTAAATACACCTTGGACCTCAGACTTAGTATCAAATTATTTAAACTACAGGCAACACTGATCTACTCGTATACTTTTTGAAGTGAAACTTCTTTTCTCTTGTCCTAGAGTAAAACCAACCGCATGTGACGTCGCGCGTAAGTTTGCAATGTGATATAATTTTGTCGAGCAATGTGCATGAGGGGCTAAATATCAATATTCCGTAACAGAATTCACGAGCAAACTATATAATAAACGATTCATAAATAGTTTTAATTCAATATAATATATTAATTACATACACACACACACGCCTATGGCAGAAAGAACAATGTGTAGTGTCGCCATCTTAAAGTTTATAACAGTTATACATTTCACATACAGATGTCGTACACAAAAAGAGTTCGCTACAATCGTCATCGACATTACCGGTACAGAGTTGCAATTTTTGTTCTAACATTAATCCCCAAAAAAAAATTGGTTGTGTATTAACGAACACAAGGCAGAAGTGAAACTTCTTGTGAACAAAACGAAACACAAACAAATGAAATTAAAAAACACAAGCCACTGAAGTAAAAAATTAAGCGATTGAAAAATTTCATTTGCTTGTGTTTCGTTTAGTTTACAAGAAGTTTTACTTCTGCCTTGTGTTCGCTAATACACAATTTAGTTTTCGAGGCTGTTTATGCATCAAATTTGTTTCCCAATATGACGAGGTGAGTATAAACTATTTTCCATACAAATTTTGACAGTTGGTTTTTGAGGCTCGAAAACATACAATTTTTACAACTTTTTCGAGGCACGTTGAAGGGAATGCAGTTAATATCTTTTCTAAAACGATGTAAAAACATTTAAGTTGATCTTAATTACTCCTATATCGCAGAGGAAAATATTTAATGGGTTACTCTTTTATGTTAGTCGTACCTTAAAATAAGAAGCATTTTGAACTTTAACACAATAATGGTTTTTGACAGTGCCCGCGAAATTATCGTATGTCCAAAAAAAACGTCTTTTTAATTTAGTGAAGTAGCTATTAATACTTGCAAGTAACGCGCAAGTCGAAATAAAGCTTATAATCATGCCAATGAATTGGCTCAACCGATTTTAAATCTGATAATTTTTGGCTAACCTACTCACCAAGCTCTTTAAATCGATATATAATCTGATAGTGTAGCACTTCTGGATCTTCTGGAATAAAATTGTTGTTACACTAATAAATGATAGACTAGAAAACAACTGCGAAAAAACCCAAGAATGATAGAAATAAATATTACGCCTTGCGTAGCAAGCTGTGAAAAATCACCCAGCACATAGGTCTCATCGTGAATAATGCAGCAATCAAAATTCATTATGAAATCACGGTGCAATGTTTTGCCTCGATCGTTTGCCTCGCTGTTCTTCTTCGAATTTCTGTCTGGAACTTTTTGGACCTTGTATAACTTCAGCCTTTCCTCCCTTTTAACTTTTCTAACAAAAGTTTTGGAACACCCAAGTTTTTCAGCCACTTTCCTACCTGATGTATTGGGATTTTGTTTTAAAAGAACTATCACTTTCTTGGCCAAAGCAGGGTTACTAAACCCCTTCTTTTTGCCACTTCCTTGCTTCCTATTAATGGCCAATTAATATTTTAATAACACATTAAACGGTGTTTTGCGAAACCCGTGCTTTTCGAGCAATTGCTTTAAAAGTCAAATTTGGATTTTCATTGCGCAATCTAATAATTTTTTCACGCACTTCTATTTCGTTGCTCATTTTAAAGCCAAAAACTATCGAATCATCTCAAAATTTAATATGAGAGTTTAAACATGTTTATAACAAAGCTACTTTGATGTGAAAAAATTTTAAATTTGAACTAGGAAAACACTATGAGTAATAACGTATATAGTGTCATCGTGCGTAAATCTTACACCGGTGCAAGTGCAACTGCGAAATACTCAACACATTCACATTTTTTTCACTAAGGGCGATGTTTCACTATCAATTTTTTGCTGTCAAACAAAGAAATTGTTGTTGTTTTGAAAAATGAACACTGACCAAATGAGGGAATGAACACATTTCACTTTAAACTTCGAAAATAATTCGTATTCTCTACTTGCAGCAGTTTACTTGCACTTGTGGCCGCAGGATTGTTTACAACTGTATAACCTTTGATCAAACTAAATCAGTTGTTTCACAGTGCTGCATATACATATGCGAAAGTGTGCGAGGTCTCTGCGCAGTGAATTCATATGGCAAATTTATCTAGTTTGTGCAAGAAAATTTACCATACAAATTTTGACAGTTGATTTTCGAGCTCGCACACTTTCGCAGTTTGCACTGTTTGCGAGGTGTTTGCGCGTTTGCAGGAATTCCCCAATCAAGATGAATTTATACCAGGTGAAGTTACCAGCAACTCACTCTTCTTCTTTTTTCGTGGTCAGTACCATAGGCTGTAAAAATCATTGTTTACTTTTGATTGAGTACGTTTCTTCTCCCTATTGACAATCATTCCATGCCGCCATTATGGCCTCTACAACAAATACAGTGTTGGAAAAAACTAAAGCACGAACTCTTCCTTGTCAACATTTAGTTCAATAAAATTTAAAAATATGCAAGAATGTCTATATTTTCTTTTTAAATTTAGTATGAATATGAACTTGAAATATGAAATAAAATAACATTAAATACTTACAGTTTTTATTTTTTTTACTAATATGCCTAAACCTGTCGCGACAAAACTAAAGCACATAATCTTTTCGCTTACGTTACAATCAATTGTTAAAAATTAACAACAACAACCAAACCAACTTCAAACTAGAAACCCATTATTTGGGAAAACAAAAAGCAGGTTTAAAAAAAATTAGATGAGCATACAAGTTGTTGGTTATCATTAACCGTCGCCGTTCGCATTTCGAAATTTCGCTTTCTAAAATGGCTCGAAATAAGTATTCTGCACAATTTAGAGAAAATATTCTAAGTGCATTGCCAAAACATTTTGTATTCGATATTGCGTTAATTCCAGAGCAATAGGCCGTTTTGGTTCTTCGCATTTTTTTAAATACTAAATATGGAGGTGGTAGATCGTGGGGCACAACCAAACGTGAGGATCAGGCCATCATTCGGATTATAAAATATCATTCGGAGACCAAAAAGACAACGATGAAATCCACATTATTTGAAAAGCACCGTAAATACGGGGAGGCAACGTATTGGTCTGGAGATTTTTTTCGTCCATGGAATCAGTTCAATTCATAAAATATACCAACACGAAGACGATCCCAGCACGATGTGTAGAAGAGTGGTTTGTTGTCAATAACATCGGTATTCTATAAAGGCCCACCCATTCACCAAATCTCAATTTCAAAAAATCCATAGCAAATTGTGGATTGAGAAATTCAGCTAGTAAACGGTAAAAATAAGGATGCCATTTTCTATCTATCGCAAATTCTATGGAAGAACATTTCTGCAGATGTTTTGAGCAATTTTGTTGAGTTCATGCCACGAAAATGTGCACTAGCTCTGAAAAACAATGGATACGCTACAAAATAGTGCAGAAATCGAATTTTTCCCATTAATATATTCCATATGTGCTTTAGTTTTGTCGCTCCAAATTTCTGCATTTTGTTACTTTTGAGTTAATATTTTTATTTTATTTGAAAAACAACATTAAATTATCTGTGTTTTAGTATAATGTGTGTATATTCTTTCTACATTCATAAAAAAAATTTCAGTCCAAGCATGTTTTACAATATTACTGAGCAAAATGCAAACAAGGTAAAATTCGTTCTTTAGCTGTTTTGTTTTACTGCTGATGACATTTAGTGGTATCTGATGCAACAATAAAGCTGTGTTGTTTATGCCAAGGTGAAATTGCAAACTTGTTTTCATCTTATTCATGATTTCACCATGCCCCAATTAAGTATTGTCAACTTCTTAAACTGCACTTGTGGAATAGGGTTAACGATATCGGTGCTGTCGGAAATATCGATAATTATCGAGCTGATTTCCATCTTTAGTATTCAATGCTTTGTTTTGGTTTAACTTGTTGGGTTTGTTGTTAGATATCATTTTACTAAATAAATAAACAATTTTTAAACGAAATGGTAAATTCATTGTTTAATGAATAGTCCAAAATAGTGCAATGTTTACCATATTAGAACTTGCTGTTATAATTTCATTTTCTTCGTGCTATTGTTCGAATTGTGTGAAAGATACATTGAATACCGAAAGATTTACATCAAATATAGACATATCGTTTAAAACAAAAATTCTTCCTAGTGAATACATCATCACTTTTCAGAACTATTATGGGACAAACACAAGAGAAAAGTTTTTACAAAAAATAGTTCAAAAAGCCAATGTAAGATTGAATTTGCCTGAGATACGATAGTTTCTCATGCATACCTAATCATTTATAGATAAAAATTTGTTCTTTAGATATCAGCTTGGAAAATAATTCCCCGGATGAATCCAGCTTCCATATATCCAAGTGATTTTGATGTACTACAAATTTTGGAGGCCATCAAACCCGATCAGTTGACAGTATTAGAAACACATCCACTAGTTAAAAGAGTGTCATTGCAACGTAGTGTGCAGCGATCTTTAGCTTACACGCCCAGTGATAATAATGCAACGGAAATGTACATTTACAATTTTGGCAGACGCTTGCATCGTGTACTACCACGCCAGATTACAACTACTCTTCAAGCAAACGTCCTTTGGAAATATGGCATAACTGGAAAAGGTGTTAAAGTGGCGGTTTTCGATACAGGTTTGGCAAAACATCATCCACACTTTCGACGTGTAAAAGAACGCACTAACTGGACAAACGAGAAATCGCTAGATGACGGTGTTAGTCATGGAACGTTTGTTGCTGGAGTTATTGCATCAATGAAGGAATGCCTTGGGTTTGCACCAGATGCAGAATTACACATTTATAGAGTCTTTACTAACACACAGGTACAAAAAACCTAGACCACTTTGCCTTTTAATATTCTCAGATATTTCAGCGGGTTGAAGTTTTAGTTTATGCAAAGTTTTGTTTGTTGCAGCGATATAAGTGAAATGTGATGGGGTGTAATACAGTGTGCCAGGGTTCGATTCTCGGCACAGCCGAAATATTAAAAACTGAAAATACTAATAATAATAAAATACACTAAAAAAAAAGCTTTGCTTTTCGACGTTAGTACTCGGCATAAAATGACTCCTACTCTCTACACTCTACAACTCTCCATGCAAGAAAATATTACAAAAAAAAAAAAAAAAAACGACTTATACTAAAAGACTAAGTTCAATTTCGTTTAACTATATTCAAATTGGAAAATGCACATTTGTGCGAGTATATGAAAAATTTATAATTATACTATGTAATTACCGCGTGGCAGTTGACGTAAACTTCAAGCTCTCTCTGCTTCTGCAAGACCAAGCGCCTCTCTGCCCCCGCTCACAGACGAACTGTACGGCTCTTGAGCCTTATTGAACCTACTCAATTCTGGCGCAGCTGCAAGCGATGGCTTGCTGTTCTCAACCAACGCTTCGACTTCGCTTAGAGTATTTTCATTCGTACCATCTGGTTTATGTGTCGCTTAATACGTTTATTATTGGGTCAGAATTCGTGAAATCACTGACTGAAAATTATTTTTTCTCAGATTTTAATGTAAATATGGTAATTAGTAAATTTCTATAAGAAAACACGATTCCCAGATTTTTAGCTCATAAATTTTTTTTTTTTACAACTTATAGACACTTATTGATATTAATAACACAGTCCAACAGCAATTTTGCAACAGAATAGCCACCGTATAATGCTGAGAGGGTATGTTGTATAGACCATTTTTGTAAAACAAACTTATAGTCCAGTACGTTTCAGTTTATTTTTACAATGGGTCAAAGTTTTCTTATTTTGGTCGAAGGGATCTGAATACTACGAGCAAAAAGTGTTATAAATTGATGTCTGAGAAAAATCTTATTGGCAAAGTTGTACAGTTAAATTTTACGAGGGTCATTTCTGTAGAACATTTTAACCCTTTAGTTCCTCACTTAATGGGACAATTTAACCCCGTTTTGGATGAAAACCTGAAAAGTCCTTTCAAAAGAGACCTTTAAGGATTAATATATTCCACAAAAATATTTGTCAGAAAATGTCACTAAGGGTCACCAAAGACATATAAGTCATATATATAGCGGTTAACGGCGGATAAAAGAAAATAGTTTTTTACTTCTATCAAAATTGTAATTTATGCAGAACTAGCACGTGCTTGATATGTGATCTGCCGGTTCAATCCAAGTCATAGACGTAGAAAATGCCAGTGCCTTGTCACCGCCTTTATATCAGGTCAATATCCCACTTTCTCAAGTTGTACATATAACTTTGGTATGAAAATTTTAGACAAACATTTTTTCTAAAATTTCCTAATTTTAGAACCCCTACTTTTACACCCCCTACTTTGGGAGTTGGAACTCAACTTAAACCCGTTTTTCCACTAATAAAAAAAATACGCGTATGTTCAGTTATGCATTACTGCAGCATTTACAGAAGCAAAAACGTTCAAAATGAACTAGCTGCTGGTCAAGCATTAGCGGCAAGAAGTAGCATTGCTGCAACAGTTCCTTGCTGTTAAATGCGTGATCAACAGACAAATGTAGGCGTTTTAAACGCTTTTGTTTCTGCAAATGTTGCAATACTGTATGGCCGAATATACCCTACGTGTCTTAGATTTTCGTCCCTACAACATTTATGAAAATCAGAAAAATCGGAGCCGGACACCTGGGGACGTCTCCTTGTTGGTCAAAATTAATGTTACAGTTATCTAAATTGATCATAATGCAGAATTCACATTATAGTATATTTTATTTATGTGGGTAGACTGCTATTTCTTTTTAGTAACCGTTAACCGTTATATATATGACTTTTATGTCTTTGGTGACCCCTAGTATAATCTTCTGGCGAATATTTTTGTGGAATATTTTAATCCTTAAATGTCTCTTTTGAAAGGACTTTTGAGGTTTTCATCAAAAAGGGGTCAAATTGTCCCATCAAGAGAGGAACTAAAGGGTTAAAATGTCCTACAGAAATTACCCTCGTAAAATTCTACTGTACAACTTTGCCAATAAGATTTTTCTCTGACATCAATTTATAACACTTTTTGCACTTAATATTCAGTTCCCTTCGACCAAAATAAGAAAACTTTGACCCTCTGTAAACAAAAACTGAAACGTGCTGGACTATAAGTTTATTTTACAAAAATTTCTACATTCCCTTTCAGGATTATAGGGTGACTATTCTGTTGCAGCCAAAAAATCTTAATTTGTTGGACTGTGTAATTTTATGAAGTTTTTTTTTCAATTTGATGTATTTCGGGATCTGCTCAACCAAATTTATCAAAATTTTCAGTACTTCTTCTTTTTTAGTGATAGTTTATGAAGAATTTTTTTCGATCGCCAAATAACGTTAATTTGTTTATTTATAAGTATTTGTTTATAACAATTAGCAAGCAAACATGGTTCTGGAGCATGAAAAAATCTGAAAAAAATCTTAAACATTGCCAGTACTGTTTTAAAAAATATGTGCAAATTTCAAAGTGTGTCCATTTTTAGTGCGAAAGTACAACAAAATGTAGTGGAGGAGTACTACATTAACTACTGTATCTTTGTCACAGTACAACTTGGCTAGGAACTTGGTTTAAGAATTGATGTACCTTACTACAGAGCATAAAGAGAATGTACAAAATTAGATACATTATTACACAACCTAAATTTTCTAAAAAAAAAACCGAAGAAAAAATGTTGCTTCCAACCCAAAAAAGTTATTAATTACAAATGTGACATTAAAAAAAAAGTATTAATTTTCTATGTAACAAATCTAATTTTATTGCTCTACGCTTAGTATTATTGAAGTTATGATACATAATTTGGTGGCAAATATTTTTCCTAAGGGATTTTCTTGTAACAAATCTAATTTTATTGCTCTACGATTAGTATTATTGAAGTTAAGATACATAATTTGGTGACAAATATTAATCCTAAGAGATTTTCTTAAACACCCTGTATCTCTGTGGAGGTTGAAAATACACCCTATATCCAGAAATATTTTTTTTCTGAACAAACCGGAGAGTCTATATTTGACGATAATCGATTTATTTATAATAATAAATAGTGAAATTCGCATAGTCGAAAATGTGTTCTTAAATTTTGTTTTGCGAGCGAGAGTGCTGATTTAAAAAATCATAACTTCTAAACAAAAAATGGACAAACTTTGAAATTTGCGCATATTTTTTAAAACAGTACTAGCAATGTTTATGATTTTTTCAGATTTTTTTATGCTCCAGAACAATGCTGGCTTGCTAATTGTTATAAACATTTACTTATAAATAAACAAATTAACGTTATTTGGCGATTTATCTCGGTTTTCAGACCCTATAGATCTCCCCGTCAACCTTTTATCTTTTGTTACTTTTACAATTGCTGTCTTGGAGGTGAGGGGTCTTCGATTAAATTAAAAACTCAAAGTGATGTTACGAGATAAATATTTTATTCCTAATTTATTTACAGCTAGAAATTTAATCAAAGGTAAACCGTGTTACTTGCTCGAAATGGCGTTACGGAAAAAGAGCGAGTGTATATCAATTACAGTAACAGTTACACTTCAAATTCATGACATTTCTGTAAGTAAAGAGCCAACCTGTAAACATTTTCATACACAGTGAAAAATGATTTAAGAAATGTTTATAAATGGTTCGCCACAGCGACATCCTCTATTACGAGGTGTAATGGACTGAGCTCCAATATTACTTCCAATGCAGCAGTCGGACATGTTCGCATATACAGAGACATGCTAACCTTTAAACTTTTCGTAATTCAACTATCGCTGTTTTTAGTTGAGATCTCCTTGCTCACGCTAATGCTCTATATGTTATGACAGGCACTACCATCATTGTATATATCCAGCTCTCTTCCTAGTAAACGGAAATATAATGGTGTTTGCAGGGTTAAAATTTGACCCTACTAACCTGCGCCGCCTCCTAGCCCTCTTTGTATAATTTCACAAAGAGTTTCTCCAAATTTACCTCTGGCATAAAGACGATGTCATTCGCATACCCTTGGCATCCTATGCCTGCCTCTGAGAGTTTCATTAAAAGTACCAGGCTCCACATTAGAGGTGACAATACTCCTCACTCATTTGTTCTAGAGTAGAGCATTTCTGACATCCATCAGGATGTTGTGATATTTACTGCTCTTCAACCTAGATGTTTGACAGCCTCATCTGAAGTGTTGTCCAAAGCTCCTTCTGTATCCAGGAAAACACATATTGCCACTTCTTTCACATCTAATGTCCCTTGAATCTTCCTCGCTAAGTGAGCGAGAGCTGTCTCGGTAGACCTGCCTGATTTGGGTGCAGTGGTGTTATCTTTAAAACTACATTGTATATGGTTGTCAGCCACCTTTTCAAGTGTTTCCAACATAACAGATGTTAAGCTTATAGACCTGAAGATCTTAGGCTGCACGCACAGTGAAGCTGTAATGCTGATGTTGAGCTTGCAAGCAAACGCGCGCAAAAGTGATCCGAAGAGTTTGTATGCGAGTGACAGCAACGCACAGCTGTAAAGCTTCACTGTGCGCTCAGCCTTAAGATAAGTGGTATGTTTTTTGCCCACTTTTGGTATGAAGACTATCTTTAGTCCAGCTGTGAGTACGTAGCCAAGAGCCAGGCTACTTCTCTTTATACTTATAAGGAATGGCATTATTTCCTTAATGCTCTTTTGTAGGAGGACAGGAATGATGTCGTCAAGACTGGGTCTTTAAATGATTGAAACGTGTGTAGGCGCAGAGCATATTTCTGCTGTTGCCTACCTGTCTACTCTGTTTATTCTTCTAGGCTGCCACCCTGAATCACTGTTATCTATCCCAACACTTCCTGGGAAGTATGTTTCTAAAAGCAATTCAGATCTTTCCGTTTCCATTACAGGTGAAGCAGCCATCTGATTTCTTCAACGCCATTTTCATATCCAGTCCTGCTTTTGCAAAGGTTTTATATGTCCCTGGATGGCATGCGTCAATGACTCGAATTACCATATCGTAGTCGCAAATCTAAAAAATATCGCAAAATTAATAATTGTAATTCGTCATAGTATCATAAAACTTACGATCATAGCATTTATGCTATAGCAGCCTTTGCGATTGTAGTACGACTATCCTTGCTCTGCCGGTTTTACAATCTTCACATGTGTGCCATCAATGCACCCTACAGCTCCGCTAATACTGAATTTTTCGTAAAAATAGCTTTTTGATTTTCAGGTTTCGGGATCCAAAGTTGTCAGCTTAATCCATTTCAGACAAATTTTGGGTTCCAGAAGCTTTAGCATATTTATCATCACTTTAGACACCGTACTTCTAGTCAAAGCTGCATTGGGATTTTTTCCCACCGATCGTTGATAGCCTTCCTCGGCCAGAAATCTTAAAGTCGCATGCATAAGACAAGACCATATCAAATGTTGCTTTATTTAAGCGAAATTATGCAATGAATCTATAAATATGTGTATTTTAAATCCTTCGGCGCTGTTCTATAAATTTTGAGCACTACTTACGTGGAGTCCGGCAAAGCAAAAGGATTGCTATAGTCTCGCAAAATCTTGCGCTTTACTTTTTCTTCCATATCCTTCTCTCTATCTGCCACAACTGCCATCAAAATTGCAAAACTATTTTTTTTTTTTTTGAAGTATCTATACATTTATTAGTGCAACTACAATTTTATTCCAGAAGATATCATATTAAATATCAATTTAAAGAGTTTGGCCAAAAATTATTAGATATAAAATCGGTTAAGCCAATTCCAAAATATTAGCGTCGGAAATTTTTTAAAATTCGCTCATTGAACAAAGCATTGCACTCATCGTTGTAAAAATCATTGCTTAAGCGGGAGTAAATAACTAATGAGAGAGAGAAGACATGAGTTACGGCATATCTCAGAATTATCTAACGAATTATCTGCATACACAAATAACAAAACAAACACCAATGAGTACTTTGGTTCTTTTTTGGTATTTATTTTGTCATAAAGACATTTTTTGAGCAAAAAAAAAGTAGCCCCAGTTATTGGGGCCTTGCTGACTAGTTATTATTTATTTCTTTTAATTATAAAATTAAGAATAAGAAATGAACAGAGTTTTTGTTTGCAAAATTATCAAAACAGCTGATTCGATAGCAAGTTTGAATCTGATTTTAAACAATTCCGATTTTTTAAATTCCATTTCTAATCCGACACGAATTTCAATTCCGATTTTTGTGCAATTCCGAATCGGATTTCAGAACAGGGGTGATTATATACTTTGTATACATCCATGTTTTTATACTTTGTAACCCTGCAAGAACTGCTTAACCGATACACCAATACATTGAAATAAATTTTGCTTCAATCAAACTCAACGCACATTATTGCTCTTTCTCTCATTTGACACTTAAATTGTTAGTGTTGTAGCAAAGTTCGCATACGCATGCTTACCAAAGTAATCGGATAAAACATGAAAACTTAATTGAATATTGCATTGCAGTTTAATATTTTTTTCAACTTATTCAACCCAACACCGAAAACCAATTATTTATTGGAAAACGATTAGTGATTTTAACTATATCCAACTATATATTTATATTTTATACAATCGACTAGATATATACATTCGGGTACTTGTGCAAAAAAGTTACATCACTAATATGTATGTCAAAAAATTGTCAAAAAGTGAAAAACAATTATAAAATGACGCCGCAAATAAAAAAGTGTGAAGAGTAAACGAAAAGGACAAGTAAAAGTTTATTTAAAAAATTGGTTAAGTTAACTTAATTTTTTAAACTTATTTCTACAGATGTTTTTGTGATAGAAGGAAAATGCTGTACGGAAAGAGTCGAGCTGAGCCACAAACGACTCATGCAAAAATAATTTATTTAAAAATTAAATAAAACTAAATTTGTTTCAATTATTTATTTAAATAAAAAAAAAAAAAATTAAATTAAATTATAATTTATAGGGCAACCGGCATGCCTGATGGCAAATATTATGTTAGTTAATTGGGTATATGCCTGCTAGTACTGACGGGTCTGAAAGAGACCAATATATTATCTCACTATATCAACAACTCGTGTAGAAGAGTTCCTGTTACATTTTTTCCAGCGCTCTGTATAAAATAATTGAAAGTTTTCAAATTTCTAACTGATACTTTTAGTAGTAATACTACACAAATGAATGAATGACCGATACTGTTCTTGCAGGAAAGTGTTACTAAAGACTCAATAGGTCCGTTCCCGTACTTTTTGGGTAAAGTCTGGTAAACTGAGAGTAAACGAAAAATGCTCTCTCTGATACACAAAAATGCACAAAAGTACAGGAACGCACAAAACCACTTTTCTTGCACGAAACAAAACGTAAAATTTTAACGACAGTTAAATTCAAAAAACAAAGTTTTTGTCATATTTAATAAAATAAAAATTGTTAAATCTTACAAGAAAATAAATAAATAATGAAAAAATTAAACATAAATAAAATTGTGCGCCTGTCTAGTTTTGTAGAATCTTCTGGTTCACAATCACTTTTGCATTATTCAGAAATAGCAGAAGCTTCTACAGCGTCAGAAGTTGAACAGACAATTGCGTCATTAACTTGTGGAGAATGTAGTTAAAAATTAACTAATATACTATCAATTAATTTTCAATTGTCATTCAAACATTTTCCATTTTAAATAACACTTTTTCTAAAAATTCTTTATTTATTAATTTCAAATTTTCAATATATTTTCACAAAAGTAAAACAGCAGATTGTTTGACACTTTTAACATTTTTACCGGAAGAAAAAGTTCGGGCTACTTTCTGCAAGAAGAATAAGAAGACAATTACCCTCTCATCCATGGTAGAAGTATTTAGAGGTAGATGCATTTTTTAAAAAAGTGGCCATTTTGAATTTTTGACAAGTAAGAGGAACATTTTAGAGATGCATTTTTTTTAAATGGATACAAAAGAGTGTTAGTAGTAGATTATCAATACTATTTTTACTACTTAGTACTAAATTATAAATTTTATTTGTAATAAACAAAATATAAATAATGTTATTTAAATTTGTTTTCTTTATTAGCAAATACTTTAAACATACTAAAAGTAAAAAAATATTATAAAAAGCAGCAACTAATTCTCCCTATGTACATGCAACACTATGCAAATTATTTTCCTATAAATTCTCACTTAAAAATTGTACCATGAAAATACAACGCTGTGGCAAAAAGAAGAATAGTATCAAAACAAATATTTTCCCAATTGTCAAAGTTCCTCTTACTTGTCAAAATGCATATACCTTCTTAATTCCGCTGCCATGCTCTCATCTCTGCTTTCTTTTGCAAGTTTTTTGAGTACAGGAACGCTTTCTGGGCTGGCCGAACCATTTTCATATATTTGGCGAAAAAGGTGTTGCCATACACTAAAAGCAATTGCTGAGTTTAAATTAAACTCACACTGAAAAACTGCTTCTATTGTTAAACGTAGATTAGAGTTAAACGACGTTTAAGCAAACTTAGTTCAAAACGAGTTTAAACTCCCACTAAAACTGGCTCTTAGGGTTATAGATTTACTTCTTTACTTACTTTTTATTTACTTTTACTATAGATTTGCTTACAAATTACATAAGCTACAATGATTTATTTTATATTTTCGTATATGTACAAACGATTTTGTTGTGTACTCTTTTAATTTCAGGTCTCTTATACATCTTGGTTTCTGGATGCATTCAATTACGCCATATTTCGAAAAATCAATGTTTTAAATTTGAGTATAGGAGGTCCGGATTTTCTAGATCATCCCTTTGTGGATAAGGTATTGGAATTATCCGCAAACAAAGTTATAATGGTTTCTGCTATAGGGAACGATGGACCGCTTTATGGTACTCTAAATAACCCGGGTGACCAAAGTGATGTTATTGGAGTAGGTGGAATAAACTTTGATCACAAAGTAGCAAAATTTAGCTCTAGAGGTATGACGACCTGGGAGTTACCACTCGGTTATGGTCGTTTAAAACCTGACATCGTAACATTTGGAAGCCAAGTTAAAGGCAGCAATATACGAGGAGGTTGCCGATCACTATCTGGTACATCAGTGGCTTCACCTGTTGTAGCGGGTGCTATTGCTCTTATTACTAGCGCTGTGTTACATAAACTTGACCTTGTTAATCCTTCATCAATGAAGCAGGTCTTAATTGAAGGAGCTTCTCGGCTAGCAGATAACAACATGTTTGAGCAAGGTCATGGAAAACTTAATATATTAAAAAGCATGAAATTGCTGTCGGCATATATTCCAAGAGTGACATTAAGCCCATCCTATTTAGATTTTACTGAAAATTACATGTGGCCATACAGTTCGCAACCATTGTTTTGTGGAAGTATGCCAGTGATAGCAAATGTGACAATTTTAAATGGAATAGCGGTTACAGGGAAAATAGTCGATCAACCGGTATGGCATTCGTATGCAGATAAATATGGAATTCTACTAGATGTCGCAATTTCCTTCTCATCTGTTTTATGGCCTTGGTCGGGCTGGATGTCGATACATTTAGGTATGTATTATCGAAACTTTATTATTTTGCATTTCAAAGTTTTTTAATTATTAAGGTCAAAAGTTTGCACTAAAAAATCAAAAATATGCAGCTAAAAATAAATAATATTATCTTAAAACTAGGAAAATATGCGTAAGTATTTTTTAAATATTTATTTACATAGTGTTTAACAACAAGAAATTTGTATAACTTGCTTGTAAATAATAAAAAAATCAAAAGTGGAAACAAAAGCAAATATGTGAATATTTTGATTTTTTATTGTATTAAATTCGTACGAAATAGGTAATTCAAATACTTATTGAATAAACTACACTTTTTCAAAAAACAAATAAAACTCCATTGGTTCCATTGGTTCAAAGTCTTTATATATATTTATATAACAGTGAAATGGTGTGTATATATGTATATATAAAGAGACTTGAACTTAAACTGAACTTCAAAATTGAATAAAAAGAGTTGTGTATGAGATATGACTGAAACCTTTATTGGGGATTAAAGTATGTACATTCAAAACAATTATGTTTTAAAAATCACCATCTGGCCATTCTCGTTTCGGAAAATGTATAGCCCAATGACGCCGACATCAAACAGTAAATTTTTCCGGATACTCTTGATACTGTTATGGTTTACTCTCTTTTCAAATGCTGCAGTTTTGCTTGTTTACAAAGTCGTTTAACCAAAAATATGCTTGATCTCAGAAGCTGATTTTTTTGTCAAAATTTAGATCCGTTTCTAATCCAATTTCCAATGTCAAGTTGAGGTCACAGTAAGGTCAACTCATTGTGCACGACGAGGAATCGAGAGGTTTGGGTCTTCAGCCACGCTTTCAGCAAGAGCAACAATATTCTCGCTTGACCGCACATTTAGACGTCATACAGGGACTGCTCGATCGGCAACCGAACCGCTGTGCTTCGCGATAATTCGTTCAATTGATCGTTTGGTTGGACGATAATTTCGGCCGTAAATATTTCTTAGCTCGCGAAAAGTTTGGCGAACAGAATACGAATTTTTATAATAATTTTTAACAATTTCGCAACGTTGTTAAATGGTGTAGTGCTCAATGGTAAAATGGTTATTATGACAGAGCACAAACGTCCAAGAAATACAGTACTGCCATCTGAGACGTCAGAGCGATAAGTTGTCAAAGTTTCGGACATAGCTATTGAAAAACCCGTTATGTATGTTCCTTATAGGTTCCGAAACAGCTGAATTGATTCGCTTCAAATTTGGGATAAAGATAGCTCCTACAGTAGGCTATATTGAACTTACAAATTTCGCCGCTAGAGGACACCCCCATTTTTGTGGCACGGCTGTAAAATTTAGTATGGAAACATTATTTGTCAGTGGTATTGGAAAGAAAATCGATGAGCTTGAATTAGTGGGCGTTGCACCTACTATACAAACGGTTGTAGTGTTTGACAGAAATTTGTCATTTATGACCAAGTGGGCGTGGTACTTTCATACTACTCGAATGCATTTTTCAATATACCTCCGTAACCATTTACGGAAGAGTAGTGCTGCATTCGGGGTCACTGAATCCGACCCTCTACTCAGATTTTCTGTATCACGTCTGGAACCCCCGGTATGGGGTGAAAACCCATCATTTTGGTATCGCGGAACCTATATAATATCGCAGATACAAAATAATAAAGATTCTTCGAAAAAAATATTCTCCATCAAAAAATAGTCGAAGGTCAAAACCACCTAAGTCCAACTTTTTCCCAGAAATTAATCTTTGACGGACTAAAATCTTTTCTTTTTTTTTTGGTATAGTGCCTATATAGGATTTACCGTTGGAAAAAGCAACAAAAAAAATTTGAAAATTTTTTTAATCAAAAAGTAGTCGGGGTCACCGAAACAAACTTCTGATTATAATTTGAATTACTTATAAATGATAGAATAACTGCGTAATAACTGTTTCATTTGTCTAGTTTATATTTTATGCAAAATTATCTAAAGCCCCAAAAAATGCCAAATATTCCTTTTTTTTTATTTTAATAAAGCCGCATAAAAATTCAAAATATTGATAAAAATTAAATGAGACCCCAAAAACGAAATAAAAACCCAATTATTCATGTTTTTGTTTTCTATGGAAATATTTGGAGACTTATTTATTTATGACCCTATTTTTTAATGTGAAGTGAAATAAAGTAGTATGGTTTTATTTCCTATGGCCTTATAACACTGCACCAACCACACACCAAAAATAGCATGCCTTTTGTGATTAAACTCAGAAATATTCCTTTTGTAATAAGTAAAATTTACCGATAAAGAAAAAATATATTATTTTGGCCGAAATTCCTTTTTAAATTGGAAAATCAACCAAAAATTATTTGGCTGAATTTCCTTTTTAATACAGAAAATAAACCAAAATTTTTTTGGTCGGATTTCCATTTGGATTTTGGCTGAAATTTCTTTTTTGTTTGGCAATTAAGCCAAAAAATTTTTGCCGAAATTCTTTCTTTTTTTTCGTATTTTCTAAACATAAGGAAATTAGTACAAAATATTTTCATACATTTTTTTTTTGGCTGAAATTCCTTTCAGATTTTGCTCGAATTTCCGTTCCCCACCTCGAATTGCCCTTGAAAAGTTATCCATTCGACATTTGAAATTTACTGTTGCACTTTGTTATAGGAGTAAAATATTTAAGATATACATTCATACATATATGTAATCTTATATGCATATGAAACACTTAGAATTATTCATTTGGTTATGTAGTAGGATGTCCAACTATTCGGTATTATCAATTAACCGGTTATCTAATAATGCGATTATTCGAAAACTGGGTTCGGCCAAAAGTCGATTTTAAAAACTTCATACAGGGTAGAAAAAATAGTTTGCTTTACAAATACAAATATTGTATGAATAACATGTATTACACTCCCCGCACAAGCCCATAACCTGTAAAATCTATAAGAACATGATGTCCCTTTTAGCAAAAAAAAAAAAACTTTTTCAATTTTGTGGCAATATATACTCTTGTTGCATGTTTTTTTTTTTTTTTTATTAGGAATCGTGTTAAAGGCAAGCCATGAATTCTAATTAAGCAGGTCAGTGTGTTTACTTCTCAAAGATTTTTTATTGAATAGCTTTCATTTACACGTAAAAGTTGCAGCTCAAAAAAGCACATTAAAAAAAAAATAAAATTATTTTTTTCGCGTTTGAGTTAAAAAGTTATATATCCCCAAGTTTCCCCGCATTGATTTTGGGCACAATGAAAAGAATTCTAATTTTTCTTTAAGATTGTAAAATTTTTTTTTGCGAAAAGTTGCGATTTTAAAAAATAAAAAATTCAAAGCAAGTACAGTAACATTATACGTTGGCTTATATTCATGGTATCCGATGACACCAATCATGCATAAAATATTAATACATGATGCGATTGGTATTGAGAATGCTCTGCTACCTATAGGACAGCTTTCAGAAGAAGCAGCTGAAGCTAAAAACAAACATTTCCGAATATATCATCAAAATATATATAGAAAACAAATTTTCAAAAAAGAGAACGTATTTTAACTTTAAGATGTATTTGTATGATTCTCAGACTGTGAGAGCCCAATAGGTCATTTAGATGATTAATATATTCTTCATCAGCAAGCACGAGTTTGGTTAGAAATTTTTTAAAAATCCCCAGGAAAGTAAAATATCAGGTGGGTAGTATATGGCCCAATAACCGTATAGGGTTAAAGATAGCAAAAAAAAAGCAAACAGACATGATTCGATACTATTTCCTTGACAAAATAATTTTGGCCGCCTAAATTGGTCAAATACCCCAATGTGCGCTGTCAAAGTTAAATGTAGGAACTTTTTCTACTTAAACAATTTTTAATATGTTTAATATAATTGTAAATACGACAAAAAAAAGTTCATTCGAAATTATCGCCTTTTACTTTTGTATAGGCCTTTAAACGGTCCGGCTATTTGGCTATAGATAGAAACACGGTTTCTATCGATATCGCTGACGCTGCTTGCGTCAATGCTTTGAGGGTTTACAAATTTCGATAAGGTGTTTTGCCCTCTAATTCTAACCATACAAACAATAATCCAATGTATTCATATCTGGGTTTCCCGAGAGCCAATCTTTAGCTGGAATATTGCACCTTAGCCACTCTTGTGCTGTTTTAGCCTTGTGCGCAAGAGCAGAATCCTGCTGGAATATCCATCTTTCTCCATTGCATAGAGTATTTGTTAAACCCTTTACTACATCCTCTAAAATATCGTGCTAGTACACTTTGGCTCCAGTTTTAAGCTGTTTTTTGTAGAAATGAAGAGATGATGGGACACCCTTGTGAGATACTCTCCACCAAACCATTACTGATGCAGGGTGATGATCCCGCTGAACCCTTTTAACAACACTTTTTGCTTCTTTTGATATTCTAGCATAAATTTTATCATTTTGTTTGTTGGAAACTTCCTCCGCATTGGAGGAAATGAAAATATTATTTTCATGACCATTGCCCGCGTGCCACTGCAAGAGTCGTTTGCATCTTTCAAACCTAATTTTTTCAACCGTGATGTTAACAAATGTCCAGTTGACCGACGGAAAGTTTCCATAATCAGATCATCTCGCATAAGTCTAGACATGGATCTGGAGGAAATATCCAGCTCTCTGGACATTTTTTTCTATTTCCGAAGAGAATTTCTAAGAATTTGTTCTCGTACAGCTTTTACGGCAGCACTTGTGCGGGCAACGCGCGGACGACCACTTCTTGATCTGTCTTCTACATCGGAAGATTCTGAGAAACTATCAATAGCACGATAATAAAGATTAAAAAATTAAAATCAACTTGTCTTCCTTCTTCTAAAAATCTGGTATAAAAAATAGGATGTTATTATTTATGGTCTTTTTGAACCAGCTCAATCGAAGGGACCAAGTTGGAGGCATCATTTTTTGGTAACATTTCGTTTTTTGTCTTTTATTCGATTTAATTGAGAAACAATTTTTTGCCGCTGCACTGTTATGTGGAAAACTTAAAATTGGCCCAAAAAATTTTTCCAGTTTTGAAAAAACATATTTTTCTTTTAAAGCATTCTTTAAAAAAACTTCACTCTAAAATTCTCCCATTTCCAAATCGAATAAATACATGTATAAATTCATTACTAATTTATTGATATTTATTAAATATGCAATATTAAATAATATATATTACGCGGTTTTTCTGCTATTGATTTAAATTTTTTTAGTTTAGTTTATTTAGACATTGCTATTTTCAATTCACAGTATTACAATTACAAACAGTAACACAAGGACAAGCAAGAACTTCTGGAAATAGAACACGAACTTTTGAATTTTGATAGTAGCCCAGCAACAAATAAAACAGAACTAGTCATAGTAACAAATATACAGACAGAAATGAAAATAACCCAACAGAAATTATTTAGTTTGGAGGATTGAGGTTTGAGCGGAGTACGAATACTCCGATCGGGGTACCTTCGACAGCACTACACCCCACTCCATTGTAATCAAACAAAAGCTGAAATCAAACTGATTTGTTTTTGATGCTTTATGATACAAACATGCTAAAAAATAAAACTAACGGTGCTATTCCTTTAAAGTTTTTAATAAAGCAGGCGATCGAAATTTTGTAACAAAACTTATGGCAAGACTAAGTACATTAGACTGGCAGTAAAATTTTTTCCCAAAAAAAACTCAAATTTTTTTTGGATTTCATCAACTTTTCGGACACTAAGTCGAAAGTTTTAGACTTGAAGGTTCTTGTTACATGAATTTAACTTTCTAATAAATTCTAGAAGTCCTGAATAGCTTAATGAATAAAATAGCATGCAGCTAAGCGAGGTGACGAGAATTTCTGTTGAGAAAAAAAAAAACAATAAAATTTTTCTTTATCTTATTAGGAGGTATGTAAATCAATAAAAAGTTTTAATTCAACTCTCGGTTTAATTCTTATTTAATATTTAACAGCTTAGATCTAATGTGAGATGGAAATTGAGCTCTACACCACTCATCAGTCTGCAATGAACAATGTTTGTCCTCTTCTTCGTAAGTTAATGCTCGATTGTAGTTAGTGATCAGCTTTACTGCTGTTTCAGCAGCATCGTTCACTACAGATATATTCTGGCAGATTCAAATAGTTTTTTTTGTATCATTTTAAGTGGAAGGTTTGAATCCTAGAAACTTCTGTAGAAATATTAAGACGTTGGAAGAACTACTTTGTTTTGGGAGTTACAAAGTCACACAAATCTGATTTCGTCTGAATTTTTCTTTTACTTAGCAATTAGCTACTAAGTCTTTAAAGTATTTAAAATTAAGTTTTTCTGAACGTCTTCTGCAAAATTGCTTCAGCGTATTTTCTATTTTTGCATTGTGCAAAGTTTGTTTGCAAAGAAAACAAGCAGAGCTTTTGTTTGTGAATTATGTAATTTTGCTATTAATGAAAACTCTAAAACTGGAGCAGAGCTTTTTTTCTGATTTTCATCATTTTTAATATTTCCTTATTCTTATTTGATATTTCAAACTGACAGTACGCTTCAGCGCGCTGTACTTTACTTTAGTAGGGTAATGCGTACGTGTGCATTGCCGTGGCTTGGACAACGTTTTCTCAATGATTTTCATGAATTTTTTTGTAGTATAAAGAATGAATATAATTTATTGAAACTTTGAGATATTTTATACATATATTTAAGTACATAACGTAAAGTGCCCTATCTTCGGACACTTCCTAAGTCCCAACACTTTAAATTTTAACATATATCTTTTTGGCAATGTACATAAGAATCCTGCGACTTTTTCCAGTGTGTAGCGGCATTTCTGGTATTTAAATCGCCATTAACGCATAAAGGCTTCATTTTATGTGCTTAGCTTGTGAAAACAATTTGTGGCGCAAAGTCATATTTGACGATTTTTTTAAGGTAAAATCCTTAAATTTGTGTTTTTAGTTTTTTAGTTTTATGAAAGAAACAGGAATTTTTATGGTAAATATTTTACTTTTTTCTAGAGTATTAATTTATTAGCCATATCAAAATGCATAACCTAATTAACATTTATGTTTTGTTTTTATTTGAAATAAGAAATTATCATTGTCCTAAGTTCGGACACTGTTTTATTATGTATATTTATATGTAAAGTGGTCGCTGGTTAGTGTGCTGGACTCCTAAGTATTTGCCTACGTCTTTCACTATTTCAACGAGCAAATCAACCAAAATTATTCAGAAATATGTTCATGTAATATGAAAAGAAGTTATTTTTGATATCTACCTGATTAAAAAAATACTTTCGATAGTTTCACGTATTTATAAACCCAATATCAGTAATAATAATTTCAAACCGCTTTAAAGCAGTTGTGATATGAAAGTTTTGATCTGCATTCTCATAACTCCAAAAAAAAGAAGGATTGGATTGCCGTGACTCCAAGAGAAACTTTGTTAAATGCATAACCAATCGGTGACTCCAAATATGAATTCAAATATGTTGTTCAATAAGTGCGATCGCAAATAAATTGTTCGCTATTTTTTATTTTGGAAACCCAAAAAGATCAAGCGAAAAAGATAGAGGATGATAGTTTCTAGAACTTTTCCAAAACCGATTAAATTTTTTTATGTGCATTCTTGTAATTTATATATTAGATAGATACCTATTTGAGAGTTTTTGATACGGGGAACCTGAATCTCATGGTTTATTTTTTTGAAAAATTGATTATAGAGGACGATGGAAAAACTTAAAAAATGTTCATTCAAATTTTTAATTTATGAGTGGCTTTTCTTTTTTAAATAATTGTTATTTTTTTTTAAATGGATTCACATTATTTTCTAACTTTTTATGAATAAATGGATTTTCTTTTTTAAATAATTATCATTTTTTTATATTATAACTCAATAGTCTAATTAAAAATATAATTAAATAATTCGTTTTATTTGAAAGATAGCAAACTATATAAGCAAGTTTAAAACAAAAATATTTAAATATTGTGCATTATTTGGTTACAGAAATATTACTTTATAATTGTTCTTTTAATGTCTGTCAAAAAATCATTGATTATAGTAAAATTTTTAATTAAAAAGTGTAATTTTCTGTAAAAAAAAACATAGTGTCCGAACTTAGCCAACTGAGTGTCCGGACTTAGGAAAAACTATTTTTGGTGTCCGGACTTAGGGCATTTGTAGCACTTTGCATGACACCACTTTTAAATTAATTTATAAATAATTCTATTGAAAAAATATTCAAAAATTAAGTTTATTTCTATGCATTTATATATTTTAGTTCTATTAGTGTTTTTATTTTTAAAATTTACTTTATCAGTAGCTTAGTTCTTAAAAAAAATAAAAGGTGCGGCCTTAGCTGCCCATTACTATAAAATTTTTGAAGAATTTCCTTGAAAAACACCGAAGATATTAGCGACCCCATATTGCAGATCACAATCAGAGTCTGATTACACGGTGCAACAGTAAAAAGTACCTTGGAAGTGATACTATTTTTCTTGTAGGTCTTGTCGAGTAAAACAAGAGTCTGTATGTGAAATTTTCCAAACACCCCCAAAAACTTGATTTACCGTTAAAAAAATATAAAAACAATTTTAAGTACCTTTGCGCATTTATAAGCCTGTAATTTAGTTGATTATCAACAGGTTTTCAGTTTCTTACCGGTTTTTGAAAAAGAATCTTAGACTTTTCGAACGATATATATACTTTATTTTAGAAGATTTGAGGAATCTGTGAGTATTTGTCCAGCAAACACAATTTTTTCACTTTTTTTTGCCTTTTTTAAACTTTGGCGATGTTTGTATTTTATAAAGGAACTATACTACTTATGGATTAATTCTAAAAATACGTTTATTAAAGTAAAACGCAAGATTGGTTTTAAAAATCGGGTAGTAATTGACTGAGTTATTAAATATTTATGAAAACAAAATTTTTGCAAAAATACAATTTTTGGCCATTCAACTCAAAAATGTGTGATTAAAAGCGCTTTTCAATTGTAGCCATTTCTTGGTGAAAATGTTCGGCTCGTTCACCGCTGAACTGGCCCAGGTTATCTGAGAAGAAGTCCAAATGCGAATGGAAGAAATTAATTTTAAAGGACATGTTCTAGCCCATTTTACCATTCATCAGTAAAAACCACGCTCTTTCATTTGGCAGTAGCCCAGCTAAAGTACGCGGATGTAAATTCGATCCTTGCCTGTTCTTTCGAGAAATAAATGGCTTTTTCACGCTTTGGTATGTTGCTAAGCCACCCTCCACAGCTCGTCGTTGGATAGACTTATGTGAAATGTGAATGCAATTTATTTCGATGATATAAAAGGATCTTTTTTTTATAATCCAAAAGATGGCCTGATCCTCACGTAGCTTCCTTTTCAGGGGTGTACAGCAACAACTTTGTGGTGAGGCACTTTAATCTACATATGGCCAAGGTTTTGGTCTGTCACATTACATTTGCACGAATATTTTATCGAAAATGTCGGTGGAAAAAAAGAAATCTATTATTAATTCACAATTGCACATTATCAAAGCTTCAACGACCTACATTTCGTAAATGTAAAGTTTGTTTTCATCTCTTATGGTTTTCCAGTTATTGGCGTTTTATTGCGTCTGTCACGTTACACAATTTTCGCAGTGGATTCAGAGGCTTATCAAAGTATTTTGAAAAATTTGCTCCACAACTCGAAACAGAAGTAAACTTCTGTAAGTTTAGAATATGTATTATCTTCGAAAAATCGAAGAAATTTTCATTGTATAAAAGTTTAAATATATTAGTCTTATTCACGATAAGGTACAAATGGTTTTGCATCATTGCAAATGCAAATTTAAGTTTTGAGTGCTGAAAAAGGCGATGTTGTGAGAGCTCGCATTGTCGTGGTGGAGAATGATTCATCTTTGACGGCTGGTTTTCCTTATTTCTCCGAACACTTCTGGCAAACAAATGGTGGTGTACCATTCAGAATTGACTGTTCAACTAATGGCACGGTGGTCTTATGACCAGTTTTTCCGAAAAAACAGGTGACCTCGATATACTCGGATACTCGATACTTTTAGAAAACATTTATTTACATAACTGAAATATTGCAATACAAAAATTTAATATTACAATGAGTCGTATTGCAATATTTTACAGCAATTATATTTCAAAATGATATTGCCACATTTTCATATCATAATATTCATGCTGCAGAATTATTAAAACTCATATTGCAATATTCCAATGTATGAAAATAGGCTGCAATAGTTCAGTGTTGAACCTCTAGAAAATATTGTTACCCAAGTATGTAGAATATACCTAATTTATATTGAAACCCTTTCATGAAAATAAAATATTGTTAACAAGCTAATATCTGTTGATTAGTTTTCTTACTATTATAAATTTTGTAGTGATTTTTTTTTAAAGATAATAAATATCATATAAGTTAACGTTACTCAAAAAAAAATTTGTTTTTTTCTTTAGGCACTTTATACTTATTTTCTATTCATTTCGCATGTTTTAAGTAGAAATACTCAATGACATATAAAAACTTACTCATCGAATAAAAAAAATAAAGTTACGTGCAAGTATATGCTTTAACCTATCAAAAATGGGTTTTTCGGCCCTAAGTCCAGATTTTGAGGGTCAATTCAAAATTCTGAGTATGCAGGTTTTTTCTGCTTGACTAAACCTACGATATGTGCAAATCTTAAAAAAGTATATTCAAATTTTTTTTTGTCCACTGTGTAGAACATAACATTTTGGGAGTAGGTTAGGTTGGAGTGGCTGTCGAGAGACACACTTAGGCCACTTTAACGCCGATTCCGAAATTTGTTGAAATGAATCTTATATTATTTGGAAATAATAATAACTTTTCAGATTTTTTCCGATCCTTGGAAAAAATGCATTTTAAAAAATCGTCTAAACCGTAATTTTTCATGTTTTAGTACTAACACACGTCGACTGGCATTTTGTATCTTTTGCAAAATTTCATGTTATTATTGTTATTTTGTTCGATTGAAATCGCTTGGTACATACTAGAAAAACTGGACGAGAAGATACTAATATAGATCTTATGCGGTATCTACCTTTTTCGTCGGATCCTATGCTTTTGTCTAAAAAGCAAAAATTTTTTTTTTTTTTTAATATTACATAAAGCAATCTGTCTCGTAGTCATTTAACAATAGATTTAAAAATAAAAGTTTTAAGCATGCATGGTGAGTATCCAGTGATACATTATTTTACATTATTTACATTACATATTTACATTAAACAATTCTCACTTAAAAGTTTAGACTATGAGATCTTGAGGGGTTTTTCATTTTAGTCTGGAGAAAGTCCACTGAGAATTCATTAACTTAGATGCTAATTTATTGGGATGGTTCAAAATTCGTTTTTGGTATAAGTTAGTTTTAGCTTTAATTTCATCTTTGATGAAAGGAACTTGTAAATACTCTTGTAAAGCAGCAGTTTGTTTTCGCAGCTTAGTTGCGAATTGCGATTGAGTAGCCAGAAGATACTTCTCAGTTGAAGTCCTAGAGCTTTGCGCTTCGTAAATATGTGGGTTTTCCATGTGAGACGTCTATCCAGATGCATTCCTAAGTATTTCGCTTCATTTGCTTGCGAGATTTGTAACACGTTTAATTGCACAGGAGGGCAAGTATCGCGCAGTGTTGTGAATGTTAGTTAGACCGACTTAGTTTCGTTCGTTTTAATTTTTCAGTTTTTAAGACATAAAGATATTTTATCTAAGCATTCTTGGAACTTGTGCGGCAATGACAGGATCACCATCAATTGACAAGGCAGCAGTGTCGTCTGCGAAGGTTCCAATAACAATTCCATCCTTTGTGGGTAGATCAGCAGTAAAAAGTAAATATAACATTGGGCCCATAACGCTGCCCTGAGGAACACCAGCTTTTATATCATAAAGCGTGGTAACGTCATTCCCCTGTTTCACGAAGAAATGTCAATTTTCAACATATGATTTTAGGAACATGTAGAAGTTTATTGGAAGGATTTTCTAACTTTATACAAAAGGCCCTCGTGCCACACTCGGTCAAAAGCCTGTGATATGTCCAGAAAAGCTGTAGTGCAGTATTTTTTTGATTCGAAGGCTGCGTTTATTTGTTCAACAAGCTTATGAATTTGTTCGATTATTTCGTCCTGTCCTCCCCAATTAGAAAAAACTCTCCTATTTCATATTCTTGAATTTTTGAGTAGTATGCAAAATAAACGTAAATAAAACTAATTGTTTTCTGGTGCTATATTATCATTTCGTTTATGTCTGTCAAATATTTGTCGCTGGGTTACTGTCAAAATTTAAAAGTTGGCATTCCATTTCCTAAGGGTTTTGGTTGTCTTTGTGTTAATGTTTGTAATTTTTGACAATTGAAATCAATAGTAGAAAAACTGTGTAATAGTAATTGCCTATTTAATAAATATCTATAAATCCCTTGCTTACTGCCTCTGTTAATGCAGTAATGGTAGGTAAGGGAAAGTTAGAAAAAATTATGCATCCAACTGGGTTCTTTCGATTAAGCTGGCTAAAAAATACCACAAATAACATCCTATGTTTTTATGTCCAGTTTAGTGAAGATGAAGAAATGTTAGTTTTAGTTTTTAATCTTTATTGTTTTTTTATTATTGTTTACTAATATTAATAATTTATACTGCACCGTTTATTTCCAAAGAAGGAATATTTTGTTTTTATATGAACTTGTTTATTTTTCATAACTTTTATATGACTGAATTTGTAACAAAAACTTACTATACATTATTGGAACTGTTAGCAATTATCTAAGTAAAACTTTGCTGAAAACTTTTAAGACATTTTGAAAAATTCCTCCCTTGTCAAGCAAAATCCTTCGCTCGAAAGGAAAAATTCCTCCCCTTAAAATTTTCAAAACGACAGCACTGCCTGGGAATCGTGTTTTTTGCCATATTTTTCTCG
The DNA here is from genome assembly GCA_963691655.1 of Toxonevra muliebris. NCBI lineage: Eukaryota > Metazoa > Arthropoda > Insecta > Diptera > Pallopteridae > Toxonevra > Toxonevra muliebris. The sequence continues at coordinate 85,609,332 of OY829326.1, forward strand.
CTAACCTTTTTTCTTTTATCTTATCCAGGATTGAAGCGGAATACTTTATTGTGCAGGATCTTTCAAGTATTGGGGTGGAAGCCCATGCGGATTGTTGAATGCAGTCATTGAAGTGTTCTATTGCTTCTGTAATGTCGTTGGATGTTTTTAATAGTAGTTTCAGATTTATCGTTGTGGCAACTAACTCACTGAAGAAAGGCCAATTGGGTTTACAATTATGTAGGACGCATGACTTGATTACTTCCTTTGGCGTTTTGCTAAGTGTAATTATCACAGGGGAATGATCTGATAATAGGTCGAAATTTGAGTTGCATTCGAAATTTGTAAGAGAAATACCTCTAGGCCAATACCTTGGTTCTCCAGTTGAGATGGTACTTAGATTTAAAGCTTGAATAGCAGTCAGAAGTTGCCGCCCTTTTGTAGTTATTAATCTATTAAGCTAGCCCCAAGCTGTGTGCTTCGCATTGTAGTCTCCACCACTTATAAATCTGTTGCCAAGTGTCTTAAAGAAAATTGCGTACTCTTCCTTTGGCGGGCTGTATACAGCAGATATTGTAATTGGTCCTGTCCAATCTCATATTACAATATTTGTAGCTTGAATATGTTGCCTACGAAACGGTGTTGTTTTGTGATGTTTTATATTACATTTTATTAGTATTGCACTTCCGCCGTATGCTTTTCCGTCGGTGTGCATTGTGTGGTAAAAGCTATAATTGCTGATTTTAAAATGGCTGGTGTGAATGAAGTGTGTTTCGGGATATCAGATGTATGTCGACTTCATTTATGTTTAGGAATGATTTTACCTCAAGAATATGGTGTGACAGCCCGTTTGCGTTCCAGATGACTATTTTTAATTTATCGATTTTGAGAAGAGTTTGATGTTAGATTTATTAATAGATTTGTCATGGTGGTAAGTTGCTGCATTATCTGCTGTAGCAATGCCATCATTTCACGCATATCAGGTAAATTGTTTTGAGGTTGGAGAACATTTGGTGCAGATTCATTTTGATTTGGATTGTCTCTGACGGTCTGAGCGTATGATACGGTTTGTTGTACTTTTGAATGCTGCTGATTATTTGCTGTTTCAGTCTGTGGGGCTATTACTACTTGTTTTCTTAAAGAAGGGTATTTTAATTGTTTTAAGTTTTTATACACAGCACACCCTTTGTAATTTGCGGGATGATTTCCATCACAGAGAACACATTTTACATCTTCGGATCTACTATTTCTTGGACAATTGACTGAAGAGTGGCTTTCAGCACATTTAACGCACCTGGGCTTACGTCTGCAATATGCCCTTGTATGGCCATATTGCTGGCAATTCGTGCATTGCGGTAACTCGCGCTTTGGACGAAATATCAAATCAAATACTATTCTGCTATGTAATAAATTTTTAACATCATATATTTGTTTGTTGTTACTTTTGGGTTCCAACTCAAATTAAAATAAGAGAAGTGGTTCTTTGTTTTATATTCCAAATATTGGAGACTATATGGCCGAGATCGCAGAGCTCATTTTTAATATCATCCAATGCTGTGGAAGGATGAATATTTTTTAATATAACCTTGAAACATCTTTGTTGTTTTGGCTTATAAGTATAAAATTCGGTATCTTTTAGTTCCAATTGTTTTACTATTGCCGCATAGGCTTCCGACGTTTGCGTTTGTATTTTAACCCGATCACCACTAATTACTGCCCTTCTATGTGATCATGTAACAATTTTTAAAGAGGTTGAATATTAGCGACCTTGTCAACAAATATCGGAGGCGGTTTATAGATCTTTTCCCTAGGGACAGAGTTACTTGGGTTTAGTTCATCTTCTACTTCAAGAATTTCATATCTATTAGGTGTACGTTCTGGGTTACCAAGCCAGTAAGAGCTTAGCTTTGTTTGTTTTGTACTTTTTGGTGCATTACAGGGACTATCACGCCTTCTTTTTTGGGACGATATCTCAACCCAGCCCTCGTTAAGTTCAATTTTTTTTGTAGACATTTTAGTACTATTAACTGAAACTATGTTACTTGCCTTTTCAATGTTGTGCTGGTTTGGTAAAAGTTCACTTAGTGAGGAGCTTCGTTTTCACTCTATTGTCTTAAATTTTTTATAGGTCTTGTTAATAGCACTCTGCTGTTGTTGTTCATTTTGCGTTATTGCTTCTCACCATGTTGTTGTTGATGATGTTTGTGCTGCTTGAATCAACTGCTGTTGATGTTGCAGTTGCGGATGCTCTTGTTGGTGCCACTGTTGCTTCTGTGGCTGTTGTAGTAGCTGATGATCTTGTTGTTGTTTTCGCTGTTGCTGCTGATGCGCTGCAACTACCACAGTTGCTGTTGCTGTTGATTTATTTGGCGATGTATTTTCGCTGGTCCCTGACTTGGGCGAATGTTGGACGCTCATGGCCCGCTACTGTGTGTTGTACTAATTTATACTAAGTTCGTACACAAACCTAATACCGATGACAGCTCACACAGCTGATCGTATTTGTACTTCGCGTTTGAGTGGAATTAAAATAAATATTGCGGAACGGAAATATTGCGCGTCCAGGCTAACGGTCCCGAATAGAGCTCAATCGAGACATTAAACCATCGCACATTACCTCAAGAACAAATTCGTTTTTAGTATGCAGAACTAGTATACAAAATTGTTGAGAGATGTTGTAAATATCTTATTGCAGAAGAAAAAAAAATGTTATTCAAGATGGCGGCGGCAGAGGACATCTCCAAAAAAGTTAATTTTTGGTGGTAGGATGGTTTCAGTGCTTCCTAATATTGTAAAAACAAAAGCATAAACTAAAGATTTTGCTTGCTAGACATTTCTCTATAAGTGGATCCACAAAAAAGTGAAACTTTCCTCTGTGAGTAACGATTTTGAAGCCAAATAATTGTTCTCTTTCTCGAAAACTTGTTGAAAATTAGTTCTCATTTTTGGTACACCAAGGCACAATTATATGTATAGCATTTGTTTAATTTCGAAATTTTCACTAATATTTTAGAAGAGTATGGTATTCTTGAAACTAAAGAACCAAAAAATCAAAACCAAAATTAATCGATGTTTTTAAATTTTAAACTGGAATATCCCCTCAATGAATCGCTTCGGATATTTTTAAGTTCTTCTGAAGAAAGTTCCTAAAGCAGTTATGAATCAAAAATTAATTTTCAAATAAAATAAACATAATATTTTGTTATTATATTAAATTTTAAATTATTGTAAGATTTCCCAAAAATTTTAAATATTTGAATATGAAGCATTTAAAAAGATTGAACACTAAGGTTGAGTAGCTAGACGACCTCGATAGTCTAATAGGTAGTGCACTAGACTTTCATCCGGGAGGTTCGAGTTCGATTCCCCTCTTCGTCTGGTGGTTAATTTTCGTAACTTTCTTATATTCACTATCAATATGATATGATATGATTCACTATCAAGATGGTGTATGAGAATTATAAGATAGTGTACAAGTACACACATTGGTTGGTAATGGCAAAACCACCAAGCCGATAAAAAATTGTCACACCGCCGTTCGGAATCGGCGTTAAAATGTAGGTCCAACTATGTGGTATCACAATGGACCGTTCAGGCCTAAGTGTGTCTCTCGACAGCCACTTCAACCTAACCTAAGGTTGAGTAATAATTTTATCACTATAACTCGGTGTTCTTTAAAAAATAAAAAAATTCTAATTTTTTGTTTTTATTTTTAGCAAAGAGATATTCTAAAAAAAAGCAAATTTTGTACAGTTTTTTTTTTTTAAATTTTAACAAACAAATCAAATGCACTTTAAAACTAAATAAATTCATCTAAGAATCTCGATTTTTTAAAAAACTGTAGGGTTTGCGAAAACACAGATTATATTTTTGGAATTAGTGTGCCATTGTCTATTAAAAAACCATATTTCATTCATTTCTGGACAAAACCCTATTTTTGCCCATCATTTATATGGAGACGCGGCCGTCTGATCTACCCGTCTTTATACTTATACTTCACACTGTTGTTGTGATGACTACATTCATACGTTCTCTAAGCCTGTTATATACATTATTTAAAATAAATATATTTCTTATTACGTAATTTTCAGTTGTAAATGAAAGAGGTTGTGATTTTGAAGGAGTTGCTCAAGGACATATTAGTCTAGTGGTTCAGAATCCATCAACATTAAAAAATGGGGATCCAACGAACAGTACAATTTATTTTCCGATTACCGTAACGATAATTCCAAAACCTCCCAGGCACAAACGAATCCTATGGGACCAATACCATAGCTTGAGATATCCTCCAGGCTACATTCCACGTGATAATTTGAAAATGAAATCGGACCCGTTGGATTGGAGAGCTGATCATATACATACAAACTTTCGAGACATGTATAATCATCTTCGTAATTCTGGTTATTATATTGATATATTACGAATGCCATACACATGTTTTAATGCTTCGGAGTATGGAACGCTTTTAATTGTGGACCCAGAAGAAGAATTCTTTGATGAAGAAATGTTTAAGCTTCATAATGATGTTTATGATTCTGGACTTAGCATCATCGTGTTTTCCGATTGGTACAATACAACAGTTATGAAAAAAATTAAGTTTTTTGATGAAAATACCAGACAATGGTGGATTCCTGATACTGGCGGTGCGAATATACCTGCTCTAAATGACCTACTAAATCCATTCGGAATCGGGTTAAGCGACTTTGTGGCTGAAGGGCATTTTAGACTAGGAGATCATGGAATGTATTTCGCTAGTGGTTCAACTATTGCAAAAGTTCCCGAAAACTCTGACAATATCATTATTGGAGCAGAACTCAATGATCAAGGAACAGAGGTAATTCAAAATTGCATTCTGTGTTTTTTTTTTCAGGGAATTTACTGTTATAGCCCTTGAATGAAAAAAATGTAAAACAACAATTATTGGTAACTTAATTTTTTTAAGTTTTTTTATTTCATAAAAAATATTTTTCAAGTTGCCCAGTAACTGTTATTGGCGCCTTACAATTTTTTTTCGTTTGCTCATAACTTTGATGCATAACAATAACTTTTTGAGTTATATTTGACAGGCTTGATGAGCATTTTTAGTCAAAGTAACAACAAAGTATATAGATGCGAATCACACGGCAAATCACAGTGTTTTTTTTTTAACGATTTTTTATTGCCCAAAAAATTTAATTATTTGCATATCAACGAGGTTACATTACATGAAAGTGTTATCCTAACATACTTAAGTAATTATCTAGGAGCTTAAATTTTATTATTTTAATTTTTGTTTCTGCTAAGACGAACTTAGAGAAAGTGACAATAATATTATTATATCAGTTTGCTTGTTATGCAGTTATGCAAGTATTTTCCCAAAAAGGGCTGAAAAGGAAATAACATTTTAAGTTTTTGACTAGAAAAAAAATCGATGGTTTAAAGCACAATCATTGCAGTTCCACCCCCCGAACACGAATTACAAAGACAAAAATTATCGTCTTTAGTAGACGAACATTTTAGAACTCCAACTCAGCAAGGAAAAATCAACATACAATGGTTGTGCCTTGCACCATCGAAATAGAGTTTTATATATTATTGTACTATACTAGATTATGTTGATGGATGTCATAGCTGTTATAACGTCTATGATAATACAAAAGTTTTGCATCGTGGTGCAATTGTCCGCTGTTATTCAGTGTTTTTAAGTACAAAGGTGATAGATACCTCTCGGTGAGCGAGAAAACTATTCCATTTTGTTTTAATATGTATCTTTTTATTAGATCGTTATCGCAGAAGGACATTCCATCAACAAATCGTATGGCTGAGTCAGTGAGGAAGCAATCTATACGTTTCACTTTACATTTATTGTACAAATACTTGTTTGAAAATCTTTTACGAAAAGTACCACCACCACGGAGGGGCCTGCGGTTAATACCGGTGCAGGCTCTAAGAATATAACGCTCAAAAATACGCAACCGTTTCATTTGGTTGGAAGATATGTTAAACCATATGGGAAAACCATACGCGATAATAGATCTGATTATTTGTTTATAAATATTAAGTTTTATTTTGCGACTAAGGTCCCTTGCTCTTTTTAGTAAATTTGAGTAACAAAAGAGCATCTTTTTTGCTTTGCTAATTACATAGTCAATATGTTTTATAAAAGTGAATTTGCCATCTAGCACAACACCTAAATATTTTATTTGTTCCTTAAACTTTATTGTTTCGTTATTTACCTTAGTTCAGGGACAAATTTGCGGGCATTTGGAAATAGGTTTTTGCGAAGGCCTTTAAACACCGTGTACTCGCATTTAACGGTGTTTATTTTTAACTTCCATTTTTTGAAATATTTCGTTAAGTTACCCAGATATTCGTTTAACATCTCATTTGCTTTTTTTATACGTTGCTGCTAGCCCAGTACAAGAATATCGTCGGCGTATATAAGAGTAATTATGTCAGGACAAGTAGAGTCTAGTCCACTAGGAGGGTCTGGGATATCTGCGAGAAATATATTGTAAAGTATAGTTCCAAGCAGCGAGCCCTGTGGCACACCAGCTACAATTTGCCTTAATATTGAGTCATCTGTTTGACTTGTAACAAAAAAGGAACGAGTGGTTAAGTAATCTAGTAAAATACGGCAGATATGTTCATCGAAATTAAATTTTTTATATATTTTTGTAAATGATTCCATCAATCCACACTAATCGAATGCCTTTTCAAAAACCAGACTAACCGCAATTATGGCATGACGGCGATTTAGATTGGTGCAAACAAAGTCTGAGAGGAGGCTTAGTTCATGGTTTGTTGAGTGTCGCGAGCGAAAGCCAAACTGGAAGGATTTTAGTGTATCGTGACTTTCAGCATGATCTTTAGTTTTTTCAATTAAGAATTGCTCAAATAGTTTGCTGATATTTGACAGCAGCGATATTGGGCGATAGCTGTTCAAATTGTTAGGGTTAGCGTTTGGCTTAGGAACTGCGATAATTTTTGCACATTTCCATAACTTTGGGAAATATCCTATATTATAGGAGTGGTTAAATAAAATTGTGAGAAAGCGTCAAAAAAAACGGCAGTGTTTTCTTTAGTAGAAAGTTTGACATTCCGTCTTCGCCATAACTCTTCTTATTGTTTTTCAATAGTATTGAGACGGTTGCTATTACTTATATTCGATACGCCATCGGCAGTTAAATCATTTCTGAAGATAATAATTGGGAGTTAAGTTCGGGTCAGATCAGCTATAGAATCTGCCACCAAATTTGTAAACCTGGCAAAACCACGGTGCAGTCCTTGTCGATGTACTTTTTCAAATATACACGCTAATGCATTAGCCTTTTCAAAATTACTTCGTAAAATATAATTGTTGTTGCTATCTATCACACTATGGGGCGGAAAATCAATTGCATTGTTATTGGTAAATGTTAAATCAGGAATTTGTGTCCTACGATTTAGCCCACATAGGTTTTTAATTTTTTTGTACGTTTTGTTATCCATACGGATGTTAGCAAAGTATTTTGACCAATAGTCATCTTCCACCAGTCTAATGTTATCTTGAATGATTTTGCTGAGATTGCGTATAATTGCTGTAAGGGTACATTTACGCTGTGGGTCAACACATCGAGTAGCCTTTCGTCTGAGTCTTTTTTTTTCTTTGATATATTCCAGGATATTATTTGGCAAATTTATGAGACCACGATTTCGAATAGATACATTTGGTATGGCCCCCGAATTGATTGCCGTTTCAATGGCTGTGTTTAGACAGAGCACACAATTATCGATTTCAGCTTCTGTAAAATTACGATCATTTGGTATATAATGTGACTCTAAACTATCTGAAAGTACTTGATTGAACAGTTTGGCATCTAATTTGTCATAATTGTAAACTTCAGTTAGCGGGCAACTGAGTACATCATGATTCGTTGCAATATATAGCTCAACTGCACTATGATCTGATTCGAATTGAAGTGTTTTCAAACAGTCTAAATAACCAGCCCCCCCCCTCATATTCAATGTCAACAGATGGTAAGACTAAGAAGATATCTAAAAATGAGTTACTGTGTTTAGATACTCTAGTTGGTAATTTTGTTAGCACTAATTTTAATGTGGGACACTTCGTTAGCCAGTCGTACAGTACACGACCGTTAAAGTTGGTATAAGTACCTCCCAGTTTGGGTGGCGTGCATTTAAATCACCACCCATAACTATTTCGTTGGTTTAACACCATGTGTAGGTCATTGCTTTTCAGTTTATCAGCTGGGCGGTTATATAAGGCCACAAACGATATTTGATTACCACCCGTCATAAAAATATTTAGTCCTACTTTTTCCAAGTTTGCAGTATTCTCAAAGTCAATAAGTTCATATTTGTATTTTTCTCGTATGCAAATTGCTGTTGCGGTACCATTCTTGCTGCTATCATTGTTAGATCAATTAGCCTTATGTATTTGCCTAATTAGATTGTAGCCACGAAAATTTATGCAGTGTCGTTGGCTAAGGCGATGCTCAACTATCAAAACGATATCAGGATTGTGTTGTCGTAAAAATAAATTGAAGTAATGGCGCTTGTGCTTCGAGATTAGAGAGTTGACATGTATGAAAATGCATTTTATTTTTTTACTGTCCATGATTAATTCTTCATTCTGTAAACAGAGTGAAAAGAGCCATTGTCTTTTCCTCATCATTTTTTAATTTATCGTAATGCTGTGAGAATTCACTGATTTTTCTAACGCAGCTGAAAGGGTTGCTACCAAATAATCTAATGCATTCATTATTAATGCCATCAACTGACTGTGTTACAGGCATTCCTTTATTTGAAGTTCTGCTTCCGTTTAGAGATGTGAAGCTCTAGGATGGCCCTGATGTAACTAGTATATTAGATATACCTTTTTGAGGGTTGGAAATCTGTACCTTAGTACCTCTTAAGGCCGAGGCATATGATAACTGAGCATCTTTTGGGGTAGAGGACTGCGTACCGAAAACTAAAGTCTTCGAAGGGGAGCGCTGTGCTCTTACTTTCTTACGATCGTTTATGCGCTTAAGGATCTCAAGACGTTTGGGACATTTCCGAGAGTTTGCTGTGTGACCATCACAGTTACAATCTACACAGTGGACTGGGATTCCAAACCTTTTAATTAATAGGCCTGTTTCAGGATCAGTATAAGCGTGTTCGTTATTATGGCATATGGCATATGACAATTACTTGCCACATGCATATATCGTTGACAGTTTTTGCACTGTGGTGGCACCATTGGTTTTAGCTTTTCAAAATGTACCCTACAGTTGAGGAAGTATCCTATGTTGTAAAAGTCAACTAATTTAGATGTGCGTCCTAACTGAATCAGCCAGTTATCATTTTTAAATTTTGACAATTTTATAATATCAATATCTAACTTTAAATTATTTAAATACTCAAGGATTTCATCTTGCTCATATATATTTGACAATTTTTTTATAATAATTGAGAAAGGTTTCTCCTCACTGGGAGTGAATGTATAATATTTGAAGTTATTATTTAACAAAAAGTGTTTAATTTTTTTATAATCGTCTATGACATATTTACATTTTTATTGACTATGCTTTTAACAAGTTCTTAAAGTTCTTATGCCATAATAACTGAGATAATTTACTTGTTGTTTCTTTTTGGTTTATGTTGTAACACACAAGGATAGGAGGAGTGTACTTTGAATTCTTATTTTTGCTTGTTTGGGTGTTCTCGTAACCAGGAACTGCATGTGGATTTACATTTTTTTTCAGGCTGAATGTTGCTCTTGAAGGGCGATTTGATGACCGCTCCGCTTGTGCAGCAGCTTCTTTTCGTATCTTGTTGTTGTTGCTATTGGTGTCTTTATCCACCAACATATCATTTCGTGTTTTATTTTCGTATAAACTTTGTTTGAGTGGCTTGGGCATTGCTACACTCTTTAATTTTTCATTTTCGTTTTGAAGTAAAGCTTTATCCGTATTGAGTTTCGTTACCATAGCTTTAAGCTCTTTGATTGTATTATCTCATTTGAGTTGTGAGATTGGCCGTCTACATCAGTTTTTCCCTCTGTATCATCCGATCAACCGATCGTGAGCCACTTTGTTGCTTACGTCGTTTTTTACTCTGTTTTTTTATGTTCTTTTTTTATGCATTATTTTCAAGGTTATTACATTCACTATATGCACAAGCACTTTTGTTGTTATCATTGGTGACAATTTTGTTGTTATCATCGGTGGCATTTCCTCTAATGGCAATGTTATTGGACCTACGTGAAACCGAGTAGGAAGGCAAGTATTGTTTTTCAAGTGCTGTAAATACAAGATCTGATTCGTCGCCAGAATCACTGACAACGGACCGGTCAAGTATTCCAAATGGATTTTCACTATTGTCTTTTTCACTCATATTTTATACTTGAGTGCTTTCTCGTTTCTCGGGAGTTTACAGTTATTGTCAGTGGGTTTTTGTTTGTTTTTCTTTATTTGTTTTGTACTTTTTATTTTTTTTTGTGTTGTTTTTTCTTTATTTGTTTTGTACTTTTTATTTTTTTTTTTTGTGTTGTTTTTTCTTCTTTTTTTTCCAAAAATATAATGATGCAATTTTTTAGTTAAATATCTAGCATTTTTTTTTTTTTAATTTTTTTTACTACTACGAAAGCAGTTTAAATTTACTTGAGTTTGGCGTTATAAAAATTGACTAAAAATACCCTAACCCAAATTTTTTTCCCACGAAATAACTTAAAATTTTCAAACATAATTTTTGACCATTTGTTGGGATTGGGATTTCTATATTTATCCCGAGTATACATATTTCAAATTATAATAGTAATCAATTAGATGCATACAATTTATTAAAGCAATTAAAAATGTAATCTATTTTTGTATATTAAGGGCTGAAGTATCTTCTTGTCATTAGGAGAAAATCCAGCTGCCACAATCTGCTACCCCGATTATTACAGTAACTTTTATGAACAAAATGAAAAAAATGTATGCATTGGCTTTTTATGCTATGATAGAAGCTGAAGCAATAAATTTGTTTTGGTAAAAATTGTTGTTAAAAGCGCAGTAAGCAACAGTAAATTAAAGCAAAGAAACTAACTCAATTTATTTTGTATAGTTATGTGCATACGTATACATTAGGGATGTCAATCACGGGATTCAGTTTAAAAGTGATCCCGGAAATCTCGGGATTGAATGTGTATAAATTAGAATTGTCGCTCGGGATCGACTTTTCGTAATTCAGGATTTCCGGAATTCAGATTTCAATCCCGGGATCCTGGGATTAACCCCGGGATTCATAGTTTTATCAAATATAAAATAAAAACTGGAAAATTATTGATAACAATCATCATCATATTAATATACAGCCATTCCAGATTAAACGTAACGAGCGATCGACTTCATCCTTTCAGATTTGGCTTAAATTTTGCCTATGGTTTTATTTTAGACCAAACCCAACAAAAAGGTATATAAAAAATTCCGGTACGGTTTTCACCGGAGTTGCCAGAGCGAACCAAATCTCCGAAATTGACTGTATCGATTCACAGAATCGTCCATAACTCAGTGATTATACTACATGCATGTATAAGGTACTGTTTGAAAGGTAATAAGACGGGCTACAAAATATAATATAATTTAGTTTTGTTATTTTTTTAAATTATTAATTTTTAAATTAATTCATTAAAATTTAATTTGCAAAATTCGTATCATAGTCCCGAAAATTAAAATTTAAAATTTTGTGTTCCATTAAGAAGACTAAATTACCTTTTCTTAAGCTTTTTATTCGAGGTGGTGACTCAAATAGTTCAGGAGATATGAGTATTTTAATATTTTAACACAACATAACATTAGAAATTATTATCGTTTTTATTTTTCATTATTTTCATATTACTACCATAAATAATAAAGAAAATATGAACCGATAATGTGGCCCAAGTCGTCTTTTTAAAAAAAATTTTCCAGTTAATCTAAATTGCAGCTTAAACTATTTCATAAACCTCATGAAATTTTGTCTAGAAAGATTACAGGTCTTATCGTTTGCTACAAAAAAGTCAGCGGTGGCATATACCTAAAATTAATATTTTGCCTGTAAAATGGATTTTTAAAGTGAAAACTAGTCTGACTCTGGCAAAGTTCGAGGAATACAAAAATTACAACACAAAAAAACTTGCAAAAGAAATGATGAACCTCCGATCTAAATCTTATTATTTTGCTTTTTTGCATGAGTCTGATATCTCCTCAAATCCATGAAAGGTTTCTCGACCTTTGGTCGCATTCTTCCAATTTTTGTCCTGAACAATGGCTTTAAAAAATAACTATGGCATACACACTGTTTAATGAGTAAACTATTAGGTTAGGTTGGAGTGGCTGTCGAGAGACACACTTAAGCCTGAACGGCCCATTATAATACCTATAGTTTAACGCCGATTCCGAACGGCGGTGTGGCAATTTTTTATCAGTTCGGTGGTTTTGCCATTACTAACCAAGTTGTGTACTTGTACACTTTCTTATAATTCTCATACACTTCATATTGATAGTAAGAAGGTTTTGAGAATTTATCACCAGACGAAGGCGAGAATCGAACCCGAACCTCCCGGATGAAAATCTAGTGCACTACCCACTGCACTATTACGGTCGTCAGTAAACTATTGTTAATAAAATTTTCTGAGATTCTTTGTGTATTTATTAAAAAAAAACAAAATTTAATTTTAATTTAATTACTATTTCTTCATATTCACTTACAACTTACTACCCAAAGCAGAACGAAACAAAGAAGACGGATTGTAAAGATCCGTTCTCTGAATTTTTTCGAACATAAAAATGTAGAATACACCAGTGTCCGACCGAAGGTGATTTTTTGACCGTTGACGAAACCGAACTTCGGCCATTTCTCTTACCTTCGGCCGAAGCCGAAGACCGAAGGATTTTTATCGGCTTGGTGGTTTTGCCATTACCAACCAAGGTGTGTACTTGTACTAGTGTCCGACCGAATATTCGGCTTCGGTTCTTCGACTATTCGGCCTAAAAATGCATCTTTGGCTATAACTGCGGCTTCGGCAAAAATTGGCTGAAGTATTTTGCCGAAGCCGAAGATTATAAGCATTTTATTTTACAATAATTTTACTATTGACTGGCAGTAAAAATTTATACAAATAAATAAATGTGAAGTGGTTATATAAAGTATCTACATTACAATTTCTGTGTTATATTTTCTCCGTTTGCCTGTTCCATTTTTACTTTTGAAGTAACCCACAGATGTACAGTAGATTGTTCCATACATTTTGCTAAAGTATTTTAGATCTTCATTGTGACAGCAGAATATGAAAATAGGGTGCTAAAAACCAATTGAAATGAAAAAAAAAATTTAAATTTGTGAAAACAGTTTAGTTTATTTAAAGTACAAAAATTTTTCAAATCGAGTTATATTTGAACTAGTAACATGTCGAGTACAATCAAGTTCATCTTTGACAAATGGAGTTGAAAAAATTGTCTTATCGTGGAAATTTGTAATCTTTATTTTCGTCTGTCAATTACAGTATTATATGTACAGGTTTCCCACGTACAACACGGCAGTCGTAGAGCACGATTTCGTTCCAACACGATTTGTTGATAGCAGAAATCCCCATATAACACGATGACACTATAGCACGTTTTCCTTCCAACACGATTTGCAAATAGCTGAATCCCTGGTATAACATGGTTAGTGAAATTCAGTGATTTAGAAATTCAAATCGCTTGTTTTTGCTTGTTAAATCGTAAAATCGTACTTACTTTAATTTTAAAAAAATTACCGCTATATTCAAAATCCTAACGGGTGAATTTAAAAATTCGTAAAAAAAATGCTAAATGGTCACTTTAGGCGCTAGGGGTGGCTTAGGGTTCAGTTGTACGCCATTAGCTTCAGTGGCATTTTTTACATAGATATGGATATCTGAAAATCTTTTATATGCAAGTTAAATGCTTTTTCCATACAAAATACCCAAACCTATTGTAAAACATCCTTAGAAATCACGGTTTTCGGAGTAGCGCATCCAGTTTTCACAAATTTAAATATTTTTTTTTCATTTTAACTAGTTTTTAGCACCCTATTTTCAAATTCTGCTGTTACAATGAAGATCTGAAATACTTTAGCAAAATATATGGAGCAAATAAGCCATCTAATGTACAGTCTTTCAAATTGAAATCAATAATTTTTTTTAACAAACAACCTTCAGGAGCTAATACAATTAGAGCCAGCAGAAGCAAGCCAAACTTTTTTACTTTTTAAGGAAGACTTGAAGCGTATTGGAAAGAAGAGTGAATAGTTAGAGAAGACGACATTTTCCATTACTGGCGCTTCATTTTTTTCGCTTTCAAGGAGGTCAAAATATTGAAAATTTTTTTTTTGGTAAAATTACTGTACAATATGTGTGCAAATAGATTCTTTGAAATTCACGGTCGATTGAAAGTTACAGATGTAGAACTTGACTTGACATTTTTCGAAATGGTTGCCACGTTATCTCCAAAACTAATAAACCGATTGCGCTTAAATTTTTATCTTATCTTCAATTCGAGTTAACTAAAAGAAGATACGATAAAACTCTCAAAAATTGAATTTTCAATATTTTTACTTAATTCTGGCTCCGACTATAGGCACAGGTCTATCGATTAATACGTTGATTCAATCTTTGATTTTAGTTTTTTTTTTTGTATATTTGTATATTCTGTATATTTTGACGTAAATAAATTTTTAAATGATTCTTGAAATAAATAATATTTGTCAGCTCCTCCGACAGTAAACAGTTTAGTGATACTGGTCAGCTTTTTATTTGGGGAATCTATTATTTAGATTTTTCTGCATATGTTTGCAAATACATAGGCAGAAAAAATTTACTTTCAGATTTTTATTTTTTTATATATTTTAAAAATCCTTCGGTCGGACACTAACTTGTACACTATCTTATAATTCTCATACACTTTATATTGATACAAGAAAGTTATAAAAATTAACCACCAGACGAAGACGGGAATCGAACTCAAACCTCCTAGGTAAAAGTCTAGTGCACTACCCACTAGACTATCGAGGTCGTCAATGAAAATATACTAGGTCCGTACGTTTATCATATATTTATTAACATTTCATGAATCATTTAAAAATTCATTCACGCAAAAATATACAGTTATGTCGACTATCTGTGGAACGACAACTGCATTAAAAAAAAAGATAGCCAATAAATGCCATGATTCCAGCTCTTCTGCTTATCTAAAATCATAGATTGAACAGCATATCAATTGTCTACAGCCGGAATCAGAATTAAGTAAAAATATTAATTTTTGTCATTTTTCACTGTTTCTGTTTAACTAAGTCTTTTTTTGAGATTTTTTTGTCGTAGTACACTTTTTTTGTAAATTTGAATTTTTTTCGTAAATAATATCAGAGGTCCTTAGGCTAATGGAAAATAATAATTCATAATGGATACAACTACCTATTCCATAAAAAAGTTTAAACACGTTTTTCTCAAAACAACGTTTTTCTCAAAACAACGTTTTTCTCAAAACAACGTTTTTAGACCTGGAAATCCAAATGGGACTGATGCATTTCCCCCGCGGATTGATTAATATTTAATAAAGAGCATTTTTTCTGTAGAGTTCTTATTACTCGAAAAATTTGAAAGTTTCAGGTTTAAAAATACACCCTGTATACATATACAGTAGTTTTCGCTTAAACCGAACTCGAGTTAAGACGAACTTCCGGCTAAAAAAAACAAGTCATAAAGTACTGACAGAAAATACACGTAGGTACCTACTTTTCGTCGCTTAAGACAATATCGCTTAAAGCGAACTTTTCGTAATTACGTACTAAGGTTACATACAAAACCGATATTTCATTTGGTTAAGACGAACTTAATATTGATTTCACCAACAAAAGTTCATAGAACTAGCAGATCAGACGATCGTTTCGGAACCCGCTACGGTCCCTCATCAGTGATCTTCGTCATTTCAACAATCTATATATGTGAAAATACTGTAAAGTAAATAAGAATTACAAAGACAGTTATTTGCACTGAATAGTATTATTGAAAGGAACTACCACTACCGTTCTATCTACTACTTTGAAACGAAAAACGTGGGACGCATATGGGCAGATATAAAATTGCTAGCGACTTAGGTAAACTATTCATCCATAAATTTCCTATTGCATGCGACCCACGGTTTTGTTTTAAACCATGCAAGTATTTTCACACCTAGTAAAATTCACAATTATAAATTTTCAGCACAATCTGTACGGGGTTAGGAATCAGTATGAGGTTATAAATATCTATGGGACTAGAAGAAATTATTTTATACTTTTTAGTCCGTTTTAAAAACGTAGTACATTTAAATTTTTTTTTTATTTAAATTATTATTTTCAGTTATTCCGCACACCTTCGAATCTAATTTATTTTTGCAAGGCAATTTTGAAAAGAAATTTTTTTTTTTTTTACTGAACGTAGGGTCGCCTTTTTAAATTTTTCATAATATCTTCGGCATTTGTATCGGATCTTAAAGTATGTTTTATTATATTATATATTAAAATGATTAAAATATATACATTTATTAGTGTAACTTCATCTTTATTCCAGAAGATCCAGAAGTACTACACTTTAATTCAATTCAATTTAAAGAACTTGACGAGTAGGTTAGTAGATTTAAAATCGGTTAAGCCAATTCTAAAATATTAGGTCGGAAGTTTTTTAAAATTCGCTCATTGAGCAAAGCATTGTATTCACCGTTGTAAAAATCATTGCTTAAGCGGGCGGAAATACAAACTGAGAGCAAGAGAGAAGACATAAGTAACGGCACCTCTCAGAATTATCTAACCAATTATCTGATACGGTCTTAAGTACACACATATGTATATATTTTACTCCCGCTAAAGCAATGATTTTTACAACAGCTATGCCATCTGTTAGTTGAAGTCGCACTTCATATTTATACACCTACTATGATGAAAGTATGCTGTACTATAAGTATTGGTTATATAAATAAATAAACGCTAATATTTTATATTATATTTATATACTACTACTACTATTATGGCACAACAGCCCCTGAAGGGCCAAGGCCAAGTTTTTATATTTATATATATGTATATAAGAAATTTCATATTCCATTGTCATCCAGTTCTGAACTGTGTTTAAAGTTTCAAGTCTCCAGCTCATCGGGAAGTTAGTTTAAAATAAAAAAACCCCCCCGACAGATCTTTTGGTGGTAAAAATATTTGCATTTAAATGATACTACTCCGCAGCGACCATAGGCTAAACAAGGTTAGGTTAGGTTAAGTTAGAAGTGGCGGCGAATGCCTCACATAGACCGTTAGATCCATAGTGTTACCACAAACTCTCTTGAGTCAAACAAAACATCGAGCTATATCCAATACTGTTTCCAGTTGAAAGTTCCCGAGGTATGCGCAAAATTTTTTAGAAAAGCCAGGTTTATGTTCGTTAAATCATTTAAAGAAAGAAAAAATGCTTTCCCTAACGTCTTTAATCGAGTTCTAGCTAGTATTGGGCAATGGCAAAGAATATGTTCCAAAGTCTACTTAGTCACAGAATCATTACAGTTCCTACATAGGTCGTTTTCCACCAAACCCAGCTTTTTGGCATGATACTTTAAAAAGCAATGTCCACGCCTACCAGTAAACTACATTCTTTGCGAGCCAGCGATAGCAAAAGTTCAGTTTTGGTACAGGAATGTTGGGGCCAGACAATTTTAGCTATACTGGAGGAGTTTAGGCTACTCCATCTTCTATTAGAGGTCGAGTAAAGTTGTTTGTCGAATGCTGTGTAATAGAATCGGAGTGATGGCGAGATGTTACTGCGCTCTCCCTCAAGGCCTGCGCCTTGCTTAGAGAGCTCGTCCGCCACCTCATTTCCCATTATTCCAAAGTGTCCTGGAACCCAGCAGAGTTGTAGCTTATTATGAATACTAAGGTTTTGAAGGGAGCGTTTTATTACCGATTTAGATTTTATAGTATGACAATCCAAGGCCTTCAGAGCAGGTTGACTGTCTGAATAAATAATTATTCGCAGATCATTTACGCTGCCCACGAGGCTTTCAGAAGCCATATATATTGCCTCTATTTCAGCTTGAAAAACATTACAACTTTCGGGAAGTTTGAAAGATTTTTTGGTATTAGTGCTAGGCACAAAGAATGCTGCACCTATGCTAACTTCAGTTTTAGATGCGTCAGTGTAGACCGCAGTTATATTGGCCGGTCACCAAATCTTTTAAGCCAGGAATCTTTTGACGAAATTTTAATTATAAATCTTCGATCAAGATGTAAGGAAGGTTGTTGATAATCTGTAGAAGTATGTTCGATATTGTCAATATTACAGTGTCCAGTCGAACCATCCTTGAAACCATTACTTTCGTTTAATCTGAGTCCGGTTTTGAAAACCACACCTTTCACAAAAAGATCTATAGGTAGTAGGTTTAGTATAATATTGAGAGACTCGGTGAAAGTGGATTTCAGGACCCCCGTGACACCCACACAAATGAGACCTTTCAAATTGTTTGAGCGTTGCTTTGCATTCAAGGGCTTTCCACCAGACTACTACTCCATATAATAATATAAGTCTTACTATCGAAGTGTATATCCAGTGTGTTATCTTTGGACATAGTCCCCATTCACAACTGAACATTCGTTTACACGAGTAATACGCAATATTTGCTTTTTTTACACGCTCGCGAGTGTTAGATTTCCGATTTAATTTGCTATCTAAGATAGTACCTAGAAATTTAGCTTCTTTCGATAAGTTTAGTGAAATACCATTCAACCGGATTTGCCTGATTTGGAATTTTGTATTTCCTTGGAAATAAGGCAATCTCAGTTTTGGAAGGGTTCACTTTTAGCCCTCTTTTCAAGTAGCTCACTCAAGGTATCTAGAAATTTGTCAGTTGTGATCAACATCACCATAAGCGACTACTTTTATATAATTTTGTTATAAAGCGACTAGTAAAGAGTTAATTACTAAATAACAGAGGAGACAACACTCCCCCTTGCGGAGTGCGTCTAATTACACATATGGAGAAACGAGCATGTCCCCACTCTGCCGTAATCGAACGATTCATAGGCATAGTTTTTATCCACCAAGTTACCTGCTGGTTTATACCCGTCTCATGAAGAGCAGATACTAGGGTGGACGTGTTTTTATTGTTGAATGCTTCTTCTATATCTAGGAAAGCGCAAAGCGCGAATTCCTTATAGTTAAGGGAGGCTTCAATGGTTCTAACTACCTCATGTAGGGCTGTTTTAGTAGATTTGCCTTTCTGATAGACATGTTGTGAGTTAGAAATAAAATGAGGGGCAATCTGTGCCTTATATATAAAGGTCAAAGATTCGTTCGAATATCTTAAGTAGAGAGGATGTAAGAAATATAGGTCCTGTAGTCCTTGGGTTTGACGTGACTGCTTCTACCACCTTTTGGTATGAAAACAACTCTCGCCAAACGCCAGAGCTTTGGAACCACACTAAATCTCTAACATCCCTTGAATATATTTTTTAACATGGTCAGTATTAAGGATTTTACCTGCTGTAATAGGGCAGGGAAAAGTCCATCAGGACCAGGGGATTTGAAAGGCCTGAATGAGTCCAAGGACCATTTAATTGCATTATCGTTTACTATACTCGAGATTTCACTCGAATCATACGCTTCCGAGCAGGTAGATATCGGTCCTGTGTCAGAGCACCCCGGAAAGTGAGTGTTAAGCATCACTTCAACGGTTTCCTCAGAATCACATGTGCATTCACAGTTTTCCTTTAGTAAAAGATTAGGGAATATTTCTTTTTTAGATAGGAGCCTAGAGGCTTCTGAAGTTTTTTCTATATTTTCGCAGTAAATTGCCCAGCTTAAACACTTGGCTTTACGAACTATTTGCTTAAACTTTTTAAGTTCTGCTCTATAATTTTGTCACAACTGTGTCGCATCAGTATTACGAGCCATTTTAAATAAGAATTGTATATGCTCTCGCGCTTTCGCTAATTCCTTACTCCACCATGGAAGCTGATGTTTTTTCCTAGTGCGTCTAATAGGGCAGGCAATGTTATACGTTTTTACGAGAATAGATGAGAGCTTATCATTTGCCTCCTCCACTTCAACCGCTTTTTGAAATTCGGGTATACTAGAGTGCATCAATTTAGATTTAACAATACCTCTGTACTTATTCCAGTCCGTCTTTTCCAGGTTTCGGAAGTATCAGGACAAGTCAGAACTAAAACTAATATTAAATGCTATATACTCATGACCTGAGAAGGATGCCTTATCTAGAATCTTCCAATTAAGAAGTTCAATGAGATTATCAGTATAGAGCGTCAGGTCTAAAACGTTTGTACTAGTAGGTCCAACATACGTTGGCTCATTTCCCCTATTACCAATACAAAGGTTCGTGGAATTAATAAAATGAAGTAAAGACTCACCTCTCTCATTCGTGTCACTGCTACACCACACTGGATTTGCTTTTTTACAGATTGGTCAGATTTTCTGACAACTAATATGAACCGTGTCTGTTTATTGTATGAAAAAATTTTTTATTGAAAAATTTTTATGTAGTTAGAATTGCTAATTACATAGTTATTAAAATTATTAGGCTTTGAATGAACAATGATGGCAGACGAATATCAAAAAGTTCATAGAACTAGTAGAGAATTTTTGGCTAACCTACTCAAAAAGCTCTTCAAATTGATATATAATATGATAGTGTAGCACTTCTGGATCTTCTGAAATAAAATTGTTGTTACATTAATAAATGTACATATAGCTATTCAAAACGTACAAGGTCACATAACACACTAACATATGTATGTAATTTTAGATTTCGTTATTTTGGTAAAGTTGTTCAAGCGAAATTTCGTGTTATAGTTGTCATTTTTATGGAATTCCTTACCTATGATTTAGAAGTAACACGAGTTACCAATTTGATGTAACGCGAGTTACCATACATTATATGGATTATCTATAATTTTGTGCGAAATATTTTTGTAATTTTTTTTGCATATCATACTTGTTTCAATTCTTAACAATATTCAATTAATGAAAATAAGCTGATGTGTGCAATTTCGCAGAATTTTATTAACAGCGCAAGCACTCATAACCTTTTGACCGCAAAATGTAACGCTAGTTACCATTATATTTTTTGGCACAAACAATTTTTTAGGTCGCAATGCCTGACTTTCGAGTCAATAATAATATAATAATAATTATATTTTAATTTTTGGTTAGGTTAAGTTGGAGTGGCAGCATTCTACTTGAAAGCACACTTAAGCACATAATTATAATTTTTGGCTAAGAAAGTGCTTAATTTCCACAACAAATTTGAAGTAGATTTAATTAATTATAAGTAATTTATTAAATAGAAACAACAGTCGTGTTTTTCTGCATTAAATTTATAATAAAATTTGAGTTTAACTCTTAAAATATTGTTTCTAATGTAACGCGAATCACCATTGAATCACCTAAGAATAAAAAATTAAATATGGATTCGAACTGTTCAATATTGATGCGGCGAAATTTTTAAAATCTTTTTTTCTTTTAATTTCTCACAAAGAGAATTGTTGCAAGTTGTTTCTGCATCGAAGGCATTGTGAAAATGAAATGTTATGCCAACTATCTGGAGGCCTACGTCACACACAAAATTTGTACACTTTTTTGACAATCAATACGTATTCACAACTGTCACGGCATTAGTGTCGCGTGTTAACGCAGGGAAACAATATCGACAGAAAAGCAACAAGTAATATAAAATCGAGAACATCTTGCCACACAGTGGAAATGCCACACCTGTAATTAAAAAAGGGTTTTAACGCTTCTCACAATATGTTTTATTTGTAGTCAATGATTTTAAACCCTTTGGAATTGATTTAAGGTTTTTGCATATATTTGTAGCAAATTTTATCTTACTCAAAAATATCCTTTTGGATTACACTTTTATTAAAATTTAATAGTTAGAAAGATCTTTTGATCACTTCAATACGATTATAGAGCTCCTATTCATTCATTTACAATTCCAGCAAAGCACATCTATCAACAGTTCTGCTGGAAGTGTAATTTTTCTCTCACGTCATAATTTATTTAACATTTGTTTTAAATTTTCACTAAAACTTATAAATTTTCTATTTTGTCCACATTCTAATCAACGAAATGCATTTTAGAAACTGCAGATTCAAATCATGTATTGAAACTATAACGTCATCGCCACGTAACTATGCAACGCACACATTATGGTGGCAAGGCATCATTTACACTTTTTCCAAACTTCAACCTTGCTTTCTGTCTGATGAAATCTCTATTAGTGGTGAGCAAAAAAAAAATATATATAATTACGATATGAATGAATAGTATATGAACCCCTTAGTTATACACTGTGGCGATCATGTTATGATTTAGGTTCGTGGTTTGAATCTCGATTCGATAAACTCCACTTTGGTTATGGAGATGTAGACTAAATACAATATTTGAAAATTGGTAGTGACAATTTTAAACAAACAAAGAAAAATTTCAACATGGAAGAAAAAATACACTTTAATTTAGACTATGATTCCAAGTACTTGGCTAGAATTATGAACGAATGGGAGCTGCACAATTGACTAAGAATAATTAAAATATCCGTATCACCATCGAAATTGAATAAGTTTTTGAAAATGGAGCAAAAATTGGATCAAAAATAGCATATTTTTGAGAAGATAAAAAAACCCAAGTTGCTAAAAAACATAGCAGAGTGCATAAGTGGAAACACCATTTCAGAAATATTTTCCTTCAAGTTTTCTACCATTACTTCAGTGGATGTGGAAATAAGCTTATGCAAGTATAAAAACATGTTTCGCCCTAATATGCAGAGTTTTAGTTCGACAACTTAAGTCAAGTGTTTGTTATTTACTATAATAGTAGCTTAAATCAAATAAATTGAATTAAATAAATATTGAAATTATACTTTTTGACTAATGCAAAAAATAAAAAAAATTTAAATAAACAAAAATTGTTTGGTTTAAGTTTGGTAAACGTTTTAATCACCTTTGATTCATAATTGATGTTAACAATCTTTTCTTTGTGAATATTCGGTTCGGGGGACAGAACAGGAACTTCCTCTTCTTAAACGGGAAATCAAATCTAACCATCTAATCCCATTTATTTACGCTCGGGAATAAAGTATAAATAATTTTGAGTTCAAATACTAATTATTAGTTTTAAAAGACTATTTCCTTTTAAAATCTAATTATGTAGTTTGAAAAGGAAACCCCATATATTGGGAAAATGCGCTTTTTAACTGATATGTACTCTCACAACTTCTACACGTCATTGTTTAAAATTTGCTCCAGTTTTTAGTCCATAAAAAGTCATATTCTTCATATGTGTCGCTTTAAGAATGGATTTCGGGGATCTGCGCTTGATTCCTATTTAATAGAAACGAAGCTTAAAAACAATTTAAAAAATGTATAATTGCAAACTTTGAAGCTTTACCAACTGAGCCCAGAACTATATGGTATATTTCATGTGAGCAATCAAAAGCTGATTTTTGTCTCACGGAATAATATTTATTACTATTGAACCTGAATTAAAAACAGAACAACGTTATAAAATAAATATCCGCCACCCCCATAATTTTCGGATCTAAACATCTCAATTTATTAAAGCCTGCTTATTATTTATGGTTTTCTTCTGATTTTGCATCCACTGAAATCCTTATGTTATTTAACTTATTAATACCAATATAAATTTTATGTGTTTTTCAGATAATAGAAAACTCAAATCCTACCGGTAAAAAAGATAAACAGTTTGTGCCGATTCTTGGTCTTTTCCAAACAAAACATATACTACGGAAAAAATATTTCCAAGTAAAGAATGACGCTGCTCCTTCTAGCTATGAAACAAATAATTTAATATTAACTGACGAAGAATTTATGGAAACATCACAGGAGCGAAATCCTATTCTCAATAAACGAATTTTACTTGAATTGAATTCTAAAAATAAAGCTAAAACTGTAAAAACAGAAAAATTGCCAACTGTTGATAATCTGAAACAATTAAAATTCCGAGATGCTGAAGGTCGTATAGCAGTTTTTGGTGACTCCAATTGCTTGGACTCTGCACATTTAGAAAAAGCATGTTATTGGCTTCTCGATGCTCTCTTGGAATTTTCTATGAATGCATACAAATCAGGATTGCTTCAAAACCTTAACAGAGCTTCTGAATTTGATTTATTTTCAACTAAAACTATCCCATTGAGGTTAGCCAATAGCAATTTTCATCACTATTCAAAAGTACTTGATTCTAATAATAAATATAAGAAAATGCGAATAGAAAAATGTGAATATATGAAATGGTCGAAGGCAAATTTGGTAAATTACTCAGATATAAAAGTATCAATGGATAATATGAAGGAAGGGATTATGCCAAATTTTCAAAATAAACAAGGTAAGTGAACAAAATATATTTTTTTGTTACCAATTACAGTTACGGTCAAAATAATAACAGTGATGTAAGGTAGCTTTTGATTATATATTTATATCCTGTTTTCATATGTCAAAACCTTGAAATCAACTTTATTGAGGTCTTTTATAAATACAACACAAATGAAATGTGGCTAGGACAGTAAAATGTTCAAGTAGGACACATATAGCCCAAAGAACGTGAAAGATTTAAGAGTATATGGCATAAACGGCGACATTGATAGACTAGTAGGTAGTACACTAGGCTTTCACCCGGAATGTTGTGGGTTCGATTCTTGTCTTGGTCTGGCGCATGGCAGAAGAATTAAGAAGGTAGATGAATTTTGACAAGTAAGAGGAACTTTGACAATTGGGAAAACATTTGTTTTGATACTTTTCTTCTTTTTGCAACAGCGTTGTATTTTCATAGTTAAATTTTTAAGCGAGAATTTATAAGAAAATAATTTGCATAGTACTGCATGTACAAAGGGATAATTAGTTCCTGCTTTTCATATTATTTTTTAACTCATGTTCAAGAAAACAAATTCAAATAACATTATTTATACTTTTTTATTACAGTGGTATGAAAGTTGAAGAAAATAATGTTTGGATTAAAATTGCAGCTTTTTTTATTTTTGTGTTAATAAAAATCTAAATAACATGTTTATATAAAATATTGAAGACTAGATGTGCAAACAATTTTCTTATAAGCTTTTAAAGTCGTTAAAAACCGTTTATCTTAGTACTGGTACAAAATGTTCAGAATTCACTTTGGAGTAAAAGTGAGTTGAAATCACATCAATTTCACTATTTGGTGTTCTAGAATTCACTTTGTGAAATGAAATCACTAGCATTTCACTTATCTTTGCTAACTAGTTGTTTAAAGCGAATTTCGAACGAATTCGCATGTTCTAGAAACCGAATTCACCAAAAAAAAAAAAATTTATTTGAATTCACTTTAGCAGCAACAAGTGAAATAGAGCAGTCGGCAAAAATGTAAATTTAATAAAAAATTAATCAAGGATAAAAAATATAAATGAAAATAAAAATTTCAAGGCGAAAGCATAAGAACCCTTTTCAGGATGCTTTATTCTTCAAGTTTATGAAGACACATCAAGACAACTTCTTAAAAAAGTATTTCCTCGACAACCTGTCCGATTGCTCGGCAGTCATTCCAAAGAGTCCAGTTTTAATTCTAGTTCGGTGAGAAAGTTGTTTAAAGACGGCGCTATAGCGCTAATGCTGACTCACAGTGGATCTGCTATGGGTCAGCCTCCTTAACCAACCAACCAAAAGTAGAAACACTGGCGACAATTGAAAACGGACCTGTATCTGTATTTCGGATGGCAAATTAGTTTTTTTAATTTGTGTTTTTAAAATACAAATCATGGTAACCGACCACTGCCGCTCAAGTGACTTTGTAAATTTTGAGACACAGCGTGGTTTATCGTTAGCCGTTTGTTTCTGCATTACGTTGTTTAGCTGCTATTTGTGTTTGAAAATTGGTATCTTGCATTTGCGGCTAATTTGCCGTGGCGCGCCCTCTCGTGTAACAAAAAAATTTCAAGTGTAACTCAATGAACTTTTGAAAGTTAAAACGATGACAAATAAACATTAAAATATATTTAAATATCACTAGAAAGGAATCAATTGTTTTATTTTAATGATTTTTTTGCTATAAATATGAAAAATTGCTGTCGATGCTATGAAATTTACCTTGCGGCTGAATTGCCGGGGCGCGTGTAACTTTTAGAGGGCGCCCTCCGAAGAGTTAAAAAATAAATTTACAATGTACCTTTTTTTCTTTTCTATGCTCGTATCACTTTAAATGATTATTTCAATAAAATAATTTTTGAAAATACTATATATATATATAGCTCAAACAAATTGTTTTTCAATTCATATATCTTTTAACAATATTTTCTAATAATTTAAAAGTTGAAAAATAGCATTAAAAAAAAGAACATCAAATGCAATAAACAAGCCCCAGCCTAACCAGTTATTAGTAAAACAAAGCTTTTTTCACCAACCCCAGAACTGACTTATGGGTTTTCCATCTATCATACCCCCACTAAGAATTACTGAAGAAAAATCTCAGATAAGAATTATTATGAACTTTTGGTGGATTTTTTACTCTACCGACTAGACTAAATCAGCATATCAATAAAATGATATATAGCTGAAATTTTGTGAACAGTTTTTATTCTTATATTTCAGATGAGCTGGAGACAAATATGTTGCAGTTACATTTGAAGATAAATGATGAGCAAGGAAATGATAACAATTTCGGGGAGACGTTCAAATACTTTGATGATGATTCATTTAGCTTCCCGCTAATATTCGTTTATATATTCTCATGTATAGTTTTAGTTTTGCTTATAAATTGGTTCAAACGAAAAAAATATTTTACTCATTTTATTTACTTTAAATAAAAAATATTACATTACATTGATTGTTCAGATTTTTTGTCCAGTGTCTAGAATCCTGACTTTCAAAAATTTGTCCAGATAAAAGTTTCAAATTTGTAGAGATAAAATTTTTGCTGATAAATTTGAGCAAACAATTGAGCAATTTAAAAATATACCAGAAGTCTCAGGCGCTGAAATATTGATGCATCGGCTCCGTCATTTAAAGTTTAAACGGTGTGAAGATAGCCACGCGTGGCTATCTTAGCAAATACACAAACCACAAAATGTAAAAATTTCTATGTTAACTTAACAGAAAAAATGTTAACCAAAAAATGCTATGTTAAGCACAACATAGAATATTCGTTCGGATCCTGATGACCATTTGGAGAACTGACTGTGACCACCAGACATACCATTCGATAGGCATTGAAGTGTTGTTTAAACATGCATACACAAATGCCACATATTTATTTCAGATTATTTTTAATTAATTTATAAAAAATATCAATTTGAAAAGCGAGTTGGAGGAATCAGGTGGTCATATGGAGCACTTGTACATATGTGCCAGACATGACATGGGTATCAGTGGACAGGTATTGAGGAGTAGATCAATCCTGCATTTTCAAAACATCTAACAGAATTACCGGATTGTCGTTAATTTTCATTTGAAAATTTTCATGTTAAGTGCAGTTGGGTGGAGGAAACTGGTGGTCATAAGGAGCACTTGTACATATGTGCCAGATATGACATGGGTATCAGTGGACAGGTATTGAGGAGTAGATCAATCCTTTTTTAAAACATCTAACAGAATTACCGGATTGCCGTTAATTTTCGTTTGAAAATTTTCATGTTAAGTGCACTTGGGTGGAGGAAACTGGTGGTCATATGGAGCACTTGTACATATGTGCCAGACATGACATGGGTATCAGTGGACAGGTATTGAGGAGTAGATCAATCCTGCATTTTCAAAACATCTAACAGAATTACCGGATTGCCGTTAATTTTCGTTTGAAAATTTTCATGTTAAGTGCAGTTGGGTGGAGGAATCAGGTGGTCATATGGAGCACTTGTACATATGTGCCAGACATCACATGGGTATCAGTGGACAGGTATTGAAGAGTAGATCAATCCTGCATTTTCAAAACATCTAACAGAATTACCGGATTGCCGTTAATTTTCGTTTGAAAATGTTCATGTTAAGTGCAGTTGGGTCGAGGAAACTGGTGGTCATATGGAGCACTTGTACATATGTGCCAGACATGACATGGGTATCAGTGGACAGGTATTGAAGAGTAGATCAATCCTGCATTTTCAAAACATCTAACAGAATTACCGGATTGTCGTTAATTTTCGTTTGAAAATTTTCATGTTAAGTGCACTTGGGTGGAGGAAACTGGTGGTCATATGGAGCACTTGTACATATGCGCCAGACATGACATGGGTATCAGTGGACAGGTATTGAGGAGTAGATCAATCCTGCATTTTCAAAACATCTAACAGAATTACCGGATTGCCGTTAATTTTCGTTTGAAAATGTTCATGTTAAGTGCAGTTGGGTGGAGGAATCAGGTGGTCATATGGAGCACTTGTACATATGTGCCAGACATTACATGGGTATCAGTGGACAGGTATTGAAGAGTAGATCAATCCTGCATTTCCAAAACATCTAACAGAATTACCGGATTGCCGTTAATTTTCGTTTGAAAATGTTCATGTTAAGTGCAGTTGGGTGGAGGAAACTGGTGGTCATATGGAGCACTTGTACATATGTGCCAGACATCACATGGGTATCAGTGGACAGGTATTGAGGAGTAGACCAATCCTGCATTTTCAAAACATCTAACAGAATTACCGGATTGCCGTTAATTTTCGTTTGAAAATTTTCATGTTAAGTGCAGTTGGGTGGAGGAATCAGGTGGTCATATGGAGCACTTGTACATATGTGCCAGACATCACATGGGTATCAGTGGACAGGTATTGAAGAGTAGATCAATCCTGCATTTTCAAAACATCTAACAGAATTACCGGATTGCCGTTAATTTTCGTTTGAAAATGTTCATGTTAAGTGCAGTTGGGTGGAGGAAACTGGTGGTCATATGGAGCACTTGTACATATGTGCCAGATATGACATGGGTATCAGTGGACAGGTATTGAAGAGTAGATCAATCCTGCATTTTCAAAACATCTAACAGAATTACCGGATTGTCGTTAATTTTCGTTTGAACATTTTCATGTAAGTGCACTTGGGTGGAGGAAACTGGTGGTCATATGGAGCACTTGTACATATGTGCCAGACATCACATGGGTATCAGTGGACAGGTATTGAAGAGTAGATCAATCCTGCATTTTCAAAACATCTAACAGAATTACCGGATTGCCGTTAATTTTCGTTTGAAAATTTTCATGTTAAGTGCAGTTGGGTGGAGGAAACTGGTGGTCATATGAAGCACTTGTACATATGTGCCAGACATCACATGGGTATCAGTGGACAGGTATTGAGGAGAAGATCAATCCTGCATTTTCAAAACATCTAACAGAATTACCGGATTGCCGTTAATTTTCGTTTGAAAATTTTCATGTTAAGTGCAGTTGGGTGGAGGAATCAGGTGGTCATATGGAGCACTTGTACATATTTGCCAGACATTACATGGGTATCAGTGGACAGTTAATGAAGAGTAGATCAATCCTGCATTTTCAAAACATCTAACAGAATTACCGGATTGCCGTTAATTTTCGTTTGAAAATGTTCATGTTAAGTGCAGTTGGGTGGAGGAAACTAGTGGTCATATGGAGCACTTGTACATATGTGCCAGACATCACATGGGTATCAGTGGACAGGTATTGAGGAGTAGATCAATCCTGCATTTTCAAAAAATCTTACAGAATTACCGGATTGCCGTTAATTTTCGCTTGAAAATTTTCATGTTAAGTGCACTTGGGTGGAGGAAACTGGTGGTCATATGGAGCACTTGTACATATGTGCCAGACATGACATGGGTATCAGTGGACAGGTATTGAAGAGTAGATCAATCCTGCATTTTCAAAACATCTAACAGAATTACCGGATTGTCGTTAATTTTCGTTTGAAAATTTTCATGTAAGTGCACTTGGGTGGAGGAAACTGGTGGTCATATGGAGCACTTGTACATATGTGCCAGACATCACATGGGTATCAGTGGACAGATATTGAGGAGTAGATCAATCCTGCATTTTCAAAACATCTAACAGAATTACCGGATTGCCGTTAATTTTCGTTTGAAAATTTTCATGTAAGTGCACTTGGGTGGAGGAAACTGGTGGTCATATGGAGCACTTGTACATATGTGCCAGACATCACATGGGTATCAGTGGACAGGTATTGAGGAGTAGATCAATCCTGCATTTTCAAAACATCTAACAGAATTACCGGATTGCCGTTAATTTTCGTTTGAAAATGTTCATGTTAAGTGCAGTTGGGTGGAGGAAACTGGTGGTCATATGGAGCACTTGTACATATGTGCCAGACATCACATGGGTATCAGTGGACAGGTATTGAGGAGTAGATCAATCCTGCATTTTCAAAAAATCTTACAGAATTACCGGATTGCCGTTAATTTTCGCTTGAAAATTTTCATGTTAAGTGCACTTGGGTGGAGGAAACTGGTGGTCATATGGAGCACTTGTACATATGTGCCAGACATGACATGGGTATCAGTGGACAGGTATTGAGGAGTAGATCAATCCTGCATTTTCAAAAAATCTTACAGAATTACCGGATTGCCGTTAATTTTCGCTTGAAAATTTTCATGTTAAGTGCACTTGGGTGGAGGAAACTGGTGGTCATATGGAGCACTTGTACATATGTGCCAGACATGACATGGGTATCAGTGGACAGGTATTGAAGAGTAGATCAATCCTGCATTTTCAAAACATCTAACAGAATTACCGGATTGCCGTTAATTTTCGTTTGAAAATGTTCATGTTAAGTGCAGTTGGGTCGAGGAAACTGGTGGTCATATGGAGCACTTGTACATATGTGCCAGACATGACATGGGTATCAGTGGACAGGTATTGAAGAGTAGATCAATCCTGCATTTTCAAAACATCTAACAGAATTACCGGATTGTCGTTAATTTTCGTTTGAAAATTTTCATGTTAAGTGCACTTGGGTGGAGGAAACTGGTGGTCATATGGAGCACTTGTACATATGCGCCAGACATGACATGGGTATCAGTGGACAGGTATTGAGGAGTAGATCAATCCTGCATTTTCAAAACATCTAACAGAATTACCGGATTGCCGTTAATTTTCGTTTGAAAATGTTCATGTTAAGTGCAGTTGGGTGGAGGAATCAGGTGGTCATATGGAGCACTTGTACATATGTGCCAGACATTACATGGGTATCAGTGGACAGGTATTGAAGAGTAGATCAATCCTGCATTTCCAAAACATCTAACAGAATTACCGGATTGCCGTTAATTTTCGTTTGAAAATTTTCATGTTAAGTGCAGTTGGGTGGAGGAAACTGGTGGTCATATGGAGCACTTGTACATATGTGCCAGACATCACATGGGTATCAGTGGACAGGTATTGAGGAGTAGACCAATCCTGCATTTTCAAAACATCTAACAGAATTACCGGATTGCCGTTAATTTTCGTTTGAAAATTTTCATGTTAAGTGCAGTTGGGTGGAGGAATCAGGTGGTCATATGGAGCACTTGTACATATGTGCCAGACATCACATGGGTATCAGTGGACAGGTATTGAAGAGTAGATCAATCCTGCATTTTCAAAACATCTAACAGAATTACCGGATTGCCGTTAATTTTCGTTTGAAAATGTTCATGTTAAGTGCAGTTGGGTGGAGGAAACTGGTGGTCATATGGAGCACTTGTACATATGTGCCAGATATGACATGGGTATCAGTGGACAGGTATTGAAGAGTAGATCAATCCTGCATTTTCAAAACATCTAACAGAATTACCGGATTGTCGTTAATTTTCGTTTGAAAATTTTCATGTAAGTGCACTTGGGTGGAGGAAACTGGTGGTCATATGGAGCACTTGTACATATGTGCCAGACATCACATGGGTATCAGTGGACAGGTATTGAAGAGTAGATCAATCCTGCATTTTCAAAACATCTAACAGAATTACCGGATTGCCGTTAATTTTCGTTTGAAAATTTTCATGTTAAGTGCAGTTGGGTGGAGGAAACTGGTGGTCATATGAAGCACTTGTACATATGTGCCAGACATCACATGGGTATCAGTGGACAGGTATTGAGGAGAAGATCAATCCTGCATTTTCAAAACATCTAACAGAATTACCGGATTGCCGTTAATTTTCGTTTGAAAATTTTCATGTTAAGTGCAGTTGGGTGGAGGAATCAGGTGGTCATATGGAGCACTTGTACATATTTGCCAGACATTACATGGGTATCAGTGGACAGTTAATGAAGAGTAGATCAATCCTGCATTTTCAAAACATCTAACAGAATTACCGGATTGCCGTTAATTTTCGTTTGAAAATGTTCATGTTAAGTGCAGTTGGGTGGAGGAAACTGGTGGTCATATGGAGCACTTGTACATATGTGCCAGACATCACATGGGTATCAGTGGACAGGTATTGAGGAGTAGATCAATCCTGCATTTTCAAAAAATCTTACAGAATTACCGGATTGCCGTTAATTTTCGCTTGAAAATTTTCATGTTAAGTGCACTTGGGTGGAGGAAACTGGTGGTCATATGGAGCACTTGTACATATGTGCCAGACATGACATGGGTATCAGTGGACAGGTATTGAAGAGTAGATCAATCCTGCATTTTCAAAACATCTAACAGAATTACCGGATTGTCGTTAATTTTCGTTTGAAAATTTTCATGTAAGTGCACTTGGGTGGAGGAAACTGGTGGTCATATGGAGCACTTGTACATATGTGCCAGACATCACATGGGTATCAGTGGACAGATATTGAGGAGTAGATCAATCCTGCATTTTCAAAACATCTAACAGAATTACCGGATTGCCGTTAATTTTCGTTTGAAAATTTTCATGTAAGTGCACTTGGGTGGAGGAAACTGGTGGTCATATGGAGCACTTGTACATATGTGCCAGACATCACATGGGTATCAGTGGACAGGTATTGAGGAGTAGATCAATCCTGCATTTTCAAAACATCTAACAGAATTACCGGATTGCCGTTAATTTTCGTTTGAAAATGTTCATGTTAAGTGCAGTTGGGTGGAGGAAACTGGTGGTCATATGGAGCACTTGTACATATGTGCCAGACATCACATGGGTATCAGTGGACAGGTATTGAGGAGTAGATCAATCCTGCATTTTCAAAAAATCTTACAGAATTACCGGATTGCCGTTAATTTTCGCTTGAAAATTTTCATGTTAAGTGCACTTGGGTGGAGGAAACTGGTGGTCATATGGAGCACTTGTACATATGTGCCAGACATGACATGGGTATCAGTGGACAGGTATTGAAGAGTAGATCAATCCTGCATTTTCAAAACATCTAACAGAATTACCGGATTGTCGTTAATTTTCGTTTGAAAATTTTCATGTTAAGTGCAGTTGGGTGGAGGAAACTGGTGGTCATATGAAGCACTTGTACATATGTGCCAGACATCACATGGGTATCAGTGGACAGGTATTGAGGAGAAGATCAATCCTGCATTTTCAAAACATCTAACAGAATTACCGGATTGCCGTTAATTTTCGTTTGAAAATTTTCATGTTAAGTGCAGTTGGGTGGAGGAATCAGGTGGTCATATGGAGCACTTGTACATATTTGCCAGACATTACATGGGTATCAGTGGACAGTTAATGAAGAGTAGATCAATCCTGCATTTTCAAAACATCTAACAGAATTACCGGATTGCCGTTAATTTTCGTTTGAAAATGTTCATGTTAAGTGCAGTTGGGTGGAGGAAACTGGTGGTCATATGGAGCACTTGTACATATGTGCCAGACATCACATGGGTATCAGTGGACAGGTATTGAGGAGTAGATCAATCCTGCATTTTCAAAAAATCTTACAGAATTACCGGATTGCCGTTAATTTTCGCTTGAAAATTTTCATGTTAAGTGCACTTGGGTGGAGGAAACTGGTGGTCATATGGAGCACTTGTACATATGTGCCAGACATGACATGGGTATCAGTGGACAGGTATTGAAGAGTAGATCAATCCTGCATTTTCAAAACATCTAACAGAATTACCGGATTGTCGTTAATTTTCGTTTGAAAATTTTCATGTAAGTGCACTTGGGTGGAGGAAACTGGTGGTCATATGGAGCACTTGTACATATGTGCCAGACATCACATGGGTATCAGTGGACAGATATTGAGGAGTAGATCAATCCTGCATTTTCAAAACATCTAACAGAATTACCGGATTGCCGTTAATTTTCGTTTGAAAATTTTCATGTAAGTGCACTTGGGTGGAGGAAACTGGTGGTCATATGGAGCACTTGTACATATGTGCCAGACATCACATGGGTATCAGTGGACAGGTATTGAGGAGTAGATCAATCCTGCATTTTCAAAACATCTAACAGAATTACCGGATTGCCGTTAATTTTCGTTTGAAAATGTTCATGTTAAGTGCAGTTGGGTGGAGGAAACTGGTGGTCATATGGAGCACTTGTACATATGTGCCAGACATCACATGGGTATCAGTGGACAGGTATTGAGGAGTAGATCAATCCTGCATTTTCAAAAAATCTTACAGAATTACCGGATTGCCGTTAATTTTCGCTTGAAAATTTTCATGTTAAGTGCACTTGGGTGGAGGAAACTGGTGGTCATATGGAGCACTTGTACATATGTGCCAGACATGACATGGGTATCAGTGGACAGGTATTGAAGAGTAGATCAATCCTGCATTTTCAAAACATCTAACAGAATTACCGGATTGTCGTTAATTTTCGTTTGAAAATTTTCATGTTAAGTGCACTTGGGTGGAGGAAACTGGTGGTCATATGGAGCACTTGTACATATGTGCCAGACATCACATGGGTATCAGTGGACAGGTATTGAGGAGTAGATCAATCCTGCATTTTCAAAAAATCTTACAGAATTACCGGATTGCCGTTAATTTTCGCTTGAAAATTTTCATGTTAAGTGCACTTGGGTGGAGGAAACTGGTGGTCATATGGAGAACTTGTACATATGTGCCAGACATCACATGGGTATCAGTGGACAGGTATTGAGGAGTAGATCAATCCTGCATTTTCAAAAAATCTTACAGAATTACCGGATTGCCGTTAATTTTCGCTTGAAAATTTTCATGTTAAGTGCACTTGGGTGGAGGAAACTGGTGGTCATATGGAGCACTTGTACATATGTGCCAGACATGACATGGGTATCAGTGGACAGGTATTGAAGAGTAGATCAATCCTGCATTTTCAAAACATCTAACAGAATTACCGGATTGTCGTTAATTTTCGTTTGAAAATTTTCATGTAAGTGCACTTGGGTGGAGGAAACTGGTGGTCATATGGAGCACTTGTACATATGTGCCAGACATCACATGGGTATCAGTGGACAGATATTAAGGAGTAGATCAATCCTGCATTTTCAAAACATCTAACAGAATTACCGGATTGCCGTTAATTTTCATTTGAAAATTTTCATGTAAGTGCACTTGGGTGGAGGAAACTGGTGGTCATATGGAGCACTTGTACATATGTGCCAGACATGACATGGGTATCAGTGGACAGGTATTGAAGAGTAGATCAATCCTGCATTTTCAAAACATCTAACAGAATTACCGGATTGTCGTTAATTTTCGTTTGAAAATTTTCATGTTAAGTGCACTTGGGTGGAGGAAACTGGTGGTCATATGGAGCACTTGTACATATGTGCCAGACATCACATGGGTATCAGTGGACAGGTATTGAAGAGTAGATCAATCCAGCATTTTCAAAACATCTAACAGAATTACCGGATTGTCGTTAATTTTCGTTTGAAAATTTCCATGTAAGTGCACTTGGGTGGAGGAAACTGGTGGTCATATGGAGCACTTGTACATATGTGCCAGACATCACATGGGTATCAGTGGACAGGTATTGAAGAGTAGATCAATCCTGCATTTTCAAAACATCTAACAGAATTACCGGATTGCCGTTAATTTTCGTTTGAAAATTTTCATGTTAAGTGCAGTTGGGTGGAGGAAACTGGTGGTCATATGAAGCACTTGTACATATGTGCCAGACATCACATGGGTATCAGTGGACAGGTATTGAGGAGAAGATCAATCCTGCATTTTCAAAACATCTAACAGAATTACCGGATTGCCGTTAATTTTCGTTTGAAAATTTTCATGTTAAGTGCACTTGGGTGGAGGAAACTGGTGGTCATATGGAGCACTTGTACATATGTGCCAGACATCACATGGGTATCAGTGGACAGGTATTGAGGAGTAGATCAATCCTGCATTTTCAAAAAATCTTACAGAATTACCGGATTGCCGTTAATTTTCGCTTGAAAATTTTCATGTTAAGTGCACTTGGGTGGAGGAAACTGGTGGTCATATGGAGCACTTGTACATATGTGCCAGACATCACATGGGTATCAGTGGACAGATATTGAGGAGTAGATCAATCCTGCATTTTCAAAACATCTAACAGAATTACCGGATTGCCGTTAATTTTCGTTTGAAAATTTTCATGTAAGTGCACTTGGGTGGAGGAAACTGGTGGTCATATGGAGCACTTGTACATATGTGCCAGACATCACATGGGTATCAGTGGACAGGTATTGAGGAGTAGATCAATCCTGCATTTTCAAAACATCTAACAGAATTACCGGATTGCCGTTAATTTTCGTTTGAAAATGTTCATGTTAAGTGCAGTTGGGTGGAGGAAACTGGTGGTCATATGGAGCACTTGTACATATGTGCCAGACATCACATGGGTATCAGTGGACAGGTATTGAGGAGTAGATCAATCCTGCATTTTCAAAAAATCTTACAGAATTACCGGATTGCCGTTAATTTTCGCTTGAAAATTTTCATGTTAAGTGCACTTGGGTGGAGGAAACTGGTGGTCATATGGAGCACTTGTACATATGTGCCAGACATGACATGGGTATCAGTGGACAGGTATTGAAGAGTAGATCAATCCTGCATTTTCAAAACATCTAACAGAATTACCGGATTGTCGTTAATTTTCGTTTGAAAATTTTCATGTTAAGTGCACTTGGGTGGAGGAAACTGGTGGTCATATGGAGCACTTGTACATATGTGCCAGACATCACATGGGTATCAGTGGACAAGTATTGAGGAGTAGATCAATCCTGCATTTTCAAAAAATCTTACAGAATTACCGGATTGCCGTTAATTTTCGCTTGAAAATTTTCATGTTAAGTGCACTTGGGTGGAGGAAACTGGTGGTCATATGGAGCACTTGTACATATGTGCCAGACATCACATGGGTATCAGTGGACAGATATTGAGGAGTAGATCAATCCTGCATTTTCAAAACATCTAACAGAATTACCGGATTGCCGTTAATTTTCGTTTGAAAATTTTCATGTAAGTGCACTTGGGTGGAGGAAACTGGTGGTCATATGGAGCACTTGTACATATGTGCCAGACATCACATGGGTATCAGTGGACAGGTATTGAGGAGTAGATCAATCCTGCATTTTCAAAACATCTAACAGAATTACCGGATTGCCGTTAATTTTCGTTTGAAAATGTTCATGTTAAGTGCAGTTGGGTGGAGGAAACTGGTGGTCATATGGAGCACTTGTACATATGTGCCAGACATCACATGGGTATCAGTGGACAGGTATTGAGGAGTAGATCAATCCTGCATTTTCAAAAAATCTTACAGAATTACCGGATTGCCGTTAATTTTCGCTTGAAAATTTTCATGTTAAGTGCACTTGGGTGGAGGAAACTGGTGGTCATATGGAGCACTTGTACATATGTGCCAGACATGACATGGGTATCAGTGGACAGGTATTGAAGAGTAGATCAATCCTGCATTTTCAAAACATCTAACAGAATTACCGGATTGTCGTTAATTTTCGTTTGAAAATTTTCATGTTAAGTGCACTTGGGTGGAGGAAACTGGTGGTCATATGGAGCACTTGTACATATGTGCCAGACATCACATGGGTATCAGTGGACAAGTATTGAGGAGTAGATCAATCCTGCATTTTCAAAAAATCTTACAGAATTACCGGATTGCCGTTAATTTTCGCTTGAAAATTTTCATGTTAAGTGCACTTGGGTGGAGGAAACTGGTGGTCATATGGAGCACTTGTACATATGTGCCAGACATCACATGGGTATCAGTGGACAGGTATTGAGGAGTAGATCAATCCTGCATTTTCAAAAAATCTTACAGAATTACCGGATTGCCGTTAATTTTCGCTTGAAAATTTTCATGTTAAGTGCACTTGGGTGGAGGAAACTGGTGGTCATATGGAGCACTTGTACATATGTGCCAGACATGACATGGGTATCAGTGGACAGGTATTGAAGAGTAGATCAATCCAGCATTTTCAAAACATCTAACAGAATTACCGGATTGTCGTTAATTTTCGTTTGAAAATTTTCATGTAAGTGCACTTGGGTGGAGGAAACTGGTGGTCATATGGAGCACTTGTACATATGTGCCAGACATCACATGGGTATCAGTGGACAGGTATTGAAGAGTAGATCAATCCTGCATTTTCAAAACATCTAACAGAATTACCGGATTGCCGTTAATTTTCGTTTGAAAATTTTCATGTTAAGTGCAGTTGGGTGGAGGAATCAGGTGGTCATATGGAGCACTTGTACATATGTGCCAGACATTACATGGGTATCAGTGGACAGGTATTGAAGAGTAGATCAATCCTGCATTTTCAAAACATCTAACAGAATTACCGGATTGCCGTTAATTTTCGTTTGAAAATGTTCATGTTAAGTGCAGTTGGGTGGAGGAATCAGGTGGTCATATGGAGCACTTGTACATATGTGCCAGACATGACATGGGTATCAGTGGACAGGTATTGAAGAGTAGATCAATCCTGCATTTTCAAAACATCTAACAGAATTACCGGATTGTCGTTAATTTTCATAAATGGAGATAGGTGCCAATTGTCCGTTTGACAACTTTTTCATACAGAGCAAATAAGGGTTTTGATTTACTCTGTGTAAACCAATTTTTATCCGATTATCGAGCAAGCAGTAATTTGGAGTAACATGCATTTGATCTGAACTTTCAGATACAACAGCCCCCTAGCTGCACATCTACTAACGCCACGCTAGTAAAGTCGTATTTAATTTCCAATTTTTACACTCAATATACGTTCACTTTGAGAAAAAATGGCATTAGTGGAGAAAGCAGATTGAAAAAGCTTTAGAGAAATGACCTTTTTTGATAACAACGGTGCTTATTAAAAGATCATTGTTAAAGAAATTGTAAAAAATCTTAGAATTCTAAACTTTGGTGTTAAAAAGCTTTGGATAAGGGGGCTATTGAGCTTTTAAGCGTGATTCTGATGTGATGTCGCATTTCTGTTTGTATTAATAAAAAAGGAAAAAGGCAAAATATTTACACATTAATTGAAAGCCATTACTGTACATAATGTGACGGCTCCTACTTGCACATTATTGTAGGTTTTCATATGACCACCAGTTTCCTCCACCCAACTGCACTTAACATCAAAATTTTCAAACGAAAATTAACGTCAATCCGGTAATTCTGTTAGATGTTTTGAAAATGCAGGATTGATCTACTCTTCAATACCTGTCCACTGATACCCATGTGATGTCTGGCACATATGTACAAGTGCTTCATATGACCACCAGTTTCCTCCACCCAACTGCACTTAACATGAACATTTTCAAACGAAAATTAACGGCAATCCGGTAATTCTGTTAGATGTTTTGAAAATGCAGGATTGATCTACTCCTCAATACCTGTCCACTGATACCCATGTCATGTCTGGCACATATGTACAAGTGCTCCATATGACCACCAGTTTCCTCCACCCAACTACACTTAACATGAAAATTTTCAAACGAAAATTAACGGCAATCCGGTAATTCTGTTAGATGTTTTGAAAATGCAGGATTGATCTACTCCTCAATACCTGTCCACTGATACCCATGTGATGTCTGGCACATATGTACAAGTGCTCCATATGACCACCAGTTTCCTCCACCCAAGTGCACTTACATGAAAATTTTCAAACGAAAATTAACGACAATCCGGTAATTCTGTTAGATGTTTTGAAAATGCAGGATTGATCTACTCTTCAATACCTGTCCACTGATACCCATGTCATATCTGGCACATATGTACAAGTGCTCCATATGACCACCAGTTTCCTCCACCCAACTGCACTTAACATGAAAATTTTCAAACGAAAATTAACGGCAATCCGGTAATTCTGTTAGATGTTTTGAAAATGCAGGATTGATCTACTCCTCAATACCTGTCCACTGATACCCATGTCATGTCTGGCACATATGTACAAGTGCTCCATATGACCACCTGATTCCTCCACCCAACTACACTTAACATGAAAATTTTCAAACGAAAATTAATGGCAATCCGGTAATTCTGTTAGATGTTTTGAAAATGCAGGATTGATCTACTCTTCAATACCTGTCCACTGATACCCATGTCATATCTGTCACATATGTACAAGTGCTCCATATGACCACCAGTTTCCTCCACCCAACTGCACTTAACATGAACATTTTCAAACGAAAATTAACGGCAATCCGGTAATTCTGTTAGATGTTTTGAAAATGCAGGATTGATCTACTCTTCAATACCTGTCCACTGATACCCATGTGATGTCTGGCACATATGTACAAGTGCTCCATATGACCACCTGATTCCTCCACCCAACTGCACTTAACATGAACATTTTCAAACGAAAATTAACGGCAATCCGGTAATTCTGTTAGATGTTTTGAAAATGCAGGATTGATCTACTCCTCAATACCTGTCCACTGATACCCATGTCATGTCTGGCGCATATGTACAAGTGCTCCATATGACCACCAGTTTCCTCCACCCAAGTGCACTTAACATGAAAATTTTCAAACGAAAATTAACGACAATCCGGTAATTCTGTTAGATGTTTTGAAAATGCAGGATTGATCTACTCTTCAATACCTGTCCACTGATACCCATGTCATGTCTGGCACATATGTACAAGTGCTCCATATGACCACCAGTTTCCTCCACCCAAGTGCACTTACATGAAAATTTTCAAACGAAAATTAACGACAATCCGGTAATTCTGTTAGATATTTTGAAAATGCAGGATTGATCTACTCCTCAATATCTGTCCACTGATACCCATGTCATATCTGGCACATATGTACAAGTGCTCCATATGACCACCAGTTTCCTCCACCCAAGTGCACTTACATGAAAATTTTCAAACGAAAATTAACGGCAATCCGGTAATTCTGTTAGATATTTTGAAAATGCAAGATTGATCTACTCCTCAATATCTGTCCACTGATACCCATGTCATATCTGGCACATATGTACAAGTGCTCCATATGACCACCAGTTTCCTCCACCCAACTGCACTTAACATGAAAATTTTCAAACGAAAATTAACGGCAATCCGGTAATTCTGTTAGATGTTTTGAAAATGCAGGATTGATCTACTCCTCAATACCTGTCCACTGATACCCATGTCATGTCTGGCACATATGTACAAGTGCTCCATATGACCACCTGATTCCTCCACCCAACTACACTTAACATGAAAATTTTCAAACGAAAATTAATGGCAATCCGGTAATTCTGTTAGATGTTTTGAAAATGCAGGATTGATCTACTCTTCAATACCTGTCCACTGATACCCATGTGATGTCTGGCACATATGTACAAGTGCTCCATATGACCACCAGTTTCCTCCACCCAAGTGCACTTACATGAAAATTTTCAAACGAAAATTAACGACAATCCGGTAATTCTGTTAGATGTTTTGAAAATGCAGGATTGATTTACTCTTCAATACCTGTCCACTGATACCCATGTCATATCTGGCACATATGTACAAGTGCTCCATATGACCACCAGTTTCCTCCACCCAACTGCACTTAACATGAACATTTTCAAACGAAAATTAACGGCAATCCGGTAATTCTGTTAGATGTTTTGAAAATGCAGGATTGATCTACTCCTCAATACCTGTCCACTGATACCCATGTGATGTCTGGCACATATGTACAAGTGCTCCATATGACCACCAGTTTCCTCCACCCAAGTGCACTTACATGAAAATTTTCAAACGAAAATTAACGACAATCCGGTAATTCTGTTAGATGTTTTGAAAATGCAGGATTGATCGACTCTTCAATACCTGTCCACTGATACCCATGTCATATCTGGCACGTATGTACAAGTGCTCCATATGACCACCAGTTTCCTCCACCCAACTGCACTTAACATGAACATTTTCAAACGAAAATTAACGGCAATCCGGTAATTCTGTTAGATGTTTTGAAAATGCAGGATTGATCTACTCTTCAATACCTGTCCACTGATACCCATGTCATGTCTGGCACATATGTACAAGTGCTCCATATGACCACCTGATTCCTCCACCCAACTGCACTTAACATGAACATTTTCAAACGAAAATTAACGGCAATCCGGTAATTCTGTTAGATGTTTTGAAAATGCAGGATTGATCTACTCCTCAATACCTGTCCACTGATACCCATGTCATGTCTGCCACATATGTACAAGTGCTCCATATGACCACCAGTTTCCTCCACCCAAGTGCACTTAACATGAAAATTTTCAAACGAAAATTAACGACAATCCGGTAATTCTGTTAGATGTTTTGAAAATGCAGGATTGATCTACTCTTCAATACCTGTCCACTGATACCCATGTCATGTCTGGCACATATGTACAAGTGCTCCATATGACCACCAGTTTCCTCCACCCAACTGCACTTAACATGAACATTTTCAAACGAAAATTAACGGCAATCCGGTAATTCTGTTAGATGTTTTGAAAATGCAGGATTGATCTACTCTTCAATACCTGTCCACTGATACCCATGTAATGTCTGGCACATATGTACAAGTGCTCCATATGACCACCTGATTCCTCCACCCAACTGCACTTAACATGAAAATTTTCAAACGAAAATTAACGGCAATCCGGTAATTCTGTTAGATGTTTTGAAAATGCAGGATTGATCTACTCCTCAATACCTGTCCACTGATACCCATGTCATGTCTGGCACATATGTACAAGTGCTCCATATGACCACCAGTTTCCTCCACCCAAGTGCACTTAACATGAAAATTTTCAAACGAAAATTAACGGCAATCCGGTAATTCTGTTAGATGTTTTGAAAATGCAGGATTGATCTACTCCTCAATACCTGTCCACTGATACCCATGTCATGTCTGGCACATATGTACAAGTACTCCATATGACCACCTGATTCCTCCACCCAAGTGCACTTACATGAAAATTTTCAAACGAAAATTAACGGCAATCCGGTAATTCTGTTAGATATTTTGAAAATGCAGGATTGATCTACTCCTCAATATCTGTCCACTGATACCCATGTCATGTCTGGCACATATGTACAAGTGCTCTATATGACCACCAGTTTCCTCCACCCAAGTGCACTTACATGAAAATTTTCAAACGAAAATTAACGACAATCCGGTAATTCTGTTAGATATTTTGAAAATGCAGGATTGATCTACTCCTCAATATCTGTCCACTGATACCCATGTCATATCTGGCACATATGTACAAGTGCTCCATATGACCACCAGTTTCCTCCACCCAAGTGCACTTACATGAAAATTTTCAAACGAAAATTAACGGCAATCCGGTAATTCTGTTAGATATTTTGAAAATGCAGGATTGATCTACTCCTCAATATCTGTCCACTGATACCCATGTCATATCTGGCACATATGTACAAGTGCTCCATATGACCACCAGTTTCCTCCACCCAAGTGCACTTACATGAAAATTTTCAAACGAAAATTAACGGCAATCCGGTAATTCTGTTAGATGTTTTGAAAATGCAGGATTGATCTACTCTTCAATACCTGCCCACTGATACCCATGTGATGTCTGGCACATATGTACAAGTGCTCCATATGACCACCAGTTTCCTCCACCCAAGTGCACTTACATGAAAATTTTCAAACGAAAATTAACGACAATCCGGTAATTCTGTTAGATGTTTTGAAAATGCAGGATTGATCTACTCTTCAATACCTGTCCACTGATACCCATGTCATATCTGGCACATATGTACAAGTGCTCCATATGACCACCAGTTTCCTCCACCCAACTGCACTTAACATGAAAATTTTCAAACGAAAATTAACGGCAATCCGGTAATTCTGTTAGATGTTTTGAAAATGCAGGATTGATCTACTCCTCAATACCTGTCCACTGATACCCATGTCATGTCTGGCACATATGTACAAGTGCTCCATATGACCACCTGATTCCTCCACCCAACTACACTTAACATGAAAATTTTCAAACGAAAATTAATGGCAATCCGGTAATTCTGTTAGATGTTTTGAAAATGCAGGATTGATCTACTCTTCAATACCTGTCCACTGATACCCATGTCATATCTGTCACATATGTACAAGTGCTCCATATGACCACCAGTTTCCTCCACCCAACTGCACTTAACATGAACATTTTCAAACGAAAATTAACGGCAATCCGGTAATTCTGTTAGATGTTTTGAAAATGCAGGATTGATCTACTCTTCAATACCTGTCCACTGATACCCATGTGATGTCTGGCACATATGTACAAGTGCTCCATATGACCACCTGATTCCTCCACCCAACTGCACTTAACATGAACATTTTCAAACGAAAATTAACGGCAATCCGGTAATTCTGTTAGATGTTTTGAAAATGCAGGATTGATCTACTCCTCAATACCTGTCCACTGATACCCATGTCATGTCTGGCACATATGTACAAGTGCTCCATATGACCACCTGATTCCTCCACCCAAGTGCACTTACATGAAAATTTTCAAACGAAAATTAGCGGCAATCCGGTAATTCTGTTAGATATTTTGAAAATGCAGGATTGATCTACTCCTCAATATCTGTCCACTGATACCCATGTCATGTCTGGCACATATGTACAAGTGCTCTATATGACCACCAGTTTCCTCCACCCAAGTGCACTTACATGAAAATTTTCAAACGAAAATTAACGACAATCCGGTAAT
This sequence comes from Toxonevra muliebris, assembly GCA_963691655.1. Taxonomy (NCBI): domain Eukaryota; kingdom Metazoa; phylum Arthropoda; class Insecta; order Diptera; family Pallopteridae; genus Toxonevra; species Toxonevra muliebris. The sequence goes on from OY829326.1 coordinate 85,654,330, forward strand.
TCTGTTAGATATTTTGAAAATGCAGGATTGATCTACTCCTCAATATCTGTCCACTGATACCCATGTCATATCTGGCACATATGTACAAGTGCTCCATATGACCACCAGTTTCCTCCACCCAAGTGCACTTACATGAAAATTTTCAAACGAAAATTAACGGCAATCCGGTAATTCTGTTAGATATTTTGAAAATGCAAGATTGATCTACTCCTCAATATCTGTCCACTGATACCCATGTCATATCTGGCACATATGTACAAGTGCTCCATATGACCACCAGTTTCCTCCACCCAACTGCACTTAACATGAAAATTTTCAAACGAAAATTAACGGCAATCCGGTAATTCTGTTAGATGTTTTGAAAATGCAGGATTGATCTACTCCTCAATACCTGTCCACTGATACCCATGTCATGTCTGGCACATATGTACAAGTGCTCCATATGACCACCTGATTCCTCCACCCAACTACACTTAACATGAAAATTTTCAAACGAAAATTAATGGCAATCCGGTAATTCTGTTAGATGTTTTGAAAATGCAGGATTGATCTACTCTTCAATACCTGTCCACTGATACCCATGTGATGTCTGGCACATATGTACAAGTGCTCCATATGACCACCAGTTTCCTCCACCCAAGTGCACTTACATGAAAATTTTCAAACGAAAATTAACGACAATCCGGTAATTCTGTTAGATGTTTTGAAAATGCAGGATTGATTTACTCTTCAATACCTGTCCACTGATACCCATGTCATATCTGGCACATATGTACAAGTGCTCCATATGACCACCAGTTTCCTCCACCCAACTGCACTTAACATGAACATTTTCAAACGAAAATTAACGGCAATCCGGTAATTCTGTTAGATGTTTTGAAAATGCAGGATTGATCTACTCCTCAATACCTGTCCACTGATACCCATGTGATGTCTGGCACATATGTACAAGTGCTCCATATGACCACCAGTTTCCTCCACCCAAGTGCACTTACATGAAAATTTTCAAACGAAAATTAACGACAATCCGGTAATTCTGTTAGATGTTTTGAAAATGCAGGATTGATCGACTCTTCAATACCTGTCCACTTATACCCATGTCATATCTGGCACGTATGTACAAGTGCTCCATATGACCACCAGTTTCCTCCACCCAACTGCACTTAACATGAACATTTTCAAACGAAAATTAACGGCAATCCGGTAATTCTGTTAGATGTTTTGAAAATGCAGGATTGATCTACTCTTCAATACCTGTCCACGGATACCCATGTAATGTCTGGCACATATGTACAAGTGCTCCATATGACCACCTGATTCCTCCACCCAACTGCACTTAACATGAACATTTTCAAACGAAAATTAACGGCAATCCGGTAATTCTGTTAGATGTTTTGAAAATGCAGGATTGATCTACTCCTCAATACCTGTCCACTGATACCCATGTCATGTCTGCCACATATGTACAAGTGCTCCATATGACCACCAGTTTCCTCCACCCAAGTGCACTTAACATGAAAATTTTCAAACGAAAATTAACGACAATCCGGTAATTCTGTTAGATGTTTTGAAAATGCAGGATTGATCTACTCTTCAATACCTGTCCACTGATACCCATGTCATGTCTGGCACATATGTACAAGTGCTCCATATGACCACCAGTTTCCTCCACCCAACTGCACTTAACATGAACATTTTCAAACGAAAATTAACGGCAATCCGGTAATTCTGTTAGATGTTTTGAAAATGCAGGATTGATCTACTCTTCAATACCTGTCCACTGATACCCATGTAATGTCTGGCACATATGTACAAGTGCTCCATATGACCACCTGATTCCTCCACCCAACTGCACTTAACATGAAAATTTTCAAACGAAAATTAACGGCAATCCGGTAATTCTGTTAGATGTTTTGAAAATGCAGGATTGATCTACTCCTCAATACCTGTCCACTGATACCCATGTCATGTCTGGCACATATGTACAAGTGCTCCATATGACCACCAGTTTCCTCCACCCAAGTGCACTTAACATGAAAATTTTCAAACGAAAATTAACGGCAATCCGGTAATTCTGTTAGATGTTTTGAAAATGCAGGATTGATCTACTCCTCAATACCTGTCCACTGATACCCATGTCATGTCTGGCACATATGTACAAGTGCTCCATATGACCACCTGATTCCTCCAACTCGCTTTTCAAATTTATATTTTTTATAAATTAATTAAAAATAATCTGAAATAAATATGTGGCATTTGTGTATGCATGTTTAAACAACACTTCAATGCCTATCGAATGGTATGTCTGGTGGTCACAGTCAGTTCTCCAAATGGTCATCAGGATCCGAACGAATATTCTATGTTGTGCTTAACATAACAATTTTTGGTTAACATTTTTTCTGTTAAGTTAACATAGAAATTTTTACATTTTGTGGTTTGTGTATTTGCTAAGATAGCCACGCGTGGCTATCTTCACACCGTTTAAAGTTTAAGTGGTGTGTTACACTATCAGCAGTTCATTTAATAAGTCTGCTCTTAGATGTGGTGACTAGTCTCTCGAAACTAAACTCGAATACGTAGGTAAGAGGGGGAATACCCCTTTCATCTTACTTCGTCTTTCTAGTCTCTACGTCTAGCAGACTAACAGAAAACAGTAAAATTGAAAAATGAAGTAAGAGGTTTTTCAAGATAGTCCAGCTCACGAACGGTAATCGCTAGAGCTAAAATATTTTGGGAATCATCACAAAATATACCGCGGCACATTTTCAGAGGTGTACAACAAGGTCGATTTTTTGTGCATGGAACTCAAGGCCAATAAGACTTAAGATATTCTAATTAGGCGAAGAATCTTTAAATATTTTACCATTTTTATTTGACGAATCCTAACGTACACCCTTACCGGCCCAGCCGCACGAGGGGTGCATCCACATAACGAACGGATCGGTGCCCGAAACAGAAATAGTCCGGACTGCTCTGTATGGCGCGATACGTGGAAGGGTGGAGCAAACTATCCAAGTGATTTTCTAAAAGATTATATAGTCATTAGCTGGTTTATTCATTTAAAAAATTTAAAATAGTGTTTTTAATGTTAAATTGAGATTCAGATAAGTTAAACAAGCCATGAAGATTGTTGAAGTTATTGGACAATCAACGCAACGAAAATGGTAATTTTGGGCATAATTAGTTCGGCAGGTACTTAATTTAATCGCAACTAGATACCTCGCATAACGGTTCGGGATGCTCAGGCTAACTTCATTTAATAAAAATTCTGAATTAATGTCACCATTTAGCAGTTTAGCTAAAAACGTGACATTTAGCATTGCTCTTCTGCTCTCTAGAGTTGGCAAGTCTGTAAGTTTAAGACGATGTGTGTAAAGAGGAAGGTTTTGTGAGGGGTCCTTTCGAAAACTTTATAGCGCAGAGAAAATAAACTGTTTTCGAACAGATTCCAATATATCCTATAACAGTTATATTGAGGACTCCAAACTGGAGAACCGTTCTCCAAGATTAGCCTTACAGAGACTTGAATATGGATCATTAAATTCTTTTGACTATCTTTTAATGAATGCAAATATTCCCTTAGCTTTACTTATACACACATTAATATGTAAATTAAAACGCAATTTAGTTTCCAAGAGTTTTCACTGTTCCCACGATGTAATCCAGAGAATATACAGAAAATGGAAACTTTACCATTACACATGATGCCAAGTAGGCCTAACACAGTAGTGCCAAGCGATTTAGTAGGCCTACCTCAGTAGTGCCAGTCAAATCAAAAAGTATTACTGATGTTCATAGTTTTTTACTACACTTTACTATTTTGTCTTACTATTTTCTTTGAGCTTACTTCTATTGTTTTATGTGTAGTGTTAATACGTATTCCTCTTTAGTTTGTTAAGTAAATTTAAAAGTATTGTATAACCCTGTGTGTTATTTTTGAAATGTTAAACACAACGAAGAAGAATGAGGAAGAAAGATAATAAAGAACGCTTCGTTCAAAAGTCCCGTTATTCGTGGGCACTCAAAAATTTTGCGGGATAGTTGAAAAAGTGAATTCCTCTTCGTTGGTTGTTTGATAACTGTTGGGTGATTTCTGTAAAATCAATTCATAGTTACTTATTTTTATTTTTACATCCCTAGAAAGTTGAATTTAAAACCTCTGTATTGTCCTTTTTTGCATTTCTTTGTACTACTAAAATTTTGTACTAATTATCATTAAATAATATGGCTGTTTTTGTCAGTCGTTCGACAGCAGCCGAATAAAGAAGATTGAAGCCCGAACAATATCAGTTTTTCTTTGCTCTCACAATAACCAAAAAATAAACGAAATAAAACCTCTGTATTATTACATCAGATGTGGGGTCAAAATCCAAAGAAAATGTCACGAAAGTTAAATAAAATCGAATTAATTCATGCATTGGAAGAAGCAGGTGTTACTTATCCTGATACGGCTACTTTGTCACAGCTGCGCAATTTATTGAATGCTGCACAAGGTAACGATACTGCGAGTGACATGGGTGCTCATGATGATGAAGACGAGGCCGTTGATGTGAGTGGCGTAGACAATGACGACTTGAATGCTACAATCGTTTTATTGGAGAAGAAGAAAAAGATGTTGCTACTTAAAAAATAATTGGAACCATTCGAGGAGGAAACTACCGGTGGGCTGCAGCGCCTTTCAATCGTTGATATTGACTGTATCGTGCCAAAATTTGCGTACCCGATCGAAAAGTGTCCGACTTCGAGAACGCGGTTAAGATCACCAAACAAAATTATCAATTTAAGTATATTTGCATGCGGCGTCTGTTGACCGGCACTGCTGCAATTTTCCTACGAACATCTACTGCTGCAAACTACGACTTGAAGAAGGCTCTCCTCAGGCAATTTAAACGCAACGTCTCAACCAACGACATTTACAGATAAATGTATAAGCGTCGCCGCTTGGCTAACAAGAGTATCATCTGCTACATACTGTCAGTAAAGGAGATTGCAGCACAAGCCAACCTAAGTGAAGACGAGGTGATCCGGACAATATGTATCCTATTGAACCATATCAAACTGTAAGTGTTGCTTTTTGTAATCGGAACTTGAACAATAAGAAATTTATAAAATGTGTCTCATTGATTGACAGTGGTAGCCCGGCCAGTTTTATAAGTAAGAAGCTATTACCTTTTGATTTAACTGACGACTTACAAGTGATGTCAGATTTTCATAGCCTTGGCGACATTAAACTTAAAACTTATTGTAGAATTGACTGTGAAATTTTGCTTAATGACCAATCTAATATTTTGTCCTTATTAATAGTTTCAGAAGATCTCTTATCGAAGCCCCTTCTACTCAGACGAGACTTCTTGCATTTATTTAATATTAAACTTTTTATGTTAAATTGGATTGAAGGAAAAAATGAATTAAACGTATTGAACAAAAATTCTTATCGGACTCCCTTAATTGAAAATATTGTTCAGGTTCCGCAGTTTTCAGGAAATTCTGATGTTTTGGGGAACTGCTCTGATGATCATTTTCGAAACTGTAAAATTCTGAACGAGATTGAAAATGGTGCATACCAGGTAAAACTGTTAGATGATTGTCTTCCGATTAGTGCTCGTTGTTCCGCTGGGGACCATATTGCTGCGATTGATGTGAATAATGAAATCTACTAAATCACTTGGCACCATGTGTAATGGTAAAGTTTCCATTCTCTCTATATATTCTCTGAATGAAATGCTACGCGCCTGGTTACATTGGTGCTCGGTGTTCGACTAACACAAAACATTTTCTCCCGTGCTCGGTCAAGGTGGTTGCAGAGTTGTTTTTTGTCAAAATTTACTCGTTTGTTTAATATTATTTTATATGTAATGATACTGTTTTGTAAAATAACTCATTGCCACCCTGAATACACGGCGTGTTCGATGTACAATACACCGGGCATATCGTGTTCGGTGTGAGAGTGAGTACACACTCTTTTTGTGGTCGGTGCAACAACAATTTCGCTGTGTTCGCTGAGCATACTCGCAATATAACCACAGCCTAAGTGACTCAGTTAGTGAAGATCGTTTCTTTTATAGTGCAGGAAATATTGCTTGTGCATTAGATGTCAATTCTATTTGTGAAGGCAATATTAACGAATGTGACATTGACAAATGATGTTCGTTCCGCTGTTGAACTTATTGTGCTTAATTGTTATTTAAATTGTCCGAAGGCTAATATTGAAAAGCCTTTTGAAATGTCAATTAAGTTAACTTCGGATTAACCTGTTTTTTCATATCCGCGTAGATTGTCTTATAGAGATAAATTTGAAGTGCAAAAAATTGTCCAAGAATTATTAGATAAAGGAATCATTCCCCATAGTGCTTCCCCATATGCTTCACCAATAGTGTTAGTCAAAAAGAAAAATGGTGAAACTCGTATGTGCGTTGACTACAGAGATTTGAATAAAATCACTTGCCTTGAAGATTGCCTTGAGTATTTGGGGAGAAAAAGATAGTTTACATTGTTGGACTTAAAAAGTGGATTTCAGCAAGTGAAGGTATCAAAAGATTCAGTCAAGTACTCTTCATTTGTTACTCCTAGTGGCCAGTTTGAGTATGTTATGATGCCGTTTGGTCTTAAGAATGCTCCATCGGTATTTCAAAGATTTATTACATTAATATTGAAAGACTTTGTTACTAAGGGATTGTTGATAGCTATCATTATAATAATAATAATAATGTATTTATTTATTTAGATTTCTCCATTCAATCAGCTTTACATGGTTTACATGGTATTTAAAATTATTACTCAAAAATTTTCAATTATATATGCTTTTAATGTATTTTCAAATTTGCGAAATGTTTTAATTTGTCTAATTTCGTTTGGAATGCTGTTGTACAGCCTTATTCCTTATTATTAACTCACTGAATATCTTGGTGAACAGCAGGTAGTTCCACAACTTGCTACGAGTAGAAAGGAGGCCAGTGAGGCAATATTGGCATCTCAGCGGCGCAACGAGGCTTACTTTGAACGTAATCATAGACCAGCTAAAGAATTCTCAGTTGGTGATTATGTCGTAATAAAGAACGTGGAAAACACGGCTGGTGTTAATAAAAAGCTTATACCGAAATTCAAAGGCCGTTATGTTATAAGAAACTACTCAACGATCGCTATATTATAAAAGACATAGAAAATTGTCAAGTTACACAATTACTATATCACGGCACTATTGAATCCCGTTTTGTACGATTGTGGAAAGAGAGTAATGAAAGTCAGAGCTAGTCCTGCAAATGATTATTACAAAAGGTAACACCCATAGCGATTTATTTCTAATATTTATGTATAAAAGAATAGCAAATAACAATTATGTAAATCTAAATTCATGTGACCAAGGTCAATCAATTGTCAGATTGGCCGAACTGTAGTGTTAATACGTATTTCTCTTTAGTTTGCTAAGTCATTTCAAAAGTATTGGATCACCCTGTTTGTTTTTTTTTTTTAAATGTCAAACACAACGAAGAAGAATGAGGAAGAAAGATAATAAAAAATGCTTCGTTAAAAAGTCCCGTTATTCGTGGGCACTCAAAGATTTTGCGGGATAGTTGAAAAAGAGAATTCCTCTTCGTTGGTTGTATGATAACCACTAAACCTTTAGTGGTAGTGGAAATAAAAATCAACTACCACTAAACGTTTAGTGGTAGTGGAAATAAAAATCAGCTACCACTAAACCTTTAGTGGAAATAAAAATCAACTACCACTAAACTACTGGAAATTATTCCCCACTACCATTAACCATTTAGTGGTAAGTGTAGAGAGTTTAATTGAAGGTCAAATTGAAATGTATCGTAAAAGAATGTATAAATGTTTGAATGAATGAATACATTAACCTTTTTCTTATACTAAATATTACTTTGTAGAAAGTGCAATTTCGATGAAAAAAATATATTTTTTTCCATAAATTGTTTTACCATATTACTAAAGGTTTAGTGGTAGTTGAATTTTATTTTCACTGCCACTAAACGTAATAATTGTGGTCAAATAGTTTTTTTCAAAACTTAAAATTTATAATTTATATTTCATAATTGTGGTCAAAAAATGGTACCATTTTTACTGGTGGCATCCACTTTTTCACAGTACACTTCTGGGCCAAAACAACTTTACAAGCATATGTAAAATTGTGTAAATATAAAATTTACAATGAAAACATTATGTTACACTAATACAAATAAACCCAAGTGTGGTGCACCATACAAAAAAAAAAGACATTAGGGTGATTCTCTATGTCTAGTATAATTGCGCGATAGCACGAAATGCAAAAATATTATACTAAATTATACTACGATTTGAGAGCGCACATTAATGTAGAACAGAAATATAATAGAAAATGTAAGCACAGAAAGTGAGAGAGAGGCACAGAGTCGCATTTAATATTCATGTTCATGTTCAATGCAATGAACCCATGTATATGTTCAAAATACATGGGTATCGCCGTAGGAAAAGTTTTTAAGTTTTGCAGAATGGATTGACGTGTATTTTGTTTTTGTTTCGTTGTACGGATTGGAAATTTTTACAATTTGTGCTATCGTGCTACCGTGCAAGGGCATATACTAGACTTAGAGAATCACCCTATTGTGTGATTTTATTTGCAAGAATAAAAATAAATTGTGCCCCTTTGGATCATTTGTATAAGTGTAAACAAATAGTTGTACATGCAAACTCTTATATAATTCAATTGAATACAATGTTCTTTTGCTTGTGCAGTACATCCTGCTCAATTTAGCGCATCTCCATATTGGTAATGAAATATTAATATATAATTTATTATCCTTTAACTTAAAGAATATTCCAAAAATACTTTTGCATTCAATTTGTGAAAATTAAATCAATTTTTCAATACCAACAACAACAAAATTGAGGTGAACTTATATATATGTCTGTCCGCTATAGCGACATAAAACATGCGAATTATGGTCCAATTCCTGACGCTAATCAAAATTTCAAATTATCTCTTAAAACTCAAAATAAAAAATGGGGAAGTACCAAAATCAATTCGTGTATTTAACAATCAAAAAAAATAAAAAAAAGCAAAGGTCGACCTAATTCCTTTTCCAACTTCCGGTAGACTTTTTTCTGCTCTTGTCTAGCTACTCTACCAAAATTAGTATTATCAGACGACAACGCAATAACTTTTTTGTCAAGATCATACTTCCACAGGGCTTTCAAAACATTGCCGGTTAAAATATCTGATGTTTCGCCGGGTATTTCGTCAAAATGAAGAAGGTTGATCTCTGAACATCATTACTAGGGTTAAAATATCTTACGAAGATCGGCAATAACTTAACATCTTTTCTGTTGAAAGTGTATAATCACGGATATAAAATTTGCCAAATTAAGATCTACTAGAACCTCGCAAAATATGTGGTGCAATGACCCCAACTGCCAACAAATATAGTTTTACCTGCACTACCATAAAACTTTGTTATTAATTTAGAAATTCAGTCTGATGCATTAAAACTTATGTCATATTTTGCACAATGATATGCGAACGTAATTTCTTTAGCCATACATCGAAGGACTTCAGATGTTGCTTCCCGCTTCTGAAAGTAATCTGCAATAGAAGCCTCCTGCATACCTTTTACAGCGTTCTTGTGCTTATCCGATTGCAAATGCCTCTCAATTTCGGCTTTACCTTTAAGTTTGATGGAAAAAGTTGCTTTACTTATTGTGCCACTTTATCTTTTGATTTGGTATCATTTTTTATGAAATCGTACTCCACCTTCAGCTTCTTCATAAAAACATACTTTATTTTTGCCATTGTTCTATTTGAGTGTTAAATTTAAAAATTGGTATTTAATAGTTGAGAGAATTTTCCTTTTTTAAATTGAGAGAATTTTTGACAACAAAAATAAATTTCACTAAAATGGTATCCAAGCGATCCAGTCGCCGAATCAGTTCTTTATGATCAACTGATTGCTCTAATGATGGCACTAAAGAAAACAGAGATTTTCGATAAATGATCAAACATCGAAACTAGGCTTCTATAACCATGGCAGAAGAATTAAGAAGGCAGATGAATTTTGACAAGTAAAAGAAACTTTAACAATACTTAACAAAACTTTAACTTTCAATATAAGAAAATTTGAAGTATAAACAGGGCTAAAGAACGCATATATGTAGTCATCACAACAACAGTGTATATAGAGACGGGCAAAAGAAAATAATTTGTATGATATTCCATGTGCATAGGGAGAATTAGTTTCTGCTTTTTACATTATTTTTTGACACTTAACATGTTCAAGGTATTCCCTAATAAAGAAAACAAATTTCAATAACATTATTTATACTTAATAACATTTATTATAAATAAAATTTATGTTTTAGTACTAAATAATAAAAGTAGTATTAATAATTTAATACTAACTCACCCTTTTTTACCATTTCAAAAAATGCATCTCTAAAATGTTCCTCTTACTTGTCAAAAATTCAACATAGCTGCTTTTTGAAAAAATGCATTTACCACTAAATACTTCTATCATGGCTGTATCCACTATACAAACAGTGATAGATTTGAAAGGGTAAATTTCACTATTATTTTTTTAATGCCTGGCAGCCTAAATATTAAGGCTAGTTTACATATTTTTTTACCCATTAGATATTAAGGTGCGTTTACATTTCAACTCTTATTACAATATACAATATTAATTTTCATCATAAACAAATATTATTAAGTAACTTGAACATATTGACCCTTAAATACACACTGGTCACTGCAGTTACCAACCACTTCCGCAGCTGCCTGTGCCGCTATTTTACGTTCGCCTTATAAAATAAATATCTGATTTTAAGAATGGAAAAATGACAATTATCTTATACCTTGCAAGAACAGTACTGACAATATGACTGGTCATTTTACTGTGTGCAATGATTGAATGTTTCAGTAGTCTCAGTCACAACCTTAAGGGGCTCGGGAAAAAAGTGACCGAAACTTTACTGTCCGTGTGATACGGCATTTCATTCTTTCTCGCGCACTTTCATATTCAATATTACCTATATTTCTCTCATTTCACCGATACGCGTTATATGAATAGATATCTAACTGCTAACTACATACTGGTTATATGAATAATTATATAACTGCTAACTTCTGGTCATACATACTGGTTACGACTAACCGTTAAGTTCATTACTACATAAACAAAAAGACTGAAATTAGTTTCTTCAATTTTATTTAAACTATGCACAAATATTTTCAATTCAATTTTTAGGTAAAATAAAGTAATTGTAAAATATAAATCAAAAATATATTAAAATCATTAAATTAATTGTTAAACTACATATATTTGATCATAGACTACACTGCCATAAACTTATAAAATACTTATCTGGTTCATAAATTTTAATTATTTAATTTGTTGCGTCAAGTATTGAAATTGCCTGCTGAAAAAGGAAATAATTAAATAAAATTTCCAATATATTAAAAATTATATATTTTCTTCTGGATTGTTACTTAGGGCGATGTTACACGATCAATGTTTTTCTGTCAAACAATGAAATTGTTGTTGTTTTGAAAAAAGAACACTGAGCAAAAGAGAGGATGAACACATTTCACTTCAAATTTTTTTACTGAGGCTGATGTTTCACGGTCAATGTTTTGCTGTCAATGTATGTTCTGCAACTATGTTTTTCCAACTAAAAAGTATTTAATTTTATTTTGGAGTGAATGAAAATTCAACAAATGGAATGGAATTGGATGACAAATAATTATAATGACAATACGAGATAATATTGGTGGAAATATCAACAAATTATACAAAAAAAATTGCATTTATATATGAAAAATGCAGAAAAATAATCTTTAAAATTTTGCGAACTATTAAAATCCGCCCCTTTGTTACTTGGCCATTGAATTACCATGTTTTTATAAAAATTATTAAGTAATTTTTTAAACAGTACTTATTTTTACAAACAAACAAAAGCCAAACAACGTAAAGGGTGGCAAAGAAAAAAATGTATTTATAAGTTAGTAAAAATTCTAGTATTTTTCATAAAATATTAGTATTTTCCAATAAAATGCAAAAGTGCATCTTCAGCAACCACATTTTATTTGAAGTGATGCAATAAAATGTATTCGTTGTTGAATAAACTTTTTATCAATTTTTTCCCGACAGGAACTCTGAAAGACATAAGAACTTCAAACTGTTTGTTAATAACATGCATGCTCTTGGTTTTTCACATCGGATATCCCAAATTACCTGTATGTTCTTTCCTGACAGACCTCTAACCTGTCCCCGGAAGACCCAGGGTTCTTGGACCAGCACTATCCCAATATTAGACTTGGTAGTTGCTCTCGCGATGACTGCTGAGGCAGCCTTCGCATGATGCAAATTAATTTGCGCAACTTTAGTGCTGGTCATGTATTCTTACTTTTCAGTTTCTTCTTCCGTTGTTAGAGTTTCGCCTTCATCCACCTCTGACAAGGTACCACCTTGGGATTCGCTATCCGTTTAGATGTTGAGCATTCTCAAGTCTAGGTCATCCAGTCCCTCCACTTAATGAGGTAGTAGGCTGACCTCCTTGATCTGCTCGGTTTTCGCCGCCTCGATCTCTTCCGTCACCTCCTTCGGTATTTCTGCAGAATCTGCACCCGACGAGGTTTCAGCGGCATTTTGCTTTTTTTCAAGCAGTTTGTGCAAATGGACACGGATGCGACCAAACCTGTATCGAATGACACAGTCGTTCTTTTTGATCGCATCCAGCGAACGATCGTCAACGCCAATGGTGAGAAGCTTGCCGTTGCTTTCATCTTTGCTTCAGAATATGCGCCACAACTCCGTATGAAGACCCTCATTCTGCGCAATAATGAGGTCTAGCAGTTTCTTTGTCTCCATACCTGCCGCTTTGGGTAAGTATACTGTCAACATGTGAACACCTGGTATTTCGTCCCCAGTGCATGTTGACAGCTCCCCACCTGTCCAGCCTAGCAGTTTTGGGACCAATACTTTGAGCCATTCGGCCGTATCTTTGGTGGCACAGTCCACCAGTATCAGCCCTGATCGAAAGTGTATGCCATCAAATTGGAGCTTGGCTCTCCAACCCTTACTAATTTCGGCTACCAAGGCCTCTTCTATCTTCCCCTGCTCCTCACGTGTGAGTATCTGCTCGGGATACGATTTTGGTAGTACAGCCAGTCTAATTGCCTTAACGGAGCTGGCGTAGCTAACCCCTGGCTTCCTGGCTCTTACCTACATTACTGGCGCTTCGCGCTTTTGCTCTTCAGCCCTACTCTTTTTGGCTTTATTGCCTTCCTGCGGGCTTCATTCGTCAGCGGTTCTTTTCCTCAGCTCTGTTTTCGAGTTTGAAGACCGGTCCTGTGCCTTCTTTTTGGCCTCTTCTGGCGTTAAGCCGTCCTTAAGGTAACGCAGGTACCATTTAGCCCCTGCGCCACTTAGACCTGTCATCTTTCGTGCTTCAGCACGTCCGGGTAGCTGTCCAGTACTCGTCGACGGTTGTGGTTGACCCACTGAGCCTTGACTTTCCTTCGAACTGCTTGTCATTGTCCGTTGCATTGGTCCAATTTGAAACTTGGCACCTTTGCGCTCCGTTCGTCTTCCTGCTTTATTGCTGCGTTTTGATACCTGGATCTCAGTATTTTGGACCTGATCAGCCAGTTGTGATGCGGTATGATTCCCCGCTAGCTTAATTATTTTATTAATTTCCTCCATATAGCTCCCACGGGGAAAGTAGGTCCGCCGTGTCATAGCCCCCATTTACACGGTAAGGTCACAGTTACTCACTGAGGCGACCAAGTATCAGTTAGGCTCACGTTAAAGACTGGGCCATTTTTGAAAAAGCAGGGCCCCAGCCAGGCTGATCCTCGGCACGGGTCGCATGACACCTTGATCCAGCCCTATACCCCCGACCATGATAAGAGTGCAGATTCAAATGCTGTACTATTGAAGAGTAACAAACACCTGACTCTTCATCCTTATCTTAGCTAGACACTTCCTGACAACGTACAGGACTTACTATGGTATCTATTACCAGCCGGCACCCTCGAGGAGGGTTCAGTGGAGTATTTTGCGCGACCACACATATATTCTAGAGCGTTTTTAGCCAAAACAATTTTCAATGTTTTTGACCTACTTGAAGGTAAAAAAAGAAGTGAAGCGCCAGTAATGGAAAATGTCGGCTTCTCTAACAATTCACGCTTCTTTTCAATAAGCTTGAAGTCTTCCTTAAAAAAAAAAAAAATTTAGCTTGCTTCTGCTGCCTCTAATTGTATTAGCTCCAGCAGATTGTTCGCTAAAAAAAATCACTGATTACTGTTTGTACGGTTGTAAATCTGTAAATTCTTCGGCCATTTTTTGCCGAAGCCGAAGGTGCAATTTTAGGTAGAATAGCCGAAGAACCGAAGCCGAATAATCGGCCGGATACTACACAGCATACATCACAATGTTCTGTTGCTTTGTCACCAGGGCACGCAGCGACTTCACAATAGCGGTTGTCATCGGTGCACTAAAACGGTTCATAGGCCGGCGAAGACTCTGTCAAAATCTATACAGTGATAACACCACCAATTTTTGTGGGTGCCAAGAATCATTTAGCAGAATTGACATACACCAGAATGGGTACGCAAGACTACATCAGAAGGCAGCAACAAAGGAATTCAGTTCAACTTTATTCCACCTAGAGCACCTCACTTTGGAGGCTGCTGTAAAATCTGTTTATCACCTCCTGGTCAGGAGTGTATCAACAGCATCACTTATATATGACGAACTCGAGACGGTGATTGTGGAAATAGAGGCCATTCTCAATTCAAGTCCACTAACACCAATGTCTGAGAAAAGGAAAATTCAGAATCTCAGTCTCACATTGGTTCTTCTGACTCTACTCATGCTACCACTCATCATGAAAAATACAGTAACGATTCGCAAAGTTGAAAACACCAAATTCAACATGGGAGTATTGAAGTTACAGCCAACCTGTGTCCAAAAACACATTACATTATCAAGCTGCAACAATTTTTGCCGCGACTACACAATATCAGCATTGAAATTTACCACACCCAGCTGTCGAATCTCACCGCCATTCAAAAACTAATGTCACCCCGGGGTTGGGAACTATCGTCCACAATCTAAACAATGGATGTCCATCACACCGCAGTCGGGTACTCTGCTCTCATATTATCAGTGGCAACAATCATCTACTTAAGTTGGAAGATCAAATCAAGGAAGCATGTATGTAAGGTCATCACACCACAACCGCTACCCCGCACTAAGATTCAAAACCCAGACGACGAAGCAGAGTTTGCAACTACGTTCTAACTATTGGCTGGTAGTCAACGCGCGGGAGAATGTACAAACATGTACATATGCAGTCATGTTAGCATGCAATACGCATGTACAACAATAAAAATATATGCAGTCTAGCAAACTGCCATATGATTCTTTGAGATTGGCATTGAAATACTCCAATGTCATTGCAAAAGTCAGCTTGGGCTTGAAATTGTAACCTTTTTATTAGTGGAATATACGCATATATAGCTGTTGTGTCTACAACAATGAAAACTAATGTTTTTGCAGAATATATATTCACTTAGACATTGCACACGTCAGCTTGAACTTGAAATCGCTGTTATCAGCACAAAATATATGAATATTTTGACAGAATATATGTTACTTATGCTTTTGCATGCTATAGTGAGAACTTACATTTTATTATTTTGTTGTAGTATAAATATTTACCGTTAATTTAGTATTTAAACACTTCATTTAAACTTAATAAAGTCGAGTCTTAACGCAAATATCAGAGAGTGACCATTAACTTTTAACTAGCGTTTAGTACTGCTTCTACGGTGTTGTTCTGGTTAAAGTGCTAGAATAACAAATTCCTTTTCTTGCACTGGTTCATGTGCTAGTGCAAGAAACATATAAAGAATATCAAGCAGTCAAACCAGGCTGCTTCAACAAACATTACCTACATACACTAATATCTCGGCTGCGATAACCTCAAGTACTTACAATAAGTTAAATCATAACCTAGCTAATCACTCTTCAACAAACTATGAAAGCAATGCATGCCTTGCATCCTTCCAGAATTTCGTGGGCAACCAGAGGATTGGCCGATATTTTCAACTGCGTATGAACAGTCGAAACTTGCTTATGGGTACAGCAATTATGAAAATTGTCAACGCTTATACAGGAGCTTGACTGGTGAAGCGTTAGAAACTGTAAGGTCATTGTTAATATACCCTGATAATGTAAAATGCGGTAATGGAGCAACTCCGTTTTCGGTTTGGTCGGCCAGATCAATACGAGAAATAACACCGATTTCTAAATCTGCTGTGGAAAAGCCAATTCCTTTTGCAATGAAAACGAGAAATCTTGCCACCTTTCTGCAGTCGGAGCAAAAAACATTGTAAAATGAAAAATATTATAGATTTAAGAAGAATGTAATTGTGTAGGTTTAGTATCACTTAGTTACATATTATTATTAGAGGATATGAAACTGAAATCTAATTGATAATATTTCATAGTTTGACTTTTTTCTACATTGCTAACTCAACAGTTAAACGTTTGTTTATCAGGTTTACTGAAACGTCGTTTTTGTCGAAATGAGAGTACATTACATACGGCCGTTTTGGAACCCTCCACGGTTCCTTATCAGTGATCTTTGTGATGGTTCTTACTAGCTTTTTAACATTCTATATAAGTGTCCAATATTTGAAAACGTTACCGAGAATTACAAAGGGTTTGCTTTCCAATATTTTCATTGAACACTTATTTTTATTGAAAATTTTACTTAAAGAGATTCAAATAAGCATTTTGTTTCCTTTTTCATTCAAGTGTGTAAATACATATATTTGCTTATTAAATTCATAAACTTCTAGTTACGGCCTTTTGGATTTCATTAATAACACCGTTATAAGTTTAAAATTTTGCAGAACATGTTGTTTGGGCAAGTGCATCATAATTATTGAAAAAGTCGATTTTGAAAATTTACATAGTTACGGCTTTTTGGATTTTATATGACGATATGTAAGACAGAAACAAAATTTGTTTTGCATGTAAAATAAATGAAAGGGAATTCCCAAATGCTGATTTTTCTTTGTTTTTTCAAAACTCCTAGATGTGATAAAACTATGTATAATAAGCAGCGAATTTTGAAAGTGTACTTACAAATTTCCTGTGAGGAGAGCACAACAGATCACCCGGTTCCTAAAATTTAGTTTTTCAAGAATCGAAGCAGAAAGAGCGTAAAACTGTGTTTTTAATTTTTGAAACATGCCATTTATTATTTAACGGGTTACAGCAACTAAATTTAAATTTAACTAATGCATAAATTTTTTTGGTGTTGACCGCGTAGAAACTCGAACGAAGCAAAAAATTGACGTGAAACTGTAAAACTAGCCTTAATAAGAACTTTCTGTATTTTGTTCCCGTTCGTTTAGGTAACATGCGAAACAACAACAAATTTACGAATTTTGTTTCTGTTTTATATATAAACTAAACAAACAACAAAAATAGGAGAAAGTGGTAGTAAGTACACTTTAACGTATGTGAATTCATGTGGGCTTCGCTCGAAGCCAGGTGACTTTAGTAGTAGTTGCTTTGTTATTATTTGAATATCTCGAAAACTGTATCTTATCCCACTCTGAAATATATGAAACAATATTCCTAACACATTAATAAATATTTGCAAACCAAAAAAATTAAAAAAAAAAAATGTCCAAATTTGGAAAAATTCAATTTGTTTACAAAATTTCCAGAATTCATATGTTGAATAACAAAAACAATTTTTTTTCATATATTTTCGATAAGTTTGTGCGATATACGAACTTTTATCCTACAACGGTTAGTTTTTAAGTAATTTAGGGTTGAAAAACGTTCCATTTAACAACATAAAAATTGTTAAATCTTACAAGAAAATAAATAAATATTGAAAAAATTAAACATAAATTGATCGTCTGACTACTTTTGTAGAATTTTCTGGTTCACAATCACCATTTGCATTAAGAAATAGCAAAAGCTTCTACAGCGTCAGAAGTTGAACAGACAATTGCATCTTTAACTTGTGGAGAATGTAGTTAAAAATTAAATAATATACTATCAATTAATTTTCAATTGTCGTTCAAACATTTTCCATTTTAAATAACACTTAATTTTTCTAAAAATTCTTTATTTATTTATTAATTTCAACTTTTCAATATATTTTCACAAAAGCAAAATAGCTGATTGTTTGACACTTTTAACATTTTTACCCGAAGAAGAAGAAGAAGACAATTATTCTCTCATCTCTGCTCTCATTTGCAAGTTTTTTGAGTACCCGCGTTGTAGTACGGGAACTGACCAATTACGTAACACAACTTTTGACCTATTTTGACCACTCCTCCCTGGTCGTAACACATCGTCACAATATGTAAACGGCCCCTTATTACAATAACATTTTTTTTTTAATATTTTATTCAACTTTTTTACAAAACAGATTTTCAAAAATGGCAAATTCGGAACATAAAATTAAATTTTTAGAAAGAAAAACTTTTATTCAAACGCAGTTTAAAGAAATATAAGACAAAGAGGGAGGTAGTGGAAATTCTAATGCTGGAAATACAGCTAGAAATTTTTTTTTATCAATTTGGATGCATCTGCCATTGATTTTCTTAAAAATCATATTAATTTTACCTCTTTGGGTGTATGTGAAACGGTAACTTTTTCCTCGGAAAAGTAAATTTTGACAGTTCGAAAGAAAATGTTGACACTATTGAGGTGTATATCAACTGCCAACATTTTCACTAGCTCAAGGGCTACTGTAAATTTTGACAATTTAGAATGAAATGTTTCGAGCAACTAAATAAGCACTTGTATGTTAACATACACAGTTGCATTTTACTAAAAATTTCAAAAATAAATATAATAACTAATGCATATAAAACAAATATTATATATTGAAAAAAAGATAGCTATGGACAGGAAAAATGTGGATTCCAACAGAACCTGGATGTAAACGAATTAATTAAATTTTTATTATAATTTTTTCAACCATATTTCTGTTTGTATTTAGTTTATATTTTTCTACTTGCTTAATTATCGTCATTTCGTTTCTCATTTCAATAACAATAACATGTAAACACACAACGTTCATATTTTTTTATTCTCAAAATTCACACAGTTATTTGTCAGTTATTTCTGTCAAAATTTTATCTCAATTTCGCACAGCAAAATTACAAATTTATTTCACATAGATCATTTTCATTTCATAAAATTTAATTTTAGTATATTTTTGTAAGAAAAAAAGACGTTAGAGGGGTGTGACCACGCTCATAATTATATTAAACTAGCTAATACCTTATTTCCAAAATTTCAGATCAACAACTCTATTCTAATTATTTTTGTCGCTCTCTCCCATACAAATGGTACCACTGTGCGTTGTCAAAAATTAAAATATATTGATTATCTTCGAGCATGCTCGAAGACCGCCGTTTTTTGCGTTTAGCATGTACGACCGTCTGAGCGGCGATTATACGTAGTCAGTGATGGTGAACTAAAATACACCCTGTTGTATTTCTATATAATAACGTATATGGTTATTGCAAGAAAATTCTGTAGTCGAAATAATCAATTGAAAACTTTTATTGTTGCATATGATTTCTAATCTAACGATGAAGTTTTTTCTGGGACTAGTTCTGTGCTCTTTCTTTTCGTTTGGATCGGTAATATTTATATTTTGTGTGAAATTTAACTGTTTCATTATTTTCCATCTTGTAGAGTTATATCGAATATGACAGTTGGATTAGCATCGAATTGAGTCATGCTGTCGATGCGGATAATCCTGAAGCCTTTACTTATCGTGGGAATATTACCATTCCTAGCTTAAATTCTGGTCTCTCAAGCACAGTTCAGGATGCACTATCTGATAATCAACGAAAAAGTCTTAAGGTAATATGCAAGTAAAAAAAGTGTAATAGCCCATGTACAGTGTCTTTCAAAATTATAAGGTTAACAACACACAATAACTTTTCTGTGGAAAAGAAGTTTAAACAAAATACACGAATAAATAACAGAAATTGATATGGGAGTTCAGGCACATCTTCATAGTTTTATTTCTGAACGTTTTGAACCAAAACAAAAAAAATTGATTTTCTGCGTAATCTGTCCTTGCAAAAGGATAAGGTCAGTTTGAAAACATGACAAAAAGTATATACCCTGCCAGCAACTCAGCTAACTTTTAATGCACTTTAGCCTAAGTATTTCGCAACTAGAGGTGGTTGATACTTGGATTATTTTTAATGGAGCCAAGTGACTATTTTAATCTTTCAATTTCCTATATAAGCTACTAATATTTGAAATCATAACCCAGAATTACGGATTTGATTCCAAATATCTTCACTGATTAGAATCATTTTCTCACAAACACACACACTCTCTCATGTACTAGACTTTCAAATAACGAACTGTTATGCAGACTAGCTACAATGGGGAAAAAACAACAACATAAGTATATAGAACGGTAGTGGTAGTTTCTTTCAATATCTCTATTCAGTGAAGATATTTGGAATCAAATCCTTAATTCTGGGTTATGATTTCAAATACTAGTAGCTTATATGAGATATTGAAAGATTACGAACTATCACTGATGAGGAATTGTGGCGGATTCTGAAACGGCCGTCTGATTTGCCTGTTTCTATATACATTGTTGTTGTGATGACTACATTTGTTCATTAACCTGTTTATATATAACTTAAAAAAATAGTAGTTTTTGTATCCCTCCCGTCACGATAAACCACTCGTATAATATCACGAAAAACTGAATATTTCTATTCACACGGAATTAGTGATGCCAATCTCACAAATTTTTCCTGATATTTTCATATCATTTTCCCGTTGTTGCCACGTCGGCATCGACGGCTTTCGACTCCTATGTCACATACACAATTTTTAATTTTTTTTTAATACATAATATTATTCTCAATTGTCATGACGGTATTGTCTAGTGTAATCTCAACGTTATTAAATGAAAAAATATTACTTATCTTTTATTTACTTCAAGTAGATTTTCGCACAAAAAAATGAGTTCTACCGCCTGCGTGCCACAGTTCTGTATCCTAATAGTGTTAAGCAAACATTCTTAACCTCAAGCAAGGCTTGTAAATTGCTTTTGGCTCAACTAAATGACGTATTATGGGTGTCTATAGATGGCGCTGGATTTGTCAATGCTATTACGCAAACTTCATATACTTCTGGTTCGGATGACTGTTCTTGTCCACAACTTTCCACATCAGGACTAGAAGATTTTAACACAGATATACTTATTCGTCACACTGAATTGGCTCCAGTTCCTGATACCACTAGTTTTATACAAAAGCTGGAACGTGATCGAGAAGCAAGGGAAAAGGGTGATGTACGCGATAATCGCGGCTTTTTCGCCAAATATGTAAGCCATCGTATTATTGGTTTCAATCAATCTTTTGTGAACGTTTTTCTTATTACAGTGGATGTATATTCTTCCCGTTGTTCTTTTTGTATTTATATCCGGAGCAACTAACCAAGAAGCTGCTAAATAATTTAGTGCAATTATAGAAATAAATTTATGCCAAGAAATATTTTCTTTTGGTATTGTATATTTTTACATAGGGTGGTAAAAACAACACCAAATTAGTCAAAACGTTTTTAATTCATAAGGCAAGAAAACATTTTTTGTTCCAGCACACCCTAAGCGAAACACGATTTACAGTTACTGTCAAAATAATAGTAATAACATAATAGACGGGGAGCCCGTGACAAAAAAGTCTCTTACTTTCTAAAGGCTAGTTTTGTAATATGTTATACTAGTGAAATACATGAACATACTCTGGTCAGGTCAGGTTTTGGTTAGAACAGGTGGCACAGGTGAGCTTTCAAACATGTCGAAAAAACGAGGTAAGTGCAACGGTTTTCTAAAGGCTGAAACTTTATATACAAGTTATGTATTTAATAAAAAACATAATTCCGGGAGCATGTCAGATTTTCGTTAGAACGGGGCCCGTCAGACTCCAAGTTTGTATACAAAAAATTTTTTTTTGCAACATAAAACCTGAAATTTTTTTTTTCAGTTTATCAATAATAAAACATGAAAAAGTTAGTCAGTCAACTTTTTGAACAACGCTCCTCAGTCATGGCATATATATTTATCACAGGCTCTTAAAATATTTAAATATAAATAATAGCATGAAGTTTTATCACAAACCAGCACTTGGCCGGTCAAAAAAATAGTAGAGCTTGTTATAAAAATAAGGAGCTTACAGACTTAAAAATTGTACACATTATTGTAAAAACAACTTTTTCTATGTTATTCTTAATGATTTCAATAAAGTTCAGATCGACTTCAGAACACCGATTTTATTATGAGAAAGTAAGTTTTTTATATTTTACTTTGAGCATTGTTATTATAGTCAGTTATCTTTTAAGGAGCACATATCACTTGTAAATCTGTAACCTTGACGTTCAAATACTTAGTATCCATGTCACCTTAGATCCAAAGAATAGGGCCTATATTGCTGTAAGAACTGATAACAGTCTTAGAACAAATTGAAGATTACGTTCAGCAAATTTTTTTGGCCTTTGCATATATTATCTGAAACTATATGAACTCAGAAATACCTTTAGTGATGACAAAATAGCAGATTAATTTTTGAGTAGACACAGAACAGACGCACTGCTTGTGTACGGACAAAATTTCGTGTTGAAAATCTCGTGAAAAAGCGGTTCTCACAATGTTCATTTTGAAATTGCTGTAATGACTTATCTTCGTTAACTATCGGGAAAACAACAAAAACACACAACTCTTCTTCTTATTCTTTGCTTTGGTGCTCTGTTACAATCAGAATTTGGCATTGCATTTATAATTGATATTGGTAGATAAGTATATTATTTTGAAGTCCTAAAACTTTGGCATCTGAGGCAAAGTTGTGTATTACAAAAAAATAAATAATTCTTTTCTCCACACTAACCCTCCACCTGCTCTCTCTGTTTAAGAGGATTTTTAGTTAAGATTTATTTAAAATTGTTCATACCAGACTAAATGGTTTGGACAAAAATATTCCTCATAAAAAAGTAAAGAGGGTGTCTGAACACCAAAATTGGTTTTGGGGACGTATACTCCAAAAATCTCCCGAAATAGCGGTACGCCGAGCAGCTGGAAGATTGATGTGAAAGCAAACAATATTTACCTTTTCATAATAAAAAACTTTGTCTCAGACATCAATGATGTAAGATGACAAACTAATAATGTTATTGTATAAAACAAATTAAAAAAGATTTGTAATTTGCTGAAGGTGTAATTATTAATAAAATGTTGAACAAAAAGTTCGTAAATGAAAACAATCAACCTATCGGAAAGTGCAGCGTATGAACGTAACCCATGGCGCAAATTTGCAATCTCAATGTAAGTATTTATTTATTTATTTGTCATTTATTTAATAATTTACTTATTTTTTGATTTATAAATTTCTTCATTTATTTATTATTCTTTTTCACCAATGACTTATGCAAAAAACAAAACATATGGAAACACTCGCTGAGCAAAAAGTCTTGGTAACCAAACCAACTCGTCTGAAGGAAGTTTATTAAAATACATGTATTCGTTACTTATTCAAATTCATGTAATAATATTATTATGTTTCAATAATGTAATTTAATAATTCATCTTTTTGTAAATTTGTTTTATAAAAAATCGTCATATAATAAATTCGCATTTTATTTATTATCTATATGTGTAAAATGTAGGGGTTAAGGTATTTAAGAACTAGTGCTGAAACTAGTTATTTAAGAACTAGTGAAAAATTAGATATTAACAAACTAGTGCAAGAACTATTTATTGAAATCACTAGCATTACATGAGGATGCGTAAGGTAACCAATCGGCACCTCCTATGACAGCGCGATGTTAAATTCGCCAGTTGTAGCAAATCAAAGTAGTCACTGTCGCTTAAGAACTATTGAATTCGCTAGTTCGGAACTATAACTTTTCACTGCAGGGAAACTACCCATCGACAACACAAACATCAACAATGATGATAAGTTTTGCTGGCAAAATGAATATTCAATTCTAACCAAATTCAGTTTTTGTTTGCAGCAGCAGAAGTGAAAATCGGCAACATCGCGCTAAAATGCAAATTTGCTGAAATTTGAATAAAAATGGAAAATGTAAATATCGAATTGTGTGTTGTGATGGGATTTTAATGGGCAAGTTTATTAATTTGAAGTTCTACATTGCTGACGTCTGAGAGAAAGTAGTTTATAATTATTTTTGGTTTGCAGCACTGGCTTTTTGATCGTTAATTGAAAACGTTTTTTCCTCCTTTTTTGTTTATTATGACGAGCCAAATATTTTTCGTTTTCAACCAAATCTCTATCTATGGGGGGTGCCAGTGTTTTGAAGAATTTCGAGCATAAAAGTGTCCAAAATCCATTTTGTTGCTCGAGATTCTTCTTCATTTTTTTATGAAATACATTTTTGCAGAAGAATGTATGTCGTTATTTCATGCCGTTTGCCAAATATGAACACTTTTAAATAAATTTAAACCGAAAATTGCCAAAAAGAAGGGTACAGAGAGCACCTGGCGGATTTGTGTGAAAGCAAAAAATATTGATTTGCTACTTAAATTTTGAGATAGAACAAGTAAAAACCAATATTTATCATTGAAAATGGCTTTATTGCTTTTCAAAATATTCTCCATGAAGATCAATACCCTTTTGCATGCGTTTGAACCAATTTTCGAAGCACTTTCCACTCCAAATGGGGTAACTGTAAAACATGTGTTTTGAACTCATCAACCGTTTCTTCAGGCGACGAAAAACGTTGACCTCGCAATTTATTTTTTATGTGAGGGAATAAAAAGAAGTTATTGGGTGCCAAATCAGGACTGTACGGCGGATGACCCATCAATTCGATGTTTTGAGTACTCAAAAAGGCTCTCGTTTAAGTCAATGTGTGCAATATTGAAAGTATGCGAGTGGAACTAATGCCCAAGCATGCCTCAATCTCACGATAAGTCACATGCCGATCTTGCCATATCAGTTTACGCACAGCATCGACATATTTTGGCAACAGAAAAAAAGCTTCAGAAAATAGAAAGGGGATGAACAAAAGCTTCAACAACAACGATCACGTGAAAAATCGCTTTTTTGTTGCACTTATATGAAACCAGTTCGGCTGTGATCATATTGGGAGTATGTTCGGCGAACACCACGAAATTGTTGTTGTACCAAACACAAAGAGAGATTTTTTGCTTACTCTCACACCAAACACGATATGCTTGGTGTATTGTACACCGAGCACGCCTAGTATTCAAGGTGGCAACGAGTTGTTTTACAAAACAGTATCATTACATATAAAATAGTATTAAACAAACGAGTATATTTTGATAAAAGCAACTCTGCAACGAGCTGAATGTAACCAATTGCGTTCGCATTCGCTCAGGCATTAACCACCTTTACATTACTTGCTCCTACATTCCACCTAATTCTGACTTGAGCGTTTATCTAAATCACGCGGCTTTAATAAAATCCGTTTATTTAAAAGTTCGTCATAACGATTCTATAATTGTTTTTGGTGATTTCAACCTACCGCTTGTTTCTTGGAATTTATGTAGGGATACAAATGCATTGATACCTTGTTCCAATCGTGAAAATTTTAATGAATTTCTAGATCTTATAGCTGATTTGGGTTTATACCAAATAAACAATTTATCGAATATAAATGGAAAAACATTAGACTTGATTTTTGTTGATGATTCGTCAAATATGTCTTTATCTGCCACTGAACCTTACTCCATCCCTGAGGATAAATATCATCCTTCAATTGAATTATCAACTACGTTTGCTGATAATAATATCGAAAAAAGAACCAACATAACTTATTCAAACCCTTTGAAATTCTGTTTCCAAAAAACGAATTACACAAAATTAAATAAATTTCTATCTAATATTAACTGGTGTATTGATTGTAATGATGTTAATAAAAGTATCCAGAATTCCAATAATATTCTTTACCAGGGTTTCGAAATGTATGTTCCAAAATGTAAAGTAATTTTAAATCCACACAGTCCGGTATGGTTTACAAAAGAATTAAAAAAACTTAAGAATTCAAAAACTCGTGCCTTTAAACGATACAAACGTACTGGTAATTCAACTGATTACTCCCACTATTCTATATTACGTCACAAGTACCAAGTGCTTTGTAAAGGGTGTTACAATGATTATATTAATAAAATTAAATTCGATATTAACAATGATGCTAAAAGTTTTTACAATTTTGTAAATTCTAAACGCAAAGTAAATGATTTTCCATCTACAATGAAATTTAATGACAGCGTATCTGATAACGAAACTGTAATTTCTAATTTATTTGCCAGTTACTTCAAATCTACATATTGCTATGAATGCTTTGATGATCGCATACCATACCCCTTTGAAACTCTTAATTTCCACACTATTCGTTGCCCGGTTATTATTTCTACAGACAGATTCACTAAAATTGGCCTATACCTGTGGACCAGATGAAATCCCAAGCTGCATTTTAAAAATGTGTGTGGAGTTTTTGTTTATACCACTTTCCGAAATTTTTAAGTGGAAGGAATCATTTATAATTCCTTTGCATAAGGGTGGTTCAAAATCCGATATTTCAAACTACCGCGGTATAGCTAAACTTAGTGTGATACCAGCACGGCTTTCTTAAAGGTAGGTCTACAGTTACAAATCTCTTGGAATTCACTACTAACATTATTAGTGGATTTTCTAATAACTAACAGACCGACGTAATATATATCGGCTTCAGTAAGGCGTTTGATAAGGTTAATCACGATTTACTAATTAAAAAACTTGATTTACTTGGTTTTCCAATATTGCTGTTAAATTGCATTAATTCTTACTTAAGAAATAGAAATCAGAGAGTGGTGTTCAAAGGTTCAACATCATTCGCTATTGGAGTTCCATCTGGTGTACCTCAGGGTAGTCATCTTGGTCCCATTTTACCTTATTTACATTAATGACCTCCCATCTGTTATCCGTCACTCAAAAATTTTGATGTATGCTGATGATGTAGTGTTTATTTCACACTATTCTGATGAGGCGTACAATTTGCTTCAATCTGTCCTCACGGCATTATCACATTGGTGCCAGATAAACTTAATGTTTTTAAATTTAAAGAAATGTAAGTCTATGGTCTTTTCGAGACGTCAGCCAATTCCTTCACATTACTTTATAAATGATTATACCCTGGATAAATGATTATACACTTTTACAGATTTGGGTATAGTTATGGATCCTAAAATGCGTTTTAATCTGCATATCAATATGTGTGTAAATAAAGCAAAGGGAATTTTTGCATTCGTTAAAAGATGGGCTATTGAATTTAGTGATCCGTATGTAACTAAAACACTTTTTACGGCACTGGTAAGACCTATTTTGGAGTATGGTTCAACAGTTTGGAGTCTTGCGTTAAGAAATTTACGTTGGGATTCATTACATAATTTACCTTCTTACATACATCGTCTCAAACTCATTGACCTACCGACATTAGACAGCAGAAGAACAATGAATGTTATGTTTATGATTAAATTACTGAATGGTGACTTTCATTCTGAATTTCTACTAAATAAAATTTACTTAAATATCCCAAATCGTTGTTCAAGGTATCCTATCTTGATTAGATTGAGTACTTGCTTATCTAACTATGCCCAAAATGATCCATTACGTTGCATATGCAATGATTTCAACAACCAACATGGCTTATTTGATATAACTGATTCCTTATTTTCTATAAAACAAGTAATTTTAAATTCCTTTAATGATTAAACAGCTGATGATTCTAATCTGTAGATGTTTGAAAACCATTGGGATATATTACTTCACCCATTCACGAGTTGCGTTACACTGGCAGTCCGGACTGTTTCTGTTTCGCTTTGCGGATGTGCCCCTCGGTCGGGTGGGCGGGTAAGTGGGTCCGCTGGGATTCGTTCGATAACAATAAAAGTTCGTATATCGCACAAGCTAATCGAAAAAATATGAACAAAAAATTTTTTTTGTTATGCAACATATGAATTCTGGAAATTTTATAAACAAATTGAATTTTCCAAACTCGGACATTTTTTTTATTGTTTTTGGCCTGCAAATATTTGTTAATGTGTTAAAAAAATTGTGTAAAAATTTCAGAGTGGGATGAGATCATATATGTAGTACTTCTATATTGGCAGTACACACAAGGTACATTCCCCAACATTAGAATGAGGAAACCGATAAACGAATGTACCTGAAATGACTTTTCAAAAATACAAAACTCAGGAGCGGTGTCAAACATATCAAATAATTTTTTTCCATCTTTTAGAGTTTAGTTTATGTGAAAATTGTTTTCAATTTGTTTTGCTAAATTCAATAAAATTGTTTTGAATTTAAAAAATTAAAAGAGAAAAAGTTCCGAAAGTAAATTTTTCTTGTGTAAAACAAAAACAAAGTTAATTAATTTATTTTGCATACGGAAATATGTTCATAACTGCGATAAAAAATGATTAAATGCGACAAAAATGGGCAGCAATTTATTAATTACAAAACAAAAAATGTAAAGGAATATTTTTATGTGTTTAGCGCTGTTCACCTCTGAGGACTATTAACAAATAGAAGAAACCAGATATTTATGTTTAAAAAACTAGTTCAATTCGTTTCGTATTCTTCTATTTTCATTTCGCCCCTGAAACGATTTGACAATTGTTTGTTTATATAGTTTACAAATATACCCATATGCCAACACAAATAAACAATTTCGATATACACTGTCTCTCTTTGATTACGGAATTCAAATTCTTTGTGATGGTATTTTACTGCCAATATAGATGTATTACATATATGGATGAGATATAGTTTTCGAGATATTCAAATAATAACAAAACAACTACTACTAAAGTCGCCTGGCTTCGAGCGGAGCGCACATGAATTTACATACATTAAAATGCACGTATTGTCGCTTACTATATTTCGTTCGCCTTTTGTTGTTTGTTTAGTTTAAATCGCCATCTAAAATCCAAAAGGTATAACTAAACATTTTATTTTTTTACAGGAGCAAAGAACATTGTAAAATGAAAAATTTTATAGATTTAAGAAGAATGTAATTGTGTAGGTTTAGCATCACTTAGTTACATATTATTATTAGAGAATATGAAACTGAAACCTAATTGTTCATAGTTTGACTTTTTTCTTTATTGCTAACTCAACAGTTAAAGATTTGTTTATCAGTCTTATTGAAACATCCTTTTTGTCGAAATAAGACTAGTAGTAAATTATACGCCGTTTTGGAACCCTCCACGGTTCCTCATCAGTGATCCTTGTGATGTTACCGAGAATTACAAGGGGTTTGTTTTCAAGTATTTTCATTGAACAATAAGTATTTTGTTCCCTCTTTCATTCATGTGTGTAAATAGGTCTATTTGCTTATTAAATTCATACGGCCTTTTGGATTTCGTTAATTACACCGTTATTTTTGGGCGTAGAAGTTTACAATTTTGCAGAAACATGTAGTTTGGGCAAGTGCACCATAATTATTCAAAAAGTCGATTTTAAAAATTTGCATAATTACGGCTTTTTGGATTTTAGATGACGATATGTAAAACAGAATCAAAATTAGTAAATTTGTTGTTGTTTTGCATGTAAACCAAACCAACGGGAATTCCCGAATGATGATTTTTCTTTGTGTGGTTTAGAATCTGAAGTAAGTTTAGAGTAAAGTTTTCTGCTATTTATATCTTAACTATAATAGATATTCGTTATCGTCTGTCTCTGAGATTTCATGACCTTCATTATCTGGGTTATTCAGTGTTTTTTTCAAAACTCCTAGACGCAATAAAACTATGTATAATAAGCAGCGAATTTTGAAATTGTACTCACAAACATCACTGGCACTAATACTTTTTATTTTCTACAAGGAGAGCACAACCCGGTTCCTAAAATTTAGTTTTTCAAGAATCGAAGCAGAAACATGTAATTTATTATTTAAAGGGTTACAGCAACTAAATTTAAATTAAACTAATGCAGACATTTTTTTGCTGTTGACCGCGTAGAAACTCAAACGAAGCAAAAAATGGATGTGAAACTGTAAAACCAACTTTAATGAAAACTTTCTGTATTTCGTTCCTGTTCGTTTAGGTAACATGCAAAACAACAACAAATTCACGAATTTTGTTTCTATTTCATATATAAACTAAGCAAACATCAAAAGAGAAAGTGGTAGTAAGTACACTTTAACGCATGTAAATTAATGTGCGCGCCGTTCGAAGCCAGACGACTTAAGTAGTTGTTGTTTTGTTATTATTTGAATATCTCGAAAACTATCAGGCATGCTCCAGAATCCGAGTGAAAGTGAATTTGAAATCGAGTGAAATTGTTTTTGGTACTCTAGAAACCGAGTGAATTCAAATTCACCATTTTTTTTTTAATTCGTTGTAATGTTTGCAACTCGCTGTACTTTTCGATCAGCTGGTTATTGGCGCAAGGAAAACAAAAACAAAAAGAGGTTGTGAAAATTTAAGAATATGAGTGTTTTATTTGAATATGCGCCAAATATTGAAAAAAACTAATATGCTGCCGAAAAAATTTAAAGGCATTTGAAGAAGCAGCAGTAGAAGTTACATTAACAGCGGCAGCGTTGGCGACCGTGGAAGTGTTGGCAGTGGAAGAGGCGGTGGTACTACTGGCAGCAAAAGAAACAGCAGCGACCACAGCAGTATTTCTTCAACGGAGCATGTGCTGTCTACATTTCCAAAAGTGGATGGGGGGCCAAAGTGTGAAGTGCCAATTACACCTTCAATTACTGTGTTCAACGATATAGAGGGGCTGCTTCCGGTCGCCTAGTCCCGGAATTGTTGTTATTTTTGCTATTTCCTTCCTTTTTGTGGTGGGCCATCGCTCTTAAGGTTCGTCGCCAATTAATGCCAGTGCCTCTACTTTTACTTTATCGCCCTTGACGAAGCCTCTAGCGATGTCTGGATGCTTCTCCATAAATTGAGGAATAAAGCATCCTGGGAGAAGCTTTCTCCTTGAAATTTTTATTTTCATTCATATATACTTGATTAATTTTTTGTTAAATTTGCGCCGGTGGTTCTATTTCACTTGTTGCTGCTAAAATGAATTCAAATCACTTTTTTTTTTAGTGAATTCGGTTTGTAGAGCATGCGAATTCGTTCGAAATTCACTTTTAATCAGGCATGTTCCAGAATCCGAGTGGAAGTGAATTCGAAAGTGAATTTAAAATCGAGTGAAATTGTTTTTGGTGTTCTAGAAACCGAGTGAATTCATATTCACTATTTTGTTTTAACTCGTTGTAATGTTTGCAGCTCGCTGTAATTTTCAATCAGCTGATTGAAAAAGCAAGGAAAAAAACAAAACAAGTTATGAAAATTTAAAAATATTAATGCTTTAATTGTATATGTGCTAAATATTGAAGACAAAAACCAATATGCTAGCGTAAAAATTAAAAGGCGAACATTAACAGTGGCAGCCGTGGAAGTGCCGACTGTGGAAGAGGTGGCGGTACTAGGGGCAGCAGAAGAAGCAGCAACGACCACAGCACCTATCGAGTTGGACGGCATTTCCTCATTGGAGCATGTGCTATCTAAATTTTCAAAAGTGGAAGGGGGACCAAACTGTGTAGTTCCGGTTACACCTTCAATTACCGTGTAAATTCCACATATTCGGACAATTGACTCTTCAGTGGAAGACAAAAGAGAACTTATAGGCCGTCGCGGGTCGCTCTAGCGTTTGAGTTCTTGCGCTATTTTTTTCCTAATATTTGTCTTCTAATCCATCCAAACCTATTTATGTGTTTAATTAGAAAAATGCATACAAAAATATATGTATGAAATCACCTTTTTCCAATCAGATACAGGTCAGTTTTCAATTGTCACCGCAGTGTTTCTACTTTTGGTTGGTTAAGGCGACTGACCCACAGTAGTCAGAAATAGTGCTATGACGCCGTTTTGAAACCACTTTCTCACCTAACTAAAATTAAAGCTGGACTCTTACTACCCCAGCTGGGGTCTTACCCACCCCGTGGAGTTTAGGTAATCTAGCAGATCCTTTGGACTGACCGCCGAGCAATCGGACAAGTTGTCGAGGAAATACTTTCTCAAGAAAACGTCTTGATACTTCTTCATGAACTTGAGGAATAAGGCATCCTGGAAGGAGTTCTTATACTTTCGCCTTGAAATTTTTATTTTCCTTCATATTTTTATACTTGATTAATTTTTTATTAAATTTACTTACATTTTTGCGCCGACTGGTCTATTTCACTTGTTGCTGCTAAAGTGAATTCAAATCACTTTTTTCGGTGAATTCGGTTTCTAGAACATGCAAATTCGTTCGAAATTCTCTTTTAACCACGAGTAAGAAAAAAAAGTGAAAGTGAATTCTAGAACACCAAACAGTGAAATTGATGTGATTTCAATTCACTTTCACTCGAAAGTGAATTCTGGAACATGCCTGAATAACAAGTAAGAAAAGTGAAAGTGAATCACAGTGCACCGAGTGAAATGCTAGTGATTTCATTTGACAGTGAATTCTAGAGCACCAAATAGTGAAATTGAAGTAATTTATATTCACTTTCACTCGAAAGGGCCACTTGTTGGGTAGTGCTCTACCCCAACGTCCTTTTAAAATAAAAAAAATAAAAACAATTTTTTGTTCATATTTTTTCGATAAGTTTGTGCGATATACGAACTTTTATTAGTTGGAAATTTTTTCCTACAACGGTTAGTTTTTGAGTAATTAGGGATTGAAAAACGTTCCATTTTTACAACTCCAAAATTTTAAAATATCGTAACTTGAAAATAAAGAAAATCACATTGAAATAAAAAAATACGTGTCGATTAATTTCTTAATGCAGGAAAAAATTTTGGTTGAAATTAAAATTTTAGTTGTAAATTTGTCATGGAACCACCCATATATTATAGCTAGTAAAAATAAACAACGGTAAAAACGTGTTTTTAAAGCTTACTAAGATTTTACCATCATTTCTGCTCCTCTAAAATCTAATTTAAATCGTATGAGCTAACAATACTACCATGCCTGTAATTGAAAAGATTAGCCTTAGCAAAACTTGTAACTTGCAATAAATTTTATGGAATACAAATCAAACCCACAAAAAAAATTAAATTTATTTTTAATGTAAGCAATCTTTATAGACATTCAACATTATACACATTTACGATTTATTAGTTTTCTCAACGAGTTTTGCCATCATTTTTTCCTCTTTCGCCTTTCGCTTCGCCTCCTTCTGTTTTTTCTTGTCTTCTTTTTCTTTTTGTTCTAACATTTCCTTAAAACGCTCATCCCGAGGGTCTACTTTAAAACCGAAGTGTCGACGCACTTCTTCTATGAGCCTCTCTTTCTTCTCTTTCGCAGCTAATATGCCAGCTTCCTTTTTGTCAATTTTGGCATTTAATTCTCTTTTCCACTGCTCCAGCTTCTCAAGTTTTTTAGTAATATCTTCCTCTCGTTTTTTGATTTGATCACATTTTATTGCTTGCATGTTTTTAACTTCAGATATCATCTGGGATAACGAATTGGGATGAGCGATTGACTCGTATTTGCTTTCTAAAGAAGCATCTTCAGTTGTTTTAAAGCAGACTCGCGGACTCATTCCTTCCTTGATCCCATAACGTCCCATCATCTTCCGTTGGTACTTCTCAGTCAAATGAATCCACGAGTGGGGTTCATTGTACGGTACATTGCATTGCAGCATATTTCTATGTTGTGGGAGCAACCTAGATTTATTAACATTCACATGAGTGGACGTGATATCTGTAATATCTTCCAAGAAAGATGGACGCTCGTTTGAATCATGTTCTTTACTTGTACACTGCTTAGAATGCGACGTATTTAACCACCGAAATTGTTTACAGTTTCTTAAAAATAATTTATAAGTCGATGGCGTAATCATCTTACTTACTTTTGTACAACAACCAGTGCTGCCAGTGCTGAGAACTTAAATAAAAAAATCCGACCACAAGTAGAGTTGCCACACCCAATAAAAATTTGTAACTCAATTCATATAAAAAAGTAACCATACAAATGGCTGCCCTGAGGCAGCTATCTCTAAAGGCTCAATTATGCATAAGTAACGCAACGTAGCGTAACGGAACGTAAAAGTCTATCGAAGATAAAACTCTACGTTGCTTTACGATTTCGGTAATCACTTACTCTCAATGCCCATATCACAGATATTTACGTTACGTTCCGTTACTTATGCATAATTGAGCCTTAAATCAGCGTAAACCAAAGCCTTGCACGCAGGCAAGTGAGCGTAAGCGCCTGGTTATATTGGTGCTCGGTGTTCGACGAAAACAAAACATTTTCTCCCGTGCTCAGTCAAGGTGGTTACATTCAGCTCGTTGCAGAGTGGTTTTTTGTCAAAATATACTCGTTAGTTTAATACTATTTTATATATAATAATACTGTTTTGTAAAAGAACTCATTGCCACCTTGAATACTCGGCGTGCTCGGTGCACAATACACCGAACATATTGTGTTCGGTGTGAGAGTGAGTACAGACTCTCTCTTTGTGTTCGGTGCAACAACAATTTCATGGTGTTCGCCGAGTATACTCGCAATATAACCACAGCCTAAGAAACTTCACACGTACAGAGCTTATTTCCATAGAAAGAGTGCTCAATCGACCATTGTGTATGAAAAGGTGGCCACCGCTGCTCTCAATGCTGAACAATCCCTTTGTTCGGTTGTACAGTAATACAGAATTTGCTAATCTAAAAGCGTTCTAAATGCAATACTACTACTACAACAGCCCCTGGAACCTCAAGGCCGAGCTTTTCGCATCCATGTTGTGTGAGTTATATAACTCTGCATAACAGTCCAGCACACTAACTTTTGTTATTCATATAACATGTTCATTCGTCAGTCCAAACTTAGCATTATTCCCTATTTGTTAATTTATACGAGGTTAAGTAAACCGCTGCTAGTTGAGAATACGTATCATCTTTGAAAATTTTCAAAAATTGCGAAACTAGAAATATATTCTATATTCAAAGAAGGGATGAGCGATTGGATTGATCAGAAATTCAAAGTCGATTAATCGACTTTTTAAGTCCATGGAAATCAATTAATCCACTTTTTTCGAATTTCTGTTGCATGGAATAAAAAAAAAAAACAAGAGAATTTAGATATGAATTATTTATGTACGTGTATTTATTTACAATATATGAGACGTTAGGTGCGAGTCAAAATCATATTTTTAGAAATACATTGGTTTTGTAGAAGTGCCGTGCAAAATAGGGTTCTTGTAAAATTTATTTTCCAGATTTACAGGCAGCTTTATAGAACACTTGTTCAACCTATTATTTTTATTGAATGGAATATAAAATAAGTAATTTAAGATAAAGTAAGTATATATGACCTTAGTGCAACCAGCCGATCCCTTCTCCCCCAAATAATAAACATAAATATCTGGTTTTTTCTATATGTTAATAGTCCTCAGAGGTGAACAGCGCTGAACACATAAAAATATTCCTTTACATTTTTTTGTTTTGTAATTCATAAATTGCTGCCCATTTTTGTCGCATTTAATCATTTTTTATCGCAGTTATGAACATATTTCCGTATGCAAAATAAATTAATTAACTTTGTTTTTGTTTTACACAAGAAAAATTTACTTTCGGAACTTTTTCTCTTTTAATTTATTAAATTCAAAACAATTTTATTGAATTTAGCAAAACAAATTCAAAACAATTTTCACATAAACTAAACTCTAAAAGATGGAAAAAAATTATTTGACATGTTTGACACCGCTCCTGAGTTTTATATTTTTGAAAAGTCATTTCAGGTACATTCGTTTAACGGGTTTCTCACTCTAATGTTGGGAATGTACCTTGTGTGTACTGCCAATATAGAAGTACTACATAAATGGGGATAGCCCATGGTAGAAGTATTTAGAGGTAGATGCATTTTTTCAAATAGTAGCCATTTTGAATTTTTTACAAGTAAGAGATCAATTTTTTGAAATGGGTACAAAAGAGAGAGTTAATAGTAGATTACTAATACTACTTTTATTTCTTAGTACTAAATTATAAAATTTATTTACAATATAAATATAAATAATGTTAATTTGTTTGTTTGCTTTATTAGCAAATGCCTTGAAAATGTTAAAAGTTAATAAATAATATAAAAAGCAGAAACTAATTCTACCTATGTACATGCAAATTATTTTCCTATAAATTCTCACTTAAAAATTGAACCATGAAAATACAACGCTATTGTAAAAAGAAGAATAGTATCAAAACAAATGATTTCCCAATTGTCAAAGTTCCTCTTACTTGTCAAAATACATCTACCATATTAATTCATTTGACATGGGATAGCCTATGGATGTATGAAGTATAATAATACACAGTAGGCTAAAAAGGGAGAAATCTATTTTACAACTATTTTAGAATAAAATGTCAAAAATTACTAGTACATAAAGCTGCACATGCATGTACTACATATCCAGTTCCGGTTACACCTTCAATTACCGTGTAAATTCCACATATTCGGACAATTGACTCTTCAGTGGAAGACAAAAGAGAACTTATAGGCCGTCGCGGGTCGCTCTAGCGTTTGAGTTCTTGCGCTATTTTTTTCCTAATATTTGTCTTCTAATCCATCCAAACCTATTTATGTGTTTAATTAGAAAAATGCATACAAAAATATATGTATGAAATCACCTTTTTCCAATCAGATACAGGTCAGTTTTCAATTGTCACCGCAGTGTTTCTACTTTTGGTTGGTTAAGGCGACTGACCCACAGTAGTCAGAAATAGTGCTATGACGCCGTTTTGAAACCACTTTCTCACCTAACTAAAATTAAAGCTGGACTCTTACTACCCCAGCTGGGGTCTTACCCACCCCGTGGAGTTTAGGTAATCTAGCAGATCCTTTGGACTGACCGCCGAGCAATCGGACAAGTTGTCGAGGAAATACTTTCTCAAGAAAACGTCTTGATACTTCTTCATGAACTTGAGGAATAAGGCATCCTGGAAGGAGTTCTTATACTTTCGCCTTGAAATTTTTATTTTCCTTCATATTTTTATACTTGATTAATTTTTTATTAAATTTACTTACATTTTTGCGCCGACTGGTCTATTTCACTTGTTGCTGCTAAAGTGAATTCAAATCACTTTTTTCGGTGAATTCGGTTTCTAGAACATGCAAATTCGTTCGAAATTCTCTTTTAACCACGAGTAAGAAAAAAAAGTGAAAGTGAATTCTAGAACACCAAACAGTGAAATTGATGTGATTTCAATTCACTTTC
Source organism: Toxonevra muliebris (assembly GCA_963691655.1). NCBI lineage: Eukaryota > Metazoa > Arthropoda > Insecta > Diptera > Pallopteridae > Toxonevra > Toxonevra muliebris. The sequence goes on from OY829326.1 coordinate 85,691,619, forward strand.
ACTCGAAAGTGAATTCTGGAACATGCCTGAATAACAAGTAAGAAAAGTGAAAGTGAATCACAGTGCACCGAGTGAAATGCTAGTGATTTCATTTGACAGTGAATTCTAGAGCACCAAATAGTGAAATTGAAGTAATTTATATTCACTTTCACTCGAAAGGGCCACTTGTTGGGTAGTGCTCTACCCCAACGTCCTTTTAAAATAAAAAAAATAAAAACAATTTTTTGTTCATATTTTTTCGATAAGTTTGTGCGATATACGAACTTTTATTAGTTGGAAATTTTTTCCTACAACGGTTAGTTTTTGAGTAATTAGGGATTGAAAAACGTTCCATTTTTACAACTCCAAAATTTTAAAATATCGTAACTTGAAAATAAAGAAAATCACATTGAAATAAAAAAATACGTGTCGATTAATTTCTTAATGCAGGAAAAAATTTTGGTTGAAATTAAAATTTTAGTTGTAAATTTGTCATGGAACCACCCATATATTATAGCTAGTAAAAATAAACAACGGTAAAAACGTGTTTTTAAAGCTTACTAAGATTTTACCATCATTTCTGCTCCTCTAAAATCTAATTTAAATCGTATGAGCTAACAATACTACCATGCCTGTAATTGAAAAGATTAGCCTTAGCAAAACTTGTAACTTGCAATAAATTTTATGGAATACAAATCAAACCCACAAAAAAAATTAAATTTATTTTTAATGTAAGCAATCTTTATAGACATTCAACATTATACACATTTACGATTTATTAGTTTTCTCAACGAGTTTTGCCATCATTTTTTCCTCTTTCGCCTTTCGCTTCGCCTCCTTCTGTTTTTTCTTGTCTTCTTTTTCTTTTTGTTCTAACATTTCCTTAAAAAGCTCATCCCGAGGGTCTACTTTAAAACCGAAGTGTCGACGCACTTCTTCTATGAGCCTCTCTTTCTTCTCTTTCGCAGCTAATATGCCAGCTTCCTTTTTGTCAATTTTGGCATTTAATTCTCTTTTCCACTGCTCCAGCTTCTCAAGTTTTTTAGTAATATCTTCCTCTCGTTTTTTGATTTGATCACATTTTATTGCTTGCATGTTTTAAACTTCAGATATCATCTGGGATAACGAATTGGGATGAGCGATTGACTCGTATTTGCTTTCTAAAGAAGCATCTTCAGTTGTTTTAAAGCAGACTCGCGGACTCATTCCTTCCTTGATCCCATAACGTCCCATCATCTTCCGTTGGTACTTCTCAGTCAAATGAATCCACGAGTGGGGTTCATTGTACGGTACATTGCATTGCAGCATATTTCTATGTTGTGGGAGCAACCTAGATTTATTAACATTCACATGAGTGGACGTGATATCTGTAATATCTTCCAAGAAAGATGGACGCTCGTTTGAATCATGTTCTTTACTTGTACACTGCTTAGAATGCGACGTATTTAACCACCGAAATTGTTTACAGTTTCTTAAAAATAATTTATAAGTCGATGGCGTAATCATCTTACTTACTTTTGTACAACAACCAGTGCTGCCAGTGCTGAGAACTTAAATAAAAAAATCCGACCACAAGTAGAGTTGCCACACCCAATAAAAATTTGTAACTCAATTCATATAAAAAAGTAACCATACAAATGGCTGCCCTGAGGCAGCTATCTCTAAAGGCTCAATTATGCATAAGTAACGCAACGTAGCGTAACGGAACGTAAAAGTCTATCGAAGATAAAACTCTACGTTGCTTTACGATTTCGGTAATCACTTACTCTCAATGCCCATATCACAGATATTTACGTTACGTTCCGTTACTTATGCATAATTGAGCCTTAAATCAGCGTAAGCCAAAGCCTTGCACGCAGGCAAGTGAGCGTAAGCGCCTGGTTATATTGGTGCTCGGTGTTCGACGAAAACAAAACATTTTCTCCCGTGCTCAGTCAAGGTGGTTACATTCAGCTCGTTGCAGAGTGGTTTTTTGTCAAAATATACTCGTTAGTTTAATACTATTTTATATATAATAATACTGTTTTGTAAAAGAACTCATTGCCACCTTGAATACTCGGCGTGCTCGGTGCACAATACACCGAACATATTGTGTTCGGTGTGAGAGTGAGTACAGACTCTCTCTTTGTGTTCGGTGCAACAACAATTTCATGGTGTTCGCCGAGTATACTCGCAATATAACCACAGCCTAAGAAACTTCACACGTACAGAGCTTATTTCCATAGAAAGAGTGCTCAATCGACCATTGTGTATGAAAAGGTGGCCACCGCTGCTCTCAATGCTGAACAATCCCTTTGTTCGGTTGTACAGTAATACAGAATTTGCTAATCTAAAAGCGTTCTAAATGCAATACTACTACTACAACAGCCCCTGGAACCTCAAGGCCGAGCTTTTCGCATCCATGTTGTGTGAGTTATATAACTCTGCATAACAGTCCAGCACACTAACTTTTGTTATTCATATAACATGTTCATTCGTCAGTCCAAACTTAGCATTATTCCCTATTTGTTAATTTATACGAGGTTAAGTAAACCGCTGCTAGTTGAGAATACGTATCATCTTTGAAAATTTTCAAAAATTGCGAAACTAGAAATATATTCTATATTCAAAGAAGGGATGAGCGATTGGATTGATCAGAAATTCAAAGTCGATTAATCGACTTTTTAAGTCCATGGAAATCAATTAATCCACTTTTTTCGAATTTCTGTTGCATGGAATAAAAAAAAAAACAAGAGAATTTAGATATGAATTATTTATGTACGTGTATTTATTTACAATATATGAGACGTTAGGTGCGAGTCAAAATCATATTTTTAGAAATACATTGGTTTTGTAGAAGTGCCGTGCAAAATAGGGTTCTTGTAAAATTTATTTTCCAGATTTACAGGCAGCTTTATAGAACACTTGTTCAACCTATTATTTTTATTGAATGGAATATAAAATAAGTAATTTAAGATAAAGTAAGTATATATGACCTTAGTGCAACCAGCCGATCCCTTCTCCCCCAAATAATAAACATAAATATCTGGTTTTTTCTATATGTTAATAGTCCTCAGAGGTGAACAGCGCTGAACACATAAAAATATTCCTTTACATTTTTTTGTTTTGTAATTCATAAATTGCTGCCCATTTTTGTCGCATTTAATCATTTTTTATCGCAGTTATGAACATATTTCCGTATGCAAAATAAATTAATTAACTTTGTTTTTGTTTTACACAAGAAAAATTTACTTTCGGAACTTTTTCTCTTTTAATTTATTAAATTCAAAACAATTTTATTGAATTTAGCAAAACAAATTCAAAACAATTTTCACATAAACTAAACTCTAAAAGATGGAAAAAAATTATTTGACATGTTTGACACCGCTCCTGAGTTTTATATTTTTGAAAAGTCATTTTAGGTACATTCGTTTAACGGGTTTCTCACTCTAATGTTGGGAATGTACCTTGTGTGTACTGCCAATATAGAAGTACTACATAAATGGGGATAGCCCATGGTAGAAGTATTTAGAGGTAGATGCATTTTTTCAAATAGTAGCCATTTTGAATTTTTTACAAGTAAGAGATCAATTTTTTGAAATGGGTACAAAAGAGAGAGTTAATAGTAGATTACTAATACTACTTTTATTTCTTAGTACTAAATTATAAAATTTATTTACAATATAAATATAAATAATGTTAATTTGTTTGTTTGCTTTATTAGCAAATGCCTTGAAAATGTTAAAAGTTAATAAATAATATAAAAAGCAGAAACTAATTCTACCTATGTACATGCAAATTATTTTCCTATAAATTCTCACTTAAAAATTGAACCATGAAAATACAACGCTATTGTAAAAAGAAGAATAGTATCAAAACAAATGATTTCCCAATTGTCAAAGTTCCTCTTACTTGTCAAAATACATCTACCATATTAATTCATTTGACATGGGATAGCCTATGGATGTATGAAGTATAATAATACACAGTAGGCTAAAAAGGGAGAAATCTATTTTACAACTATTTTAGAATAAAATGTCAAAAATTACTAGTACATAAAGCTGCACATGCATGTACTACATATCCAGTTCCGGTTACACCTTCAATTACCGTGTAAATTCCACATATTCGGACAATTGACTCTTCAGTGGAAGACAAAAGAGAACTTATAGGCCGTCGCGGGTCGCTCTAGCGTTTGAGTTCTTGCGCTATTTTTTTCCTAATATTTGTCTTCTAATCCATCCAAACCTATTTATGTGTTTAATTAGAAAAATGCATACAAAAATATATGTATGAAATCACCTTTTTCCAATCAGATACAGGTCAGTTTTCAATTGTCACCGCAGTGTTTCTACTTTTGGTTGGTTAAGGCGACTGACCCACAGTAGTCAGAAATAGTGCTATGACGCCGTTTTGAAACCACTTTCTCACCTAACTAAAATTAAAGCTGGACTCTTACTACCCCAGCTGGGGTCTTACCCACCCCGTGGAGTTTAGGTAATCTAGCAGATCCTTTGGACTGACCGCCGAGCAATCGGACAAGTTGTCGAGGAAATACTTTCTCAAGAAAACGTCTTGATACTTCTTCATGAACTTGAGGAATAAGGCATCCTGGAAGGAGTTCTTATACTTTCGCCTTGAAATTTTTATTTTCCTTCATATTTTTATACTTGATTAATTTTTTATTAAATTTACTTACATTTTTGCGCCGACTGGTCTATTTCACTTGTTGCTGCTAAAGTGAATTCAAATCACTTTTTTCGGTGAATTCGGTTTCTAGAACATGCAAATTCGTTCGAAATTCTCTTTTAACCACGAGTAAGAAAAAAAAGTGAAAGTGAATTCTAGAACACCAAACAGTGAAATTGATGTGATTTCAATTCACTTTCACTCGAAAGTGAATTCTGGAACATGCCTGAATAACAAGTAAGAAAAGTGAAAGTGAATCACAGAGCACCGAGTGAAATGCTAGTGATTTCATTTGACAGTGAATTCTAGAGCACCAAATAGTGAAATTGAAGTAATTTATATTCACTTTCACTCGAAAGGGCCACTTGTTGGGTAGTGCTCTACCCCAACGTCCTTTTAAAATAAAAAAAATAAAAACAATTTTTTGTTCATATTTTTTCGATAAGTTTGTGCGATATACGAACTTTTATTAGTTGGAAATTTTTTCCTACAACGGTTAGTTTTTGAGTAATTAGGGATTGAAAAACGTTCCATTTTTACAACTCCAAAATTTTAAAATATCGTAACTTGAAAATAAAGAAAATCACATTGAAATAAAAAAATACGTGTCGATTAATTTCTTAATGCAGGAAAAAATTTTGGTTGAAATTAAAATTTTAGTTGTAAATTTGTCATGGAACCACCCATATATTATAGCTAGTAAAAATAAACAACGGTAAAAACGTGTTTTTAAAGCTTACTAAGATTTTACCATCATTTCTGCTCCTCTAAAATCTAATTTAAATCGTATGAGCTAACAATACTACCATGCCTGTAATTGAAAAGATTAGCCTTAGCAAAACTTGTAACTTGCAATAAATTTTATGGAATACAAATCAAACCCACAAAAAAAATTAAATTTATTTTTAATGTAAGCAATCTTTATAGACATTCAACATTATACACATTTACGATTTATTAGTTTTCTCAACGAGTTTTGCCATCATTTTTTCCTCTTTCGCCTTTCGCTTCGCCTCCTTCTGTTTTTTCTTGTCTTCTTTTTCTTTTTGTTCTAACATTTCCTTAAAACGCTCATCCCGAGGGTCTACTTTAAAACCGAAGTGTCGACGCACTTCTTCTATGAGCCTCTCTTTCTTCTCTTTCGCAGCTAATATGCCAGCTTCCTTTTTGTCAATTTTGGCATTTAATTCTCTTTTCCACTGCTCCAGCTTCTCAAGTTTTTTAGTAATATCTTCCTCTCGTTTTTTGATTTGATCACATTTTATTGCTTGCATGTTTTAAACTTCAGATATCATCTGGGATAACGAATTGGGATGAGCGATTGACTCGTATTTGCTTTCTAAAGAAGCATCTTCAGTTGTTTTAAAGCAGACTCGCGGACTCATTCCTTCCTTGATCCCATAACGTCCCATCATCTTCCGTTGGTACTTCTCAGTCAAATGAATCCACGAGTGGGGTTCATTGTACGGTACATTGCATTGCAGCATATTTCTATGTTGTGGGAGCAACCTAGATTTATTAACATTCACATGAGTGGACGTGATATCTGTAATATCTTCCAAGAAAGATGGACGCTCGTTTGAATCATGTTCTTTACTTGTACACTGCTTAGAATGCGACGTATTTAACCACCGAAATTGTTTACAGTTTCTTAAAAATAATTTATAAGTCGATGGCGTAATCATCTTACTTACTTTTGTACAACAACCAGTGCTGCCAGTGCTGAGAACTTAAATAAAAAAATCCGACCACAAGTAGAGTTGCCACACCCAATAAAAATTTGTAACTCAATTCATATAAAAAAGTAACCATACAAATGGCTGCCCTGAGGCAGCTATCTCTAAAGGCTCAATTATGCATAAGTAACGCAACGTAGCGTAACGGAACGTAAAAGTCTATCGAAGATAAAACTCTACGTTGCTTTACGATTTCGGTAATCACTTACTCTCAATGCCCATATCACAGATATTTACGTTACGTTCCGTTACTTATGCATAATTGAGCCTTAAATCAGCGTAAGCCAAAGCCTTGCACGCAGGCAAGTGAGCGTAAGCGCCTGGTTATATTGGTGCTCGGTGTTCGACGAAAACAAAACATTTTCTCCCGTGCTCAGTCAAGGTGGTTACATTCAGCTCGTTGCAGAGTGGTTTTTTGTCAAAATATACTCGTTAGTTTAATACTATTTTATATATAATAATACTGTTTTGTAAAAGAACTCATTGCCACCTTGAATACTCGGCGTGCTCGGTGCACAATACACCGAACATATTGTGTTCGGTGTGAGAGTGAGTACAGACTCTCTCTTTGTGTTCGGTGCAACAACAATTTCATGGTGTTCGCCGAGTATACTCGCAATATAACCACAGCCTAAGAAACTTCACACGTACAGAGCTTATTTCCATAGAAAGAGTGCTCAATCGACCATTGTGTATGAAAAGGTGGCCACCGCTGCTCTCAATGCTGAACAATCCCTTTGTTCGGTTGTACAGTAATACAGAATTTGCTAATCTAAAAGCGTTCTAAATGCAATACTACTACTACAACAGCCCCTGGAACCTCAAGGCCGAGCTTTTCGCATCCATGTTGTGTGAGTTATATAACTCTGCATAACAGTCCAGCACACTAACTTTTGTTATTCATATAACATGTTCATTCGTCAGTCCAAACTTAGCATTATTCCCTATTTGTTAATTTATACGAGGTTAAGTAAACCGCTGCTAGTTGAGAATACGTATCATCTTTGAAAATTTTCAAAAATTGCGAAACTAGAAATATATTCTATATTCAAAGAAGGGATGAGCGATTGGATTGATCAGAAATTCAAAGTCGATTAATCGACTTTTTAAGTCCATGGAAATCAATTAATCCACTTTTTTCGAATTTCTGTTGCATGGAATAAAAAAAAAAACAAGAGAATTTAGATATGAATTATTTATGTACGTGTATTTATTTACAATATATGAGACGTTAGGTGCGAGTCAAAATCATATTTTTAGAAATACATTGGTTTTGTAGAAGTGCCGTGCAAAATAGGGTTCTTGTAAAATTTATTTTCCAGATTTACAGGCAGCTTTATAGAACACTTGTTCAACCTATTATTTTTATTGAATGGAATATAAAATAAGTAATTTAAGATAAAGTAAGTATATATGACCTTAGTGCAACCAGCCGATCCCTTCTCCCCCAAATAATAAACATAAATATCTGGTTTTTTCTATATGTTAATAGTCCTCAGAGGTGAACAGCGCTGAACACATAAAAATATTCCTTTACATTTTTTTGTTTTGTAATTCATAAATTGCTGCCCATTTTTGTCGCATTTAATCATTTTTTATCGCAGTTATGAACATATTTCCGTATGCAAAATAAATTAATTAACTTTGTTTTTGTTTTACACAAGAAAAATTTACTTTCGGAACTTTTTCTCTTTTAATTTATTAAATTCAAAACAATTTTATTGAATTTAGCAAAACAAATTCAAAACAATTTTCACATAAACTAAACTCTAAAAGATGGAAAAAAATTATTTGACATGTTTGACACCGCTCCTGAGTTTTATATTTTTGAAAAGTCATTTCAGGTACATTCGTTTAACGGGTTTCTCACTCTAATGTTGGGAATGTACCTTGTGTGTACTGCCAATATAGAAGTACTACATAAATGGGGATAGCCCATGGTAGAAGTATTTAGAGGTAGATGCATTTTTTCAAATAGTAGCCATTTTGAATTTTTTACAAGTAAGAGATCAATTTTTTGAAATGGGTACAAAAGAGAGAGTTAATAGTAGATTACTAATACTACTTTTATTTCTTAGTACTAAATTATAAAATTTATTTACAATATAAATATAAATAATGTTAATTTGTTTGTTTGCTTTATTAGCAAATGCCTTGAAAATGTTAAAAGTTAATAAATAATATAAAAAGCAGAAACTAATTCTACCTATGTACATGCAAATTATTTTCCTATAAATTCTCACTTAAAAATTGAACCATGAAAATACAACGCTATTGTAAAAAGAAGAATAGTATCAAAACAAATGATTTCCCAATTGTCAAAGTTCCTCTTACTTGTCAAAATACATCTACCATATTAATTCATTTGACATGGGATAGCCTATGGATGTATGAAGTATAATAATACACAGTAGGCTAAAAAGGGAGAAATCTATTTTACAACTATTTTAGAATAAAATGTCAAAAATTACTAGTACATAAAGCTGCACATGCATGTACTACATATCCAAAGTTGGAAAAATTTTGTAAAGTTTAAAATAAATGTGAGAACTGAATTGGTAGTTTTAAAAAAATTTTACACTAAAAGTCGAAAGTAAAATTCGACTTTCGATTAAGTTAGGTAATTTAAAGTCGATCATAAAAATTTGAAATTTTGAGCTAAAAGTTTATTAATTCAAAGTCCCTAATTCAAAGTATTCCTATTTTGACAACTATGTTCACAAACTTTTAGACGTTGAAGCGATGTCAGGAAGAATCATTTTAAAAAAAATAAATTTTTCCTATTATTATTTTATTATTCCCATTATTTTAATTTATATTGATAGAAAAGCAGATGCAGCAACAACAACTACACTACAGGGAGCCTGTGCCAAGTACTCGAATGTGTTAATTTTTCACACTTGTGAGATGAATAATAATTGTCAGATATTTATGTAGGCCAAGGGCCTAAATGAAAATTTGACAGATGGAATAAAAAGAAGACGAGTGCAACAAATAAGCAACAGAGAAACAAACAACAATAACAGCGTCATTGCTCAAATCTTAAGTGGAGTTACATACCACTCGTCTACGCTTTCTGCGCATCTGTCAAAAAATATAAATGGATGACGATTTGAAAGCGAAAGTTGAGCAGCTTTTTAACGCTTTTTGTACGATATGACAGTTGACCAGCTGTTTGTTCATAGTTTTTCCAGTCGTGTATAGTTTTCTAAAGTTAACATCTATAAAAATACAAATAAAAAAAAGGTGAAATAGTAGAAAAATTAATACAGAAATTTAAAATAATTGCTGCCTCATAAATTAGCCGATAGTTTCAAGACAAGGAGAATGCATAGAAAACGTCTTGTGTAACACGACGCGTGAAACGCGCAGAAATTGTAGAACACGGAAAATACTGTTGACGCACGAAAAGCGTTGACGCGTGGTATGTAACTCCCGTTTTACCATATTTATCCGACTCTAAAACTGTTTTCTACCCAAAACCGTTTTTAATTCATGGAAGTGTTAATGCCCCAAAAATTAAAACATTTGTCTCAAAATTAGGGTAGCCAGAGATATTGAAATGATCGGTACAAGACCTTTTCTTTTAAGAACTAATTTTTTTAAATCTCAAAATCTGTATGCAAATGCACTGATTTTTGTATTATTTACTGATTTTTTAAAATTAATATCTTAAGAACTTTTGTGCTTATACCTTTAAGGTCTTAAAATAGGTTTTGCAAAAAATCTCACCTCATTTGTTTATTTTTCTGGTTGTTCACAAAATAAAATACATACTTTTGAATTTAACAGACTACGCACAACTGCTATGGAGGGGAAAAAAGGCAGGACAGTCGCACAGTGGTCAGGAATCCCGAAAACCTAACCATAAGTGGAAAAAATCGTCCTTTCGTAGTGATTATCTGTACTAGGAGATTTTTGGGGTCGCTGATTACTAATCCGATCTCAGTTAAAAAAAAAAACAAAACGGCGGATCCAAAATGGTGACCATTTGGCGTATGAAAGGTAGGAGAATTTTTGATATACTTGCTTATGTTGTCTCTATTGTCCATGCGAAAGGAAGTAATAGAGGAGGACGGCTAATACAGTTGATATAAGCTCAAGCAAATATTAACGGTTGTTGAACGCAAAAATCTTTAAGCATACGAATTTTACACTATAGTGTCTCATGTTCACCATAGTTATAAGTCTACATAATTGTTTACGTTTTGCTTTTAATTTCTCTTTGCTTCAATTTGATACTCAAAATTGCAACAATGTAAACCAAATATGAAATAATACTAAAGAATGCAACTATGTAATATATATATAATAAAAGTGACGCTAACCACGAACACGTGAATTTGTTCGTACGAATAAATAATCTCAATAAATCTCTGCCATCTTTGGCCATTATAAAACACAAACATTACTATTATGCAAATACTTTTTTGACGTTACAATTGCTTAAACGAATGGGACATAGAAAATAGCGCATCTGTGCATTCCATTGAAAATTTTGTGTAGAATCCATACCGACAACTTTCGGCAATTGATATTTTTATATGTTTTACAAAAATTAATGATTAATAATTTGAAACTAAAAACTCGGCGAATGAAAATTTTTTTAGCTAAAGAATCTTCATTCGTTCGGGCAGTCTAAATTCGGCGTTACACGACAAAATCACCGGTGTATTCATGACATATTTATTGTTTTGATTGTAGTTAAATAATATTTTTATTTCAAAATTTTTTAAAAACTACTCACTTTTCAATAACACTTTTTCCACTTGAATTCCACACGTTTCGACACTTACTTTTGCTTAGACTTGAAGAGCAAAAAAAAAATATTGAAGAATAGCTGTACTTAACCGTTGTTCTAAAACGCTACTGGGGTTATCACTGCAACTATTTAAAATGTAAGAGCCCCCCAAAAAAAAACTTTATTTTTCGACTTATGTACAGCTTTTTAGGATTGCAGACCACTGTGCGCTAACAAAAAGCTAGTATCATAACAGAGACAAAATGTATGCAAAAAAAAAAAAAAAATGCTGAAAAAGCACACTTTATTAAAAACTGTACTAAATAAAATTCATTCAATTAAAACTTTTGAACTTATTAGTAAATAAATATAATGCCAATCTTTATGAACAAATTAAAAAATCATAAGCAAACAATAATTTTTTATTCATGAAACCGAACGACGATAACGCTTTTAGACATATGTATAAAAATAGCTTTTAGAAAAACAACTTAGTTGGTACGATTTCAATATTTTGTTAGCGCACCTAAGAAACAAAATAATAAATTTTGAAACTTTTTATAACACAAAAATATATAACATCTCAACGAATTCGTTGTGACGATAAAATGTTTCGAAAACGAATATCATTAACCATTTATTGACGAGGTAGTTTTCTTGGGGAATTGCCCCTTCATTAACGAATTAGTTTTTGATTTCGTTTATGAATTCATCCTGAACTCGAGAATTCGTTAGCAAACGAGCATCATTAGCGAATTGTTCAGAAACTTTTTGTTTGTTTTTAATGAACTTATCTCTAATAAACATAAAACATTTAAAAGGTTTTTAACAAATTTTTATTTAATAATATTACCAAGAAACAAACATAGAAAACATATATTTATGATATTTCTTCCATAACTCGACCCAGAAAATTGTTAGTGTCACGTAAATTTGATTCTTGATTTCTTAAAAATATAAAAAATAAGGTTAAAATTCTGCAAATACATATATAAATGTGGTTTATTTATTTAGCTGATAGGCATCCAGATAAAATATTTGGGTTGTCTTGGGAATTCATGTTCTTATGAACAAATTTTCGAACGTATTCTCTACTTGCACGTGTGGACGCAGGACAAGGAATATTTTTGGTCTACCGTTATTTCCCGAAAGCGGTCGATGTTATAAGCTATCGAATGTATGTTGACGATATTTTATAAGGGAAAATTCGATCGAGTAAGCGAAAAAAATACGAAAACAAATAATTGCCATGTTTCGCAGTGGTGCTTTTGAACTTTACAAGTGGGCAGCTAACAATCCAAAATTGCTTGAAAGCATTCCAGATGAGCACAAGGAAAAGGGTCTGCAGCAACTCAACTCTACCAAAGCCGTGAAGACACTGGAAATGTTTTGGAATCCAACCAACGATGAATTTCAATTCAAACTAGGGTAGCCAGGCTTACTGATTTGATCAGTACATGTCCTGATTTTTTTTTTTTTTTTTTTTGAATACTGTATTTTTGAAATCTCGAAATCAGTAAGAAAATGTACTTATTTTTGGATTTTGTAGTGATTTCTTCAAATTCTTAACCTTAATGGTCTTAAAATCATTTTTGCAGACAGTCTCTACGTATTCAACAATAGGTCCGTTCCCGTACTTTTTGGGTAAAGTCTGGTAAACTGAGAGTAAACGAAAAATGCTCTCTCTGATACACAAAAATGCACAAAAGTACGGGAACGCACAAAAGCACTTTTCGTGCACGAAATAAAACGTCAAATTTTATCGACAGTTAAATTCAAAAAACAACGTTATTGTGATATTTAATAAAATAAAAATTGTTAAATCTAGCAAGAAAACATAAATTGTTTGCCTGTCTACTTTTGTAGAATCTTCTGGTTCACAATCACTTTTGCATTATTCAGAAATAGAAGAAGCTTCTACAGCGTCAGAAGTTGAACTGACAATTGCGTCATTAACTTGTGGAGAATGTAGTTAAAAATTAACTAATATACTATCAATTAATTTTCAATTGTCATTCAAACATTTTCCATTTTAAATAACACTTTTTCTAAAAATTCTTTATTTATTTATTAATTTCAAATTTTCAATATATTTTCACAAAAGAAAAATAGCTGATTGTTTCACAATTTTAACATTTTTACCCGAAGAAAAAGTGCGGGCTATTTCGTGCAAGAAGAAGAAGACAATTACTTTCTCATCTCTGCTCTCCTTTGCAAGATTTTTGAGTATGAGATCGTTTCCTGGGCTGTTTTGGATAAATTATTACACCCGGGGTAAAGTACAGGAATCGTGTTTTGAGAAAAACTAAGATCGAGCCTTTTGGCAGAAAAAAAAACAAAAACGATATGAAGCGAATAAATTTCAAAGCACGAAGACGCAAAGTTTGATTGTGTTTTAGGCATTAAACTCTTGCTTTTAGAAATTAGTTATACCAGTCAATAACGGATTAAGTATGTTATATAAAAACATGTATATAATAGTTACGGTACACTTGAGCAATTGTAAGAACCAGTGTGGCCAACTTTTGTTTTTCAAAATCCGGTAAAATGAAGAATAAAATGCGTATTTTCTTTAAAAAAGCGCAAAATTTTTTCCTTATAAGAGGGTTAAACACAATTTTTTTTGTATATATTAAAAGAAAAATTAATTAAATACATGTATTTTTAAAGTTTTTAATTCACAATTATACAATCACGAGAAAAACTAAAATAAGATAATGGAAAAAGAGTATTTTATACACTTTGATAAGAAATAATATACAGAGTAATAACACAGTGTGACAAAAGAACAAAAATTTGAATATACTTTTTTCGAGGTTTACACCTGTCGTAGGTCTAATCAAGCTGAAAAAACTGTATACTCAAAATTTTCAATTGACCCTTAAAATATGGACTTGGCGCCAAAAAACCCATTTTAAATATGTGAAAGCATATACCTGCCCGTAACTTTATTTTCTATTTATCTTAGGAGTAAGTTTCTATTGAAAAGAAGATATTAATCTGCTTACAACGAAATATAAATTGTAAATATGTTTTAAGGAATACCGGAGTTAGAGAGCAAAACATAAGGAAAATCGAAAAAAATATTACATTTTTTCATTTTGAATGGCGTTTTAAACAACTATTTTGTTTACCAGTGTATATATAAAAGTATAAGGAGTGAGATCGAAAAAATCTTAATATACATAAAATTCAATAATTTTTAAACAGTTGATCTTAGAGTTTTGATTTTTTTTATTTAATTGATAATATTTTACAAAAGAAAAATATAACTTTTATAGTTCTAACCACTATTTATGAATTCGTGGACCTTCCTTGGTAAGCCTTCCATTAGAGGTTTGATAGTTGTTTCAGACACCTTTTTGGAACAGTTTGTCCTTTAAAATCTTATTTTGGGACACCTTTTTTGTGCTCCTTAAGATTCTTTTCACAAGAGCCCAATATCTCTCCACTGGTCTTAGCTCCAGACAATTTGGAAGAATGGCCTCTCTTGGTACAAAAACTATGTTATTACTTTGGTACCACTCCAGAGCTTTCTTGCCGCAGTGACATGTTGCCAAATCGTGCCAAATATGTGGACACATTGTGCTCTCTTATGAAAGGAAGAAGTCTTTTTTTTCAAACATTCTTTGATGTCTATTTCGGTATTTATAGAGCCCACTGTAACAATTGACTTGCTTCTTTTGCCGCAACATATAGCTTGCCATACCAGGAATTTTTTAGAAAATTTTGTCTGCTTTTGGATTCTAAATTGTTCTTTTGACCCGGAAGCTGCGTAAAATCTGACAGTACATACGTTTCGTCGTCCATTATACATGAATATTTTTGTATAAAATTCGATTTTAATTTCCGAGCCCTACTTTTGGCGTCTAAATTTTTTGCAGCATTCCTGTCTGGAACTTTGTGGACTTTGTATGTTTTCAAACCTGCATTGGCTTTAACTTTTCGCACCAAATAGTCAGAGCACTGGGCTAACCGGGCAGCTTTTCTACCAGATGTGTTTGGAGATCTGTTCAATATGCTTTCTATTTTCTTGACTTTCCCAATATCATGTTGTCCTTGTTTTCTTCCCGAACCAGGTTTCCTATCGATGGTCAAATTCTCCTGAAACTGTTTAATAATATTTGAAATAGTTTGACGGCAGACCTTCAATTCTTTGGCCAATTTTTTGTAGGACCAATTTGGATTTTTTTTTTTAATTTTTAATAATTTTAAGACGTACTTCTTTTTCTTCACTCATTTTGATTAAACTCACAATAAATCAACATGTTTGTCATTAAAAATAACAACTGACATATTTTTTAGAGATAACTAGCTCAAAGAAATTTTTAAATTTTACACCCAAAAAAAATTATTAGGTAAAACGTATGTTAAGATTTTTTTCAATCTCACTCCTTATGAGATTAAACTACATTCAAATTTTCAAAATCCATTGAGGCGTGGCTGACTTTTTTAACTCTTTTATTTGACTACCCAAAAAATTTCAATACGTAGGATGTAAATATTTGTGTACGAGTATTACTCCAACTATTTAAGTATAAAATACAGCAGCTTTTAGCGCATTTTTTCCCATATATGGTGCTTAAAGTCGAATATCTCAATCAAACCTCAATGTATTTTAAAAATTCTTAACTTGTTGAAAACAGAATTAAATGCAGTTTATTTATTTATACCTTTATAGATACGCTGGTAAACAAAATACTCGTTTAAAACGCCATTCAAAATGAAAAAATATAAAAAAATTAAATTTTTGTTATATTTTGCCCTCTAGCTCTGGTATTTTGTAAGATATATTACCAATTTATATATCATTGTAAGGAACTAAGTGCCCTCTTTAGAATAAAATATAAAAACTGACTCGTCGGAAAAATAAAAATAATGTTACGGGCAAGTATATGCTTTAACCTATCAAAAATGGGTTTTTCGGCCCTAAGTCCAGATTTTGAGGGTCAATTCAAAATTCTGAGTATGCAGTTTTTAGCTGTTTGACTCCTACAATTTGAGTTATGTCTCGAGGAAAGTAGATTTTCACTGTCACACAGTGTAATTCACAACTATAAGTACTTATTTATACATAAATATTTTTAAATCACATATCGATATCGAAGTCTATATTCTCCTCATTTCTATTAGCTTCTTCTGGCCATATCACACTCTTTAGTCTGAATTCAGAAGCATTATAAACACTAGTATTGTTTATTTACGTTTTTAGCTATTTTGTAGTTTCCACAAAATGAATTTTCGTGTTTTAATCCATTTTTTATATGAAGTAAAGAATTTATTAATTTGAGTGGCTTGCGGTTACGAACTTTGATTTTAAATAAGTTCATTGCCAATTTTTTTCGGTAAAAAATTTTGTTGGGATTATTCAGGAAATGGATTATTTAGCGGAGTATTTAGTGTCTTTTAAATTTAAATTTTTAAGTGCTGAAGGCCTTAGTCGCCATTGCTACTTTTATATTAGCTTATAATTTATAATTCTAAGTTAATAAATTAATAATAATAATAAATTTAAATAAAAAAAGCGCTGAGCGTTAAATCACTTTTTTCCGCGTTTTATTTTTCAAAAAACACTAAATTTAGCGGGAGAAGCAACTCAGTGCTCAGTGCCACACTGGTAAGAACCCTTTCGAAAATCAAACGAATTTGTTTATGTTTCTTTTTAATGCAAAATTAGGTTATACAAAATTAAAGGAGAATAAACTCCGACAAAAATCGAAGCCTTGAAAGCAAAAACAATAATAAAAATCTAATCTAATACCGCATCGCTTACATTTTCAGTGAGATATTCAGCGCTAATGTATTTGCTATTGTAGTAAATTTTGTTGTTTTTACGGAGAGTTGTAAAAAAATAAAAAAATAAAAAATAAATTCAGTTATTTAATCTTCCTTTCCAAATTTCAAGCCATACCTGCATACCCCAATGGCACGTTTTGAGTTTCCGTTTCAAAAAAAAAGTATAACTCAATCATTAATTTTTATTTCAGAGCACGAAAATAAAACGCAAAGAATAATTTTTATTCCTGAGTAAAAAAATTAAACTCAAACAAATTTTATTTCGGAGAAAAAATAAAATAACCATAATTTTTTCGGTTAAGCAAAAACACAAAAATAAAATAAAAATAATAATTTTTATACCAGATCGAAGAAATAAAAATCAGGCAAAAATTGTTATCTGAACTTATATATAAACAAATATAATCAAAACAACAACAGTGTATATAGAGACGGGCAAATCAGACGGCCGTTTTGGAATCCGCCACAACACTACATTTGTTCATTAAGCCTGTTTATATATAGCTTCATATAAAAAATTAAACATGAACTTAAGTCTTGACTTTAAAAATTAACGTCTAGATTTAATTTTCATAATCTCCTAATTATCTTCGATTAAAGATAATTTATCTTTGATCGAAGAAAATTAAAATCACAAAATAATTATTAAATGTAAATTTTTTGTTATTGCTTATAATGATTACGCCCCTGTTAAAAACTAAACTTAGCTGCAGCCTTGTATTTCAAAGTACATAAAGTGAATTTTTTTTATTTATTCCTGAAACTTTTATTTCCAATCGTAATATTTTGCTCAACATTATTCTTCTACAATTTCCAAAGGAATCTCAAGGATTTTTTACAGATTGACAATAGAAATAGGCCAAACATATACAAGCCCATAATACAATATCTACTTTTTTACTGTCCTTCAGGTATATCAATTAACATAACTACGTTCATAAGTTATTTTATGCATTTATTAATATGGACTTCATTTATTTATTTATAAATAAATCAGATGCACCTATTCAACATTTCAGTTATATCCAATATGTTCCACAACTTTTTAAGCTTCTTCTGAACTCAAATATGTTTTGATAAAGTAGCAACACTTTAAGTTTCATTATGTTGGTCTAAGCTTTTGAAAAAGCTCTAAAATTATGAGTTTGCGCAGTTTTGTTGTAAATTTGTAAGGATAAATAAAATTTCAATGTTTAACCTGGAATTTACTTACACAGTTTTCACAAATAAAAATTTTTGCTTGCAAGCACAATTAATATAAAATTAGTAAATAATAGCTATTTGTTAATTTACTCAATACTACAAAAAATTTTAAGTTGAAAAACAAGGTAAGATTAATTTAATTTTTAATTAAAAGTTTATAAATAGAAAAAAAAATTAATAGGTGCAGTTTTCATAAAATTGTATTTAAGTTAAAAATTTAAGTTAAATAAGAAGTTAAAATATTTCTAAATTTACTAATATATCATGTTGAAATGATATATTTATTCGATTGTGATACATACACATTTTATTCGTATACATATGTACCTAAATTAACAGTCTTTGCAAGTAAGACATAAAGTGAAAAGAGTTATTGGAATAAGTTCCCTATTCTTATGATTCTCAGCAAACTGGTACTTTTATGTCCCATAGCGACTTAATCTATTCCTTAAGCGTTTTTTCACATTAAATCACTATATGAGCTGTGGATTATGTTGTTCTAATAATTTAAGAGCAATTCTAAAATAAATAAGCAATAGTCGGATTCATGTAAACTCTTAAGTCTCTTGTAAACTTTATGAACACGTCAAATTTAAATTTTGACAAGTTTACACATTTTACGAGATCACGGGGCATTTACGAGTTTATATGACTTAACATCTGTGGTAAAAATGAAAAACAGCCTAATTCAACTTAAGATGGAAAATATGTTATCATATATTTTCGATTATAAATATTAAACTGGTGTGGACTTTTAAATTGATTAGTTAATTAGAATTATATATCAACATCAATATATAACAACTCCATATTCATCAATTAATAACAATAACAATTCTTTCAACCCTGACTATAGCTCATATAACTCCGATTATGATGACGAAATGAAATAATTCAAAGTCATGATTGTTGTAGCGCACTGCACTCAATGTGATATGGTGGGCCTAGCAATCACTCAAAACTTTCTCCCACCCACAAGTATATCAATTATACTTCTGTAGAGTAGGGTACCATTGACACTTTATTTCCAAAAGCCTGTAATTCCGAAAATTATTGATAGATTTTAAAAGCTCTTACAGTTTTTAAAACAATAATTTTTCTTAATCAAAGCTCAAAAAACTATATTTTTATGAAAACGTCATCACTAATTTTTTTGGACTTGTTCCAAAATACCCATTTTGACAAAAGTGCCCTAATTGGGCACAATTGACTTATATTGTTATTAATTGACTGTCTATATATATGTAGAAAAATAAAAATAAAAATTATTTTATTACTGTTATTCTATTTTTCTGTTCTGATTATTATTATTATTATGACAATTTTCATAATGATGCATTATGTCTCTGGTCATAAGATAGGCATAGTCTCAGTTCAAAATTACAAGTGGTTGTGGCACCTCCCATACAAACTATATGTTTTTTTTGGGTCTATATCTAGAACCATTTACGGTACAGTACTGAAATTTCGCACAAGGAAGTCGATTGACAACATCATACTACAGGAAAAACATGGTTTAGATTGGAAAAGGGGTACGACTCCCCATATTTTTCGGAGGCTGATGCCGTTTCATGTTCTAACATCTGAAATAGCTCTCTTCACTTTCGCTTAGCTACGTACCATATCTTTAAAAATGTATAAACAGAAAATATGACAATTTTATTGTAAATACCTAAATCTGCAATATGAGGGACATTTGATATTTGTTAAATGTGTCCCTTTGGTAAAAGTCAAATGTGCCCCAAATGCTCTAGAATCTAGGGTCTAGATGATTTTTTTTTTTTCTTTTTCAATTTATCTTGTTTTATTTTCACAAAACTCACTTTAATTTTATTGACATTAAAGAGCTAACAAATTTTGTTACTCTTTTTTAAAAAACAGTTACAATTGATTCACAAAACGCTTACATATTAGTTGTCGAAAATTACATCAGCATTAGCAAATTTACAAAAACACGTATTAATCTAAAAAGAGTTAAAGTGGAATCTTCAAAGTTCAAAAAGTTTCTTTAAATCAAATCAAGCTTTTTTCTGCATTTTAACTTTTTGGCTTTTAAGGCGTGGTCACACTGAAAATGGCAAAGTCAAATGTGCCCCGGCGTTAAAGGTACCCCACTTTACCCTATAGTATTTTATTCCTCATCCTCATTATGGTCTTATAAATTCTCCAGTGGAATTTAAATGGATACCATAATAATTTGACAGGTCTCCAATTACTAATAAAAAATTATCACCTGATATAATAGCACTACAAAAAACTCATTTAAAAAGAAATATAATGATTTGCCCGTCTCTGTATACACTGTTGTTGTGATGACTACACATTAGTGTCCGACCGAATATTCGGCTTCGGTTCTTCGGCTGTTCTGCCTAAAATTGCACCTTCGGCATCGGCTCCGGCAAAAAATGGCCGAAGTATTTCGCCGTAGCCGAAGATTAAAAGCATTTGATTTTATAATAATTTTTACTATAGATTGGCAGTAAAAATTTATACAAATAACTAAATGTGAAGTGGTTATATAAAGTATTTACATTACAATTTCTGTGTTATATTTTCGCTGTTTGCTTGTCCCATTTTTACTTTTGAAGTAACCCACAGATTTACAATCGTACACACAGTAATCAGTGATTTTTTTTTAACTAACAACCTGCTGGAGCTAATACAATTAGAGGCAGCAGAAGCAAGCCAAACTTTTTTACTTTTAAGGAAGACTTGAAGCGTATTGAAAAGAAGCGTGAACTGTTAGAGAAGCCGAAATTTTCCATTACTGGCGCTTCACTTTTTTTTGCTTTCAAGGCGGTAAAAAAAATTGGAAATTGTTTTGGTTAAAATCGCTCTAGAATATATGTGTAAAGGGATTCTCTGAAATTCAAAGTCGATTGAAGGTTACAGGACCTGATACAGCAGTCATATATATTTGAACTTTGAAACTAGTTTTTCTCAAAACAGAATTTTTCGAAATGGCTGCCACGATATCTCCAAAACTAATGAACTGATTGCGCTTAAATTTTCATCGTATCTTCAATGCATCTGTAGTTCTACTCCGTCCGAACCAGGATCATTATGATATTTCTCAATGTTTTTTATTTAAATTGAAATAGTTAAAAAAATGACAAAAATCTAATATTGATTTTCAAAACTAGATAGATAAAAATACAAACTTTTAATGACTTAACTAAAAGAACATAAGTACAATAAAACTATCCAAAAAATTTCAATATTTTTTCTTAACCCTCTAGTTCCCAAGCGTGTCTCTAGACAGCCTTCATAAAAACGGGTTTAATTACCAACTTAATAGTTTTTTGTTGCTCATCACCTCGTTTATGGAATTTCCCAAGGTTTTAAAAAAAAAAATGCGTTAGTTATGTGTTATTATGTTAACGACAGTCAAAGTTTGTCAAAAACAGCAAAATTAATTATTTTGTTTGAATTTGAGATAAAAATAAAAAAAAAATAAATAAAATACTTCCCGTCATACCAGCTGTGAGTAGCTAGGAATTTAAATTGTTTATACAAAATTTTTAGTTATTTAAAAAAAATTGATAAAAAGTTTATTTAACAACTAATACTTTTGGGCATTCAACATTTTCAGCTTAATAAAATCAAACCAATTAAAATTTTTTAGTGGTTTGAGATCAAATTTATGCTTTTTACATTAAAATTTATTGATCCCAATTTTTTTTAAATCAAAAATTTGGAAACTAGAGGGTTAATTCTGGTTCCGGCTACAGGTCTATCGATTAATACGCTGATTCAATCTTTCATTTTAGATAAGCAGAATCATGGCAGCCATCGGCCAACTTTTTTGACACAGGTGTCGTTGAACGACAGTCGTTCTATAGATATATAGTAACTGTATATTTTGAATTAAACAAATTTTTAAATGATTCTTGAAATAAATAATACTTGTCAGCTTCTTCGACAGTGAACAGTTATTTAATGTTACTAGTCAGCTTTTTATTTGGAGTATCTACTATTTATATTTTTCTGTATACTAAATATAATAAAATAATAATAAAAATTTACTTTCAGATTTTTATTTTTTATATTTAAAAAATCCTTCTGTCTTCGGCTTCGACCGAAGGTTAGATGAATGGCCGAAGTTCGGTTTCGGCTTCGGTCAAAAAATCACCTTCGGTCGGACACTACTACACATATACGTTCTTTAAGCCTGTTACACATTATTTAAATGATGTACATACATGGAACAGTAGTCAAGACTAGATTTTATTTACATAGTCTACAAAAACATAAGTAGTATAATTCAGCTAACTAATTATAAGCACTCAGTCTTTAATACGCAAACTCAAGCAAATGCAAAAAAAAAAAAAAATGCCTTATTTATTAAAAACTCCTTTGAACATATATTTCTTCAACCCATTGGAAATTTATATGCGGTAACTGCAGAAATTAAAACAGATATTAAACATGTAGTATCGTCTATCTATATTAACCCGAGTGAGCCAATTCCCATTACAGAATTGCAGTCGATCTGCAGTAATCCATCTAAGCCCGTCCTAATGCTAGGTGATTTTAACACACATAGCGTAGTCTACAAAGAGGTCGCAATTCGCTCTTAGGCTTTTTGGAACGTAAAAAGTTAGAAACCATTTATGAGGTGCCATACCGATGAAGCGAACGCAACAGTTGGCAACCGGTCCACCGAACAAAAAGGTATGAATGGATGGGTTGGCGGTGTTTGATAGAACAAATAGTTTACATTTCTTTTGGCAATTACATTTAACGACATTTAACATTTGCAGTATTTTCTATATTCTTCATATACAAATATGCAAACGTTTTGTTTTGATTTTATGTATTTTGATTGATTTCTTTTTTGTTATGCACATGCGTGTAGATACTTTTGAATATATTTTTCTGATTTGATTTTATGAAATTCAATAAATTCATAAACAATGAATAAATGAAAACTTACAAAAAATTATTATCCTCTTTGCGTATTATTACATGGGATAAAAAAGGTAATCCAAAAACGCGCATAGATTTTAATATCAAATTTTTTGTTTGAAAATTTTAAATTTCATACTTTTTTTTAGTTTTACTTTCTTTGTTTACAATTGCAATTTCTTTGTTTACATTGTTTTTCAAATATAAAATAACTACACTTATGTAGTTTCTCACATGACATCTCATATTTTTAACATGAAAAAAATGTTAAATGCTTTGGTCCATACGATTTCACATTGCATCTCATATTTTTAATATGATTTATTTATGATTATTTAACTTTAGAAGGCAACAGGGGTGACCAGTAGTGATGATTCGATACAAGTAAATACGAATAAATACTCGATACTTTTCATTCGATTCAAGTAATTTTTTTACTCGATGCCATGCCATAAGTATTTTACTTGGTATCGACAAAAAAGGGTCAGTATTGGATACTCGATACTTTTGGAAAACATTGGTTTGTAAAACTGAAATATTGCTATACAATATTTAAGGTTGTGAGTCGTATATTTTACAGCAATTAATAATATATTTCAAAATACTACTGCAGAATTATTCAATATGAATATTCAAAATATTTCAATTCAATTCATATGCAATATGAAAATATTGCAGTACAGAATTGGAGTTCTAGAAAATATTGCCTGCCATCCATGCAGAACATATTGTTTACTAAAAC
This sequence comes from Toxonevra muliebris, assembly GCA_963691655.1. Classification (NCBI taxonomy): domain Eukaryota; kingdom Metazoa; phylum Arthropoda; class Insecta; order Diptera; family Pallopteridae; genus Toxonevra; species Toxonevra muliebris. Next base: position 85,715,392 of record OY829326.1, read on the forward strand.
CTTTTCATTAAAATAAAATATTTTTAACAAGCTATAATCTGTTGATTAGTTTTCCTTCTATTATAAATTTTCCAGCGATTTCCATTTAAATAATAATAATGAATATCATATACTTAAGTTAACGTAATTTCTATATGATTCAGATGTTTCCCAAAACATTGATGTATTGGCGAAAAACTCGTGTTGAGTAGTGTAAACTGTAGGTTCAACCATGTGTGCCTCGAGAGCCACTTAAACAAAAAAAAGTGTAATTTGTCTCTTTAAAGGAGTATCCGATACTTTTTCCCGATATTTTCGGTGGCATCGATACATTTATTCTATACAAGTAATGAGTAAAAGTATCGATACTATGTGGGGATCGAATCAACATTAGTGACCAGTCACCCCAAAAGCACCGCAAAGGGATTTGCCTTAAGTGCAATTAAAAAAAAAAAATAATAGTCCTATCCACAAATTGGTGCAAATGGTTTTTCATCATTGTGAATGCAAAATATTTCTGCTATCACAACAACAACATATGCGATATGCAATAAAAATTTGCATAGGGCTAATGTATTAAAATTATAGAAATAAATAAAATAAATGTTTTTAAGTTTTTTATTAAAGTAAATAAGTGATTTTATAATAAATAAGTTTGAATTTTTCTGTTCAATAATTTATTTACATAGACAAGAAAAGTGTTGCCTTTCTAAAGTTAATGTACAAAAAAACTGCAAAACCTATCAAACGCCTGTGTTTGCTACGGCGACTTCTCTGCTTGTATGTTATAGTCAATCGCCACACGTTTAACACCAACAAATAATTCTGCACGAATGAATGTATATACCCAACGAGCACAAAAAAAAAAATTCTCTAATCTTTCAGAAATTTATAATTCTCAAGTTGATATCCAAAATGATTCTGCAATCGATATCAAATATTTTTCTCAACATTCGCTTTCAAGTTGAGAATGAGTTGAGATATATTTAAGAAAATATTTACATATTTTATTATGGCAACACTGCTATTGGATTTGCAAAAATATGTATCAGTGATTATGAATAATAAATTAAGTGAAAATAATTTTTGCGAAAAACTTTAATTTCAAAAGTAAAAATAATGCATAAAAGTAAAAAATTAAAAAGTGAATTAAGGCAGGAAGTGGACTTGTTGTCGGAGCGCTCAAAGCTGCCGAAACTTTGATGCTAGAGCCAACCACAACTGCCAACCAAAATTGTTTACTCCCAAGCGATATTGACATGAGTCAGGAAAATAACGTTAGTATTAAGATAATTCAGAAGAAGAATTTATCGCGGAAAATTGTTCGTCTGACAATTTAAAAGAAAAGTTATCAGCCTGGGCGGACGAATTTAAACAGCCTACTTAAAATATTAAGCCACCGTATAAATGAAATTTCAAGGGATGCAAGAACGCTAAAATCTACTCCCAAGATACCACCAGTGGAGAAAATGGGATCAGGGGAATATATCCACTATGAAATTGAGAACTCGCTAAATTTGCATACTTGGCCCACATTAATAATTGTTAATGGAACGCTGGATATCATGATTGTAGGCTCTAACAGGCGGTTAGTATTACAGCAGCCCTAAAACGTATTTATATACCTCCCCTTTTGTTGTAATGCATAGTTAATTTTTATACATTTTTTAATTCATTTCTTTCAGAGCATTCAATCAAAAATTTCAGGGTGCATCTGATGTGACATGAATTGTTAAATTTTAAGTTTGAAGTTGAAAAGCGAAGAAATAAAAAATCATTTAAAATTTTCTTTTATTTTTGGTATTTCAATTAAATATAAATAATTATTGCTTATGGCAATACTGTAAATTTCCTTTGAGACCAATTGGAGAACTACTATTTGCTAAAGTTGCTAACTATAATTATTACCATACAAAAAATGCCCTTTTTGTTGAGAATGCTATAGTATTCTAATGGAGGTGCTGTTGAGAATTAACGTTGGAGATTAGAAAAAAGTATTTGATATCAACTTCACCTTAAGTTGATCTCAAACCAAAATGTTTGTTGGGTATTTTGTTTTCGTATGTAAAAGTGTGAGTAAATTGATCGAAACATAACAACCAAACTCTGCTCGTATTTTAATTTCTCCCTCTCTTCTTCTCTCCTCTCTTCCCTTTGTTGTTTAGAGTAGAACAGTCATGCCATGCAGTAGTCTGAGCTAGAGGGGAACAGGAAGTTACAGTTATTCTCACAACTTACACTTTTAAAATTTGCCCATACCGTGAGCTAAAATGTTTACACATCAAAATGACATATCTATAGAGTCAATTGACTTTGAAAAAGCCTACTATTGCATCGGGAAACATGCGATAATCGCACAACTGAAAGAGTGGAAAGTTGGCCCCAATATGCTGAAATTTATAAACTCCTTCCTTACAAATAGGGGGTTTCAAGTAAAACTAATTGTTGAAACGAACTAAAAAGGAAGCTATAGTAAAATCAATGAATATTTGTATAGATGGGCGTGGATTCGTAGGTGAGGCACCTACCATCCAAATGAACTGTTGAAACGATATAACTGAGGAATCATAGTAACAAGATGAAAATTTGTGTGAGAAAGCGAGATGTAAGTGGTAGTGGTTATGCAGAACTTGGTCATTTGTGAAGTGGGCATGGCACCTTCTATGCTACTCGAATGCATTCTTCAGTATATCTCCGTAACAATTTACAGGAGAGTACTGAGATTTCATACAAGAATATTAGGTGATAATGCTACATACTAATGCTAATACTACAAGAAAAATGTGGATGGGATTGAAAATGAGAGCGGGAAACTTTGAATATGGCCTGAATCTTCATTATTGGATATGTAAGGACTAAAGTTATTGGATTGAAGAGAAAGGACAGTTAATCAGAAAAGATACTACATTACTTGCGCAAGCGCTGTTAGTCTTTCCTTGCTGGTTTCCTAACTAGAAAATAATTCAAAGACGAGAAGTCTGGTTTTTAGTATGGGTTTATATACCCCTTTTTAAAAGTGTTATACAAAACATTAAAACTATACTTAAACTATTCTAATTCATAAAGTTACCTAAGTATAAGTGAAATAGACATATCGATAGAGGATCGATACAATTTCTATTGGTCACTTATATATACATTAATATCTACATACAATATTTAATATTGAGTGACTTCGATTTTAATGTGAGTGATATTAGTTATTTTGGTTCTTACTATACATACATACATATGTATCAAAATCGAAGAAATTTTCATTGACTAGAGGTATCAGATGTGTGCCTGTATTAGTGAAAAAGTCTTAATGTATTGAGTTTTTTCGCACTTTTATAAGGAAAAAAATTTAACGCTTTTTTTAAGAAAATACGCGTTTTATTCTTCATTTTAGCGGATTTTGAAAAACAAAAATTGGCCACACTGATACTTAGTAATGTAATGCCCATTCAACATATGTTTGGTATTTAGGGTATGAGTCAAAGTAACTTATATTGTAGCGCATTGCCAGTCACTAGTGTATTGTAATGGGAGTGGCATGAGTGATAGTGTGGATACACTACATATATCTCAGAAACTTTTTATGGTGCGATACTAAGATTTGGAATGAAAATATGATTTGCCAGTAGACTTCTGTGGGTAAAATATGGGTAGGTTATTAAATTATTTGTGGTACATTATTGATAGTTGGCATGAGGACTTGGGTTGCTAGTAGGGCGCTGGAAGAAAAAAGTAAATGGGTTAAAGAAAGCGGGCATGACAGCTCTCATACAAAGGAAATGTTTGAAATGAAATATCTGAAAGATCAAATCTAAGAAAACATTGAAAGTTTGTTTGTGAAAGCTGTATGTTGGCAGTTATAGGGCATAATTTGGTCAGCATTTATAAAAACGAATCGCTTTGTAACGGCAATAGCAAGGAAGGCAATTAAAGTTTGTGTAGTGCGAAAGTGGAAGAACCCAGGTAAACGATATGAATGATAAATGCAATAATTAGATTTAGACTGGAAACTGATGCGGCTACATGGTACCCAAGTAACACAAATCGTCATTTGGCTTTCTTTTAATCAGTCGCAAAAAAAAATTTAGGGTTTAAAATCAACTCCCGGCCCAGGTCCCGGCAAAAACCAAATTTGGACCTCTTCAATTTGTAGAAGATTGGAATGGACCAAACGATATCTGCATATACAGCCCACCAAATCACAAAAACCAGTACGCGGGTGCTACGTTCATGGAAAATGACATGTTTAGCGAAATCGTGTTAAATTATACAAGGCACCACCCGAAAATATTGTTTTTTTTTTTTTTTTTTATTCTCCAGAAATTTTTTTCATTGAAATTATAGTTATACACACATAAGAAAACAAACGAAAAATTCGATCGATCCTGTAAAATTTTTTCTCTTGTTTTTGCGCGAAAAACTGACAACGCGTCCAGATCAGCGTTCTTTTACATACGCCAGTACATTCTCTAATCCATAACATATACAACTGAGAGCAAAACTAATTTCCCAGCGTTCGTGGTGCTTCTAAAATAGATTTTTTCCTGCAACCGCGCAAAAATTTTAAAACCGAAACAAACGATTTTTGCATTTCAATATTTTTTCGTGAAAATTTTTGGATGTCTAAATGAAGCCAAGTGGGCACTTTTCCGCAAAGTGCACTCAAAGATTTTCACTTATTTTTTTTAGTGTGCAGTCTAATGCCACTGGCGGTCATTAAAACCGCACCACTTGCAAAACTGATGGAATTTAGGTAAAATCCCTAACTTAGCCCAAATTTCCCTCCCTATATAAAATTGCCCTTTTTTGTGAAAAGTAGAATTTTTGAAGGAGTGCCTAAAACAACTGCAAAGTATAAACAATTGCTGCGCCACCAAAAGGTTGAAATTTTTGTTCTTAAGGACTGTCATAAAGTCAAATACCTCCAAAAATCTGATACTCTCGACTGCTGTTAGGTTGATCCACAAAAAAAATTTGAACCCACTTGGATAGATAAAAGGATCAAGAAGACTATGGAAGACAAATATAAGAGCAAATGGGATAACCCGAAGGACAAAGTTAAAGTATCGGTTCGGACAAAGTTAAAGTATCGGTTCAAAGTACAGTTACAATAAGGACTGAGCTGACGAGCTCAAAGTGAATATAAGTGGCGAAAACTTATGCAGGAGACTATTAGACGTAAAGCTGTTTTTGACGAAATAGATGAAAACAAATCGCCTGGAACGGAATAAACACTACTGCAATTGGACTCTGGAAGACTGGAGAAAAGTTATATGATCAGACAAATATATATAACTCAATTTGCTGATAATCTTCGGTAAGTGCGTCGCTGAGACGGGGAGGGATACATGTTAACTGTGCAAGAAAAAATGAGCGAATTAAGAGGAGTCATGTGTAAAAACCAAGATTGATAACAGCGAAATACAGGTAAATTTTATATATTGTAATATCATAAATAATGCATAAAATTTATTTTTGCAAGAAGTGCAAGGCAGCTAATGGAACCAGTAGAGGCTCACCAGCAGATTGGCCGCTGTACGAGAAAATGTACCAAATAATTGGTAGTGTCACTATCAACACTATTGATGCGCTTGTGGATGAGAGTTCTGGAAGTAAGTGCAACTCATTGTGTGTGTTTATACATATTGTTTTTAATATGAAATATTTTTTATTTATTTATTGGGTGAGTCAGCGCCAACGGTTTCCTAATCATCGCCGTTGTCTCGTTTACTATCGCCGATGCCACCATCTCCATCACTCTCACCGTCTTCCACCGCTGCAGAACGTTCTCCCAAAAAAAAGAAGGTATTGACCAGTTAGTCACGGTAGAGATGGCCGATATATCGATTGATGCTATCCCAATCGATATTCTCACTTGAAATTTGAAATATTTTCGAATCATATCTAGAAGCGCTGATAATATCAGTATCGATAAGATTCTTTTCAACCGAAACTTGAAAAATTAACGAGTGGTGTACCCAAAAGCACATTATCGATAAAATTCTCGAACATTTTTGGGTAAAGCAAAAAGTAAAATATGGTAGCAAGTTTGTATTTCAACATGAGAGGGGAAGAGGAAAATGTTGTTTAAACGCCAGCAAAGTTAAATACATTTATATTTGTATGTTGATCAGTGGTCGTTTTGAAATTTTTAAGGGGAGGAATTTTTTCTTTCGATCAGAAGTTTTTGATTTACAAGGGAGGAATGTTTCAAAATGTCTTAAAAGTTTTCAAATGAGTATTACTTAGATAATTTCTAACAGTTCCACTAAAGTATAAACATTTTTTGTTACAATTTCAGTCATACTTAAAGCTATAAAAGTTATGAAAAATAAACAAATTCATATAAAAACCAAATATTACTTCTTACAAACATTTTTGTTTGAGATCAACTTCAGATGAAGTTCAAGGAATTTCTTTTGTATGGTAATAATTATATTTACCCTCGGATTAGTGGTAACACCCCTGGGGACCTTTTTGGTTTTCAATTGAAAATTTCTTATATCGGCCAAGGTAGGGTACCTTGAACCAGCAATGTAATCGAAGAATATATTATGATTCGTTTAAAGCCATTTACAAACCGATTCGTAGATTGGTTCAGATTTTATGGCGGTTTTTATGTGTTAAGGGCGCGGATTATTGATAAGGTCCACTGGGACCAATCATAACACTGTGCGACACCAAAAATATGAATCCAAATCTCTCAACGGTTTCTAACAGCACTAGGCCCACTTAATAATATTGCCAATGCGTGTTGGTACTTTAGGTCAAATAAGCAATTTTTTCATGGTCAAAGTCTGCAATAGAGGTCATAAATATAAATTCGCTTAACTCATAAGCCACAAAGAATTTCGTATTGATGTTTTCGGCAAAATTGGGTCTCTAAAACAGGTCTACAATATTGCACAGCACTCTAGCAGCAAAAAGTTATCACAGAGTATGGAATTTGAGACTAAATGAAAATTTGTTTAAGTGTGAAAAATAAACATGTTCTTCTTTTACCAGGCTACAATTTTGCTGAACATAGGTAACCGCTAAAAATCAACATAAACCGGTCAATAATGCCCCATAACAACAATCCAAGAACCTAGGGTCCATAAAGGACGCATCTGTGGAATTGGTGAGTTAAGGGGGCTCACGATTCTATATGATGACAGTTCTAATAGACCTAGAACCTATCTTAGAGCATCTCATCTTACAATTGTTGAATTTGTGGAGAATTGCGAAGGGATGAATTTGGGGCTCATATTATGTTGTGACGCTAATGCACAGAATGTTATCTGTTATCAGCAGCAAGCGCAACGTAAGAAGGACTCATCTTCTCAACTACCTTCTGTCTTCTGGTTTGAGCATACAAATCATTGGGAATCAACCCACTTTTGTGACACCTACTAGACAGGAGGTTATTGACCTAACTCTTTCAAATGAAAAGTTAGAGCAGTCAATTGCAAACTAGAAGGTCCTTAGAGATGACTCTCTATCAGACCACAGATATGTCGAGTTTCAGTACGGTGTTGAAATTAATCCTTTAACGCTCATAAGATATCTAAAAAAGGCGGATTAGGCAAAGTTTAGAGTAGAACTGGCTTTATTAAGCTGTGCTCTGCCCCCTAAACTACGCAACGAGCGAGGTCTGAAAGCAGCGGTGGAAAATCTCACCTCTGCTCTTCAGACCAGCTTTGAACGTGCCTGTCCCCCTCGCTAGCCTCTTGCTAAGATTCATGTTCCGTGGTGGAGCAAGGAGTTGCAGGCCCTGCGGGTTGAGTCGAGAAAACTTATCAACAGGGCTCTCAAGAATAATCTTGATGAGCAGGAGTATAAAAAGCTAATTCGAGATTGGAAAAGGGCTTCCTTTAGAAATTTCTGCAGCGGTATTGAAACTATATCTGAAACAGCTAGGTTGGCAAAAATTCTCAAAAAGGGTCAAGCCAACCGACTGTGTTCATTAAAAAAATCTGATGACACTTTCACAGAATCAAAAAAGTTAAGGTTAATGCAGGAATCTCACTTTCCAGGCAATCAGGTCTCTGTTGTTCAACATCCAACTTTTCCGGAAGCGAGGAGGGTTAGTTCGACAGTTTCTCAGCGTAACTGATGAGTTGCTAAGGCAGTGGCGGATGAAGATGGGTTTAAGTTTGCTATTGCTTCCTTTGACAACTTCAAATCGCCGGGTCCAAATGGTATACTATGGTGTGTTACAGTTGCTACCGGTTTTGAAGAAGATTTTCATCTCCAGTTTGACCTTCGCTCACATACCTCAACAATGGAGGTTGGTAAAAGTTATATTCATTGGAAAAATTGAAAAGGACAACTATACCAATTCAAACTTGGTTTTTGCCGGGAACTGGACCGGGAGTTGATTGTAAGAGTTTTTTCACTTACGGCTCCAAAACAGAACTCAATTCGGGTTCTGGGGTCTTCATTGAAAACGATGTATGCTTCTGTTTTTCAAGCAGAAATTTTTGCAATCAACAAGGTAATGGACCATGTCATTGATAATGGTTGAAGATAAAGGAGTATCTGTGTATTTAGTGACAGTCAGGCTGCGCTTAAATCCTTGCTTAATCCTCTAACCACATCTAAAGTGGTTATGCGTTGTAAATCCAGGCTTGATTGTGTTGGAAAACACAATAGCCTGCTGTTGAAATGGGTTCCTGGACACTCAGGAATTTCAGGAAATGAGTCTGCTGGCCTTCTAGACAGAAAAAGTTCGGAAACTGGTTTCCTGGACCCAGAACCTGTACTCTCTTTGTCGTCTACAGCCATCAAGACCACCATTTACGAGTGGGTCGATTTGACCCACAATTATAAATGGGAGGAACTAAGGGGATTTAGACAGACAAAAGCCATGTTACTTGATATCTCGAAGCGTCTAACAGACTTTCTGTTATCACTTAATAGAAAGAGCTGTAGGCAGCTGGTGGGACTATACACAGGTCACTTCTCTTGGGCCAAACATTTGAATATGATTGGCCTGGGAGCTAGTGCCTTCTGTGCTTCCTGTGATTTAGAGAAACAATGCGAAGAGACGGCAGACCACTTTCTTAGTGTCTGCCTCGCTTTCTGCCAGATCAGAGTAAACATATTTGCAACTGGAGTGTTGGGAGACGAACACTTGAGCTCTCTAACACCGCAGGATCTGCTTAGATCTATTAATAAATCTGGTTGATTTAAAGAATAGCAAAAAGGAACACAGGATATTGTACAATGGACGTAAAACTTGTCTGAGTGCTGTAAAAAAAAAAAAAAATGCCCCAAAAGTATAAAATTAAAAAATATTGAGCCTTTATATGTAATGACTCACAAAATTGATCAGAAACCACGCAGGGCTTTTAGATATTATTTGATTTCCTGCATTTATTCATCACGCAAAAAACAATATTAGAAACTGGGCCACGCTCGCATAACACGTTTTCCTCACATTAGAAATGCTATGATGTCTTTTTAAGTAGTTATCACAAGCAAACAGCTAGTACAAGGACGTGCACCTCAATTTGCAGAGCGGTTCAATAGACCTTCATGCTATTTGTGTCGTGAGCAGTACAATCATCAACGAAAAACCAGAGCTTTCTGCTGTAATTGTGAAAAAGCGGTTTGTATTAAACATTCAAAATGATTGCATAGGTTGAATAAGTACTTGTACTTTACAATTCATTTTAAAATCTGATTTTTTTTAATAAAAAAATGTAAGAACACAATGAACAAATAAAAATATTCGTCTTTTTATTGATAATTCAATTGTACCCAATGATTTGAGTGCTTTAAATGAGCATAAATTAATGTAGAAATATGAAATTTCCATACAATTGCTCATAGGTCCTACGGAAACTGTAGTTCTCAACTTGAGTTTTAAAGCAATTCTCCAATTGGTCTCAAAGAAAATTTACAGTATTGCCATAAGCAATTATTTATATGTTTTTAATTTGAAACACCAAAAATAAATATGAAATTTGAATGATTTTTTTATTACTTCGCTTTTCAATTTCAAAAGCAACTTAAAATTTTAGCAATTTTATATCACAAGTGGTATTTTATTTTAACGCTTTTTAAAACTTTTAAAGAAAATAACAAATCTAGTCAATTTTTCAAAGCAGATTTTACAATGTTTCACCAAAGGAAACCCATCAATATTTCGGTGGAATCAAAACTATTTTTGATTAAATTTCGGTTAGCGAGTCCTCAATCCTGTAGTGAATATGTTCCTTACATGGTGGATTAATATTGTAAGTAGGCTATTTATAACTGCGTTCGTAATGACAAATTAGACCGCCCAAGCTGGTAACTCTTCTTTTAAATTGTCAGACGAACAATTTTTCTAAATAAATTTCTCTTTTTAACTATCTTTTTTTTTTTGATGATAGCTCCAGAATAAAGGTTTCGTCAGCCTTTGAGCACTCCGACAGTGGGTCCATTACACATTATTCTTTCTTTTTAAGTTAAAGTTTTTCACAAAAAATATTTAGTAAAAAATTCTTCACTGCATCCACTTTCTTTTCTCAAAAACATATGATTCACCATCACTGCCAGATACATATTTTTTGCAAATCCAATAGCAGTATCGCCGTAATAAATTATGTAAATATTTTTTCAAATAGATCTCAATTCATTCTCAACATGAAAGCGAATATTGAGAAAAATATTTTAACTCGAATGGAGAATGATGTTGAATTTCAACTTGAGAATTTCTCGTTAGTTAGAGAATATTTTTTTTTGTGTTTGTTGGGTGTATTGAGTTTTTCGAAATTGCACTTGCAGGTGTGGGCGCTGGGTAACTTGAACACTGCGCAGCTGTGCAAGTTTACATGCTTGTTTGAGGGAACACTCTTTTCAACAAACGTGTAAATTGCGCAAATCACATAATTAATTGCAACCCTGTGGTGGCACACAGCAATTAATAACAATATAAATGGGAAAAATAAGTCAAAAAGAGATAGAAAAATGTAAAATATCTCTGCACCACACAATTTATACAATTGTATTAACATTGAACAAACTATATCAGCTGTGAGTTTCATATACATTTATATTTGCGCAAGTTTGTAGTAAATTCCATGGTAGAAAAAATTTATAAGGTACTTTCATTTTGACAAATAAAAAAATCTTTGACAAATCGAAAAATTATTTGTTTACATACTTTTTTCACCAGTGCTGTATTTTTAGGGAATGTCATTTTGGTATTGTTTATAACAACAAATCATATAAGTAGTATCAATAATTAATACCACTAGTTCAATTTAGTATAAATCTTTTCGTTTTTTCACATTATAATTGTTGTTTCCTGTTTTTTTCTCGTTTATATTATTTTTTGTCCATTTGAAAACAATGTGAATATAAACAAACACACTTATATTAAAGGCATCAATATATTTGTGATGTATAATTTTTTGCATGAACAAAATATTTTTAAATTTCAGTATTTTGGATGTAGTAATAAATATGTACAATATGGCCAATTATTTTAGATTTAAATATATATATGTATATAGAACGTTAATAAGTTTCAAAGTTTTTGAGCTATCGGCAGGATGTTGAAAGTAGGGCTTCTCCGGATGTACGACCATTAATTTTAGCAGCGATTGGTTTTCTACACCCAAATCACAAACTGTTACCACTACTGTGAAGCCAATAGCATGCAGTTGCATTATTATGTTTGTCACTGTATACTCCGTCATCTTGCTGTCAAAATCGTAGTAAATGGGCTGTTTCCATCGTCCTTTTAGTCCTCTGACCATTGCTATTTGCACCTGCCGTTTAGGTTGCAAAATCACATCGTTAATTCGATCAAATGCCCATTCCTCTCCGCATTTTATTTCATCAAATGAAAGGACACACAATTTGCAGCCGGGCTCTATAAAATTCTTTATTATAAATTCTCACTAAAAAATTTAACCAAGAAAATACAGCGCTGTTGCAAAAAGAAGAATAGTATCAAAACAAATGTTTTCCCAATTGTCAAAGTTCCTCTTACTTGTCAAAATGCATCTACCTTCTTAATTCTTCTGCCATGGAAAACAGACTGGGCATTTGGTTGGTCATCTACGTAATACCTGACCCATGCTGTGATATGATTGGCTGTAATAAGTTTGTGTATTACAGAAATGTTTGATTAGTTTATATTCAAATTGTAAACAAATCAAAAATGTTAACAGAGGTCAGATATCACGTAGTTTCAATATGACACAGTGCCCAATCTTAGATTCGTCATTCTTGTATATTAAGTGGGTATCGAATGACTCTATTTATACCTTGGTTTTTGTTTCGTATTGCACAAAATATCTATCTGATTTTCTGTAAATATGTTACTGCAATTATTTTTATATTCTTTAACCTTCAATTGTAGTAATGCAATTTCCTCCTCACATTTTTCAAGTTTCTTTTCGAGCTTAAGTCTCTCGACAATTTCAATGTCAATGCAAGAACTGTATCTAAGAAAATTAATAATAATTGTAATATCCAACATATAATATCAATGTAAAATTATTTATTTACTCAGTTTGAGTGGCTATTGAAACTAAGGACCCATTGCAACTTTTGCCTGATATTTTATATTGCGCGACTGGCGTTGGAAATTCATTGCTATAAGGAAAATTTATAGTCAATATTCTGATTTAATCGATAACCTTGAAATCTTACTTTTCCACAACATCATCGTAGTTATCCCTATTAGCAGTAACTGACATATCATTGTTTCCATTTTGGTCAACAGTTAGTACAATATTGCTGTAATTTGAGATATTTGACATAATATGCATAATATTTTAAATTCTGTAACTCGTTAGACTGTGGTTATATTGCGAGTATGCTCGGCGAACACCACGAAATTGTTGTTGCACCGAACACAAAGAGAGAGTCTATACTCACTCTCACACCGAACACGATATTCTCGGTGTATTGTACACCGAGCATGGCGAGCATTCAGGGTGGGAATGAGCTATTTTACAAAACAGTATCATTACATATAAAATAGTATTAAACAAACGAGAATAGTTTGACAAAAAACAACTTTGCAACGAGCTGAATGTAACCACCTTGACCGAGCACGGAAGAAAATGTTTTGTGTTCGTCGAACACCGAGCACCAATATAACCAGGCGCTTAGCGACAATTTTCGGATCGCTGAGTGAAGTTAACGACAATATTAACGATACTGCGATTCTTTAAAAAAATGTTAGTGATATTTGTCGCACAGTTTGACATTTCGTTTACGACAATTGTCGTTAACTTTGTGATGAAGAATTTGGTGTCGTTAAGCTTTGCGACAATAATTGAAACATATTTGTATTGAAATTTAGAAACGATTTTGTGAAATAGTTAAGGTAAATTGCTTACTTAATTAAGAAACAAGCAAATTTTAAAGTGAATTGAAATTAGAAAGTGAAGTAAAAAGTCGGACGTGTTTTTGTCGTTGCACTAAATTTTTCAAAAGTTTTCGTGTTTAAATTTTTATCTTAATTTGAAAACCGGAAATGAACCGTTTTAGATATTTTCCACTAAGTTGAATAAATTTTTGTTTAAATTTGTATTGTTTTACAAAACTTTTTCTTTTGAAATACTTGGACATATATACATTTTTCTTTGATTTCTATTTACTAATGTCTTACTCTCTTTTTATTTTTGAGTACTTGCGGTTTCTAATTTTGGTTTTTGTAGTGTTAACAGTTTTTTATTTTCTTATTTATACTGAGCTGTTTCCGTTACTGCTGATATCGACTGTTTATCCCAATGGTTTTCCAGTATTTCTTTTATTATTATTATCAATTTCCAGTGTTTTTTCAATATATTTCAAACTGTTTTAACTTATTTTGAAATCTTCGAATTTTACGGGGGGTAGGATCCATTTTTTTGCCATACTTCCTTCGGCAAAGTTGATCACAATCGAATATAGAATTTTTCTGTCAGAGTACTTGTTGTAATTGTAATTGTTTTTTTTTATATGATTTTTATTTTTAACATTGTCATTAACTATGCGATGAAAAATTTGGTGTCGTTAAGCTTTGCGACAATAATCGAAACACATTTGTTGTGAAATTTAGAGGCGATTTTGTGAAATATTTAAGGTAAATTTCTTAATTAATTAAGAAACAAGCAAATTCCATTAAAAATTTTTATTTTTCCTACTGACTGGTGTACGACATAATCACGAGAGAAAATGACAATGTTGTGGTAGATCGGGCAAATTTACGCCTTGTTGATGACCCTTTCCATTTGGATGATGAGGAGTTCAAAAAGTTTCGGTTCCGTTTTCGGTTTTGGCCGAATGTTAGAAAAATGGCCGAAATTCGGTTTCGGTTTCGACCGAAAAAGTCGGTTTCGGTCGGACACTACATATTCTAATGAGGGTGCTGATAATCACAACCAATATCCATTTGAAATTCCTCAATTTAATACTATTCCTTGCCCTGTTATTCTTCCAACAGAAGTCTTTAATCAGCTAAATTCACTAAAGTTGGCTAATACTTGTGGACCAGATGAAATTCCTAGCTGCATTTTAAATATGTGTATTGAGTTTTTGTATTTACCACTTTCTGAAATTTTTAATGCCTCCTTACGCAGTGGCATTTTTCCCAGTGTATGGAAAGGATCATTTGCACAAAAATGGTTCAAAATCAGAAACTGCAAATACGAAAATTATTTGAATCGAGCAATTGAAGCACTCAGTCAGATCGTTGATATCCCTTCTCAACATGGTTTTATTGAAGATAGGTCTACAGTTACAAATCTTTTGGATTTCACAACTAAAATAATTGAAGAATTTTCTAATAACTTTCAGACCGATGTAATCTACACAGATTTTAGAAAAGCTTTCGCTAAGGTAAATCATGATTTGCTGATTTATAAACTTGATTTGTTTGGTTTTCCACCACTGCTTATTCAATGGATCAGTTCATACTGGAGAGACAGATTTCAGAGGATGATTTTCAGGAACTCTTTATAGCATTTCATTGAAGTTCCTCAAACTTTATTGATGATGTAAAACTCTTTATTTCACATTATTCTGAAGAGGCACAAATCTTGCTTCAATCAGACCGTAATGCGTTAACACGTTGGTGGCAGATTAATTTAATGTCTTTAAATTTAAAGATATTCGAGACGACAATCAATTCCATCAGAATACTTTATAAATGATTACATCTTTTAAACTCTGCATAACTTCACTGACTTGGGCATTGTCATGGACCCTAATTTGCGTTTTAATTTATATGTATATTAACATGTGCATAAATAAAGCTAAGGGAATATTTGCTTTCATTAAAAGATGGGCAAAATAATTTAATGATCCGTATGTAACAAAAACACTTTTTAAATCTCTGGTAAGACCAATTTTGGAGTATGGATCTCCAGTTTGGAACCCTTAATATAACGTATATAGGGACAAATTGAAATCTGTTCAAAAACAGTTTTTTTTGTTAACCTTAACATTCCGAACCGTTGTACAAGGTATCCAGTTTTGATTAAATTGAATGCTTGCCGAACTAATTATGCCGAAAATTACCTTTTTCGTTGTTTGTGCAATGACTTCAACAAACCTGCATGGCTTATTTGACTTATTCTCAATTTTACATAAAAAATTCTCTTTTGAAGTTTTTAAATGAATAACCAGCTGATGATTTTTTAATCTGTAGCTGTTGTTCGAAAACCATTTGGATATTTTACTTCACTTAACCACGTGGGGAAAAGATGCAAAAATTTTCATGCTTATATTGATGACAAGTTGAAAGCATTTGAGATTATTAATGTAAATATGTTTCTAACGCTGCATTTAGACCGCCCGATCAAATGAAGATTCTTTAGCTAAGAAATTGTAGCTAAAAACTTATCATTCGCTCAACCATTTACACAGGCCGAACGTTGGCCTCTTGTTCGATCGCCCAGTGTAGTGGTAAATTATAATGTTCCCAAACATCAGCACTCAAAGTGTATTAATAATATTACATACACCTGGAAGTCACTCAGCTTTCGCTAAAAAATACACAGAAAATTAACATAACCTATCCAGTATTGCATTAAAAACAATCTACATTTCAACTCTTTTATCTTATTTTACTCCATTTCAACGATTTCATAACAGCAACATCACTGCATTCGCGGATAAAATAGAACTCAGTCCGATCAGCCCGAACGAAGAATTTATCATTCGTTCGGCTCAGGCAACCATTTACACCGCCTGATTGCCTATTACTCATGAGTATTTTATAGCGAACCAATGTTCAACTTTGGCTTAACGCTGCACTATTTACACCGGCCGAACGAATGAAGATTATTTCGTTCGTTCGGGCGGTTTAAAGGCAGCGTAAGAGACTTACGCTTACAATTAAAATATATTTGAATGGTTTGATTTGATGATCTGATTATCAAATAAACAATCCATAAACTATATTTTTTACGGAAAAACCTCCGTTTTGTATTTTCCTTTTTATCCGTTTACTCTACAGTCTCAGTACTTTTGTATCGTTTCTAGAGCGGTCACTGGATGTTTGGTTTGTTGTAACGCTGCCGTATTGTTATTAGTATAGGGTCCTATTGCGTATCTCGATCGACAAACTTGTATTGTGTAAATTAATCGACTGTGAATGAACACGTATATCTTTTTTGTTTCTTGGCGAATCGATCTGAAACTCCATGACTTCTTGCGCAAATGTTTTCTGAGCACAAAAAAACAAAATATGTTTCAATCAGAATAATTTGATAGAACAAACTTTTTTTATTGTCTCAACCTCTTAAGTTATCCCCTGGGTCTAATTGCGCCCAGGTGTTTACTTCGTGTATTCGTAAAATTTATAGCAAATTATTTTGAATTTGAGGTGATTTTGGGGTATAAGGAAAATATATATATAAAAAAATGTATGTATGTAAGCGTAAATACATACAAATTATTGCCACATCTGTGTGTTTTGCTTATGTAATCATAAACCGTTTGTCTGATCTTAGTCAAATTTAGTGAAGAAATGCACTTGTATGTATGTCAAGTTGTGGGCTATAAAATGTGACCGTATCTCAAAGTGGGCGTGGTATTTTCGAAAAAATCCAATATCTTCGAATATCATATCAAGCTAAAGTAATAAAATTGTGATCCGCTAGTCCCTGAACTGGAGAACAACGAAATATATAAAAAATCATTTCTTTGACTCATTCTAAGCAATTTATGAATTAAAATTTATAAGTATGTTGATATAGTCAAAAATTAGAATCACTTAGCACAGACTGGCTCTTAAAAATATTTTTCATATTGAATTTAACTAAAAATTACTTGTTAGTTCCAAAATTGGTATAACACTAAGAAACGCTATTAATTTCAATTAATATTTCAATAAAAAAAAATATTTTTGGATTTCAAAATGCAAAAAAACTAAAAAAAATGTTCAAGTTTATTTAAACTTTGAACTCAAATTTCACAAAAACTCTCTAAACAAAGGGTCGATCCAAATTACCTCCAAAAATCACCTATTATATCTAAAACTTAACCAAAAAACTTTCATTAATTAAAACAATACAGTTTTCCAAAATTTTGTAATGATGCAAACACATCATTTGCTTATAATTCGGATCAATAGAAAAACGCATGTTGGTAATTCGGATCGATTTTAAAAGTTAATTTTTTTCTTAGTATGCTTTTCAAAAAGGTGCTTATTTTTATCAAACTATAGCAGCATATTTAGTGAACAAAACCCTATATAAATTTTGCGCTATAACATACTGTAATAGGCTATAACTATCGTTTTATTCACGTGGGCCTAATTAAGCCCAGGAGGTTATGTTAGCGCCTCCTAAAGAGGTGCCCATCGAGGGTTAATAGGTTTTCAAAATAAAAGAAAATTAGTTCCATCGAAGTATGGTTCGATGAATCATCGGACGAGGAAGCCCAAGTGGAAATGACGAGAATCCGAAGAAGATTGAGGGGCGCTTCCAATATTTTGGAGATGAAGTCAAAAATGTTCACGGACAATTTTCGTTTGTCCAAGGAGAAATTCATTGATATTCTGGCAATGAACGTCAGATTGTCTTTTTCTAACTACCTATTTTTTCCATCTCTCTCTTTCAGACAGGCGATCATGCTTGCGTCCGTGTAAACAGCCACTAATCGATGTCAAACATGATTCCGTATAAAATAAATATATATCGGTACTGCTTGTTGTGAGCTAAAAATGCTGATTTTGTTTTCTCTGATGTTCTCTCTGACTTTTTACTAACATAAATTAAAATACTGTAAATAAAAAAATAATAATAAAAACTTATCTATTTAAAACTATAGTTACTGATGTTGTCGCTTTAACGTTTAAAAATTTGTAAGCATAGTTGCCAAATCGGAACACTTGGAGCATGGTTGCCCTAATTGCGCTGATTTTTTTTTTTTTTGCTATAATTTTCTGTCCTACTACCTACATTTCTACGACCCCTGTTCCCCGCTGCAATTCTCCGTGCACAGTTGCTGATGTTGCTGCAATACTTTTGACAGTTCTACTCTATTTCTTTCGTTTTTTTCTTTGCTTTATTCTTATTCTGATCTTGAAAGGCGCACACAAATTTATGTAAACAAAATAAAATTATCGATTATTTTGTGCGAATTTTGGCAATTTAAGACTTGTGAGTGTGAAAATTAATTAACAAATATTTAAAAATAATGTAAAAAGTAATAAATACAAAATATGTTACTCAACAAAAACAGTATAAAGCAAATACAGAAATTAAATGTTAAAAGTGTTAACTCAATTTCTGATGTATTGCTGCACGTAGTAATTCCAAAAGAGAATTGCTAATAGCTGCACCACAAGTATTGCAGCTTGGAACAGGGGTATACCTCTCTCATCCTTGCGCCACATAAATTTTAATATTAAAAGTAGGACCATAGAAGTAATTCCGAAAGGATACTGTATTATTATTATTTTATATGCAAATAAAGTAGTGGAGGGCGTAGCCATGGGAAACATGGTTAAACGAATAAATGAAATATATTTTTTTAAGGGATCCCCAACATTTTTCTTTTCTAAAGTGAAGTATGCTTTTTTGTTAAATAAAAAACTACAACTTATTCGTACATTTTATTTATATTCCCTCAAGCATAGGATTGAAGAACTTATTTGGTAGGAAAATACCTGATTAATTTTTTCTTCTAAGTACAGATATCTCTAAGGTTTTTATTAGCACAGATAAGGAATCATGCTGGCTATATGGTAGGGTATATTCCTAGCTTTAAAGCAGTGGTCCTTACTCAAACGAGCAGTACGCTCATCACACGCATTCTTACGCTCTTGCAATTAGTCGTTGTTCAGACAACAACATGATCAGCGGCTGCGTTGATTTTTTCCTTATGTTAACGGTGAGAAATTATATGTATGACTAAAAATTAACGCCAAAAAATAATTTATGATTTCAAATGCCTTTGGTAACATGCAATGAATAGATTTAAATAAATGCAATGGAAGCATACGTTTTGTTAAAGTTTTTTAAGTTTATTATTTGCCATGTGACGGCTTTTAGGTTTATTTTTATACAGTGTATATATAAATTGAAATTATTGGAAACGCAAGAAATGAGAATTATAAAACGCTTTTTATTTAAATTTCATCTGTGGTTTTCTCATCCATATTTTCCCATTTTATTTAAAAATACTAAAATCGTTTAATTTTTTGCATTTATATCAACTTAAAATTAAATATTTACTTTTCAGATGAAAATTGTTCCAAAATGTTCCCAATATTTATGGGTCGTTGTTCTATCTTTTGTGACGTTACTTCATATTCCAAAAGCTGGTAAGTTTTATGCCTTTGCAAAACTTTTAGATATGTATTTATTTTATAAAAAAAAGTAATGATTATTATGTTCGGGCGATCACGAAAGAGCATAAGTAAATTTAAGTAAATTTATTTCTTTCCGTACCGAAAAATTTTACATTAAGACTGGAGACTATTCTGCCCGAGTTCAAGTGAAATTCCAAACAAAACAAACTTTATATAAAAAAC
The DNA here is from genome assembly GCA_963691655.1 of Toxonevra muliebris. Classification (NCBI taxonomy): domain Eukaryota; kingdom Metazoa; phylum Arthropoda; class Insecta; order Diptera; family Pallopteridae; genus Toxonevra; species Toxonevra muliebris. The sequence goes on from OY829326.1 coordinate 85,735,322, forward strand.
AGCGAAACATTTCGCATACTTTTCGCCTTTTTTAGTTTTCAAGGTATTTTAAACACTACTGAAACATTTTAGGTTCAATTTGGATATTTGGCTTTTTTCATATTTGGCAAAAACAATTTGGAAAGTCTCAAATTATCGAATTTTGTCACGAAGTATGCCAAATAAAAAACACACATAGAATATCTCAGAGAATTTTATCTTTGTGTCAATCCTCAGCTAGAGTAGAGCGTATTTTTGACAATTTTATTAATTAATATTAGCACATGTAATTTAATGATTATATCTGCAATGGGCTAAAAGTTATTACATTTTCAAAATTTCACATATATAGAAGGTAGGCGTTGCATTTACCTGATTACAAAGTTTTGCATACAGAGTCAATAAGTAGTTTTGCTATGACCTAGCAAGATGTGCACTTTCTTACTATTCTCATGCACTTCATATTGATAGTGAATATAAGAATTAACCATCAGACCAAGACGGGAATCGAACCCGAAACTCCCGGGTGAAGTCTAGTGCACTACCCGTTAGACCAACGGTTTCCAAACTTTTACGGTCGAGGAACATTTTGCAAAATTAATAATTCCAGAGGAGCACTGGTTTTTATGTAAATTATGAGGTTGTGTTTTAAAAAATATACATACATATAAGAGTTACAAACAAAATAAATAGTATATATTTCAAAAATTCAATTATACATATACGAAATACAAGAAAATAATAAAATAAGTAAATATAATTCAATCTTAATGACTGCGGTTTTTTGGGCAAAAAATGAAATAAGATTTATCGTTTTATTTGCATTAAAGAACATTTGACCACAAAGCCTAAAAACCCTATAAAAATCTTAATTAAGAATTGGTCAAAAACACAACCTAGAAAATTCAGAACTTAGCTGATTAAAAACTATAAATGTGTGCGTGAGAGGTTCGTTACGCTAAAATTCCCTTCTAATCTCTCATTTTTCTTCCTTCAAGCTTCATCATATATACATATATGGAGCATTCTTTCTCAAATCAGCCATCCCTCAGCACATTTTATTTTTAAAGCTGAAATGCTTTGTAAGGTGTTAAAATGTTCGTCAAAAACTCATTTTTCGATGCCGTATGGTGTTTTAGCTTCCTTTTATGTTATGGGAGAAAAACTGAGTACGGAAACGTGATCAGCGAAACTAAATTATTGTGAAACCGTTGAAAAATCGTGCACATAAAATTCTCTAGGGTAGGAACAATTGCGTGATGTCTTTGATGATTGGTTTGGTCATAATGGGTGTAAGGTCTGAGGACTGTTTAATTTAAATGTACAACTTTTTTTTTAACTCATTAAGTCCTAATGATGCGTGTGCGCACAACAAAGAAGTATATTTTAATGCTGATAAAAAAAGTTACCGGAACACGTATTCGCTATCACAGTTATTCTAACGCGAAGAGAGAAACTTAAAAAAAAAATAAAAAAATTCGATAATACTATTTTCTGTTTGAATTTGTGACGATAAAAACGTGTGATTGAAAATTTTTTGGTTTTTAATCGGTTTGCTCCCGGACTTAATGTGTTAATTTGCAGCCAATTTGGCAAAGCTTTTTTAGTTTTACGTTGCTATTTGTCCAGTTTTCCATTTTTTTAGAGAGATTTGAATGATATTTTGGTCATATTGGCCTACCCTTAAAAGGAAATTAATATCACCATAGGACATCAAAAAATTGAGTTTTGATGAAAATTTAAAGACTTTACTAAGTGCCTTGTTATGCAGACGGTCACGTCATGGGAACGAGTTGTTTTTGCTTCAAAATAAAACGAATGTTTGAGAGAGAGAGCGGGAGAGTAAAGTATTACCAGCACGGTTACCAAATGATTTGCCTTTCGATGCCGAATCACGAGATCAAGTGTTACTTTGCGAAATTATTCGTAATAATGCACTTTTAGGAGCAAAATAAAATATTTTTAATGAGAATCGAAAGATAATGGAATGAGATCTGCTTTAATGGTAACACTTATAACTATTGCTAGCGTTTTTGTTTTGATCGCAATAGAATTAAATAAAAATATATGAAATTTAAAGAACTTAAAGAAAGACATAAATAAAAAAGAACGGAAAAAATAATAAAAGTATGTAAAAGCTTACTGGTGACCGTCGATCAGATGACCGTCTGCATAACATACTTTGGGCACAGAGTTGAAAAATCAAAGAGAGAGCGTAAAATGTGACGAGACCGTCGATCATTTGCTTTCTGCATAACATCGCCTTAATCATTTCATCTTCAAAAACAAAATGTGCAGGGGGTTAGCTGGAAGAAGATATTACAAAAAATACGATGTGCTAGAGAAAAGCTCGGTCTAAACCCTCCATGGGCTATAGTACCATAAAAAGAAAAAGAAGAAAAACATAAAAAAAGTATAATTTTCACACAGTTTAGGTACGTACCTTAAAAAAAAATTCAAATAAAAAAAATCAAGAATCTTTATTTTGTGATTTTTACATAATGTAAAGGGCCACACGGCTCCTTTTGCCCCTAGCACCATTTTCTCAAAATTTTCTACGATTTTTTGGCATAAAGCCGGTACTTTAGCTATGGCGACACTAATGTCTTTTAAGTCTTAAATCTGAGGATCGTTGGCATGAACTTTACCTTTTGCCGAATTGATGTTCTTGGTTTCTCCCCAACACTTTCACTGACAGAAGCAATATTTTCTGCAGACCGTGCTGGACGCGCACGGATTGATGGTTTCACGTCTTGTGGTGACCCGGTCAACTCGAATTTCTGCAATATATACCGTGAAAGGGTTTGGATTCCGAGGAAATATGCGCGTATTTTAAGCATTGTGGCCGCAAAAATACGTATATTTTCGTAGTAAATTTGAATCATTTGGATTCGTTCTTTCACCATGTAGCGTTCATGGTCAATTTTCCACGTTTATAGAGCACGCTTATCACATCTGGCGTTTATACGATTACTTAAGTTTCTAGCCCTGCACCTTTTGTTGAAACCCCCTTTATTTTTAGTGAATTTTAAATTAAATTTTTGCTCAATAATTTTAAGTTTCTCATTCAACCAATACATAACACACAAATTTGCTTATTATTAACCCTTTCATACATATGTCCAATATATTAGATAAGAACATGGGCATCACCTGATGATCACCTGATGGAAATAAGTCACTTTACCTGAGATTTTATTGCAGATTTCTGTTTAGTGGCATCATATTACCATAAGTGCAATTTTCAGATTTTTAGTTCAAGCAATGCATCTTTATTGGTGCATTGTGACAAGTTCATTGATATTGTATGAGTGGGAGGCCAACAAGCATTTTTGTTTGAGATTGACTGAAGTTAATTTGATAACAAATATCTTCTCAAATCTTCAACGTTAATTCTCGACAGCACTCCATTGGAGTAGCAGTGTTGTCAGGTGATGTTGAGGTAAATCCCCGAAACACGTCAAAAAATTCCCCCATTTTCGGAACGATTCCCGACACTTTTCTAGAGAGCAAATCCATTTTTTTATGTAGTAGTAGCAGTTGTATTAGTATGTTCTTTATTCTTTTCATAAAAGGTTTTACATAATGAATTCATATTTTATAATATAAAGAAGTAATGCAAAATGGCATGGTTAATTTAATATAAATTTAATAATTTAGCCATCGTGTCACGAGGACACGAATAGAAAATAGAAACAAATTATCGTGAGTTATTATTTACGCACCCTGGTTACTCGCTGAGTATACCCTGACTAAAAAAAAAAGGAACTAGGAAGGTTCGTCAAAAAAATCTGGCAACTCTCGCGTATATCTGACGTTTATTTTTAGCATTCTAATGCTCCTCCGCAATAATTTTATTTTTGCGTGTTCTATCCGGTTTAAAGTTTCCTTAACTTTGGTGTTTCATCATACTTAAGTTTATAAACTCGGAGGTTATTACGTTTTTGCTTATTTGCTTGTAACAAACTTCATTGCTTGTCGCCCGGACTGACACTGAGCACATAACCTCAATTTGGTATTCGTGTGCTTCTGCTAATTTTTGGATCACTATGGACGATTTCTGTGGCAAATGTGACAAAGGATTCTCCAGAAATAATTACCTTGTTGTTCCGTGCAGTGGCTTATGCAAGAAGTGTTTTCATCGGGCTTGTTGCATGGGTCCATTGACTGAGTATGACGTTAAAATGCTAAAATTGAATCAGCATCTAGGATATTTCTGTAATGACTGTCTGGGTATGTCAGCAAAATTTGCTAAAGCTTACGAATCCATTACAGAATCTCAAAAAGCTGGGTTCAATAGTCCTCTGAGTGTTTTCGAGCTTAAGTTAAAATCTCTTAGTGATCAATTTGCTGATCTTAAAGGTCTCTTAGAGGCTGAGCTCAATAGTCATCAAGCTATCAATAAATCGGTATCCAATCAATTCACCGCCCACTTTGCTGACCTTAAAGGTTTCTGCGTGGCTGAGATTAATAGGCATGCAACAAACAACAAAGATGGGGTGGATAATACTGTTTCACTTTCTTCATATGGTACTGCCTCTGGATTTCCAGACTTATCAGTTACTCCTGCTGGCGTTGCTGATTGCTGTTCTCCAGCAATTTCTCCTGATGTAGGATGGTACACGTAATCGCTTGGCAGTTGCTGGTCGTTGCGCTGCTGTTGCTGATCGCTGCTCTGCTGCTTTTTCTCCTGCCTCTACGTCTCTATCGCCAATTCTTACATGGGCTAAAACTGTTGCCATGGCATAACCGATCATTACGCCTAATCCACCGATTGCTCGTCTGAACTCTAATCGTGCTGCTCGTCCATCAATTAATTGTTCTACTGATATTCCTAAAATTCTCACTAATGTGAATAAAATCAAACCTAAACCTATCGATAAATCTCGTAACAATATCAACAAGAATAATTATGTGCAAAATGTGGTTGTTGGCCAGAACACAAATGTTGGTCTTGATGTTGCAACTAGGAAAAAATGGCTTCTTTTATCATCATTTAAACACTCGGTTACGGAAGATAACATCATCACTTATATCTCACATCAAGCTTCTATTGATAAGAGTCTCCTTAGCTGTCGCAAATTGGTTAAGAAGGATACTCCTACTAATTCTTTACGCAACATTAACTTTAAAGTGGGTGTTTGTGATACAATGTATGAAAAGCTACTTAATCCATTTCGCCAGTTGGAGTAAATGTTAAACCGTTCCAGTTTTTTCCAAGGAGACAGGTTCCTCAATTACCCACTTGAAATCGTCTGTTGCCAATAATCTCACTCCTCTAAAGTTATACTATCAAAACTGTTCTAGAATTAAAACGAAATCGCATAATATTTGGAATCTAAGTTCCCTTATCGAATATGATGTCATAGTTTTAGCTGAGACGTGGCTCAATGTGAATTTTTCCGACTCTGAGTTTTTTGATCCAAATCTATAGCAGTTCGTCGTAATCTTCATGCCTCACTTCACATACTTCACAATACTGACACTCTTCTTGATCAGATTTGTGTTTTAGTACAAGGATCTTCTGGAGCAATATATATCTGCGCATCTTATATTCCTCCGAGTAGCAGTGATTCCTTATATATGAAGTGTGCAGATAATATACTTCACCTCGCGCTGAATATTCCTGACGATAATCACATCTGTGTATTGGGCGATTTCAATTTATGTAAGGTTGACTGGCGTAACCTTAATATTACTAATATTTTAACTCCATCTAATGTAACTAGTGTATCTTCATGTGTCAGCGTGTATCTACCCAAGTATAACCTTTTAAACTCTTTTAAAATATGTCATACTGCCGGAAGTACATGGTTATCTTCCCGCTCATGCATACTGTACACTTGTCATCTTGGTTGCTTATGTGGGGTCGGTAATTTAGATTTAACATTTCCAACCCCGCTTTGAACAATAAGGATATTGAATACGCGTCGTGTTGATCTCTAAAGTAATTAATTTCAGCCAGATTATAATTTAGAACAAAGATTATAGATTACAAAGAGGTATACATCAATGATGTCTGAGAGAAAGTTATTTGTTATGATATGATAAATATTCTTTGCTTTTACACCAATCGTCCAGCTGCTTGGCGCACCGTTATTTCGGGAGATTTTTGGAGTATAACTTGATCCCCAAAACCAATTTTGGTGTTCAGACACCCTTTTTACTCTTTATGAGGAATATTTTTGTCGAAGGAAGTATGTCAGTATTCCAAGCCATTTAGCCTGTATGAATAATTTTAAATAAATTTTTACTAAAAATCCTATAAAACAGAGGTACAGAGAGCATTTATCGTCGCCTGAGAATTGGTTTGCCGTATGTGTATAAGTATTCGTATGCCTATACGCCAAATCAATTCTCAGGCGACGCACATAGATGTATTTACATAAAAAAGCTGGCCAAAATTATTTTTCGATAATTATCATATTTATTCGATGCAATTTTATAGTTTTTATGGTAGATAAACTATTGCAGTCGTCTTGTCACTTTGATACATGTTGAAATGTCCTGAAAAGGATTTTTTATTTTCGAATTCGTGATAAAAAATTTTGTGTCAAACGGTATGGGATAACACCAAAAATTGTTTTTAAAAATTATTACATATATATTTTAATTTATTCTCCATATAATCCCCAAAGGTTAATACAGTGCCCAGCCATGTAAATCTCAATTACGGCACCTTAAACTAATTTATTTGAAAATCCGTAGAACAAATGACAGGCTGAAAGGAAAAGCGGGCTAAAATTTATATAAGAGCAAAAGTGAAATAATTTAGAGTGTCAGTGCAAGAATGGCATAAGTAATACGGCTTAGAGTGAAAATGAAACGCCTTAAAAGTAAGAGCAAAAATGGTATAACAATTCTTTCAGAGCAAGAACGGCATAGTTTTTTATTCCGTTTTCGCTCTGAGCATATTTCGTTTTGCTTTTGCTCTTAAGTAAAATTATTCCATTTTTTTCTGAACGTAGAAGTTATACCACTTTTCCTCTCAGCCTCTCAAATGAGGACGTTTCGGTTTTATATCACTTTCGAATGATAAATGACAGGTTGAGAGGAAAAGCGGGCTAAAATTTATATAAGAGCAAAAGTGAAATAATTTAGTGTGTCAGTGCAAGAATGGCATAAGTAATACGGTTTAGAGTGAAAATGGAACGCCTTAAAAGCAAGAACAAAAATGGTATAACAATTCTTTCAGAGCAAGAACGGCATAGTTTTTTATTCCGTTTTCGCTCTACATATTCCGTTTTGATTTGCTCTTAAGTAAAATTATTCCACTTTTTTCTGAACGTAGAAGTTATACCACTTTTCCTCTCAGCCTCTCAAATGTTGTTCGGAATCACAAATACTACCTCTAGGTATGGTTTTAATTGAAATGGAATGTATTGAACATTTAAGGGTCAATATAAGCTTTAAAGAACGCATTTTCAATTAAAAATTAAATAGAAGCCTTTGCTTTCTACATCCATTACAAATTATTCCAATTTAAAAATTTCAACTCGCGCACGTAACGAATGAAAAATATGTCGGCTAACATGAAATTTAGAGAACATATGATTTCAATCTAGTACTAACGGTTATAGAAAATCTGTAACGGTAACATTTTTCCGTTACACTATATCAAATGTATTGCTCCTTACGGAGATACATTGGTTTTGCATAAGTTCTAACTTTTTAGTTCTGAGTTTTGGTCAGGTTTTTCATATAAATACCCCTATATATGTAAAATAAATTCAAAAATTGTTTGCTTACACCTTATCATACCAGCGATATATGAAATTTAACATGTACAAAAGAACACTGCATCATGTTAAAATCTGATTGTAAACATAAAATGAAAGCAAAGGATAAGAAGAAGAGTTGTGTGCTCTTGTTGTTTTCCTGACTATGGTAAGCCATTACAGCAATTTCAAAATTAACATTTTGAGACAAATTAACATGCACCCCGTATGACCACGGCAAAGACGTCAAGAGATGTAACAGGGATAAAAAAATTAACATGATAACAATTAATCATGTTAAAAATATGAGGTGAAATGTAAAATCGTATAAGGCAAAGCATTTAACATTTTTGATAAGAATTAACACTGCACCTCATGTTAAAAATATGAGATGTAATGTAAGAACTACATATGTGTAGTTATATTATATTTGAAAAATAATGTAAACAAAGAAATTGCAATTTTAAACAAAGAAAACGAAATTAAAAAAAGTATGAACAAACAATTTGATATTAAAATATATGCATATACGTGTTTTTGGTTTGCCTTTTTTTCTTCAGCCAACTGCCCCCATGTAATAATAAGCAAAGAGGATAATAATTGTTTTAAGTTTCTGTTTATTCATTGTTTATGAATTTATTGAATTTAATAAAATCAAAGCAGAAACATATATTCAAAAGTATCCACATGCATGTTCAAAACAAAAAAGAAACCAATAAAAATACATAAAATCAAAACAAATCCATAAGTCCAGCCTCCAATAGAAATTTTAGTATGGATCCTCCTTCTATGGAGTTAAGATTATCATCTGGTACTTGATGGTCACCCAGATTTCATTTACGAATATGCATAAGTGCAGGGCACAGTCCTAAGATGTGCTTCACAAATTGATGATTTATTAGATGTAATTCCCAGTTTTGTTAGGTGATAGTACAACCTACAGTGACCTGTTAGAATTCCAGTAATGATTCTAAGACTATTCTTTGACAAATTCATACATTCCTTGAAGTGTTTGAGGTTATAGATTCCTAATAGTGCTTTTGAATGCTCTAGTCCTGGTCTATGTTTCCAGTATAATTTCCTTTGATTTTCTTCTTCTTTCTTAATTAGAATAGAGAGTGTTCCTTTACCTATTCCGCAGAATGGCTCCGGACCTACGAAAGGAGTTGATGCTCTTTTCTTTGCTATTATATCCGCAGATTCATTCCCTTTAATCCCAATATGGGCCGTTCAGGCCTAAGTGTGTCTCTCGACAGCCACTCCAACCTAACCTAACCTATCCCAATATGACCCGGAACCCAAAGGGTCCAAACCCGATTATATAACCCAAGTGTATTTAGTTAATCAAGGCACTCCATCACCAGTTTTGAGGTAACCTGGTGAGATTTAAGTGCATTGATAACCGCTTGGCTATCGGTTAGGATCGCAATGTTTTGGTTCCGGTAGTTGCGCTTGAGATTAAAGTATGCACACTTATCAATTGCGTACATTTCCACTTGAAAGATACTGGTGTATCTACCTATGGGCTCAGAGTTTTTAACCTCGGCCCAGATACTCCTGCACCGGTTCCTTCCTTAGTGAGAGAACCGTCTGTGTACCGTGTTATCATATGCTGGTCTATCTTATATGTTTTAGATATACAACAAAACTTAGTAACAAAAAGAAATGTTGTTACTAAGTTTTGTTTTGAATCGTTTTTCAAAACTAAACTTTGGCTGCATGTCGTCCTTCGGTATAGCAATTCCAGGATGCTGTCTCTCTAGAATATAAAACTTCTTTCGATTAAGCCATCCATTTGCTCTGATATCTTCACCAGACATCCTTAGGATAGCCCTCTTCATCTGGGATTGAATATGAATATGGTGTAAGTTCTAATAGGACCTCCATGGATGCCGTCGGACAAGTTCGCATGGCCCTGTTACGCACACACAAGCTAATATCTGCAGCTTATTAAGCGCGTCGATGACTGTCTGCTGCCTTGTTATTTCCGCCCAGATTACTGATCCATAAGTAATAATAGGGCGTACTACCATTGTATACAACCATAGCAGTATTTTAGGATTGCAACCCCAACTTTTTCCTGCGATAGATCTACAGGTCAGGAATGATCTAGTAGCTTTTTTTTGATATTTCACTAAGATGTGTTTTCCAGAGTAGTTTTTGATCTAGGATTATTTCCAAAAATTTCCTATTTCTTTCCCATTTAGGCTAATGGTCTTAAGGTTTTTAAGTTTATACTTCCTTGTAAATGGTATAATAGCTGGATTGACATTAAGCCCTTACTTTATCGCACCATCTTTTGGTTATTTTTAAACGCATTTGCATTAAGTCATATAGGGTATCCTCGAATTTCCCCCTACAGATTATTAGTTCATCTACTACAATACTCCACATCAGCGGTGATAAAACTCCCCCCTGTAGACAACCTCTAGTTGTGTTTGCTTTTATGCTGCTATTACCAGTTTGAATTTCTACTGTCCTGGTAGTTGGCATTTTGCTCATCCATTGGGCTAGAGTATTGTTTACCCCTCTATGTAGGAGAGCTCTATTTATAGATTCATGCGAAGTATTGTCAAAGGCACTTTCTATATCAAGAAAAGCATGAAGTGCTATTTCTTTCGTTTCTAATGTTTCCTGAAGTACATTTATCAGTTGATATAGGGCAGTTTCTGTTGATCTTCCTGCTCTATAAGCATGCTGACATGGGTGCAACGGGAACTTCTTTAAGACCGTGGTCCTTACATAGTTGTCTATTATCTTCTCTAGAGTTTTCAAAACGAAGGACTTTAGGCATTTTGGCCTGAAGGATTTCGGGTGAAGAGGATCTTTCTTCCCCGCCTTCGGAATAAAGACCACCTTAGCCCCTCTCCATATTTCTGGTATATGCAATACTATCTCTAGTGATTTTCAAGAGGGGGCCATCAATTCCAGGCGATTTCAGTGGTTTAAAGGTACTAACTGCTCTGAGCATATTTCCTTTGCTATCTTCCAATTATTTCTACTGATCCTACCCAATCGTTCTATATGTTCCGGCTCTGTAGCTGCGAAGGAGCCTGGGAAGTGAGTATTTAGCAGAAGTTGGGTCTTCTCCTCCTCACTTTCAGTAAAGCTTCCATCGTGCTTTTTCAGGTTGGCAGAAGATATGCTGCTACCACTGGCCATTACTTTGTAAAGTCTTGATGCCTCGGTAGTGAGTTCTATATTTTCACAGAAATTTCTAAAGCTAACTCATTTTGCTTCCCTAATTTCTTTATTATAAGTGGTAAGGGTTCTTTTATATTCTGACCAGTTCCCGGTTCGTTTTGACCGGTTGAATAATCTGCGAACTTCCGTTCTCAGTTTTGTTAGGCCATTATTCCACAAAGGTACGTCCTTGGCGGAATTTATTCTGCTCACTGGACAACTGCCCTCGTACGCATCAATAATTGTCTTATTGAAGTTTTCTCCCATTGTTTCTAAATCTATTTCATTCCTGATATTATTGCCCAACTCTTGACGAGTTGTGTTTAGACTCAGGGCTTCTAGATACTGATCCCAATTTGTTTTCTTGGGATTCTTCAAGATTCTATTTATTGGTAGAGTACATTCCATGTGAAGTAATATCAAACACCGCCAATCTATTCATTCATACCTTTTTGTTCGGTGGACCTGTTGTCAGCCGTTGCGTTCGCTTCATCGTTATGGCACCTCATAAGTGGTTTATAGCTTTTTACGTTCCAAAAAGCTTAAGAGCGGATTGCGACCTCTTTATAATCTATACTCTTTGCAAGTGCACACCTTTACGATTTAGATACTCGCCATCCATCAACGTGCAAATTACTGGTGGAACGAAACTAATGGAGATTTTTCCGCTTCTACATTTATTTAATGTACAAAACATTATTTGATAAAACATTGCTTATCAGTCACATCGCCGAATACCATTTTCTCCGATGGTTGCGGCTATCAAAACTGTACCCGCTATTTATCAAATACGTTGCCTATTTTAGCTATTGAAAATAGTAAAATAATTGAACAAGAATATTTAGAAAGGGGATACATACGACGATAGAGTGCGACTGTTTGATCGAGATAAAATTAAAAAATCAGTCGATATATTTACCAAACGAGTATGTCAGGATAACGAAATACGCTCGAAAAACTGTTAAAATTGATAACAAAGTAGTAAATAAACCGCTCGATGCTTTATATTTGGGCTACGATTTTTTTTTTAATTATAACGATGAAAACCTTATTCGTTTTTCGAGCATTAAGACGTGATCTGTCAGTGTCAGTTTGGTCATATTCAATATATATTGAAAAAATTAATTTTTTTTATTAACCAATGAAAAAACTTTAAAATTCAACTTTTTAATTTGAAAAAAAGACAAAAATATAAGTTTAATAAGATGAAATTAAATTTGAATAGTTTAAGGTACTTCAGGTTCTAATTCATCCGAACTTTTGGAAAGTATTAACAGAGAAAAACAATAGAGAGAAACAACAACAAATATATTAAGGTGTTCTGTTAATCAAGAAGCGTTCGCTCATAGTAGGTAATTGATTTGAAACAAAAACAACAACATCATCAACAAAACACAACAATAATGATGACAAAGCATGTGAAACAAATTTGCACTTTGTGTGTTATTATGAATTTGACCGAAAGACTGAAAATTACCGGTCATTTTAAGTAAAATACCATCGTGACCGGTAACTTTCGGTCTCTTTACATCTCTAGTCACAACTAAGGACATGTATATCAACCAAATGGCAGCGTTTAATTTAGGCCCTTATTATGAACTGCGTTCGATCTTCGACTGTAGTCGAATCCCCTGATCGAACGAATTTGAGTTTGGTATTATGACGTGCTTTCGACAGAGAATATCGTTATTGTGAATTTCGCTCATCTTGGCTTGTTCACGATAGTATATTTCTATCAGCTGATTTTTGAAATATAAGTACGATTTGTTTAAAAATTAAGTAAAAAAATAAGGACAAAATAGAAATAATGGTTCAACGATTCATCGGAAGAGGATGAGAGCTTGATGGAGCTGCCAGAAGTAGAAAACGATTAAGTGCAGCCTTTCGAAAAAGCTTTGGCAGTTACGAAATTCGTGTATAGATTTCTACAGAACTTACGACTGACCAAGGAGGCGTTTGTGGACTTGATGACTACTATAGATGAATTGCTCAAGCAATGCACATGAGCAAGATCAATTCCAAACATATTAAAATTACTCAGCCCACTGTCTCGGTGGTGTTATCAGAGGGTTTAGATGTCCTGGAAAATTGTATTTGCCGAAGATGAATAAAATTCAATTATACAAGCAAAACTATATTTTGCTAATAAAAGCGGAATGCCGGGAATTATTGGTTGGTCCTAAACCACTTAGTTCTTTCTTCGTCGCACAGAACTTATGAGGAAATACCCTTTGCAATCAGAGGATTTGCTTTCCAACAATGACACTAGTTTCTATAACTGCAATGTGTTGCTCACTACTTTAAACCTGCAAACAATTTGCAAAAACTGTTTAAAATTAGTTTTTAGTCCTCAAATAGCAAAAAGAAATAGCAAAATACTTAAATTTTTAACAATTATTACTCAGCATGCACCGTATCGAAAGCAAAATTGGGTTCGACAGAAAATACGATGCGAAACGAAAATTTCGACAGGGTTGCACTGCTCATAATACGAATTTTACATTCGATATTCGATCTTTGATAACCAGCGAAGATCGAACGTCGAAAGCAGTTCATAATAAGGGCCTTAAACTGAATTTGGATGAAGATTACATTGATCTACCAACTCGAATAAAACAATACGCAGGTCATATAGAACCAAAGATCTTACATTCCAATCCTCTTCCAATCCAGCTGAGTAAATGGAAACATTTACAAGATTTGAAGCCTGTAACTCCATAAGAATATTATTACTTTTGATAATTTAAAACATACCAAATCAAAGTAACCGTACAAACTCGTGGAATTTACACGTCCTAATTTACTTTATTTATTTATAATGAATATTTTTATTTTGTTTTCAATATTGAATTGCAGTTATTTAGAAAAGCCAATTACTTGAATAAAATAGGTTGAAAATTGAATAAAATCATAAATCAGTTTAAAAAAGCTTGTTTTTATTATTGTACAAAAAGGTCTATTCATTTGAATATACACATAGATCACATTTGAATCACGAATCACAATAACCTCTATCTGCTACAGTAACTCGAATAAATTTTAAAAATTTGTTATTTGTAGCATTTAATAATCATATGTAAAATATTGTAGAAGAGCGATTAGTGCAGGAATTAATTCTGTAAAGATATTAGATCATATATGTAATACTTCTATATTGTCAGTACAATGAATACCCAAACGCAAACATTACAGTCCAGACATATAGTTATCTGAGCGAGACAACCGATTCCGCATCTTTCAAAAAAGACATACAATTAAAAAAAAAAATCTCAGGCGCGGGTGAAAATTTTTTGTCAAAAAAAAGTCGAAATAAAGAAAAATAATTTCTAAAAATTCCAAACATGGTTTGCTGTGAATTTTTTAACTTGAGACAATTAAAGATAATCAGCCCAATTCTAAATATTCTTGAAATTAAATTCCTGGGAAAATTTGTTTCTTTTCTATGTATTCCTATAGGAAAAGAAGGAAAAGAGATTTCATTAGGGAATATTTAGAATAGGGCTGAATATCTCGCTGGTGCTTATGTGGAAACCAAAAAAAATATCAATTAAAATTTTTGCGTTTGTAAGAATATGCAGATTTGTATCAAATTAGCACAATTATTTTTTTATAGTTTCAAAAAAGATGAAGCAGTGGAGCGAAATTGTGTAGATGCTTGTGGCGTGTAAGATGTATTGCCGTGTTTATATTGGGAGCAGAGAATATACAGAGAATGGAAACTTTACCATTACACATGGTGCCAAGTGATTTAGTAGACCTACCACAGTAGTGCCCAGCGATTTAGTAGACCTACCATAGTAGTGCCAAGCGGTTTAGTAGACCTTCCTCAGTAGTACCAGTCGAACCAAAAAGTATTGCTGATGTTCATGGTTTTTTGTTACACTTTACTATTTTGCCTTACTATTTCCTTTGACTTTACTCTTATTGCTATATGTTATATTTTTTGTGTTATGAAACGTTTCAAAAATTGTTATTTTGTTTTTTAGCACACAATCAAAATATTGAAATCGTACCAACTATGATTTTTTGCTAAAAACTATTTTTATATGTCTAAAAGCGTTATATTCGTAGTTCATTCGATGAACAAAACCTTTTTGTTTACTCATAATTTTTTCATAAAGACCAAACTGAATAGATGCCTGATTTCATTTATTATTATATTTATTTACTAATAAGTTCACATAAGTAAGAACCAAAAGTTTTAATTGAATGAAATTTATTTAGTATAATTTTTAATAAAGAGTACTTTTTCCGCACTTTTTTTTTGCATACATTTTCGCTTTGTTAGCACGGCAATACATATCCATGAATATTATTCACCGCGCCAAAAATATTGGATTATCTTTTTATTTTGCGTGAATAATTTTATAATATTAATAGTGACTAAAACAGTTTTTTCAAAACTTATAAAATAAAAAAAAATTTATAAAATAAAAAAAAATGCCTCATCAGAGAAAATATATGGTCTTTGTTTCTTCTTCAGCAATAGTCCAGTGTGGGTCTGCTATGATGGCGGCCAACGCTCTGCCTTCATTTACAAAATTTGTTGCACTTACTGAAAACAAATAACAATTTTTTTGTTTAGAACAAGAGAACAGCTCTGTTTTGTTTGGTTACTTACTTTTTAACGTATTTCCGCTTTCACCAAGCTGAAATTTCTGTTCCAATCCAGAATTTTAACATCTCATCAATCGCATTTGCATATATCGTTTTACTGGCGCAGTCCATCCTTCTCATTTCTGCACTCCTCTATGTTGATAATGAAAAAGCCTGCCTGCAAAGATAAAGAAATATATTATTGTATAATTTATTATCATTTAAATTAAAGAATATTGCAAAAATACTTACTTTTGCATTCAATTTAGAAAATGTGAAAATTTAATCAGCTGATTTATTTTTCACCACCAACAACAACAAAACTGAGGTGAACTTATATATATGTCTGTCCGCTATAGCGACATAAAAAACGCAAATTTTTCAAAAAATTAGGAGGAAGAGGAAGACTTTCCATTCTCTGTATATTCTCTGATTGGGAGTATGCTCGGCGAACACCATGAAATTGTTGTTGTACCGAACACAAAGAGAGAGTCTTCACTCGCTCTTACACCGAACACTAAAATGGAATACATCAATGCTGTCCTGCATGTAATTAATGTATATTCTAACTGTCAGTGCCACCTAGAGTCCAAAAAGAGATAAACCAACCTTAACAATAAACAAATATATGATGTAAATATGGCTTTGATACATTCTGTGGTATAGGTGTGATGCTATTACATATATCACACATACGATTTTATATAATAAGATGTTGTATGGAGATCGAACTAATAAAAAATAGGTGTTTGCTGCTTTACGCTTCTACGGGGTAACAGACGTAAATAACAAAAATATGATCCAGGAGTATGTTCGTATCCCCATGACTCCAGTAGAGCGACATGCTGCCAAAGCGCAGTAAATGTATACCAAAGCGCAGTCCTTTCGAATGTGCCATTTGTTCAATTGACTGTAGTTTTGTTGCTTTTCAGGACCATACATTTACGAAGAAGCATATGTATATCGCCATGGATAAAACCTATTTTTTTATTTTTAATCTTAATTTAAATATTTTTAGGTGTAACCCTACGTTAAAAATTTTAAATTAATAAATAAAAAAAACAACAATAGAAATGTCATTTGCCAACGTTGCTACTTTTTTCACTTTTCTTAGTGATTATTGTAGCTAAGAGTTTTTAGCAAAAATTGTCGCTAACACAGAGTTACAGAATCAGTACATCGTTAGAGCAAGCGATAAAATCGCAAATTGCGATAGCGATTGTCGGTCGCTGTCACATGTATACACTTACATACTAACACTATTTTTGAATACAGAGTGTCATGCTAAACGCTAACCAGATAACTCGTCTTTTATTACTGCTCATCACGTTACATGGTGCCAAAACCTGTGTTAATATAAATTTTTAATATATATGTTATACGAAATAAACCGAAAAAAATTCATGTTTAAAAATAAATATTAAATTGTGAAAAGTTTTGCCTAAAAGTGCATAGTCTCGATAAACTAGATGAAAGGGAAGATTTCATAACACCAAAAGCACATTGTCGTCGAAATATCTAAATAAACCGCAAGTTAGAGTGTCACGCGACAGAATCCATTAGATCCGTCCGATCCGATTAGATCGAATAAAAACCTACAAAGAATGGAGCGAATGGCTTGAAGAATACGAAAATTTCTTCATAGCCTTCATGGCTATCGATGGTGAGGAAGAGGTGATACAAGTAGCAAATTTCATTTCAAATTTCAACAGTAATTAGTCGCGAGGCAAATAAAATTATTAACAGTTTGGGACTAACAAGTGCGCAGACAAGTTCGTTGAGGGGAATAAACGAAAATTTAGAAAATCCTTTCGTTCCGACTAAAAATAAAACTTAGGCTGATGTTACACGGTCAATGTTTTCTATTTTTACACTCTTTTCATCGTTTTGTTTGATGCCCTGTTACACTATCAGTTTTTTGCTGAATGTTTTTTTTTTAATACTTTTATCTGCAACTATGTTTTTACAATTAAAAAGTATTTAATTGTATTTTGGAGTCAACAATTGGAATCGAATTGGATGGAAAATAATTATAATGACAAAATGAGATAATATTGGTATTATACAAAAAATATTGCATTTATATATGAAAAACGCAGAAAAATAATTTTTAAAATTTGCGAACTATTAAAATAAGCTCCGCCATTTTGTTACTTGGCCATTGAATTGCCATGTTTTTATAAAAATTATTAAGTAATTTTTTAAACAGCACTCATTTTTACAAACAAACAAAAGTCAAACAACGCAAAGGGTGGCAAAGAAAAAAAATGTATTTATAAGTTAGTAAAAAGTCTAGTATTTTTCATAAAATATTAGTATTTTCCCATAAAATGCAACCTCATTTTATTTGAAGTGATGCAGGTTTTTTTCGACAGTAAAAAAATTTGAAGTGAAATGTCTTCATCCTCTCTTTTGCTCAGTGTTCTTTTTTCAAAGCAACAACAACTGCATTGTTTGACAGCAAAACATTGATCGTGTAACATCGCCCTTACGAGCGCTGTCAATTTCACAGAATCGAACAACAAGCAACAGAATTATTCGAACGCAAGCTCAAATCGTTCTTGACATACGATCGGAAGCAACTCGCCAAATACTTTGGGGTGAAGGCGAACTATCGCTTGAAAAAACAAAAACGATTTGTAGAGCTAAACAGCAATACAAATGCGCCGTCAATAAGTGTTGGTGTAAATGCAGTAGAGAATGAGAAGTTTTTTGATTGCAACGATGTGGCAACCATCACAGCTATAAAAATTGCCCAGCTTGCAACAAAAAGGGCAATTCTTGCGGCAGTAAAGGACATTGTCAAAGTGTCGCCAAAACAGAAAGAAAAAGTACGTGAAAGAAAAAAAAATACAGGTAAGAAAAGTACGAGAAGAAGAGCAAAGCACAATAAATCAAAAAAACCGCATATGCTATCGGAATCAAGCGATCAAAATCTTTATTTTTTTTTTGTTTGTTTTCCATGCATTTGTTCTTGTGCTTTTGACAATTACGATTTTTAGCAACAACAAAGTAGCGTGTTGTTATTGTTACGTTGTACTTGTTGTAATGCTGCTACCACCATGTTAAATCCGCCTTGATTAGGTTGGTTCAATCGTTACCGAACAAGTAAAATCTATTGAGAATTCTGGTGAAAACGAGAAATGGAAAGAAACATTAAAAATTGGCGTAAATTGGTAAAAAATCAAATTGGATACAAGGTCGACATGCAACGTCTTGTCAGAAAAAACCGCGAACGTATTCAAAGCAAAGTTGAAAAGTCACCGACTAAGAGGCTAATATCCTACAACAATGAAAAAATCAAATAGTAGTTGGTGAAACACAATTGTTATGCAAATCAAAAACTGTTGAAAGACTCATAACATTTAAAATAGTGAGTGACAATGTTCATCCAATACTGGGACGCAGCATGTGTGAAAAGATGGGTTTTATTGCTAGAGTGAATAAAATCAAAAAAGAAACTAAACAGCTAGGTTGCTGCACCACGTTTAAATATGATATCGACCTCATCAATCAGCCAAAATTTAAAATAATTCCAGCACGCAGTGTACTACATGCATTGATGGTAAAAATAAAAAAAGAATTGCATAAAATGGTTAAGTTAGGCGTCATCAAACCAACTTCGGAACCAACACCATATGTAAGTAAATTACTGTCAGTCGAAAAAGCAAGCTGGGCATTTGTATGGATCCTACCGAACTGAATAAAAATATCAAGAGACGTCATTATCCGATGAAAACGGTTGAAGACATCACGCTCAAAACAAATGGCACGAAATTTTTCACAAAATTGGATTGCCAAAAAGGTTTTTGGCAAATTAAGGTAACTAAAAGAATGTTTAAATATCTAACTTTCGTAACACCTTGGCAGTATGGCCAACTTTTATTTTTCAAAACCCTCGGTAATTCGTATTTTTTTCAATACAAGGTCTGTTTAACCTCTTATAAATCGAAATTGGTTGTTGACAACCTCTTATAATTTATAATGCAAAGCAAAATTCTATGGAACTATGATTCGAAAAAAATCAATCATTGTCGATAGCGTTCTCTTTTTCTGAGGAATTCGTGGTTGACAAGATACGCGAAAAGAGCCTTAAACTACAAAACCGTTAATTCGTATTCTTATTTTAACCTCGTTAACGTATGTATAATAATGTTCGAAAACTTAAGTAAAATGGAGATTTCAGTTTTCTTTAAAATACGGATGCTGGCTGTTAATGAGGGCATTGTATACATGCCTTGTTATCGCCCTAAATAGGCTTTGCTATAATTTCTGGTTACAGAGGTTGTAGCAGACATTATGCCCCATTGCAAAACTTAAGGATAACTGTATTGATTAAGAGTCCTGGACCTATTATTTTTTAAAATTTATTTTAATATTTGCATAAAATATTGAAGAAACTCAAAAAAGATTTTGAGGAAAAACTCGGGGTGAAAGGGTTAAATCGGAATCTCGTTAAATCGAAAACCTCTGAAATTCGTAAAAAAAATTGCTGGTTCCTTGCGAAAACGAATTATCGGGATTCTGCTGCATTAAAAAGAAAATTAAGTAAGTACATGCATTTTTAAAGTTTTTAATTCACAGCATTTCTAAACTATACAATCGAAGTCAGTATTCTCTTCATTACTACTAGCTTCTTCTGGCCATAACACACTCTATAATCTGAATTCAGAAGGATTATAAACACTGGTGCTGTTTATACAAACATTTATGGCATCTGATATTTTGTAGTTTTCACAAAATGAATTTTCGTGCTTTAATCCATTTTTTATATAAAGTAAAGAATTTTTTGAATTGGGTGACTTACGGTTACGAACTTTAGTTTTAAATAAATTCATTGCTCATTGTTTCGATAAAAAATGTTGTTAGGACTATTCAGGAAAAGGATTATTTAGCGAAGCATTTACTGTCTTGTAAATTGAAAAAAAAACACGTTAAAAAACCCGCTGACCGCTAAATCACTCTGTTTCCGCGTTTTAATTTTGAAAAAGCACTAAATTTAGAAGGAAAAGCGCTAAGTTGGTCCCACTGCACCTTGGAGTAGGTTTAGTTATTTGCGTATGCCCTTCGATATATCATCAGCGCCAGAGGTGTTTACGCGCCTGGTTACATTGGTGCTCGGTGTTCGACGAACACAAAACATTTTTTCCCGTGCTCGGTGAAGGTGGTTACATTCAGCTCGTTGCAGAGTTGTTTTTGTCAAAATATACTCGTTTGTTTAATACTATTTTATATGTAATGATACTGTTTTGTAAAATAACTTATTGCCACCCTGAATACTCAGCGTGCTCGGTGTATAATACACCGAGCATATCGTGTTCGGTGTGAGAGTGAGTAAAGACTTTCTCTTTGTGTTCAATGCAACAACAATTTCATGGTGTTCGCTGAGCATACTCGCAATATAACCACAGCCTACGGAAGTTATGAACCGAGCGCATACACAACTGCGAAGTGGTGATGGACGACAGTTTGTTATTTGCATCAACCAAACAAGAGCGGCAGCAAATCACCCAACAGGTCATCGAACGATTAAATAACGGTGGTTTTAAGCTCAATAACGAAAAATGTGAATATGACAAAACATCAATAAAGTTTTTGGGTCACATATTCTCTGATACCGTTTGCAAAGCCGACACTGATAAGTTGAGGCAATTAAGGGGCTCAAACCACCAACATGCTTCAAGGAATTGCAAAGAGTGCTCGGAATGGTAAACTATTTGGCAAATTTATAAATAATTTGTCACAACTGACAGAACCACTTAGTAAACTGTTGCACAAGAAAATAGCGTGTTGTTGGCACGACGAATCTCAAATGGCTTTCGAAATAATAAAGCGCACTCTAACCACAACACCAGTATTGGCGTTCTACGACGTATAAATCAATGGGGGCATACTTAATGCAAGATGGCAAACCGGTAGCATACGCAACACGAGTACTGACCAAATCACACCAAAATCAACCACAAATTTTTAAAGAGGCATTGGCCATCAGATTTGGTTGCAAGAAATGTCACGAATACGTGTACGGGAAACGACTGTCTATTGAAACAGACTACAAACCGATGGAAACAATTTTAAAAAATCTAATACAAAATGCGCGGCTTCGTCTACGGCGGATTTTATTCGACGTCTTGATGTACACACCAAAAGTCGTTTGTATTAAGGGTTCACAAAAATTGATGCCCTAAGCATAGATTGCGAAACAAATGAAACGGAAGCAGAGGTGGAATATGCTGTCAACGTCATAATGGCAATCAACGACAAATTAAAAGATAGAATTATAAAAAACAGTATGGCCTTGTTAAACAAATGAAATAAAAAACTTCATGAAAAATGCGCAATATGTCAACAAACACAAAGAGCTAATCAAGGAGAACCAATGATAATGTGCGTAACACCTAATTATCCATTTCGAATAGTATCATCGGATATATCAAATTTCGCGGTGTCGACTTCTAGTTGATCGCTAATCATTACTCTGGTTTCAACTCGACAACACCGATCTTTACATTGCATTACTAATGCTGTGAACCACAAACTGTAATGAAGCTGCTTTTCAGTAGATGTACACGAACACCATTGCCGACGAATTAAAACCAAAAATTGTCAACGGTGTGAGTGATGAATCAAAAGAACTACGATTAAATCAGAAGCGATACGTCGACAGGGTAGCAACCACAATACCACCAATCAAGGTCGGTGACCAAGTGGGAGTAAAAACTGCACATCGTGAATGGGAGCAAGTTGAGGTGGTCGAAAATACTGGATATCCTCGCTCAGTTATCATCGAAACAGACGAAGGGAGAAGATACAGACGCAATACATTCCATTTTCATAAAACCAAAGCAATTATACCATCAAGTGCAGCGACAAACTGTGAACTTGAACCAACAACAACAGAACGCAAAGCCATTGCAAATACCACCGATCAAGGAAATCAAAAATAATATTTTATCACCTAAACAATCATCACCAAGGTGTAGCACGATCCAGTCACAAAAAACTCCGGCGCCACCAACAAAACAAACAAGATTCGGTCGAACAATTAAACCAATCGTCCGATACGACCCAAGCTCAAAATAACATGAAAAATTTGTTCTTTTTTTTTAGATTAAATTGAATTGAAAAAACAAACATATGTTGTGATACTAACATTTTTTTGTGTACATCTCCATTTAAAGTAACAATTAAAATGAAATAAATAACTTAAAATATATTTTTCCTTTTATTTTTTGTATAAAAAAGCGAAGATGTCACATGCATACCTTCACAAACTCACCCTTATTGCAGATCACAATAGAGATAGCAAGTATAGAGAAATCTTTATAGTTGGCATTGCAGGTTCCTTATGTAATTTTTTATGTTTGAAAATAGAAAATCTGACATTAAAAATATGAGTATTACATTAATTTAAATAAAATATATTGCGTTTTTAATAATAAATAATTTATAATTGAAATCAAAAGCGGGCCTACTCAGCCTTAAATTTTATATAACACTAATTTAAATATTAATTAAATTTCACTATTTGGCTTTAAAATGAATCATTCATTTTAATAGGATTACTGAAGTCCCTCAAAAATTTTCCCACATCCCACAAGACATCGCAAGCTTGCGCAAATGTATACGCAAACCTATGAAAGTCACAACAGATTTAGTTTGCACAAAGTTTATACAATTGTATGAATAGTGTGGTACAGATATTTAATTTTTATTATTTTTCTTCCTTTTTTTGACTAATTTTTTCTAGTTTTGCTTCTGTTACCCTGCGGCCACACGTGCAAGTACACTGCTGCAAGTAGAGAATGCGTATTATTTTCGAAAATTGTCGATAATTGCGAAAACTAGCTGCAAGTGACGGGTGGCCACACGTGCAAGTTTATTTAAAAAATGTCCTCGAAAGCAAAGATTCTCGGTACAATAGCAGTTGTCCGTGAACCATAGAGCACATGTACCGACACTAAGAGAGTAAATTTCGGGGTCGAGCTTCTTGCCATATAGTATATGGCATATACGTGTGAGCTCTCAGCATTATTCAATCAACTGCCAAAATTTCTCAATTTACAAATTAGTACTTTTTTGGGATGAATACCGTGTACGCTGTTCCGAATATTTCTTATTATTTTGGTATCAAATAATCATATGTACGATAAGTATTTTGCAAACGGATTGATTTTTATTTGTTATTTTCTAATATTTTTCCCATTACCTTTTAAATTATAGCTTAGAGATAAATAAATCAATCAAAATTTTGTGGGTAACCATAAAAAAAATTAAAGTAGTCGTTAAATTATGATTTTATGAATCACTACTATGGTAGCTATGTGCGGTGAAAAAAGGTGAAATGAACAGAAAAATTGTGAAATTCAAGGTTGGCAGACGAGCTTGCTAGAAAGGGAGCAGCGACCACTTTCATGGGACCTGAACCCTTCTGTGGAATAGAAGATAGCGTAATCAGGGAAGGACTCAGGCAGGAAGAGAAGAACGAGAGGCAAGAACTCTTTAATAATCTTCCGGGACTGAGGCAATCCAAAACGCTTCTAGGAAACTATAACAAGAATAGATAAATAGATACGCATTCTGCATTGGTCTCAACAAAAATAGTCTGCGTATATTAGCTGGTATTCTGACTGGGCACTGCGGTCTCAGAGAACATCTTTGCAAAATAGGAGTTGAGGAAATCTCAATATGCAGGTTTTGTAATGAGTAGGATGAATCATCAGAACATGTTTTAGCTCAGTGTGGTGCACTGATCCCAAAAGAATGAAATATCTGGGTATATACGAAGTGCCCAGTAGAGAACTTGCATCCATTTATCCGGGCGCAATACCCAAATTCTTGAGCGAGACTGGACTGGATGAGGCACTCTAGGCAAATCAGACTAGATAGAGAAGAGGGACGTACAATAGATTTTATAGGTCGCGGTACAAATACATAAACCACTCTGATACAATACAATACAATGCACCTTTATAACTTTTATTAATTTCTTCTCATTTTTAACATTGATACTTATATACTTGATGTATGGCACTTATTAAAAAGATTTTAAGCTTTTTATTTAAATTTCATATTTCTTTATTATTACAAAGTCGTTATTATTATTGAAAAATTAATAAAACTTTCTTGGAAATGTGTTACAATAGAAGCCTTCATCGATATCATCGACGGACTTTCTGTCCACTATAATTTAATTTTTATTTAATTTGAATTTAATATAATCAATTTTATTATTATTTAATTTAATTAAATAATAATACAAATAAATTATGTTTGCAGCTAAATTTATAAACGATGTTCTTTTCTTAGTGAACTGTCAAATGAGCAATGGTGAATATAAAAAATGTTGCCACCCAAGTACCATGCTTGCATTTTTTGTTTCTTTCTTTTTGTACAATTTTATAACAAGATGTATAAAACAGCTATTTTCTTCAAGTTAGTTTCTTAGTTCTTTAGTGGGAAATTACTTCTTTTTATTTAGAACTGAAACTTCACAATTAAAACTGTAAAAAATTCTTTGTTCTTTGGCAAACTATTGTAACGAAGCTCTAGCCTGGGTATCACTCGCCGAGTCCAGGGTTCGAGGCTACAGAAATTTATTTGTTACAGGGACCGGGGTGAACTACTTTCAATTTCAATTTACGGACACTACACAACACTCACTTGGGGATCTTGCCCTCTATTTTTTTGAATTTCACTTTTTATTTTACCTCAAGGCGTGGCCTTGTGGTTCCTCCCAGTGCGTGGCACTATGGAGCACCTACTTACAAACTATCGTACGGTGCGTTGCACCTTAAATTCCGCTGGACGATGGCGTGGCCTATCCCTCGAATCTCTCCTAGTGCGTGGCACAAAGGAGCGTCGATCTGAAACCGGCAAATGGACCCTTTAGTACGTAGCACTAAAAGGTGATGAACAAAAAAAAGAACACACACTCACTTCGTTTTCAATTTTTATATTTTGTTTATTTATTTATTTATTTTTTAAAATATTACTTTTTTTTTTATTTTTATTTAACTTGAATTTTATGGATTTGTTTTCTATAAACACTGTGGGGTGGGCGGCGTGGCCTATCCCGATGATCCTCCTGGTGCGTGGCACCAAGGAGCGTCGATGTGTAAAAAAAAATGGCTTTCCCAGTCACTCTCCTTCACTGTTCCGTCGCGAGACACTCACCTGAATATACGTCTGCTTGCTGCCGCTGTTGATCGCCGAAAGAGAAAGAGTTTTCTTCGTTCGCCGCCATCTGCTTGTGGTTTCGTTGTTTTTTCCTTCGTTGAGTTCGAAACATGGCGTCATTCAGCTAGATGAGTGTGTTCACCACTCGACTATTAATTTATGCAATTGAAGGGTTGCATTTTCGTTTCAATGTACAATACTTCTTAGATTTAGCAATTTTTAAAATATATGATAAAATAAACAATTCATGGTAATAAAAGAAAATAATAAAGTAAAATAAACAATTCCTGAATCTATAAAAATAAAATATAAATAGAACTCCACTGGTGAGACGCAAACGAATTTCAATATATAATTAAAACTAAAAAGCAATAAAATGATTTTGATACAGTTAGGCTTACTTGTGAGGTTCAGGGTTAGTGGGGTTGATAATATGTATAAAATAAATTTGCATAATACATAGAAAGAATATGCAATACAAAACTTTTTTCTTCTTGTAATTATAAATAAATTAAGAGCATCTTTTAACGACTTGGAGGGTATTTTAAAATAATCACTATTTTAAGTATGTTATAGTCGACTTAAAATATGGTTTAACTCTTTAAAAACGTTGTAAGTTTTAAACCATATGAAGTGGCATTTTGTTGAAAAACAAAATTGATTGTTTCGAAAACAAGTTAGAATATTTGTGCAATTCTTTTTGTGATCCGCTGATCCGAGACTACGAATTTAACAACGTCTTGATTTTCAAAATATATATACGCATTGTGGGGTGTTGCGCAATGCGAAATGTTTATTTCTATAAAATAAAGTGGATTACAAATAATTTTATCCAATTTTAGTTTTCTTAAGTCTTTACTTACCGGAATGCAATCAGCGAATGAAATTACTCGATAACTGAAGAGGTTCACAATAGCAAATACAATCATACATAAATTATAAAGTCAAATTCTCAATACTTAAAAACAGCGTTGCATTAGGTGTTCTGTTAAAAATTAGTTAATATTGTATTTGCACAATATATTCAGCAGCGGTGTTTCCTTTTCGCAAATATGAAAATTTTGTTTTCAATAAACAATTCCAATTCTTATGCACACAAAATATTTTTATAATGTATGTATATTTTACAAACACCAAATGCATTTGTCACTTATTTTTTGGTGATACACGTTCAAACAATAAAATAATTACCAACATTTTCTTTGTCAGCTAAATAGTAAGTTTGTCTTACAACTAATTGAAATATTTCTATATTTACACTGTACAACTTTATTTTATTTAAATTCTGGTTCTAAACGATGATATCACTGGAATACAAAATTTCACTTTAAAAATACAACATGAACCAAAGTATGTTTTCTAAACTAAATCGAGGACGCTGAACTCGAAAATCATATAAATTTTTTATTCTATGGGTAAGTTTTCGAGATATGGCAAAATAACGGTTTTTCAGGTTACAGTTTTACTTACAGTCTAATATCTATTTACCTATAGTATCGACCGTTACGACCAAGTTGTATACCATAGGAATTATAATTATATTACGCGTCTTATGCTGCTAAGTTTGGTAAAATCGGATTATAAATGACTCAGAAATAGATGTTGAAAGTTAAATTTTCGTGTGATTTTTGAGAAATTTTCACACCAGTCGTGGGCTAAGTTTTCTTTCTCACAAAAAGTATGGTCGATAGACCATTTCATTACAAACATTTTCAGCATACAACGATAGCAATCGGATCAAAAATGACAAAGTAACCAAGGATTGAGTAAAAATAAAATATTCTCGCAAACTTGAAATTTTTCTCAAAATTCATTCTGCTGTAGAAAATGATGAGCCACCACTTGAACTTTTGCAATTTTTCGTTGTCGGTCCTTCACTGATCAAGAACAAGCAGTAGTCTGCCATCATACCCTCATCCCTGAAACTTTGATATCGTCTTTCGATTTTAGCAATATCTTGGTGGAACCGTTTGCCCTGCTCGTCACTTTCTGCATCCAGATTTGATTGAAAGAAGTCGAAATGGTTGAATAAAAATTTCATCTTGGGAGGCATATACGCACCTGAATTTTCGGAATTAAATTTATTTATAATTGAATAATTCAATAAGGAATCAACTTTCAATTCACCGTAAATCAAACTTACTAATATCATTGTAATTTTCCAACATTACGTCGATGAGTTGGGCATGATTGTCACTTTTATAATTCCTCAAACAATTTTAAACAACATTCGCAAATGCTTCCCATGCTTCTCGTGTTGTCTCACTCAAGCATTCAGTAATCCAACATCGTCAAACAATTTGCGGATTTGAAGTTCAACGAATACGCCCGCTTTGATTTTTTGTAGTAACAATTTCAAAAACCCTCTTTGTAATGATTTCATTGCACTATCGTTATTTTTCGACGCTCTAACGAAATTTTTCATGAGACCAAACATGATGTGGAGGGGCGAAAGAATGATTCGGTTTTTATCGACGAGTGCATCGTTAATAATATTGTGCCTCCGAAGTATGTTGCTTTCGCTGTGGCCAAACATATTCAGAATAATACTGTGCATGAAAATTAAATAAAATTAAACTTCAGATTTTGTGATTGCTTTTTGTGAAAAAGAAAACTTAGCCCACGACTTGTGTGAAAATTTCTCAAAAATTACAATTACATTTTCTATAACATATAACTCAGATCAATAGAAGCTATAGATAGTGAGATATTAGCCTGTAAGTGAAACTGTAACCTGAAAAACCGTTATTTTGTCATATCTCGAAAACTTTCCAAAAACAAAAAAAAAAAACAAAAATGAATGTAATTTTCATGTTTAGTGACCTCGAATTAGTTTAGAAAACATACTTTGGTTCATGTTATATTTTCACTGTATTCCAGTGTAATTGGCAAAGAAATTTAGGGTGTTTTTAATTCAAGGTTTGAATTTAACTGAAAGATATTTTATTTAAATAATTAAAATTAATAAGCTTTGAATGAACAACAATGACAAAAGATATTATATACTACGGGCCGATTATTGCAAATATCTCTCCATCGCTAAATTTTACTTATACTAAAATAAGGAGATTTTTAGGTAATTAGGAGATTTTTACATTTTAAAGAGTGGCATCATTGTAAGTGTGGTGTAACTTTGCAAAACATATGGAATCGTGTATCACCTGCTAAGTATCAGCTGAGATCGATGGCGGTCATCTTTGTACCGAGGAAGAGCGAAAATGTGGTTGTATTAGTGATGGCTCTCTCAGTGTCGTCTTATGTGCTCTATGCCGTGAGGTACAAACCATGGAAAAATAAAAAGGTGAGACAGTCATACGACAGTCCTCTTTCGGTACACGTATTAGGTCCTTTCCCGTACTTTTTGGGTAAAGTCTGGTAAACTGAGAGTAAACGTAAAATGCTCTCTCTGATACACAAAAATGCACAAAAGTACGGGAACGCACAAAACCACTTTTCTAGCACGAAACAAAACGTCAAATTTTAACGACAGTTAAATTAAAAAAACAAATGCAGAATGTTTCTGTGATATTGAATAAAATAAAAATTGTTAAATCTTACAAGAAAATAAATAAATAATGAAAAAATTAAATATAAATTGTTTGCCTGTCACTAATGTAGAAGGTTCTGGTTCACAATCACCATTTGCATTATTTAGAAATGGCAGGAGCTTCTACAGCGTTAAAAGTTGAACAGACAATTGCGTTATTAACTTGTGGAGAATGTAGTTAAAAATAAACTAATATACTATCAATTAATTTTCAAATGTCTTTTAAACATTTTCCATTTTAAATATCACTTATTTTTCTCAAAATTCTTTATTTATTTATTAATTTCAAATTTTCAATATATTTTCACAAAAGTAAAACAGCTGATAAATACAAAACAGCTGATTATTTTATACTTTTAACATTTTTACCCAAAGAAAAATTGCGGGCTATTTCGTGCAAGAAGAAAAAGACAAGTACTCTCTCATCTCTGCTCTCATTCGCAAGTTTTTTGAGTACGGGAACGCTTTCTGGGCTGTTTTGGGCGGACGCGTTCACCCGCGTTGTAGTACGGGAAAGGAGCTATTTTGACGTAAAATATAGAAGCACAGTAGCATATTTTTGTTGAGAAAATTTTGTGAGCAAAACAGTAGTGTAAATTATCATATGGTATTTAATATTTTTAAAAAGTATTAAATTGAAAGTCAATCAAAAATAAATTTAAAAAATAAATGGAAATTATTTAATTTTGAAATTTGTTTAAAATAATTGTAAAATATTGTTAAATTGTAAACGAGCATGAGTATAGAAGGAAAATACGTTATATTCACGTAACAGCGACTCTTTGAAATTTGTGAAGAAATAATGTCATGCGCAATTTGCAGAAAATAATGCTGAAACCTTCAGGGCTTCTAAAGATGAATAAAGACAAAGGCAATAAATGAAGCGTGTGGGATAGAAATTAAAAAATATTTCAGAGTGTGCAAGAACATTTTCTGGTAAGGCCTAAGTTTACATTAGCCGAAAGACTAACAAGGGGATTACATTGTTATTTTTATATGCAAAAAAATTACGAGAACGGGAGAGTGGAGAGATTTATTTTCAGCACGAGGGCAACGATATGAGTCCAATGCGTTTACGAGATGTCGAGGTGCTGTGAAAAGCAGAGCATAGGTAACGCTACAACTTACCAAGGGTAACAGAGAGATTTTTTGGTAATCCCCTTGTGAGTCTTCTCGCTAATGTAAACTAGGTCTAAACCATTACAATGATAGCCCCACAATGCCTGCCTAAATCAAGTCATATGTAAAGAATCTGCAACATCAACTACAAATTAATATGTAAACAATTATTTTAAAAAATCCTTCTGTGTATAAATGGGTGCTAATTAATATCAATATAAAAAAAAGTTATCCTATTTTCTATAATTAAATCCGTACAAAAAATTACGAGAAAAATCATCACCCAAATAGTTCGGTAAAATACAGCTCTTCTCATGACGGCACACTTATTTTTTTTTTTTGTAATAGTTGTCTCGCCTTCTTATTTCTCCATGCTACAAACAATTAGAAATTATTCAGTGTTGTAATATATCAAAATGCTTTGACAAACAAATGGTGTTACAAAATTTTATCATAAATACTTTTGAAAGGTTATTTTAAATTATCGTCACGTACAACAATGCTATGTAGTGATATTCTATGTTTTTTTTTTTGCAATAGAAATACAAATAATTGCATTTAACGAAAGAAAATTGCTTACTAAGGGTGTGTGTGAAACGGTAACCTTTTACTCGATGAAAATAGTGGTGGAAAAAAATTTCCTATGGTGAGAAAAATTTGTAATTTTGCTATGCGAAATGGAGATGAAATTTTGACATTTCGAGTTGAAACAAATAAACTATGTGAATTTTGAGAATAAAATATTTGAATTGTGCATATTTTCATATTATTCTTATTGCAATGAGAAATATATTTTGCTTTGTTAATTGCGATAATTACCCAAGTAGAAAAATATTAATTAAATACAAACATATATATGATTGAAAAAAATATAACAAAAATTTAATTAATCCGTTTACATCCAGGTTTTGTGGAATCCACATTTTTCCTGTCCATAGCTATCCTTTTTTCTACATTTAATTTTTATTTATATGCATTAGTTATTATAATTTGCATTTTTTCTTTGAATTTGCAATATATTTATTTTTGAAATTTTTAGTAAAATTCAACTAACTTACATTATGCTAACATACAAAATGCTTATTTTGTTGTTCTAAGCATTTCATCCTGAATTGTCAACATTTACAGTAACCCTTGAGCTAGTGAACATTTTGGCAGTTCATATCTACCTCAATGGTGTCAATATTTTCATTCGAACTGTCAAAATTTTCTTTTCTGAGTAAAAAGTTACCGTTTCACACACCCTAAAATGTCAATATAAATTAAGAAGAAAAAACACATAGACGGCAACACTATTTTTATCTTTTACTAGCAGCAAGTACGAAATGGCGGTTCCAGAACAGAATTCAGTTCGGGTTCTGGGGTCTTCATTGAAAATGATGGAGTGCATCTTCACTTTTCTCTTCGGTTGTATGCTTCTGTTTTTCAAGCAAAAATTTTTGCAATCATCAAGGCAATGGACCATGTTATTGATAATAGTTGGAGAGAAAGGAGTATCTGTGTATTTAGTGACAGTCAGGCTGCGCTTAAATCCTTGCTTAATCCTCTAACCACATCTATACTGGTTATGCATTGTAAATCCAGGCGAGATTGTGTTAGAAAACACAATAGCCTGCTGTTGATATGGGTTCCTGGACACTCAGGGATTTCTGGAAATGAGTCTGCTGACCTTCTGGACAGAAAAAGTTCGGAAACTGGTTTCCTGGACCCAGAACCTGTACTCTCTTTGTCGTCTACAGCCATCAAGATCACCATTTATGAGTGGGTCGATTTGACCCACAATTATAAATGGGAGGAACTGAGGGGCTTTAGACAGACAAAGGCCATGTTACTTGTTATCTCGAAGCGTCTAACAGACTTTCTGTTATCACTTAATAGAAAGAACTGTAGGCAGCTGGTGGGACTATACGCAGGACACTTCTCTTGGGCCAAACATTTGAATATGATTGGCCTGGAAGCTAGTGCCTTCTGTGCTTCTTGTGATTTAGAGGAACAATGCGAAGAGACGGCAGACCACTTTCTTAGTGTCTGCCCCGCTTTCTGCCAGATCAGAGTAAACATATTTGCAACTGGAGTGTTGGGAGACGAACACCTGAGCTCTTTAACACCGCAGGATTTGCTAAGATTTGTTAATAAATCTGGTAGATTAAAAGTATAGCAAAAAGAAACACAAGATATAATACAATGGACGTATTAGAAGTTGTGTTTAGTTTATTGTCATGAATGTATGTCGTCTCTGTCCTGTCATATTTAGAACTAGCAGCAATAGAGTTGTAAAGTAATAAAAAAAAGAAGGAACTTCTAAAATATTCTACTACGCTACGTAAGCAGACAGAAAAAAACAGATTGATCGAGAATCGAAAAAAGGAGGGAATGAAAAAAAGAGACGGTCGTTTAAAGTTACACCGTTATAATTTTTTTTTTCAATTTAAGCAAAATTAAGTTTCCTGTTCGGTTTAATCCGAAACAAAAAAAAAAACGTAACGAATTGAGTGGCGGAAATGCACCTTTATCAGCACCATTCCTGAAAGAGCTATATACAACGACTAAGATATATTGAAAGGCGCCAAAGAATGACGTAAAAAACACCAACATTTATGTGTGAGTGTTTGTCTAAGCTCGAATAAGGAGCCGCTAGATATGAAATATTACAAAAGATCTTTCATTAAGGCACCCTACACCGATGAGAGTTTATGTTTCAAGCTGGGCCCAAAATTGTAATGGGTTCTAGCAGAAATAGAAGCAGAAAATAAAAGAACAAGCCTGTTTAATTGAACACCAGTATAAAAATATCTAAAATACTGTTATAGTTTTGTTAATTTTTCGTATCAAAAAGAAAAACAAATTTAAAGGTTCCATGTCCAAAAAAAAAAAAAAAAGATACCACAATATATATAGTACTTATAATAGATAACAATTCTATTTCAATTTAATTTTTTTATTTTATGTGGAAATAGTACCTTTTTTATAAATAAAGTAAAGAAAGACTTTTATATTAAATGTATTTTAATAAAATAAATAGAAATTCTGTAATGTTTATAAATGAATGTCGTTTTTGTAAATATGGAGTAGATTTTGTTGATTTTTAGTTGAGTATGCAGTAAAGCGGAAGAGCGGACGACTACCTAAGGGGCATCTGGTAAATAATATGGCGAAAACTGATGCCAAAAGGACGGCGCCGGAAACGGTGTACGAAGAGGGGGCCGCCTGAGTACCAAAACAGCATGGTACCCTGAATACGATGAATCTGAAATCGCAATTAAAGTTTGTAGTTGTTATGTTTGGTTTCCCCTTTATGTATTTCGGTATTTTCCTTATGTCTTTATTTTCCGTTTTTTTTATCAAACCCCTTCTTTTGGTCCGTTTCTTCCCAACGTGACAAAAATGGGGCACGAAATACTTTTTTTCAGTGACGTAACAAGATCCCTACCATTCCGACGAGCTTAGCCTAGCAAACAGCAAGCATTCCATCAGTTCAGCTCAGGATATGGCAAACCTAGACCATATGATTGTTACAATTGCTTATAAATTGAGACTAAACCTTTTCTCAAATGTTTTTTATCAACTTGAGTACGAGTTGAGAAAATATTTATGGTTTTAACCTTTAATAAATTTCTAATTCTCAATTTGATTTTCAGCATTCTAGTCATTTGAAAATAAACATTTTCTCAACTGTTTTCCACTTAAAAAAATATTTATAACATTCTGGCACATATTGGAGTTATAAATATGTTAATCTGGCAGCAATGTTCAATAATATAAAAGAGAAGTGAAACAAAAATTGAAGAAAAAGTGACGCAGCGAAAATTTTGAATTTAAATGAATTTGCAAAAGCAATTTAAAAGGATGTAACAATAAAAAGTTATATTTATGTTTATAACAATGCATAGGAGTATCAAAATAAGAAGTGAAGTAAAGAAAGGCAGTGGGACTTGGGAACGTAGAGAACCCAGGACTAGGCGAGATTTTTTTTTTTTTTTTAAGATCGTGTAATGCAATCTGTATATTATTAATATATACATTCAGCACTATTTAAGTCGTCAGGTAATGTGTACGTATACAATTTATATTTAAGGTTGTATGGTATGTATACAATGACACATCCATTTATATTTAGGTAATTAGAATAGTTATTTACAATTCAATTGATTTATAATTTTAAGCAAACATACAATTTTCAATTTATTGATTTTTAATTATGGGATTAAATAAGATCTTGGGGCGCTCTTCTTTTTAATCTGCAGAACGTTCTGCTGGTAGCCATAAGTGTGGAAACAAGTATATTTGGATGAGCTTGTATCCTTTTTTTGTGTGTAATTATATTTATAATGATTTCTTCCTTTACTGTGGGTATGTTGAGCTCACGATGTATTTTTACGTTTGAAATATACCATATTTTCCTTTGATGTTCACATACAGAGCGGCCGACTATCGTCTACCACACTCTGCACACTCATACCTTTGAAACGTCCGCTCGCCACTGATCCACAAACGTAAAAGAAGAATTTGACTTTGATACTCAATTTTTATAAATTTGTAATAGAGCTTTTGCAAGAGCTTTTACGTTACCATTACAATTGGATAAAAAGAGAAAGATAAAATTTAAATGCATTGCCAACATTAAGTTTTATGAAATTATATAATAAAAGTAAAAAGTGTTGTTACGTTAAAATTATATCAAATTTTAGGGTACATGCATAAGGTTGCATTTAATTATAATAAAATACAAATAAGAATATAATGAATGAAAAGTAAATGATGTATCTGCTACACCCTTTTAATTTGAGAACGCTATCAACGGTGCATTTGAGTATTAACGTTTGAGATTTGAGAAAAGAATTAGTTTTCAAGTTGAGATTAAACAAAAATGTTTTCTGGGATATAGCAAATGTGTGAGTAATTAGTGAAAATACACTTGCACGTGTAGCCCCGGTGTTATATCAGACTATTTGTTTAATAACTGCAGTATATTCGTATTTCTTACCTCAGCCGAGCTCTGTAGCGATTTAAAGTTGAATGAAGTACGTAAAAAGAGTTTTTCATTAAGAGTGTCTGAACTTTAAAATTGAATAAAAAGAGTTGTGTGTCAACTATGATGGAAAATTTTATTGCGGATTATAGTACACAAAACAAACAAAATTTCGTGTTTCATTCTTAAGATCGAAAGATACGTTAATTTTAGAATAACTTTTCAATCTTTTGATTGACAAAGAAAAAAAATAAACAACAATTTTAGTATTAAGCAATACTAGCTCTTTATTAGGTAAATCTCGTAACCGGCTCTATCACGGGTATAGTACAATGGTCTTTGAGACTGAGTGCTTTGTTTTAGTCCAACATACCCTAAACTCTATCTCTAAATAGCACGTAGCATTTTTATGTTTTGTTACACCAATGAAGTATATTATTTTAGGTATATTCACTCTCATTAAGGTCCAATATTTTTTCCTAAGTTAGGTACATTTTAATTTTGGAAATTCCACCACTGTCTGTCCACCGAAGTGTGGAACATTATGGTAAGACCAGAAAAAAAATCGGTCGTTTATGGTTTTTAATCTTTGTACTCTTCAACGAACAAAGTATTAATCAAAAAAATACGTTTATTAGACTTTTATCCAAACAATTTTTTGGAAATACCTTAAATATACTTTCTGCTTGCATGTTTGAGTTCATTATTTGGTTTTTAACATTAATAATATTAATTGTATATCTTTTAGCTTCCCAGCCTGATGGAACGTTTGGTTTATCAGAAAATGAGTCTCCTACTGTTGCGCCTAAGTTTTTATCACGTGGGCACTTATATAAGGTCATAGTGGGTGAAACAATCGAACTTCCATGTAAAGTTCAAAATTTGGGATCATTTGTCCTTCTTTGGAGAAAGGGATCTTCTGTTTTAACAGCTGGCCATTTAAAAATTACGAGAGATACAAGATTCAAAATAGTTGGAGATTACAATCTACAAATTACAGGAGTGAAAACACAGGATGCGGGAGATTATATATGTCAACTTGGAGATCAGGAAAATAGAGATCAAGTACATACTGTTGAAATTCTTGGTAAGTATTTAGTTTGTTTTTATTAATCTAGCATTGATATTTTCGGCTAAACTCACTTTCAGTTATCATCTTCATAATGTATCAAAGTACAACCGCTCGTTTGCTGCAAGACTGTCATAATAAAAAATTGTGTTAAGTATGCAAAAATAACTGTTATGTAATTCTTCATCTTGTGTAAGAAAAAGTCATAACGGTCACAGTGAGAAGAATTTTTGTGGTTTTTGCGTTCTCTCGAAAATTGTTTTTTCTGGTTCATGACAGTCTTGCAGCAAACGAGCGATATGTAATTTTGAAGCATTAAAATTTATATTCAATGTA
Source organism: Toxonevra muliebris (assembly GCA_963691655.1). NCBI lineage: Eukaryota > Metazoa > Arthropoda > Insecta > Diptera > Pallopteridae > Toxonevra > Toxonevra muliebris. The sequence continues at coordinate 85,772,017 of OY829326.1, forward strand.
ATTATTCCACTAATTGGTATACCAAAACGTAAAACAAAAAGGGTTTAAGGTATAATCTCACTTTACAAGGCAAAACAAAATAGAATTTTCAATATTTTATTACTCAGTCAATTTAATACTTATGAACTTAATTTTTTTTGATATGAAACAGAGTATAGAAAACAAATTTTTTTTTCTTCATTCATCTTTCCTCCAGAGGGCGTCTTAGTCGGCACCTACAAAAAATAGACGGTCATGGAGGACAGTTAATCTCAGGACTGGCTTATCTGAAACAAAAAAATCAAACGGAATTGCTTAATATACATATCGTTACGCAGGAATCAACCAGATTTAGTGTAAAAAAGCAAAAAAAAAAAATTCAAGTTATTAAAACTGGTTAACTCAAAAATATTAGATATTTAAAAAAAACAATAGGAGTATATTCTAAACATACTAAGGAATAAAATTATCTAAAAAAAAAAAAATTGATTTTTTGAAAATTGTTTACTAGACGTTTTTATAGTCTCAGATATTCCTACTGTTTCTTTTTATGACCAAATATCGTTTATTTCTGACCATGATCTAATATTCGGTACACTTGACTTAAAATTGACCCGCAATGAAGATCATAAAACCCTCTTTTATTATGATTTCAAATCAATTGACATGAGATTGCTCGTAAATGACCTAGAGTCTGTACACTGGAATAATTGTCGTTACTTGGTGTCTGTTGACGAAAAACTAAATTTTATTGTTGATAATGTGAAATAAATTTTTGTGCAACATGTTCCTCTAAAGCCTATTAAAATTTTTAATAATGCCTGCCCCTGGTATATTCAGCGGGTAAGGTCTGCCATTAAGTTGCGGAACCGATTACACTCCAAGTGGAAAAAACAGTCTACTAGTGAGAACTGGTTCTCTTACACTACGTAACCGTGCAACCTTAGTTACCCGGCAATCTAAACGTTTTTTCTTTAAATTTAGACTGAGCACGTCTCTTTCCACGAAAACGCTTTGGAATAATTTAAGCAAATTCGGTATTCATAAAAATGACAAACCAATTTGTAACTTAGATGTAAACTGTCTAAATGATTATTTTGTATCCTCGTTATCGTGCATGTCTAATGTAAATGTCATTAATTCTGGAAATTGTGTTGATGCATCATTTGAGTTCTCAGCGGTTTCTGAAGCTTATGTTTTTAATTGTGTTATGCGGATTAAATCCAATGCTGTAGGTGCTGATGAAATATCACCCAAATTTCTAAAATTAATTATACCCTATGTAATAGCACCACTAACACACGTAATAAACCATTGCTTTACTACCTCTTGTTTTCCGAGCATGTGGAAGCGAAGCATTGTGATACCACTTGCCAAAAATTCGAATCTTATTGAGCCTAAAGATTTTCGACCCATAAGTATATTACTTGTATTGCCCAAAGTGTTGAAAAATCTTATGGCATCTCAAATATCGAAACATCTGAATGACGAAAAGCTACTTAACCCCCTGCAATCTGGTTTTAGGCCAGGAAATAGCTGTTCCACTGCGATGGTGAAAGTAATAGATGACATTAGAATTTCGTATGACAATAATTTATTGACTTTACTTTGTTTACTGGACTTTTCAAAAGCGTTTGACAGTGTGAACCATGTGTTATTGTGTGATAAACTTAAACATTTCTTCGGTTTTTCTGAAGCTGCAACAAGGCTACTGAGCTGCTATCTGCATGGGCGAGTTCAGCTCGTTAAAGTTGGTGACAAGTTTTCTGATGGAAAAGACATTCGGTCAGGCGTTCCGCAGGGATCTGTTTTAGGCCCTCTTCTTTTTTCTATGTTTGTAAATGATATTTTCTCTGTCTGTAAATATGTTACAATGCATGCCTACGCCGATGATATTCAGTTATATCTTTCTCGTCGCATCGGCCTTGTTGAAGATCTGAGTCATAGAATTACGAAGACCTAAAAGCCAGCCTTGAATGGACGAAGAAGAATGATCTTTGCCTTAATGCCACTAAATCTTTTGTGCTCCCCATTCAAGACAAAATTACACTGTGTGGTATACCTCCCCTTTATGTGGACCAAGTGCAGCTACAGTTTGTTGAAAAAGTTAAAAATTTGGGTATATATCTCAACTCTTCGCTAACTTGCATCCACCATATTAATAATGTTGTGTCAAAAGTTTATTTTGTGTTGAGAAATTTACGTATGACCGCCAATTTTACGCCCTTGGAAACCAGAAAATTACTTGTAAAGCAACTTGTTGTCCCGCTTGTTATGTATTCTGAACTCGTGTATTGTGAACTTGACTCCCAATCTCTTCATAAGTTACAAATCGCACTGAACTATGCTACTAGATATGTTTTTGGGTTAAAAAATTTGACCATATATCCAGCTGGAGAAAAGATATACTTGGCATGGAATTAGATGAATATTTTAAAGCAAGAAACTGCGTTTTTCTTCACAAACTAATACTTACAAGAACTCCAATGTATCTCTATGATAAACTTATCTTTGCACAGTCCAACAGAACCAAGCAACTTATTATGCCTTGCTTTAATTACTTAAACACCAGTTAAACACCATAAGAACCTGGAACTCATTACCCCTGCATATAAAATCAATAATTAGCATAGCAAAGTTTAAATATTCTATTCATGAATACTTCTCAAAAGGACCCACAAGTATTAATAAGATTAATTAGTATTAAGTTTTAATGTTCAAAATTGTATTCATTATTTAATTGTTTTTTTTTTTAATTGTATTCTTTATTTAATTGTTTTTACATATTAATTTCTTACTTTATATATTTATTTTGGATGTTGACCATTATTGTTTTAAATTTATTAAATTTGTTAATTTAATGTTCCTATTGGTTGTGCTAAAAAAGATTTTTGTATATCTTATTGCACTAATGTTTCAAGCCTTTTTAAAATAAAAAAAATTCCGTGAAATTCTGGTTGATTCCTGTGTAAAATCAGTCTAGTAGTTTCCGAGATTACCTGTCCGCCATGAATACATGTATATAGATGTATATATATATATATATAACTCAAAAATATTAGATATTTAAAAAAAACAATAGGAGTATATTCTAAACATGCTAGGGAATAAAATTATCTAAAAAAAAAAAAATGATTTTAAAAACAAACTTAATTATGTTTACTTTTCATTTTATTTAAATATTAGCAGTTAATGAAAAATCTGGTCAAGGTCGGTACTATTGTAAGCTACATTTCGAAACTAATAAGCTTTTTGACAGTAGAAATATTTTCGGCATAATCAAGTAATTTATATTTTGATTACATGTTGTTGAGTAGGTAGTTGATTCCATCGTATCGGGACTATTTGGAAGCTCACACTGACTTACATTTACTTACATATATCGCTTTCTACCTTGAGTTATATAAAAACGACAGAAATTAATACATCTATTCTGGTGGTATATATAACACACCTATTCATAGAAAATAGTTTTAAGATTATTATTATAGTTAGACAGCAAACGCTTCCGAAAAACGCCTCAAAATGGATACTAGCACCTTGTGTTTAGCATTCGTCAACTTCGACAGCTGACCAACAATTATTTAATGAACTAATTCCTCCAATTTTTTTAATATGCTAATGAAATATTGTGAAATTGTATTTGTACTCTCTTTGAAGTGGCCGAGACCTGCTTATGTCTGCTTTCCGACCTAGTTCTCCTCCATTTGCGTCTCATATTACGAGAGGGTTTGGTCAAAGTACACCGACTTCTGTAGGAGGTATACCAGTCACAACTGTGAGGCCTAGAATCATACTTACTTCAGCCGGATGGTTCACAACCCCTGACACCAAAGAAGATTTGGTTGTAAAGATTACAACCCCACTCTCCTCCGGGATGCGCTCTCTGTCGTAGACTTGCGAAACTTTGTTTGGGTCTTTTTCTTCTTCAGTTAAATTCATGCCGTTACGTTCGGTCGCCTGCTCCTTCTGTTTAACAAAAGGGCAAAACTGTGCATCCCAACGAATTAGAATGCACGGCAACCTCTGACAAGAAAAGGGGAAGGGAAGGTCGACCGTAAGAGCACCCCATACCAAAGCAAGGCCACCGTTACTCTCAGATATACACCGTAGAAAGACAGCATAATTTTTTAAACCTGTAAAACCAACGGAAGCGAGCCCACCATAAAGACTGCATAAAATTTACTAAAATGTAATCCTTACAGATGGCTGACCCGCCACCGGTGGCCTTCTACGATTACTGCCTGGCTTCCAAAATATCCGATAGGCCGGGTCCCTCTGGCTGGACTATCTTAGCCAATCACATATTTGCAATCAGACATGCAACTGTTTCCGGCCACACTTCCATCAGATCAATGATTACTTTAGGAATTACATTCCTCTTTAATTACAATTCGTTGGAATTGAAATGGGTACTTAACATTTTCAATTCCTTGCAATGGAAGTAAGTTCTATTGTCAATTCCATTCCAGGGAATTATTATTGGTAATTAGTATTTTAAATAAACGCCAGCAAAGTTGTTTTTTTTTGTTTGAAAAAAATTAAATACTGGGAATCACTCTAAACTTGGAATATTTTAATTCGTTTCTTTCAATAAATTTAAAAACAGTGGCGCACAGCCTAAGTAATACCGTCCCAAATAAGTTGTGAGCCACTGTTTTTAGGCTTATTAACCCTAGTTCGCCCGTCAATTTTTATAACTCAATTCGGCCGACGTAGTCACCCCGGTGACTGCGTTGTAACATATAATAAATCCTGCATTATAGAGGAAATAGAATTTCAATTTCTTCACTTCATTGAAACTTGCTAATGTGCTAAAGAAGATTAATCTCAGTTTGGTTGGCGAAAAAATAAGCGCTTTGTACCAAGAGAATTGCAATTTGATAAGTCTTTGCCTGTGGATGAATCGAAGTTTGAATTCCGCGAGGATACGGTGCTCCTGAGTTACAAGGCTAAGGCCAACAAAATCGTTTTTCTGATCTCTATCCTGCACAACTATGTGGCAATTGACCCAGCCACAAATAAGCCAGAAATAACTTTTGACTACAATCGTAGAAGAAATTTAATATTCGTTTGACTGGATTCTACGTATCTAAGCCTCAACAAGTGGCATGTTTGCCAGTATGTGAACAGAAAACATTGAAGTCGCACAAAATTTGGTTAGTTTGTAAACGGCCAGTGTGCCAGAGGTACATTCAATCCATCGTCAAATGTGTTGAATGCAAGCAGTAAAATTTGTCTTTTCTTATATAAATGATAGACCACAAAAATCTTATAAAAATAAAATGTTTATATATGCTTCATACATTATTATATGAGCCGGTGCGTGCAAAAGTGGTGTAAGTCATTTTTTTATTATTTGGATTTTCCCCTTCTAGCAATAATTTTGGCCTTATTTAGTTTCCTATAAAAAAGGAAAGGTGTGCATCTAGGTTGAACATGTGTAGTATAAAGCTGCCTGTACATCGGGAAAATAAATTTTATAAGAGCCCTATTTTGCACAGCACTTCTAAAAAAAACAATGTATTTTCAAAAATCTGATTTTGACTTACACCACTTTTGCACGCAACGTCTCATATAGTGACCTAGGTGACTACATCGGCCGAAATGAGAAGGAAAACTTTTAACATGTAACAGCTGACGAGGGCAAAAATCGAAAAACTTTATTTTGTGGTTTTTGTATTTAAAATTCATTAGTTTAAAATATCACGGAAGATGGGTTAATAGAGTTGGGTGAAAACATATTTTTTTTGTGTGAAAAAGGTGAAATAGTCACCCGGGTGACTCTTCGGCCGAGCTAGGGCTAACCCGGTGTCAATGAACATAATTTTTGTTACACCGTCAATGAGCTGGGTGAGTGACACCCGAGAAACAATAAATCCTTAAAATAAAACTCAACTTATTTTCTGAGGCTTTGTTTTTTAATTTCATAAAACCGTATTTTAAGAGCAAACAAAAAAATAATATAAAAATATTCTCTTCTTTTTAAATATATTTTTTTGGAACAAAGAGATACGATCAACAAAATTTACCTAAAATCACTGCACAACTCGTGTGTAATACATCCATGTTCATCGACACCGGGTTAACTTCACTTACCTATATGTTTTGTTATAATGAAATATAAAATGTATTATTTTAAAAAATATATATTAAAATAAATGTTTATGTATTCTCTTAAAATTAAAAAAACGCATACGTATGGTTTTTTCTACTGAAATAAAAAAAGGAAGTATGTTAATGTTAATAAACATACAAAACCTTTTAATGCGTCAATTTTCATGCTGAAATTTTATGTTTATTATTTCGAATATATTTTTGATGCGATATTTTTGATATAGTCAAAAAGGTTCAAAATGCTTCGATACATAAATATTAATATTCTTGCATGTATAGGTCATCCCTATTGCTCGTATCTATACATTTTTTCGCGGTAGTATACTGTTTTTAAGACTCCACAGCCCCCCACCGCTGTTTGTTACTAAAGTACGGCGCTTATACTAAGAAAAAAATATAAAAATTAAAAGTGAACAATGACAATACGGTGCGAGCATAGTGAAATAAATAAAGTGAAATAAATAGAAGTGACACCCTCTTTTCTGTTCACTGACGTCTGCCGAATTCGAAAATTATTCTCTTACTTCTCTCAAAACATTTGATATTTCAGAAGTGAATATAAAAAAGTATTAACCCATTGTTACCAGTACAATATGTAAATAAAATAGAAAAATTTGAAAAGCCCGAAAAATTTGTAGACGTTTGTAACAACCATGTGCATAATGTGAACCAAGGATTTAACCCAAAACTTACAGTTTTTTTTGTTATGTACACCATTCAAATCTACCTCTCCTAAATTTAAATAAAATTATTTGGAAATCGGTAAAACTATTTAAAATATAAAGAGGACATTTATGAAGAAGATAGTTGTAAAAGTATTGTATTTTGCTTATTTAAATATTTTATAGCACCACACTCTACAAAATATTTTGAGAGCTTTTATTTGGAAAAAAAAAACAAACAACAAACGAAAGGTTTATTGTTTTTTGATACTTTTATTTCATTTATTTATTTGTGTACAGCTGACGAAAATGGCTTAAGAGAGTTTTCTCTCATAAACAAAATTATTTATCAAAATTTATTGAGCGAATACTTGTCATAATTGTCAAATCTCAGAAGACCTGAGAATATTTCAGATTACTTTCTGCTATCTGGCATACTGTTTACTGTGGGTGCGAGTATACTTAGATAGAAGTAGAAACATTGAAGGCGATTCTGATCGTCAAATATTTTGGGATTAAGTGTAACTATAAAATTTAATCTTAATAAGAAAATTTTATTATTTACCACCATTTCACTTACCGTCGCTGTCTATTACCATTTTAAAAACTTTATAAAATTAATTATTTTATCAAAAACACACAGAAGCACCAGCAAAATAAACTCAAATGCAAAACAAACAAATAAGCAGAATAACGGGATAACGTAGGTACAGTTTTTTTTACAAACGAAAACAAACTTTTCTCCCTCTTTATCAACGCATATAAAACATATCAGTTGTTGCTGTTGCTTGCAGACTACAGTGATATAGCCGAGTACGAGCGAAGAGTTGTAACTTACGCCCACATACAAAATCAAATAAACAAAGCAGAACGAAAATTCGTTTAGGCTCTATGAAATTTTCTAGATCAGCTTTCCTCTAGCAAATTTTATTCTTCACTTTTCCTCTGAGCGCGTCAAATGCAACAACTAAACGAGGAGATATTCAAATGGAGAACGAAAACGATTCAGATGATGGATAATTTGCTTTCCTTATTGATTTTAATTGAATAAAATTGATACCGCTAAATATACTGTTTTTTTTTTTTTTTAATCGATTTACAGTTTTTTAAAAATTTTTGGTAGAAATAAACACTTTTTGGTCCGAAAAAAGATACGAACGTTAATCATCCCTGATAAAAACACATCATGTCAAATAAACAAGAAAGAAATGTTTTACCATTTTTATTGAACAAAAAATCTTAAAAACGAACTATTAATTCTTATTTAAGTGCCTCCAACATTAAGAGCCTTGCCGCACAATGGACAAGTAACAGCCCGAAAAGGAAGTACTGTAACATTGGAATGCAAGGCATCAGGAAACCCAGTTCCAACAATTTATTGGTTCAAAAAAGATGTATTTTCGGGGCCATCTCATTTGTCGGACAGCTCAACATTAATTTTGGAAAATGTTGATAGACACCATGCAGGCGTGTATCAGTGCTCAGCAGATAACGGCGTTAAAGAACGAGTTTCAATGGACATACAGTTAACTATTCTATGTAAGTAGTCAAACTTTCAATTTTTTTTTTTTGTACGAACGCGACAATTAGAGGGATTCTGTCAGTTGGTAGATAATCTTCAAAATGTCTCATTCTGCATTAACATTTAAGATTAGGAGTTATGACCAGAGCAAGTAGAAAAATACCCGAAAAAATCCATTAGGCAAAACCAAAATAAAATTCAGTTTTAAAGACAGCATATTTCTATAAAAATATTAAACAGTGATTAATTTTGGAATATATTTTAAATGTTTCTGTAGAAAAATAGTAGATGTTAAATATGTATTAAAAAAGATAAAATAATAAATGATTTTCCGGCGCTTATGTTTGCTTTTTATAAATATTTGTTTTTAAATAGTCGAAGTATTGTTATTTCGTGGATAAAAATTACAACGTAGTATCCTTAAAAAAAAAAATTCTACAATAAATTCTACTTTTTTCAATAGCTCCACCGGAAATAACTGTTGAAAAGTCTTGGGTTCACGCAGCTGAAGGTTACGATATTGAGCTAGTGTGTGTCGTTCATGGTGATGTCAACTCTGAGGTAAGTTTTTTTTAATTTATTCATTTAAAAAATAAACACTATGATATGACTATCAATTAGTATTTTTTTATAATTGTGTATTTGCAATCTGTTTAAATCCAGAAAAAACAAATGCAAAAAATAATGTTTATAAATATTAGAGGACAGTTGTTCTCTAGTGAGTATAACTATACAGAAATAATAAATATCTTAACTCTTGCGCTACTGGCGTCCTTTTTAAGGGACTTTGAACACGCACGGTACTTCGGATTTCTAACAAATTCAACACAATTAATAACACTATGTGGCAAAATGAATAAAATGATTTTAATGAATCCAAATCTCTCAACGGTTTCCAATAGCACTAGGACTACTTAATAATACTGCCAAGGTGCTTCGCTACTTTAAGTCAAATAATATATTTTTTAAGGTCAAAGTCTGCAATAGAGATCATATATATCAATTCGCTTAACCCATAAGCTACAAGGATTTCCGTATTCATATTTTCGAAAAAGATATTTCTCCAAAACGTTATCAAAGGATGTGGAATTTGAGACTAAACGCATGAAAATCTATTGCGCTACTTACTAGAATATCGAGGTCGTCAAGCGAACCAATGGGAAATATAATTTCAAAGAGTGAACCAAAGGGTGGATGCCAAACGGTACTATGGAAGAATGTGGTGTAAAATTTTGTCCGTCTGGTGAGAAAAATGTTGATTTTTCCTATGCCAAACGGTATCAAAGTACCCGTGTAAATTTTGACAGCAATGTCTGGCAAAACAACGACGGAAAAGTACATATAAAATTAACTAAATGAAAATATACATAAAGCAATATTGCGTTCATATATTTCGAAAATTTATGGCTATATTGATTGTAATTTTCTTAGATGCAAAATCAATAAAAGAATAGATCTGTCTATTGCTGCCTTTTCGCTGAAATCAAAATTGAATAAAATGTGCGTGTGTTAGTGACGTTATTATTGTTGTTTGTTTCTCTGCTGCTTATTGGTTACGCTTGTCTTTTGTTTATTCCATCTGTCCAATTTTAATGTAGCCCCTTGAGCCACATAAATTTTTGGCAACCATATTCATCTCACAAGTGTCAAAAAGTTACTCACTCGAGTACTTTGATACCGTTTGGCACAGGCTCAAAGAAGAGAAATTAGGAAAACTTCAATGAGGGTTACTTTAGCCCTGTTTACACACAGCGAAATTTTTCACTTCGAAAATAATTTTTCTTTGGTTTTTCACTGTTGTTACGTTAATGTGGATAAAATTGTATAAAAATCTGTATAAAACTTAAATAATCAGTACTTTTGCGTATTGATTTAAAGTCCCGGTACAGCCTAGTACATTTTACAAAAATCAGTACATGTATTGATAAAATTAGTACGTCTGGCTAATTTTGCCTCAAAAGTATAAAATTAAGAAAAATTCGTCAAAACATACATGTATAATGAAAAAAAAAAAAAAATTATCAAGACTCAAAAATTTCAAAAATAGTTTTCCCCTTGTGCTCATCTAGATGAGTATATACTTTGCTGCGTTATTACTTTTAAATTTGACGACATTAATGGTTATTTATGTATCTTATCCCAAAAAGGTTCCTTTATGTAATAAATTTTGTGAGTCGCTGTAAGCATTAGCGAATGCAATGGGAAACTCAGCGTTAAAGCCGTCCCCCTTACCGAGGGAAATCTAATACATTTTAACCGTTAGTAAAATAAAAGAATTCATGTATAGTAGTTTGACGATATGGCAATACCAGGGATGGAAAATAACTGTTATGACACACATGTTGCCCACAATTAAGCAAGAACACTTTTATTTTTTGTCGATAACTATTATTTCATAAGAAATAATCTTTACGTTGGTAAATAAGTATTATGAATAAGAATAATTTTTTGCGTTGCCGGCAACTTTTATTTTGTAAGAAATATTTTTTACGTTACAGTTTTTACGTCACATATATTTTGTGTGAAAAATATTTAATGTTTCAAAGACGATTGTTCATGAAAATGGTATGGAGCACTTTTGCTTGTTGCCACAATCGACTTTTTGAAACAATTGTTCCCCGGTCGTTTGATATCAAAGAATGGTTATTTTGACTTGCCTCCGCGTTCGCCAGATTTTACAGCGCCGGTATTTTCCCTCTGGGGTTACTTGATGTCAAAGGTTGATGTCAACAAGCCAAGGACCCTAGACGTACTTAAGGCCAACATCCGCCAAAAAATAGCCGACATATCGGCCGAATCATTGGCCAAAACGATGAAAAACGCTTCTACTTTAAATGGCCTTCCCTTTATTTCAATAAATATTTAATATCAAATATTATCAAGCAACGTAAAAAATATTTCTTAGTAAATAATAATTATGGTCAACGAAAAATATTTATGTTATGTTGTAATAGTTATATTGCAACATTTTTCATGAAAAACTTATAACTGTTACGTCCCTGGGCAATACCATTTGCATCTCTCCCTTTTGTAATACTCCAAAATGGCAATTCTAAAAATGAAAAGAAAGAAGAAATTGTAATTAAAATAGTTGTAAAATGTTTAATGATTACTTTTTATCTAAATTCTTAGCACGATTATGAGGAACACATTTGTACTATGATTGTAAATGACAACGTTGGCCCAATGGCCAGTGGCAGCTCCGTCTTACTCCATTTTAAATTCAAATTGCTTAAACATGCATTTAATGCACAAAGTATCGTGCCTAAGCATAACCGTTCGAAATTTGAGGAAATTAAATCGGTTTTGAATGGCGGAATTTTTATATTGTAGGCGTTAGCGAGACTTGGTTAAAGAGCTTCGTATCGGATAATGCCGTGCAAATTGATGGCTATCATGTGCATAGAAATGATCGTCAGGACCGTAGGGGTGGTGGCGTCTGCATATATATTTCAAATAAATTTAAATCTAAAGTAGTATATGAGCTAAATGCACGAGGCCGAACTGAAGTGTTCTTTTCTGAAGTTTTTATAAACCATCATCAAAAAGTTGTGATTGGTGTTGGTTATCTGCCTAATAGAAATTTTTCCTCTTGCTTTGACATTTCAGGCGGTCTCGCATTTCAGTACAGTCATGCCATTTTTATGGGTGATTTCAATACGAATTTATTGGGAGGAAATATTAACATATGAAATTTTTGCACTAACTACGAGATGTCTGTTGTGCATAATAGCTTACCGAGGCATTACGAGACTTTTCATCACACAATATCTCTTATTGACTATTTCTTTGTGTCAAATATAGACCTTGTTATGAGTAAAGGGATCTTGTCCAAGTTCCAGCACTCAACTCTAAGCATGCGCTTATATATATTGCATACACTTTGTCTGCTAGTCATTCAGATAGTACATACTTTCAATTATAGGGACTATGCACATATAAATATTAATCAACGTTTATCGGAACTTGAGTTAACTGATTTTACACCTCTATATTTAACTTCTGACCCAAATGTTCAAGTTAGTACCATAAATGATATGATTCTCAAATCTTTCCATAAACATGTTCCCTTAAGAACAGTTAAAGCTAAGGACAAAGTAGTTGGATGAACTATAAGTATATAGAGTTGGCACGTACAAAACGAGATCTCGCTTTACGAGCGTACCTGGAAGAGAAAATGATGCTCAGGTTTTTAGACATTTTTACCAGTATATAGGGATGTAAAATTTGGTAGTTAGGAGCTAAATGAATTCCATAACACATTTTCACTATTAAATACATGTCCAAACTGTATCTAAGTTAAGAAAAAGTTAAAATTATTTTGAAAAATTAAACTTTTTAAGGAAATAAATGGCAATAGTTAACCTAAAACCCTCTAATTCGTTATGGTGATTAGCACCAGCTAAATATTTATTTTATATTTATTCGCACAAACTTTCATCATCATACCTCCAATGGTTTTCAAGTTATTGCATTTTAATCTTTATTAAATCATTATCTGGCTAACGCTAATCCTCATACTCTCCAGCGAGAGCTGAACACAATCACTTGTGACCTTAGTAATTTCTACAATAATATGGACACCAAACTAATCATAAGCTCTAACTATGTTCCAAACTACAAATTTTTAGGAACTGAAATTCAGAAGGTTAGACTTGCTTTTCAATTACGAACAGCAAACTCCAGATGTTTTGTTTTATCCATTAATAACATGTCTCATAGAATTAATCCAAATTACACATGTTCTATTGGTAACATGGCAGAAGAAGAAACCCTCTTTCACATTATATGTAAATGTCCCATATACGAGGAATACCGAACTCGCTTTCTGAAAAAACATTTTACTCCAAATCAAATTCCACTAGACATCGTCAACGAAGCTCAATTAAATGATTTGTATCTCTTTTGTATATACCTTAAATTTAAGATCATTTATTTGCGAAAACTAAATATTAGCCTTATATTGTAAAAAAAAAAAAAAGTGTATATATATCTTACGTACTTATAAGCCAATCATTGTTATAGCTTAGCTAAAGAACAATTTAATAAATAATAATAATAATCTTGATTAAATACTTCTGTATACATAACTGTACCCAAACAATTTTATTTATTTTTGGATAATTCCGCCTGAAAAGTGCAATTCTAAAAAATCAAAGTTTGGTTTTTTATGTTTTTCCTCTGCGGGAACAATCGGTATATTGGCACTCGCTTATATTATGGAAAGTTGTTTTGGAGGCCAAAACGAATTTTGTTACATACGTGGACGTTTAACGCTAAAATAAGGAAATAAAACTGCTTCAGTTGCAGAAGTATATCGTTTCTATTTCGGACTACAGTTAGAAGAAAATGTTCTCTGGGCACCGGCAGTATGTTGTGTGTTGTGCTTTAACTCATTACTAAACTAGATGTCAGGCAAATGCAAGTCAATGAAGTTTGCAGTACCAATGTTGTGGTCAGGCAAATCATTTAGAAATTACTGCGAAAGGAAATTTTGTTTCACAGTTACACGTAAGCGTAAATATGCCGGCACATGCATCGCTTGGATATATCGGAAGCAGTGAATCACCCGAAATATACTGGCTTATTTAATAAATTGTTATATCTAGCATAAAAAATCACGTACCGCCGGTGCGCAGGACACATTTTCTACTAAACTTAACCCTCTAGTTCACAAATTTTTGATTGATAAAAATAAAAATTGGAATTAATTACAATTGGCGTAAAAATCACAAACTGATTTCAAAACCCCAAAAAAAAAAAACTAATGGGCATGGTTTTATAAAGTGAGAAAGTTTGAACGCCTAAAATTATTTGTTCTTGAATGAGCTTTTTATCAATTTGTTTTAAGTAATTAAATATTTTATATTAAAAAATTAAAATTCTTATCTATCCATAGATAGTTTTTTTAGTGAAAATGTATTATGGGAATCATTAACTACCAAATTTTACATCCCTATATACTTTAATATTGATAGGGATGTTTAAAAATCTAAGCAACAAATATTTTTTTTCAAATCGATTTTTAAAAAAAATGTGACGTACAGGGGAAAAACTGAAAACACCATCGTGTTCTGCTGTTGCACTGTGTTATTCGTAAATAACGTAAAATCCGTCAAAAACTAAGGCAATGACTTTTACTCACAAATTAAATAAAGAAATTGTTACTCACTATAAAACTCTTGGTTTCCATCTAGACAACAAATTAACTTTTGCTTATCATATTAATATGATAATTTCTAAAATTTCTTATACTTCGAGAAGACTCAACAATCTATACATTTATTAGTGTAACTACAATTTTATTCCAAAAGATCCAGAAGTGCTACGATATCATATTATATATCAATTTAAAGAGCTTGACGAGTAGATTTAAAATCGGTTAAGCCAATTCCAAAATATTAGCGTCGGAAGTGTTTTAAAATTCGCTCATTGAACAAAGCATTGCATTCATCGTTGAAAAAATCGGGAGTAAATAATAAATGAGAGAGAGAAGCCATGAGTAACGGCATCTCTCAGAATTATCTAACGAATTATCTGCATACACAAATAACAAAAACAGTGTGGCCAACATTCTTTGATTTTTCGAAGATAATACATATTCTCAATTTACAGCAGTTTACTTGAATCTTTATGTTGTAAAATGAAGTAAAAAATTACAATGTTTCGATTAAAATTTTGTTAGGATTACTTAGTGGAGCATTTAGCGTCTTTTAAATTGAAAAAAACCCCCACTGACCGCTAAATCACTTTTTTCCGCGTTTTAATTTTCAAAAGGTACTAAATTTAGCGGGAAAAACGCTGAGCTGGCCACACTGAACAAAACAAACCCCAACGAGTTGTTTGGTTCTCTTTTGATATTTGTTTTTTCATAAAGAAGTTTTTTTCGCAAAAAAATAGCCTTCTTACCAAGTTTAGGCGGATTTTCAACCGAGTAATGCGATTTATATATAGCCTAAACATTAGTGATCATGTTTCTTCTTATGTGTTAGAAATCTTAGGAAACTCTTTCGATAGTTTTGTCATTTTGAGACTACTTATTTACTTTTACAAAACAATTAAGTTTAATAGTCCGATGTATTTGGCTGAGAATTTTAAATTTGTATACTCTAGGCGAATTCATTATTTTTGATTTTTTCAAAACTGAGACAAGGAAAAATTTTGAAAAATTTCACATATAGTATGTATCATTGGATTGTCTATCTAAAAAAAATTTCAAAAATTTTAACTCAAAAATTAACAACAAAAACATAATTTTTTTAAACAAATTGGTTTCTTGAAAAAATTCCATTTTTTAAAAATTAAAAAAAAAAATCACAAAAATAGCCAAATTTTAAGTATTTAACTTTTGGGTGCTTTCGGTAATTTTAGAAGTTATACAGATATTTGTGAAATGATACGCGTGAAATCACTGTCCACGAGCGACTTTTTCGTCTCGCCATAGACACATAAAAGCCCCAAATGTAATTTTGGCTATATGACTCTCAAATAAAATATACATAATATAATGAAAACAACATAATTTAATTATTTAACACTGTACTTTTCATTATTAACATAAAACAAAATCAAAAAAATTTTATATTCCCTAGATTTTGACAACAGTTTCGAAATTGGCATGAAAAATATGACATACGTCAATAGTTGTGATGAAAAAAGTTTGAAAAATGGGATTTTTTGTCATTTTGGAGAAATGTGGTGGTTAGGGGGGTAGATGGGGAGGGTCAGTTACTTAAAATGAAATATTTCCTATACTTTTCTGTACAATTCATCTTAAGACACTGAAACTTGGTCATAACACGAAAACTATATAATAGTGGGTTGTATGAAAAAAAGTACACTCCCATAGAAACGCTGAGACACGTATGTCATATTTTTCAATCCAATTTCGGAAACCGTTGTAAAAATCTAGGGATTATAAAATTTTTTTGATTTTGTTGCACCGTGTAATTTTTAATGAACTTGTTAATGAAAAGTACAGTGTTAAATAATTAAATTATGTTGTTTTCATTATATTATGTATATTTTATTTGAGAGTTTTTTATATTTTATGGCGAGACGAAGAAGTCGCTCGTGGGCAGTGATTTCACGCGTATCATTTCACAAAAATTTGTATAACTTCTAAAATTACCAAGTGCACCCAAAAGTTAAATACTTAAAATTTGCGCAAAACTCAGGGCTATTTTTGTGAATTTTTTTTTAAATTTAAAAAAAATTTAATTTTTTCAAAATATTAATTTGTTTAAAAAAATTTGCTTTTGTTGTTAATTATTGAGTAAAAATTTTTGAAATTTTTTTTAGATAGAATGCACCAAACTACACGATAACTATTGTGATTTGGATTATATTCCTGCAATGGAACATGATTACGAAATGAAAACTACTTAGCATTCGTTATTCCTGTTCGATTCGATCGTTAAAAAAAAAATCAGGAGAAATAAGAAAATGTGTCGACTATCGTGATCTTAATAAAATAATGGAACGTGATAACTATGCTGTACTGTATATGAGCTTGAGCAACATTTTAGTGTATTACAAAAGCTGTTTTCGCTTAGAACTTAACTTTAGTAAATGTCAATTCTGTTATTCCGAAATCGAATTTCTTGGTTATTGTATTAGTTAAAGTGGTATTAGGCCTAATGATAGCCACTTAAGGGCCATAAGAGACTTTCCAATTCCAACAAATGTACGGGAAGCCCAGCAATGTCTAGGTTTGTTCTCGTATTTCCATCGGTTTATACCGTTCTTCTCACGAATAACTAAACCTCTGTCGGATTTGATTAAGAAAGATTCAAAGTTTTGTTATAGTTCAGAATATGATCTTGCTTTTCGCAAATTAAAGACCAAACCGCTAGAATCGCCCGTGCTGTCCATTTATCATCCTGAAAAAGAAACAGAGCTACATTGCGATGCAAATTCTATTGGATTTGGTAGTGTATTACTACAGCGGCAGGCAGATAATAAATTTCCAGTTGTATATTTTTCCAAACACAAAACGCAAGGGGAGGCTCGTTATTATAGCCTTGAACTAGAAAAATTGGCTATAATTTATTCGCTTCGACTTTTTCGGACTTATTTAGAAGGCATACCATTCCGCTCGTATAGCGAGATGGGCTCTAGAACTGGAAAATTATCTATGGGACATGCTGACGCTTTAAGTCGAAATCCAATCGTATCAGTTATTAATCCCGAAGATATTGACATTCAGTTACAGCTGACACAGAATCGTGACGCGAACATAGTTCAGTTAAGGAGTCAACTTGAGGAAGAGGACGGCGATCGAAATTTGGTTAATATTCCGAAGAACCCTATTCCGTTGGACGCAATCCACATTGACCATTTTGACCCACTTCCGTCTAAACGTAAACATAACTTGGTTATCATTGACGGCTTCACAAAGTATGTGAAATTATATGCTGTTAATACTACAAGCACGAAAGAAGTGTATGCATTTCTAGATAAATATTTTGACTACTATAGCCGCCCACTTGATTTCACCTCACTAGAGTTCAGTTCTTACTTACAAAACAAAAATATTGAACATATTAAGGTGGCTGTGGCCTCACCGCATGCTAATGGTCAGGTAGAGCGTGTTAATTGAGTAATAAAAGTTATGATAGTTAAGTTATAGTTTTCTGATGTAGAGTACGCTATTAACAATTCCATTCATTCTAGCACTAAACAAGCTTCGAGTAATTTGCTGTTCGGCGTTCCTCAATGTGGTACTAAAATTGTCTTGCTCACCGAGCATTTGGACGACAAATTCTCTGATAATTCTGATAGTCTAGAAAAAATCTGCGTTCCGATGAATCTGATGCTATAAAGGTTGTTCAGGATCGGAACGCTAAATATCATTCCGAAAAGCACAAGCCCCACTGTGTTTGAAAAATGTGAATTCGTCCTGATTAGAAACTTTGACTCTACAATATGTACAAATAAAAGGTTTATTCCTAAATTCAGAGGACCCTATCAAATAAATAAAGTTCTCCCAAATAATAAATATGTTGTTCGCGACCTAGAGAATTGCCAGGTTACGCAACATGATGGTATAATTGAAACTTCACATATGAGAAAAGGTGGGAGGATTGGCGTGGATCTGGAGTGTTTCTTGGATTTATAGTTGTCGTGAATGAATTTATATATTTTTTGTATCATACAGAATTTGATATCGTTTTTGTTTATTATTATTTATCTTTTTTCTTATATGTGTGTCTGAATGTAAATATTGTGATATTTTGATTCTTCATTGTAATTTACTGTAAAATTGTAATTAACTGTAACTGTTTTTTTTAAAAAGAGTAACAAAATTTGTTAGCACTGCTCTTTAATGTTAACAAAATAAAAGATAAATTCAAAACGAAGAAAAAAATCATTAAGAGCATTTGGGGCACGTTTGACTTTTAACAAAGGGGCGTATTTAACATATATCAAATGTCCTTCATATTGCAGATTTTTGTTTTTTTGTTTTTTTTATTTATTTAGGCAATCAACACTCAGGGGGTACCCCTATGAATGCAAAGCATTGCGTTGATTGAGGAATGAAGATAGATTGGTGGTAGGAGGAAAAAGGGAGAAAAAGTTGTGAATGTCTGTTTTAAATTTGGAAATGTCGTAAAAGTCAGGAAAAACTGTTGCAGGGAGCTTATTCTCTCTATCTCTGTAATGCGTGGTGCGTTGGGGTACCATATCCACGTGGAATGCGTGACTACCGCTTGCAGTTCGAGTAGTTCTGGTGAACACATGAACTGGTGGAATCAAATTCCGTATCTCAGCGGAACATTTACCATGAAAATACCGGTGGAACAGAGTCACACAAGCCACGTTTCTACTGTGTTCCAAGGAGTCAATAGAGCTGGAAACCCTACTGTCTCCTATTAGCTTTATCGCCCGATGTTGAATACGGTCCAGGAACTCTAGTTGCGTTCGTGAAGCTCCTGCCCATAGGTGCGAGTTATACTCCATTTTGGGGCGGATATAGGTGGTATAGATCATGCGGAGATCAGACGGAGTGAAGTATTTCTTACACCGCTTTAGAAAGCCGAGGCACTTGGCTGCTTCTTTCGACACATCAAAAATATGATTATTCCAACGAACGTCACATTGGATGGACATGCCCAGAACATCAAGAGTTTCTGACTCCGCAATAATTACCCCACCCATAACCAGGGGGTTAACAGAGGGTTGGGGCACTCGTTTGTGGGATAACAAACAACATTAGGCCTTACGCGCGTTGAATTCAACTCTGTTCCTGAGACCCCACTCGTAGATTGATTGGAGATCATTATTGAGTGAGCCATTCATAGCATGCCGTTTACTCTCTATCTCCAAAGAGTTAGGGCGTTTTGAGCAGGTGTATGAATGACAAATGATGCTGTCATCTGCAAAGGAGTGAATGGGATTTCTAGTCAATGATAGAAGGTCATTGATAAAGATAAGGAAGAGGGTTGGGGAGAGAACCGAGCCCTGTGGCACTCCAGCATTAATGACACGAGCCTCCGAAGTAACACCGTCTATCACAACACGGATAGAGCGGTCACCTAAAAAACTCGTGATCCATCGGGTGAAGTTATTGCCGACCCCATGCGCATCAGTTTTGACACCAGTGCTTTGTGCCACACTCGGTCAAACGCCTTGGAAATATCCAGAGCAACCGCTTTGCTCTCACCTAAGCCATGGACACTATGGTTCCAGTTCTCGGTGAGAACCGCCATGAGATCGCCCGTTGAGCGATTACGGCGAAAACCGTATTGGCGGTCATTAAGCAATTCATTTCGCTCTAAATACTTGACCAAGTGAAAGTTTACTACACTTTCCATGACCTTGGCCAGTGTAGAACAAATTGCGATGAGGCGGTAATTCGCAGGGTCCGTAGTCTTGCCCTTTTTAGGAATAGGCTGAACGTTTGCAACTTTCCAACAAGACGGAAATACACCTGCAGTGTATGAAATGTTAAAAAGATTGCGTAACGGTCGCGCCAGCGTTGACGAGCATGTTCGCAATACATGGGCTGGAATGCCATCGGGCCCCGAAGCCTTATTAATGTCGAGATTCGCAAGCACTCTTTTAACTACACGTGTTCGAAAGTGTATCTCAGGCATAGCACAAGATACAGGTTCGATAACGGGTAGTGGCTGATTGCTATCTGGCAGAGAAGAGTTCTCTGCGAAAATGCTAGCTAAAGGATTCGCTTTATCAACCGAGCTAGTGACGAGGCGATCACCTATAAAAAGAGTTGGAATTGACGAAGTCGTTTGGTTCTTTACTCTCTTTACAAATGACCAAAAGTTCTTACTACCCCTATGGAATTGTAAGACTTTTCGTGAAGAAACTTTTCGCGCCTTAATATGGCATTACAGTGATTTCTTGCCTGCTTACGCAACTGTTCAGTATTGGCATTCTTGTAAGATTGCCAGTTCCTGAAAGAAGCCTCTTTGGACCTGACTGCTGATCTGCAAGTCGCATTAAACCACGAGTTATCTTTTGGTTTAATGTTAACCATTTTATTAGGAATGAAAGATCGCATTCCTAATAAAATAATTTCTTCTACCATTTTAGCACTGGCTTCTATGCTTTTATCGAGAAAGCACAATTTCCAATTGAAGTGGTCAAAAAATGTATTAAGACCACTCCAATTTGCCTTTCCATAAAGCCACATTAATCGCTTTGGGGCTATTGGCAAAGTGTTATGGATTCTAGAATACGGAAAGGATGCTAAAATGGTGCAATGGTCCGAATTTCCAAAAGGTGAGTGTATACTTACATCATATTTGGCATGATGGGAAGTAAGAAACAGGTCAAGGATGTTATGCGCTTGGCCTACGATGCACGGAATGTGTGTCGGTTCTGTCACTAATTGAGTCAGACAGTTCGACTCGGCAAAAAGCTCAACATATAAGCCTTCGGGTGTTGTGTGGCTCGAATGGCGTAGCCAATTTGAATTGTGAACATTAAAGTCTCCAGAAACAACAATTTCACTGCACGGATATGTTTGCAAAATAGAAGCAATCGAATCAGAAAGGAATTCTAACTTATTAAAAGTAAGATTCCTCTCTGAATTCGGGCTTCTATAAAGAAAACAGAAGTGCAGCAAATGTGACTGGATGCTAAGTTTAACCCACATGGAGCTAAACTCAGCATCCGTCATGTAGAGTTGTTCCTGGCACTGGTATGCAACTTCCTGATTTATAAAGAGGGCAAGACCCCTATGGGGAGAAAATAATGGCACTAAGCGATAGCTGGGTATGTGGAAGTCTAGTGGGTCTGCACCCTCACACACCTGGGTCTCGCCCAGTGCCATTATATGGGGCTTATGAAGGTTTATAAATGCAAATACAGAGAAGAAATTTGCTCTGAGTCCGCGAATATTGCAAAAAGCTATGCGAAAGTTGCCCGACACTGAACAAATTAAAACAAGACAGAAAAGGCAGAGAATGCACTCATAGAGCATTGATAGAAGGAAAAACAAGCATTGTGGTAAGTGTTATGCCTTTACCACAATGAATTTCACTTTATCAATGTCGACTATGACCGTATGTAGCGCCAACGAGTGGGAAAGGAAGGAGGAAGGAAAGAAAAATCAACGGCAATGCAGTTCCACTATGTTTTTTGATTGCTGTTTTTGGTTGTTGTTGTATTGTTGAATTATTGCTGTGTTTGGTTTTGCCGTTATTATTGTGATTATTTATTTTATTGTGTGTAAATGTGAAATGTGTAAATATATCGTTGGATTTGTTTAAATTATTTGCGTTTAGTTGTTAGGCACACGCGGCGTGTATTTAAAACAAAGTGAACTTGACCACAGAAAAAAAGACCGATGGGAACGTCCGTCCCTCCCGACGATCACAACTCAACTCTATTTACGTACAGTACCCGTTCATTTATGTGAACTAATTCAGACAAGCATAGTTCATGTAATTGAATTGTTCATATATCCGTATATATATGAGGCAGTCTTTCTCAAATCAACCACTCCTCTGTGCATTTTATTTTTGAAGATAAAAATATCCCTCCAAAAAAATGGAAAAGTGTGCAAATAACATTGGAAAACTAAAATGTCGATGTTAAATTTGCTGCAACTTAAAAAAAAAGTTTTTAAGGTAATGTTAAATATTGAAATGTACACCGTACAGGATGATTTCCTGTCAACTGATGTACTATTGGGACATGAAATTTGTGTGCATATTTTACAGTTTAGAGTTGTGGGTGGGCTCGACTTAACCAGAGCACTCAGTCAACGAGGACCATTGTGCTATACCCAAGGATAGAACCAGTAGAAGAGATTAGAGAGACAGGAAAGTTATGTGGGGATAAATGGGAAGAAGAAGGGTCTTGGGTCTCTCAACCTCGAACTTCTTTGTTTCACTGATGAACCTTTGAAGCTCAGGAAAGGGAGAGTATGAACGTTATTCATACTCAAGACATCACTATCCTACAGCCTTAATCTGATTCTCGCGCACGACGGACAGCTACAAAGATAATGCTCCGTAGTATCGTCGTCCCCAAGACACCATTGGCAAATTGGATCCGTGATGACGCCCATGTTAGTCATATGCTGACCACATGTGTTGTGCCTTGTGATGACACCTGCCAGTAATCTCAGGTCCTTTCTTCTCAGTTTGAGAAGAAATTCCACTGATTTCCTGTTAGGTTGTCTCAGCACTTTGCGATTCTGCAGGAGTCAAGCTCGGACCATCTTCCTCTATGGATAGAACCCACGAAATCGAGGGTTCTTATCCAAGAAAAGGTTCCGGACCCCATGGTATAATTACAGAGCCTTCATTAGCTAGTTTATCAGCTAGTTCATTCCCTGCAATACCACAGTGTCCTGGAACCCATATAAGGCATAACTTGTTGTGTTTTGCAACATTATTTAGTTTTGCCTTACACTCGCTGACCAATTTTGAGGAGCTGACAGGGTTAGCAAGGGCCTTCAGTGCAGCTGCAGATACCTATGCACTTCCCATGCCACCTCTTCTCAATTATCCAGCTCACCACGTCTAGGATAGCGAAAACCTCCGTTAGGAAGACTGACGCCTTCTTTCCAGTGGAAACAGAGTACTTGGTCTCATCGTCCAAGTACCAACCGGATCCAGTACCGTTTGAGGTTTTGGATCCGCCGGTATAGAAGACATGACGAAGACCCCGGAGTACGACCTCTGGACTTAGCCATTGATCACATTTCGGGAACCTGACTTCATATCTTCTTCCGAACGGATGCAAGACACATGATTGTCCACTGGCATCAAGAACAGTGAGCACTGTACTGACAACTGGTGGTATATCACACTGTGCTCTACATCCATTCGACATGCCAGACTGGATTTAACCGGAGTCTGTAGGCCGCTATCATCGCTTCTTTATGGATTTGAAGATCCAGAGGAAGCAAGTCAAGCAAGGAATTGAGGGCATCACCACATGTAGTACACATTGCACCAGTGATACCAGGGCACACACTTCTCTGAAGCATGGTCAGAGAGGATACTGTGGACTTAACCAAACTTCGTCTCCACCATACTGCAGAGGCATACGTGACAATAGGTCTCACAAGAGCAATGTATACCCAGTATACCAGAGCTGGATTCAGACCCCAAGTTTGCCGAAAGCTCGACTGCACTGCCAGAAAACCTTTAGTGCACGCGAGACCTTCAGCTTGACGTGCGTCCTCCATAACAGTTTGCAATCTAAGGTTACCCCTAAATATTTAACTTCAGAAGACAACTGCAGTGTTACTTCCTTCATTTTTGGTAGTAACAGGCTATCCTTCTTCCAGCCCTTGTTCAACTGTACTAACACAGTCGTGAAGAGCTGATTCACAGAATTTTCCACTCTGATAAGCATGTTGTCGAGAATTGAGAGCAAATTCTAAGCAAAAACGATGTCAAGCTTATCGGTCGGAAACTCTTCGCAGGAACCAATTCTAGCTCAGCTGCAAGCCGAAACTCTAAAGAAAGAATCGTAGGAAAGGTAAGCCGAAACAACCAGTCAACCGCTTTCAGCAAAATCATGCAAGAACGTGAACCACTCCTTCACAATAAAGGACGGAACCCTACTTAATTTCTTCCAATCCGCATACGCGTCTGTTAAACACCCATTGTTCTTGGATTAAAATTATGTGCATATTTTACTAACTGGAATCATTAGAGAAGATGAGTTCATTTTTGAATGTAATACAATTCCTTGTGTACTCAAAGTAAAAACGAAAATGCTAACGATAATAATAATGAAACTGACAACGACATCGACCCAAATGTATAAGCAATCGAGTGAATATTTGTCCAAATTGCTAAACGAATATAATGATTTTTTCGCCAATGACCTAAGCGAGAATTAATTAAACTTGACTGCACTGAACCAATCTGTCAACGACAATATAGGGTCCCTGAACCGTAGAAAGTTTCCGTTTCTGAAATTATAAATGATTTATTGATTAACGATATTATTTGCGAGTCCTGCAGTTATGGTCAAGAAAAAGAACGGCAATGATCGCATGTGCGTGGATTACAGGCGATTGAATCAGCACACGAAAAAGGAGATATAACCGATGCCCAACATAGAAGAGTGCCTACAAGAAGCGATGCAGTATAAATTGTTCACAATGCTCGACTTGAATTCTGAGTATTATCAAACACCTATCGAGCCGACTACCCGCAAGTATACAGCGTTTGTTATGACTGACGGACTGTATGAATTCAAACGTATGCCTTTCGGACTAAAAACGCACCAACAGTTTTTCAGCGTTTGATGGCGAAAATCAAAGAAAGACACGGTAAGGCGATATGCTGCATTATATGGATGATATCTTCATTGGAGGCTATAGCATTCCTGAAATGTTTGAAAAGCTTGAGCGAATATTGAATATGCTGCGAAGTCTAAACTTAACTTTAAATGCAAGGAAGTGTGAGTACTTGAAACTAACAGTTGAATTCCTCGGACATGACTTAACTCCAGATGGTATAAGTCCAGGGTTGGTAAAAATGGCAACTGTACAAAACTTTCCTCAGCTGACTAAGCTAACTAAAATTCGACAATTTCTAGGACTAACAGGGTATTTCAGAAATTTTGTACGTAAAAATCAACCGTTTGAATGGACATCGGCGCAGGCAAATGTATTTAACCAACTTAAGTTAGCGTTAACTTAAAAACCAGTCGTAGCATCATACTTTATCAACGCAGAACATCAAATACACACTGACGAACATGACGGGTTAAAACCGATAGCATACTACAGTCGCTCAACGAATAATGACGAATGAAGATACCACAGCTACGACCTAGAAACTTTTGCAGTTGTAGAAAAGCTGGAAAAGTTTAGGTATTATTTTGCTGGTCAAAAGGTCAAAGTCATAACAGATTGCAGTTCAATCAGAACGGCGATGCAAAGAAAGAACTAAGAACCCAGAATTGCACGATGGTGGTTACGCATCCAAGATTACGATATTGACGTTGAACATCGTTCTGTACAGAGAATGTTGCACGTTGATGCTATTAGCCGAAATCCTAACGAGCCAGAGTACACAATCATCGACCAGCCCGGTCGATGAAAGGGGACCGGGTTTTCAGCATGCAATTGCAAGACGAGGACATCAAGCGAATCATCGGAAAACTACAAGAACGTGATGGAGGAATATTCACTTGCAAATGGGCAATTGTACACCAAAAACAACAGCGATCTGAATTGGGTAGTGCCAAAATCTTTGAGGTGGAAAGTGATACACGATTGTCAAGAGAAGTCAGGTCATCTCAGCGTACAAAAAACTTTGGAGAAGCTTTGATGTGGAAAGTGGTATATGATTGTCACGAGAAATCAGGTCATCTCAGCGTACAAAAAACTTTAGAGAAGTATCAAAGGCACTATTGGTTCCCACGAATGAGAAACTATGTCAAATCGTTTATCAACTCTTATATCGAATGAGCGTATAATAAAATTCCAGGTGGTACGAATGAAGACCAGTATCACTTTGATGGCATTGAACCAATCCAGTTTAAAACAATCCATCTGGACACCTGGGTCAATTTCCAAAAAGTTCCAAGCAAAATGAACATGTTCTCGTTTTAGTTTACGCCTTCACCAAATTCACTATCATCCGAGCAGTTAAGAGTACCGCTACGGAACGCGTATTATCTTAGAGAATTATATCGTTGTACTGCGACCTATAAAATCTATTGTACGTTACGAAACACGTAATTATAGTACTTGACAAAGTAAGCAGCTACATCGGCGTACTCGAGCTCATAGTGTCCGACCGTGGTACTGCTTCACATCGAAAGATTTCCATTTTTATTGCCAAAACAACGATATCAAACATATTTTAAACGCTGTTCGAACTCCACCTGCCAACGCCTATGACGAACGTAGAAATCGAACAATTCCGTCAATTTTACTTCCAACGACGGCTGAAGACAGACAATGGGATAATCAGTTACGAAATACCCAATAATCCATCAACACGATGAGGAACAAAATAATCGGAAAGGCGCCTCAAGAATTACTCTTCAATTTTACACCTCGAATTTTACACTCTTTGTTTTAGTGTTAAAGTACAAATGCCAGAAGCATGCAAATGTAGAAGTAGATGAACTTATCGCGTTGTTTTTGCTTTTACTATATTTTTCGAATTTTACGATAAAAAGCGCAAAGCAGCACTGTGATTTGCTTCATATACACTCATTATTTTTACACATCTGGCAAACGCAAGTCCAACGCAAAGCGTCATTATGTTTTCGGCATTAATCTACAAACAGCGACAAACGGCAACACAATGACGGCAATAGATCAGAGAATGAATTTGATACCAATGGCATTGCGATATCAATGGTTTCTATGTACTAAATTACAAGGGAATGGCCGAAAAAGGTCACGAACATTTCTTTAAAATGACTTATTTAATCATTAAATAACAGTTAAAGATGGCAAAACGCATTCAAAGTAGAAAGTAGCTCTTCGCTCAGCGTTGCAGTAGCTTTGATCGTATTTACGATATAAAACGTAAGATCAAATTGTGTTTTACTGAATACGAATGAATGCATTGACTTAACGTTACACAGCAAAGCAACGCACCCAGAAAGCGTATGTGTGTTTTAGCTATTATCTCGAAAACAGAATGAAGCTTTACGTTGGACTCCCTTTGATAGATTTAAATTTAGGATACACAAACCATGACGCAAGAGCTAAATTTTTTCAAACCACAATATTACTTTGGCTTCATGTACGTTTGTCAAAATGAGCTGTTTATTAGCGATGTAGCTAAAAAGTCTTTTTTGAAGATGAATACTTATATATAAGAAGTCGATATTTTTTACAATGTGAAATTAGATTATAATTTAAAATAAAAAATATACCATTAGTTTTATCTTAAATCCGCTTCTGTTTTGCCATTTTATAATATTTTGTCCGAAGTCTTTTTTGCGAATATAACTTAGTACTAGTAAAATTAATAGTGGTTTGCGAGTACCAATACTCGTATTGTGGCAGCACTCGTCTACGTTTTGAATAAACAAATGTAATAAGCACCTAAATGTCGCCTTGATTTTAATTTTTCGGTTAATATTGCGGTTTGTTTTTATAGTGGCTGCTCACACGGGCGCAAGCATCACTGCCTGTCTGAAAGAGAGAGGTAGAAAAATAGGTAGAGAGAAAGAGACAGGAAAGATGTGCCTAAAATTAAAAAAAAAATAAATAAAAATTGGCGCATTGATGTATGTTCCATGTTCATATTGTTCCGATTGAGTTTTTAGAAGTTGAATAGGCTACATGAACGCAAACAAACAATGCGCATCTAGGGCACACACTATCTTCATTTTCTTGCTATTTTTTTTATAAACTTGTTTTAATTTCTTAAGAGATTGTTGCTTTTATTTTTTTTTTTAATTTTAAGTACACATTTAGGTTATGTTAAAGAAAGGGTGTGTGCTACGCACTTCCACTCGGAGGCCCTATTAGGCCCTTTGTGATGCCCTTCATTTATATTTGGGTGACCTTTCCTATCTGTTCAGTTCCTAGCGGATCCAGACTGGATCCTTTGGAAACCTCCCAGTCTTGACAAGAAAGCTGTGTAAATATGAAATCTCTGCATCAGCTATGTCTGCTAGACCGTCAAAGAACCATGCCCCGAGAGGTAGGAGCCGTCGTTTCTGAAATGAGGGTCAATGGCTTAGCAGATCTCGACCTATTCCACAGCGTCCTCGTCTCCACAGCCTCTGCATATTTCGTTGGTCGATAGCAGCCATTTGCATAACATTACGCCCACATCGCAGTGACCGGTGATAACACCCGACACCATGTGCACAGCATGTTTTTGGATTCGTAAAATACTTTTCGTACGTGCAATCCTGCAATCACCCCTGGCCAACCAAACTCTGTTTGTGGATTCGGTTAACCACTCTCCTATTGTCCCTACTGTAACACAAAACAGTGGTAGTAGGGTGTTGATTGCATCACTGGCAGGCTTTGATGACCCTGCTCGGGCAAGTTCGTCCGCTATGCCGTTCTCTTTAATATTGCTATGTCCAGGAATCCAACGGAAACTTACTCTACAGTGCCTTATGCTGCTCAAAACGTTACGATAATCTTGCACTACCATTGATTTTATGACAGAAGATCCAATAGCTTTCGAGGCAGCTTGGCTATCCACACAGATTACAGCTTCATTAAAAAAGGTGCTTCTTATGTGTTCCGCTGCCTTCATGATGGCAAAAACCTCCGATTGGAAAACGCTACAATAATCCGGTGATCTGCTGAATCTTCCTTTTCTTGGTGAACAACACTAGTTCAGTCTTCGCAGAATTAACTCCTAGACCATTGCGCCTTACCCACTTTGAAAGATCGCCTAAGGCGGATTTCATCAGTTCACTGGTCGTTGGTAAGTATTTACCTTGAATCATAATGACAATATCGTCCGTATAGGCAATTATCCTAGTGCGTCTACTTTGGAAGACTTTAAGGATTTCGTCAAGTACCAATAGCTTTAGAAGAGGGAATAGCATCCCACCATGGGGTGTTCCCTTGTGACTCTCCTTTGGGTGGATGTTGGTCGCATCGTTGAATTGCTGTATAGCATGACTTCAACACTGTCGACTATAAACCTTTGCACCTCATGTGTACGAAGTGCCTCGATTATGGCCGCTGTGGTTACATTGTTGAAGGCTCCCTCGATGTTGAGAAAAGCAGCCATTGTGTATTCCTTTAACGCCAGTGATTTTTCTATGCTGCTGACTACGCAGTGAAGAGCGCTGTCTACTGATCTTCCTCGGAGATAAGCATGTTGTGCCCTGCACAGTTCAGAAGTTAGTCCTCGGTTATCTCCGATATATCTATCTATTAATCTTTCCAAGGTTTTCAGTAAAAATGAGGAAAGACTGATAGGCCTATAATCTTTAGCCATAGTGTGAAAAGCTGGGAGCTTTTGGGATGAAAACCACCTCGACTTCTTTCCTTCTACTATAATGGAACTACACCTCCAAGCAGACATCCCTTGAAGATGTTGAATAGGGGTTGTAAGATACAGTCTGCAGCCTGATGTAACATTGCTGGTACGACACCAACAGGACCTGCGAATTTGAAGGGGTCAAACGAGCTTATTGCCCATTTAACCTTTCTATGGTCTACAATTTCTGCAACATTTTGCTGATTCCCTTACTTGCTCTGAGGGATTGTCAGAGTCATTGGGAATTCGGCACTCGGGAAATTGCGTCTTCATTAGAGTCTCTAGCGACTCCTCTCCACTCGATTTAGTCCATGAGCCGTCTGACTTGCGTATACAGCTAAGAACGCAGTGTTGCTTAGAAAGTACCTTCCTTAGCCTGGTCGACTCATTCACACAATCTATGGATCCGCAAAAGTCTCGCCATTATTTCTCTTTGCAATACAGATTGCTCTCTTGAAGCTGTTGAAACTGGATCGATATGCGTTCCAGTCACTTTCATCCCTACTTATTTTTGCTCTGTTAAAAAGTCGCCTTGTCTCTTGTCGAAGCTCTGTATTCCACCAGCTTGTGCTTGGTTTCTCTTTGGCTCGGCTTATCGGACATGAGATTTTGATAGCTTTGTTCAACTTACCCGTGAGAAAGTCAACTGAGTTATCTATGCGTGTTCTATCAGTGGCAAGATCGAAGTTCTTCGATCTTAATCTTGATTGAACACTGTTAGAGAATTTGTCCCAATTTGTCGTTCTTGGGTTGCGAAAATATTGTTCTTTTGACATACCAAAGCTGACGTCAAAGAGTATTCAGCTGTGATTCGAAAAGGAACAGACAGCTAATACTCTCCAGTTGTCAACACTAATATTACTCATTTCTGATATCAAAGTTAAATCTATTACCTCTTTCCTAACCCTGTTCTAGAAAGTGGGTGTATTGCTTTTGTTACAGATGCTAAGACTAGTGGAAAGAATAAATTGGAAAATAAACTTACCTATCGAATTTATATCGCTACTTTCCCATTGTGTATGATGGCCCTTGGCGCCGCAGCCGAGCAGTAGTGCTTGCCTTCTTGCGCTGGCAAAGACCGCCTGAGATGGCGGGTCGTCCTTCTCGTACGGCAAATATGCCAATGCAAGAATCAGGGTATGCCCTCTTCTCTGTTTGACAAAACCAGCCGTCAGGTCTCCATTGCTGTATTGTGAGAGAAGAAATAAATTAATATTACTTTTTATCACAATACAGGTACACAGTCTACCTTCTTCTCAATCCAGAAATGCTGAATCTAACAACCCAAGGTTCCTGAATCAAGGCCACATCGATATTCCTTTCAGCCATAAACTTCATCAAGTCGTGGGTTGCTACTTTTGAGTATTGCAAATTAATTTGCACTAGTCTCAGCTAACTCTTCTGTGGCTTACCCACGGTTACCCGGAAAGCGCGCCTTGATGGATCTCAGCCCTAACTTGATGACGCCAGAGTGTTGAATGAGAAGGGCATATGATTGTTAATCGATAGCGATTATTAGATCATTGCCCACCCCATTCTTACTTTTAGCGGTAGTCATGACTTAAGGTAGCCAGACGTACTGATTTGATCAGTACATGTCCTGATTATTTTTTTAAATACTGAATTTTTTAAATCTCGAAATCAGTACGAAAATGTATTGATTTTTGTATTTTGTACTGATTTTTTCAAATTAATATCTTAAGAATTTGTATGGTTAACCTTAATGGCCATCAAATCATTTTTGCAGACAGTCTCACTCTGTTTGTTTCTTTTTCTGTTTGTTCATTAAATAAAATACATACGCATTGCAGCTATCGAGAGGAGAAAAGCAATATTTGCTTGAAAAAAAGTCGGTTAACGTAAGTTTTTAAATGAGTAAAAGGCATTTGTTATTAATTGAATTTGATTATTGTCCTTAGCTCTCATAATTCTCTTAATATGGAAACTGATACGTAATCAACATTGTCAAATGACGAATAAAAAAAAAAATGTAAACGGAACACACAAAATCGGAGAAAAAGTTTCAGGACGTTTATATAACTATATCACATCGAAATTGCTAGGTAATAAAAGCATTAAAAACTGTACTGATTTTCACAGATTTCCAACGTCTAATGTACTGATTTCGCGGTTCAAAAATCTGACTACCTTAGTCATGACTCTCCAATACAGGGCATTCAGTTCCTTGTTTTGAACACCCATCATTTTCAGTATAGACTTCACCTCCAGTACCGGTGGTGGAATCCTCATTTTGCGGAGATGCTGCACTGAGCTTTTGTAAGCCTTACGGGCTTTCTGCTCAGTGGCTCTCACCGCTGACTTATTTGGGGGTGTCCCTAGTAAAGTGTCTTCCAGATCTGGGTCCAACGTATCGATACTGCTGCCCTGTGACAAGGGGATCGCCTGGTCGTCGGTTGCAATACGCAGTCCCCAGAGCTGGGAGTCGCCCTCACCCTCTGCTAAGGCTGTTGTCGCTGTAGCGACATTGCCATCTTCCCAGTAGCATCGCTTGATTGCGCAGCCCGGGGTTCCACTGCGCAACCATAACAGTCGTTGGATCTCGACGCCAGATAGCCTGCTCTCCCACTGTCTACCGCCGGTACTGGGCTTCCGACACCCTACACCGTAACTCTATTACCCTTATGAGACTCCAAATTGAAGGTCTCCCAAGCTGGGTATTTCTTTTTAGTCTCTCACCCTCGTCTAAAAGACTAAGTTTACGACAGCTCCTAAACTGGAGAACAGATGTCGTATGTACGGACATTTGGACCCCCACTGTAGACTATCGCGACCGTTCTTAACGTAGAAAAAGCGACATCGACAACAGACTGACAGTTATCAACACGAACGTACAGTGCCGCCCATAACATGGAGAACAGACACACATTTGGGTACCCTTTTTTCATCGGTCATCAGCCGGCCTGCCTAAAATGGGTAGTCCTGTCAGAGAGCAACATGATGTTGCCCCCGGTCAGTATAGTTCTACGAATCATTGCAATTTAAGCCCCCACACCGCAACAAGGTGTCTACCCTACACATTTAAGGCACATCATTGATATTTTTTTTTCATTTTTTTGCGAACAAAAGAACCTATCTTCATGAAACAAGAAAAAGTGGCAAAATTCTAATTTTACCGTTCCTTTTTGATTAGAAAAAGTCTCATAATGTGAGCACGACCGTCCCGCCCATGACGTTTCTGCTTGCAACCGTGTGAGCAACCATTGCATTAAAAAAAATCAGCTGTATACTGCAAGTAAATTTGGGAATGTGGCTATCCAGAGCAGCGCTGTATACTGCCACAGTTTTACGGGCATGACGCGCTATTGTAATTGACGTTTTAGAGTTTCATTCACTCAAAAATTCTTTGAAATATGAAACCAAATATAAGTGATAAATTTGTATATAGTCTCTTGCAACCCCACAACATTTATCTCGTAGTATGCTGAGTTGCAAGCCCTTTTGTTTAATGATTTTAATTATTTTAAAAAAATTAAGAACAATTCTGTTCAACTTTTGTAGTTTACACGAAAATTTAATTTATTTAAAAAAATTTAAAATAGGAATGATTCCGCTAAGTGCCTTTTTTAATATATACAGAAATTCAATGAAGCATTATGGAGATTTTTTTAAATTATCAAGATGAATTAAGAAGAAGTGTCAATCAGCGACTTTTTTTATAGAAGTGAGAGATAAGTGAGGAGAAGTGCTAAACGGCGACTTTGCTTGTCGAGAGAAAAGTTTTATATTATAAAGCGAATATAAATATAGTATTCTCCGCGTATAAGCATTCCCCGTTTAGTAGCACCAAGATTTGTGCAATTTGCTTTTCCGCTTTAAAATTTACACAATTTATTTCGCTATATGCACCCCGCTTATAAGCACTTGCCGCTTATTAGCACTAAAATTATGATCACATCTTTTAAATTTCCCACAAAAAATGTCGTTTATAAGCACCCGTACAAGTTTTGTGAGGTGACGAATCATCTGAAGATGACTCAGAAATGAGCATTTTGGAAGGTAATATACCGTTAATAGGCGAAGTTTTTGACACCATTAGTATTTTCCGAAAATATTTGTAAAAGAAATTGAAGATAGTGAACAATACTACTTCAACTTAAATACAATATTTAGTCCAGAATAACTGATTTTTTTTTTAAATACGCCAATTTAAATTAAAATATTAGATGAAGAGTAGATACATACATAAGTAGTTATGATTACATATATATATAGTATATACATATGATCTTAGTGTCTAAACATTAATATGCAATAATTTTAAAAGCAAATATTACTTTCTTGTATGAGTCAATGTTTTTCTTCTTCTTCTTATATTTTTAAATTGCTTTTTCATGGAAATATTGGGCATACATCCTCGGTATAACTGGGGGTTGTTTATAAGCATTCTGTGTTCTCGGTGCTATTAAGAGGAGTTTGCATATAAATATTCCCCGCTTATAAGCACATGACTTCGTTAATTTTCAAGAGAGCTTATAAGCGGGGAATACTGTAATAAGTAACGTTAAGTGTTCAATGTTACTACATATAGCGGAAATACTCCTGCAAGAACAGTACTGACAATATGACTGGTCATTTTACTGTTTGCAATGACTGAATGTTTCCATATAGTCTTAGCCACAACCTGATGGGGCTCGGGAAGAAAGTGACCGAAACTGTACTGTCCGTTTGATACGGCATCTCTTTCTTTCTCACGCACTTTCATATTCAATATTACCTTTATTTCTCTCATGTACACCGGTCACCGATACTGGTTATGTGAATGGTTATGTAATTGCTAACTTTTGGTCATACATATTGGTTATATGAATAGTTATATAACTGCTAACTTCTGGTCACAAAAACTAGTTATGACTAACCGTTATGTTTATCACTACATAACAGAAAAGACTAAAATCAGTTTCTTCAATTTAATTAAATTATGTAAACATATTTTCGATTAAATTTTTATTTAGTATTTAGTAAATTTAGTAATTTTAAAAATAGTAGACAATTTATTACAATTCAAATATATAGTAAAAGTATTATATTAATTGTTAAATTATTATCAAACTGTGTAAATGGCTTCTTATTAAAAATTAAATTTTTCTTAAATAAACTATTCACCTCCTTTTCCTAGTCCTCATTCCTAAAACTATATCTGAGAAAAAGAAATTGGTCGTAAATAAAAAATATTAACAAATATACAGTAAATGTTTGGCTAATGTTGTTGCAAGGTTCTGAAAATACGTACTAAATATATGTTCATTCACCAAGCGTAGTTTTGATAAAGCTTTTTTCCCAGCCCGTCCATCTCAATTGAAAACAATAGCGAATCGGAGAAAACTTTTCGGAGGACGTCATCGACAGATCCATTTAGCCCTTAAGTTTTGTGAGATATGCAACCTAAAATCGAATATATTTTAATAATATTATATCTTGATATTTATAATATCCAGAGCTGGGCAGTTTATAAATTTTAATTATTTAATTTGTTGCATGTAGTATTGCAATGAAGTATATTGAAACTGCCTGTTGAAAAGAAAAACAATTAAATAAAATTTAAAAAGTATTATGAAATTATTTTCAAAATATAAAGAGCAAATCTATAAAATAAAGAGCAAAATATTAAAAATTATATATTTCCTTATGAATTATTACTTACCAACATTCATCGAGAAATGCGATTTTTATTTCCAGTTTTAGTGATGGTCAATTTTCGTTTTGTATATGAAACGAGTACTCAAAATAATACAACTAAAGTAATCGGATCAAATAAGCTAAAATCTTCTGCATTCAACTTTGAATTTCAAGTAATAAATATGTTAAAATTGATAGATTCGAAGTTTTATTTTCTTTTCTATAATTTTTAAAATAAACCAAACCAAAATATATTGATTTCTTCACGATTTTTTTGTTTGTTCTATATGATTATTCATAACTTCGACTTTTCTGATACATGCAACTACTTTCGTTAGTACTTTACATCACAAAGTGTGAATGGGTGTAATCTATTTATCTCTTTTATGCATGTTAAACGCTTATCACAAATATTTGGCAACTGGATAAATTTTATTTATTATAATGATCTCTTTCAAATCTCAAATGAAAGCAAAAACAAAAATTGACAGAAACGTACATTTGTATAGATAGCGTATTGGAATTCCCGCGCAGAGTGGTTAGCCGTTTCTTGCAGGGATACAATATGCACATCAATAAGCCAAGAAATACCTTATTAACATTGGGCGAACAGTGTAGTGACAAAGTTCAGAAATACAAGAAAATGAAATATGAAAAAATTAATAAATACATGCAGTAAATGTATTTAACAATTGTAGGGTCTACAGAAATTTTGCATTAACAGACCTACTAGTAAAAAATTAGGGTTGTTTTCTGACATTTCTTTTCTTACAATAAAGAACAAAACTTTCAAACTTGAATGTTATTATAAAATTTATTTCATTTATTAAATATATAATTTTTATTTTTCAGATGCTTTGGTATCAAAATTCATTTTTGTTAGACCCCACAGATAGAAGATCAATGTATCCAAGAGGTGATAAATACAGTTTAGTGATACGAAAATTCCAGCCATCAGACTTTGGAAACTATAGTTGCGTCGCTGATAATGCTTTAGGAAGAACTAAGAAATATATTGAAGTATCTGGAAAGCCTGGCCCAGCAGACTTTATTTCACCTGCATTAAGTGGATTTTTAGATCACTACAATCTTACTTGGACTATTGAATCTATTCCACCTTTAGATGAAATAAAATTATTGTACAGACGACTTTTGGTTCGATTATTCTTAGAATATGCATATGTTATATGTTTACATATGTTTTTCATTTTTAGATGAATGAAACTTATCAGCACCCGGGAAAATGGCATGAATATCACATTAAACCAACACCAATTAGGATCGATGGAGCTCATTTTATAATGTCATACGTTATTAAAAATTTGGAGCATAATGCTGTATATGAAGCGATCGTTCAAGCGAAAAATAAATATGGTTGGAATGAGGTAAGATTATACTACTTTTACATATACGTGATTATCTTAATTTGCGCGCTTATCGCCGTAATCTCATACAAAATTAATCTCGCGAATGCGTGATTATAACTAAATCTCGTAAATTTTGTTTAACTCGATAACTTTCACCAACACTAGAAAAAAAAGTTAAAACAAAATTTGCTTTTACCAATACTAGAGGAGAAATGTCAAATGAAACAAAAATAAGGAAATCAAATTTCAATCTCTCTTGGCCAGTTAATCTACCTGTGCAAACGGTTTTTGCGATTACGCTAATCACCATGAGATAATATATGTAAACGTACTATTATTATGTACGTTATTCCCGCCTGCAACCAATTATGTATGTTAGTTGAAAACAAGTGAATGGTATGTACAAATTATTAAGTGGATTTCTATAAACACGTAAATGCTTCGTAAACTCGTATAGTTTATAAACTTGTCGAAATTTATAGGAAATTTAACAGTAAGTTTACGTGTTTATTCATTTTACGGGGTATTTACAACTTTATATGAACCCGACTAATATGAATTTTTACTGGAAATTCATTCAAGAGTTGTTAAACCTAGAACTATATTCATTTACTTGGATTTTTAGTAACAATATTTGCAGGTATTTTACCTGAATGAACGTAGTACTACTTTGGCAAGTACTTTGCCTTTCAAGCATTTCGATTGAATGGGAGCTGGCACTCCCACTTGCCCAGAAACGGCCACATTCAACGTATCAACTACTGCCAACTTAACGCCCTCACACATAAACTATCATTGGTTTGCTTTCTATGGTGCTCCAAATACACAATTTTATGTAATTTCTTTGCAAGAGAAGTGCCAACCCCACTTATCTAAAAACGAGCATATTCAGCCAAATATTGTGATCATCAGCTTTCATTGCTTCCGTTGTAATGGCCCCCACGTATGACGGTTCAAGCATTTTAATTGGATGGGAAGTGACACGCTTGTCAAAAAATATCAATATTATTTCCAATGTTTACCACTAACATTCCGCTTTCACACATAAAGAAGATATGACCGAAAAACTAATAGAGTTGTATGAGAGGTGCTACGCTCACTTATTCAAATCTCTTCATATCCAACTTATGACATCCTCCGAAGACGAAAGGGTTTACATACATAAGTAATTTAATAAGATTTTGGCAACTTTATGTATTTGAAAACGCTTAAACGTGATAAATTATGAAAAAAAATTGAAAAACACATTTTGTTTTTTCTCCTAAGCCTTGTTGGTTTTTCATGCTAGAATTGTCTGCACTTAACCGTCTCCATCTGGCATTTTTAGAATATTTTGTTTTCAAAACATATTTTTACCTATCTAGCAGGGATATGCATTCTATGTACATTAAAATGGCCCCAACGTCACACACTGGGGTATTTACCTTAATTCTGGGAATTAATTCAAAAAATAGAATGCAAATATCAGAATAGTAGTTAATATTAAAATATTAGTGAAAATTTCAAAGTAAAATGAAAGTTATGCATATAATTGTGCCTTGGTGTACTAAAAAAAATTCCCAACTTTCAAAAACAGGGTTTCGAAGTAAACAATAATTTGGCTTCAAAATTGTTTCTCGGGGGCTTTCGATCGAATTCTGATCTGATTAGAAAACTGGCATCGGGCTTTTACAACTCAAAATGGAGGATCTAATATATGGAATCAGCGACCCCGAAAACTCCCGACTAACGGGTTCCAAGCTAATCAGATAAATTTTTAAAAAATTTTCGCTATTTTCAATTTAAAAAAACTGACATCCGATTCGTAATACTTTTTTCTATAAGAATCGCCAAAAATGTATTTTCGGGCATTGAAAATCGACGAAAACTCGCATAGGTTAAGCCAATAGAAGGAGCGGAGAACATTCTAAAGAAGCACGTTCAGCAAGAAAATGGCCCAATCAACCTATAGAAGTTGGCAGAACTTGAAGACCTTCAGTGTGCATCAGGGATGGCTGATTAAAAGCAATTTGCATAAAAAATATATTTTTTTCAATTTTTAAACGTAAAAATTTATTTTAAAAAACTTTAAACGCGTTCTCCCCAAACTGATGTTTTTTGGACTGGTAGGACTAACCTTTCAAGTTTTACTGAACTGATTTTGAAAACATAAATGGTTCCATTTATAGAGAAATGTCTAGGGAACAACATCTTGTTTAGTTTATGCCTTTATCTTCATTAGGAAACTCGGAATTGATCCTACCACAAAAAATGAATTATTAAAAGTGTTTAAAATTTTTGTTTGTTCTTTAATAAAATATGATCTTGATTGGTAATGGCAAAACCACTAAGCCGATAAAAAATTGCCACACCGCCGTTCGATATCGGCGTTAAACTGTAGGTCCAACTATGTGGTATCACAATGGGCCATTCAGGTCTAAGTGTGTCTCTCGATAGCCACTCCATCCAAACTTAATAAGATATTTATAACATCTCTAAGCAATTTTGTAATAATATATCATAGTTTCGTAAAAAAATTCTCCAAATAGTAAATTTTTTGTTTGTTATTATTTGAATATGATTACTGTCCTCAGCTCTCATAATTCTCTTAATATGGAAACTGATACGTAATCCACATTGCCAAATGACGAATAAAAAAAATTAAAAGGAACACACAAAATCGGAAAAAAAGTTCCAGGACGGTTATATCACTTATTTATTACATTGAAATTGTTAGGTAATAAAAGCATTAAAAACTGAACTGATTTGTACTGACTTTCAGATTTCCAACGTCTAATGTACTGATTTCGCGGTTTAAAATTCTGGCTACTCTAGTCCCGATCCTGACAGCGCCCTGACTATGACGACACTCCCCTATGTTTTTGGTGGGAGGAAGAAGGAGGGGAATGGGGGAGTAAATATGGAGGGGAGGGAAAATAACTTTTCCAATACATTAATATAAACTTTTATAGTGATTCTCAGCAATAAAAAGGAAAACAGTCATTTTAAAAAAATCATGTTGTATGGGAGGTGGACGTGGTAAAGAGTAGGTTTTTATTTTTGAACCCTAGCATTGTATTGACATAAGCAACTCCTGTAGAAAATTTTTTAACTCTACGACTATATTTATCTTACTTTGGTTGTATGGGAGGTGGGCGTATTATTTTAATTTTTGCAGCCTGACGATGTAATGACATCAGCAACTCCTGTACCAAAATTTGTGACTCTACGACGACTCCTTCAATTTTTGCCCTCTTTTTGCATGAAGTTCCACCACTGTGCATCCACCTCTCATAAAAACGAAATGCTTTAAACAGCATAAATGAAGAAAACGGTGAATGCTTGTTTGACGATTTGTTGGTAGTAGTTATTGGGGAGCCATAGCAAGAAAAGTGATGCAGGTTTATATGTTAATATTTTGACACTATTGGATAAGTGCGAGTGGAAGTACCCATGTAAACGATATGAATATGCGTTTTTCTTTTTCAACTCAGAGCACGGAGTAGAGTAGAGCACCAGCACACGCTCCGAGTACACTCTGATAACTCTGATTTAATTTTAAAACGCATAGAGCACGAACTGTCAGATAAAAACTATTTATAACTAAGTTTATTTTTGAACAAAGTTTTTTTCAATCGTTTTTATTTTTTTTTTTTTTGTGCAAAATTAATTATTCTGAGCCCTTGTCCGCCATTCCAAATTTTTGTTTATTATTTCAAATTTTCATGCTCTGTCTGTTCACTCAATTTCTTTTGAGCATGTAGAGCACGCTCTCGGCGCGCTCTGATCACAAAAAAAAGCATAATTACGTTTGCTCTGAATGCTCAGAGCTAAAAAGAAACACTATTATACCTAAAACACAATTAAGCCTTGCGGCTGCTTTGCTTTGACGTTTAAAATAGAATCGTATGCATTCATTCGTAGCAAAATACCATTTGGCGCAGGCTTTAGATCGTAAATACGATCAATGCAGCTGAAACGCTGCGAGAAGAGCTACTCTCTGCTTTCAACGCTTTTTAACAGTTGTTGTGGTTGTTCGATGGTATTGTTTTTTTCAAAGTGCGAATCGGGAAAAAAGAAAATACGAGAGTTGTGCTTAAAAATTATAGATTAAATATGTAAAATTGAATGTGATTTGTTATGAATAAAATGAATTATTTAGAGGGAAATTCAATTTCTTTGGTGCTTTTTGCATGATCTATTGTCTTTGTTGCGCAAACGTTTGTTGCTGTTTGTGAATTGAGTAACTACCATATTCCATGAGAGTAAAAAACTTGAAATCAATGAACGGATCATCATTCGAATCCATAATTTTGTAATTATTTTCTTTAATAATTGGCAAAACAAAAAACTCATCGAACGCAATATTGTGTTTTGAGAAAAACTAAGATCGAGCTTTTTGGCGAAAAAAAAACAAAAACGATATAAAGCGCATAAATGTCATATCAAAGCACGCAGCCGTAAAGCTTGATTGTGTTTTAGGCATTACGTTTTTTGACAACTCTTACTCTGCTTAGAACTAATAAAGAAAAACGCCTTATGATAAGGGCAAAAATTAGATTTAAGTCGAAGGTTGCCGCGCTCATAAGATTATTTCTTTTGCACAAGTTTTTTGTTTTAATTTTCGCATTACCGAAACTTTAGTAACACCGAACTGAGAGCTAGTTTTTATATATTTAAATAGAGATAGCCCGATCTAATAGATCTTGCTTTTCTACTATATCATCGCGGTTATCATTATAATCACCAGGGCTCTGATTTTGTTGACTTGTCATTTTTTTTTTAAGTATTTTACAGGGTAAGTGTTTAGGTATTAAGATTTAAGGTAAGTATAATTCAATTTTAATTTAGTTTTAGATAATTTATATACAATATAAGGTAAGTTTGTTAATTCTTAGATATTTTGTAATAATTAATGTTTAAATAAATATATAAAATGTTCAGCCCTGGAATACCTCACCTTCATCTTAAACTGCTGTCTTAAACTAGAATACTTTCCAAAATCATGGAAGATAGCGAAAGTCGTTCCAGTGCACAAGCCAAGCGGTAGCTTTGAGCCTTTAAACATGGCTCAAAGCTACCGCCCCATAAGCCTACTCAGTAGCTAAGGTAAAGTGTTAGAAAATGTAATTAAGGAGATAGTATGAAATTTTGTTGAAACGCAAAACATCATACCTGACCAGCAATTTGGCTTCAGGGCTTGCCATTGCACTGTCCGCCAAACTAAGTGAATTTATAACTATATTAGCAAAGGTTTTACTAAAAAGAAATGCACAGTGTTAGTAGTTCAGACGTTGAAAAGGCTTTCGACACAGTTTAGCAGAGGCTTAATATATCAACTAAAAAAATTATTCTTTCCCCCCCGCCACCACAAAGTTTTAGCTTTTTATTTGAATTTACGTTTAAGAAAAAACGCGGATCTTTTTAACACTTTATAAACTATTTATTCAATATTTATAGTAACACAAGGAAATTATTTGAGAAATTCAAAATAACTTAAGAAAAATTAGCAAAGTTCAAAAATGAAAGATTAAAGTTAAATTGAATATTCAAGATGAAAACTCAACTCTATCTCTTTTGTACTACCTATTTTTTCAACCTCTCTCTTTCGGACAGGCGTTCATGCTTGAGCCCGTGTGAACAGCCACTTAGGATTGATGGTAAGTATAATTCAATTTTAGTTTAGTTTTAGGTAATTTATATACGATATAAGGTAAGTAAATATAAGTTTGTTAATTCTTAGATATTTTATAATAATTCATGTTTAAATAAATATATAAAATAAATTCAAGATAAAATAATAATAGGATATAAATTGCATTGGCTAAAGGGGTTTAGCCACAGTGAAAATGTAACAATTAGCAAAGCAGCCGACCTCCGACCGTCGACTTCTGAGAGAATAAACACAATAAGGGCGTCAACCACTAGTGTAAAGAATATGTAGAAGAAAAATAAAACAGAAGCAGTTGGATTTGGTTTTTCTTTTTATGTTGTCAATTGTTAAAAAATAAAAGAAAAAATTCAAGACTTTGCAATATGAAACCATTGTTGCATAAACAAAACGTTGGCTTTAAAAGTTTATGCTCGATTGCGAAAGTTTAAGAAAATTATAGTGTATAGAACGGTAGTAAAGGTTTCTTTCAATATCTCTATTCAGTGAAGATATTTGGAATCAAATCCGTAATTCTAGGTTATGATTTCAAATATTAGTAGCTTATATGGGATATTGAAAGATTAAGAACTATCACTAGGATCACTGATGAGGAATTGTGGCGGATTCCGAAACGGTCGTCTGATTTGCCCGTCTCTATATACATTGTTGTTGTGATGACTACATTTGTTCATTAACCTGTTTATATATAACTTCAAATAACGAAATTGACATGAACTTAAGTCATGACTTTGAAAATTAACAAATTAACCTCTAGATTTAATTTTCATAATCTCCTAAAATACTATCATTACTATTATTATTAACACAATCCACATCTGGAACTCATCATCGATAATAAAATTTACTGACAACAGATCCAGGTTTAAATATTTAATTTTTGAATATTTTAGTCTTTAATTACTTTGTTGTACTTCAAACGAAATACTTTCTTATTGTACTAATATTATATCTAAATAAATACAAATACAAACAAGAGTGTACTGCCAAAATTCAAATTTTAAATATTCACAACGGAAGCTATTTTTGACACTATAATGTTAGTGTCGATCTTCAGCGAAGTTTCTCGTTGTACAAAAATGTTCGGACTGACAATCGGCGATTCTTTATATTTGATAATCTATGAATGGCAATTTATTATAATACATTGGAATAAAAATGGTATAAAAACATTTTTTAAAGTTTTTAAGAAATTGAATATTTTTTATATTTATTTTTTAGGCCAACAAAATTCGAGCCCTGATTGGCACATTGTTTCTATTATGTTATTATATTGTTACAGAACGATATTGATCAGTTCCACTTCTATTAAAAATGAAAAGCGACTTCTCTCGCACAAATTTATTTTGTGTATAATTAAAAAAAATGTAGCATTTCATTTTAAAACAATTAAAAATTTATGTTTGTCAATTGTTGCAATACTTGTCAAATAAGTTTTGCTAATTAAAAAAATAATTTATTTTAAGTTTTCTTGATTTTGGTTATTACAAATTATTAAAATAAAATTCATTATTTAGTATTAAATAACAAAAAGAACATTCAATAACTACTAAATTTCTCAACATTTTTGGTTTTATAAAATGCATCTCTGAAAGATCTTTAAAAATTAATAATTCAGAATTCTGTACAAAATATTGGTAATAAAACTATCCTCTAATAATTTTTCTATAGTTTTTAATAGGACTTTTCTGCTACTTATAGTATTCAATACTTCTATATGTGCTAGAAACCTACCTGCGAAATGTATTTTAATTCCGAAATCAAAGAGTGAAAGTCTACTGTAAATGTATAGTACGCATGCGCATATTTTGTATAATTTAGTATATTTGACAACTTAACATACAAACAATTGTCAAATGATTTCAGGGGCGGATTAGAATAAAAATTTAGCCCACTTTAAAAAATTGTGAATTTTTTAAAAGTTTCTATTTTCATGAGTAGTTGCTATATATGTCTGGACTGATGATATGCCATAGCC
Source organism: Toxonevra muliebris (assembly GCA_963691655.1). Classification (NCBI taxonomy): domain Eukaryota; kingdom Metazoa; phylum Arthropoda; class Insecta; order Diptera; family Pallopteridae; genus Toxonevra; species Toxonevra muliebris. Next base: position 85,816,351 of record OY829326.1, read on the forward strand.
TGGCTGGGAATAGAACCCGGCATCCCACAGAGTCGGAGATTAGCACTATTTTTATCTCAGAAAATGGACTTAATGTTGCTGTTCAGATGGGCGCACAGTGTTTCGAGTAGCAAGCAACAAGCATGCTGGACAAAACTATTTTTTCTCTGCTTTGGGTCGAGATAAGAAAAAAAATGGATGGAAGCAAGGGCTGCAAATGTGCCCTTGAACCGCAGTGCGTTAATTAATGTTGTTATTTACATTGCTAACTTAAAAGCGTCATAACTTTTTTCCTTTAAAATAAAGTTCATTTATAGTGCTCAAGTACAACACAAAAATAAACATAGGAATGAAATTAAACTCTACTCTACATTTTTCAACTGTTTCGAGTTCTTTTCTAAAAATCGCCTCATTAACCTTGCGCTACTGCCCCACGTTTTGTTAATATTCTCTGAAAACTTTGCAGTTTTTTTTCGCAGCTCTCTTAGGGAATCTTCATTTTCATCGAAAAGATCGAATTTGAAGCGAATAAATCGAAAAAGGTTTGAATTTTTTGTAATAGAATATCCACATTCTAGAAAATTTAAAACAAAATTTCTTTAACTTTGCCCAATAACAAAAATTCTACAATAGTCCAGCTTTTTTGCAAAATAAAAAAAAGCCTACCAGCAACTTTATGGTCCATCGCAAATTAACATTTACTCAAGGTGTAGGGTATTTCATAATCGGCTAGACCGACTACAACTTTTTTATTTGTTTTTAATAAGTTTAACCATACCTATATTAGGGCGATTCTCTAAGTCTAGTATATGCCATTGCACGGTAGCACGATAGCACAAATTGTAAAATTTTCCAATCCGTACTACGAAACAAAATACACGTCAATACATTCTGCAACTCTTAAAAACTTTTCCTACAACGATACCCAGGTATATGTTCAATGCAATGAAGTGTAGTGTGATAAATGCAACTCTGTAGCTCTCTCTCATTTTCGGTGTTTACATTTTCTTATATATTACAATTCTACGTTAATGTGCGCTCTCGTATAATTTAGTATAATATTTTTGCATTTCGTGCCATCGTGCATTTATACTAGACATTAGTGTCCGCCGGAAGGGAATTTATCCGGCCGTAGCTGTAGCCGAACTTCGGCCATTCATCTAACCTTCGGCCGAAGACCGAAGGATTTTTAAAATATAAAAAAATAAAAATCTTAAATTTTTTCTGCCTATGTGTTTGCAAACATTTACAGAAAAATCGAAATAATAGATTTCCCAAATAAAATGCTGACCACTAAAACTAAACTGTTCGAAGGAGCTGACATTTCAAGAATCATTTAAAATTTGTTTAAGTCAAAATATACAGTTCAACGACACCTGTTTAAAAAAAATCTCAAAATCAAAGATTGAATCAACGTATTAATCGATAGACCTGTGCCTATAGTTGGAACCAGAATTAAGTAGAAATATTGAAAACTCAATTTTTGAGATAGTTTTATCGTATCTTTTTTTAGTTAAGTCTTTAATTGATTTTTGCTAATTTTTTTTTTTTACCCATTTCAATTTAAATAAAAAACATTGAGAGGTATCAAAATGATCGTGGTTCGGATGGAGTAGAACTGTAGATGTATTGAAGATATGATAAAAATTTAAGCGCAATCGGTTCATTAGTTTTGGAGATATCGTGGCAACCATTTCGAAAAATGCTGTTTTGAGAAAAACTAGTCTCAAAGTTCACATATGCATGACTGCTGTACTAGGGCCTGCAAAATTCTACATCTGTAACCGTGAATTGCAAAGAATCTATTTGCACACATATTCTAGAGTAATTTTATTTAAAAAAAATTCAATTTTTTGACCTTGAAAGCGAAAAAAAAATTAAGCGCCAGTAATGGAAAATATTGTCTTCTCTGACAATTCACTTTTCTTTCCGATACGCTTCAAGTCTTCCTTGAAAAGTAAAAAAGTTTGGCTTTCTTCTGCTGGCTCTAATTGTATTAGCTCCTGCAGGTTGTTTGTTAAAAAGAATCACTGATTTCAATTTGAAAGACTGTAAATCTGTGGGTTATTTCAAAAGTAAAAATGGAACAAGCAAACTGAAACAGAAATTGTAATGTACATACCACTTCCCATTTATTTGTGTAAATTTTTACTGCCAATCTATATTAAATATTATTATAAAAAAATATGCTTACAATCTTCGGCTTCGGCCAAATACTTCGGCCGTTTTTGGCCGAAGCCGTAGCCGAAAATGCATTTTTAGGCCGAATAGCTGAAGAATTTTTTATTTTTTATCATAATTTCCTATTTTTTATTCCGATTTTCAACAAAAAAAACGCCACAGGTTTTTTGGCCACAGGTTCGAGCCTGGGAAAAAGCAATTCAAGAGAAAATAATTTATTACGATAATAGTAAATACAAAAACAAATTGAGCAAAAAACAAAATGAAAAAGTAATTCAAAAATAAGAAATTTTTTTTTGATTTTGAAATTTATTTAAAAGAAAAATGTAAAGAGGAATTTGTGGGATTTGAATCTTAAATACAAGTAGCTGCGTGCTTGCTTGCGCACTAGACAACTAGGCTATAGCGTGAAGAATTTAAGCAGTTACTATTTTGTAGTTTGATTTTTCAAAGTAACAGCACATTATCTGTTAATATAACAGAGTTCACTTTTGGATGAGATTTAAGAGCAAAATCTGTTGGTTTAATATCCTTTCCGTTTGATATAACAGCATTTTTTCCCTCAGTGTACATGCTTAAAAAAGTACTCATTCGGAAAAAACAAAAATATATATATATGGGTAGTTCCATGTCAGATTTATAACTAAAATTTTAATTTCAACCAAAATTTTTTCTTGCATTCTTGAGAATAAATTATTCGACACGTATTTTTTTATTTCAATGTGATGTTTTTTATTTTCAAGTAACGATACTTTAAAGTCTTGGAGTTGTAAAACTTTAACGTTTTTCAGTCCCTAATTACTCAAAAACTAACCGTTGTAGGAAAAAATTTCCAACTAATAAAAGTTCGTATGTTTCATTGAAATATTTTTGGTTGAAATTAAAATTTTAGTTGCAAATCTGACATGGAGTGACCCATATGCAATCGTGTGCAAAAAAATAGAAATTTATCCGTGAAGGTTAAATGTATATCTAACGTTTAAAAAGCAATTGGGTCAGGGGGCAGAGGGGGGGCAAATGTTTCTTACTGTACCAAAGTTAAAAAAAATCAAAAAACCAGACTTTACTTAAGAAACATTTTCTGAATCCAAAGTTTATGCAAAATAATGAAAAAAAATCTTCGAAAATGTACAAAATGTCAGGTTATTACCAACCAATGAACCATTTAAATAATGAAATGTTTATATTCTTAGTTTAGAATTATTTCCAATAAATGAAAACTTTTTTTTTCCTGATCCGCAGAATTGAACTTGGTCCACCTAGCTTGATCTACTCGAAACACTGTGGGGCGCTAGCATGAATGCCTGTCTGAAAGAGAGAGGTTGAAAAATAGGTAGTAAAAAAGAGATAGCGAAGTTGCACCAAAAATGTAAAAACAAAATAAAAATCGACGCATTGATGAATGGTCCAATTTTGGCAGTTTCCCTCATAACTTTTTAGAAGTTGAATAGGCCACATCAACAAAAGCAAACAACGCGCTCTCTACACACTCTTTTCAGTTTTCAAAAAACTTATTTAATCTCTAAAGAGAATAATTATAGGTTTTACATATCGTCGCCTGAGAATTGATTTGGCGTATTTCACAATATGTGAAAAATATTTTTAAAAAAATTTTATACAGAGGTGCGATTTTGTAACTCGTTTGTGACAATTTCGGATCGGTAAGTGAACTTAACGACAATTTTAACGATACTGCGATTCTGTAACAAATTTTTAGCGATATTGAAAGTTTGAAATTTTGTTAACGACAATTGCGATTAAAATTTTTGTGTTGTTAAGCTTTGCAACAACAATCGATACGTATTTTTATTAAAATTTAGAAGCGATTTTGTGAAATATTTACGGTAAATTGCTTAACTAACTAAGAAACAATCAAATCTAACTAAAAATCTTTATATTTTTTAGTTCATAAGGGCATTTAATTATTTAGCGTACGACATAATCAGAAAGGGAAATGAAAACGTTGTGGTAGATCAGAAAAATTTACGGCTAGTTGATGACACTTTCCATTTGAATGATGAGTTTAAAAAGCTGTACAGCATTGCTTTCGTCCTGTTATTCGCGAAATCAGGGAGGAACTAAAAGGACACCGAATTACTGCATTATTTGCGGAAAAGCAAGTAAAAATTTGTAGAAAACTAGCTGACATGGCAAACTTTGTTGTGCCCAATTTATGTAATTGGTTTTTAATCCAAATTCTCCCAGAATAAATCGTGTTAAATAGTCCGAAATAACGTAAAGTCAACTTTTGGCTGTGATCTATAAATTGGTTTCTTAGATAGGGCATGCGGCCATATGGACACGTTAGGAGAATTCGGTTTAAAAAAAAGATTTTTTTCTATGTGAATTAATTCGGATCATAAATAAAACTTATCAAAATATCTTGGCTCCAGCGCCACCTACCGGGTCCTTTTTTTGCAAAAATGTTTTGCGTGTAATTAATATATATTCTAAATATGAGCTAAATCGGACCATAAATACAATTTATCGAAATATCTCGACGTCAGCGCCACCTGCTGAGTCCAACAAAAAGATAAACCAACCTTAATAATAAATAAATATATGATGTGAATATGGCTTTGATACTTTCTATGGTTTTTGAGTGATGATGTTACATACATACACACAATCGATTTTATATATTAAGATGTTGTATGGAAATGAAACTTCTACTGGATGCTTTCAGCGGTCAGTGGATGGGCAGTGGAGCATTTTGATCAGCCAGCCATTGATATGTCGAAACATCCAGAGAATACCAGGCGCAATCAACAAGATGATCCGGAAGTATGTTCGTTTCCTTATGATTCCAACAGAGCGACAAAAATCGCCATGGATATAACTCAATGTACAGATGGTAACCAGATGGAATCTTTTTATATTTTTAATCTTAATTTAAATATTTTTAGTTAAAATTAATTTATATACATTAAAAACTTTAAATTAATATATAAAAAAACAATAATAGAAATGTCATTTGCCAACGTTGCCACTTTTTTTTTTTGTTTGCGATAATTGTAGCTAAGAATTTTTAGCGAAAATTGTCGCTAACACGGAGTTCAAATCGACAAATTGCGATAGCGATTGTCGGTCGCTAAGAAAGTTACAGAATCGCACCCCAGGTCATCGAATGGAGAAATCACACCAAAAGCAAAAATTGACAGGATATGTATTTTTGAAATAATATCATCTTTCTAAAAAAAGACAAGAAGAAAAATGCGACACACCAATTACTTTTTCGGTTTTCTCTGTGTGAAACCAGTATCAGAACCTTGCCGTTATTTCTGTTTTTGAAATTTGAGCTTTCAAATTTAATTAAAGTTTTTATATTACATTATTGCTTATAATTAACAAATTGTTTTCATTATTTTGCAGATAAGTGATATTCACCAATTTTATACAAGAAACCATGACTTACTTCTTGATATAGATATGGAATATAAAATGGGGATCTCTCACGGACATAAAAATATATCAATTTCATTAGGTTTAGTTATTAAAAGTATATTATTTGGATTGCTCTTTTTAAAAGTTTAAGCCTTCTATATTCGAGTCATTTAGTATTAATATTCGTTTATATGTAAAATGTGCCTTAAACTTAAAAATTTTAAAGAATATTTCAAGATTTTAATGACATTTCATCCATTATTTTATATTACGAACATTTGTGCTTTTTTCAATTTATGTTTTATATATATATAACTATAAAAATTATTTCAATGTTATGTCCTAGGTGAGCAACATTGTTTGAAAATTGATTAATAACCTAAACCCTTAAGGACATAAATGATATAAGCAAACAAGTATCTACTATTAAGCCATTTTTGAAGACGGTTTCGGTAGTAAAGCAACTAATTTTTTCCTATGAAAAGTTCGGATTTCCATAACACTAAAATTTCTCATCTCATATCTTTGATATTAACCGTATTTTAAAGAGATATCACCGTCATAGAAATTAAAGCATATAAATTATTTTAAACGCTTTTTCATTTAAAGCAGAAATCACAAAGCTTTAGTTGATTTTGTTGATTGGAACGGGTCGTTTACAAGTCAAATAACTTTCTAATTACCTTTCTATGATACAGTTGAAACATACTTGTATATATTAATCTATTGACTTAATGAGATTTGCCTATTTTCATCTCAGAAAATGAGATCAATGAGTTCAAAAGGCAGAAATAAGACTTTTATTATTTTACCAAAATTTTGTATTTTTATAAATAAAAACTAGTTTGGTAATGAATAAAACAATTATTTACAAAAACAGTTTATAAAAACTTTTGTTACTTTAACTAAAAATCTTTCATTAAACCTGTTAAATATCACTCAAAGTCCCATTATTGCCAATTTCATTCCATTGAGTTTGGTAACCTCAGAATGCATTAGGTATATTGTAATACATTTAAAATGATATCAATTAGATGGAATGCAATTTACGATATATGAGCACCAAAAAATTCGAACTTTTCAGGGAAAAAATTCATAATTCAGAAACCTTTCAAAACTATGATCTTAAGATATTTGTTATTCTTTTCTTCAATAGTCGTGTTCCTTTAAACGAATTTCTAAAAAGTCCTGCATACTTAATTTTTAAGGGCTAATTTTCAATTGTTGTACTATCCCAACTATGTAATTATAGCGGCATTGGTGTGGTGGGGTATGTCATACCCCAAAACCACTAATCTTATGTATATTCTTTTCTTTAATTTTTGTCATATTGTGAAGTGTATATTATTTTGATGAAAAATTTATAGCTACATATATTATATTCTTATTTTTGTATTTATACACATTTGGGCAAACAAATAATTTTTTCACCACACCGGGTTAAATAAGAACCACTCCAATGCATATAGGTACATACATACTTATGAACATTTCATATACAAGTAAATAAATAATTATTATTATTAATGGGCGTCGATTTCAATGGTGTACTTACTACTCAAAACTTTTGAGTCATTTTTTAGTGACATTTGTCAATGTAACTAAATGTAACAAATTTATATATTCAGTGCTTCAAACAAATTAACCCACAATAGATGGTTCTTTTAATCATATAAATATGTTGTAAATGAGAATTTTAGAACTCATATTTTTTTTACGTGGTATAACTAAAAAAGTGTGACTCATATCGTTACCCTCGTGCTGAAAATTAATTTCTCCACTCTCGCTCTCACCATTTTTGTTTTCATGTTAAAACAATGAAAGCAGTTAAAAATTCGACACTTATTCCCCAATGCAAATCATGCCAATCATTTGGGCTCACCCAAAACTACTGTGGGAAACCTCCAAATCCGTGGATTGTACAAAAACTGAGCAGCAACCCATGTACTGAAATTGCGGAGAAGCTCACCCATCAAGTTACAGGGGCTGCATTGTTGCTATGGAACTCAAAAAAATATACTCTCGCAAATCCTCGAGAAACGTATTAACAGCAAGAATTCAATTTAAAGCTAGAATCAAGACCAACTTCTTTAGAACTAATTGTAAAAAAAATAATCATGTCTAAATTTTTAAAAATTATGCTATGGAATTCAAAGGTCATATACTGACCACATATATTGTGCTCTTCGATCAAACTCACCAGGATACACAGATTCTTTCTGCCCAGATGAATAAGAAAGTCAGCTGTTCTCTTAATAGATTTTAAAAAATTAAAAAGTTTTTTGTGAAAAAGCTGACTGTACTCTGCACTTCCGTAACGATTAGTGTCTGGTTATATTGGTGCTCGGTGTTCGGCGAACGCAAAACATTATCTCCTGTGCTCGTTCGAGTTACATTCAGCTAGTGGCAGTTGCTTTTGGTAAAAATATACTCGTTTGCATGGCAGAAGTATTAAGAAGGTAGATACATTTTGACAAGTAAGAGGCATTGGCGTAACTAGGTAGGGGCCTGGGGGAGCACGGCACACCCCAGCTGGCTCTAGCCGCCCCCCCCCCCCCCCAGAAATAATATGGCAAGAAAAGTAAAGTCCAAAGAAAATTATTAATTTAAAGATTATATAAAAACTTACATTCATTAAAAAAAAAATTGAATATCTATGAAAAAAAGGAAAAATTTTTCGAGTTTTTGCTTTTGCAGCAAAAGCTATGATTAATACTTAAAGCAGTAAAGGATTATTAGTTTCTACAACAAAATTTATAACATTTCCTTATTCTATTAGACATCAATTATTCATTATGCGGCGGTTATGCAAGCAATTTTTGGATTGTTCAATCAAAATTTTTGATGTGTAAACATCTTTTCACGTACCCGGGGAAAAAATTTGACTTTTGAGTGATTTTGAAATCGCATTATGCTTGAGCTGTCCTGTTATAAAGACTTTGGTTACGAGCATCCATATTACAGGAAAGGTTTTCAAATGAATTATGAATTATCCTAGTTGCGCCAATGGTAAGAGGAACTTTGACATTTGGGAAAACATCTAATATCTCATTTATATTAATATCTCGGTGAAAATTGTGCAAAAATTTGCGAAATCCGTTCATTAAACATAAAATTAACTTATTTCAATATTTTATTTACACAATGTGTTTTTTCTGAGTTTTATTAAAATGGAACAAAATGCAAAAGGAAACCTGAAACCAAATATATACCAATTTTTTCTTAACCTTCATTATTAGGCGGCACTGCACTGTAAATGCAAGAAAAATCTATAAATAACCATGAAGACTAACCAAGACTTATTTTGATCGCCAATAATAATTATGATTTAACAAAATTCATTTTCGTTAGCAATAACCATTATATCCAATTGCTTACCAGTTATAACTAGTGTTGACTAAACATCAATAATTGGACTCTATCGATTTTTTCAAATTGAGGTACCATCGTGTGATAAAATCTTGGTTTCTTATTTAAATAAAGTACCAAAAATTTCATTTCTGTAGCAATCGATGGTTTTAACGATTGTTTTTACAAACTATCGATAGACTAATAGTGCTAGACCAATCGATACTATCGATAGACTATCGATGTTTAGCCAATAATAATCACAATACACAGTATGCCCAACGTTCGTATCTATACAGTTTTTCGCTGTATTATACTGTTTTTTAGACTCTGAGAAATGCCGTTACTCATGTCTTCTCTCTCTTTCTCATTTGTTATTTACTCCCGCTTAAGCAATGACTATTACAGCGACGAATGCAATGCTTTGTTCAATGAGTGAATTTTAAAGAACTTCCGACGATAATATTTTGGAATTGGCTTAACTGATTTTAAATCTGATAATTTTTGGCAAACCTACTCGTCAAGCTCTTTAAATTGATATATGTAATATGATATTGTAGCACGTCCGGATCTTCTGGAATAAAATTGTAGTTACACTAATAAATGTATAGATTCTGATCGTCAAATGTAATATCCATGCGTTGATTTATATAAATACCTCATAACAAAGCCGGAGTTGCTTCGTCAAATTTCTTCAAAAGAGAAGTACAATACAACAACAACAGAAGGAGAAGACGATTCAAATGATGGATAGCACAGTGTTACAAAATTTAGTGAAGTAGATATACCTGGGAAGTCATACTATTTTTCTTGTAGGTCTTGTCGAGTAAAACAAGAGTCTGTACTTGAAATTTCCCAAACTCCCCCAAAATCGTGATTTACGGTTAAAAAACCGGTTTTGGGTATCTTTGGGCACTTATAAGCCTGTAACGCGGTTGATTATCAACATATTTAGTTTAAGTTGCAAATGCAGATTCGCTATGTACTTAAAAATTTAATTTTTAATAACAAAGTCGGACTAATTCAAATTTCATTCATTTTAAATACATATTTGTTTGTGCTTATTCAAGTATATTGTTTTTTTTTAAAAAAAGGTCTTAACTAACATGGTGGCTAGTGAGCTTTTTCCTTAATTATACAGTGCAACAAAAATTTTATGCGAGGTCGCTGATCACTAAAAAAAAATAATTTATTTAGAAAAAAAAAATTATCCCCAGGGTATTTTCTTCTAGTATTCAAAAGTTTATTTTTTTGTTAATTAATGCTTGTATTTCCTTATTAACCCACGGTGTCATTTTATACCTCAACAATTGTCTACTCCTAAACCGAACTGTGCTTTTATCAGAGGCATCCATAATACACTTGATAACTTCTGCTGACAGCAATGAAGGATCAGTTGGGACACAATCTTAAATTAACTGATACATTTTTCCTAAAAAGGTCATAGTTCAGTCGATAAGTAACTCTGTCTACATATTCATGCTTGTTATGTTCAAACAGAAATTTACAACATAACAAGTTGTGATCTGATAAAGCACATTCAATCGAATCTATTGATATTTTTTCCGGATAGTTGCTATAAATATTATCTATTGACACGCCACTAACAGGTCGTGTCACTAATGTATGGCAGTTTTCAAAGTAAAACGAACGCAACAAATTATTTAGATGCTGTGACAGACAGCTTTTTCTACTTACATCGACATTAGAATCAGCTTCAAAAATTGTGGGCTTCTGGGCAGTTATAGTAAAAAAATCATCGACATTGCACTTTTGAGATCTATATAACGAGTTGATGTGAAGAGGTTTTCCTTCAACTAAAATATCATGAAGAGTTACTGAAATAGAATTAACAAATTTGTCATTAAAAATTTCATTTACATATATATTGCATATATAAATTGACGTTCCACCATAACCATGCGATCTGCAACAATGCACACCATTAAAACCAGGAATTGTATAAATATCAGTGTATTCGCTAGAAAACCATGTCTCTTGTATTGCCAATACATCAGGTAATATAGATAGGTTACTAAGCAAAGTTTTGGGCCTATTAAATTTATCTATCGATGAAGCGCTTCTTGTATTGAAGGATATATTACAAAATTAGAATCTAAATTTTTTACATATTTATCATAACAATTCAAATTTGTAAAGTATTTATTATTATTCATTAGAAAACAAGGGGAAATTAACTTAAATTTAAAACATATGGGTAGGCATCACTGGTGTCAATCTTTAGCGGCGCTAACTTCGTCAACAGCAGCATCGACATCAGCAGAAATCATATTTCGAGTAGTTGACTTGGCAGAGGAAGCCAGCAGTAATTTGTCCACATCGTCCATACATTTTAATATTCGTTGCGGCGATTGCTCATTTCTTTTTACCATAACCTTATTTCCTCTGGCAAAAACAAATATAAAAATTACAGCCTTAAAGGACTTGGCATGATTGAGCAAGTGCAATGTGTCTTTACTTAGATAATCATGAACGTATACATGTCACATTCTCACGTTCTGCAACAATACACATCCTCTCACGACTTCTTTTAAGTAATTTTTATCTCGTTTGTGGGTCTTTCGACATTAGAAATTGATTTTTTTTAAAAAATTTCAATTTCCATATACACAATTGTTTTGAAAATTTTTAACATATTTGTCAGTTTGAAAATTCATATGTTTCGTTTTTAGAGATGCCAACTTCCACACAAAAGAATACGCATTCATTCAAAATATGGAATTTTTCAATAAAAAAAACGAAAAATTTTAATAAGCAAGCATGAAATTAAAATTCAGAAAAAGTTTAAATAGATTTGTTTTCTTATTTTATTAAACAAAAAACCATTAATATAAATTTCATTGATTAACATAGACGGTAACCCTACTTGCATATGGAATGTACGCTTCGGATCGCTCTCTCTCTCATTCCTGCTTAAGTTAACGAACAGAGAGAAATTGATCGAAAAGTTTGCATGTGCATAGTATAGTTGACTCGGTATAATGCTGTACATTCGATACTTTGCACTTTCTGGCATGTGCTCGCTTAGGTTTAGCATGGTTGGGTCTTTAATGTTTTAAATTTTTTACTATTACTACATGGAGGTTTGATGACTTTTTCCCGATAATCTTGTTAATTGTTTCCCATGTCTCTTGAGTAAAATTTATTTTATAAGGGGTAGTTCACATATTATGTAACGCGAGAGGACAATTTGTTCCGAAGCGCTATATTGGGGAGGGAGGGGTTATCAACTGCGTTACGTAACGTTGAAATTTCTTGATATACATTTGATGGGTATAGGTTTTAGAGTTGAGGGTGGGCTAGACTAAACACTCAGTCTCAGGGATCATTATACTATACCCGGGATAGAGCCAGTATAAGAGTGAAAAGAGATAGAAAAGAATTGTGAGGGGGGTATAAGAAGAAGGAAAGTCTAAGGTCTGTCAACCCTGCACTTCTTAGTTTCGTTGACGAACCTTATAGGCTCAGGAAGAGCATGGATATTTGTCATACTCAAGACATAACCTCCCAACAGCTTTAATCTGATCCTCGCGAATGCCGAACAGCTACAAAGATAATGCTCCGTAGATTTGGTGTTCTCAAGACACGATTTGTAAGTTGGACCGGTGATGACGCCCATGTTAGTCATGTGCTGACCACATGTATTGTGCCCTGTGATGACACCCACCAGTAATCTCAGGTCCTTTCTTCTCAGTTTCAGAAGAAACTCCACTGATTTCCTGTTAAGTTGTCCCACGAAGCCTTTGCGGTTCTGCAAAAGTCAAGCTTGGACCATCTCTCTTTATGGATGGAACCCACGAAGTCGTTAATTCAACGCATGACCTTCTCAGAGCTTACACCAAGAAAAGGTTCCGGATCCGTGGTACAATTGCAGAACCTTTATTAGCTTGTTTATCAACTGGCTCATTTCTTGTAATACCACAATGTTCTGGAACCCATAAGTTGTTGTATTTTGCAACACTATTTAGTTTTGCCTTACAATTGCAGACCAATTTTGAATATCTGACAGGATTAGGAAATACCTTCAGTGTAGCTTGGCTATTTCTGCAAATGCATATGCACTTCTCACGCCATCTCCTCTCTATCTAGGATAGCAAAAAACTCCGTTTGGAAAACCATCCGTCCAGTGACGAAAGAGTACTTAGTCTCATCGTCCAAATACCAATCTGATCCAGTACCGTTTGAGGTTTTGAACCCGTCGGTATAGAAGGCATGACGGAGACCCCGGAGTGTGACCTCTATACTTAACCATTGATCTCGTTCCGGGAACCTGCCATTATATCTTCTTCCGAAGCGGACACAAGGCACATGATTGTCCACGGGCATCAGGAACCGTAGACACCGTACTAAAAACTGATGGTATATCTGATTGTGCCCCATATCCGCCTCGACATGCTAGACTCAATTTATTCGGAGTCTGTAGGCCGCTCTCATCGCTTCTTTACACACACTTCCCTGAAGCCTGACCAGAGAGGCTGCTGTTAACCTAAAAAAAAATTCCTCTCCACTATACTACGAAGGCATACGTGATAATAGGTCTCACAAGAGCTATTTCTAGCCAGTATACTAATTCTAGATTCTGACCCCAAGTCTCCCCTGTACTGTCAGAAAATCTATAGTGCACGCGAAACCTCGAAACTCGACGTTCATCTTTTATATCAGTTTGCCTAAATAAAGTTACCCCTAAATACTTAACTTCGGACAACTGCAGGGTTACTCCCTTCAACATTGGTAGTATCAGGCCACTCTGAAGGACCCTGCAGATCGCAATAAAGCTCGATCTTGTCCAAGACTTCTTGCATTTTAATGCACACCGTCTGTAAGGACCGTCCCGAGACTAGTACGCACACATCGTCAGCATATGCTTGGATGTGAACTCCAAGATTCTACAAATCAGCTGAAGAGCACATCGAGCCAAAGGTAGCTTTGTCAAAAGCCCCTTCGATATCGACAAACACTCCCAGTGTGTAGTTCCCTGCTTCCAGCTCTAGTTCAACTATACTAACACAGTCGTGAAAAGCTGATTCACAGGATTTTCCACTCTGATAAGCATGTTGTCGAGAACTGAGAGGGCTTTGGCTTAGAACCTTCAGCCTGATTTGCTTCTCGACCATGCGTTCCATACTTTTAAGCAAAAACGATGTCAAGCTTATCCGTCGGAAACTTTTCGGAAGACCGTAGTTACCCCTTCCCGGTTTAGGAATAAACACAACTTTAACTGAGCGCCAAAGGCGTTGGATATATCCGTGAGCGAGACAAGCCATGAAGATCCTTTACAGAACATTCATAAGATTTATTCCTCCCTGCTTCAGCATGATTGGATAAATGCCGTCGGGTCTCGGGGACTTAAAGTCATCGAATGACGAAAGGCAAACCTTAATGTTTCTTCTGTGACTATCCTAGAGACTATAAGCCAATCGATGTATTAGTGGCTTCCTCAATCGACTCTATTGTCCGGAGTTTAGGAACGATGCGAATTCTTTCTTCAACCAACTCACCGAATAATGTCTAATCCGCTTTTCGAGGGTTCCGACCAGCAGGACCAATTCTAACGTGATCGTAAGTCGAAAGTCTATGTAACGGTGGTTCGAAAGAGTGTAATCTCTAAGGACTCACCATACGGTGATTTGATCGACCACTAACTGTTTCATAATCCCATATCAATCACCTCCTGTCTTCTACCAGTAACAAAAGTTGGACTGCTGCCAACATTCTGAATTACCAGTCGAGATGACAGAATAAAATCCAACAGATTATTTCCCCTGAAGTTACATTTGGTGCTCCCCCAAATAGTGTTCTGAGCATTGGAGTCACAACCCACTATTAGCCCTAAGCTGTTTGATTTACGCGGAACCGTACGAATTCTATCAACTCCCTCGTAGGAGGGGGCATAATAGAATCGTAAAGAAGGTAAACCGAAACAACAATAGTATCCACCACACCTCCTCCATAACGATACTTTATTTTAACCGCAACGAGGTCGAGGCAAGAACACGGACGAACCACTCCTTCATAATAAAGGATGGAACCCCACTTAATTCCTCCCTAAACCACATACACGAGCCCGGCGATTGCACACTACCCTCAATCAGTAGTTTATTTCTTCCGCGGCCAATGAGTTTTAGGCCTGTACATTCATTACTAGAGCCTCTGGCGAACCAGGGTAGAGATTACCACCAGCGTGGTTGGTGTATTTTATACTTTTCAAGGGAGCCGCAGTTTTCGATTGTTCAGGTCAAGATTCGCAGTATTCCGTCAAAGCAGGGTTACCTCGAGCAGGATGTGACACTTCACCAAGCATTGACAGTCCTGACTTAGTAGAGGCTGGTGAAGCTAAATACAAGCTTCTATATTTTTACACTAAGCCATGTAAGCCTTGTTCCCTGTATAACACTTGCCAAAGAATTGGTTAGTGATATAGGATGACTTATCACTAAATATGTTGGAAAATCAGCAACTTTTTTATCTATGGACGATCGAAGACGCCTTGATTTTTGCTGTAGATAGCTGCTAGAAAATTGCTCTTAAATAGGAGAATAATTAGCCTTCCTTGTTTAAAGCCTTCAGATAATTTTGAATGTTGCCAACTTTAGTAAGCAACGCTGAAAGAATTATATTTCATTTCTTGACAAGAGGCACTATTTAATGTTGTCCGATTAGAATGTATATTTGTCGTCTGAATACCTTTCATGGTATCAAGAACAGATATTTTTAGCTCGAGATTTGATTTCTAAACCTTAAAAAAACGAAAAAGTAAAGAAAATTACAGTATCTAAAAAACTGTTCCATAAAAAAATTAAACCTTGATTTTCTAATTCAGCGAGAGAAAATCCATCAGAAAAGCCATCTCTCATCAAATTTACATTTGTAGTATAAACTCGTATTATTAATGTACAACACAATATTTGGATATTCTATAAGTGATATTAGGGTGGTTATACATTTTGTTACTTTGCGTTACGACCAGGGAGAAGTCAAAATTGGCCAAAAATTGCGTTACGTAATATGTGAACGACCCCTAATGTTGTTTCTTCTATCTCTAATTCTGCAGAGTTAAAAATGTCGCTGTCTGATGGACAGTACAAACTTTCTTTTATGACAGCACATTCAACTAGTCGGCTACCAAAAACATTTTGTTTTTGGTAAATTTGTGTTTGCTTATTTTATATTGGCACACAAATGCATTTTACGAGTAATCTCATCAAGAACTGTCTTAAAACTTCTTGACAGTTTTCTCTTGTCATTTAAAGTTTTTAAGATACCTTTAATCTAGTATTGCCAGCACCAGAACTTGGACTGCAGATATCTCAAAATCCTTAAATAACAGGAAAAACTGACAACACCATTGAAATCAGTACTTAAATTGTATAAAAATGATGTACAATGCAAAAATAAAGATAGGATTTGTTCAGTAGTATTAATAGTTATTTTTATATATTTTCTTATATTTTGTGGCTTAAGTAAAAAAATATCGCGTACTCTGTTTGGCACTTTTAGTGTTTAATCTTAATTTTTGTGCGATTTTATGCCCGTGAAAAATGTTCCCAGATTCTTTATTGTTTTCTTAAAGAACTTCATACTAGTTTCCAATAAGCTACATATGTATTGTATTACATTAGGTGAAACTGGAGTTATGAGTTCCTAGAAATAAAGCTTTCAGTGACCACTGTTAGCAAATCACGAATTAATAAAAAACTTTTAACATTCTTAAAGCCGGCTGAATCAAATTTAATTGAGAGGTCGTCATTCGGACTATGGTACCATGAATTATGCTTTAAAATCTCTTTTTCAGTACGATTATCCCTTACCGAGGCTTAGTACAATATTTTCAATACCAACTGAAAAAAGGGCATTATCGTAAGGTATTGTCGTATTGAAAACTTAAAAACAAGGTTAACAAGAGTTTCGTAATCAGCTAATCTAAAATGATCAAAACAAACATCCTAAACCTATCTTGTCAGTGCAAAAGAAAAACAATACTCGGAAAACCAGCACGCCGCCGATTACTTTTAGTTTGGTCTCAAAATATTCGTGCAGTGCTCGACAATTATAATCAAGAAAAAATTTTTTTTGTAAAATATGGTTCAACCGCACCATCTAATTTTGATCACAACTTTGGTACGACTACTTTTAGACTTCGAAGATCTCCATATTTAACCAAAAGGTAGTACAATACATAAGGCTTAATTTTTATAATGTAAATATTTAAAATTTTTTCGAGCTCCTTACGAAATTTACCTGGGATTCAACGCATTAAACAACGTCGACCACATTTGCGTATGTATGTTCATACATACATACATTCGTACATATATATAAACATACATCCATATAATTATTAAGCCCGAAAAATATTTAAACATTATAGCTGAGTTTCTTTTGTCTCGTATACTCACCGGTTTGTGTGGGAACTAATCCTGTACATGCCTAGATCGCAGGGATATCTATACCTGCGAAGAAATTAAACCGGGATGAATTTGGAAGTAGGCAAATAACAATAAAA
Source organism: Toxonevra muliebris (assembly GCA_963691655.1). Lineage (NCBI taxonomy): Eukaryota > Metazoa > Arthropoda > Insecta > Diptera > Pallopteridae > Toxonevra > Toxonevra muliebris. The sequence continues at coordinate 85,833,767 of OY829326.1, forward strand.
ATTACAGTAGTAAAAGCGAACAAAAGAATTTGTATAACCAACAGTTATGTGCGTTTCTTTTGTCAATGCAATGATTATCTTATATACGAGACAAAAGAATCACAACTAATATAAGATTACTTAAAATAAGACTCTGCACATAAATATGCGAAATATATTTTAAGAATTACGGTAAATTAAAAACAATACAGAGCATCTCTTAATGTAGTAAAATTGTAAATACTTTTATAAGATAAATGTAACAGAATTATACGGGGTGCCATAAATTCTTGATTGAACAAATGCAAACTAGAATATTTTTTTGATTAATTCTTGAGAGAACAAATAAGAGGTCTAGAATCAAAAATTATAAACTCCACATTTTGTTTTGTTTTTTTATTTTTGTGTCATATTATTTGTCTTTTAAATATATATAGAGTTAAGTTAATTAAAAATGAATAAACGTTCAGTAAATTTTGCAATTTAAAACTCCATTATAAATAAAATCTAGCAAGTTCCAAGGAATTTTTTAGCAATCAGTATTTGATTCTAGACCCTTCAATTGCAGCGATTATAATCGCTAATAAATAGAAGGATAAAATAATAAATATATGGAAATACTTGTGAGCGATTCATATTTATTCGCACATGATTGAAATCATATTCACAAATGATTTAATTCTCAGTCAATTAATTTTTTTATAAAGTGCCATTATTTCATCGATACTTGCTCAATCAAAAAAGAAATGTTTACATTTTTGCTTATATATGTATAAAAAAGAAATGTTTTAAAAAAAATTAATTTTGAAAGTTTTTAGTTAGAAATACCCCTTAACCAAAGCAGCCGCAAAAATTTTATTTTGCTCGCTCATCGGTAATTGTTATCATACATCAGTGTCACAAATTTGTAAAAAAAATTGGTTATTTACAAGTCATACAAAAATCTCAAGAAACGCCATTTTTTTACACTAGTAATCTACAAGTGCTCTCTTACATTTTTTGTTGCCTGTTATCACAAATTTGTGAATCTGTGAGTTGTAATTTATGAAACGAAAAATGGTTTTACACATTTGCAATTGTAATTCACAAGCACAAATTCGTAATTGTAAATTGTATTAGATTGAAATAGGACACAGGCCGTGAAGTGTCTAGACCGCCATTCATATTGTTTGAGAAATATTTCTAAACGAATTAAAGGCACCTACAGTTTTAGGCCGAACCCAAATGGCGAAGTTAAGTGCTTTTCTTAAGCAATCTTACTCTTGGAAGTATGCCATTACCTGGTCTTTCCAACGGAGATTCGGTCGTCCTCTTCTGCGAGTTCCACCACCGTGGTGCGAACAGAATTCCTTCCTAGCCAGAGCTTTTTCTACCATTCGCTCAACATAGCCTAGCCAGCGAAGCCGCTGGATTTTTATGCGCTTGACTACGTCAATGTCAGCGTATACCTCAAGATTCCATCTTATTCGATACAATGTGTACCATGAATATTGGACTATAGATCTTGCGGAGTATCTTCTTCTAGAACTCGCCTAGCAGCCTCTCATCATTGGTGGTCAATGTCCATGTTTCAGCGCCATACATTAGTACGGGAAGGATGAAAAATTTATAGTGTTTTTTTTTGTCTGTCGAGAGAGGGCTCTGCTTCTTAATTGCCTTCTGAGCCACTTGTAAGACCTGTTGGCCAGAATTAATTTCCGCTTGATCTCAAGGCTAACATTGTCGTTGTTGATGTTGGATCCTAAGGAGACGAAATCCTTGACGACTTCTAAAGTATAATTGGCAAAAGTGACCTTTTGTGCAAGACGACATGACTTTTTGTTTGTTGACACAAGATATTACGTCTTGTCCTCGTTCACCATCAGACCCACTCGCCGAGAATCCCTTTCTAAGTAGGAGAATGCTGCATTGACTGCTTGAACGTTGGTGCCAATGATATCAATATCATCAGCGTAAGCTCTGCATGATACTCTTGTAAAAAATAGTGCCAGAGATGTCGATATTTGCAGCTTATTATAATATATTAATAAGGTTCAATCAGCTTGATACCACGGCGGGTGGGGCAGATCGTAGGATCACCTTTCTTGTGGATTGGACAAAGTACGCTGAGGTTCCAATTACTGGGCATGTTTACATTCGACCACATTATGAATAAAAGCTTGTGCATGCATCTTGTGAGCTCTTCGCCTCCCGGACTATAAAATATGATAAATTTTATGATTTAATTGATTAATTTGATAATTTTCCAAACACCAAATTCTGCACATGCATTTTTGTAAACTTTTCTTTTGGTCAACGGTTTTATGCGAAACTTGTTTTTGTAGCATTCATTAATTAAACAATACAATTCCAATCTATATGCAAAATTAATTAAGTTTCTAATATGAAACTAAGGCCCGAAATCATAACTTTAATTTTATCTTACTTAAGGAAGAATGGAGTTGTTGTAAAATATACTTTTAGAGAGATAAAACAGTATGCATTAAAATTATGTAGAAAATTAGATACGGCTTTTCGAATTATGAGAAAATCTTTGAATTGCTTTTGTTTGAAAAATCGCAGAAGGTTCACTATAAGCTGCCCCGTATAATTTCTAAATATTTGAAATAATACTTATATGCATAGATTAGTGAACATTTGTTGCAAATTTTGCAACACAATAATTTATTAATTAGTGTATTTATTTATCGAAAAACTTTCGTTTTCTTGTCTCGATAAAATGTTGCATGTCTGCACCGAGCGAGGGCCGTCAAAATTCGTTTTCTTTCTGAAAAGGAGGTAGCCTTTCAAAAGGTATAGTGTACTTTACAAAAAATTGTTGCCATCTGAGTGGGGAAAAAAACAATATTTTTGTTTTCTAATTCTGATATTTTTGTCGATGCTCAAGTATATGCAACTTTTCGTGGTGAATAATTTTTTATTGAAAGCAAATGAAATTGAGCAAATAATTTACATACAGCGTTTAAAAAACAGTTAATTACGGACAGGGCAGCATTTGGCTGGATTGAGGGCAACATTGAAAAATTGCTGCCATCGCACGGGGGAAAAAAATTCAACATTTTTTAGAGAAAAGAAAACTTTATTATTTTTTTTTTTTTTTAACTTGGTAATGATATTATTGTATATACATACATACTTGCAGAAATTAGAAGGCAAAAGAGTTAATTTAAAAAGTATGACACAACTTCATTTCATTTTTTAAACGTCAAACTAATGTTAGTTTTATATTGAGTTTCATTGTTTCAGCACCAAGGTTTATATATTTAAATCGTTAATGAATAGAATTTAAGTAAGCTTTAAACCAGTATTAGTACTCCTCTTTTAGAAAAATTAAAATAAGTACATAAATGCATATATACATATCGTCGGATGACCAGAACAAGGAATTTTCTATTCTGTTAATTTTAAGTCGAATTGGTATATGCACAATTCATCATAATCTGGAATCTTATGTTACACAAGTGTGTCGATTTACAATTAAAATCTTTTTTTTTTCAAAACAAAATTGTTGTAAATACATATGTACGTTGTTCTATAGCCACCCGACGATATGTGCATACCTACATAAGTATGTATGTAGGTATTCCAAATAAATAGTTGCTTAAATAAAACATTTTTGATCAAAAATAATATACAATTAATTAAATTAGTTTAATAATCTAATATTAGAATATTTATAGTTCATATATAAACTATTAATATAGACATTATAATTAAGATAATTGTAACTTAATATGAAATAAATTGTAAAAATAAAGGTCGTCATATCATTACAACTCTTTTGTTTTAAAAACTTACTTAATTAGATGACACTACAAACGATGATCGGGCATGGTCGCCTCGGCAATGCACTCGCTGACGCCAGCTGGTAAGGCCAAATGCAGTCAAATCTTTCTTTACCTGGTTTTTCCAATGGAGATTTGGTCGCCCTCTTATGCGCAGTAAAAAAGGTCTGTGTAAATTTAAGTCAAATCACGATAACTTGATCCATATAGTTGTTTCTGACGTAAGTAATAGATCCACTCTTAGAAACGGATTTGACGATGTGTAAAAATGCTACACTAAAGTCGTTCTCCCACAGCAGTGGAACCGCGATTATACGTGATGGTCGGGACCGAACGGATAGTCGTTTTTCCCGGTTGATTGGGGCCAAAAGTTATGAATGGATAGCTTGGGGGTGTTTGATAAAACAAATATTTTACATTCCTTTTAGCATTTAAAATTCAAAATTTGCTGTATTTTGTGCTTTTTGTTTTGATTAAATGTATTTTGATTGATTTTATATTATGCAAGTAAGGTACCTTTGAATATATTTATCCCAAATTAGAACCAATTGGTTTTTCGAGTAGTTCGAATTTACGAAAGTTCTCATCTCTGGACTTTTTTTAATTCATATAAAAATGATCAAGAAATGAAAACTGTACATAAAAACTTTATTTCGAAGTTGTAGTTAATCTTTATTAAGCATTTGCGTAAAATATTCAGAAATGTTTCTTTGTTTTTTAGGTTTAGTCAAATTTTGTACAATGATATCGTTACGGAGGGATAAAACCCGTCTGAGAAAAGTCTCATAGAAAGAAGTTTCACTGTTTTTCAAATAAAAAAAAGTAGGTTATTTTATCCGAAGAGATCATTTTTTATAAATTCAATTTAAAGAATGGGGAAATAACAACTATCGTAAAAAATTTGTGCCAAACAGTATGGGATAACATCTGCAGGGTTAGAAGATTTTTCCTAACCGCATGCAAATTACAACGAAAAGGCGATATTTGTACAAGTGTACAGCGAAAGAATAACACAAGCGTTGTTGTAATTCAAAGCGATCAGTGGTAAACTAACATTTTCATTTCATATTAAAATTTACATAGTTATCGTCAGCTATCGCTTCTAAAATTGTTGTTTGATGCCGTTTACTTACACAAGCTCATTTTTCGAGATGGTCAACATCGTGGGATGAAATATGTTGCGGTAGTGATTTGAGCGAGCTCAAGACAAGGAAGTGGCCTGGAGTCAATACTTCTAGGTCGCTTGGGTCTGATGAAAGAGTCGAGATGGGGCGACTACGATTTTATGGCGGCCTTCCAAAGTGAGAAGCTCTGCTTGCAGAATTTAATTTTAGTAATCATAGTTCTTAACCCTCTAACGATTAAGGCGGTCTCATGGTAGCTATTCTTTAAAATCAAAATACGCTAACGTCGAAAGTTTTTCTTACTTCAGCAATATTGTCCTCCATTAATCACTATTTTATTGAAAATTTAAAATTGATTTGAACGCATTTCAACGCTCTTGTTTTATTTTATGCTCACTTTGATGTGAAAAATAGGCTTTTGAACACGAAAAATTTGTGAGTTTTGAAATTGTTTTTCTTTTGCCAAATACAACTATTTATAATAATCTTATTTTTTTTGGTAAGTAACAGTGGAATTTATTATAGTTTGGATAAAAAATGACTGTGAGAAACGAAATACGCTTTGTGTAATGAACGAAAATGGAATGGTGGCCTCAGGGCAGCTATGACTGTTTAAAAGAAAATATTTACACCATCACTGTATGAAGCACCAACAAGGATTCGAACTCCTTTATCTTCTATAATGCATCCCGGCCCTTAGATTACTCCTTCAGGTGGTTTTACTGGTTTAAGTAATACTAGCAAATCGTTTGGTTAACCAAAACCTAAATTTAGCTATGAGGAACATAAAAAAGGATACGGAAGAGTCTTCGAAGATTATTTGGCAAAACAGACAGATGAACTTGTACGGTAATGAAGTAGATATTCGCTGGAAATTGGTATTACCCCATTTTCCACTACTTTTCGCCAAACAAAAAGTTAGAAAGTATCATTTGAAGATTATTTTTATGAATATCATAATCTAAAAATTACAAATATACATTACATTTACATTAATACATATTACCAATAAAATCATATCGTAGATTTTAATACACTTGCCTTTTTTAGTTGGCTTAAACGGCCAAAGCTGCCCTGAGGCATCCTTCTTATACTTTTATCATTTCTATAATCCTTCTAGTTTGAGTACCACTTTGCTAAGAAAACTCTCCGTGCCCAAGAGTACTTCAGAAATTTCCCTTTCGTTACCCAGCGACAAAAAAAATCCATAGATGGCCGAAGCGTATTTGCTGAAATGTAAAATGAAATTGTAAGCCCATCTGGCAACGCTGCTTTTACAACTATCATATCTATCAGATAGCACAAAATGCAAAAATACTATACTAAATTATACTATGTTTCGAAAAAGCACATTAACGTAGAACTGTAGTACCATATATAAGAAAATAAATTTCAATGTGGTTGTTCACACAGGTGCTAACATGAACGTCATGGGCAGGACGATCGTGCTCACATGAGTGCAACCATGACGGACTTTTTCTAATCAGAAAGGGACGGTGGAACTGGAATTTTGTCAATTTTTCTTGTGCTCATGCAAAACAAATATTAATTTTGTGCCTTAAATTTGTAGGGTAAAGTGGGGTACCTTTGACACCGGGGCACATTTGACTTCGCCATTTTCAGTGTGACCACGCCTTTAGAAGCCAAAAAGTTAAAATGCAGAGAAAAGCTTAATTTGATGTAAAGAAACGCTATGAACTTTGAAGGTTCTACGTTAACTCTTCTTGGATTAATACGTGTTCTTGTAAATTTGCTAACCCTGGCGCAATTTTTGACAACTAATATGTAAGGGTTTTGTGAATTAATTGTAACTGTTTTTTAAAAAAGAGTAACAAAATTTATTAGCAATGCTCTTTAATGATAACAAAATAAAAGTGCGTTTTGTGAAAATAAAACAAGATAAATTGAAAAAGAAGAGAAACACATCAAGAGCATTTGGGGCATATTTAACTTTTACCAAAGGGGCACATTCAACAAATATCAAATGTGGTCGCCGTATCCTAGTGATTAGTATGTTAGACTGCTACGCAGAAGTACCCGGGTTCATATCTCTAAAATTTGCTAACCCTGGCGTAATTTTTGACAACTAATATGTAAGGGTTTTGTGAATTAATTGTAACTGTTTTTTAAAAAAGAGTAACAAAATTTATTAGCAATGCTCTTTAATGTTAACAAAATAAAAGTGCGTTTTGTGAAAATAAAACAAGATAAATTGAAAAAGAAGAGAAACTCATCTAGAGCATTTGGGGCACATTTAATTTTTACCAAAGGGGCACATTCAACAAATATCAAATGTGGTCGCCGTAGCCTAGTGATTAGTGTGTTAGACTGCTACGCAGAAGTACCCGGGTTCATATCTCGGCACGCTCAAAAAATCAAAAATAGAAAATGGCTGGTAATGGCAACCTCCAAGAGTAAAAAAAATGCATATGAAAAGCTTTTCACTTTCGTTCGGATTCGGCATAAAACTGTAGGACCCTTCCATTCGTGTATAAATATAACTCACACAACATAAATGGATGCGAAAAGATCGGCCTTGGCCCTCCAGGGGCTGTTGTGCCATAATAGTAGTAGTAAATGTCCCTCATATTGCAGATTTAAATAAAATTGTTATATTTTCTGTTTATACATTTTTAAAGGTATGGTACGTAGCTACATAAAGAAGACAAGTCGAAGCGAAATTGATGAAGCGAAAGTGAAGAGAGCTCAGATATTAGAACATGAAACGGCGACATCAGCCGCCGAAAAATATGGGGTAAAGAGGACTACATTTAAGATCCTTCATACTAAATCTTGGACCTACGTTTTTGCTGTAGTATGGTATCAATCGACATCCTTGCGCGAAATTTCAGTACTGTACCGTAAATAGTTCTAGATATATTCCCAAAAAAAACATATAGTTTGTATGGGTGGTGCTACAACCACTTGTAATTTTGAATTCAGATTATGCCTATCTTATTACCAGAGACATAATGCTTCATTATGAAATTTTGAATGAAAATTTTGCTAAGTAAAGAGCAAATAATAATAGTCAGATCAGAAAAATGAAATAATAGTAATAAAATAATAATGCATCATTCTTCAAATTTGTGTCAGTCTCTGCTAAGGTTTCAGTGATATTTCGAAATATATACAAATATTTTAATTTTTATACATATATATAGACGATTGACAAATTTTTTAACCTTTGTCAAATGTGCCCCTTGTAAAGTCAATTGACAAAATGGGTATTTCGGAAAAAGTTCAAACAAAATAGTGATGCGGTTTTTATAAAAATATAGTTTTTGAGGTTTGATCTAAAAAAGTCAATGTTTTAAAAACAGTAACATCTTTTAAAATCTATCAATAATTTTCGGAATTACAGGCTTTTGAAAATTAAGTATCAAAGGTACCCCCCTTTACCCTACTTAAAATTTAAGAAAAAATAACAATTTTTAAAGATAATAAAATCTCTCTTACCTCTTTCGCTTTGCCTATTTTTCTACCTCTCTCTTTCAGACAGGTAGTCATGCTTGCTCTAGTGTGAGCAGCCTCAATAAACATCTTATACAGAGTTACATTTAATATACTACACTTCATTGCATTGAACATATACATGGGTATCGTTGTAGGCTTTTAAGTGTTGTAAAATTGATTGACGTGTATTTTGGTTTTGGTTCCTTGTATGGATTGTTAAATTTTACATTTTTCCTATTCTTGCACCGTGCAGGGGCATATACTAGACTTAGAGAATCACCTTAATAATAGTATATTCTTACTCTGTTACAATCATACAAACAAGCTACACGTGTTTTAAACTTTTACTGCGTTAAATAGGTTAAATCCTACAGCTTATAAACCCACCTTTTTTTTTTTTTGTTGGAACAGCAAAAGAAGAATTCAAAAATACTGCACTCAAACATGTTTTACGTCCATTGTACTATATCCTGTGTTCTTTTTTGCTATTCTTTAAATCTACCAGGTTTATTAATAAATCTTAGCAGATCCTGCGGTGTTAGAGAGCTCAGGTGTTCGTCTCCAAACACTCCAGTACCAGTGCTGTCGTTTTGAAAATTTTAAGGGGAGGAATTTTTCCTTTCAAGCGGAGGATTTTGCTTTACAGGGGAGGAATTTTTCAAAATGTCTTAAAAGTTTTCAAATAAGTATTACCTACATAGAAATAGCTAACAGTTCCATTAATGTATAGAAATTTTATTAGAAAAAATAAGATTTTTTTATTCACAGTTTTTTTGTTACAAGTTCGGTCATACTTAAAGATCTATAAGTTATAAAAACCAAATATTCCTTCTTTGAAAACAAACTGTACTATTAGTAAATAATAAAAATATTAGTAGGGGACAGTGGTCCTAAGTCGGCACCATAAGGATAAACAGAGTTTAATGGCATTTTAATTTCTTTGGTCAGGTACCACAAATCTTAAAACGACGAAACTGCCAAAGGCCGTTTATCACGCGTTGTAGCAAATTTTACATAAAATAACTAATAAAATGATATAATTATTCTAAAAACAATTTTTTGTGAGCACACTGTGTGGCGTCTGTTTTACTGGGTAAACCGAAAAAACCGACAAGAGATAAGCAACGTGCAAGCAAAACATAACAAAATAGAATAACACCCAAATAACAGCAAAAACAAAAAAAGGTGTCGACTCAGGACCACCTGTTTGGTGCCGACTTAATACCATTACGAGTTTTTACGCATTTCATGCTATTACGCATACGAAACAAGTCCGAATGAAAAATCGACTTCATCATACGAAAGAGCACAGAACACAGAAACCAACGTACTCAATTAACTGAACTTTTCAAATATTTACACACCTGTAGCAGCTTCACACGAAAAATTAATACAGCGGTCACGTTATCAAGCGAAAACTAAGGTGACAATTGTCAACGTAAATTACGTCCATGTCTACTAGCCTATCATACGACAAAATGGTTAATAAAAACAAAAAACAATAAAGATTAAAAAACTACAAAAAACTTGTCTTCCTTCTTCTTAAAACATGTATAAAATATAGAATGTTATTTGTGGTATTTTGAACCAGCTTAATCGAAGGGACCATTTAATCGAGGCATCAGTTATTTGAAGCATTTCTTTACCAACCATTACCAGCAAGCAATTTTGTTTTTTTTCTTTTATTAAAGTCAATTGTAAAAAAATTATATTTGTCGCTGCTATGTGGACAGCACTGTCTAGTACCAAATATGTTTACTCTGATCTGGCAGAAAGCGGGGCAGACACTAAGAAAGTGGTCCGCCGTCTCTCAACATTCTTCCTCCAAACCATAGGAAGCACAGAAGGCACTAGATCCCAGGCCAATCATATTCAAATGTTTGGCCCAAGAGAAGTGACCTGTATATAATCCCACTAGCTAACAGATAACAGGTAACATGGTTCTTGTCTGTCTCAAGCCCCTCAGGTCCTCCTATTTACGATTGTGGGTCAAGTCGCCCTACTCATTAATGGTGGTCTTGTTGGGAGGTAGACGACAAAGAAAGTACAGGTTCTGGGCTCAGGAAACCAGTTTCCGAACCCCGTCTGGCCAGAAGGTCAACAGATTCATTTCCTGAAATTCCTGAGTGCCCAGGAACCCATATCAACAGCAGGCTATTGTGTTTTCCAACACGATCAAGCCTGGATTCACAATGCATAACCAGTTTAGACGTGGTTAGCGGATTAAGCATGGATTTAAGCGCAGCCTGGCTGTCACTAAATACACCAACCATTATCAATAACATGGTCCATTGCCTTGATGATTGCACAAATTTCTGCTTGAAAAATAGAAGCATACAACCCAAGCGAGAAGTAAAGGTGCACTTCATCATTTTCAATAAAGACCCCTGAACCTGAACAGAATTCTGTTCTGGAGCCGTCACACAGTGCTTCGAGAGTGGACAAAAATCAAAAAAAGTTATGTCTTCTATCATTAAAATTTTGATGTCATTTTAGAATATGTATAACAAACCCAAAATATTTTTTACAGCGGTTGTGTTTTGAAGGAGTTAGGGCTTGCCAAAGTCGATCAATTTAAGAAGCAAATATTGAAATAACAAATTGAAATTTTTATGACTCTTGCAAAAAAATTGCTTAAAAATCAGGTATCGTTGACAGCGCTTTCATTTTTTTATTATAAGAGGAATAATATTATTTACTTCACAACATATAATTTTTTTTTAAACAGAAAATTTTTTTTTTTAGAAATTTTTTTTAAATTAATATTTTTTCTGAGAAAAACTTAAAAAATTGTTAAGTTCAGTAAATAATATAAAACATTAGGCCGCAAAAGGCTGTAGTCTCGTGCCTTTTTTGTTTATGATAATCCTTACTTTTTTAAATGTTGGAAAAAATTGGCCAACTTCTCTATTTACTAATACTCTTAAATACAAAAAACAAAAATTATTAAACTATTTCAACTTCTCAAAGAAATTTTTTTTTACCATAATTTTCATGGCTTGGTCTTCAAAACATTCTAAAGCATAAATTTTAACCTATTAAATATTAAACCTTAAGAAAATATGTTGACAATACATGGAATTCAAATTTCTCCGAGATTTAGGAGTCTCCTAATACACATATTTGGTATACAAATCACATATGGGTTCGTACTATTGGCGTACAAAATATTTGAATTGGTTTTTTTCTCGTAAATGTACAAATGTGTTCCAAAAAAGTAGTTCTTGAAATTAAAAGAAAAAAACAGAAGTTTTAAAGGGAAGCGGCGTGACTTGCTTAGCAAAACAATATAATGTCGTCAAGTGCATAAAAAGGCTTAAATTATGGTTTTTAGGAATCTCTATTCCTTGAATTTTGGCCTTCGCAAAAATGAACACCCCTGGTTTTAATTAGTTCAAGTTATCGAGAACCCACTGCATTTTTGAGACAGTTACTTTTGGCTGTTATGTCAATATTAAAATTTGTTTTAGTATTTTGCAAAGCAGACTGTGTTATAAAAATATACTTAATTAGAAAATCTATTTTATTATATATATCGATGATAAAGGTAGGCACGTTTTAAGAAGGTGAGTTTGCGTTGTATTTTAAATAGTGTTCTATCCGAAACCGAAAGAAATGGTGGATCATAGATTTTTAATTGGCAGTATCTAAAAAATAATTGCGCTGATATTTTAATTTGATTAATTTTAATTAAAAGCGTCTGCAAAAAAAAATTTATCTGAAAGCCGAAACCGGCATCAAAAAACCGATTTTAGAATCAGTATACTATAACCATTTAGCAAATGGTATTTTTATTTTTAGTTAGGAGAGTCCACAAAATTCAAGCAATAAGTTATATAGTATCTTAAAAGCTAAAAAAAATCGGATAAGAACCGGTTTCATAAAAAGGTAACCGGTACCAAAAAAATAAATTTCATTTTTGAAATCATCATGCCATAATCCTTTATGAAATTAAGTTTCATTAATTCAAACAATTCCTTCTGTTTTTGTCCAACTTTTATATGGAGACGGAGCACTGTGCGTCAGTAAAAATACGCTTACAATAAAATCCCGGCCCAGGTCCCGGCAAAAACTAAGTTTGGGCCTCTGAAATTTGTTGAGCCTTTAGCTCAACATGAGAACGCCAGAGAAGTTTGGTATCTAGAATGACTCCTAGATATTTCACTTCTTGGGATAGCTAAGTAGTGATTCCTCTGAGTACTGGTGAAACGAGATCATAAATTTTCCTTCTCCTGGCGAAAAGATCAGAACCAGCTTTAAGAGTGTTAACCGATAGCCCGTTTGAGCAACACTAAGAATTAATCATATTCAGAGCAGTTTGGGCCTTTCTAATAACATACAGGACCGATTGGCCAGTAATTAAGCAGGCATCGTCATCGGCATAGGCCTGTGTGTAGATACCCGACACATTTAGGGAAACAAGCAGAGAGTCAACCAACAGACACCACAGCAGTGGAGAGAGTACGCCCTCTTGGAGATATCCTCTATTTATTCCACAAGTCACAGATTGACCACAATCAGCTTGAACCACAGCATTGAGCGAATCCAGTTAACAAGAACCGGATCCTCTCCATGCTGACTTGCTGCATTGCACATGCCCTCAAAAGTCGCGTTGTCCAAAGCTCCCTCAACATCAGTAAAAAATCCAATAGTATATTCTTTCCTGTATGCTACCAGATTTTGTAGGGCCGTCTCACAAGATTTTCCACATTGGTAAGCATGAAGACATGAAGAGAGAGGATGTAACAATAACGACTCACTACAGATGCGGTGTTCAACACATACTGATTGGTCTAAAGCTTTTGGGATTGGTATAGTTGTCCTTCCCAATTTTTGGAATGAATACAATTTTTATGAACCTCCATTGTTGAGGTATGTGAGCGAGTGCCAAACTGGAGATGAAGATCTTCTTCAAAACCGGTAGCAATTGCACAATACCATAGTATGCCATCTGGACCCTGCGATTTGAAGCTGTCAAATGAAGCAATAGCAAACCTAATCCCATCTTCATTCGCCATTGCCTTGGCAACCCACCAGTTACGCTGAGAAACTGTCAAACTAACCCTCCCCGCTTTCGGAAAAGTAGGATGTTGAACAACAGAGACCTGATTGCCCGGAAAGTGATTCCAGCATTAAGCTGAAAGAACATCTCTCTTTTTGATTCCGTGAAAGTGCCATCAGATTTTTTGAGTGAACACAGTCGGTTGGCTTGACCCTTTTTGAAGATTTTCGCCAACCTAGCTGTTTCAGACATAGTTTCAATACCGCTGCAGAAATTTCTAATGGAAGCCCTTTTCGAATCTCGAATTAGCTTTTTATACTCCTGCTTTTGACAATATAGAGCCCAGTGCTCATCAAGATTAGTCTTGAAAGCTCTGTTGATAAGTTTTCCCGACTCAACCCGCAGGCCCTGCAGCTCCTTGCTCCACCACGGAACAGGAATCTTAGGAAGAAGCTGGTGAGAAGGACAGTCACGCTCAAAGCTGGTCTGAAGAGCAAAGGTGAGATTTTCCACCGCTGCTTCCAGACCTCGCTCGTTGCGTAGTTTAAGGGGTAGAGAACAGCTTAATGAAGCCAGTTCTACTCTAAGCTTTGCCCAATCCGCCTTTTTCGGACTTTTTATGAGCGTTAAAGGATTAGCTACAGCATCATACTGAAACTCTCTTTGAAACATTGGCCATAATTAGATCTTCAACCAGAGTATTGGCCGAGGCCTCCTTACGTCTCTTTATCGACCTTATCTTCCTCCATTTGCGTCTCATACTACGAGAAGGTTGTGGCCCCAGTACGCCGGTTTCTGTAGGAGGTATGTCAGTCACAGTTGTGACCAGGGTTGCCGTTTTCCTTATTTATAAGCAAATTTGATTAACTTTTTTAGGTTGTGCACACGTGTACTTTTTTCTCATTTTGTTTATTTTAAAAAAAATATAATTTGCACTAAAAATTTTGATATTTATTTTCGATAAGAATGGGTAACACTAATTATGTTCATGCATCCCTGCAAGTTATCGAATGAAAAATGTTACTACCAAAACTATACCGTGCCACAAATTTTCAACGAAATTTTCGAGAGATTTTCCAGTAATTTGGGGTCGCTGATCACAACTGCGTACACAGTTTTTCTCCATCACATTTAGTTCTCCCATAATATGGACCTGATTTCGGAAAAATGGGGTCTTTAGGGGCTATTAAGTAATTTGTTTATTTCAGCAGATACGAATTTGATGTCTGAAGCAAAGTTGTTAAACACAAAGAGATAAACAATTTTTATGTAAACACTTTTCCTCCATCTCTTACACTTTCTCTTGAAAATGGGGGTTTAAGTCCCCTTTTCAATAAATGGCCGATAAAACAGAAACCGTTGAGAAAATTATTATACCGTTTTCGGAGAAAATAACTGTTGAAATAAAAAAAAAATTCTTAACAGCCCCTGAAGACCCCATTTTTCCGACTTCAGGTCCATATTGTGGGAAAACTAGATGTGATGGACAAAAACTTAGAACCCAGTCGTGATAAGCGACCCTAAATTACTATAAAACCGTTAGAAAATCTCGCGCATAAGACAAAAGTTGAAAATTTTTTGCACTGTGTTATCATTGTTTTGCATTGCGATTAGAACTTTGTTTCATAGACTGAATAAATCAAATAAAAAAATAAATAATATATGGCCGTGTAAGGGTTTCGAAAAAATGCACCCCTGAGGATGTTTGGCCAGATAGAAAACCAACCTTGAAAGTTTTCGGATGCAAAGTAGTTGTCCAAGTGCCAAAAGTAAAGCATAAGAACCTTGATTCAAAAGGCAATGCATTGCTTTATTGGGTACTGTGCAACATAAAAGGTATATAGGTTTATGAATCCGAGCTCTGGGAGGCCACTGTGAGTCGAACTGCAGTTTTTCTAGAGAATCAGTTTTTTTGTAGTAAAAATAAAAATAACTCAAACAATGAATGGAAAATTCTTCGGTTTTCACAAATGAAGTAGAGCCGGATGATGTGTTTTTCACCGACGACGAGGAAGCAGAAGGGGAAGTTGTTTGTGTTTCAGAAACAAGTTGGCATTGAGCCAAGAAGGTCTACGAGGGTAAAAATACCGGTTGAGCGATATACCAATTTAGGCATTGAAACGTCGCTGAATGTCCCACAAACTGTTCAAGAAGCTAAGAAAAGCCTACAATCGGCACAATGACAGAGAGCTATGGAGGAGGAATGCCAGTCATTGAGAAAAATAGTACTTGGTTATCCTGCAATCTGCCTCCAGGGAAAAAAGCAATAGCCAACAAGTGGTATTTTAAAATTAAAAGGGGTTCTGATGGTAAAGTGGGATGGTTTAAGGCATAACTGGTGATTAAAGGATATTCAAAGCGAAAAGGAATAGACTATGAGAAAACATTTTCACCTGTAGTTCGATATTCATCGATTCGACTTTTACTGGCGACAACTGCTAAATACGATCTGGATATTGAACAAATGGATGTAGTGACGTCATTTCTGCAAAGTGACCTTAAGGAAGATATCTACATGGAGTATCCGGAAGGGTTTGATGGTGAACCAGGTAAAGTGTGTCGCAGTATGACTTGAAACAGGCAAGTCGCTGCTGGAACGAGAAATTAAGTAGCACCTTGAGAAGATTTGAATCAGTCAAAGACAGACTCATGCGTATATTACTATGTAGAAGGGGAAATAGCAATTTATGTTGAGGACATTTTAATTTTTTCGAATAATTCTGCATACAAAAAAAAGGTAAAGAATTTTTTAAAGAATAATTTCAAGATCAAGGATATTGGAACAGCTAATTTCATACTTCGAATGAAGATAACTCGCGATAGGAGGATGGGAAAGCTCTGGATAGATCAGGAATGCTACTTCAAAGATATTTTGGAAAGGTTCAACATGGGTAATTGTAAGGTCTTGAATACACCGGTTGATGTTAATCAAAAGTTGTCGTCGGAGTTTTGTTCAAAAAGTTATGAAGAAACTAAAAAAGTGCAGGAAGTCCCATATCAAAAAGCAATATGGAGTCTGTTGTATGCTGCTCAGATAAGTAGACCGGACATCTCATTGCAGTGGGGTGTTATCAAAATTTAATATAAATCATGGAAGAGCGCATTGGATTGCAGTAAAACGTGTGTTTCGTTACCTGAAAACTACTTTGGATTACAAGCTAGCATTCAAAAGACAACCCAGTGGTAAGGTAACCGGTTTTACAGATGCAGATTGGGCGAGTGATTTAGATAGTCGACGTTCAACCACAGGATACGCATTTGCATATCAAGGGGGTTGTGTTGCGTGGAGCTCAAAGCGGCAAACTAGAGTCGCATTATCAACGACAGAAGCGAAATACAGATCTATCGTTTGGTTGAAGGCGTTGTATGCAGAAATAACTCAAGTTAAACAGGGATGGTGGATTTTGTATTCAGACAACAAAAGCTCGATTGATTTAGCACACAACAATATGTATCACGCGAGTTCTTAACACATTGATTTCAGGCATCACTTCATAAGGGGCTTAGTCGAGAAGGATTTCGTTACCATTAAGCATATTGGCACTGAAGATATGGCCGCCGATATACTTACAAAATCATTACCAATCAAACTATTTAACGCATGTAGACACAAACTTGGTGTAACAAAATTATATTTATCTTCATATTCCATTATTACTATATGCTTTGTATTATATGTCACTTGAATAAAATATTTTCAACTAACAAGAAGTCCTATCACAAAAATAAAGTTAAATATAACGAATCCAGTTTTATATAAACACTAAATTTTATTCAGATTATTAATGGGTATTCGAATCGAAATCATTTTCGTACTTTTCAATCTTGAGCAAATGAGCTCTTTGCACAAAATTGTTAACGTAGAAAAGTTTATTTTATTTATTATGTATAGGAAGTACAAGTTGTGAACTAGTATTTAATAATGATAGATTTAATTAACTTAAAACTAAATAATTACATTGAATGTTATAAGATAATAAATAAGTTAAATATTTCAACCAATCGTTATGCAAAATATTTTAAAATAAAATTTTTAAATTTGTTTGCGTTGCTAATTTTATGCAAATAAGGTGATAGCGAATTCCAAAGACGTATCGAGTACATATAAAATTGTCGAAACTAAATAATTACATTGAATGTAATAATATGTATAATAAATAAGTTAAATATTTCAACCAATCGTTATGCAAAATATTTTAAAATAAAATTTTTAAATTTGTTTGCGTTGCTAATTTTATGCAAATAAGGTGATAGCGAATTCCAAAGACGTATCGAGTACATATAAAATTGTCGATCTGGCGAAATGGAACTAAATTCTTTGAGCGAGGGACTTGCAAATTTATTATAAAGGTAATTAGTTGAGTTCCTAAGTATTTATTATTTTATGTAACATGACCAGAGGTCTGATATTCAATAAATCGTTAAATTTTAAGCCATAAATTTTTTAGAATCTATAGAGACATGGTCGTAGCGCTGCAGGCCAAAAATATATCTTGCGATGTTGTTGTAGAGAATATTAAGTTTCTGTTTGCTATCAAAGTCATAATTTGCAAATATTTATTATCCATACAATGAAATGGGGATGCGTTTTGACAAGCAATATTCTTATTCTGTACGGTGTGAAATACTGCGAAGGCCATAAATTATGGAGCATTGCATACACTTGACCAGAGACAGATTGATGTGATTAGTCCACGTTAACCGTCTATTGAAAATGATTCCTAGATTCTTCACAGTATTATCAAAATCAATATTTGCGCCATTTAATATTATATTTGGAAAATTATCTGTCATAATTAATTTTTTATGAATAACAATGCACTTAGATTTTTGAGAGTTAAGTTCCAAGCCATTTACCAGTACCCATTGATTTACACCTTCAAGGGTTTTATTTAAATTAGCGACACATACATCTATACAACCCAGGCTACAACTAGAATACAATTGCACATCATCTGCATTCATTTGGACGTTGCAATTTTCTAAAACTGTGTGGAGGTCATTGTTATAGATAGAAAAGAGGAGGGAACCTAATATGGATCCTTGAGGTAGTTGGCAGGAATGATGACATGGAGTTCCAGCACAAACTGCCTGTGATCTTTCACAAAGGTAAGAAGAAAGTTGATTTGTCGCTGTGGTTGAAAAGTTGAATATTTGGAAAGTTTAACATAAAATGTACGATGATTAACTGTGTCAAATGCTTTTGAGTGGTCTAATTGTGTTAAGAAGGTCATGTTGTTGTTATCAAGATTATGTCGAATTTTTTCTATTAGATCGATTAAGGCTGTCATACATCCACGGTTACGTCTAAATCCTGATTACCTTCAAATTCATAAGAAGAATCCAAAATATTTTCATTATTTTTCAATGAGATGGTAATATTCTAACAGTTAAACTATTTCGCATCTGCAATATTTGCATTGAACGCTCACATCTTAGTGATCTAAATCGCACTTTCGCTATTTCACACTTTTGCATCAACGCGTTAAGGGGACCGTCTGGTCTATCGCCCTTGAATTTGACGAGTTTTTTGGATTATTTTTTAAATGAAAATAATGAGCAATAGTATTTAAACTTTATTTTTATTTTATTACTTTAACCATATACAAAAATATTAAAAAAAAATTATAATTTTAAGTAAACTAAAATTGGTGTTGCAGTTGCCCTCTTCAGAAAATCGGATCTTGTTGGTTAGTCATGTTTTAGATCTTCCATTGATCTAAAAAAAAAAAAATTAAAATCAGTATGAGTGTAGTTATCGCAGGAACTAGAATGAAAAAAAAATTAGACAAAATGGCGCGTTGTTGGAATTTACGTTACGAAAACAGACCGTTTTTTATTACTTTTTGTATATAAAAAGTAAGAAGTATTCAACGTGGTTCCAGCGATAAGCACTGGTTTACTGAACAATATAGTAAAATTTAAGACGAATCGTAGTAGTTTTTTTTTGTGTCACGCCGTGCAGAAAAATATAGTTTCGAGTTAAATGAGTTTAAACTTCGGTCGGCCCTTTTACCTGCTTTTGCGCTCACCTGCTAAATATATTGTAGAAGTCGAAATTCTGGAAATATTGATACGAAAATTTGACAGTATACTTTTAAAAGCCTTTACTTTTGAGATATAAAAAAATAGATTTTTTGAAAAATCTAGACCGGGGGCCTTAATACACTAAGTGAATTTTTCCAATCTTCGGTAAACGCATCCCACGCTACATCAATCCAGACTTCGCTAATGTGCCCAAGCGGGGCACTAGATCTTCAAAATAAACTTCTACTGTTCCAAATGCTTCCTCATCGAATGCTCCTGCTGCTGGCTCTCGTCCTGCACCAGTTTTTTCACCTATCGTTGAAGTGCTGGATGCTGCTCCTGTACTGGACGTTCACGTTGATACGGGTGTTACTATTGCTGATGTTACTTTGTCTGCTTCGTATGCTGATGTTGCCGCAGCTAGCCCTTCACTTTCTAATTCTGTTATACTGCCTGACATTGAACACTTAACTGTTGTTGATGCTTAATCTGTTGCTGTCTCCTCACCTATTCCTTCAGCCTGCGATGAAGTGCTACCCTTGTTCAACCTGTCACTATGAAAATCTGTTTTTGTTTCGAGACTAACCGGAGCAACTTCCAAAGCTGATGTTACCGCTTACATCAATTGCAAACTTGTTTCGAACTTGCTGGGAAATTTGAGCGTGAAATTGCCTCATTTAAAATCATTCCTCCTGCATTTCTGTTTGACCGTATTGTGTCGAAGGATTTCTGGCTAGACCAAATTGTAGTCCATGAATTTGTACCACGCAAAAAAGGCATATCTCTACCAATTTCATCACGTCCCTCTGGGTCGCTACCTCCAAAAAACGGCGTGAACCTATTGAGAAATGGCCACTAGCAGTAAATGATCATCTATCGGCAGCTGTTCCTAATCGCATCAAAATTTACTTTCAAAATATCGCTGGCATTAGAACGAAATCTCGCAATCTGCGTGTCATGACCTCGCAATTGGATTACAACATAATCGTTCTCTTAGAGACATGGCTTAACTAGGATTTCTTCGATCAAGAATTTTTCGCCCCTAATTTATTTAATGTTTTTCGCAAAGACCGTGGTGACATTAAAACTGGCAATTTTTCTTATTTAAAAGAAAAAAATCATTAAAATAAATAAAACAATTGATTGTTTCTACTGATATTGAAATGTATTTTAAGCATTTATTTTTAAATGCCTATTCGTCATCGTTTTAACTTTGAAAAAAATGCATCAACCTGAATTTGAATTTTTGTTATACGAGGGGGCGCGCCGCACAGTGGTTTGACTCCATAGAAAGTGCGTAAAAAAATTTAAGGAATCATCTGAGCATAACGATTTTTTCCTTCATCTGTATTTTACAAAGAGAAACGTGCCAATTCTATAGCAGAAGTTGCTAATCTTTTTGCTGATTTGTTGATTTTGGATCGCATACTCTATCGTCTGATGATGTGGTTAATGCTATTATTAACCCATTAATTTTAATAATAATTCCCCACATAATTTTAATCCAAGAACAATGGGTGTTTAACAGACGCGTATGCGGATTGGGAGGAGTTAAGTAGGTTTCCATCCTTTATTGTGAAGGAGTGGTTCGTCCACGTTCTTGCATGATTATGCAGAAAGCGGTTGACTGCACGACGTTAAGACAATTTTGCTGTCAAGACCTTGTTGCAGTTAAAATAAAGTACCGTTATGGGGAGGTGTGGTAGAGACTATTGTTGTTTCGGCTTACCTTTCCTACGATTCTATTATGCCCCCTCCTACGAGGGAGTTGATGGAAGTCGTACGATACGCGGAATCAAACATCTTAGGACTTATAGTGGGCTGTGACGCCAATGCTCAGAACACTATCTGGGGGAGCATCAAATGTAACTTCAGGGGGAATAAGCTGTTGGTTTTCATTCTGTCATACCGACTGGTAATTCAAAATGTTGGCACCAGCCCGACATTTGTTACTAGTAGGAGACAGGAGGTGATTGATCTGACACTATCAAACAGTATAGTGGCTGATCAAATCACCAGAAGGCGAGTTCTTAGAGATGACTCCCTTTCGGACCACCGTTACATAGAGTTTCGGCTTCCTGCGGCCGCAATCCTCGAAAATCGGATTGGACACGATTTGGTGAGCTGGTCGAAGAAAGAATTCGCGTCGTTCCTAAACTCCGGACAATAGAGTCAATCGAGGAATACTCTAATACATTAGGGCGAATCTTGGTTGATTGCTATGAGATGGTGTGCTCGGAACGTAGGAGTAGACAAGGTAAGGCGGTCCCTTAGTGGAACGCTGAGCTTTCGAAACTCCGGAAAACCTCCAGGAAGCTTTTGAATCGAGCCCTTAAATCTCGGTTGGAAGCAGACTGGACTGCCTACCGTCAGCTGCAAAAAGACTGCAAGATGAAGATGAAATATTTAAAACTGGACTCTTATAGAAATTTTTGCAGTGAGATGGTAGATCAGAAGGGTTCGGCGAGGTTATGCAAAGTTCTTCAAAGAGACCGGACGGCTAAGCTGGACTTTAAGTCCCCTGGACCCGACGGCATTTATCCAATCAAGCCAAAGCGGAGAGGGACAAATCTTATGACGATTCTGGAAAGGATCTTCACGGTTTGTCTTGCTCATGGATATATTCCACGTCTTTGGTCCTCGGTTAAAGTTGTATTTATTCCTAAACCGGGAAGGGATAACTACGCTACCGAAGAGTTTCCGACCGATAAGCTTGACATCGTTTTTGCTTAAAAGTCTGGAACGCATGGTCGAGAAGCACATCAGGCTGAAGGTTCTAAGGCAAAACCCTCTCAATTCTCGACAACATGCTTATCAGAGTGGAAAATCCTGTGAATCAGCTCTTCACGACTGTGTTTGTACAGTTGAACAAGGGCTGGAATCAGGGAGCTACATCCTGGGAGTGTTTGTCGATATCGAAGGGGCTTTTGACTACCTTCGACTCGATGTGATCATGCGTTTTGCATCCGCTTCGGAAGAAGATATGAAGTCAGGTTCCCGAAACGTGATCAGTGGTTAAGTCCAGAGACTGTACTCCGGGGTCTTCGTCATGTTTTCTATACCGAGGGATCCAAAACCTCAAACGGTACTGGATCCGGTTGGTACTTGGACGATGAGGCCAAATACTCTGTTTCTACTGGAAAGAAGGCGTCAGTCTTCCTAACGGAGGTTTTCGCTATTCTAGACGTGGTGAGCTGGATAATTGAGAAGAGGTGGCATGGGAAGTGCATAGGTATCTGCTCTGATAGTCAAGCTGCACTGAAGGCTCTTGCTATCTCTGTCAGCTCCTCAAAATTGGTCAGCGAGTGTAAGGAAAAACTAAATAGTGTTGCAAAACACAATAAGTTATGCCTTATATGGGTTCCAGGACACTGGTATTGCAGGGAATGAACTAGCTAATGAGGGCTCTGCAATTACACCATGGGATCCGGAACCCACGAAATCGTGGGTTCTATCCATAAAGGAAGATGGTCCGAGCTTGACTCCTGCAGAACAGCAAAGTGCTTCGTGAGACAACCTAATAGGAAATCAGCGGAATTTCTTCTCAAACTGAGAAGAAAGGACCTGAGGTTACTGGTGGGTGTCATCACAGGCGTTCGTGAGAATCAGATTAAGGCTGTTGGGTAGTGATGTCTTGAGTATGAATAATGCCCATACTCTCCCTCTTCCTGAGCTTCTAAGGTTCATCAGTGAAACAAAGAAGTTCGAGATTAAGAGACCCTAGACCTTTATTTCTCCCATTTATCCCGACATAACTTTACTGTGTCTCTACTCTCTTTTACTGGTTCTATCCTTGGGTATAGCACAATGGTCTTCGTTGACTGAGTGCTTTGGATAAGTCCAGCCCACCCACAACTCTAAACTCTTACCCATTAAGGACAAGCTGGAACCAAAGTAGATAGATCAAAGAGGTAACTTAAGAAAAAATTGTTTTTGAACTTGGCTCAAGAACGGCTCAACGACAAGGTGCCATATGGCACCACTAGGCATTACTGGGTTAAGCTCAAATATTCTCACAAACCGGATATGGATGCTCTCTCTGCTTTCTTCTTTAAAAATTGCTCATCACTTGTTTCCTCTCTTTTGATCATTTACAATAAATCACTTGCTTCTGGGGTATTGATTAATGCTTGGAAATTTGCGTTTGTTTCCTCAATATAAGTGGCAATAAAAATAATATCGAGAATTACAGGCCAATACCGAAATTGTGCTCCACATTGCTGTGAAAAGTTTGATTTGCGTAAATCAACATGGATTTATTTCTTTACGGTCTAATATTTCAAATCTTGCGATTTTTACGGATGACTGCATTTCTTCTTTCCAAGACGGTTTCCAAGTTGATGCAATCTATACAGATATCTCTAAGGCCTTTGATAGGGTAAGCCATGATATTTTAACCCGCAAGCTAAAAAGCTTGGGTTTCCACTCAGTTTTCTTGGAATGGATTAGCTTGTACTTAATCAATCGTTGTTCTGCTGTAGTTATTAATGATGTCTCTTCGATGCCCTTTACTGCCTCATCGGTTGTTCCTCAAAGTAGTATTTTGGGGCCTTTGCTTTTTGTGTTTTTCATAAATTATATTAGCAGCTGTTTTACAAATATAAAATTCCTGCTCTGTGTAGATGATTTAAAAATGTACCGCATCATTAAGAACTCATCGGATGCTTTGAAGCTGTAATCTGAACTTGATGTGCTTTCATGGTGCAGATAAAATCGTTTACCCCTGAACATTAATAAATGTTTTCAAATCTCATTTTTAAGGTCCACTTAGACTTAAGTGTTATCCTTGATTCGAACCTTACTTTTTCCAGCCATATTAACTACATAGTGTCGAAAGCTTACTCCATTCTTGCCTTTGTCCGTCGTAATTGTTAAATTACTATTTACTACTTTTGTCCGCTCGGTTTCAGAGTATGCCGCCTTTATTTGGAGAACGTATCATGCTTGCCATATTAATCGCCTTGAATGCATTCAAAAAGTCTTTCTGCGATTTGCGCTTCGTTCACTGAATTTCTCTGAATCAATTCCCTCCTGCAATGCTTGCTGTTTGCTTTTGAATTTTAAAAACCCTTCAGAGTAGAAGATCAATTCAATCTATGTCTCTAAGTTTTGATTATGATGATCTGTAATAATATTGTATTCATCATCATCATCAATTCCTTTTGTCCCGAATGGACCTCCAAAAAACGTTTCCATCGCGTACGGTCCTTCGCAATGACTTTAATTTCTATAAATGACTTTCCGGTAGCACTTATCTCCTTTTCAAGCGTTCTCTTCCATGTGCCTCTTGGTCGACCTTGTCGTCTGCTACCTTGCGGGTTCCATTCTAGCGCCTGTCTGCAGATTTCAGTTGGATCCTTTCGTAAGGTATGCCCGATCCATTTCCACTTTCTAAGTTTTATCTCAGACTGGATGGGTATTTGCTTTCTCTGATCCCAAAGATCTGCGATGGTGATTGTTCTGGGCTACCAGATGCGCAAAATCCGCCGTAGGTACTTGTTGATGAAAACTTGTAGTTCGTTGGCGAGCAGGTCCGTCATCAACCATGTTTCGATGAGGACCTCCAGACTTTGTTAAGTTGCGCAGACGCGCCACGGACTTTGCAATTCTAAACTGAATGTCATCTGCTGCACCGTCGTCTGTAGAGATAATGCTTCCCAAGTAAGTGAAGTTGTCGACATTTTCAATATTAGCATTTGTTGCTAACACGTTCCGCCACGTTCACTCTTAGCGATTTTGTTTTCTTCGTATTGATCGTTAGTCCAAACTTCTTGGATTCTGGAACCAAGCCGTCGATCTTATTGTGCATGTCTGGATTCTTCTATGAAATGCGAAATAAGACACCCTTGTCGGACGTCTGATATCGAATCGAACGTTGATGGTAGGCTGCCATTATGCTGAGCTCTACATTTGAAACCAGCATACTGAACTTTGATTAAGTTGATGATATTCGGCGAAATACCTCTTCGGCGCAGCGCATCCCAGATGCACTCCCTGTAAATGCTATCGAAGGCGGTGCTATAGTCGACGAAAACGAGATGAAATGCTGCTCTCCATTCTACTGATTGTTCTACGATAATTCTAAGTGTATTAAATTAATCAACACAGGACCGGTTTGGCCGGAACCCTGCTTGTTGCCTGCGGATAGTCCTGTCAAGCCTTTTGTTAATACGGTTTAGAAGAATCCTTGTTAAGATTTTCGATGGTATGGATACCAGCATGATTCCTCTGTAATTGCGACACTCGCTTAAGTCTCCCTTTTTCGGCACCGTAACTAAGACGCGTTGAAGCCAATCATCCGGTAACTTTTCCTCTTCCCATATTCTTAAAATATCGGTAGTAGCATACTAGCAGTTGTTGTCGGACAGGCTTTGAGCATTTTCGCAGTAACTCTGTCAAAACCAGCTGATTTATTGTTTTTCAGTGTTGAAATAGCATTCACTATTTCTTGGATGTTCGGAGGCTTAGATGACAAAGAGCAGCTCCTACTTATCTTGAAAGATGGGGGTTGCGAAATAGGTGGAAAGTCATTTTGAGGGGGATCGCTGTTGAGAATGGTGGAGAAATGTTCCTTCCAGTGCTCGAGTTTCTCCTCTGTTGATGTTAGTAGCCGACCTTGTTTATCTTTTATAAGTCGCGCTTGCTGACGCTTGCCGCCTGTTAGCTTACTAGTTGTTTCATAGAGCAGCTTCATGTTCTTCGTAGCAGCAGCTTGTTCTGCCTTAGAAGCTAAGTCCTCATACCACGCTCGCTTGTCTCGCCTACAAGATTTTCGAACGGTTATTTAATATGGACTCTGCTTCCTTCTTCTGTGCGCGTGTTTTCGCCCCGCCCCGGGATAGCTTAGCAGACCTGCGATCTTCGATTGTATTCATAGACTAAGTAAAATAAATAAAAAAAGAAAAAAAATGTTGGCTTTATTGCCCCCAAAGAGGGTTGATACTCTTGCTATTTCTGGCATTTTCTCCACCTCCATAACTAGCAAATTGAATTGCTCGGCAGTAGTTGCTTTTTAGTACTATTAGAAAATTGGAATTATCAACAGAAATACATATATCACACATGAAATACTTATAACTTTCTTTATCAAAACATTCATTTCATCTCTAACGCAAGCTCACAGACAAGTGATTAATTTGACAATTCAAGTCAACAAAATGTTAACGTTGCGTATACCGTATTTCAATTCTGCCAACGCAACTACGTAACGGAACGCCAATAATCACTAACTTAAGTATTGCGTTTTATATTATAAATTACGAAATTTGAAAAAGCAGGTGAAGTGAAAGTGAAATACTGCTTTTTATGAAATAAGGCTGTTAGTTTCTTGTTTTAACGAAAGGCAGGAGGACGCACAAAAGCGTAAGTGTGCATACACAATAACTTGTAATTTTATAATTGTTATTTAATTCCTCTTAGGAAATAAAATATTCGCTTATTTTAAGAAAGAGTGTTTTTATATTTGCAACTCCTGAAGAAGCACGGACACAGAGCTTAATTACTGCACCAGTTTCGACCAAACCAGATTTCAATAGACATGTCTACGTATAGTGTGACGCTTCGACTGAGAGGGTTGATGGGGCACTCTTCCAGATGGATGACGAAAATAATGAGAGACCTATTGCATACATGTTCGCAAAACTAAACAAAACTCAGAGGAATTTTAGCATCACCGAGTAGGAATGTTATGCGGCATTATTAAGCGTGAACAGATTTCGGCCTTATGTTGAAGGTTTTCTCTTCACTATAATAACCCAAAAATTATGCAACTACAGGAATACCAGGCCTGGAAGTTATAGTTTCCGTCTGGTCTGAGGCAGCATTTACTAGATGCAGGTCACCATTCTGCAGCCGTTGGACATCGTGGCATACGCAAGACACTCGCTAGCTTGAGGCATAATTACTATTGGCCGACTATGGTGTGGAATGTGAAATATATAAAGGTAGCAAAGTGGTTAATGCGGCAGAGAGATTTGTCTGGTATGTTGGGTCGGTGACCGCTAAAAATACAAGGCCCTAAATTTAATATCATACATCGTTGGGGTATCCAAAACTTCCTCGAGTGTATATCCCGACAAAGCTTTAATGAAATTAACGAGGTTACTAAGATTCATGAGTTGGAGCTCTGCCTACTTGTCGACCTGGGATCATCCGGGTTTATGTCCAAAGAATATGTGAAGTTAAAATTTCTTGTCCGTGATAATGAAAACCGCCTTCCTGAACTTCAAGTTCTTGGTGACAATATGTACAAACGTACTGAACAGCCAGAAGGAAACCCCGAAAATGAATTCTTTAACTTGAAATTGTGGATACACAAATCCTTGGTCTACTTAGTAATTGATAATGCCCATTTTCATTCTAATAAATGACATATAAAAGGCATTAAGGAAGCTGCGTAAAAATGTCTTTTGGCCAACATGACAGCTGATGTCAAGCAATACATCGCTAAGTGTGATTTACGTCGTCCAAGCAAAGCTCCAAATGTTACTCTGCATCCGCCTATGTCCATTCAATATTCCGTCTAAAGTCCTTTCGAAAAGCTGTATATTGGAATTTTAATCGCGTTAGACTATCTGGCGAAGTTTCTGCTTTTAAAACCGGTTAAAAAGTAATTGGTAATTCCGATTTCTTGCATGATAATGTTATTACCATAATTTCTTAGAAGCGCATATCATCAGTTGATTGGTTGCACGCCTTACTATAGTTTGCTTGGCCAGCAAATGTTGACGAACTCAAATGAATACGAGCTCTTGCGCAAACTACAAAACGCTTGATGACAATTTTCTACATAAAACTGATAAGTGAAATTTGAATCGAAAATCGATAACTGAAAATATTACTAAGGGTTTCGAGTCATCAGCAAAATGATACAATCTATGCAGTTTTGCGAAAATCATTAAGATTGTCGATTTTGTTTCATCTTTAGGAGGGATTTCGTGCAATAATAGGACAATACCAGTAAAATGTTCTGTTCAAAACTTGCTCTAAAGTTTGTCGAAGCGAAGGTGATTGGAATTAAAAGGGATTACTACTATATTTTATTGGTTAAATGCAACACGATCTAACTCGTTCATCACTGGCTAATTGCTAACAGCACACCACATTATATGGATTCTAACATCTATCAACAACGTAGACCACATTTTCACCTGACTCTCTACCATCTCATCTGAGCAGATTCACAATACATACTATGTCATCGGAATTCATCTTGTCCAGAATCAGCTGAAGCAAACTTAATTGCATGACATAACTGTCCCGTGTAAACGCAGGCCTATAACCTGTTGCCACTGTTGTATGTACTTTTAAATTACCGCACTTAATTCACACATGTATTGTTCATAGGATATGGTAATCGGTAAGAAGAAGACACAGTATTGCACAATATTTACACAAATAGTTTTTTGTTTGACGTTTTTCCAAGTTTTTATCAATTTGTTGAGCGCTGCTTTTTTAAATAACAAAACTTGGTTCAATACCGGCGAAACTATTCAGTATATGTTTAATCATATTAAATTTGAGCGGGTACCAAACTGTTATTGTGTTTTAGTGATATTATAGTGTTTGAGTTTCAATAGCAAGGCCAAAAACTTTATTAACTTGAAAGTGAGTTATAAGACATGCTATTTACAGATACATATCTAATGCGAACAAAAGATACGTATTAAAATAAAGGCTAATCCTTTTACCATCGACTATAAAATAACTATTAAATTAATAGGAATCGTCTGTTCAAGTAATAATATCTTGCTTAAAATCCAGGTTATCGCAAAGAACAGAAACAATACAGTACATTTGCGGCAGAAAAAAAAAACGGTAGGATTCTAACACCAAAAGCAATAGAAACAGAATTCGGTACATTTCGAAACAAAAACAAGTACTTTTGGTTTGTTACTGATTCTGTTTTTTGCGACCATTCGGTTTTAGTGTGCTTAAGGCATATTTATGAACACTGAAAAAAGTACTTTGAAAACGAAAAGGTCATAAGTTATTCTTTCAAACAGTATTTTCTGAGTTAACGGTTGTGTTTCATGTAATTAGCTTGTCATCCCAGAAAAAGTTAAATATACGTCCTTACTGTGGGCAAATTAAAAGTATTAAAATTTATAGGAAGCCAGTTTGGCAGTACAATAGAAACCGATTCCCAGAACAGCTCCCCTCTTATAAATTAGACTTGAGCTGTAATTGAAAACCAATTGTGAAACTTTCTTCTTCTGAATGCAGAACACCTTTTTGAATCCGTTTCCGAAGCGATTCCGTTTCGGATGTCAGAATAGGCCTGTAAATTGTAATTTAGGCTGAATATATTGTGCTCCACATTGCTGTGAAAAGTTTGATTTGCGTAAATCAACATGGATTTATTTCTTTACGGTCTAATATTTCAAATCTTGCGATTTTTACGGATGACTGCATTTCTTCTTTCCAAGACGGTTTCCAAGTTGATGCAATCTATACAGATATCTCTAAGGCCTTTGATAGGGTAAGCCATGATATTTTAACCCGCAAGCTAAAAAGCTTGGGTTTCCACTCAGTTTTCTTGGAATGGATTAGCTTGTACTTAATCAATCGTTGTTCTGCTGTAGTTATTAATGATGTCTCTTCGATGCCCTTTACTGCCTCATCGGTTGTTCCTCAAAGTAGTATTTTGGGGCCTTTGCTTTTTGTGTTTTTCATAAATTATATTAGCAGCTGTTTTACAAATATAAAATTCCTGCTCTGTGTAGATGATTTAAAAATGTACCGCATCATTAAGAACTCATCGGATGCTTTGAAGCTGTAATCTGAACTTGATGTGCTTTCATGGTGCAGATAAAATCGTTTACCCCTGAACATTAATAAATGTTTTCAAATCTCATTTTTAAGGTCCACTTAGACTTAAGTGTTATCCTTGATTCGAACCTTACTTTTTCCAGCCATATTAACTACATAGTGTCGAAAGCTTACTCCATTCTTGCCTTTGTCCGTCGTAATTGTTAAATTACTATTTACTACTTTTGTCCGCTCGGTTTCAGAGTATGCCGCCTTTATTTGGAGAACGTATCATGCTTGCCATATTAATCGCCTTGAATGCATTCAAAAAGTCTTTCTGCGATTTGCGCTTCGTTCACTGAATTTCTCTGAATCAATTCCCTCCTGCAATGTTTGCTGTTTGCTTTTGAATTTTAAAAACCCTTCAGAGTAGAAGATCAATTCAATCTATGTCTCTAAGTTTTGATTATGATGATCTGTAATAATATTGTATTCATCATCATCATCAATTCCTTTTGTCCCGAATGGACCTCCAAAAAACGTTTCCATCGCGTACGGTCCTTCGCAATGACTTTAATTTCTATAAATGACTTT
This sequence comes from Toxonevra muliebris, assembly GCA_963691655.1. Taxonomy (NCBI): domain Eukaryota; kingdom Metazoa; phylum Arthropoda; class Insecta; order Diptera; family Pallopteridae; genus Toxonevra; species Toxonevra muliebris. The sequence continues at coordinate 85,864,483 of OY829326.1, forward strand.
CCGGTAGCACTTATCTCCTTTTCAAGCGTTCTCTTCCATGTGCCTCTTGGTCGACCTTGTCGTCTGCTACCTTGCGGGTTCCATTCTAGCGCCTGTCTGCAGATTTCAGTTGGATCCTTTCGTAAGGTATGCCCGATCCATTTCCACTTTCTAAGTTTTATCTCAGACTGGATGGGTATTTGCTTTCTCTGATCCCAAAGATCTGCGATGGTGATTGTTCTGGGCTACCAGATGCGCAAAATCCGCCGTAGGCACTTGTTGATGAAAACTTGTAGTTCGTTGGCGAGCAGGTCCGTCATCAACCATGTTTCGATGAGGACCTCCAGACTTTGTTAAGTTGCGCAGACGCGCCACGGACTTTGCAATTCTAAACTGAATGTCATCTGCTGCACCGTCGTCTGTAGAGATAATGCTTCCCAAGTAAGTGAAGTTGTCGACATTTTCAATATTAGCATTTGTTGCTAACACGTTCCGCCACGTTCACTCTTAGCGATTTTGTTTTCTCCGTATTGATCGTTAGTCCAAACTTCTTGGATTCTGGAACCAAGCCGTCGATCTTATTGTGCATGTCTGGATTCTTCTATGAAATGCGAAATAAGACACCCTTGTCGGACGTCTGATATCGAATCGAACGTTGATGGTAGGCTGCCATTATGCTGAGCTCTACATTTGAAACCAGCATACTGAACTTTGATTAAGTTGATGATATTCGGCGAAATACCTCTTCGGCGCAGCGCATCCCAGATGCACTCCCTGTAAATGCTATCGAAGGCGGTGCTATAGTCGACGAAAACGAGATGAAATGCTGCTCTCCATTCTACTGATTGTTCTACGATAATTCTAAGTGTATTAAATTGATCAACACAGGACCGGTTTGGCCGGAACCCTGCTTGTTGCCTGCGGATAGTCCTGTCAAGCCTTTTGTTAATACGGTTTAGAAGAATCCTTGTTAAGATTTTCGATGGTATGGATACCAGCATGATTCCTCTGTAATTGCGACACTCGCTTAAGTCTCCCTTTTTCGGCACCGTAACTAAGACGCGTTGAAGCCAATCATCCGGTAACTTTTCCTCTTCCCATATTCTTAAAATATCGGTAGTAGCATACTAGCAGTTGTTGTCGGACAGGCTTTGAGCATTTTCGCAGTAACTCTGTCAAAACCAGCTGATTTATTGTTTTTCAGTGTTGAAATAGCATTCACTATTTCTTGGATGTTCGGAGGCTTAAATGACAAAGAGCAGCTCCTACTTATCATGAAAGATGGGGGTTGCGAAATAGGTGGAAAGTCATTTTGAGGGGGATCGCTGTTGAGAATGGTGGAGAAATGTTCCTTCCAGTGCTCGAGTTTCTCCTCTGTTGATGTTAGTAGCCGACCTTGTTTATCTTTTATAAGTCGCGCTTGCTGACGCTTGCCGCCTGTTAGCTTACTAGTTGTTTCATAGAGCAGCTTCATGTTCTTCGTAGCAGCAGCTTGTTCTGCCTTAGAAGCTAAGTCCTCATACCACGCTCGCTTGTCTCGCCTACAAGATTTTCGAACGGTTATTTAATATGGACTCTGCTTCCTTCTTCTGTGCGCGTGTTTTCGCCCCGCCCCGGGATAGCTTAGCAGACCTGCGATCTTCGATTGTATTCATAGACTAAGTAAAATAAATAAAAAAAGAAAAAAAATGTTGGCTTTATTGCCCCCAAAGAGGGTTGATACTCTTGCTATTTCTGGCATTTTCTCCACCTCCATAACTAGCAAATTGAATTGCTCGGCAGTAGTTGCTTTTTAGTACTATTAGAAAATTGGAATTATCAACAGAAATACATATATCACACATGAAATACTTATAACTTTCTTTATCAAAACATTCATTTCATCTCTAACGCAAGCTCACAGACAAGTGATTAATTTGACAATTCAAGTCAACAAAATGTTAACGTTGCGTATACCGTATTTCAATTCTGCCAACGCAACTACGTAACGGAACGCCAATAATCACTAACTTAAGTATTGCATTTTATATTATAAATTACGAAATTTGAAAAAGCAGGTGAAGTGAAAGTGAAATACTGCTTTTTATGAAATAAGGCTGTTAGTTTCTTGTTTTAACGAAAGGCAGGAGGACGCACAAAAGCGTAAGTGTGCATACACAATAACTTGTAATTTTATAATTGTTATTTAATTCCTCTTAGGAAATAAAATATTCGCTTATTTTAAGAAAGAGTGTTTTTATATTTGCAACTCCTGAAGAAGCAATACATGTTCGCAAAACTAAACAAAACTCAGAGGAATTTTAGCATCACCGAGTAGGAATGTTATGCGGCATTATTAAGCGTGAACAGATTTCGGCCTTATGTTGAAGGTTTTCTCTTCACTATAATAACCCAAAAATTATGCAACTACAGGAATACCAGGCCTGGAAGTTATAGTTTCCGTCTGGTCTGAGGCAGCATTTACTAGATGCAGGTCACCATTCTGCAGCCGTTGGACTTCGTGGCATACGCAAGACACTCGCTAGCTTGAGGCATAATTACTATTGGCCGACTATGGTGTGGAATGTGAAATATATAAAGGTAGCAAAGTGGTTAATGCGGCAGAGAGATTTGTCTGGCATGTTGGGTCGGTGACCGCTAAAAATACAAGGCCCTAAATTTAATATCATACATCGTTGGGGTATCCAAAACTTCCTCGAGTGTATATCCCGACAAAGCTTTAATGAAATTAACGAGGTTACTAAGATTCATGAGTTGGAGCTCTGCCTACTTGTCGACCTGGGATCATCCGGGTTTATGTCCAAAGAATATGTGAAGTTAAAATTTCTTGTCCGTGATAATGAAAACCGCCTTCCTGAACTTCAAGTTCTTGGTGACAATATGTACAAACGTACTGAACAGCCAGAAGGAAACCCCGAAAATGAATTCTTTAACTTGAAATTGTGGATACACAAATCCTTGGTCTACTTAGTAATTGATAATGCCCATTTTCATTCTAATAAATGACATATAAAAGGCATTAAGGAAGCTGCGTAAAAATGTTTTTTGGCCAACATGACAGCTGATGTCAAGCAATACATCGCTAAGTGTGATTTACGTCGTCCAAGCAAAGCTCCAAATGTTACTCTGCATCCGCCTATGTCCATTCAATATTCCGTCTAAAGTCCTTTCGAAAAGCTGTATATTGGAATTTTAATCGCGTTAGACTATCTGGCGAAGTTTCTGCTTTTAAAACCGGTTAAAAAGTAATTGGTAATTCCGATTTCTTGCATGATAATGTTATTACCATAATTTCTTAGAAGCGCATATCATCAGTTGATTGGTTGCACGCCTTACTATAGTTTGCTTGGCCAGCAAATGTTGACGAACTCAAATGAATACGAGCTCTTGCGCAAACTACAAAACGCTTGATGACAATTTTCTACATAAAACTGATAAGTGAAATTTGAATCGAAAATCGATAACTGAAAATATTACTAAGGGTTTCGAGTCATCAGCAAAATGATACAATCTATGCAGTTTTGCGAAAATCATTAAGATTGTCGATTTTGTTTCATCTTTAGGAGGGATTTCGTGCAATAATAGGACAATACCAGTAAAATGTTCTGTTCAAAACTTGCTCTAAAGTTTGTCGAAGCGAAGGTGATTGGAATTAAAAGGGATTACTACTATATTTTATTGGTTAAATGCAACACGATCTAACTCGTTCATCACTGGCTAATTGCTAACAGCACACCACATTATATGGATTCTAACATCTATCAACAACGTAGACCACATTTTCACCTGACTCTCTACCATCTCATCTGAGCAGATTCACAATACATACTATGTCATCGGAATTCATCTTGTCCAGAATCAGCTGAAGCAAACTTAATTGCATGACATAACTGTCCCGTGTAAACGCAGGCCTATAACCTGTTGCCACTGTTGTATGTACTTTTAAATTACCGCACTTAATTCACACATGTATTGTTCATAGGATATGGTAATCGGTAAGAAGAAGACACAGTATTGCACAATATTTACACAAATAGTTTTTTGTTTGACGTTTTTCCAAGTTTTTATCAATTTGTTGAGCGCTGCTTTTTTAAATAACAAAACTTGGTTCAATACCGGCGAAACTATTCAGTATATGTTTAATCATATTAAATTTGAGCGGGTACCAAACTGTTATTGTGTTTTAGTGATATTATAGTGTTTGAGTTTCAATAGCAAGGCCAAAAACTTTATTAACTTGAAAGTGAGTTATAAGACATGCTATTTACAGATACATATCTAATGCGAACAAAAGATACGTATTAAAATAAAGGCTAATCCTTTTACCATCGACTATAAAATAACTATTAAATTAATAGGAATCGTCTGTTCAAGTAATAATATCTTGCTTAAAATCCAGGTTATCGCAAAGAACAGAAACAATACAGTACATTTGCGGCAGAAAAAAAAAACGGTAGGATTCTAACACCAAAAGCAATAGAAACAGAATTCGGTACATTTCGAAACAGAAACAAGTACTTTTGGTTTGTTACTGTTTCTGTTTTTTGCGACCATTCGGTTTTAGTGTGCTTAAGGCATATTTATGAACACTGAAAAAAGTACTTTGAAAACGAAAAGGTCATAAGTTATTCTTTCAAACAGTATTTTCTGAGTTAACGGTTGTGTTTCATGTAATTAGCTTGTCATCCCAGAAAAAGTTAAATATACGTCCTTACTGTGGGCAAATTAAAAGTATTAAAATTTATAGGAAGCCAGTTTGGCAGTACAATAGAAACCGATTCCCAGAACAGCTCCCCTCTTATAAATTAGACTTGAGCTGTAATTGAAAACCAATTGTGAAACTTTCTTCTTCTGAATGCAGAACACCTTTTTGAATCCGTTTCCGAAGCGATTCCGTTTCGGATGTCAGAATAGGCCTGTAAATTGTAATTTAGGCTGAATATATTGTGCTCCACATTGCTGTGAAAAGTTTGATTTGCGTAAATCAACATGGATTTATTTCTTTACGGTCTAATATTTCAAATCTTGCGATTTTTACGGATGACTGCATTTCTTCTTTCCAAGACGGTTTCCAAGTTGATGCAATCTATACAGATATCTCTAAGGCCTTTGATAGGGTAAGCCATGATATTTTAACCCGCAAGCTAAAAAGCTTGGGTTTCCACTCAGTTTTCTTGGAATGGATTAGCTTGTACTTAATCAATCGTTGTTCTGCTGTAGTTATTAATGATGTCTCTTCGATGCCCTTTACTGCCTCATCGGTTGTTCCTCAAAGTAGTATTTTGGGGCCTTTGCTTTTTGTGTTTTTCATAAATTATATTAGCAGCTGTTTTACAAATATAAAATTCCTGCTCTGTGTAGATGATTTAAAAATGTACCGCATCATTAAGAACTCATCGGATGCTTTGAAGCTGTAATCTGAACTTGATGTGCTTTCATGGTGCAGATAAAATCGTTTACCCCTGAACATTAATAAATGTTTTCAAATCTCATTTTTAAGGTCCACTTAGACTTAAGTGTTATCCTTGATTCGAACCTTACTTTTTCCAGCCATATTAACTACATAGTGTCGAAAGCTTACTCCATTCTTGCCTTTGTCCGTCGTAATTGTTAAATTACTATTTACTACTTTTGTCCGCTCGGTTTCAGAGTATGCCGCCTTTATTTGGAGAACGTATCATGCTTGCCATATTAATCGCCTTGAATGCATTCAAAAAGTCTTTCTGCGATTTGCGCTTCGTTCACTGAATTTCTCTGAATCAATTCCCTCCTGCAATGTTTGCTGTTTGCTTTTGAATTTTAAAAACCCTTCAGAGTAGAAGATCAATTCAATCTATGTCTCTAAGTTTTGATTATGATGATCTGTAATAATATTGTATTCATCATCATCATCAATTCCTTTTGTCCCGAATGGACCTCCAAAAAACGTTTCCATCGCGTACGGTCCTTCGCAATGACTTTAATTTCTATAAATGACTTTCCGGTAGCACTTATCTCCTTTTCAAGCGTTCTCTTCCATGTGCCTCTTGGTCGACCTTGTCGTCTGCTACCTTGCGGGTTCCATTCTAGCGCCTGTCTGCAGATTTCAGTTGGATCCTTTCGTAAGGTATGCCCGATCCATTTCCACTTTCTAAGTTTTATCTCAGACTGGATGGGTATTTGCTTTCTCTGATCCCAAAGATCTGCGATGGTGATTGTTCTGGGCTACCAGATGCGCAAAATCCGCCGTAGGCACTTGTTGATGAAAACTTGTAGTTCGTTGGCGAGCAGGTCCGTCATCAACCATGTTTCGATGAGGACCTCCAGACTTTGTTAAGTTGCGCAGACGCGCCACGGACTTTGCAATTCTAAACTGAATGTCATCTGCTGCACCGTCGTCTGTAGAGATAATGCTTCCCAAGTAAGTGAAGTTGTCGACATTTTCAATATTAGCATTTGTTGCTAACACGTTCCGCCACGTTCACTCTTAGCGATTTTGTTTTCTCCGTATTGATCGTTAGTCCAAACTTCTTGGATTCTGGAACCAAGCCGTCGATCTTATTGTGCATGTCTGGATTCTTCTATGAAATGCGAAATAAGACACCCTTGTCGGACGTCTGATATCGAATCGAACGTTGATGGTAGGCTGCCATTATGCTGAGCTCTACATTTGAAACCAGCATACTGAACTTTGATTAAGTTGATGATATTCGGCGAAATACCTCTTCGGCGCAGCGCATCCCAGATGCACTCCCTGTAAATGCTATCGAAGGCGGTGCTATAGTCGACGAAAACGAGATGAAATGCTGCTCTCCATTCTACTGATTGTTCTACGATAATTCTAAGTGTATTAAATTGATCAACACAGGACCGGTTTGGCCGGAACCCTGCTTGTTGCCTGCGGATAGTCCTGTCAAGCCTTTTGTTAATACGGTTTAGAAGAATCCTTGTTAAGATTTTCGATGGTATGGATACCAGCATGATTCCTCTGTAATTGCGACACTCGCTTAAGTCTCCCTTTTTCGGCACCGTAACTAAGACGCGTTGAAGCCAATCATCCGGTAACTTTTCCTCTTCCCATATTCTTAAAATATCGGTAGTAGCATACTAGCAGTTGTTGTCGGACAGGCTTTGAGCATTTTCGCAGTAACTCTGTCAAAACCAGCTGATTTATTGTTTTTCAGTGTTGAAATAGCATTCACTATTTCTTGGATGTTCGGAGGCTTAGATGACAAAGAGCAGCTCCTACTTATCATGAAAGATGGGGGTTGCGAAATAGGTGGAAAGTCATTTTGAGGGGGATCGCTGTTGAGAATGGTGGAGAAATGTTCCTTCCAGTGCTCGAGTTTCTCCTCTGTTGATGTTAGTAGCCGACCTTGTTTATCTTTTATAAGTCGCGCTTGCTGACGCTTGCCGCCTGTTAGCTTACTAGTTGTTTCATAGAGCAGCTTCATGTTCTTCGTAGCAGCAGCTTGTTCTGCCTTAGAAGCTAAGTCCTCATACCACGCTCGCTTGTCTCGCCTACAAGATTTTCGAACGGTTATTTAATATGGACTCTGCTTCCTTCTTCTGTGCGCGTGTTTTCGCCCCGCCCCGGGATAGCTTAGCAGACCTGCGATCTTCGATTGTATTCATAGACTAAGTAAAATAAATAAAAAAAGAAAAAAAATGTTGGCTTTATTGCCCCCAAAGAGGGTTGATACTCTTGCTATTTCTGGCATTTTCTCCACCTCCATAACTAGCAAATTGAATTGCTCGGCAGTAGTTGCTTTTTAGTACTATTAGAAAATTGGAATTATCAACAGAAATACATATATCACACATGAAATACTTATAACTTTCTTTATCAAAACATTCATTTCATCTCTAACGCAAGCTCACAGACAAGTGATTAATTTGACAATTCAAGTCAACAAAATGTTAACGTTGCGTATACCGTATTTCAATTCTGCCAACGCAACTACGTAACGGAACGCCAATAATCACTAACTTAAGTATTGCATTTTATATTATAAATTACGAAATTTGAAAAAGCAGGTGAAGTGAAAGTGAAATACTGCTTTTTATGAAATAAGGCTGTTAGTTTCTTGTTTTAACGAAAGGCAGGAGGACGCACAAAAGCGTAAGTGTGCATACACAATAACTTGTAATTTTATAATTGTTATTTAATTCCTCTTAGGAAATAAAATATTCGCTTATTTTAAGAAAGAGTGTTTTTATATTTGCAACTCCTGAAGAAGCAATACATGTTCGCAAAACTAAACAAAACTCAGAGGAATTTTAGCATCACCGAGTAGGAATGTTATGCGGCATTATTAAGCGTGAACAGATTTCGGCCTTATGTTGAAGGTTTTCTCTTCACTATAATAACCCAAAAATTATGCAACTACAGGAATACCAGGCCTGGAAGTTATAGTTTCCGTCTGGTCTGAGGCAGCATTTACTAGATGCAGGTCACCATTCTGCAGCCGTTGGACTTCGTGGCATACGCAAGACACTCGCTAGCTTGAGGCATAATTACTATTGGCCGACTATGGTGTGGAATGTGAAATATATAAAGGTAGCAAAGTGGTTAATGCGGCAGAGAGATTTGTCTGGCATGTTGGGTCGGTGACCGCTAAAAATACAAGGCCCTAAATTTAATATCATACATCGTTGGGGTATCCAAAACTTCCTCGAGTGTATATCCCGACAAAGCTTTAATGAAATTAACGAGGTTACTAAGATTCATGAGTTGGAGCTCTGCCTACTTGTCGACCTGGGATCATCCGGGTTTATGTCCAAAGAATATGTGAAGTTAAAATTTCTTGTCCGTGATAATGAAAACCGCCTTCCTGAACTTCAAGTTCTTGGTGACAATATGTACAAACGTACTGAACAGCCAGAAGGAAACCCCGAAAATGAATTCTTTAACTTGAAATTGTGGATACACAAATCCTTGGTCTACTTAGTAATTGATAATGCCCATTTTCATTCTAATAAATGACATATAAAAGGCATTAAGGAAGCTGCGTAAAAATGTTTTTTGGCCAACATGACAGCTGATGTCAAGCAATACATCGCTAAGTGTGATTTACGTCGTCCAAGCAAAGCTCCAAATGTTACTCTGCATCCGCCTATGTCCATTCAATATTCCGTCTAAAGTCCTTTCGAAAAGCTGTATATTGGAATTTTAATCGCGTTAGACTATCTGGCGAAGTTTCTGCTTTTAAAACCGGTTAAAAAGTAATTGGTAATTCCGATTTCTTGCATGATAATGTTATTACCATAATTTCTTAGAAGCGCATATCATCAGTTGATTGGTTGCACGCCTTACTATAGTTTGCTTGGCCAGCAAATGTTGACGAACTCAAATGAATACGAGCTCTTGCGCAAACTACAAAACGCTTGATGACAATTTTCTACATAAAACTGATAAGTGAAATTTGAATCGAAAATCGATAACTGAAAATATTACTAAGGGTTTCGAGTCATCAGCAAAATGATACAATCTATGCAGTTTTGCGAAAATCATTAAGATTGTCGATTTTGTTTCATCTTTAGGAGGGATTTCGTGCAATAATAGGACAATACCAGTAAAATGTTCTGTTCAAAACTTGCTCTAAAGTTTGTCGAAGCGAAGGTGATTGGAATTAAAAGGGATTACTACTATATTTTATTGGTTAAATGCAACACGATCTAACTCGTTCATCACTGGCTAATTGCTAACAGCACACCACATTATATGGATTCTAACATCTATCAACAACGTAGACCACATTTTCACCTGACTCTCTACCATCTCACCTGAGCAGATTCACAATACATACTATGTCATCGGAATTCATCTTGTCCAGAATCAGCTGAAGCAAACTTAATTGCATGACATAACTGTCCCGTGTAAACGCAGGCCTATAACCTGTTGCCACTGTTGTATGTACTTTTAAATTACCGCACTTAATTCACACATGTATTGTTCATAGGATATGGTAATCGGTAAGAAGAAGACACAGTATTGCACAATATTTACACAAATAGTTTTTTGTTTGACGTTTTTCCAAGTTTTTATCAATTTGTTGAGCGCTGCTTTTTTAAATAACAAAACTTGGTTCAATACCGGCGAAACTATTCAGTATATGTTTAATCATATTAAATTTGAGCGGGTACCAAACTGTTATTGTGTTTTAGTGATATTATAGTGTTTGAGTTTCAATAGCAAGGCCAAAAACTTTATTAACTTGAAAGTGAGTTATAAGACATGCTATTTACAGATACATATCTAATGCGAACAAAAGATACGTATTAAAATAAAGGCTAATCCTTTTACCATCGACTATAAAATAACTATTAAATTAATAGGAATCGTCTGTTCAAGTAATAATATCTTGCTTAAAATCCAGGTTATCGCAAAGAACAGAAACAATACAGTACATTTGCGGCAGAAAAAAAAACGGTAGGATTCTAACACCAAAAGCAATAGAAACAGAATTCGGTACATTTCGAAACAGAAACAAGTACTTTTGGTTTGTTACTGTTTCTGTTTTTTGCGACCATTCGGTTTTAGTGTGCTTAAGGCATATTTATGAACACTGAAAAAAGTACTTTGAAAACGAAAAGGTCATAAGTTATTCTTTCAAACAGTATTTTCTGAGTTAACGGTTGTGTTTCATGTAATTAGCTTGTCATCCCAGAAAAAGTTAAATATACGTCCTTACTGTGGGCAAATTAAAAGTATTAAAATTTATAGGAAGCCAGTTTGGCAGTACAATAGAAACCGATTCCCAGAACAGCTCCCCTCTTATAAATTAGACTTGAGCTGTAATTGAAAACCAATTGTGAAACTTTCTTCTTCTGAATGCAGAACACCTTTTTGAATCCGTTTCCGAAGCGATTCCGTTTCGGATGTCAGAATAGGCCTGTAAATTGTAATTTAGGCTGAATATATTTCAACATCAGTGTTGCCGTTTTGGTAGAATTCTACCAAACTTGGTTGATTTTCGGTTTGATGGGAGAGAATGCAAAAAAAAAGAAGAAAGAAAATGGCATGGCTGCTGCTATAATTGTGTGGGTGGAAATGTGATAAATTGACTTATAAACCAGCATCTGATATTTTGTCAGAGCTAATCGCTTAATAATAGTAGGTGAGACGACATATGAGTAGGCACACCATATACTCTGAATTGAAGACCCTGTCCGGAATAGTACTTTACGGTAAACGAGCGTTGTAACACCTGTAATATCTCTAAAATGATTGGAAACCCGTGTTTTGCAGCACTAACCTGTTAGAAAAGCATTAAAGATGATTTCTATAATTTTTTAACTAAATTTATATGAGTGTTACGGGTGTTACTTTCAATTATTTAGAAGTATTCGATCTATCACAAAATATTCAAGGTTTTTATTACAGGAAAATGGACAAATTTCTCACAAGCATCCAAATGGCTGGGCATTACTGAAGTATCTCGCGAAACCACCAGTTTGAGAAATTTATTAAGTACAGGTAGACCTCGCTTAACACGTACTTCTTATAGTACGGCCTCGCTCTAACATGTTTCATTTTTTGCGATATACTTTCGTTTAACACGGTAAAACATCGTTCTTACACGGTTTCGGGGAAAAAATGTTTTTCCTTGTTATGTTGTTTGATTTATACACATACTTATATGCATCAGAAATCCTCAGCAAGTAGCTTATTTTTTTGTGAAACACTTAAAATGAACGAGTCTCTACACATCACTATAGGGAATTTTTCCAATTTGGTGGCCAAAATTTGAAAAATGAAATCGATATGAAACTTCCAGAAGTTTGTTATATGATAGGGACGTCCTCACATGAAAATAAGATTTACACGCCCACTTATTCTATAAGGGTGTAATATGAAGTGCTGTAAAATTTTGTTATATCTATGAAAGACATTCATTACGAAATATGATTAAAATGCTAAAATACTAAATATTGTATATAAATTGTTTGATTTGCTTGTAATTCTAAAGATAAATGATTTTTAATAGATATTTTTATTGTCTAGTTCTGCTGTATCCCGCTTTTTTGCACATCAGCTGGTTTGTTTGCTTTTTTGTGTTCATTGCGCCACACAGTGGTTTGATTCCATACAAAATGAGGGGAAAAATACAATTATTTTTGGCATGAGCCACTCTTAGGTCGTGAAAAAAAAATTATGAAACATTATGATTGACCGACCACGCCCATTTTCCATACAACAGAAAAACTAAAATAGCTCTGAAATCCGTTGCAGTGAAGATATTAAACTAAAAATTATAAAGAACAGTTTTGACTGTTTCAACATTTCGTACTGTTTCATATTTTGTTCATATTTTTTTTTTCTTTTACAAAAAACTTTCAATCTCTCAAAAGTACACTGATTGTTATCACAAATAATCACATTTTCGCATAGTTTTTCCCCAATATGTATTTAGTGTTTTGTTAATAAAAATGGGGTTCGCAGTCAATTTTGTTTTTGTTGTTTAGCTAAGAAATTATATATTTTACATTTTTTATAATAGCCTAATTCACCATAAATTGCAAATGATCTTGCATCATTGCAAATGCAAATTTTTATTCCATATTGCATATACTTGTTGTTGTGATAGCAGAAATATTTTGCACCAAATCGTGAATAAGGCTGATATGTTGTAGTTGCATTATTTATCTTTTACTCAATGTTTTTCTTCCTGTCGATTTGAAATTTTATTAGATGTGAAAATTTTACATAACGTCGCCTGAGAATTGATTTGGCGTATAGGTATACGAATTTGTACACACATACGCCAAATCAATCCTCAGGCGACGATAAGTGCTTTCCGCATTTAACCTTAGAAAGGCAACAGGGGTGACCAGTCACCCCACTACTTCTTAAAAGCACCGCGTAGAGAGTTGCCTTAACTGCATTTAATAAAAATAAGAACAATGTATTTTATTAAAGTAAATAAGTGATTTTATAATAAATAAGTTGGATTTTTTCTGCTTAACATTTTTACTATTTACATAGATAAAAAACTCGCATGCGCAACTTAGTGCACTCGATGGAAGTGGAACTTCTTTGGTAGGTTTGTGACTGGGAATATGTAAGTGCAATAACAGCAGTCTAGGAGAGATAATTGTATGTATGCACATGGCGTTTAAATAGTTAATATGAGTCGGTACATATCCAAAGTGCCAAGGCCATAGACGAAAATTTTCCAGATTTTTAATGCAATACACACCGTACAAATAAATAGTTTAAACAAAAGAAATGAGCCTAATTAATGTTAATTAAATTAAAAAACCTATTTAATTTAACTATTTTTTCAAAAGTGACTAAAATCCCATCGTGTGTGTAAATCAAAATTGCTTAAGTCCCTTTCAGCCAATCGCATTTTTTCCTTGTTCTGCTACTGCATTGTAATAAATTTAAATTTTTGGCTTTGCACATGGCCGCATTCATATAGATGCTTTATGTTTTCTTGTGCTTAAGTCCAGATGATTTTTTTTTCAAAACTATTTAGGTCCATATGGTATTTATCAAAAGTGCTTAAGTCCAACGTAAAACTGGTTTATTTTGGATTTGGCTTATTTTATCATTGTTTTTTCTTCGCAAAATGTCTCCAAAAACAGTTTTCTAAATACCTTCAGCCATGTTACAAGTAGTTACTATACAAATGATTTTCTTATAAATTCTCACCTAAAAGCTTACAAATGTTTTCCCAATTGTCAAAGTTCCTTTTACTTGTCAAAATGCATCTACCTTCTTAATTCTTCTGCCATGGTAAAGAGTGTGGATTTTCACGCACACCAGCTTGATTGCTACCGAAATTTTGTTGAGATTGATTTTGCACTGCTTTCTTTTTAATGTAAACGAAAAGATAGATTTAAATATATTTATATTGTTTATGTTTTGCATTGAGCTATAAAAGCAACAGATGACGTTGCTATTGATATATTCGTATTTATGTTTAGCATAGTGTTATCAACAGATGGCGTTTCTATTGAAAAACTACGTTAATAATAGATAATAAATAGTTTTTGATGTGCAACACTTACTTGTATTAAACAAGTCATAACTCGCTGTAAATTTGTTATCTTTTTGTCGCACTAAATATTTGAGAAAACGTTTTGTTTTTGACGTTATTTTCATAATAGTAGTTCATTCGAATATATTTATATTGTTTATGTTTTGTATTGCGCTATAAAAACAACAGATGGCATTGCTATTGATGTATGCGTATTTATGTTTTTCATAGTGCTAACAGATGCTATAGAAATCTACTTTAATAAAAGATAATAAATAGTTTTTGATGTACAACACTTACTTGTATTAAACAAGTCAAAAACGGGGTGTGTAAATTTTTTTTATCTTTTTGTTGCACTAAATATTTGCGAAAACGTTTTGCTTTGTTATTCTTTTCATTATAGTAGTAGATTCAAATATATTTGAATTGTTTATATTTTTCATAGTACTATGAAGTCAACAGATGGCGTTATTATTTTATCGACTCATCTCTTTCTCACTCATTGCAGATCTGTCATTTATGTTCTATTGTGAAAACAAATATTATTCTTTGTAGACAAATAACGCACACAAACGTAAATTAATGCTTAATATACCAAAACAATTTGAGGGATTTTCAACATTTTTCATTTCTACATTTCTTTTGTTTTTCACTTCTCTATTTAATAACCCCAAATGGAAGCATTATAGTTGTGGAATTGAATAGCCTCCGTCCCCGTTCTTCTTCTTATTTTAACGGCTTCCGTCCCCACTTTCTGTTTCCTGTTCAGTTTACCCCCCTCAAAACGCCGCCAAAGAAGTTTCACTTCAAAAAGTGTTGCCTTTCTAAGGTTAATGTACAAAGCAAAATTTTTAAAATGCCGTGGTTTGCTATCATTTATCACTACATTTTGTTTAAACATTTATTGAAACATAGATTCTTTATTACTTATCATTTTGTATTGTTTTTATATATTAAAAAATATTTAATTTTAATGCAATCTAACTAACCGAATGCAAAACCTATTAAACGCCTGTGTTTGTTACTGCGACTTCTCTGCTTGTATGGTATAGTCGACCTCCACACGTTTAACACCAAAAAATAATTCTGCCACGAATAAATGTACACACACATTTTGTTTTCGTATGTTTCGTTTGTATGTGTGAGTAAATTAATCGAAACATAAACAAACAAACTTCGCTCGTATTTTAATTTCTCCCTCTCTTTTTCTCTTCTCTCTTCTCTTTGTATTTTAGAGTAGCATAGTCATGCTGCGCAGTAGTGTGAGCGAGAAGGGAACATCTTACGTTACAGTTATTCTTACATTTTACACATTTGAAATTTTGCCCATACCGTGAGCTAAAATGTTTGCACATCAAAAAAGATACAGCAAACCAATCACAATTGGGTATTCGGTAGTTGTCGCTCTGCGAAACGTAGTAATCTAACACATAACTGAATGTCCTAAATAATCCTGATGATTTTATTTCAAGCAAATCCGAGATTTTTGATTTTTTTTTTAGAAGTCTGCCATTTTGTTATTTTTCGATAAAAATGTTTAAATCTACTACCTGCCAGAATGACCATTCTACAGAACAAAATTCTATTCAAATTTCTTGTCTCAAATGACTTCAAGTGCCGTAATCGCCCAGGCCAGGGCCGTAGCCAGGATTTTTTTCGGGGGGGGGGGGGGGGGGAGGGGGGGGGGTGTGGATAGAGTGGATAAATGCCTTGAAGCTTGAAGAAGTGTTCTTTCCGAGTTTTTTTTTTTAATCTTAACAAAAAATTCACAGAATAATCAATTTCAATTTTTTCAAATAAATATTCAATGTGAATTCCAATGCATTTTTTGAACGTCAAGGATATTCGTGCAGTCACAGCATTAAAAGGGATCTTCTGAGTTGGGGTGCTCTGAGCAATAATGGGTTAAAGAATTAATTACATTTTAAGATTGTCTCCAAAAACTTTGGAGCTGATCCAATAAAATTGCCCTGCATGGTTTTGGCGAATAATATGGTTCCTAGTGTTTGCGAATGAATTTTTCATGCTGAACATAAATCTGAGATCAGAAACTTCTCATTACGTCACGTTTTAGAAAAATCGGGACTGAAATCCCTAAAAATACCGTTTTTGGCCATTTTTGAGAAATTGTAGTTCAGCTCTAGATACTTCGATACTACTGACGTGCTATATACTTCGAAAATTAGGAGTTAAAGGCTAAATCATGCCCTTTCAATTGTTTTCATGCGCCCTTAAAGCAGGGAATGTGTTTATGTCTACGGGTGCAGGAAAAAATTTACAAAGAACGGATTTTATCTTATTCACAGCCACAGCCAGACATAATGAAAAGTGCAGTGGTCCGCAGTGTTTTGAGGGGCGCTGGTGACAAATCTGCAGTCAGATTTTAAAAATTCAAAATTCCGAATCAAATATGGCGGACGAGTTTAGCATAATAAAATATTGCTTTGTATTACTTTTCACATAAGTCTAATTTTACAAGGATCCGACAGTTTTTTCTATTTTTATTAACTTTTAAACTTTTCAAAATGTTTCACGACGAAACTTCAATTAAAAAAAGTTACTGACATAGTAAAACTCTCTTTCTAAGCCACCGAAATGGCTTACTTATTGTTTTCCTTTCGCTATATATTATAGCAATTATTCACCGTTTGGGAGTTGAACCCGAGGCAGCTGGGTTTCCAGTCTAGCACTCTACCATTAGGCCACCGAGATGTCCTAAATACGGCCTTGGCCAGGTACACACCTTTTTTTTAGGGGTCCACTTTGGGCGTAAAAAATATCTATAAACAATAACATATAAAAAAGTGGAACGATTGTATTTTATTTTGTTATAATACAAAATTTCCGAAAAACCCCTTAAAAATTAGGCCAGAACACCAGACTACATCCTTAAAAGTCTAAATAAGGTCACTTCAAAAATATGGATTTATTTACTATAACTAACAAATTGACCAAATTTTTTTAATTGATAAATTATATGCTTATTATAAAATATATTTGTTTTAAAATAAACGCACTTAAACTTTGCACACAATTTATTACTGTCAAATGTTATTTGCTAACTTATTGAAAAGCAACATATTTTACTGCTGCTCTAGCAATGGTTGATTTACATAAAAACAGAACTTACACTTATTTGCTTTGTAGTATTGGCTTTATAAAAAAATAAAAAAAAATTATATCGGACAAGACAAAAATTAATTTGCCAGCGAGCGAATTGGGTAAAATTTCCTATAGTGCACATGTATTCGCTTTCATGATTGTGATTCACAATCGTTTTCTTTCTTGTTTCAAACTTGCATTCTTCGCTTCATTGGGTATGAATACTGCTAATGCGAATACTTTTTCAAGTGACTCGTGATGCAGAAGAAACACAAGCTGCGTTTTATTCGCCACTTGCTTCTAGTTATGTATAATTAGCAGTGTTAATTGTGTGGGAAAACAACAACAAAGCCACAGAGATAATACGTATAATTATAGCTGTTATGTATACTTCTACTAGTTTGAAAAGTTTTCAACCAATCGTTTTGAAAATTGGCAATCATAGTATTGAGCCTTATATAAACCTAAAATCGGAATATTATCATTATTTAAAATATTTTTTTTTGCAAAAAAAGTTGTAAAAAATGGCAAAAAATCATGCTTTTTTGTTTTGACTCCTGTAAAAAATTAAATTTTCTATTTTTTTTTTTTTGATAGCATTTAGGTTCATATAGAAGAGGTAAAAGTAAATTCCAGCCTCGTTTGATTTCAAATGAAAATTACGGCTTCCAGAATGTACGTAAAATGCTGAGTCTAATTGTGGCCTGCAATATGGGGTCGCTAATATTTTCAGTTTTTTCACGGAAATTCTTCAAAAATTTTATAGTATTTACTTAAATATATGTACAAAAAAAATATTCTCTAAGTTTCAATAAATTATATTAATTTTTTATACTAAAAAAATTCATGAAAATAATTGAGAAAACGCAGTCCTAACCCTATTTCCCCCCATAAATGCAACCAAGCCATGACAGCCATATATGGTTACAAATTGATACAGCGAGTACAAAAAAAATTGATTATATCTTACAATTAGATAGTTAGATTAGAAGTAAATATAATATAATTAGCTGTGTTAGCAATAACAACTAGTGAATTCAAAAAATTTAAATGATTTATACATGATAACATTGGAATCTGATGAAGAGACAATCATGGAAATTGTGAAATGGAACAGAGTTCCCCAAAGTAAGTTTTCACATAAAGTTTATGAATAAGCAAAAAAAAAAAAAAAAAAAAAAAAACGATACACGAATCTCAATAAAAATCAAGTTTAATTAAGAAAGCATAAGTTTAATTAATCGCTGAAAGCTAGGTGTTCAAGAACTCGTTAAGGTATTTCTTATATTGGCTTGGGTAGTGACTGAATAATTTCCCTTCATAAGGAAGGGTTTTAATCGCATATGTTAAACAAGCTGGCGAATAAAACGCAGCTACAATTAGTGAAGAAGAAGCGGAACAAACGTACATGATTTGTGTATGCTTGTAAGATTTTTCTAGAACATCTATTGTATATTTGTATGTATTTATGAGTTTGTAATGTTAATGTGGTAAAGCACTATTTCTGGACGATTTTTAAAATCAACTTTTTTCAAGAAAAGTACATTTTTTATAAAAATACTACATAGCTGTTGCATTTTAAATATTTATGAGGGTAAAATTTACATATGTAACATACATTTACATTATGTATGTTGTACACAGTATCATTTTATTAGGTAAAATTACTAAGGTATGTATACGAAAAAAACTGGGCGCAGTAAACATGTTGTATTAATTCAAATACGACAGTTACAGCAAATGCCACTGTTATTAATTCGTAGAGAATTTTCCGTCTTACATTTCTGCATCATTATTTTTTCTGATTTTTTTACATTACGCAAAATAAGTTCATCGAATTCGAGCACGCGCGATATAATTGTGCGCAAAAATCAAGATTTTCCACATATGTCACATAAAGACATTGCCAAAAGTTTAAAAATTTGCAAAATCTACCTTTAACTTTAGTGCTTAAAAACTTTAGTGAACCATTAATTACTGAAGGGAAAACTAGAAGTGGGCGAAAGAAGGAGTTCATCTCGGAGGAAAAAGAAAAAAAAGTGAAAAACTTGGTTCAAAGAAATCCAGGCTTTTCCATCAGAGATGTTGCTAAAAGTCGGAAGTTTTTTAAAATTTTCTCATTGAACAAAGAATTGTATACATCGTTGTAAAAATCATTGCTTAAGCGGGAGTAAATAATAAATGAGAGAGCTAGAAGACATAAGTAACGGCATTTCTCAGCATACACAAATAACAAAACAAACACCAACGAGTAGTTTGGTTCTCTTTTGATATTTGGTTTCTTCATAAAGAGAATCTTCGTTTTGTTTTTTGTTTGTTTGTTTCTTTTACATAAAGAGATTTCTTCCGCGAGAAAAAATAACCGGGGCCTTACCGACTAGTTTTTATTTATTTACAAAAAAGAAAAGGAAACGTAAATAGCCACAATAAGTCGTTACCAGTCACATTTAGTATCAAATTTCTTTAATTAACAGTAACACTGGAATAATCATATAAAATTACGAGGCTTCGAAACTATCTCCCATTCAAATTTTGATAGTTTGTTTCCGAGGCTCGCAAAATTACGAAGTTTGCGAACTTTACATGTTTTTTTTCACTTTTTAATGATGGCTAAAGGCCTAGAAAATGGTGTCATTGCAAAGAAAGCCTAGTGGGTAAAAATAAAAATTTTGATATCATCCAAAGCGTCATAAAACAAAGTAATGTAGTTGAATGAATTCACATCAATTAGCTAAAGAGTTAAAACTCAAAATAATTCTTTACTAAAATAATTTGTCATTGAAAAAAGACACACCTCAAGATAATACCAAAGATCTTAATAATATAAAGATGTCTCACTCCCATGCATTTGCGTGTCCGCATAAAAATTTCTATTCTGATTTATAATAAGTCCAAATAAGAGAACATATGAAATCAAAAAAGCAAGAAAGACAAAGAGAAACTTTTTTTCTTTGCTGTTGACGAAAGCGCGACTCTGCGAAGAAGTGAAACAAATCATCGTTAAGTTATGTGTACTCGTCTACGCTGACGAAATATCAAAGCACAAATTAAAAGCGAAGTGCAATTGTACTTACACACGAGATCTTCTCCAAAGCATAAGCAATGAAATTTTGTGTTTTTAGATATAAATATTCCTTGTTTTCTTTGTGTAAACAACGACGAATGTTATGCCAAATATGCATTCATGACAACTGTAGAGTAGATTTTATGGAAATTTTCGGAAGAAGAAAAAAATAATCGGTCATATCGACTAAGTATTTATTCTACGTCGAAGTATATGGACAGGTAGAATTTGTGGGGTTAATAACAAACAATTTAGTAACATGTATTTTTTTATAAACGATTTAAAGATTTATTTTTCAAACAGAATAGGAATATGTATACAATAAATGGGCTTTATAAATTATATATAAATGAATGAAAATAAAGTAGAACAAAAATAATGGATTAAACAATTTAGTTTTTTTTTTAATAATTTGTTATACCGGAGTAATTATTTTACGCCGAAGTTAATGGGCTATTTGTATTTAAGGTTTTAATAAGAATTTAATAACATAAAATATTTTATGAACGATTTATAGATTTATTTTTCAAAACAGAATATATACATAAATGAGTTATATGGATTATATAAAAATGAATGAAAATAAAATAGTACGAGAATAATCCATCAAATTGGATAATTTAAGCTAGTTAATTTTTTTTTTAGAAACAAAGACAATAAAAAATATCTAGATGAGCTATTAGTACATTCAAAAATACTAAAACTAAAAAATTCTCTTTCCCACAAAGCCTCTATTAGTGATCCATCTCAACTTAAATATTTTTGCGTAATACCTTAAATTTTAACTTACCAAGTACTTCCTCTTTACGTGGATGATATGGATTGAAAAGCTCGCAACCATGAATTAACATATGTACTTATAAAGTTCTTGCAGCTGTAATAAAGAAAATGGGGCATAGTCATAGTCAAAAATGAAGGGTAATTTAACTAAACTAACTAAAGAAATGCATGGCATTAAAGTATAGTTTAGTTGAAGTACACCTTATTTTTGACTATGACAGTGAGCCAAAGAATTCTACGGAAAAAGATTATATTTTAATGTTTGACGAAGTTGTAATATGGAGGAATTTGAGTTATAATATTTCAGTCGATGTTATATATACATTGGAAGATTTAGGCTACAATCGAACTAATAAAGGTGCCGGTTAAATCTATACTTTTATGCTGAGGGACTGATTTTCAAAATGGATATTTGTTTTTAATTATTTTGCTCCAGAAACTTCCATTAAAGGTTATGTTTTGAAAAAATTATACTAAATAACATACAGATTCAAACAGAAATGCATTCAAAAATACGAGTGATAATTTATGACCAATGCCCAAATAATTGGAAATGTTTTAATCTCTTGGGTGCATTCGTAGAATAACCATATTTTTTAAACAAAGGCGTGAAATTATATATACATATTATATTATGTACCAAATTTGTTCGTTTTTAAGAAAAGCTCTTCTTAAGGCTAACTTTGAGAGTTCTGATGGCACAATTCAGTTTGACGTCAAAAGAGAGGTTTTTGAGTTAGAAACTGCAAATTTTGTCACATGCTCAGCCAACAACTTTTGGGAAAATATGCGTCAACTTAGCTGTTCAAACTTTAAGCAACAGTGTTGTTGCAATAAAATCTGCAAAAAGCAAAAACAAATTAAAAGAAACTGCTCAGAAATAGTTGAGTCCACTGCCAAACTTGTAAAAAAAATTTTGATTTTTTTTGAACGCTTCATATTTCAATTATCGCAAATCTTTTAGATGCACCTTAGAATCTAATAACGACGTTCAAACAAAATTACAACAATTGCTAACATACTGCAACCAGCTAATATACAAAGGCAATAAAATATATTGCTTCGATGGTCTACTGCAAACGAAAAAAAGGCAGTTTCAATTAGGGGAAAAAAATATTCACGCTGGCATTGCGAAAATCCATCAGTACATGAATTTATGCTAGAACTGCAAAATTAGTATCTTTGAAGCTGTTGCAATTTAATACTCAAACAAATTGCATTGATGATGAAGATATATATATAATGATATATTAATGATCACCCGGCATAAGATTATGTAGAAATTGCTGAAAATGTTGAGACCTATGTATTTTCATAAAAATTTAGACTGCTTCAATTCCTAACTTCTAACGCCTAACTTGTGAGAACTTGTAAATGGTTCCAGCAAAGTTAAACGAAATTTTAGATTCCCCTTCGAAATTTTTATTCATAAAAAAAATTAAAATTAGCGATATGATTTTGAAAGTTTGTGTGCACCAACAGATTTACTTCGTAACATACAAAAGAAAAAAAATCGCTACTAATTCAGTATGTAAATTTGATTTTTACATATACATACAATGACTTACAGCACTGTTCATAGTGTAGCAAATTTTAGGTATATGATGAATGGCAAATAAAGTTGACAAATCGAGAAGTAATAATAATTAAGTTAAGTTTGTACGCATCCAAAAGAACAAAAGCGGAAATTTATAATTAGTTATGGGACAAGATCTGTATTTCCGAGATTTTTAATTTATTATTTTTAAATGTAGTCCACGAACAATGCTTGCGTAATAAAATTTAAATTAATAAACTGAGTAGTTGCATTCTGTGCGAATAACATACATCACTCTCATCAAACCAGAATGACTTTCTTTGGTACATTGTTTACATTTTTATATTCTAAAACATTTCATTTTTTCTAGTTTTTTATTTTCAGTAAATAATTTTTACAAATTTAAAGAAATAAATCTGTTGGAGCACATAAGCTGCCAAAATCTGATTGCAGTTGGTAATTTTTTTCGTGAATAAACATTTCAGATGAAGAAACTAAAATTTCATTAGTCTTAACTATCTCTCCTTTACACCTGTCGCAAACCAAACGTCTTGCTATGTAGCCTACAAAATATCTGCTTGAAGTGAGTTCGATTGGTACGTAAGCGGAGTTGAAACAGTCAAAATTGTTATCAAAATATGGGGAATTATCTTCAACAATGTCTTCGTAATAAAATGGAGCGCTTATATATTCATTACCTTCCTCAATAGATTGTTGCGTATTTTCTAAAACTGAATGAAAGTCAACCGATAACATAACATCATCATCAATGCAGTTAGATTGTGTATTAAATTGAAGAAGTTTTAGCAATGACCCCCCTTGCTCGAATGTAAGAAAACGCGTTTTGATTGAAACGGCTGGTTAGAATAAACATCACATTTAAATTTTCCCTGAATATTTCTTCCGCTAAGCCCAATATACCATTAGTTGTTTGTATTAATCCATTCACGCAATGAATTTTATTGCCAAACATTATTATTTATTTGCAGTCCACGCCCTAAAGGATTAGGATCATTAAGTATTTTACCATTTAGGCAGTAAAAATATGTATTTATTTTTTTAATAAATTTCGCAGTTGAATTAACAACTTCTGACGCATTTCTTTTAAATTGCTTATTCTCACTAGCAGATTGTATCGCAGCACTTACGGTATGACCAAGTGTTTGGACTGCAAGATTTACACGCATTTTTTTTCAAATGTTGTTGGTTCAATATGGGATTGAGTTAACCTAGTCATTTTCGTTACTTTTGAGTTTTCTAACTCAAATAATTCTCTAGTCCTCAACTATCATTTTGTTGACGTCTTAATTCTAGTAGAAAAAAAACAAAACACAATTTTCAACCTAACCTTATCTGACGTGACCGTGAAATTATTTTTTACGGATTCGTAGTCAGCGGCCAAAAATAATCCAGAAAAACCGGACCACATCTCAGATACTGTTTTTAAGTCCCATTTTGTTGTACAGTGTTATCTAATTAGCTTTAATTCTGCATATGATAATTATAGCATAAACCTATTTCATAAAATATTGTTTAAATAAAATTTTCTTTTAATAGTTGCATGTAGCAGGTTTAAAGATTAACGGAAGACCTATTCAATGGATAACGAAGAAAATGGACCAGCTGGTATTAATGCAACACCAGATTCTATTGGAATTTCTTTCAGCAGCGGGGGATCTGCATCAATGTCCACAAGCTGTAGCAGCTCATCTATATCAGTAAAAACTGCATTAAATGAGTGCTCTTCGGCTTGGATAAATTATCTAAATATTCTAAATAACTTATGCGCGGCAGGAAGCAAATTGGCTAATAGTATGGCAGTAAGTTTATATACAGTTACGTTAAACACACACAAAAATCTAAACCGTGTAATTATTATTATTATTAGTATTTAGGGGAGCCAAAACAGGCAGGCACTGCGACCTAAAAGATCTTTTGTGCCATTCCCCATTTTATGAAAAAGACGTTCAGCTGACCTAATAAAAGTCAGGACACCTTTTGTAGAAGAAGATTTTATATAAAAGGATTACCAAAAATTTTTCCTCTGAGCCGAGCCAAGGCCGGACATTCACACAGAATGTGAGGTGTCGTCTCGTCATCTTCCAGACATAGATGGCACTCTTTCTCGTATGACAGTCCTATTTTGTTTAGGTTATATCTGAGCCCATAGGGTCCAGGCTACATCCACTAATAGCCTAAGGTCAGGTTTGGAATAAGAGATGGATTATTGGATGATTTTGGGCAAGCGGAAAGATAAGTGCTTTTGTCTGTCTTAAACCTGGGATAGAGTTCCAATATTCTAGCCATTTTGCCTTAGGCCCAGCCGACTCCGCAGAATGGATCGGGGCCAATGTGCTTGGTAGATGAACCTTGCCTAGCCAGTTTAGAGGAAAAACTCTATGAAGAGAGTGCTAAGAGAGCCGCCTGGCTGTCTGAAAAAATTACAATATTTGCGACTTTAAGACCTTTATACAGGTTTATATTAGCGCAGGTCTTAAATGCGTATACTTCGGCTTGAAAGACACTGGGCCAAATACCCAAAGGGATTGAGATTCTAGTATTGGGTCCTACAACTCTGGCACTAGAACCACAGTCCATTTTCGAGCCGTCTGTATTAAACCGTGTAAGCCTACTTTTGAAAATTTTCCAGCTTATTAATTAAATATACAAGTTTAAAATTAAAAATACAAGTTTATTCATTTAAATCTATATTGTCCCCTTCAAAGTAATCCCCATCGACCGCAACACACTTTTGCCAGCGCTTGATCCAATCCTCGAAACTTTTTTTATATTCGGTTTTCGATATGTCCATCAGTGCTTTCTGCGATTTTTCCATTACTTCCTCTCGTCTGCTGAAACACGTTCCCCGTAATGGTTTTTTTAATTCGATTGAACAGAAAGAAGTCACAGGGAGCCAAATCAGGTGAATTCGGTGGCTGTTGGATGGTATTTGTTGCATTTTTCGTCAAAAAATTACGAACAATTATGGCCATGTGCGATGGTGCATTATCATGGTGCTAAATCTACGAGTTTTCTGTCCACAATTTTGGTCTCTTTCGGCGAATTGCTTCACGCAAACGTCTCATAACGCCCAAATAATACTCTTTGTTTACTGTATGGCCTTCTGGCAAAAATTCATGATGCACTATACTGTTGTAATCCATGAAAACCGTGAGCATTGCCTTCTTTTTTAACTGAAAATGACGTGGTTTTTTGGGCTCGGCTCATTTGGTGAACGCCATTCACTTACCTGATGTCTGGATTGCGTCTCGTACTCATAAACCCACGTCTTGTCTCCAGTAATGATCCTTTTGATGAATGTGGGATCGGATTCAGCCTCGCAAATCATGTCTTTTGCGACGTCAACACGGTCTCTTTTTTGAATGAAATTGAGGTCTTTTGGCACCAACTTTGCTGCTACAGGACGGAAACCCAAATCATTTACCAAAATGTCTTGGACGGATCCATAGGTAATTTTCAAGTGCTCCGCTATCTGTCTGATGGTTAATTTGCGGTTATTGACCAAAATTTCTTTTGCTTTATCAATGTTTTTGTCGGTTTTCGATGTCGATCGACTGCCACTGCGTTCATCTTCGATTGACTCACGACCGTTTTCTTTAGAGAATCGTTGCTGAAACACTTTTCTAACATTTCCAACGTTCGCATACCATTAAATCCGTTTTTTACGCAAAATTTAATACAAGTTCGTTGTTGCAAATTTAAATCCTTTTCTAAAATTGTAAAAAATTGCCAACATACACAGAGATAGATGTACTCTTGGCTACGTAACTTTTGTAAATGTAGAGGAAAAATCAGCAACAGATGTACCAACATAACAACAAAAAAAACAGGACTGAAATCGGAACGATGGGAGTGCCACACGGTGGTTATTCCGGGAACTTTTTGATCAAGGTGGTATTACTCCTACCTGGGGTATACAATGTAACGTCTTCATAGTAAAGTTGTTCAATTGCCTACTCAGCCCGTTGTAACAAATGCTGACAAGAGTTATTCTCCGCTTGATCTCAAGGCTGACATTATTGTTGTAGTTGATAACACAAGGTACCCACTTGATGAGACTCCTTTTCGAAGTATGAGAATTCTGCATTGACTGCTCGCGTCTATATATCATCAATATAATCAGCGTACGCTACCAGAATGACACTATTGTAGTAGATTGTGTCAGAGATGTCAATATTCGCAACTCGAATTATTTTCCCCACCATAAATTTGAAGAAGTCGCACGATAGATGAGCTTTGCTGGGATACCAAAACCAGACATTGTGGCGTACAAATGATAATTGTGTTGTCGAAGACCGGTGTATGGTCGACGGAAGCGGGGGAAGCGATGTTTTTCTCGGGTCTTTTCCAGGCGCAGTGTGAATATGTGGTCGATAGTGGATTTACCAGGGCTAAAGCCACACTGAAAAGGTCCAATCAGCTGTCGATTTTAGTCTTTCACACAACACGCTTGATATAACCTTATCCCTTAAATTCCCACTGGTCACTGCAGTGACCAAACACTTGTGCGGCTGCCGGTGCCGCTATTTTACTTTCGCCATTTTAAATTTTAAGTTTTCTTTGACCCTTATTATGAGCTGCTTTCGACGTTCGATCTTCGCTGGTTATCGAAGGTCGAATATCGAATGTTAAATTCGTATTATGAGCAGTGCAACCCTGTCGAAATTTTCGTTGCGCATCGAATTTTCTGTCAATCGCAATTTTGTTTTCGATACGGTGCATGCTGAGTAATAATTGTTAAAAATTTAAGTATTTTGCTATTTCTTTTTGCTTTTTAAAGACTAAAAACTAATTTTAAACAGTTTTTGTAATTTTTTTGCAGGTTTAAAGTGGTGAGCAACACATTGCAGTTATAGAAACTAGTGTCATTGTTGGAAAGCAAATCCTCTGATTGCAAAGGGTATTTCCTCAAAAGTTCTGTGCGACGAAGAGAGAACTAAATGGTTTAGGACCAACCAATAATTCCCGGCATTCCGCTTTTATTAACAAAATATAGTTTTGCTTGTATAATTGAATTTCATTCATCTTTGGCAAATACAATTTTCCAGGACATCTAAAGCCGAAAAATCTGATAATACCACCGACACCGTGGGCTGTGCAAGTCCAAGTGTATTCTCACTCCCAATGCTTAGTTAGAGTGATCTCTAAGCACAAGATTGCAGAACTGCTGCCAATTTTAATATTTTTTAAATTGATCTTGCTCATGTGCATTGCTTGAACAGTTCATCAATAGTAGTGATCAAGTCCACAAACGCCTCTTTGGACAGTCGAAAGCTCTGTAGAAATTTGTACACGAAATTTTTAGATGCCAAAGCTTTTTGGAAAGGCTGCACTTAATCGTTTTCTACTTCTGGACAGTTCCGTCAAGCTCTCATCGTCTTCCGATGAATCGTTGAACCATTATTTCGTTGTAGTCATAACTATTTTGTCCTTATTTTTTCTACTTCATTTTTAAACAAATCGTATTTATTTTTCAAAATGACGATCAGCTGATAGAAACATACTACCGTGAACAACACAAAATGAGCGAAATTCACAATAACGATTCTCTGTCGAAAGCACGTCATAATACCAAACTCAAATTCGTTCGAACAGGGCATTCGACTACAGTCGAAGATCGAACGCAGTTCATAATAAGAGCCTTTATCAATACGTACAAATAAGAATGGAAAAATGACAACTTTCGTACAATATTTTTAACTCAAAATGCATGGTTTGCGAAGATTTTGAACCGCAAAATGAAAAAAAGGTTTTTTGAATTTCGAATTTTCATATAACAAATACAGTATGTATTTTTTAATTTATTCTCTAGATAATATACATATATATGGATATATTTTTTAATTTATTCTCCAGATAACTCCTAAAGGTTACTACAGTGGCCAGCCATGTAAATCGAAATTAGGGCACCTTAAACTAATTTTTTTTGAAAACTTGTAGAACAAAAGTTCGGAATCACAAATACCACCTCTAAGTATATTTTTAATTGTAATCGGACGTACTGGGCGTTGAAGGGTTATTTGCGATATTGAGAAAGTTTACCGCATGATAGTTGGCGCAGATCGTGGGATAACCTTTCTTGTAGATTGGGCAGAATAAGCTGAGGTTCCAATCACTGGGCTTTCTTTGATTTGAATAAAATTTCGTCCATGCATCTTGTGCGATTTTCGCCTCCAGTTTTAAACAATGCAGCAAGTACACTATTTGCACACGCAGCCTTATGGTTTTTTAGTAGAGCGATGGCTGTTAAGACCTCGTCATAGTCGGTCGGCGGTATTTCAACGCCGTCAGTGATTGAGACTTCCGGACCAGCTCTTCCAATGGCGGAATTATTGCCGTCATTGCCATTAAGCAGCTGTGAGAAGTGTTTCCTCCATAACCTCATAATACCCTGGATAGCGGATCTGTCACCAGATTTCCGTCTTCGTCTTTGCACGTCAGCCGCCTTATTTTTTCGAAGAATTTTTGAACCTCATTCTTGTTCTCAAACATTTCGATATCATCGAACTTACGTCTTTCTGCTTCTCATTTCTTGCGACTGAAAATACGTTTCTCCTCCCTCATCAACTGTCTGTATCGCTCCTTTGCTGCTCGCGTTGCTACTGACTGCAGGGTTGCTGTCAGTGTGGCACACTTTTGTTTTTCAAAATCCGCTAAAATGAAGAATAAAACGCGTATTTTCTTAAAAAAAGCACTAAATTTTCTTCCTTATAAAAGTGCGAAAAAACTCAATACATTTAAACATCACTAATACAGGCACACATCTGATACTTCTAGTCAATGAAAATTTCTTCGATTTTTCGAAGATATTTTAAATTGAAAAAGCACGCTGAGCGCTAAATCACTTTTTTCCGCGTTTTAATTTTCAAAAAGCACTGAAATCAGCGGGAAAAGAGCTGAGTCGGCCACACTGGTTGCTGTATATACTGCATTTTTTGCTTCAGTAGCTTCGCGGTACTCTTGATCGTAGCTTAACACTTCTTCGGCAGCCGTACGCATAAAGCGGGAAATGTAGGCCCACTGTGTACATATAATATCAATGTAGGGGTGCCTTCCGTTGTTCACAACGTGATCAATTTGGTTTCTTGTTTTTTGATCAGGGGACAGCCAAGGGAGTTTATGAATATCGAAATGTTGGAATCTGGTGCTACTAATTAAAATACTTGGATATTAAGTTACATTTTATTATTTAAATAATACTAATTGTTTAAGTTTTCTGGCCTGGCTTGAATCATTTTGTAGCAAGTTGGTTGCAAGAATATTCGGGTGATTCTTTAGACGTTCGATGTAATTTTTACTATATTTTATAATTTCTTCGTGGACAGTCGGCATAATTAAATCATGGTGTATGGTTTTATTTGTAACATATCGTGGTGCGTTCGTTAGCATTCGTAGCGTTTTTGACTGAAATGTTTGATGTAGCGGCCGTGCCATAGTTGGATTCCATAAGACCAAATTGGCTTAATTATTGCTTTTATACACAAACAGTTTGTTTTCTAGTGTCAGTTGTGATTTACCACCTAATAACCACCTAAATACCAATAATTTAATACCAAGCTGTTTTCTTTTTGCGAATATGTGTTTTTGCGATGTAAGTCGTCTATCTAGATGGAATCCTAGATATTTGGCACTATCAGCTTGTGGTAGTTGGTGTGAGTTTAGCGTAACTGGTAGGCAGTTATACTTTTGCAAAGTGAATGTAACCTGAATTGATTTGTTGGCATTGGCTTCCATTTTCCATGTTTTTGAAGGTTTAATGTGGCAGTGGATGAGCATTTATGTGTTAATAGTAAACCCGTATCATCTGAAAAAGTAGCGATTGAAATTTCTGTACTTGTGGGTATGTCTGCAGTAAATAGTGCAATAAAAATTCATTCCTCAGATCATGTCAGCTGTAGCAGATTTCACAGAATGCTCTTTTGGATTAACCCTGTCCCGTCCGTCGCATTTCCTGGATAGCGGTGATGTCAGCTCGGTATCTTTCCACGATATTAGCTGAATAGAGGCACCTTCCCTGCAGAGGGTTCGGACAATCCGGTTTTTTGCCTGGAAAATAAATTTTTTAGCGGTTGCAAAAAAAAAAAAAATACCTTTTACCTTTTAGCACCAGGAACGCTGAAAAATTTGTTTTGCTCTTTGGAAAAATATGAGAAAATGGAGAAAAATCCCAAAGTTTAGGGGATAGATCGATGTTTTTGTTTATTTTCTTACGCATGTATAACAATAAATTCAATTAAAAAATGTCTGAAAAACAAAAAATTTGTTTTTGGTTGTCTTTTATGATCTTGGAACGTAACCCTCTCTTTTTGCGCTGATTTCTTGTTTCGTTTAACATGATTTCGCTTAACACGGCATTTTACAGGAACATAACCCCCGTGTTAAGCGAGGATCTGTATTGCGTATAAATAGCATTAACACTCCAGGGCTAAGAACAAAAAAATTAAATTCATACATCACTTGCGCAATTGTTATAAGAATTTATATAAAATAATTGTCGGTGCCTTAATTCCCCCTAGCCACAGTTATTTTCTGTTTTTTTAAGGGGAGAAATAGTTAAAGACCGCATTCCCGAAGAAATAATCTCTTAATTATTAATATCAATTTTGTTCCTATTTTTTTTTGTGTGTGTTGTTTTTGTCATCGGAGTACAGACGAAAGGTTAATGAACAAAAATCCCAGAACAAATGTCCTTAATGGTATATACAAACTTTGATTTTATTTCAATTACATATTGATTGGTTAGAAATATTGTGAAATGTAAGAGATGTATATTATATCCTGCTATGATCATTGAACTTAAATTGTAGGTGCATAATAACCCAATATTGCTCATCATTTTTATGTTCCGCAATATCATTTTTAATAGAAAAATTTTCCTTACATTCCGCACTTACAAGTGTACACACGATCATGCAAAGCTATTGCGTTCACAAGCAGAAAAGACAAAACTTCTAAAATATAAAATCCAGGGACCGAAAATAATAATTATTTTTAGATATTTGAATTAAAAAAATCAAAGTGTCCCAAATATCGCAGAACAATATCAAGTACACCAAAATGATAATGATCGCATGCTCAGTTGGAGCATTCCCACTAAAAATTAAAAATGATTTTTACCTGTTGATTTTTATTTTTTGCTCAGAAATTATAATAATTTTTTGATTTTTATCTCTTTGCTCAGACATAATAATTATTTTCTGATTTTTTTTTACGTTCAGGAAAAAAAATCATTATTTGATTTTTATATTTTTGATTGAAATGAAAAAATCAAATCGTTGAATAGCTTTATGGTTTTAAGCTAGGTCGTAAAATTTTCTCCGGGTTTTTATCTAAGAAAAAACTACAAGAACAAAAAGAAAAACAATAACAACAAAACCAACACTTAGCTGTTATTGTTGCTGACAAAAGTCGCTCCCGCAATAACATTTTTCTCCTGCAGCCTAACACTATGTATACAGACCAGCGGTACTTTGTGCAAAAAACAACAACACAAATAATAACATGAATTTCGGTCTAAAATTTCGAGTTTCGATGTGCGAAGCTGTGCAACGATTTGATTTTTTCGTTTCAATCAAAAATATAAAAATCAAATAATGATTTTTTTTTTATGTTCAGGAACAAAAAAAAAATCAGAAAATAATTATTATTTCTGAGCAAACAGATAAAAATCAAAAAATAACATACACATATTCCAATTCAAATAACGCACTGCTATGCGCATAATCCACCACAGTGAATACACTTCAGCGGCCTAAAGCAGAATGATTGATAAACTGAAATGACGACTATGCGGAACATTGAAGTGAAACAAACACAATATTGTGTTTGGTACACTGCGTACTTTCGTACCATTCAGGGAACATTTTTATTTTTCCAGATACAAATACTTTTTTTTTTTGGTATTAGTACTTTTTTATTGCTGGCAAATATTTGCAACAATGTATTATTATTCTCCTTTCCCTTTCATCAATACGAAACAGATGGGAAAAGCAAACAAGATAGGTAATGCAAGTGCGATAGAGAAAGATATGTATGTACGAATACCAAACTAAGATACAAAATACGAAAAATAAATGTATTCTTTTACTATGAGAATCCCATACAAATTGAGTACGTTTTGGTTTCCGTATTCGTACATTTTTCTTTGTTTCTGTGTTACACTTTATTTACATTGCAGATAATACCTGCAGTAATTAGTTGCGCAGGTATTATCTGCGTAAATGCATAATATATAATAGAAGATATACAACAAATTATATTTATTTATTTTATGTTAAATAAGACTAATTATAGAATAAATACAATATATACCTATACATATTATAATGTAACTATGGCCAAATGTGGGTATGTATAACAAATTTGAAAGTGGTGACCTTTTTTTTGGATAAATTTCTTGAAATTAAAATAAAATTTTTTATTTAAAAACCAGTACGTTTTTATTTTTAAAGTACGTTTTATTTTTTTTATTAAATTTTACATTTTTATTTTCACTCGATGCAACACTGGTTTGGTGTGCTACCGAAGTGGCATGATTGGGTGTCAGGCTACAAGTTTTTAGTGAAACAACTCTTTTGGCTATTTGAGGTCTCTATGTTGTTATATGCTCAGTGATTGACACATTTGATGAGCGACGGTTTTTCTTATGGATTTTCTCCCGCTGAATCAAGGTTACAATTTTTTTATGAAACCATTTTTGAGATATTGTAATATTTTAATTTCTTCGCCTTTCTACACTTTGGAAAACATATCTCGGACTAGAATATTCATTATTGATAGCAAAAGTATTGAGAGGACAAATATATACATATATGAAAATTTCGAATTGGTTTACGTTATCGTTTTACGAAAATTAAACCCGTTTTTAGCGTCAGATTAGCTTGTAAATGTTACTTAGTATTAATTAGTCACTTATCCCTTTCTCGATCATAAGAAAACTAAAAACGATGGAGGAAAACCGAATCCAGATTCGCATTGTCTTTAATCATGCTTAGCCGCTGGTTAGGAACCGAACGAGTTACTGCATGCACTGAATTCCATGTCTTTATCGACGTGTATGCAGCTGTACTGTATCCACGTACATCTCATCGTGATGTAAAAGCGAAAGTTGTTCTTGGCGTTTGAAACTGTGCACAGTATATTATTCTTTGTTTTCTTTTTTACTCATGTATTTCTTTTTTTTTATTTTTTACTCATGTATTCATCTTCAGATCTAACTTCACATTAAAAGGGAAATATGATTGAAGCCACAAGCTTTTATATTTTTCTACCTCTTCCCCTTTGGAGCTTTGTATCAAGCATGTGAGCTTTATCCAACTCCTGGCTTCTCAATTCTCGACGATATTTATTTTCTACGTATGCTTTTATCGCAGTTCGCTTATTTGCTGTGCTCGCTGAACACAATGCATTGAAAAGATCAGTAATTCTGGTTCAAGGTTCCACCATTAAATAATCAAAAAAAAGTTGTGACAAATTGTTGTACTTTATTCTATTTTTTTTTTTGTTAATATAAAGTAAAGTGGGGTACCTTTGACACTTTATTTTCAAAGGCCTGTAATTCCGAACATTATGAAAGATTTTAAAAGATGTTACTGTTTTTAAAATATTGATTTTTCTAGAAACTTCAAAAAAAATATATTTTTATAAAAAAATGCATCAGTATTTTTTTTGTATTTTTTCAAGGGGCATATTTGACGAAGGTTAATAACTTTGTCATACGTCTATATTTATGTATAAAAATTAAAATATGTATTTCTCGAAATATCACTATAACCTTAGCAGAGATTGACACAAATTTGTACAATGTTGCATTATTAAGTTATAACTATTATTTTATTTTTCTGTTCTGACTATTATTAGTTGCTATTTATTTTAACAAAATTTTCATAATGATAATAAAAAGCACCCTCCCCACAGCCGTTCGGAATCGACGTTAAACTGTAGGTCCTGCCATCGCCACTGTGGTGGCTCTCTCTTCTTGAGGCTTTGGTACAATAGATCTTATAGGTCGCAGTGCCGGACTTTCGAGTCGTCCTTCCTTCAAATAATAATAAAATAGCCACGCATCCCTCGGCATATGCTGTTCTACCTTGGATTGGAGGTTTTTGATTTAATAGAGTGACAGTCTCTCCGCCCGACTATGTTCGCCGGTTTCACAGCAGAAACATGTCCGTACTATGCAACCGTCCCACTACCATAACTCCAGCCCAGTTACGACACGAACACCAATGTATTACATGTATCCCCTATTGCTGGCTTACGTCAGAGAGGTCTACAAGCCCAGAGGACTACAGGCCAATTTGTATATCACATTAATAAAAATAAAGTTATGGGCAGGTATATGCTTCAACCTATCAAAAATGGGTTTTTCGACTCTAAGTCCCGATTTTGAGAGTAAATTCAAAATTCTGAGTACGCAGTTTTTTTGCTTGATTAGACCTATAATACCTCGAAAAAAATGTATTTAATTTTTTTTTTTTTTTGTTTAACTATGCTATTATATTTTTTTTTTCGAAATAAGTTTTTTCAAAAACGGCTCGATAAGTTATGGGCTATAATACTTTTACATACTATTTTCGACGTAAATAACCCAAATCAGCAAAAAAAAAAAAAAATTATGTAATATAGCATTTGACCCAAATTTGGTTCAAGCCCACCCTGAGCTGCACTGCTTCATTTGTGTTCAAATATACGAGAGATTGGAACGCGTAAAACCTTAGCCAATCGGTGGCGTTACCGCTAAATGTAGGCAATTGCAGTTTGGGTAACTGGCTAGCTGACGATACTGTGGTGGACAGGTAGTTAGATTTTGCTGCTTAGGGCGCCTACTTAGGCCTGAAAGACCCATTGTAATACCACATGGTTGGACCTGCAGTTTAACGTCGGCTCCGAACGGCGGGGGTGGCAATTTGTTATAACTTGGTAGCTTTGCTATAGACTACCAAGAGATGCACTTTTATACTTTCTTATAATTCTCATTCATTTCATATCGATAGTGAATTTAAGAAGGTTATGAGAATTCACGTGTGAGAGTCTAGTATACTGCCCACTATCCAAGTCGTAAATCGGATACCGAGAAAAAAAAGTACCAATGCCAATACCAATTTATTAACAAAAAAAAAATAACACAAAATGCCAAATTGAAGAGTGTTTGAAATGGGAACAGTGTTGCCAGATTGGCATGAATACAGTGTATGCGATCTATCTGGATTTTGTTTTGAATAGTGCTTACATTTTGTAATTTCAAAAATGGTTTTTGGTACTTATTATGGGTACCCAAAAAATGCGTTATTCAAAAACCAAAATTGGTTTGTTTTAAACCCAAATTAAGTATTACAGAAGCTACATTAAATAAGGTGAAAATCTCTTTTTATCATAATTAATTTATTTGCGATTTAGACATTTCTGATTTTTATCGATGCATCTGTGTAATAAAATTTTCTATTTCAGATATTAGAACAATGTGGGAATGCAGGTGATAAAAATACACGAATGTTTTCGGAAAAGCCCGCTTTTCAAAATCAACCATCTTCATATTTAACAAATTCATGGAATGATTTGGCAAGGTGAGAAAATATACATTTGCAGGTACAACTGCCATTGAATTATAAACACTGCAGAAAATTTAGCTTTCAGACCTGGAAAAATTTCTAAAACTCCAGATTCATAATATTAGTTTTTCATTTAATTTAATTAACTTTTTGTAGGTTAGGTAGTACTGGCTGGCCGATGCCACGCATAGACCTTTTAGGTCTTTTGCGGTACCAGATAACTTTTTATAAATTAAGCTATTTATATTATTTTATATTATACTAACTGGGATTTGCGTAGTTTCTTTGGCCGGCCCTGACAAAGTTTGGGTAACACTAAAATTGCAACAAAAAAAAAAAAAATTTGTTGGCAAAAAAAGCATGTGAACGTGGCAACCTTTGATCTAAATCCATTTCCACTCGTCTAATAGTATTAATTTTCTTCTCAGTTAATGCTATCAACAGCCCATCTTAACATACAAACCTTCATCAAGTTTCTTGGTATGGCTTCTAAATAACTACTAACTAACAACATACCGCTTTCACAAACAAAACTTTATTGTTATGGACATATGCCGTTTCAAGCAATTCGTTTGTATGGGAGGTGGCACGTCAACACTTGTCTATAAAATAATATATTTCGCCCAATAACTACTACTAACATACAGCTTTCAGAATTTATTGCTGACTGCAGATAGCAACAGTAAAGTTATTAGAAGTCAAAGTTAATGCTGATCATATTGAAGTTCTAAAATAGTAAAATAATACTTTGGATAACAATAGTGTTTTATGTTCAGTGTTGCTATAAAATCTTTTTATTCTTTATGCATAATTTATGTTTGCACAAAAATTTCTACAAGGGTTATTAGATTGCCCATCTGTGCAAAGTTCGATTTTTTCCTGCTCCTAGTAGATTTTCTGAAAGATTATATGAGAAAAATAAGATTTTGAAAAAAATATAGAGGTCTCTAGTAGAAAATAGCCAGTCGGTTTTGAATCAAAGGCTCAAAAACGGGCTTTGAAAAGGTAAATAATAGCTTTAATCGTTGATAGTAACTTAGGGTATTTAATTGATTGAAAAAAAAAAAATTTTGACCCTTGGTTCAATCCCATGTGGAGCCCAAAAAAAATTTTTTTTTTTATCAATGAAATAATTTTAACCCTTTCAGTATATTGTTACCATACGGTAACAACCACTTTAATCTTGCATAAAACAAATGCAATACAAATTTTACTAATAACATCAAATATATACGATTCTGTTAGGTAAACTCCCTGATTATTGGATGCCAAATTTTTGAAATTTAGTGCTTATGCTATTTTTTAAAACAGTTTTTTCCTTGAAGTCAAGTCAAAAATCTATGTGCAAAAATTGATCATCAGATCTGTTTGCATTATTTTAATAAAAACATCTTTAATTTATTGCTAAATGGATATATTGCTTTTCAAGTATGTTTGCAAAAGATAAGAGAATATAAAAATCTAAAAATTGAGGAAAAAGTGTTAACCCATTTTTCTCTATAGCTTCAGAAGTTTAATTTCAACCTTTAATAGCGGACAAGCAATGATATGCAGAGGAGTGCAACTTTTTTTAATTTGTTGTAGAAGTTGTAGGTAATCATAAATTTAACACAAAAGGTTTCTTTCGAACTCAATTAAAAATGTGTACTGAAAGGGTTAAATTTTGTTGGCTCCACATGGAAGCCTGATGCAATTACAACAACAAACAATTCCATTATTTACTTACGTAGTGTGAGTGGGTTGGTTCTAATGCAAAAAATTCGGTTTTTGCATAATACTAGAAAACGTGTACCTCGTAGGTTATTCCTCTGTTCTGGGACCCCCTATAATTTTTAACAAGAAACATTTTTTCCAAAGACGATATAATAGTTTTCTCAGTTTTAAAAAAACAGTTTTTGTTTTATCGGCCATTTATCGAAAAAAGGGGTTTAAAACTCCATTTTCAAGAAGAAGGGTAGAAGATGGAGGAAAAGTGTATCAACAAAAGCTGTTTATCTCTTTATGCTTAGCAACTTTGCTTCAGGCATCAAATTCGTATCTGTTGAAATAAAGAAATTTCTGAATAGCCCCTGAAGACTCCATTTTTCCGACTTCAGGTCCATATTGTGGGAGAACTAGATGTGATGGAAAAAAACTGAGTACGCTAAAACGATACGCTTACGATAAAACCGTTCGAAAATCGTGCGCATAAAATTTTGGGTGCATTGTGTAATCAATTACGATTTATAATAGGTTAAACAGACCTTGTACTGAAAAAAAAATACGATATAGCGACGATATAGGGACCAAAATGTATGGAATTTTTACGAATTAAAGCGATTTTTTCCAACAGTTAGTTGCAAATTGTTGAGATTTTTGAATTAACGGGGTAAGAATTATTGCGATTCTTCTGTATAAAGATTCGTCTACCTATAAATAAACTCGAAATTCAAAAAATCTTTTTTTTTTAACTTTGAGACGGCCTATTTTTCTTAAAAATAAACATTTTTAAAAAACTTTTTTTTTTAAATCCATTCTCATTTAATGCTTTATAATATAAAAGTTTTAAACAGAAAATACCACCTCTAAAAAATTGAAAAAAAATGTTATGCAGACTAGCTACAATGGTAGTTTCTTTCAATATCTCTATTCAGTGAAGATATTTGGAATCAAATCTGTAATTCTGGGTTGTGATTTCAAATATTAGTAGCTTATATAGGATATTGAAAGATTAAGAACTATCACTAAGATCACTGATGAGGAATTATGGCGGATTCCGAAACGGCCGTCTGATTTGCCCGTCTCTATATACATTGTTGTTGTAATGACTACATTTGTTCATTAACCTGTTTATATATAACTTCAAATAACGAAATTAACATGAACTTAAGTTATGAATTTGAAAACTAACATCTAGATTTAATTTTCATAGTCTCCTAAAAAACTATCGAAAAAAAAATTCGTTTAAAGAATTTTTCCCATGGAAATTTTGTACAAAATTGACAGCTTTTCGATCAAAACATGGGTAAATTTCACTCGTAGATCAAAACTTTCTATGAACGAAATATTGGCATCCTAGGTATTCTTAAAAAAAGCGTCTTTGAAACAGTTACTCAAAATTGTTTTCAGAGCAATTAATTTTGTTTTTCAACAAAATGCCACTTATCTTCACATGCTTTAAAATTTACAACGCTTTTTAAGAGTTAAGCCATATTTTAAGTCGACTGTAACTTACTTAAAATATAGTTTATTTTAAAATTCCCTCCAAGTCGTTAAAAGATTATCTTAATTTATTTATAAATACGGGCCATTCTGCACATTTATTGTTAATATATCAACCGAAATGATGAGTTATTAAAAAACATATGAAAATATAATTTTCAAAGCTGTATGATATGTATTAAAATTGTAAATCGTCACATATTGAAATAAAATGTTACAAAACACTTATTTTAAAAACAAATTGGTATTTCTTGATTGATAACGTAAAGTAATGAAGTGTCACTTTGCCGTAGCGAAAAGAAGAAATGAAGGAACAGTTAGAATACTGCGCTAAGTCGCATTAAATTTGACAATTTTTTCTTTGTTTACAGAATAAAAAATAAACAAAAAATATGTATTGTGAAGTTTATTAGTTTTCTTCAAAATTTTGTTTTTCAATTCTAAATAATAAGAAGTACTTGAAAAAATAGCTGTTTCATACATTTTGTTATAAAATTGTACGAACAGAAAGAAACAAAAAATGCAACCGTGATACTTGGGCGGCAATATTTTTTATATCCACCATTGCTCATTTGACAGTTTAGCGAACTGAAGAACATCTTTCATTAATTTTGTGCGAAAAATAATTTAGGAATATTATTAATTAATTGCAATTAATTAATTAAATAATGTCAAGAGGATCTAAATATTGTGAGCGAGGATGCCAGGAACAGATGATGAAATTGCCGTTGGCTTTGGATGCGAATTGAGCAGCTTGCTGTTGCTTCTGCCGTTTACACAGAGTAGTAGGGTTGAAGGTGACCAACAGCTATAGTGGTGCAATCATCCACCACAGCAAATGAGGTGTGGGTTTCAGTTTTTGATCCATCTGTGTAGAGGATATTCCATGATTTTTATTGCAGTGGGAAGACACGTTCCTGAAAAAGTTTTCGGTATGCTGACGGTGCAGTATAATTTTTTAGATAGTTTTTCAGCAAAATCAATGCATCTGGCGATTGTTGACCTTTTTCTCGGTATTTTTGTGTAATTTGAGACCGTTTTCACTGCATTGTACAGCAAATTATTATTCGAGATTAGGAGTTTTGGGATGAGTCTCATGGTATTGTACATCGTTCTTACTTTGACTGATGGTAGGCCAGCCTCAGCCAATATACATCTTATTGGTGACGTTGGAAACGCACGGATGCCCCTTCTTGCAGCTGCGTGATACGGTGATAGTCCATCAGGGCCGTAGCCAGAAATTTTTTTTTGGGGGGTTTTTTCATTCCAAGAAAAGATTCATAAATAATTTTTATCAAACAGATTTTTAAATACAATAAATTAAATCGGTGATACATTTGATGGACCCTATAAAATTAAAATTTTAGGAAAAATTTTCCGATTTTTTTTAATCTTAACCTAAAAAAAATGGCCAAAAGTGACAAAAAATTCCCAGAATAATCAAATTAAATTTTTTCAAATAAATATTATTCAATGTGCATTCTAATGCATTTTTTTTTATCGTGAGGGACATAATTTCATTACTCATTGACTTCCCACTACTGATGATGTACCCAACCTCAAAAAAATTACAAAAAATAGTAGAGGCTCATTTTTTTCAAATGATCGTTATTGGGAATTTGAGCCATTATCAATGATAAGGAACCCGGATGAGGTTGGCTTATATTCCCTAAATTCGTGAAGTCACAGCATTGAAAGAGATCTTTCTAGTCGTGGTGCTCTGAGCAGTAATGCGTTAAAAAATTAATTGTAAGATGGGTTTTGCTAATAAGATGGAGTTTTTGCGAAAGAACTTTTCACATTGAACACGAATCTGAGGTCAAAAACTTCCCATCACGTCACGTTTTAGGAAAAAATGGGGTTCAAGCAGGTCTTATTTTACATGGAACCGATAATTTTTTGTATTTTTATTAATTTGTAAACTTTTCAAACTGATTCAGGACGAAACTTTAAATCAAAAACAGTTACTGACCTAGAAAAACTATGAATGCAGGAGTGCTCAGTATCACCTTCTCTTTTTGAATCCGTAGTCAAACCTCATGTCGAAGAAAACAAATCGGATTTGATCGCATAGTGTAACTAAGATTTAAAATTTATTTTTTATATTTGACTTTTTAGAAAAAAAAACCGATAGAAGTAAAAAATATCGTTAAATAGATTTTATTTTGACTTTTTTTCCATCCATTGGCAGTTAATCTCAAAAATTAGAATAAAGTTTCCACATTTCGGGGGGGCCAGAACCCCCAAAACCTCCCCCTAAATACGGCCTTGTAGTCCATCTTAGACAATAAAAGTGATTTTGTGGCATTCACTAATGTTGATGGATGTATAATACAGTGTTTAGATGATAGGTACTTAATTATGTTTAGTCTATTAGATATGTTAGTTTTTATATATTTACAATGATCTTTAAATATTAATTGTAATTTGCATGTAGACATACATTTGTACATACATACAAAGATTGAAATTGAAGAAAATAAAGAAGAAAGCTATTCTTGTTGTGCAATGCGTATTCAAGAATACCTTACAACGAGTATTGGTCACTAATATGTAATTGTAACCTAGTTATAAATTAATTTTAACCTAATTATAAATTATTCATTTTATTATTCCAATTTTGGTTTGTATGGTTTAGTAGATTGGGTATTATGGGTATGGACTATGGGTAAACAGGGTAATTTACCGGGTCGATCCCCATACAAAAAAAAAGTTTGAAAAGTCCACCCCTTATTTGAAAGCTTATATGGAGACTATCTGGAAACAAAAAAAAAAAAATATTTTTTGGACCACCAATACAATATACATCAATACATCATTTATGAATATCGAACATCAAATACCAAAGATATGATAAAAAACTAATTTTGGCTGTTTTTAGGGTGGTCCACAAAATATATATATATATATATATTTTTTTTTTTGGTTTCGCGATATTCTTTACATAAGCTTTCAAATAGGGGGTGGACTTTTCAAACTTTTTTCTTCGACCCACTCTAATGCACATTACACTGCTTATCCCATTATATTGCTGCTAAAGTTTCATGGCCTTAAAGTGTTCTCTATGTATTGCAATATGGAATTCATCTCTTATTTTGTTTTCAAAAATTTAAGTTGGTTGCAAACAAGTGTGCTACTTTTACAAATGAAAAGAGGTAGTAGTTCCGCAATACTATTTTGAAATCATGTTAATTTAAACTTTTTTTGTTTTCATTTTCTCTACTTTCTAATAAATTATATAATTGTATATAGTTTTACATTCGATTCTCGCTTACTGGATTTGTCGATGGCACGTGGTTTTTGCCACTAGTAGTTTCCAACGAAATAAAAATTGATTTTTTTTTAAATATTAGACTTTATTAATTTGATGACTTGCTCCCACTGTAGCCAAGATAGAAGTAGAAAAAATGGAAAATGAAACTCGAATACAACAGCTATGAGAAAGCTTTTTAGATCAGTTAAACAAAAGCAATGAGCAACGGCTCCATACATAGCATAGAGTTTTTATAGTAATTTCAATTTTATGTTTTCCATTTATGTCTTCTATTTATGTCTGCTGCTCCGAACATCCTCCCCCCTTTGGAAGGTCAAAGCTTCCAACAGCGTCATTGTCGATTGGTAATACGCAAATTTTACGAACAACTCTTTTGACCATGCCGTTGTTCGTTCGCAGGACTACCACACGTACGACACCATCTTCGCCACTGATTGATTGAATAACTCTGCCCATTTGCATGCAACAAACGCGTTGCCACCGTCCCAGGGTGTTAACATTAAGAGCAGTAACATCCGGCTCAACAATAGATGTTAATGGTGCACCAATTAAAAAGTGCGCTGGAGTCAAAACGTCAAGATCTTCAGGATGCTCTGTAAGTGGACAAATAGGACAAGAATTAATTATTGCTGCAATTTGACAAACTAAGGTTCTGAGTTCTTCAAACGACAATATTGCAGATCCAACTGTGCCATAAAAATGATATTTAACTGCTTTAATTGAGGACTCCCACAGCCCTCCAAAATGAGGCGAACGAGGAGGTATGAATTTCCAGTCAAACCCATCGCTAAGGCATTGTTGCTTAACAGCTTCTTGATGTGATTCATTTAAAAACAATTGTGTCAACTCAGCCAACTCATTTTTTGCACCTACGAAATTAGTTGCGTTATCTGACCAAATAACTTTGGGTCTCCCCCGTGTAC
This sequence comes from Toxonevra muliebris, assembly GCA_963691655.1. Classification (NCBI taxonomy): domain Eukaryota; kingdom Metazoa; phylum Arthropoda; class Insecta; order Diptera; family Pallopteridae; genus Toxonevra; species Toxonevra muliebris. The sequence continues at coordinate 85,907,881 of OY829326.1, forward strand.
ACGTAAACCTAGTAAGTGCAGCTAAGAACGATGAGGTCGATAGATCCTTAACTAGTTCTAGATGAACCGCCCTTGTGGAGAAGCAAATGAACAAACATATGTAAGGTTTTACAGGTCCTTTGTTGAGAGCTTCAGGGCGATAGGAAAAAGGTCCGAAAAAATCAATGCCAGTTACTAAAAACGTTCGGTTACACTGGACACGCTCCGAAGGCAGTTGCCCCATTATGTGCTCAGCTAGTTTTGGCTTAACATGGAAACATCTTACGCACTTATTAACAACGCTACAAACAGTTTTACACCCTCCAATTGGCCAGTATTTATAGCATAAGTAAGTTGATGACCTTTAGGGAGTATAATTGGGTGACGTGAAGCAAAATCCAGTGAAGAGTGTTCAAGTCGACCGCATACTCGTAAAAGTCCAAATCGATCCAAAAATGGTGTAAGTGAATATATACTCGATGATGAACTAACGCATTTATTATTTTCCAACATTTTGCGATCTGAGGCAAACTGCGCCTGCTGTATCATACGAATTAATAGTTCAGATCCACACTTTAAGCATTCCGAACTAAGTGGCTGCATTTTTCTTCCATCCTTTGTACCAAATTTGTAAATGTATGCATATACACGTTGAATTTTTTGAAATGAATTTATAAATTTAGATTCAATTGATAGATCTGTAATTTATGAAAGAGTTAGTAAGGTTTTTTTGCGACTCTCTGGCAATTCTACAGTCAAGTTAGGTAGAGGTAGCCAATCACAAGGACCAAGTAAAAGAAATTCGGGCCCATATTTCCATACCATTCCTTCCATACCTTCGAAATTATTAGACATCGAAAAAATGTTTACGTACATAATGCCAAAGCCCGCGATTTTGCTCATATGGAGAAGTTTTATTTTTTATTTCCCCCCTTTTTTTAGTTCAGAAAAAAAATTCATTGGGCTTTCGTTATCAGTAAATGCTAGGCACGCCACTGAACTCATACATATAGAGACGAAAAGCTTTAGAGGGTTCTATTTCGAAGCAATTTGTGAAACTGAAAAAATTGCATAAATATAGAGATCCCAAAAATAAAAACGACAAAGCCATAACGCGTGCATGCTGCGTTATCAGTATATACGCATAAAAACAAATTCTGTAAAAAGCAATCAGCATTTAACAGATCAGTATTTCACAGTAAAACATTTTTTCTGCCATGACTAGCATTCAGTAAACTATTTAAAATTGCTTTAGCAATTTAAACCCTGTCAATACACCGCCTTCACTCACAAACTTCCATTGTCTTCCTTGCTTTGTTTTCTCAGATATGCCATTTATAACATTTTGTAAAGGCCCAAGAGACGACTATAAGAGAGAAATGAAATAAGATTGAAATAAAATAAATATAAATATTAAACTGGTGGAAATAAGATTGAAATAAAATAAATATAAATATTAAACTGGTTTGAACATATTTTTATTCAAAACTATCAAACTCGGCTGACAAGAAAATAAATTTGAGCTGTTATTCCTTTTTACCATATTTTCTTATTTTCAGAGCTACAGCTGTTGCTACGAGCACGGTAAAATCACATATAATGGCAGTGCTGCAAGACTTTGTGATCCTCTCCGCAGTTGAACAAAATACAGCTATATGCGAAATGGAACAAAAACGCATCCGAGATCATAATGAATTAATTATTTTGGAAAATGCACAGACCATGATCAATATTCAGCATCAATTTTGCGCAGCTAGCTATGACGCATTTTCATCCCTCACGTGCTGTTTTGTTTGTCAGTCTCCAGTGGGATTTCCGCATGAGCAAGACTGCTCAATGATTAAACAAAAGCAAGTATATGTATGTATACATTGGGTTCCATTTAAGTTAAGCTGTTTGAGTTACATCTCTTTCGTAACTTTTTTGCAAATTTATTTATTTGAATTTACATTTTTTTTTTTTAAATTAAAGTAGTGCTCTACCGAAAGCCGAATATATATATATGGCTATGATTATTAGGGTGGCCCTTATATTGAAATTTTCTAAAAGTTTAGCTCCCAGACCCTTATCTTGTTTCAATTATTAAAGAAACATGCAAAATTTGAGCTCAACTGCGAGGCGGCCCTCATCGACCATGAAGTTGTACATTGTCGACCAGAAAATCATTTTTTCAGATAAATCAATTTTTTGTTCTTGAATTTCTTGAACAACACCTTTCCATGAAGAAACAACACCGAGATGATTAGCCAGAATTGTTAGAGTTAACAATGATTTATGCATTCAAGATATCCCTTTCTCAAAACCAGTTTCAGTTATCTTAAAATTTACCAGATGGAATTAAAGCACTTTATCATTACTTTTTGTGCATGCGTTAACTGAATTATCAGGATATTGATCGAGAAATCAGTAAGGAGCTGCGGACAAATTCTGTTCTCAAAAGCAATAAACGCTTAAGTCGACTTAAGACAGAATTGAGTTTTAAAAGCTATCGTGTTCTTCTTATTCCAATGAACATGTACGTGGAATCCCCGGAATTATATGTTTTTTAACATAAAGTTATAAAAAACCCACTTGAGTACATTTGGAGTCTAATGAAGTCAATTTGAATTTTCAGCTAGTTTAAATATAATTAATAAATTTATGCGCTCGATGATCGCATTTTAACCTATATACAGTGGCGGCTTATTTGTGCAATTAGTAATGTTAATAAGTGTAAATATTAAATTACATATTAAATCTGACTTCAAATTTCAATTGACTCCAAGTAACTATTTTTTTTATCGAGGAGGAAAGCGTTGAAAGCCTTAAGTCCGTATGGGACTTCCATTCACTAAGACCACCTCACTGTCTTGGCGGGTACCCCTCCCGGAATCACCGTAGTTATTACGTCAAGAGGGCCGTCATGAGCATTATCGCTTGAAGCGTATGTTTGTCAGTCTAAGTCGCGTCTGTCCTTTCATGTCGGTATATCACAACCGCGGTAGCTTATTAAATGCGAAGTGCCTTCATAAGTGTAGCAGCTATTCTGGATGTCGCTACCCATTTTTAATTTCTCTCTATAATCTGTGGCACTATATTTTCCATCGTCAGTTGCCGTCCAAAGGCGCGACCGATTTCGTCTCTTTCCCTCTTGAATTCCAAGTGACTTAAGTAACTCCAAGTGATGTTCAAGTGACTTCAAAGCAGCCATGATTTTGAAGTCATAAGATTTGCATTATTTATTTCTTGACAAGAATTATATTACAATATTAAAATAATTTTTGTAGTACAACTTATGTCGTTCCTAATCCGAGCATTAACAAACTCCTTCCAGCGCCTTCTATCTCGGGCGATGCTTCTTATCGTTCCATGAGGCTCAATGTTGGCTTTCAGCAAGTATTGTTCTCATCCATGTAGTGTTGATTCGATACCTACATAATGTTGATATTTTTACTCATTACTTGTATCGAATAAAAGTATCGATGCTACCGAAAATATCGGAAAAAAGTATCGAATATGTACTTGTATCGAATACTCGTTTAAAAAGACAAATTACTCTTTTTTTAAGTGGTTGTCAAGGAAAACATTCAGGCCAGTACAACTCATTGTGATACAACATGGTTGAGCCTACAGTTTGCACTACTCAACACGAGTTTTTCGCCAATAAATCATGGTTTTGAGATATTTCCACTTGAAACACGTGAATCATATAGAAATGATTTCTTCCTTATGTCACTACTATTATTTTGACCGTAACTGTATATAATTTTATTAGCAGATTATGAAATATATAACATAATTATTAGCGTTATGACTAAAAGGAGTAAGGTCGTACGGAAGGTGCCACCCCAATCGAATAATACCACCCTAATTATGCCCATGTGTTATATAGATATTGATTTAAAATTTCATCTGATTCCGATAACAAATATATGTATTTATATATATAGTTGATTTTGTAGTCTTTTAATTTTATAAATTTTTTTCAATCAATCTACTAGCAACGGGTACCCGAAAGTGTACGGAGACTCGAAAATGTGCGGTTACCCGGTTAAAATTTCAAAATGGGTACTGCATTAGTTTAGGAGATACATGAATTTAAGTACATAGCTTCCACGCTCAGTGCGACACCTATATATCTATCTCCTAAACTAATGCAGATCCCATTTTGAAATTTTAAGGGTATTATTTAAATACTTGAAGCTAGATTTCGAAAAATAAAATTTTAAATAGTCGAAGTTATTAAAATTATTTTTAATAACTTTTTTTAAACTTTGACTTACGGTTTGGTGCATAAAAAAAATTTTAATTTCCGGTCTGATTCCATATTTGAAAAGAACAGTAAATTTCCTATTTAAATTACCATGTTCAAAATTTTATTGTGAATTTGTTGGGTACTAATTCTTTAAAACCCCATAACTTGGCAAATAAACTTCTTTTTTCTAGCGCTTATCGTTTTTTTTTTTTTTCTTTTTTTTTCAATAAAACTTAAAACTTTTTTTTATAAAAAACTATACCAATGGGAATCACCTATTCATTTGGTTTTGAGGAAACTATAAAAAATACTAACACCACACAGTTTGGTTTTAGGAAACAGCGCGGTACCATTGAATAAATCCTTTATTCTTCTGTTTTTTACTGCAATATACAAAAAAAAAGAAGAACTTTACAGGTTTTGACTATTTATAGAAAATGAAAATGGAACGCTTTCAGGTTTAAAGCATAATCGTGTTGTTAAGCAGTATAGAGCCCCCTACATGCCTTTTGTAGAGCCATTTATAAATGATCAGCATGTAAATTAGAGTTGATCTTGATATGCCCGACTGCATGTTATTATCGTAATTAAATTTAAGTAAACAATTTTAACCAAACATGCTATGGGCTTCCCTATAGTTATATAGGTTAAGTTTTGAATTGGTAAATGACTGAATGCCTCGTTAAATTTTTACCATAAACAACAATTGTTACAATGGGTTCTTTGATTGCTAGAGAAAATTTTTCTAAAAACTCATTTGGAATACTTCAAAAACAATACGTGATAGTAAAAACTGAGTATGCCCGAGAATTATGTAGAAATTATGTATGAGGTTCCTCAACCCATTTTCGTGTTGAAATATGTCTAAAGGCGTTTTACTGAAAAATTAATAAGGCATGTATACGAAAAAAAACTGGTCGACATTAACTTGTTACAAAAATTATATTTTTTAAACAAAAACAGAAATTCACACATAATTTGAAAGGTTATAAGAGTAACTTTGAGAAAAATAAAAACTTTATTTATTTGGTTGGTGCGTATGCGAGAGATCGCAACTTTGACTTAACTCCAGCCATTAAACGTTGCACATCACTTCGGGACATTTCAGATGACACAGTAGTTCACTTTTTCTGCAGCTGTTTCTCATTTTTGACCACTTTCTTCATTTTTAGCAATTTTCTTTTCATTATAGCCCAATATTTTGTTATAGGCCGAAGTTCTGGGCAATCTGGGGGATTGCCATCTTTTGGAACAATTTGTACCCCTTTCTCTTTATACCACGTCATCGCCGTTTAGCCGTACGAAGCAAAGAAGAGAACAGGAGCCTTGGCAGTAGATGTTTTTGTAACCACTCTTCTACGCACATTTTTTGGTTGATGGTACCAGTAGTGACAAAAACTGCACTCTTTATGCCGCATTGGTAAATTGTTTGCCAAACCAAATATTTCTTCACAAACTTGTCCACTTTAGCTTAAATTTAGGCGCAACATCACTTCTCTTTTTTGAAGTGTAAAATAGTTGACCAGGAAGCTGATTAAAGTCTGCTTTGACATACGTTTCGTCGTCCATGATCATGCAATCAAAATTATTTACAATTTTGTCGTACAGCTTTCGTGCGCGAGTTTTTGCTGTTGCATTTTTTTGCCATTCCGGTTCGGGGCTAGCGGAACTTTATACGTCTTAAGTCCTTTTTTTCTGCGTACTTTTTGAACATGTCCGGGTGACATATGAACTTTTTTAGCAACATCTCTGATGGAAAGGCCTGGATTTCTTTGAAACAAGTTTTTCACTTTCTTTGCTTTTCCTCCGAGATGAACCCCTTCTTTCGCCCACTTCCAGTTTTCCTTTCGGTAGTTAGTGTTCACTAAACTTTTAAGCACTAAAGTTACCGTAGATTTTGCAATTTTTAAACTTTTGGCAATGTCTTTATGTGACATATGTGGAAAATCTTGATTTTTGCGCACAATTATATCGCGCGTGCTCGATTACAATGAACTCATTTTGCGTAATGTAAATAAATCCGAAAAAATGATGATGCAGAAATGCAAAACGGAAAATTCTCTACGACTTAATAACAGCAACATTTGCTGTAACTGTCATATTTGAATTTATACAACATGTTTACTGCGACCAGTTTTTTTTCGTATACATACCTTATTTAGATAATTTCCCGCAAATAGTGTGAGTTCGTAGTTATGTTCGGTGTGAAAAAGTCTATTGGGGACCTCTAATCGCTTTCTAGTCATATGATCTAAAGTTTCCATTTTAAGTACATTTTTTGATAAATTCCCTGGTTAGATATTTCAGTATACGACTGTTTCATAGTGATTGGTAATGGCAGCATGCACCTTCGTCCAAAAGCAGTAGTATCGGATTACTTTACAAAAAAAATGTTCGGTCGAAATTCGCCTTCGTCCCAAATCACTTCATTCTCATTTAATAACAAATATTTTTGTTTCAAATTGCAAAAAAGCGAATGCATCTCAAACACTAATAACACTGGAATACAGTGAAAATATAACTGAACCAAAGTATATTTTCTAACCTATTTCGAGGTCGCTGAACACGAAAATTACATTAGTTTTTTTCTATTGGTAAGTTTTCGAGATATGACAAAATAACGGTTTTTCAGGTTACAGTTTCACTTACAGGCTAATATCTCATTACGTATAGTTTTTACCGATCTAAGTCATCTTAATCTCAGTCATTTATAATCCGATTTTAACAAACATGGCAGCATTAAACGCGTAATTTAATTATATTTCCTATAACATATAGCAGCTATAGGTAATGAGATATTAGCCTGTAAATGAAACTGTAATCTGAAAAACCGTTATCATATCTCGAAAACTTACCCATAGAAAAAAATATGAATATGATTTTCGTGTTCAGCGTCCTCGATTTAGTTTAGAAAACATACTTTGGTTCATGTTATATTTTTAAAGTGAAATTTTGTATTCCAGTGTAATAGACTAAATTTAAAAGATTATTCTTAACCAAATGAAGCTCTGTGTATATATAACAATTACGAGAAACTTGCGTTGATATTAATGTGCAAAAAACACATCATTTTAGGTGTCACATTGAACAACGCTCTCAAACGCCTTCGCCACATTTTGGCGCTACTCATAAAATGGATACTTCACGTGGAAATTCGTTAACTGATCAGCGGCCACTAGTACTTGCATCAACTTCAAGTCAACAACCAGAACAACCTAATTGTAAGTTCAAAAGATTCACTATATTTTTGAAGACTGTATGTTGGTACTATAGTTATTAGGAAGCCATGGCAAGCTTGATGATGAAGGTTTGTATGTTAAGATGGGCTATTGATAGTATTAGCTGACAAGAACGTTGACACTATTGGATAAGTGGGAGTGGAACTACTCATGTAAACGATATGAGTGATTAGTGCAATAATTAGATTTTGATCGGAGGTTGACACGCTCATATGGCCATTTCTTTTGGAAAACTTTTTACTGTTATAATTTTTATATCATTCAAACTTTGTCAGGACCGGGCAGCGTATAAGCCTGTCCGCTCCAGAAAAGTTTCCGTTCTATACTTATGTTCAGTCAGCAAAAATAGAAAAAAAAACATATTATTTACGTTTCTACAAACCCTTTGCCGTCCTTGATGGTGATTCAATGTCTGGATTCTCCTTCATCAATTGGCATTAATAATAATGGGGAATGCTGATGAGGGTGATGATTATTTATTATTTAAGAAACATCTGTTCTTCTGTCAAAATGATAAATATTATAAGCTGCCAACATCACTCGTAATACCAAAGAGAAGTTGGCTGCCAACCCTAATAGGGGCATAAATTCACAAAAAATTTCACTGAATTATATTAAGGTAGATACTCAATTACATTAGTTTTTTACTTTTCTATGTATAATTAACCAAAAAAAAATTGTTGTTGGATTTTTTAATAGCGTGAATTATTTAATCTCCCGTGTTGGTACCATTTACCCCACTGTGCGTCATTAAACTGTGGGTCGATCTGGCCAATTGAAATCAGTGTAAACACTGTCAAGAACCGGTGGTAGCCGGGTATAAAATCTCGTAGATAAATATTTTTTAATTATCCCATATACATACCTACACATTTTAACTACATTCATCAGTTTTCTTTTATTATTTTTTAAGGTTCGTCACCACAGCAAAACTTTCGAGATACAATTCCATTGCAAGCTATTTTTGAAAATACTCGAGGCCCTTTACCAAATCCAGGACATTTACTGGCTATGAAAATACCATTCTATCGCAGCACAAAATCACCATTAAATTTTCCATTATTCCCTCTGAACGGACAAAGGCGTTGGTCAGAAGCAGCTGCTGGCGAAGTTATTGAAGATAATTCAACAGATGCTGAAAGTCAAATGCGACGGTGGTCAATGCCTTGGGAAGCGTCTAAAACAGATCAAAATACGGTTACATGGTATCAGACCAGAATCATGCCAATGAATTCTACAAAATTGCCTAACCAAAAGATGTCCGGCTCAGAGCGTAGCATATCCAACACCCCAGGTAAGCAGAAATATACATAATTATATTGACAGTCTAATTCAAAAAAGAAACCTCAAATTCTTAACGAACCTATTATAGTTATTTCATCACTGGATGACAGTGAGGTTCTAAGTAGGGCGGTTTCAATACGAGTACTCGTATATACTCGAAACTTTTATTCCGATACCAATAGCTTTTAATATTAATTATTTTGTTCGGAATCTGTTAGAAAGAAAAACAGGTTCTCGTATCGACAAGTGAGACTGTATTTTACCACGTTTATATCAAGTCGCTTTCAATGGTGTCTGTTTGTCTGTCATTCTGTTCGGTACAAATTTTGCAATCGATTTTAAACTAACTCCTTGAGCTAGAGACTTGAAATTTAAAATAGTTCAGAACTGGAAGACAATGCAATATGAAGTATCTAAAATATATAAAAATATAATTATATTTAAAATATTAGCATCGGAAGTTTTTTAATTCACTGCTTTAGCGGGAGTAGAATATATGGATATGTGTATACATACACAAATTCAAAGACAAATGAGAGAGAGAAGATATAAGCAGAGAACAAAAACAAACAACGAACTTTTTCTTTTCGTTTTTGCTGGAATCGAAACAAAAAATCGTAGAAACCAGCAACGAAGTGCAATACGGATGGTTTGACACATCCAGCTGACAAAAATGTATGAATGGATGAGTTTGACGTGTTTGATAAAACAAATATTTAACATTTCTTTTGGCAAATAACATTCAGCATTTACAGTATTTATATATTCTTTATGAAAATATGTTGATAATCAACTAAGTTACAGGCTTATAAGTGCCCAAAAGTACCCAAACCCGGGTTTTTAACGGTAAATCAAGATTTTGGGGTGTTTGGAAATTTCAAGTACATACTCTTGTTTTACTGGACAAGACCTACAAGAAAAATAGTTCGACTTCCCAGGTATATCTACTTTACTAAATTTCGTAACCCTGTGTAATCTACTACACTTTTCATGACCTTGGATAGTGCAGAATCGCAGGACCCGTAGTTTTGCTCACAAGGCTTATTATTGTCGAGATTTGCCAGTACTCTTTTAACTACACGTGTTCGAAAATGTATCTCAGGCATAACACAAAATACAGGTTCGATAACGGGATTGCTATATGACAAAGAAGAGTTCTCCGCGAAAATGCTAGGATAAGGTCTCGGGTATTGTGTGACTCGAATGGCATAACCAATCCGAATTATGAACATTGAAGTCTCTAGCAACAACAGTTACATTGCACGGATATGTTTGCAAAATAAAAATTCCTAAGGCTTCTAAATGTAAAGAAAACAGAAAGGTAGCAAATTTGACTGGGATGTTAAGTTTAACCCACATGGAGCTAAACTCAGCACCCGTCATGTAAAGTTGTTCCTGGCACTAGTAACCAACATACCCTATGAGATGTTGGAAGAGATGTACTTACGCTCACTATATAAATCAGTAAATAATCAGTATTTCTTGTAGTTTTCGATCCTAAAAAAAATTTGTGCACAGAACATTAAAAATTCATCTAATTTAAGTAGAATATGATATCCAGTTAAATTGCTGTACATTCAAGTAAAAATTCCATAGGACATAAAAAATAATGTATCACAAATCCTGGGGTTTTTGGGCCCAATTGTAAAACAAATTGACATCCACAGAACGTTTCTACTGGTAAAAAAAGCTAGTGTTTCAGTCCGATCACTTTTACTATTTTTAACAACTTTTTCAATGAAAATCAAATAATGCGAATGAGCCCCACACACATAGTTAAGTTGCGCCTTGTGTTCCCCGAAATAAATTTGTATATCTAACTTTTTTTTGAAAAAATTCAATATATTCTGTATTTTTTATTCAACGAATTAATTATGGGGTGTTTGCCAATGTGTTCACTTCGAAATAAAACTAAAAGGCATAGCCGGGCTTCCATGTCAGAAATGCCCCCAAACCGAATCATGTTTCGCATCGACCTTTTTGAAGCACTTGATTTAAGAATGATTTGGCTAAATTTTCAGACCTTTATCTGCAATTTGAAATGAGTAATGGCGGATTTTGTAAATTTCGTTTTTCGCGTTTTTCAACCTAACTAGCCATAGGAAAAATCTGAAAAAACTGGTTTTGGAGACACATTTAGAATTTTTTCGCGAATTTTCCAACGCGAAATTAACGATGAAAAAAATCGCGAAACTTTTAACATGCTATTTTTTCATACTCTGATTTTTCTTATGTAAATAAGTTGCTTCCAAATACTGGTATGGACGGGGGTCAAAAAAATTAAAAACCGAAATTGACATTTCATATGAATTGGCCACGAAAAAAATCAATTACAGCTATTAAATATCATCTATCTGCTGTTTTCGCAGAATTTTTTAGAACATTTTTTTTTGCAAAATTTTTTTTTATGAAAACTTAAAAATTTTTTCATGATAGTTTTTTTAGGAGACCATGAAAATTAAATCTAGAGGTTAATTTTCAAAGTCATGACTTAAGTTCATGTCAATTTCGTTATTTGAAGTTATATATAAACAGGTTAATGAACAAATGTAGTCATCACAACAACAATGTATATAGAGACGGGCAAATCAGACGGCCGTTTCGGAATCCGCCACAATTCCTCATCAGTGATCTTAGTGATAGTTCTTAATCTTTCAATATCCTATATAATCTACTAATATTTGAAATCATAACCCAGAATTACGGATTTGATTCCAAATATCTTCAGTGAATAGAGATATTGAAAGAAACTACCACTACCGTTCTATACACTTATGTTGTTGTTTTTTTTTCCATTGTAGCTAGTCTGCATAACAGTTCGTTATTTGAAAGTCTAGTACATGAGAGAGTGTGTGTGTTTGTGAGAAAATGATTCTAGGTGTCATTTTTTCTGAACGGTCCCCATTCGATCAGTTCATGATAAAAATGATAAAAAAAATTTTTACCACACTAGTTGAGTTATGGTATATCACATTCATTACGCAGTGCAACAAATTTTCAACTTTTGTCTTATGTGCGAGATTTTTCAACGGTTTTATAGTAATTTAGGATCGTTAACCTCTAGTTTACCCACAATATGGAGCAGAAGTCGGAAAAATAGGGTCTTCAGGGACTATTAAGAAATTTCTTTATTTCAGCAGAATTTAATGTCTGAAGCAAAGTTGTTAAGCACAAAGATATAAACAATTATTGAGTACACACTTTTACTCCATCCTTTACCCGTCCTCTTGAAAATGGGGTTTTAAGTCACCCTTTTTCGAGAAATGGTCGTTAAAACGAGAACCGTTGGGAAAACTATTATACTGTCTTTGGGGAAAATGTTTCTTGCTAAAAATTGTAGGAGGTCCCAAAACATTCGAAAAACCTACAAGGTACACTTTTTTCAGAATAATGCAGAAACAGAATTTTTTACATTAAAACCAAACCACTCACACTATGTAAATAAATAATGGCATTGTTTGTTGTTGCATTAAGCTTTCATGCGAAGCCAACAAAATTTTAAAAAAAATTTTTTTAATTGATTGTAAAAACAACATTTGTTGAACCTTGATTCAATCTAATTTTAAATGTGTCTTCAAAACCAAAAAATCACTGTGAATTTTTTCAGACTAGTTTCCTATGACTAGTTAGGCTGAAAAACGCGAAAAACGAAATTTACAAAATCCGCCATTACTCATTAAAAATTGCAGATAATGGTCTGAAAATTTAGCCAAATCATTCTTAAATCAAGTGCTTCAAAAAAGTCCATGCAAACTTGATTCGGTTTGGGGGCATTTCTGACATGGAAACCCGGCTATGCCCTTTGGAAAAAGTTCTAGTCCAGTAAAAAGTTAAAAAAAGTTTAGTAAACTTAATAAACCTAACAGAAAAACATACTTAAATAAAAATCAAACGTAAAATACCACCTTGATCAAAAAGTTCCCGGAATTTATTCAGAAAATTAAAAATACAAGTTTATTAATTTAAATCTATATTGTCCCCTTCAAAGTAATCCCCACCGATTGCAACACACTTATGCCAGCGCTTGATCCAATCCTCGAAACATTTTTTATATTAGGGTTTCGGTGTGTCCACACGTTCCCCGTAATGTTTTTTTTTAATTCGATTGAACAGAAAGAAGTCACAGGGAGCCAAATCAGGTGAATTCGGTGGCTGTTGGATGGTATTTGTTGCATTTTTCGTCAAAAAATTACGAATAATTATGGCACTGTGCGACGGTGCGTTATCATGGTGCTAAATCTACGAGTTTTCTGTCCACAATTCTGGTCTCTTTCGGCGAATTGCTTCACGCAAACGTCTCATAACGCCCAAATAATACTCTTTGTTTACTGTATGGCCTTCTGGCAAAAATTCATGATGCACTATACCGTTGTAATCCATGAAAACCGTGAGCATTGCCTTCTTTTTTAACTGAAAATGACGTGTTTTTTTTGGTCTCGGCTCATTTGGTGAACGCCATTCACTTTCCTGATGTCTGGATTGCGTCTCGTACTCATAAACCCACGTCTTGTCTCCAGTAATGATCCTTTTGATGAATGTGGGATCGGATGAATGTGCGACGTCAACACGGTTTCTTTTTTGAATGAAATTGAGGTCTTTTGACACCAACTTTGCTGCTACAGGACGGAAACCCAAATCATTTACCAAAATGTCTTGGACAGATCCATAGGCAATGTTCAGGTCTTCCGCTATCTCTCTGATGGTTAATTTGCGGTTATTGACCGAAATTTCTTTTACTTTATCAATGTTTTTGTCGGTTTTCGATGTCGATCGTCTGCCACTGCGTTCATCATCTTCGATTGATTCACGACCACTTTTGAACCGTTTTCTTAAGAGAATCGTTGCCGAAAAACTTTTCCAACATTTCCAACGTTCGCGCACCATTAAATCCGTTTTTTACGCAAAATTTAATACATGTTCGTTGTTGCAAATTTAAATCCATTTCTAAAATTGTGAAAAACCGCCAACACAGAGATAGATGTACTCTTGGCTTTTGCAAATGTCAGGCTATAAGCGCCACACGGTGGTTATTCCGGGAACTTTTTGATCAAGGTGGTATACATAGTAAATATTTTCTTTTTTCCAGATTCAAATTGGCAATCTTCTATGAATAGTCATGATGGATTAACAGAAGCCATTCAACTACTTTCTTGCAGACCCGGAAGAAATAACCCATCAAGTTTTCAGCAATCATACCCTTTGCATCCTTCAGATACATCAATTGGAGATTGAATAGGGGTTGTAAAATTTCCATTCTACATCTATTTGAAAATTCATGTAAACGATTAATAAATTTTGAAATAAAAATGTTTTTTTACTCAATTATGCATCTTACACATGTTATTGTAATAAAACTAGTTTAAAGTAATCTTATGTTTCGATTATGTCCGCTGGACAAAATTATGTAATGCTTTTTGTAACATAAGGCAAAATTATGAAATAAATCATTTTAAGTTAAAATGAAAAATTTAAGGGGGTTTTAAATTAAATTAAGCAATATATATTTTGTTTAGAGAATACTCGCACTTAAGATAATCCTCATAACCGATCCCTGAAGATTTAAGTTCCAAAAAGCTTAGGAGCGAATTGCGACCTCTTTGTAATCTAAACTTTTCGAGAATATTTATATTATTTTAAAACTGGGGAAGAAATAGGATAAGTTCGAGTTAGGCTTGGCAACTCTATTTGAAGTGATAACTAAAGACAAGCGCTCTGCTAAAAAAAAAGCTTAAACTGCGGTAAAAAGTGTAAAAACTAAGTGCATACGCTATTCCTGCGCTGTTGAACAATTGAGAATTGAATTTCGTCGCTGCTGTGGGGAAACGTGGGTTGAGTGACTATTCTGGCAGATTGGCGCCTGTGTTACAGGAAAGGTTTCCAAATGAATCAATTACAGTGTTCAAGTCGAAAAATGTGTTAAACCTAATTCAAGTACGCTGAATCCAATGGTGCTACACATTTTTCTAGGTTAGCTCTTGTTTTCAATACATTTCAGCTAAAAAACTGGAGGATTTGGGGCCCCCTGGTAACAAATTGCGTTTGTTTTTTTTTTAATATATATTCAATGTAAACCAAAAACTATTGTCTCAGCAAGAATACATTAGAAAAAACATTTGAAAAAAAATGTCAAAAATTGAATCGATTTGAAAGTGATTTTTCAATTTTTTTTCGTTTTTCCAATTTGAAATCATTTTAAATGTGAGAGAATTAATTAAGATCGATTTGCGCAACTTAAGAGTGGTTTTCCAACAAGTTATTCGCAAGAAACCAATATTTGGCAAAAAATTATGAAATATCACTTTGACAAATTTCCAGCCGCTATTAAGCCGCTGGGTAAAAATTAATGAAACTTTGTACAGTCACTATAAATGTGAAAAGAAATGTCTGCCGAAATCAACTAAATTTTTTAAATTTGTTTTCCGTTTTTTAAATAAATAATAAACAAAAACTAACGCAGTTTGTGCTCTGGAGCCCCAAGTTTCCGATTCGAGCACAGTGTTTGTTATTAACATTGAAAACAAAGTTTTAAAGAAAAAATTAAAAATGGTTAAGTTCATAGAGAGTATTACAGCAAGACTACATCAGCAGTGTGGACAGGTAGTGAATTGGTGGATAGCTTCGATACTGTTTTGGGAGCGATGTCTTTCATGACCTTTGTTGTTTGCTCTGTATTTAAATGATCTACAAGATGAGATCGGCGGAGGCGTATGGATAGAGGAGGTTAACATTCGGCTGCTAATGTATGCAGATGACATCGTAATATTGGGAAATGAAATACAGGCAATGAACGAGATAACCTGCTTGAAGACCCTGATGTAAGACTTAGAATATAGAAGTAAACATGCACGCTTTGTAATAGTAAAGAAATTTAAAGTATTTCACATTTCCGTCCCCTGCAGCATTTATGAAAATAAGGCAAATCGGCGCTGGAAAATTAATCTTACAGTTATATTAATTAATCATAATGCTGAATAAACATTACAGTATTTTTTATTTCTGTGAGTAGGCGGCTATTTTCTTGTAATAGCCGTTAATCGCTATATATAGTATATGACTTTTATGCCTTTGGTGATCCCTAGTGAAATTTTCTAGCAAATATTTTTATGGAACATTTTAATCCTTAAATGTCTCTTTTGAAAGGACTTTTCAGGTTTTCATCAAAACCGGGATCAAATTGTCGCATAAAAATATAAACTAAAAGGCTAACATATTCTACAGAAATGACCCACGTAAAATTCTACTGTACAACTTCGCCGATAAGATTTTGCTCAAACATCGATTTATGAATTTAGCACACTGTAAACAAAACTGAGACGTATATACTTCGAATATTTAGTTAAAAGTCTTTATTCAAATTTTCTTATTCATATTTTATTTATTATTTATTTACTTATTCGTCTCGAAGCTGAGACCAGGGTGCCCTTTGTTATAAATAATATAGTGAGTTTTACTACCAGTGTTCAGTGTAGCCAACTCAGCGCTTTCCCGCTAAATTTAGTGCTTTTTGAAAATTAAAACGCGGAAAAAAGTGATTTAGCGGTCAGCGGGTTTTTCAACGTGTTTTTTCAATTTAAAGAACGCTAAATGTTCCGCTATATAATCCATTTCCTGAATAATCCTAAAATTTTTATCGAAACAATGAGCATTGAACTTATTTAAAACCAAAATTCGTAAACGTAAGTCACTCAATTCAAAAAATTCCTTACTTCATATAAAAAATTTATTAAAACCCGAAAATTCATTTTGTGAAAACTACAAAATACCTGATGACGTAAATAAACAGCACTAGTGTTTATAAGCTTTTGAATTCAGACTAAAGAGTGTGTTATGGCCAGAAGAAGCTGATAGTAATGAAGAGAATTTGGACTTCGACATCGGTATGTGATAGTTATAAATTATTACTCTGTATATTTTTTTGTGATTAAAGTGTATAAAACACTTTTTTTCCATTATCTTGTTTTACTTTTTCTTGTGATTGTATAATTTAGAAATGCTGTGAATTAAAAACTTTAAGAATAAATGTATTTAATTAATTTTCTTTTTAATACAGCAGAAACCCGATAATTCGTAATAACAAGGGACCAGCAATTTTTTACGAATTACAGAGGTTTTCGATTTAACCCTTTCACCCTCGAGTTTTTTCTCAAAATCTGGTTGAATTTCTTCAATATTTTATGCAAATATTAAAATAAATTTAAAAAAATAATATATCCAGGAATCTTAATCCTTACAGTTATCCTTAAATATTAATTAGCGAGGGGACCAAAATGTATAAAATTTTTGCGAATTAAAGCGATTTTTTCAAGGGACCAGCAGTTTGTTACGAATTATTGAGATTTTCGAATTAACGGGGTACGAATTATCGCGATTCTACTTACTGTATATAAAAAAATTTGTGTTTAACACTTTTATAAGGAAAAAATTTAACGCTTTTTAAAAGAAAATACGCGTTTTTTCTTCAATCTAGCGGATTTTGAAAAACACAAGTTAGTCACACTGAAACCGTGTCATCTATCTGCTTGATTGTATGTAGCCGAATAAAAACTGCATAACTTCGTTGCACTCTAACAAAACCAGTAAGACTATTTTTCACGTGACCGTTGTGGTTGAAGCTTTTGCGTTCTTTCTCTTTCTATCTTCTAAAGCTTTTTTTTCTGTTGATACTCTTCACATTCATCGGCACAAACATGACGTAGCACACGTATATAACACATCAAAAGATAATTCAGCTATATGGAATCAATCTCTCTCACTACAGCAAATGAGATAACTTCGTTTCTTATTAGTTTCGTATGAGTGCAACAAAGGGCAAAACAAATTTTCCGGTACTTCTAGAATCTAAATGGAATTTTTTCTGCAACCGCTAAAAACTGTATTTATCAGGCAAAAACCGGGCCTAGCGACCTTTTTTTATTTAAGCAATCAAATCAACACTCAGGGGGTACCCCTATGAATGCAAAGCATTGCGTTGATTGAGGAAGGAAGATAGATTGGAGGTAGGAGGAAAGAGGAAAGAGGGAGAAAAAGTTATGAACGTTTGTTTTAAATTTGGAAAGGTCGTAAAAGTCAGGAACAACGGTTGCAGGGAGCTTATTCCATATACGCGCGGTACGGCAGAGAAAAGAACTATCTCTGTAATGCGTGGTGCATTAGGGTACCATATCCACGTGGAATACGTGACTACCGCTTGCAGTTCGTGTAGCTCTGGTGGAATCAAATTGGAAATTCAATGAAAATACCCGTAGAATAGAGTCACACGAGCCACGTTTCCACGGTGTTCCAAGGAGTCAATAGAGCTTCAAACCCTACTGTCTCCTATTAGCTTTATCGCCCGATCTTGAATACGGTCCAGGAGCTCAAGTTGCGTTCGTGAAGCTCCTGCCCATAGGTGGGAATTATACTACATTCATACCATGCCGTGTACTCTCAATCTCCAAAGAGTTAGGGCATTTTGAGGATTTGCAAGTCACATAAACCATGAGTTATCTTTTGGTTTAATGCTAACCATTTTATTAAGAATGAAAGATAGCATTTCTAATAAAATAATTTCGTCTACCATTTTAGCACTGGCTTCTATGCTTTTATCGAGAAAGCACAATTTCCAATTGAAGTGGTCAAAAAATTTATTAAGAACACTCCAATTTGCCTTTCCATAAAGCCACATTTTGACCGATTATGTGAAGAAGGCAACAAGTCGACATGCGAAATGGCATTGAAAATCGCACAAAAAAAAGAAGAACAACTACAAGAAAAAAGAGCAACAACACCGTACATTTTGTTAAAAAGAAGAACAGCTACAAGAAAAAAGTGCAACAACAGCACCATCAGCAAAAAGAAAACTGTTTTCGTTGCGGTAAAAAAATCATGCAGTTGAGAACTGCAAATACGCAGGCTACATGTGTAACAAATGTGGTACCGTTGGACATTTGGCGAAGATGTGCAAAGCAAAGAAAGCAAATTTGATAGAAAATGGAGATGCTTCAATTAATTCAATGGCGAATCAGGGCAGTAAATTCGATGATTTTGCAATTTTTAGTATTGGTTCCGTAAATTCAAATATGCAAATTAATTATGTAAATCTAAGTCCTTTTACAGTTAAAATTAGTATATCGAATGTAACATACTAGCAGATATTGGTTGTGGTGTTTGTATATCAGTGCTGCCTGTGCAGGTTTTCAAAGCAAAGTTTCCTACCCATAATTTGAGAGCATCCGAGGTCAAGTTGCAGTGTTATAATGGTAATTTTCGACATGTATTGGGAGAATTCAGCCCAATCATCTCATATGCAGGTGCCGAGAAGCGTGTGGTTTTCGTGGTTGTGGACTGTTTCCAAAAACACGTGCTACTTGGTAGGAACTTTATAGATATGTTTAATTTGCAACTTAAACCGGTGCATCAAATCGTGGATACAAATTTAATGCAAAATACAATGACTGTAAATAATAATGTAAAAAAGGTAAAGGAAAATTAACATTAAAATACATTTTGGATAAGCATAAGGCTTTATTTGACTGAAAATTAGGCGAATGAAAAATAGTGAATGGGGAGCGCCATTAGTACCGGTTTTGAAGCTAGATGGTTCAATTAGAATTGCTCACAACATTTGCTCTTACCTGGGTCGAAAATGACCCCATGTCAGAAAACTACATTTTTTACCTAAAACCGATAGTGTTAAAGAAACTTATAATGTTTTTATTCCAAAAAACGTCAGCCTTTCATTTAATCCTAACACCATTTATACTTTGTAGCACAGCTTTTCTCTCAGTATTTTTATAAAAATGAAAATATTAACGAAACGGCAAAACTTTTGTTTAATTTTTATTTAAATTATATAAAATAACCCATAAAACACTAGAGAAAAATTTGTCAAACGTTTAAAAAAATCTTAGTTCTCAATTTGATTTTCAACATTGCTTATCATTTGAAACTAAACCTTTTCTCAAATGTTTGTTAGCAACTTGAGTACGAGTTGAGAAGGACTTGAGAAAATATTTATGGCTCTAATCTTTGATAAATTTCATATTCTCTATACATATGATTTTCACCATTTTAGTCATTTGAAAATGTTTTCAACTGTTTTTCACTTGAAAAAATATTTATAACATTCTGGCAGCACATAGTTGTAAAAATGTTAATCTGACAGTGAAATAAAAAGTAAAGAAAAAGGGACGCAGCGAAAATTTTTACTTTAAATTAATTTACAAAAGCAATTCAAAAGGATGTAAAAATAAAAAGTTATATTTATAATAATACATAGAAGTATCAAAAGAAGATGTGAAGTAAAGAAAATAGTAAATCTGCTCACAGAAAATGGCATGTCAGTTGGACTTGGGAACGTGGAGAACCCAGGGCTAGACGAGACTTGGTGGAAGTTTCTTCTACTTCGTGTAGTCTTCTAGTATGTGGTTCAGGTGGGGACTAATCAGAATCTGACGCTAAAATGAAAAGTCTGTTGGCCGTCAAATTGAACAATTTTTTCCAACTTAAATTTACCTTGGCATGCCACGTTTAAGCCACAAAATGACTGCTATTATTAAATTGAAATGTTTCCAACTTAAATTTATGTATTGAAATGTTTTCAACTTAAATTTACGTTTTTGCTTTGTTAAATTAAAATATTAATTTAATATAACTATGCACGACTGATATACATGTGAATTTGTAAAACTATTTTTTTTCTTGAACCTTACTTAATATACAAATAAATAAATAAAAATAATTTTGTTATCGAAATTCTGTATTTTAAAATTAGTTTGACATCGATTGTAACGCTATATCTTGAGAATTTAACATTTCTCAATTTGAAAATTAAGGAAAATCCCATATTTAAAATGACCCTTTTAGTTTGAGAACGCTATCAACGGTAAGTTTAGGTGTATTTGAGAACTAACATTTGAGATCTCCATTCCGCGCAGTGGTTTATTTGCAGAAAAATCCAATTTTTCGAGCTTTTTTTTCAAAAATGTAATGATGTAGTTTTTTAGTTAAATATCCAATGATTAAGGATATAATTTTTTATTTTTTTATTAAATTGGTTGTTTTTTGTTGTTGTAAAAGCAGTTTGAATATGCCAAAAATTGACTAAAAACACCCTAATCTAATACCCTACCCTTTCTTAACCAACTCAGCTCTCTAGGCAGCAAACTAAAACTTAAAAATTAATAAACAAAAATTCAACAACATAATAATGACAACATCACCAGAAACAGTTCTAGCCAAGCGGTCCCATGAAGCATCTTTCGTTAATGCTTTACCTCTTACAAAAACACCCAAGCTGTCCGATTACGAATCATCGCCGAAGTTACTGCAGCTGTTTGACCAGCGGTTTGCCAAGCAGGCTGAACTTATTATCTCTAAAATAAAGGAAAATGAATGCAAAATTATTGATGAGCTTGGCCGCAATGTTTCTGAAGTTATGAGTGAGCTGTTCTCAGTGATCGAAAGGGCGAGGAGAACTCGTCTGTAGCGTGTGATATTCATATCAATGCCATACCTTTTCACGAAAGGGAAAATTTTCACGAGATTTTCTCCATTTTGTGCAGCATAATCAACATTGCACTTCCGAATTTCAAGACCATTTTTCGTGTTGAAAATACGAAAAATAGACGCGCTTCACCTGACACATTAATTGTTGTTAAACTAATGACACCGTTCGACAAAAGCATAGTTTTAAAAGGAATCGCGAATTTACGGAGTGCAAACAAAGATAGTATTTATACGTCTTCACCACATTGGGTTCGACTCCAATGTTCCGTTCTTCGTAAACGAGTGCTTTACCAAAAAAAATTATACAATTTTCCAGGCTGCACAGTGCATTAAATTCGTATAAAATTTACTGGAAAAATTGGCATAAAATTCCTAAAAACTGCGGCAAAAATTAGCATAAAAATTCTATTAAATTACATTCGTATCAATTTCGGGAAAAATAAACATAAAATTCCTACAAATTGCGGAAAAATGGCCACAAAATTCCTATAAATTGAGGGAAAAATGGGCATAAAATTAGTTTAAATTGTGTGTAAAATGTGCATAAAATTTTTATAAATCCGAGGAAAACAGTGCATTAAATTCGTATAAATTTACTGGAAAAATAGACATAAAATTCCTATAAATTGCGGTAAAAATGTGCATAAAATTTCTATAAATTGCTGGAAAAATTGTCATAAACATCCTACAAAATGCAGAAAAATAGCCAAAAATTCCAATAAATTGCGGAAAAATGGCCATAGAATTCCAATAAATTGCGTCAAACTCGTATAAATTTGCTAGAAAAATGGGCATAAAATTCCTAAAAACTGCGGCAAAAATTAGCATAAAAATCCTATAAATTAGGGGAAAATTTGCATAACATTCGTATCAATTTCGGGAAAAATAAACATAAAATTCCTACAAATTGCGGAAAAATGGCCACAAAATTCCTATAAATTGAGGGAAAAATGGGCAGAAAGTTTTTAAAAACTGCGGAAAAAATGGGCATGAAAATCCTATAAATTCAGAAAAAAACGCGCATAACATTCGTATCAATTGAGTGAAAAATGGGCACAAAATTCCTATAAAATGCGAGAAAATGTGCATAAAATTTCTAAAAAAAATCCGGGAAAGCAGTACATTAAATTTATATAAATTTCGCTGTAAAAGTGGGCATAAAATTCCTATAAATTGCGATAAAAATGTGCATAAAACTTCTATAAATTGAGGGAAAAATTTGCATAACATTC